>CM049186.1:72500-2563058 GCA_026770425.1 Boechera divaricarpa | reverse complement strand
TTTGTGAATCTATTGTTGCTATCATCAGTGAAACATGTTCTTGAAAAACAAAGAAAGGAAAAGATTTGAGTTAAGTACTGAGGTTTGTTCATGCACATCTGCGTAGAAAGATCCTATGCTATGTGTTTACAGGTAAATTTTTTTCAAACCCTTAATAATCATAGGAGAATATTTTGAGAATGCCTTATTAGATATAATACTTGATGATTAGATTTTGTAAAACAAAATATGTAGAATCAATAAACCAATAACACATTATTTTAATTCAATAGTCCAAATGAATTACTTTCATGTTAGTTAAATATATACAAGAGGCTTATTGTTTTGTAAAATCATTGGATCCAATACTTTAAATATTTATAAAAATTTAGATTACTTTTTACAAATACATAAACTAATAGCAGCTTTAAATAAAATTTTAAAAAATCTTAATTAAATAACAATGGAATCTTCATAATATTTAAATCTGTAAATGTCAATTTTAAACACAAACCAAATATAACCCTTCCTAATTTTTTTGTTTTCCATTTGTCCTAATTCTTTTATTTTGATTGAAGTTTTTAATGATGTATCAGATTCTCATAATCCAAAATAGACGATGTCTGAAGCCAGGGTAGAGACACATTTTGTTTTTATTATAAGTAAGCCTAGGCAGAGACACATTTTGTTTTTATTGTATTGATTAATATCCATCCTCATGTTCCCAAAATGTGCCCTGTAACTTTTTTTTTTTTTTTTTTGTACGTATGTCAGCATTAAATTAAAGGTATCAACTAATGTTATGCTTTAAATATGTGTATTTTCTCAAATAATTGTAATATTTTTATTCATTAGAACTTTTGTTAACCAGTTACAGAATGATCATTAAGGTCGGTCTTAAGGAACCTAGTGGTGTCACAAAAATAACACATCACCACACTACATGTAAAAATATCTCCCAAAAAAACACATGGAGATTTGACAACATTACACAGAGGAAAGAAGTCTCTTCACTAACAAAGATATTATGTCAAACATCTTAATTTTATATCATTCAAGATTTGGGTTTAATACAAATAAGCTTAAAGCTTCCTCCTTCTGCTAACTTATCAGCTTCCTCATTAGCTAACCGAGGAATTGAAACAAAGGAAATAAAGTCAAACGACAAAAAGCACGAGAGGCAATGTCGGAGAGGATACCATTAATATCTGCGAAGCTTGAATTAGAGGTGATTGCTCTGGTTAATTGTTGAGAGTCAAATTCGAAGATAACTATTGAAATTCCCAGATTCCTAGCCGATTCGATCGCTGCTCTCAACGCATGAGCCTTCCGCCACCAAAGATGCAACCTGCACCTCGGGTTTGTCTGAAACCCAAGTCTACATGTATGTTTTGTCTTTTCATTAACCAGATTCGTCTTATGTTTCCTTGATTGTATTTTACATAATTTTCTAATAATATTAAAAAATAATGTTTAGTATTTAATCAAAATAACATATTTTATAGAATTGAGGTTTAGCTAGTTTAAGAGACCACATTGTTAAAATTTAATAAACTTATAAAACCGTAGGCACATTTAGTTTTATTTTATACAATTTCTAAATCCTCACCAAACACTAAAAGCTTTTAAGTATCGTACTTTTATATTTATGAAATGATCCATAATTTACTAAATTCTATCCATATAAAATATATATAATTTTTCCTTAAAAGATGCAGTTAATTTTATTTGCAAAAACTTTTATTATAGTATTTAAATAATTTTAATATTTTATGTATTATTTAGTTTAATTATGAATGTGAATTTGGACTTTTTTGATCTAAAATGTAATTACTTTCTAATTTACTTTAAATGATAATTAATTTTAAAAAATCATTTTTTAAGATTTACTTCATCTGATTCAGAATAATAAGAAGTTTTTGAGAGAAAAAAAACACATATCTTAAGAAATTTATTTTTACAGTTCTTTTTACTTAAAAACATGATTTATTAAAAGAATATTAATAGTCATTTCAACTTTTAAAGAAACAAAATGAAAAGAGATGACTACATAAGTTTCTAAAACATTAAATATTAATTTTGACTATCTATTTTGAAAATAGTTATTTTGACTATATATTTAAAGAGTAATTAATAAAATTGTATAGAAAGTTGAAAAAGCTTTATATTTTGAAACAAAAATAAATGCTAAAACCTCGCCACAAAGAAATAGAATGAGTAATATTTTTAAAATTTGGATCAATGAATTGGATTAAACAAATATTATATTTATCCGAATAAACATGATAATTTAAAAAACGATTATTAATTTGTTCTTAGAATTATTAATTTATATTAGCATTGTTGATGTAATTATTAACAACTTTAAGATTAATTTCTAAAATGTATTTTAGGATCAATATTAGTAAGATGTGTACAAATGTGCATACCATACCATACCATACCATATCAATATCTATCTACAATTCAACATCAATTATGAATTAATTATACAGTAATAACAAAAAAAAAATTCTTCATGTATCACATAATTCAATTTCAATCCGAGTAATAGCAAATCTGTGATTTAGCGATAGATGAGAGGGTTTTTAAAGTAGTTAGTTACACCACGTTATTACGCCTCCCGTTCCGTTTAAGTCACCGTCTATAACCGACACGTGTCACTCCGATCATAATCGTCGGTATAAGTAACTTCACACAATCCAAATAACGGCGCCTCCAGTTTCCCTGTTAAAGATTCCCCCGTCACTGTAACAGGACCACATAAAAAGACGCCATTTCTTATCAAAGCCCAAAAACTAAGAAAAGCTTCTGGAAACTCAATCCACCAGCCGTTAAAATCACGGTCATCAATCATCATCTTCTTCTTCTTCTCCTCATCGTCTCAATCATATTTCTCTCTCTTGACGCACACGTAACCTAAATCGAAGATGGTGAGGAAATGTAGGAAAGGTGAAGGATTGGTGGAAGCTGGAGTTTCATCATGCTTATATGCAGCTACGTAGCCGGAGAGTCAATTTCATCAGATCGGAAAAAAACTAGTTCAGTCGTCGTCGGCGGTGATAATGGAGGATTTTATCTTGTTATTACGGAGAGCAATGAATATAAGAACAATGAATTTATAGATCTGGAGGTTATTTAATGTTTGATTCCAGATTCTTGTATATCATTTAATGTTTTTCGAAATTTTGAATTTTTTTTTTTTTTTTGATTTGTTTGCAGGAGAAGAGGATAAAGATGGTGACACTGAAACGTCGACGTATCGACGGTGAGAGAGTGAAAAATATGAAAATCATTTGAATTTTGAAGGTTTAATTATTTTCCCGATTTATTATTTTCACTCTCTCCTCAATAAATTTAGGAACTTTGTTTATTTAGGAGTTCTACGAAGAGGAGGACTGTTTGAGAATTTGAGAGGAGAAAACAAAGAATCAAGCAAAACTATGGAGAATTATTCATCGGAATTTGAATCTGGCGATTAAAGAATCGTTTGATTTGTTGTTGTAGCGGGAGAGTAGCGGAGGAGGAAAGGCAAAAACGACGACAGAGCAGCCAACGGAATCGGAAATTGAAGATTTTTTCGCGGAAGCTGAGAAACATCTCAATGAAAAAGTCAAGAAGAAGTAAGTGTGAGTTTAGATTTTATAATCCATAATTTAGAATTTAAAGCTAAATTAAGAGCGAGTTTTTTTAATATTTATTAGGTGTAATTTCGGTTTTGAGAAGGAGAATACATTAAGAAGGACGTTACGAATGGGTTAAGTTAGAGTGAAGAAGAAGAAGAAGATGTTTTAAATCGCTTTTTAGATTTTTATTTTCAGAGAATAAGTTAAAAGTTATTTTAAAAAAAAAATAAATTTGTTAATTTGAAAATAGACGATTTGTAGAAGAGATGTTTCAGAAGTACGAAATTGCACAGAAAAAAGAAGAAAGCTATTTCAGTTTCTAACAGATTTAGAGCCCAGAAAAGTCGTGTCTTTTTGCTCAACTTTTACCTCTTCTTCGAATCCTGTGTTATCTTTTAGCATAATCTAGTTGTACATTTTGTTTCTATGGACAATAATAAATTTCTATCCCCACACTCATTTTTGTCACTCTCAATTTTTTATGTTCATTTAAACTCTCAATCCGTGATGGTCGTTCCGTGTTGTGCAGGATGGATCCAATAATCAACAAAAACATACCATACATAGGTTCTTTGAAACTGAGTTTAGTTTTCAGTAATATATGTTTTATTCTTGTCAGAACTTCTTGTGTCTTTTTATAAGGGTTCTGCATGTTATTATTTTCTAGTTATTCTAATAATCGATTTACTAGTCTCTTGGTTCCACAAAATTATATGTTTTTTTTAATTTTTACAACGTTAAAAGTACTATGAAATTAGTTGATATTTTCTACCATTTTAATCAACTAATCGACAATTTCACTGCATTTTATTGTTGAACTAAACCGTACCAACCAGATCAACCACACCAACTGATTTTATTAAGCACTGAATATCATTGGGCTCGATGAATCAGAATTTCAATATAATAACTGATTAATAACAAATCATAAACATTCTATCACACGAAACTACAATATGTTTGAAACTTTTCAAAATTAATAATCTGTAAAAGATCATATAGTTAGGAACTTAGGATGTACTCGCCCAATGGTTAGAGAGATTTGAGATAATGCCAAAATAAGTACATACATTTTGTTTAAATCCCATTATTCCCATATGACATAACAAATGATCCTGGATCATTATTTGTAACTAGACCAAATGTTCGAATACTTGAAAACAAAACTCTCTCATGGACCATTTGGGCACATCGTCTAAACAATCAACTTATAGACCCTACCATTTCGGAGAACAAAAGGGTTAAACGAAAGGATTCAAACCACCAAAAGTTTTATTTTATTGAGGGCCTTTACTTTTTTTTTTTCTGTCTAGAGTAATTGTTATATTACTAGGTTTACCTAATTAAATCTATAATTTTTCATGAAGGAACTGTTGTTAAAAAATATGGCATGAGCCACAAGTTTTTTAATTGATTCAGACAGCCATTTCCATTGGACCCATTTTTGTGTATATCCTCTTCTTTTTTTTACCTAAACAAATTTAACTTTCATCCAAGAAAACCCTACGTAGGATCATGGAGCTATTATCTATAACTAGTAATGGAAGGAGCTACAACATTTCAAAAGAAGCACAAGTAAAAAAAACAAAAACATATTAGTATATATAATAATGAATGGTCATAGCCTCATAGGTTATGTAGCCTTATCCAAATACCCTGCCCTCCAAGCCACAGCTGTTGCAGACTATCCAGGAATTCAATGTTTACGTATATGTGTATGATAAGCACAAAACTTGACTATCGTTCATACTAGGCTTAAGGTTTGGACAATTCGGTCCCCATATATAACTCCCATCAAATTGTCGTATGAATAGAAGAAATTGTGTGCTTCGTTTAAGCCCCAGAGGACAAATGGACGGCTTAGATTCTTCTGGATCATCGGTTTCTAGCCGTTGATTCAATCTTGCCGGAAAATGAATTTAGAATATTTGGAACAGAAACTGATGGTTTTTTATCCATAATTTCTCCGGATATGAGATCAGAGCATGTTAAAAACGAACTTCTCCTAGAACTCGTGACTTTGAAGACGTAAACAAACAGTTTTTTTACTGCTATGGTCATCGAATCTCTACTAAAAAAACTCGATTAACAGCTTACCAATGCAGTGGCAACAGTGAGCTCGAAATTTGAGTTCCATTTCCCCTCACATGAACTCTGAAAAACAACACCGTATTACAGAAAACTAAACCTGATCCCACGGAACCGGCATGAACCACAAAGTGATCTAACACTATACTCTATTTCTGAAACAGAAAAAGTACAACATAGATCTGATCCAAAATCATTTACTAGAATTTTTTACTGAAACACCTGTCTTTACAGTGGTAAAGTAAAAAATCAAATTGAATCAGTTGAAAACAGAGTTCCAATGAACATGAAAGTTTCTTTCTTCAGTATGAAGATGAAACTTCCTACAGCAATAAAGTATGAGAAATCATCAAATGTAGTAAGAAGAGAAACTAAGTGCAAAACTCTTAATGCAAGTTTGTGATACTGTAGTATATAAATCTATATACATTACTCCAACCAAATAGATTCTTCTTTTGTTTTGTTCTGTGCTACAATTCACTAACAGGCGCTTCGTTGAGCCATAGGAAATGGATGAAATCATACAACTGGCGCTGACACTAACCTGTACCCGAGAACAAAAACAATAACACAGATTTCTCAGAAAATCGAAAAAATGGTTTTTCAATCAGTTTGTAGAAGAGAAAATCGACCTTATACGGAGTTAGGTTTAATCTCCTCTGCTCGATCAGTTCGCATGTTCGCGAGCTGTTTGATCTAGCGGTCTCTTATCTCTTTCAACGGCGGTAATTCTTCTCTTGCTTCATCTTCATTGGCAGAGACAAGCAATAATCAATTAAAAAGCAATGTCATTTATAACTTTACGGTACTGAAAAATCTTTACCTGCACTTCCCACGCCAATAACATTTGAGGAGCTCTTCGACCTGCGTTGTGGCACTACATATGCTCTTTTGGATTCATTGAATGGGTAATGACATAGTAGCAGCTCGCAACCTTTCAAATCAAGAAAGATGTCATGTAAAATACAATAAAGTAACTCGAATAATATCTTTGAAAGACTTATATATCCTTTACCTTTGGAAGCGATTCGTTCTCTCCAGTCATTATGACTCACCAGAGGAGCACTTCTTTCCCATTATAATCTGTAGCTTAACTTTTTACATAGTATGAATACCTGAACAAATCAGAATGATAATCCGTCAAGTACAGTGTAACATTAAATGAGAAGTCAGAAACCAGTGAGAGATAGAGAGGGAGTTTTAACCTTTGTAACATCTTCAGAAAGTTTGATCCGAGGCTGATTGTTTATCTCCACAAGTTTGAAAGCGTAACCCTAAGGCCAGCTTGCGAATAGCAAGTGACTAAGTAGGTGCCAATACCAAAAAGCATCCACCTCGTGTCCCTACCAAGATTTAAAAACACATATTGCTTAAGAAAAATCAATCTTATGGAGCCCCTGAGAGTAAGATTAGAGAATCACCATGTTTATTTAAAGCGTCGATCGTCTCTTCATTTAGATCATTACTAACATTGTGACCATCTTCCCAAAACCAGGCACTTTTAGTTCTCTCTCTACTGTGCAGAAGAAATTCCTGGCCTCTGTAGATAGATATGCTAAGTCACCTGAATCCAGTCTAATACCTAATGCTTTATATCTGCAAAGCACCAGCAACATCAATTGCATCTCCAGATTCCATATGATCCAAAGAAGCACAAAGTCACTAAATCCTTAAGAAGCAAGCCAAGCGATCGGGTATTGACAAGAGATTCTTACACACCCAAAGTCATTGAGTGCTACAGCAACTGCACAGAAGTTAGAGATTCCACTCTTCATCACCTGTAAAAGTCGGCAAAACACTAATACAACAGTTTATTAGAAATCTTAAGGCTCAAATGAGCTATCTACTATGGTGTTGTGCTCACATCATATGTATCTACGAGGGCAAAGAAAAGTTTTGGGAATGCCGTGCACTTACATATAAGGTTAAGCTTCTTCTTCGCTTTGAGTTGTCTCAAGAGAAAATGCCACTTAGAAATGGTGAATACTGTCATCCCCAAGGAAACAAAACATAAGCAAGGGTTGAAGAAGAAATAGAAAAATTGTCCTGAGACTAGAAAACAGGTAGAGGAAGAGCAAAATTTAATTTGCAATAGCAGAAGCCTAGATCTTTTTTAACCATGTCTAGACATGACTGACCAAAATCCCTGCACGTGGTTTTCCCATCAGCACTGTGAAGTACTTTGTCAACAATCTCATCAGTGCTCTGCAAGCCAAAGTTAAGGTAATTAAATCGAAATTGCTTTTGTGATATTGTGATATGAGCAGCGATATTAAGTGGATATCAGAGCCATTGCTGATAAGAAGTTCTAACAGAAAGGAATTGACAAGATCATCTAATTCCCAAGAAACTTTGTGTTATCGCCTCTATTAGCTAACTCAGAAGTATGTATTGTAAGAACTTAGCAATATAATGCTAAAATTTTATAATAACCTCCATATAAAAATTAAAATTTTTGGCTGAAGTGAACTGACCATGAACGAGCTAACAAAAAGCATGGGAGTGTGTTCCACGCAGAGGTATCTCAAAAAGTTTTCCGGCTGCTACATTGCTGCCATTGGCAAAATACCCAGGAACACAAAAACATATCATTTCTACATTCCCTTTCAACTGTTTCCATTACAACATAAGAGAAAAGCAAGACTTGCCTTGTTGCATCAAAACCTCCAAGGTAGCAATATTTCGATGCGCTTATCGTACACATCTGGTCCCTAAGATTACCAAAACTAAGAACATCAGACAGGCATGGAAAGATCTAAAAATCCAACACAAAAAGGTTTATATATATAAAAAAACAAAAAAAAAACAAGAGAAAGATTGGTAGAAACCCTGAGCCCTTCGAGCACCAAACTCGAGTAGAATCTTAGATTTTCCGGCAACAAACCGGTGCCTAGCTGCGTTTGCTTAGCTACCAAAAGATGCAAAGAAAATTGACAAGATTGAGGAATGGAGGTTTCAACAATTGAACAACCTATGGATTCATAACAATAATGAAATCATTCATCCAAAGAAAACTATTGTGTAATCTTCACATTAAGAGAAAGCTAAGAGAGTGACTCCCACCCAACAGGTCCTTCAACTCTCATGAGAGGTACTTTAGGAAAAACAACTGATCCTTCCGGAATTGCATACACTTCAACGTCAGAACAATCAAGTCCTCTAAGATAATCACAGAAAGCTTCCTGATTTGAATCAAAAACATCAAACCCAGATTGAAAAAACCAAACTTTAATCGATAAAAGTATATAACAACCTGAAAAAAACAGTTTTTGATACCTCAGATCAGGGCAAAGAATCACGAACGAAATCGATCTCGCTAATTACTCAATTTGAAATTGTAGGGCTTAGCGCACTCATCTAATCCAGCAAACACAGTATACTCACCACCAAATGGGTTCTTACGAAAATACAGATCGAAGCTATAAGCTTAAAAAAAAAAAATCAATCAAATTTCAAACATATAAAACCATTCAAAAAATTCTGATAAAAAAGCAGAGCATGAGAATTGTGTTTTACACGGATCGTTCGTTGTGTTTACCAGCTTTCCAATAAGCATAAGCCATGGTGAATTGATAAAGATCATTGAGTAAAGGTGTAACCATAGGATTGGTTGGTCCGTCAATGGTCCGACCCAATTCTGAGCCATTCTCTTTATATCACATTGTTGTCGTCTCCAATTTTATTATTTGTTCTTAAAAGCTAGTAATATTGTGTGTATATGTGTATGTGTATGTGTATGTGTATGTGTATGTATGTGTCATGTCTGTATTGTATGTGTATGTATGATTACGAGAGAGTGAACGATCGATGAAACACTGGTTACATGTTTTTTTCTATTGGAGTGGTCAAAGGAAAAGAAAGTGTTCAAGAGACGACAACCCCACAAAAACAAAACTGGTTTTGAAAACTCAAACCTAGTCTTCTTAAAAATATCAAATTGGTTTTTAATTATTTCTCATTTAGACTAAAAACTAGGATAATTTTCGTGGTTGTTGGCTATTGAGGTATGGGATTTGTCAAAACAAGAAAGAAAAAAAAAGTTGACCAGAAAAAAGCTCCCAATTTTTCTTCTAAAAACTTACAATTTCTCCAGCGCTTCATAATCAAAGAATTTTTCTTCCCACATATCGTATAGCTTCGTTTTCGTCACATATTTTTGGAGAAAGTTTAAAGATTTTTTTATTTAAAAGTTGTATTCATTGCTCAAAATATCATCAGCTTTCGATTTTGCATTTCTTAGTCCGAAAATTTTATATATGATATTTGACGAAGATACTATTCATTTATATTGTACCTGATTTATTTTGTAGATCCAGAGAGAATATTACAGGATGAAGACTAATAACATATTGCAAGCATATGCAGCTCATATTAGTCTCTTGTTAATTTACATTTGGTCAAAGAAAAAGAAAAATAAAAGCATTAGAGAGACAACAATCATGTATACTAACACTGATTTTCAACCTCACCTAGTCTTCTTAAACCTTTAATTGAGTATTAAAATTATAGAGGATTTGTCAAAAATAGGTCACTGTTAGTAAGTGGTAATATCAACAAAATATACAACGAACCTGTGTGTTCTTTTTGTATGGTTGTAATCTTTTATATATATATAAAAGTTTGTAAATTTCACAACAATAAATCTCTCATCTTCATAGATAACAGTTTGGTCATCTTTGCTTCTCAACAATGAGTTTTTGTCTCTTTCCTCTTCTTATTTCCCTTCGTTTCAGATATTTGTTCTCTTAAGTTTTTCGTTGTTTTCAGAAATATGCGTTTATAAATCATCTTCCCTTAACTAGGCATTCGTTTTCTTGACCATTGGTTTCATCAAATTTTTATGGGTATTATGTTTAGAAATATATGGGTTTATAACTCGTTCTATTTTATTTTATTTCAATTTTAGTCGTTCTAATTTTTCATAACAAACACTAACTTTAATTCTTAAAATTTAATAACCAAATAAATTGTCTTTGGAAACAAAAGTTAACATAACATATATATATACTTTTAGGTAAAAAACATGCCTATATTTATTATTATATATATACATAACTTATATATAAGTTTATTTATAAAGAATTATAGCCAATATATATATATATGTGTGTACATATATTTATATAATTTTTAATAAAAAATTATTAAGCCAATGACATAATAGTCAAACAAATTGAATGAGAAGACCTAGAAGATAGTCCACTTTGATTTTCAGGTTGTGTTTTAAAACATATTATAAAACTAAACACAATAGTTGATTTTAATTTTGAGTTGTGTTTAAAACATATTATAAAACCAAACATAACCATTGTGTATTTTTTTAGCGTAATAAAAATTGCTATTAAGCTAATAAAATGTATATACTTTATTATAAAATAAAATTGTTCATAAACTTAAATAGCATAAGATTTACCTTGCATAGTATGTTATTCTTACCTGGCCTCAATTAAAGACAAAGTTACCTAGCAGGAATTCCGATGGTCGGTCCGGTTTTTGGTCCATGTCTAAAACAGATCGAAAACATTTTTTAAATCAGTAACTGTTTCAGTTAGTTGAGATGAACCGATCGGTTTGCGAATTGTTTTTAAAATTATAGTTTCTCTTATTTTTTCAAAAAACATTTCAATTTAGTATAAACCGAGTTGATGTTTTGGTTTAATTCGGAACCAATAACTTTAATATGGACCGAACCAAAATTTAGCACTTCCGAATCAAACCAGACTGAAATTACGATTTCGATTAATTTCAACTAGAATTTTCTTGACCGAACCAGACTGCCTAATTGAAACATCAAAATAGTTCACTCTTTGCAGAAATAGCCGGGCTTTAAAGGTCCATGTTTACTCGCTTCAATAGGCCTACACTGTCAAATCAATGTATTTGGGCCCCAAAAAGTGACACATTACGAAGCGAGCACTGTGATTCTACTTGATCGCCGGAGCCACCGCCATCGCGCACGTCGGAACTCCTCATCCGACCCGCTTTATAACACACTGACATGTAACCACTCCTATCTTTATGGCCGTTGTACTTTCGTAATGCAAACCGTCGCCTCCTCTTCGGGAAATCAGCCGAAGCAAAATGTTGTTTTTGTTGGACGTGATCAAGCCTTCATCGTTGTTTCTTAACTTAGGATTATAAATACATTAATTAATTATGTAATAGGTTTACATAAGTCTAAGATGGTGATACAGAAAGAAACATTATAACCGCAAGCGGTTATAATGAAACTTGTGTCTCTTCGATGAAGTTGTGTCTGATAAGTTGTAATGATTCGGAAGTGATGTGTCCGTTCATCACATGAGTCATGTATACTTATATAAATACTCTATGTGCATCAATAATAAAATGTAATTTTCATTGTAAGAACCAGAGTGATATGATAAAGAAACATCAATCACAACAACAAACAAAGAGATTTTTAAAAACAGAGTAAAATATGTGAGTTGTCCGATCCTTAACACCAAGTAACTTTGAGTGATCAAAGTTCAACATACATTCATGGAGCAAATGGAGACAACAATGGAGCAAGTCATTGAAGATGGAGTTGTGATGACTTCTTCATCTGAAAACTCACCGGAGATGATCGAAGCAAGAGGTGAACACTCAATGGAAGGTGTTTTCTATGCACGATAAAAGAAGCGAAGTTTGTTTCAAAAGGGCCAAACAAGCGTGAAGACAAGCGTCAAGATGAAACCAAAAGATGGTGTGACGTTTGCAAACATAATTATTACATTGAGAGTGATTGTTGGAGAAAGCAGCACAAGGATGTTAGCTTGCCTATGGGTGTAAAAAGAAACGGAGGCGTTCCATAAATGAGTGCGAAAAATGAAAAAAGGAGCATCCAGTTGGAGACACAACTTGAAGAAGGCATCAAAGGAATCACTTACACAAAATTGTGATCAAGGAAGATCACGGAGGAGGCGTGGCCGGAAGATTACGTAGGAGGCGTGACGGAAGATCACGGAGGATTCTGAAGACGTTCAACAGAAGCCTCTGGGCCACAATCTAGGTTCCGAAGGTCTATGAGAAGAAAGAGACGTAAAGATGAAGCCATGATCAGGGAGGAGTGTTGGACGTGATCAAGCCTTCATCGTTGTTTCTTAACTTAGGATTATAAATACATTAATTAATTATATAATAGGTTTACATAAGTCTAACGCGGTGATACGAAAGAAACATTATAGCCGCAAGCGGTTATAATAAAACTTGTGTCTCTTCGATAAGTTGTGTCTGATAAGTTGTAATGATTTGGAAGTGATGTGTCCGTTCATCACATGAGTCATGTATGTATATAAATACTCTATGTGCATCAATAATAAAACGTGTGGTTTTCATTGTAGAAAGTGAGTGTTATGATAAAACATCAATCACAACGAAACAAAAAAACTTGCAAAACAAGTAAAAAAATCTGTGAGTTGTCCGATCCTTAACAAAAAATAACTTTGAGTGATCAAAATTCTAACAGTTTTCACGTTTATACCACAAGCTGAATGAGATGCATGTGCTTTGTATTCCTATCAACATTTTCTTTGTGTATTTAAAGAACCTTGAGATCAATATATTTTAATCAGACACGAAATTGGCAAACCCAGAGTTTATAATCTCTCTAAAATTATTGGGACTCATCAAAGTCTTGTGACACAAGAAACCAATCACGTGGGTTCTCAAAGCCTGGTACGGCTGGAAAAGATAGATAACCCCTGAGTTTATAAAACTTCGATTAACTAATATTAATGTTTCTCCATGGAAGAGTTTTAGTTAACATTGACCTGTCTTTGCGTAGTTTGATTGATCAAGCGATGTCTTTGAACTCTTAATATCTCACTATGAGAAAGCTTCAATAACTCGAACAAACATCGAGGGAAAGCCAAATTAAGCGTAAGCAATCACAACAATGCTATAACTTCTCTCTTCTCTGGTCCCTCCTCTTTCTGTTTCTCATCCCTTGTCTCTTTATCACAAGCTATATATGCTTCCCTGTATTCTTGCCAAAATCCTCGGACTCATCAAAATCAAAGTCGCTCGAGACGATGATGACAACGAAAAACGGTAGTTTGCGTTTTCTAACCGTACTTTTTTTTGTTTCTAGTAGTTATGTTGGAGTCTCTTAACTCAAATTTTCAAAACTTGTCATAAAACCTACAACCGTCGAATAAAAATTTGGCATTTAGCCAGTTATGTCCACTGCAATAATTAACCTGCTAGTGTGTTACACATCTAATCTTTTTCATATTTCTATCTTAATTAGAATTATATATATCCACGTAAAAACTTTATAAACAATTTATATCCACGCATGTTACAAAAAAATCTTATCTTTCTAAACACTTTGTATAACATGTTTTGTAAAAGTTTGTAAATCTATATTTTATGGTATTTTTGAATATGGACAAAAAAATACGTTCTGAAGAGTCATCCCATACAAGTGGTATTACAGATATGGACAAAAATTTCTGAAGAGTCATCACATATAAGTGGTATTTCTTGAATATGGACAAAAAAAAATTCTGAAGAGTGGCATCATACAAGTGGTATTTTTTTGAAATTCTTCCGAGGAAGAAGAATCATAATATAATTTCAATTTGTTATAATTAACTCTATATTAACAACAGAGAAAATATTCATAAAATGTACATAAAATACTTACTAAATGGATTTAACAAAAATTTAGTTCTCGCTTAAGATTTAGATAGATAACGTGCGCTTAAGATTTTCGCATAGAGAGAGACTTTTAGTTCCAAGAAACAGAGGTTTTCGTAAACACCATATTCTCTGGTCTGTTTTGTTAAAAAAGAAATAAACAAGGACACAACAACAAAAAATGCAAAGCTAAATCTTCATAACTTAGCTTTGGCTTTTGTGTTTGTGTAGTGATGAGGGAACTTATGTTGTCCGAGAGGAGGAGCTACAAAGAGAGCTGATGCCGAGACACGTTGCAATAATACTGGATGGAAACCGGAGATGGGCCAAACGAGACGGATTGCTGACGTCACAAGGCCACGAGGCCAGAGCTTGAAACGACTTACGGAGATCGCCGAGCTCTGCTTCGAATTGGGGATTCATACAGTCTCAGCTTTTGCTTTCTCCACAGAGAATTGGGGAAGAGACAAGGTGTGACATTTTAGACACAAGTAGCTTACATTCTCATACAATTATCTACTCTAACAAAATTTGTTGTTATTATTAAGATTGAGGTTAAGTGCTTAATGTCTTTGCTCCAACACTACCTCAAGTCCAACATCGAATACTTCCAAAGGTATAAATAAATACAAATTCGTTTTTGACATATGGTCTGCTCATTTATTACCAAGAATGATCTTGTTTTTTCAGAAAGGAAGTTCGCGTTTCTGTTATCGGGAATAAAACGAAGGTCGCTGAATCTCTCCTTCGAGTAATCCATGAGATAGAGGAAGCTACGAAATCATACAAGAATAATCATCTCATCATGGCAATAGATTACAGCGGGAGATTCGATATCATGCGTGCTTGTAAGAGTATTGTGAAGAAAACAGAAAAAGGGTTGATCCGAGAGCAAGATGTAGACGAGATATTGATCGAGAGAGAGCTTCTGACAAATTGTACTGACTTCCCAAGTCCTGATCTCTTGATTAGGACAAGTGGAGAGCAGAGGATTAGTAACTTCTTCTTGTGGCAACTTGCTTATACCGAGCTCTTCTTCTCGCCAGTCCTTTGGCCTGATTTCGATAAGGATAAGCTTCTCGAGGCCCTGGCTTCGTATCAGCGAAGGGAAAGACGATTTGGCTGTCGGGTTTGATCCACCTTGTTCCGCTCTATTATGTTCTCTTCATCTGTCATTTCTATCAAACAACTTGCTCTTTGTTTCAGGTATCATTGTAATTTGTGTCTGTAAATCAAATAAAATCAGTGATGTGTTTCTTTCTCCTTGCTTCGACTTATACGCATGTATCAGTTGTTATTAAAACCAATATCTTGCTACACAAGAAACTTTAATATCTCAAAAGCCTAGTTCTACGACATTACAATTTAAAACTACATCAAACCAATTCACTCTTAAGCGAGAAATAGCTTGGGCTTTAAAGGTCCATATTCACTCGCTAAATGGGCCTAACTGTCAAATCAAAGTATTTAAGCCCACCTTATCGACAACACAAAACAACTGAAGACCCCAAAAGAGTGACACGTCACGAAGCTAAAACCAAACGTTCCATGAATCAAAATCATCAGCGAGCACTGTGATTCTCTACTTAATCGCCGCCGCCGCCGCGGTCGTCGGAACTGCTTAACCGATTCTCTTTAAACGCATCGACGCGTAAAACACTCTCATATTAATCTTTTGGATCACATTCACGCTTGGTTCGTCCATGGCCGTTGTACTTTCCTACTGCAAACCTTCGCTTCCTCTTCGTCGGTTCCATCGTCTCTGCGTGAGTTTTCCTCTGATTCTGATTCTGATTCTGATTCTAGATTAATCGTTCTACTTGGGGCTTTTACTTGATGTTTTACTCTATTAGGCCTAGCTATTATGAATTCGTGGCTATGCAATTAGACTTTTGGAATTTGATAATTCAAGTCCATGATCCTATCGCTGTAGGGAAATTTATGGAAGAAAGAAAATGTTCGGAGCTCAAGACGATCATCCACGGCTACTGCTATGTTTTGGAAGTCCAATAAGCCTGCGGAAGTACGAGAATTTGATATATCACTTAGGGATTACACTCTAACTGGATCAGGCATTGAGGTATATAAATCTCCTTTGTTGATCCAAGAGGACATTTTCATCACTTCTCCCTCTGATACTAATTTCGTTTCGAGTTTAGGAAGCCTCGGGAAATCAGCCGAGGCAAAAAGTCATATCACTTTCAGTTGTTTCTTCAATATTAGAGATACCACAAGATGAATGGGATGCATGTGCTTTGGATTCTTCTCAACCTGAAAGCTATAATCCATTTCTAAGTCATGGATTTCTTTCCAGTTTAGAAGAGACAGGATGTGCCGTCCGGGTTAGTAAAACAACTTCCTTTTAAATAGTTATTCTACCAAAGGAAGTCTAGATGTTTGTCTTTCTTATGGGAATCTCTATATGCAAATTTTATAGGAAACAGGTTGGATGCCATTACATATTGTTGCTAAGGATGAATCTGAGAGTATTTTGGGCGTTGTCCCACTTTACCTCAAAAGGTTTTTTAGATGTCTTTTGCTGTGGCTGCATCTTTTGATTAATTCTTATGTCAAGCACATGATGGCTTTTCTATGACTATCCTCATGTGTCACAGCCATTCCTACGGAGAATTTGTTTTTGATCACTCTTGGGCTGATGCATACCGAAGTTTTGGCGGAAGATATTATCCTAAACTTCAGTGCTGTGTTCCTTTCACCCCAGTTACCGGCCCTAGGATTCTTATCCGTAATAATCCTTACAAAGACCAAGTTTTTGATGCTATTGTTTCTGCCATGACAGAACTGGCAGCTAAGGTATGATAATATCATGAAATGCATTGTATTATAGATAAAAACAAGATTAGGAACATGAGGAGTTTGGTATGATTAAACTTGTGATCTCATGTTACAGAACTGATATTTTCTATGTATTAGCTATCTTTAAAAGTATAGGAATAATCTCACATTGTACCTTCTAAGAGCTGTAACAGTTATCTTGTATTGAGTTCTGCTTTCACTATATGCTATCTGCTGACAGACTAGTTTTATTCTGTGCGCTTTGGCAGTTACAAGTTTCATCTTTGCACATTACATTTCCGTCTGGAGCTGAGTGGAACATATTGAAACAGAAAGGCTTCTCACAGAGGATTGGAATGCAGTACCATTGGCAAAATCGTGACTATAAAAAGTAATTGAAGTTTCAATGCCAAAATAATTTTAACAATGACTGGACAGTCTGGACTGGTTATAGTTGTTGCTTTTATATTTTGTTTATTGTTATAATTTTTACGAAAAACACTACTTCTAAGTCGTAGGATTCCCTTGTAGATGCTTTCTTCAACTTAGAACATTGTTGTCTAACAGTTTAGGTATATATTTTTAAAATTTCTAACGATTGAACAACTACATGTTATAGCGTACATTTATGTGGAGTATGTTGAGGGTTTGATGATTCGACTAACATTGAGACCCTTTAATATTATCTTTAAGCAGTTGAGGCCTTAAATTTGATTCTGTTACTAATATTAATGCATCGGTTTCTGTCTGGTCATGATCTGTTGACTATATCAACTTTGTTCACTTAAAAGTTATAAGATGTGACTGATGTTAACTTTTAATGTTTAATGCTTCAGTTTTGATGAGTTCTTGATGGACATGAAGCAAAGCAAAAGGAAAAATATCCGGCAGGAACGTAAAAAGGTTTGTTTATTTTTCCTGTTTTCATTTCATCCTTATTGTGCGAGTAGTTGAGATTTATCCATTTCTCTTAAGTCCCCATGCACTTGTGGATAGTTAAAAGGAATGGTTATTCTTTAGTTCTTCCCATACAACTTTTGAACTGTAGCCTTATTTCTTTATCCTTTCCTTGTGGCGTTTTCAAGCACGCTGCTGACTTCTAATGCTCCTTTTCTCTAGTAGATTGTTACCCAGAATTTGAAAATGAGACGGCTGCGAGGAGATGAAATAAAAGGTATGTAACTGGACGGCCACAAGATGACACAATTTATTTTGTAATTGATTAATAATCGAGGTATCTTTTCATTTTAGTGGCTATAATCAACTTTGGGATCTCAATCTGCTACCAGACGTTAGAATTGATAGGACATGCTATGATATGTTTCTTGAAAATTTAATTGTATCAAGCCTAAGTCAATTCATCTTTTGTTTCTAATGTTTTTGCAGGCTAGGCATTGGGATTCCTTCTATGACTTCTACAGGAACACAACTGATAACAAGTTTAGTCCATATCATTGAGACAATTTTTGTTTTCTTATCATCAGGCGCATATATATATATACATACATGTGTCTCTGTGTATTATCTGTCATCTTCAAGTGTTTTGCACCTGCACAACGTAATTCTGATAATACATGTGCTTGTACTTCATAGGCTTGACATTTTCCGGATATTTGTAGATGGGGCACACCTTACCTCACAAGGGAGTTCTTCCACGACATGGCATCAAAGTTGGGAGACGAGGTATTGCTTGTTCTCGCTGAAGAAAATGAAGAACCTGTTGCAGGAGCATTGAATCTTATTGGAGGAGATACTCTATTTGGGCGACTATGGGGATGTCGTCCTGATTCCTATTATCCTAGTCTCCATTTTGAAGCATGCTATTACCAGGTTGGTTTTGTTGTTAACAAAATTTCTGGATTTCGTGTGGAACCATATTTTAGATGATAAAAATTCACAAATGGGTAATGGGATTCACAGGCGATTGAAGCTGCGATAGAGCTTAACCTGAAAACGGTAGAAGCTGGAGCGCAGGGCGAGCATAAGATTCAGCGGGGCTACCTTCCTGTTAAAACCTATAGTTGCCATTACATATTCGACGAAGGTTTCAAGCAAGCCATAGATGAGTTTTTAGTGCGGGAATCAAATCAGGTACGTTTTGAAGTTATCTAATTGGATCGTTGCTTTGAAAATAATGTAACTTAGTACATCGCAGGTGGATTTTGTCATCAAACTGTTGCATGAAGATGGACCCTTCAAAGAGAAAATAGAATAGATGCATTTATACCTTGGTTACCGCAAACATTCTTGTATATCTATTTGTATTCTTATGTATTGTGTAACCCCTAGTTTGCTCAGAAGTGAAACAGTAAGAATTTTACTTAATTGTAAAAATAGATTTGGTTTTAAACCAAAAAATGTATAATACTTAAAATTTCTTGCATAATAAGAAACAACAAAATAGAAAGAAAAACAAAAGTCTCTTATCATGAAATGAAAAAGGAGATTTTGATCCAACAAATACAAATTTCTTTAGACTCAGCAGAATGTATTGATTTGTATCGTTGTGTTCCCGTGTGGAGAGTAGATAAATCAAATTGAGGATTAATGTGTTCTTCCACCTGTAACAAAAGAATTGACTAAAAAATGGGTTTTTTTTTTTCTTGTTGCTAAGCCAGCTTCTTGGGTCTACCAACAGAAGGTGTAACATTTTCGTCTTTCTTAGAACCCGGAGCTTCAGGTTTTTTGGCCCAAGCAGGAGCTCGATCTGGCTCATACCGGTAATCATAGAACAGTTCTTCTCCAGCCATTATCCTCTCCTTTGCGAAAATCCCCACCCTGTGATCTCCAGCAACCATAATGACCTTAAACAGATACATAGTCCTCTTGTAAGATTTTGAGGAGACACAGAATAGACCCATCATGCGAAAACCGTGTAATTAACTTGCATTTTTCGCATTTTTACCTTTGCGTAACAGTTAGGTTCAGGAGAATGGTTGGCAAATTTCAGTTTGTCTCCTTTCCTGTAAGCATCTAGCACAAACTGCAGTACATCCAAAAAAAGTTTCTGGTTTATGGCAGATTTGAATTTGAAGACAACCAAGAGAGTATGAACATTTTTGAGATGAGACGTGCCTGATCGTTTAGATTGAAGAGAAAAGAGGAGTTCTCGCGATCATATATCTTCCCCCGTTTATCTGCTTCTTTATGTGAGATCAGCTCTCCTGTGTATTCCCCAAGGTATTCATGTTTACTGACACTGTTCTGTAAGAAGGAACAAGAATTGTTATTTAAGGCAAGTCAAAACTCCAAACATAATTTCATCTTTTAAGGACTTCCATTCTATTTAACAAATCTTGCATTCTTCTTTACCTTTAAGAAAGCTCCCCAACCAGAAATATCAGATCTTCCAAGTAAAACCTGAAATTGACAAAAAAGAGCTAACTTCGCAATTTCATCTTTAAATATTTGAAGTTGCTCCTCGTCATGTGATTGCCGGAGCAATTTCATATTGTTATATAGTTAAGAAAGCTAAATATGTACCCTTTGTTGTTGTTTCAGGAGCAATTTCATATTCCTGCACTCATAATTATCGCCTCTTTGACTTGGGACCCCGAGCGAACCATCCCCGCCACTACACATTCAATTTCATTCAGACATAGTATTAGTGTATTTGGAACTATTAAAACGAAAAAACTAGCAACGTGTTTTTGATCCTCTGCTAAGCAAACAATTAGTAGCACGAAACCAAAGAGTAAACATTTGCATCTCCAGTAAGACTTACATGACCCAGCAGTTCCTACAAACATCTGGGTCACATTCCCGATCTGCAGCAAAGCATGGACACTGACGGCTTCGACACTGACTTTTGGCACAATGACAACCTCTAAACCTATTCTTGCAGCTCTTTGGGCAACTACACAGAGAATTAAGTTTGTTGGCAATGAGATTCAAAGCTAGAAAATCCAGATGCGGATGATCATAGATTACAATACCCGCAGTACTTCTCGCAGCAAGTCCCATTTAGTAAACAAGTACATTCCTTCCCACAAGTAGTTTTGCAGTTGCATGGATTAAACTGACGGCATGGCTGGTCTTTCCTCTCAGTAATTCTTTTCCTAATTGAATGATATGCAGCAGACTTCCAAGTATACTTCAAGCGACGCACTTTCCCTCTTCTACGTAGAAATCTTGACCTTCTCCTCACTTGGTTATTAGCCTGGTTAGTCCAGAAACTAAAGCATTAGTTCCCAAAGAGAAATAAATCCATTATATTAGGAATATGTATACAAAAAGAAAAAGTATTATACCATATTTCCATTGATATCGAACTTGGAAGAGCCATCAGGATTTAATGCATAACCTCCAAAGAAGGAAGCTTTATTTTCCGAGCAAGTCATGTATTGGAAGACCTCCCAACATGACTTGAAACCACTCAAAAGGTTTCTAGCAATCAAGCAGCTGCAAAGAAACAAAGAATTGATGACTATATTCCACAGATTGAAAACCTGAAGCGGAATTATAATTTAGCAGTAGCTAAATGCATCTATTACTCACCTATTCATTCCAAAAATCTCAACACCTTTTTCGAAAAGGCTTTTCTCAAGTGGTCTCCACAATTTATTTGTAGCCAATCCTCCCCGACATACATTTTCTCCCACAAACTCTTCTTTCCTTAAACTTCCATCGCTACACGGTGCATCAAACTCAGAAGCAACCTCATTTAACTGACAAACAGGATCGTCATCCTTGACAGAATTTGCAGGGGTGCCATTCTTCCTTGACTTCCCGGAGTTCCCAGATTTTACATGCTTCTGAGAAGAGGAAGTAGCATCTTCATTTTCTTTATGTTTTGCATCGCTGGGTGAACGACTTCCACTGGCGATGGAATCACTATCTGAGGCTTCTGTCTTCTTTTGCCTCTTCTGAGTCCTACGAGGAACTCGCTCAGCGACTCGGTTGTTGTTCCTCTTACGACCTCCACGTCTCCCACTACCTTTCACCTTTGGTGATGATGAAACGTTATCGGAATTGGTATCCTGCTGAAGTCCGTTCTCTGAGTCACTTGTTTCTGGTGTGCACTTTTCATTAGACGATGCACTTTCACTTGGGAAGGTCTTTGGTTTTCTTCTATTAAGTTTGCTGGAGAACTTTGTGGATGTGGTCTTAGTACCCGCACAATCTGATGAAGTACCAGTTTTATATTCAATGGTGCCATATCCCGGAATTCTTTCAGACTTGAGAAGCTGATAGAATGAAAACAATTCTTTTTGTCAAATCAGTCTTTCTAGGACATGAGCTTAGCTGTGTGAATAACAAATTTACCGTTTTATAGCAGTTTGCACCACAGGTTAGATTTTCATCTACAGGAGGACACCACGGAGCTGGTTTCTCAGCCTAAAAAAACGATAAAATTAAAATAAGTAACAATAAAATTATAATACGAATTTTCAGTGGGCACTAACTCACAGGAAAAATAAGATCCTGTGAACACCCGTGCAGCCGGCAATCAAATACCTGCATAGGCACATAAAAAGTTAAAAAGATAAATATTTTGCTAGAACATCAAGTAATAATCCTAGAAAAATTTGGCCTGAGAAATCAAATGGACTAACAAGGCATCTACGGCAGAACAGGTTATCGAAAGAATCTAATGCTCCTTCCATATCTTTGTTGAGAAGGGAGCTCTCTGCTTGATTATCGCCACTCTCGGATATTTCTTTTTCCTTCATAAGCACTTCATGTCTTGCCTGTATAAGATGGTCGGTGTTCATATCTCTGCAAAAAGCCAATTGGGAAAGGGCTGGAACAATACTAATTGGATTTCCTTAAACGATGCATCACTCACTCTGTTTTGAAATCCTACAATTGAAGTTCTGGAATCTAAAAGAAAATAGGACATCATAGTTCATACTGGCAACAGACAGAAAAAGTGGCTGATACCTTGATTTCACTAGAACTTCTGGACAAGAAATTTGCTAGTTCCTCCAACACAGAGTCTGAAAGACCTAGTTGCTCAAGGGTCATGCTGAATTAATGAAGGGAAATGAAAGTGAGAACGAAAAGCCATATCAATGAACATAGCAGACAAGAGATTCACAATAAGAGACCAAAATGCAAGTATGCAGCAATGACAAAGGATTAGACTGATGATATTTTATTTAATACTAACCGAATAATATAATCTTCAGGCTCCAAAAAATCTCTTTTTTCTTCTTCGTCGTCAATCACCTCTTCTTCACTATCACTGCAAATGAGCGCTTCCCCGCCAGTTTGATCATAATATATTCTCCTTCGACCCACTACAGACTGGTCTTCAGTCATTCTTTGATTCCTGCATCATTTTAAGAGTGATTATAATGTTAAGATACTCCGCAAGGGCTTACATTTCAACTTGAATACTTTCAAGGACTCTTGCAACGTTAATGTCAAAGTACCTGTCCAGAAAAACCCATGTGGTATAAGGTGACAAACGTTTGATATCAGGTAGTTTGATTGGGCGTAAAGCAATTTTAACAGGGACACTAGATCCTTGAACCATCGCTGAATTGACATGTCCATCTTCTACAAATCTGTGGTTATTCTTATCTGCATCACTTGCATCGATTCCGCTTTTCATACCAGGCGAATCTCTTTGCCTCTTAACTAAAAGATCACTACCATCTTTACAGCTACCTCCTCTCTCCGTAGACGACCTCATAAAGCTTTGAGTAATGCCACACAAATTCTTCTTGTTTTCATCAATCCTTTTCTGGTGAAAAACGAATCCTCGTTTAGTAGCAAATCAGTTACAGAAACACAAAACCAACAAATAAAAACTAAACAAGAACCAATATTAACCTTTATTGATATACACCTATCAGCTGCAAGTTTCTTCTTTAGCGACTCGATTACTGCTGATACTTCCTTAGAAGCTGGACCTCTCTCCTCCGGCTGAAATTTAAGAGAAATCAAACAAATCAAACGCATTTCAACAATAATCATGAAAAACAAAAAAAAAAGACATGAAAATGAGGTTCCTTTACACAGGACATATTCATTTCCAAAGTGTTCAATGAGAGAAACTATCAATTGCAGCATAATGGTTTCTCTCGAATCCTAAAAAAAACAACTTCATAGCTCACAATGCAGCAATCTCTAGATCCAAAAACGAGCAAATCAAAGCTAAAACAAGCAGTCAAACTAAAAGCAAATCATAGTCAATGCCTCAAAAGCACAAAGAAAAGTTACCCAGAAAGAAAAATAGAAACTTTCAAAGACCCGATTGATAGATTTCGAGTGAGAGTGTGATTAACGCACCGTAAAGTCCTTGGGTGGCTCCGATCTGGTCGCCGGAGAAGAAGGCGAAGCTCCTGACGCCATTGTCAAGAAACCAGATCGGAACCGAAGAAAATGCGGGTCCGGGTCAGGATCCGGCTCGCGAAATCTGAAATGTCGGACGAGAGAAGGAATTTGGCGGGTCGTTATAAACCCTAAATTATCTTCAATTTTTTTTTTTTTTTGCTTTTTATCTTTAAATCCAATTAGAAAGTTTTTCACATACTTTAAAAGAAACATCTAACAGTTGTTACGAATTGGGATGCGTGCAATTTAGAATTTTTTCTAAATTAAAAAAAAAATAAAGTTGGTGGGAAAATAGCGACGTGGCAGCTTGATTTGAATTATCCACTGTAGATCGGAAAAGGTTCTTCTCCGGTGAACTTCCCCGGCGCAACGGTACCGGTAAATCTCACGAAACTCGAGACTGTTTCTATTTCAATTGAACAAACACGAACGTTCCTGGGCTTGGATTTAATGGGCTCTTAAACTCTAAATTATGGGCTTTTTTGTTTTTTGGGGATTTTTTTTTCTCAGTCAAACAGCTTCTCGAAGTTTCTCATCGGAAGAGAAACAGTACGGCGATCGGAAAAAACTCTAAGATGCATTACCACGGCGCGGCGGTGAACGGACGAAAACGCGGACTGATACTTTTAGGCAGCAGAAACTTCTGCAGATCCTTTTTCTCTTCTACTTCTCCAGTATCTGGTGAGTTTTCAGTATTCACATTTACTCTATTTTCATTTCAACTTCTGGAAATGGCTCGAGATCGGTTTTGATTCTTACGGAGTTAAAGATTGAACTGAAACATTAATGAATTGAAGTTAATGATTGATTCTGTGGAATTTTTCCGTTTTGTAGACCATGAATGTTTCATCAAGGACATAGCAAAAGCTCAGCCTCCGAAGCATCTGACTCAGTTGCTGAACATATTCACAGCTAGAGGTAGATTCAATCTGACACTGACTTGGCTGATCATATTTTGGAAGTAATTGTGTGTAATTTGCGGAA
The DNA here is from genome assembly GCA_026770425.1 of Boechera divaricarpa. Classification (NCBI taxonomy): domain Eukaryota; kingdom Viridiplantae; phylum Streptophyta; class Magnoliopsida; order Brassicales; family Brassicaceae; genus Boechera; species Boechera divaricarpa. The sequence goes on along the minus strand of CM049186.1, from coordinate 2,537,658 downwards.
CTGGTGGCTTTGCTTGTGACAATGACGTTCTATCAGGTAAATCCATAGTTTCTCCTGGTGCCAAGCAAGGCTTGTTACCTCTTACTATTCCATTGGTGAGAATGAGCCCAGGTATGATAACGGACATGTACCATAAGTTCTTATCTGAGTTTGAAACACTTTCATATTGAGTTTGTGTGACTTTCACTGTTCAGGTTCTTCAATTGCTCTACTACGGTGGCCAACAGCTCCTTCTAGGTTAGGGCTTCTTTCTCTTGTTATATCTTCATATTTCTCATCTTTTGTATCTTATCATTGTTTCTGGTGTTTGCAGTATGGAGATGCCTGTGGTGGAAGTTCAGAAACATGGTGTTTGGTTTTTAGCCAATAATGTAATGAGTCTTTATATCATTACTGATGCGTTGATGTAGGGTCATTTCTTTCTGGCTGTTCATTCTCATATCTGATTTCATTGGCCAACATTCAGGTTGATCAGTTCATTCACAGAATATTGGTGGAAGAAGATGTTTCTAAACCCGAAGAATCAAGCCAAGAAATCTTCAGTGCTGCAGGTGAAGCTGGGAAGAAACTTTATAGTAAGGGTGACTTTGCCAAGTCAAGACTGATGGATTTAGATGCCTATCTATTAAGAAAGGTACATATTTTTAACCTGTTAATATCAGACTCTTTTCGGCACGTGGATGATTATGAGCTTTGTTATTCAGGTTGGACTGTTTCCGGATTCTCTAGAACGTAAAGTTATTCGACATATCGAGAATGGAGACCATGTAAGCCTAGTAATAACATTTATCATGTCGTAGTTGACTTGGTTTCTCTTTTTAAACTATCTTCACGTGCTAATACAAGGTTTCAGCTTTGGTGGCTGCCGAGTTTTATACAAAGAGAGGGAACTTCCCCGGATTTGCCCGGCCTTTTGCTTTCAACGCAAAGGTTTTGCTGAAGTTCGTATGATCCTCTCTTATCAGCCCTCTATCCCCTTGTTAATATATCCACGGGTTGATACTTTTTCCCTTTCTAGAAAACTCTAAGACCTCTATGGTTTTGTAGACTTGGCCGTTGCTTAGAAGCAAAAGACGCGGCTCGGGGTGCTCTGACATCTTCGTGGTGGACCTTAGGATGCAGATACGAGGTACAATTCCTTGAATATTGTTATACCATTTTGTTAATTAAAAAAAGAGGGGGAAAAAAGTGTTGAACATATGAAATGGTTGCCCAGGAAATTGCTCGAATAGCAGAGTGGGGAGAGGAGCAAATTGTGAAGTATAAGGAGAGAATTACAGGAGAAGGAAGACAACGGGATATAGACAGAGGAAAGCCAATGTCTCAGGTTCGTTCTTTGCCTGTATTCATATTTAGATTCTTATATCATGTTTCTGGATTCAAGGACTTGAAACAAAAGTTGCAACTGTCAGGCATCTTTGGACGAGGCTGCGTTCTTACTGAATCTAGCGTCACTTGAAGGGACATGGGACGAATCACTGGATCGGGTTGCTCAATGCTATAAGGAAGCTGGACTTAACGACATCGCCAAATTTGTTCTGTACAGAGATTGAGAAGTCTCTTTTAAAGGCCACAATTTGTTTTTTTGAGACCTGAGATTACATTATATCAAATGATCTTTGCATTTGGTGTCGACGTTGGAGATGTACATTAACCCTGCTAAAGATTCATTTGGTCAAGATTACTGATTGTATCTTTTCTGAAACTAAAAGTAAAATAAAACAGCATGATCATCTTATTGGGTAATAATCTACGTGGAGATATATTTATATATACTGCCAAAAAAATCTACGAAAATGACAGTTTAGTAGTTTGCATGTTTGGGACCATATAAAGAAACAGGATTAAGGTATTAGATTATAGTCTAGATGACACCATCTTCTTAGGTGTCAAATGGATTAGGGAACTTCTTGCTCTGACCCTTCTTTTTTCTCCCCAACAGCTTTCTCCAGAGGCTCTTAACTCCACCGCTCTTTTTCTGAGGAACAATGGCGAAACAGTTTGGGTCAGAGCCTTTGCTTTTGTCAGAGAGAAGAATATGTTCCAATGCCTCAATGGTTTCATTGTAAACAGAACCGCCTCCCTTTCCATTTTTCTCTGCTGCTTGCGGTTTCGGAGCCTTGGATTCCCCGGTGTCGTGATCTTCTGCCTTCATCTGATCTAAAAGAGATGATCTCTGGCTGGTCAATCTCTTCTCTGGTTTTGTCTCCTGTGAAGGTTGTACACCAGCTAGGTTGTCCGATTTGTCGGTAAGGTCAGACATGAGTTTATCAGAAAGTAAAGTTGTTTCTTTTGAGTTAGTCAATGCCTTGAGCTGCTTTCCAAGGTTTAGAATCGTCTCTTGACACTCAGCCAATTTTTCTGAAGCAGCAGTGATTTCCAATTCCTGAATCATTAAACACATAAAGCAGATTGGTTTTGGACAAAAGCAATTACTAATGTTTTGTTCTGCTTTAAACTTACGGTTCGCATGTTTTTTTTTTCCTCCAGCTTGAGCTCGTTCTCTGAAGCACTGCAACAAGAGAACCATTTGAAGCATCAGAGATAAATGTATGATTTTGCTGACATGAAGTCTTCAAGCATTCACATTTACCTTGCTGTCTGGTCCTTTGCCTCTTCTTCAACCATATTGCTTGACAACTTTTGATTGCCAGGCTTGTCTTCAATTGACTGATCTTTGCAAGCCAAAAAGGAAACATCTTCTGTCTTAAGCTTATCTGCTTCTGAAACCTGACTAAATATTCCAATATCAACTTCACTTCCACTCCGTGATTCATCCCACTCGAACTGCTTCTTAATCTCATTTCTCATGGTGGAAACATCTTGAAGAGAAAAACAGTGGTTCACCATCCATTGCAACACAGAGCTTAGCTCTTCTACAAACTTCTTCATGTCTGATTTTCTGTCTAGTAGATCGTAACAAGTATGAAGAAATCGCTGCAATACACTACTTAGCTCTGTAGTTTTCCATTGCAAGACGCGAGCAGTGTAACCTGAGAGCCTTTCTGATTCTCCGTTGGACACATGACTCTCATCTTTTAAGCTGACTCCCTCGATAGTTTCAATGATACTGTGAATCGATTTGCTGATATCACACTCCATATCTGGTCTATCATCCACATTAAGATTCTTGGTCTCCTGATGGTTTATCACAGAGAAGCTGGGACGGTTTACACTTGACAGAGCTTTTCTGATATCTTCAAGTACTTCATCAGTGTTTCTCTGCGCGAGAGGCTTGTGCTCCATTATCGCTTTCACGACGATGTGAAGAGATTGAGGTAATTTGCTCATTAAATTATCTTGGGGAGATGCGACAGGATTTAATGAATAATCTGTTCCAGGAGTTTTCGTTATCTCTGATGAAGTTTCATTAGATTCATTCTCTACCGGACCAGTAGCTGAAACAGAATCAGAAGAACAAATATGAGAACTTCCAGGTTGGTTATCGATTGTGCTTGCAACCATTGCAAGCTTTTCCATTTCAGCAAAATCATCCATTAGTTTCATCTCTGAAGCTTTAGGGGTTCCAACCAAACTCGAGCCCATTTGCTTCTTGTTCTTAAAATTGTCAGAAGCCCAAGAATCGGCACAGCTAACTTTATCATCATTGTCAAACTCTGATAGTGATGCAATAGAGACTTCACATGACACATTGATTCTCCTTCTTGGCTCAATGTTTGTGCCTTTAGAAGATTCTTCAACATGAGACTCGAATTCTAGTAGTCTAGATGCTGTTCGAGAATACATATTTCTTGAGAACTGAAGCTCACTGACTTTCTTGTTTAAGGCTTCCCTCAGAGTCTTATTCTCTTCTTCCAGTAAGCATAATTGCTCAGAGAGGTTATTGATCTTTTCGGAATCAACCAGCGGACCGTTAGGGCTTCCATTGACTCTTCTCCTTCCCAGCATTTCTACTTCATTCCTCATTTTGGACAGAGCAGCGGGTCCCGGTAACCGTTTTCTGACAAGTATTCGTAACCTTTGACACTCTGATTCTAACTTTGCAACCTTCTTCACATTCTCTAAGTGCAGTTTATGTGATGCTTCAGCGGTTCGACGACTAAACTCTCTCTCTTCATTCCGAAGCTCGAGCTCTTTCTCCAGCACTCGGACTTCATATCTCAGCGAAATGTTTTCTTTTTCCTTCGACTCTAAACTACTCACCAAAGCATTGAAATCAACCTCGATACGATCTCTCTCTTTGTTTAAATCTTCAACAGTTTTGTTCTTTGCTAACAAAGCCTTTGAGAGTTGAGTGTTCTCGCCTTCTGCTTCTGCAAGCCTCTTACCAGTACCTGCCAATTCCGTCTTTATAACAATCAATCGCCGTTCGTACTCCTGTGATGCTATTTTCAACGCATCATGCATCCTTCGCTCCTGCTCCTCGCGAACAAAACGAAGTTGCTGCATACATTCTTTTAGACCAGCATCTGTGTGACTCGACCTTTCCTCACTCCTGTGTTTTTCATTCAAAGCTTCTTTGAGTTTCTTCTTGAGAGATGCTACTTCAGCTTTTGTCTTCTCCCAGCCTGTTAACACAAAATGCAAGTGGAAAAGGAAGCTACATGAGACCGTTAAGAAGACAAAAGTCGAGGAAAATAAGGTTTGTAGATTAAGATTTAGTAAAGTTACCAACAATTGCTTCTCGCGCCTCACTCTCATGCTTATTGCTCTCAGCCTGGACAGAGGTAAGCTTATCATTCCGACTTTGAAGGCGATTTTCTAGCTCTATCTTGTCAGCCGCAACCTTCTCAGTCTAATGTTAAGAACAATCAAGCTCATGAATCAGCAAATACAGCTAAAATCAGGCAAGACAAAACCTAACTCATCAGGATAATCTTAGCTATTACACAAGTTTCACAATCATTGGTGTGTTAAATTACATTACAAACCTTGAGGGTTTTACTTTTGCCAAAAAGAGCATCAAGAAAGATAAGCTCAACCTCAAACACAATGTTGAAGACAACACTTGAGAGATTCAAAAAGATCACACTCTGATACTACCTACTAACCATAAAAAAACATGTCTAAAGATACATAAATGAGCAAAGAAGATCCATCTTCCAACCTAACATCAAACATCAATGAAATCATCATCATATCCACTTACCTCTCCATTGCTTTCGACAACCGTTTTCTCCATTGATTTCTTCTTCCAAGGCCATGCTTTATGGTCCATTTAATAACCCCACAAGCCACACACAACTACTCTTGAATCTTTGACAACAATACCCTACACAGAAACCAAAAATAGAAAGACTTTAGAAAAGCTTTAAAACTCTCATCTGATTAAACAAAACCAATAAAAAGGATGTTTGATTTCTCCAATCCCACATTACTCAAAATGGACCCACATTTACAAGTGAATGCGACTCAAATCCAGATTGAGAACAAAGAACAAAACAAAGCCCTCTCATTGCATTTTTTAAAAAAATTCCCAAATCAGAAATTAACAAATTTCCCCTAAATCCATTAAAAGAAAGCTTGAGCTAGCTTCCATCAATGGCTTCTACATGCACTATACACTAAAAAGAAGAAAAATCCAATTCATAAAGTTAAAAACTTTAAGAGAAACCCATGACGAATCACAAATAAAGTCATCCCTTTTATTTATCCACATTTAGAAGATTTGGTGAAAACCCATGAATAAAGATCAAAACTTTCCCCACCTTCTTAACCAAAACTTAGCAGATCGTTTCAAGGATCACAATAATGGAGATTAAAAACAGAGAAAGACGAAGGAAGTGAGTGAAGAGGACAAATGAAAAGGGTTAAGGAAAGAAAAGGGACTGTTTGGCAAAGTTAAGATTACTCGAAAACAAAGAGAGAGTGTGAGGATGTGTCGGGTAGGATCTGATCGCAATGGGCCACGTACGCTTAATGAACGTTGGATCGTACAAGATTTATATGATTATTATATCACTAATATGAGCAAAAAAAAATTAAAAATATAAAGTTAATTTGTATTTAAAGGGAAACATGTTTATGAATTTCATGGACCTCGGAATTCTAATATTTAAAAAATTTAAGCTGATTATTTATTAGTTCTTTTGTTTCTTTATTGAAAGAGTGATTAGTAGTAATTAGTAAGAATGCTTAATGCTTACTGAATAATTAATTGAGTTAAGTGTGCAATCTAATCAACTTTAAGAAAGTTTTTTTGTAGTTTACCTTACCATCTCTATCTTAAAGAGATAAGAGGTTGGTTCAACTAATAAATAATTAGATTGTCTGAATAAAATCAGTATTTTTTTCATTTTTAGAAAATTAATCTAACAACAAAATAGTAGTTGTGATCACACAATTCTAAACTACTCTCGAGTTAATATTTGATAACTTCTAAATATGAATTGATTACTATTTGGTGGATCATAAAAGCTAAATCCGTAAATAATAAATTGTTTGGAGCATTAAACTTGCCTGATGGATTGTTTGGACATGTTTGGATCATACGACTATTGTGATTAATGTTCTTATCATTTTAAATAATCTATGCTAATAACCATTTTAACGTTTCGTTCTAACAACAATTATTTATTTCAACGTTAAATAAATGAAAAACAATTATCTATTTTCATGTTTTTTTTCCTTTTATATTTTGGCCTTAAAGTAATGGTATTTTCCTGTTTATGTAGCAGATTCTTCTTGTTAGAGAAAGAGGCACCATTCACTTAATTAGCTTTTAAAACATATTATTTGCTAATCACTTCATGAACAAGCTTACGCCTTCTTTGTTTAGAAAGGACTTCAAATTATGGGCCCAATTAAAGATGTAATTAAGCAACTAAGTTTTAGGTGAACGATCTTTGTATATGAATAACACTACTCCATAACTTGCTTTTGATATCTAAAAGGCAATCACTCATCAGTCCAAATTAGTGTCTTTTCAATCTACTTAAATTTTAACTAAACTTTTTTTTACCAAATTCACTTCTCTTTTAGAAGTTTATTTATATGGCTTCCTAAATTTGATTTAAACTAGGTAATAAATTTAGAAACAAATGATATAGATATAATCATATAAGTAGAAAGTATATCAAAACAATCAAAATGGGATATTATATATTTTGTCGATTTGTGTATAAAAGCAAAAATAAACAATGAGGGATATTGAGGATGTTTAACACTTTAAATTTTAATAGTTCAGATTCTGAGTCCGTTTCAATATCAATTTAAGTTTTTGTTTTATAAATTTAGAGGAATCACAATGAAAATAAAACTGAATATAACATGGACCAGCTGAAGTTATATAGTTTGAGTTGCGTATAATTAAGATAGGCATCTGGATTCACCTGCCTAAAAAAGGTAGGAGTTGTAAGCTTGACCGTAATAAGAGAAAAAGAGGGTAATGTTAAGAGGAAGAAGGTTAAGAAACCACCACCTAGTTTTGTGAAGCTATCCTCTAAGAAACAAGTGTTAACGTTGCCTAAGGAGATTCTTGAGTTTTACTCGGAGAAAGACAAAAGACCTTTTAAAGCATTTGAATGAGTTTTGTATCCACGTGAAGTCAAAGATCAGTCCTTGCAATGCTAACGATGGCCAAATACGTACAAAGATTGAAAATCTGAGGAAAAATATCGATATGTTTAAAAAATTATTAGTAACAAGTGTTAGTAATCACCCTCTACGTAAGGGAAATTACGCGGATGGTGATGTTAAGAGGAAGAAGATTAAAAAACCTCCACCTAGTTTTGTGAAGCTATTCTCTAAGCAACAAGAGTTAACGTTGTTTAAGGAGGTTCTTGAGTTTTACTCGAAGAAAGAAAAAGACCATTTAAATCATTTGGATGAGTTTTGTATCCACATGAAGTCAAAGATCAGTCCTTACAATGCTAACGATGGCCAAATATGTACAAAGATTGAAAACCTGAGGAAAAAATATCGAAATGTTCTGAAAATTGTTAGTAAAGGAGAAGGTGGAGAAGATGAGATTGTATTTCATGAAGAGTTCCAGTTGTAGACATGGATTTGGGGAGATGATGGTGTTCTTCCTCACAAATCAAGTAAGTAGATGGAAGAAATTGGCCTCAAAATATGGATGCATGTCTAGTTATATGTTTAATTTTATTATTTTTAATCTAAGTTTAGATTTTAATTTATATTTTTATTCGATTTCTCTATATTGGATACGCGTAATGTTGTGGTTCTCATATGCGGATCAAATTCTCAAATACTTTTCATTCTAAAAACAAGTGATAAAATATTCTCCCTGATTTTTTTTAATTAAAATAATGATAAAATTATGATTTTACCCTTAATGAAATCGGAAATGACCATGAAATAAGATTATATAGTTTTAAATGTAAGTAATTCCAATGAAAACACGGTAATTCCAACGAAAACCCGGGGTTCGAATCCCATTTTGGTGGTATAACTGGTATAACCAGTATAACTGTACAAAGTACAACTACGGAGGTATAACTGGGTATAACTAGATACTAGTTGTACCGTGTGCTAGTATAACTAGGTATAACTAAAAACTAGTTGTATTGTGTGCTAGTATAACTGGTATAATTAGGTACTAGTTGTACTGTTGTGCTAGTATAACTAGGTATAATTAGGTACTAGTTGTACTGTTGTGCTATTATAACTAGGTACTAGTTGTACCGTGTGCTAGTACAACTAGGTATATCTGTACGAAATCTGAAAATATTTGATTAATTATGATGAAGAGTATTTTCCGGTTTTCATAAAATATGAAGAGTATGAGGAGTATGCAGATTATAAGGGAGTATGATAGATTATTTTCTAACAGAAGAGAGTATTTCAGCTTTTTGCCCCTCATATGTCCGATACGATATGTGAACTGGATTATGACAAGCAGTATTAAAAAAAACCATGCTTTTTTTCTTAACTAACTAACTTTATTTATATTTCTTAATGAGAAAATGATAACCTTAGTTAGATGTAAAAAATGTGTCAAAACTAGTAATGTAGTCCAAGTGACGGTGGTCTACTAGTATTTGGTTTAGGAATCCGTGAATAACGGTTCTTCTGGGTTTGAGTCCCACTAAAAAACAAATTCACCTCATTTGGATATGAGCCGATAATCGGGTCAAATGCCCAGTTGTTTACATGATGGATCAAATTTGTCGGCTATTCGATCTATCCAAGAGATTAGTCGGGTATTCGAGTTTGTCGGCTATTCGATATATCCGAGAGATTAGTCGGGTAATAAAAACCCGGATCACCTTTTGTTACCAAAAAAACAAAAAAAAAAACTAAAACTAGTAATGTAAGTCCATAAAACTAAGATGGCTCAAGAAAAACCTAAGGGTGTGATAATTGAGAGAATAGCCTCTCACTGAAACACTTTCTAAATACAATTGCAATTTTTGTCTCTCTACATTTTGATTTGGAAAACTGTAGTCTAAAGTGCGCATATAATATGTCAAATAAATGTATTATATTCTGATAATTTAGTCTTTTTAGGATAATTAAGACAATTGTGTAGTATCGAATGTGGTGTTGTCATAAATTCAGTATTAAAAAAAAAAAAAAGGAAAAATGTGCGAGTGAGCATTATCCTACTCAGTTACTTTTTCCATTCAATCATCTTTTAAACTCCAAATTAGTTTATATTACCCCTTTGCTTTTGATAGATTTGTTGAGATCTCAACGAATTCCAAGATGCAGTCCCAATTGTTTCTTTTGAATCTATTTTTTGTGCTGATAATCGTTGCTTCCGTTCTATCGTAAATATAACAGAATACAAATTCAAAAAAAAAATTCTTACATCAATGATCATCAAAAACCAGGTATACAACTTGAGGAACAAAATATTAATCCCAACATATGGAAAACTACTTTGTATAGACAACGTTTCTTACAATTGGAGCAAAAAGGTCGAGACATATGCTGATAGTTGGGCAAAACACATACCGTTTCATCATTGTAGATCCAAGATGAACTGCGCAACAACGATGAATCGGGCTTCATGTATAAGTCCTTTCCGATCAAACATTTAATGTGTAGGGTGACACAACAGTACTCATCACATATGTAAAACCGTTTTTTCGGATCTAATTTTGCCTCACAAACTTCACACCAATACGCCAGGGCACTTGTCTCCTTCCCATAAGAAAGAGTAAGTATATGCTTATCATGCTTATACCTCACTTTTTGAGGTAAAATAGCACATCCAAAACACAAAGAAAAATCGCTCTCAATGCAATTGAATGTTTCCTTTTTAGCAGATCTTCTTTTTTTGCAAACCGAACAGATTCGTTGCTCTCCTGGTTTGGATGTTAGGAATAAAGGATGAATATGACTTCCATGGAGTAATGGCTCAGAAATTGTGGCACACTGCACGTGTACCTTAAATTGACATTCTTCTTTACCACACTCATAGAAGAAACCAGCAATGCACCACCATGGACAAGCTGAACAGAATCGCATGGTGTCCATATGACCACCATGTCCCCCCACTAGAGTGAGCTGATGTGGATGTATCGGGTGATGTAATTTGCGAGGAAGTTTTGCACATTCTTCGTGTAGAATATAATCACATTGCAAACAAGCGTACAAATTACCAAAATATATTGGCATGATGCATGCTTGACACAGATTATCCTCGACGTAATTTCTGCTCGTGTTCATCAAGTCTCAAATGATGTTGCTGATGACTGAAATGTTGTATGACTCCATCGCTTATTCTCACAAACGGCTCAACAACTTCTTTTTCAAATTCTTCTAGCTCTCCTTCAAGATCTACCCCATCCCACACATTTCTCTGTGTGGCACATCTTGAATGTGCCACATACGAACAACCATCCTTGATGCAAGAATAGCCCCCGTAATCATTGTTGATCTTTCTGCGACAAATACAACAAGACCAATCTCCTTGGTTAAAAGAAGGGATAAAAGAGAGACGATGGAGATGGCGTGATATCCTTAAGACACGTGGTAAGTTGATGATACATCTTAGATGTACCACAAAGTCACAAGGCGAACACATATAGATAGGGGAGCTTGAATCGGCCAAAGCACAAAGGTTGCAAGTTAAGGAAGCTTGTCTTGGAAACAGAGAAAGTGTATGCTTATGCCATCTCGGATGATCTCTATACAAGACTGGTGGTTTCTCCACACAAGCTACATTCATAGCAGAATCGCAATCGATGCAATAATAAAAAAACTTGTTGAGATCTTCATCACAGCAATAGCATTCCCTGGTTTTTTCTCCCTCCAACAAGACAAGCGAGAGAGAATGTTTTGGATGAAGAAGGTGTTTGACCTCAAGTGGAGCCTTTTCATGTGCTTTATGGTTCTCGCCATTGCAACTTCCGCAGCAAAAATGAGTAGCGTCATTTCCTCCTGTTAGCCTGACTTTCCCCCAGTTTAAAGGCAAACAATTAAAGTGGTCATACCTCGAGACTTCTTCAGTAACATGAAATTTTTGTTTTTCCAACTTTACTTGTACTTGAGGGCATAAGGAAATAAGCTTCCCTAACTCTGGATTCAAAGAGATGACGAGGTAGAATATTTGATGGATGTTTGACATGATCTCTGACTTGGGCTTCGATCTCAATGTTTTGTCAACGTAATACATGAAGCTAAAATCCAAATCCACGTCCGAATCCCAAGAGTTGACATGAGAGGAATATATCTTACAAATGCCTGATATGACCTCCCTTTCATTTTCAATGTCTGATAGATTCCTTCCAATTTCAAACCGCGGCAGGGAAAGATAACTCATAGACTTGAAGACAGAGATTGATTTGGTAGTGAGTGACATCAACTCCGACTCTGGCTTCAGCAGCGAATCGAAATCCGATGAGCGGACCAGAGAGATTATTTGAACAATCAGTGACATGTATAGAAGATACTAGAACATTCAAGATGATATGGAGAATGAACTGCGGAAAGGTATAACATGAGCTGCGGAAAGGTATTAAGATTCAAAATCACAATGCCGCCGAGAGACATTAGTTGAGTAATGAGTGATATGAGCTTTAACTCCGTTTCCCGTTCCGCCTCCTGCTTCGTCTTCTCCTTCATATTCGTATAATAAATTACGAGGTTGATTATTTTATCTAAAATTGATTTAAGCTCTGAATCCGAATCCATTGTGTCGTTAAGACAGAGTGCAGAAAGACAGCGTGACGCGAGCTCCAGATCGGGATCCTCCATCAGATCAGGATCTGATTCAATAGATCTGATGCGAGAGATAATGTCAGTCACAAGTGATACGAAATGAGACTCCGGTCCCGAATCCGATATAGAGTTGACGACAGATAGTAGTTTCTTAATGAGTGATATGAACTCCGACTCCGACTCCAAATCCATTGAGCTGACCAGAGAGATTAGTTGATTACTGAGTGATAAGAAATTTGATGGCGGCTGTGAAATCAAATCAGAATCAGAATCTGAGTACGAATCGTTAGAGGTTATTCGATATCATTTGAGAAATGACAGATATCATTTGAGAAATGACAAATTATATTCTGATAATTTAGTCTTTTTAGGTTAATTAAGACAATTGTGTAGTATCGAATGCTGTTGTCACAAATTCAATATAAAATATAAAAAAAAAAATGTGCGAGTGAGCAGTATCCTCCTCAGTTACTTTTTCCATTCAATAATCTTTTAAACTTCAAATTAATCCTTTGTTGTTGATAAACTTTATAATTTGTACTTGCAAAAACTTGATTAGTATGCTAGAAAAATGATTCTTACTTTGTGGCGATCAGTTTTAATATCGATCATCTCTATATTTATAAAAGTTTATACATGTAAAATCAGTATTTGTCTCAATTTAACAGAGATCATCCGTCGAAATGGTTCTACTCCATGGGATATATACACCTAGTATCTCAAAAACATTCTACAGAAAACCAGAACAGAAACAGAGGTGGCATATTCATCTACGAGAGGATGGAGCACTCAAACTCGAGTCGATTTGGGCATTGTAATGATGTGATGCGTGAGCAGATGGTCTTTTCAATGAGAATGGCGAGTTGACGTGAAGATTTATGAGGTTTGGAGTGCTTACTATTTACTATGCTACCAATCAAAGCCTAGATGTCACAAAATATTGTTGAGATTGGCTCCATAAGCTTTTGTAAATCGTGGGCCAATATAATCACTATCTTTAGTCTTTTATTAGATTTGAAAATATTAATAAGTGGCAGTTGACGTAAATTTTAGTCAAATTTAAGGGCTATTGAGAACCTGACCATTACTCTCTAGACTCTAGGGATGCTAAAAAAAACAAATTTTCAGAGGAACTTTAACTTCAATAAAACAAAATTTTGTAGTGATTAGTAGTAATTAGTTTTATAGTGTTAACACTAGTTTTGTTATCAAGTTAGCTGTTGTACATATTCAATTTCATTACTTTCTCACTTTTTGTGATGTGATTCAGACTTGGCATTGCAAATTTGCAATTAGCACCAAAAAAAAACGAAAAGATAATTATAAAAAAAAACTCAACCATGAAAGAGTTTTTTAACTAATCGCAAATTTGCAATAGCAAAATATAATCCAACAAAATAAAATAAAACATATCCTTTTTAAGTCAACCCAAAAAAAAGTAAGAAGTCAAAGCAGAAGCAATCATATCGAGCAAAAGTCTAAAACATGCAAATAGATTCCCGCAAAAATTTGTCAATCAGAGAGAGAGAGAGAGAGAGAGGAGAGAGTCAAAAGTAAAAACTCGAACGAAAAGCTTCTCATAAGTGATCATTAATGGAAAGTGAAGCCAAGAGATCACTTGGACTTCCACTTTTGTTGTTGCCTTCACTCACCTGTGTTGATGGCTGATTCACGTTTCTCAACACATCTAATGCCTCTGAAACTTTAGCATTTAAAGCCTCCGGTGACTCGAGCAGATGCAAAACTTCGGTCTGATCCATTTCCAGAAGCATACCGGTCACTTTCGCAGCGTTCTCGTGCTCTATCTGGTCCACTAATGGGTATAGACTCTCACCCAAAAGCTACACAAACCCCAAAGCAAACACATAAGAATGTAAATGAACTTATTCTTCTCGTACACCGTGTGGCAGCTAGATATATATTGATAGAAAGACTTACTGTTCTCTGTTGAGAAGGTGAGGCGTTAGCAAGGGAAGTAGCCAATTGACCAGCGGACATAGGCTGACCAAAAGGCATTCCATTCATGTCATAAGCAACTGGAACCATTCCTCCTGGCAATGGACCGTCGGGCATGTTTCTACCACCAGGAGGGTAACGGTACCCTCGCCCTCTTGGCATCATCTAGAGGAGAGAAGAAAGTAAAGGCTTATAGATTCATCTTGATCCGGGATTTAAGGTATATAAGACATGCTCTCTCTTTTTAACTAACCTGTGGCTGCATAAAAGGCATTGGCTGCTGATGCTGATGGCGCATGGGTCCATCACCTGACCGTCTGCCACTTGGTCGTGGACCTTGCTGATCTGGCTGCATCATTGGTCCGAAAAAGCTTGGCCTCATTCCAGGAACCAGCTGAGGCTGATATCCAAATCCAGGCTATCACAGATATAAGAAAATTAGATGAGTGGTTATTGATTAAAAGAGTCGTCCATCCAACAGATTAAGTCTGTCATAATCAAGCCGAGTTAGAGAGTGCATCAGCTTAGAAAAAAAGTGGTACCTGGTGAGGGATGACTGGTGGAGGTCCTTGACCATAAAAAAACTGTTGTCCAAGACCTGGAGCACCACCCGGAAATATTGGCATCCGAGGACCCACACCAGGTATAAAGGCAGGTCTCATCTGAGAAAACTGTGCCTAAAACAAGACCATAAGAGATTTATGAAAATGGATCAACCAAAAGTAGCTCCAGATAGGTTGTTCATCTATGGTGGGAAGTATTACCTGCAGCTTAGCCCTTCTTTCTTCTTTCCTCTGCGCAAGAGCGACATACAACGGTTTGCCACCAACCATTTTACCATTCATTTCATTCAGCTGCAGCATACCCCAAAGGTAAATGCATCAAGAAATAAAAAATTGAGGCTCAAAAGAAATTTGGTATTGTCTTGACACAAGTTTATATTACCACTCTAGAAGCTTCACTGGCAGCTGAGAAAGCAACAAATCCTGATCCTTTGCTAGTACCACTAGGGTCCCGCATAACCTGTTTGTTAAAAAGTAAGAGATTCCGGTCAATCAAGACACAAAATTTGCATCTCATGTTATAGTGTATGCGTAAAACAAACAACACTGACCTTGCAGGAAGTAATTGTACCAAATTCAGTAAACAACTCACGCAACTTGTCATCCGTGACAGTATCATCAAGGTTTTTAACATATAAATTTAACCCATCAAATTTGTTTCCTGTATCCCTGGAGCCTTGTTCATATCTTCGGCTCAACTCAAGTTCCCTCTCAGATTTCTTCTGAGCTTTACCTACATACCACTCCTTATCATCAAACTTCTTTCCGTTGAGAGCTTCAACAGCACGAGCTGCATCTTCAGGATTCTCAAAGTTGACAAATCCAAAACACCTGGATTTGCCATCTCCGTCTCTCATAACCACAGCGCTCGAAATACTACCATACTGACCAAAAGTAGTCTTCAACTCATCATCTGTAGTCGTTTCCGACAGATTCTTAACATAAACATTGGTAAACTTCATCTTATCAGCAGCAGACTCTCTTTCCTCCTTACGGAGAAAAGGTCCAACAAAAATCTGTTTGTCATTCAGCACTTTGCCATTCAGCTTCTCAATAGCATTCTTAGCTGAATCCTCAGTATCAAACTGCACAAACCCATATCCTCTGGACTGACCCATGTGATCAGTAGCAACCTTACAGGACACAATAGTCCCACACCCGGAAAACGTCTCGTGCAGAGTTTTGTTGTCAACTGACTTGTCCAAATTCTTCACATGGAGAA
The DNA here is from genome assembly GCA_026770425.1 of Boechera divaricarpa. NCBI lineage: Eukaryota > Viridiplantae > Streptophyta > Magnoliopsida > Brassicales > Brassicaceae > Boechera > Boechera divaricarpa. Next base: position 2,521,824 of record CM049186.1, on the reverse strand, counting down.
AAGAACACAGAATTAGACATCAACCCGAAAGAGAAAGCTGCTAGAGAATTCCAAAAGAAAAAATACCTTGACAAATAAGTTCCCAACCCCACTTCTACGAGCAGAAGAGTCACGAGAAGAGTAAGTAATCCGAATCATCTTGCCATTGAGACTAGTGTAGTTCAACTTATGCATTGCCTTTTCAGCTGTCATTACAAAACCGCAAAAGAAACTCACTCAACCAAAGCAAAATGATAACAAAATCCCTAATTAGTTTCCAGAGAAACATGTAACATTTGGCGATCAAAGCATTCGAAATCGTTCAAATTGGTATCTATCAACAATTCAAACAATACCCATCACTCAAATTAGCCAGAAAAAATGATTACAGAATCGCAAAATCAAATCTTTAGCATAATGTCAATATGTTATCAACCAAAAAGGGGGAAATTTTAGGGCACAAACCATCTTCGCTGTTGCTGTAGTTGACATAACCATAACCAAGAGAAGTATTGGTAGCAGCATCACGGCAAACACGAACCGATACGACCTGACACACCTCGGTGAAATAGTCATAAAGCTGAGAATCCGTAACATTGAAATCCAGATCTCCGACATAGAGCGAACAGAGAGCACCGTGATTGACTCCATCGCCGCCGCCGATTCCAGCCGTAGCAGAAGCCGCAGCCCCGTCGTTAACCGGAGGAGGAGGAGAATGAGAAGAAGGAGCTTGAACCTGAGCCATATTTGCTGGGATTGAAGAAACGAAAGTAAGGGTTTTTTTTTGTTTTTTGTTTTATAAATTAGAGATAAAAAGGAGATAATTTAGGAGACGACGACGATGATATGGAAGACGAAGTCGGAGATTGTTGTGGGCAGCACGGCGAGACCGCAGCAGATAGTGATGGAGAAAAAGTTGAGATTATATAGTTGCTCAAGTCTTACAAGACAAGAGTGAAAACCCTAGCCCTGGTTAAAAAAAATAAAAATCAGATTTTTTTCCTAATTTTTCACGGTTTAAGATAGATAAGAGAATTAGTCTGCTTTACTATCAGCCGTCCGATTCTTTTTGAGTAGGGACCACCATATCTCACGTGATCCTCTCGTGACTCTGGAGACCTATTCCATGATGATGATCCATCATCGCATTTTCCTTTGCTCCGCCGCTACCGTCGCCACCGGTTTATGACAAATTTATCTCCGGTAAGCTCCGGCACGAAGTCACTAGCTTTACTGATTGGGAATTTTATGTATTGATTCTTCTTTTCGATTTTATCCAAAATGGTTGAATTTGATGATAGTGGCTACTATATCTGTTTTGGTTTGTAAAGTTTGTAACTTTTCTGGTTATTGACTATTGAAATTGAGAATTCTAGTTGTAGATGTGTCGGAATATTGTTGTAGACAGTTAGTTTAAGCTTTGAATATTGTAAGTGCAGGCAGAAAATGTTGTATATAGAGTGTTGATGAGTGAGTTGATGATGAGGAAGGAGAATTTGCAGTTGGGTTTTTGAATCTTTACATTGAAGAAAAGGACTAGTAAAATGGCTTATAAGCTGGATTTTGAGGGTGAATGAGCTCTACCCATTGGACTTATATAAGTCATCTTACTAGTTCTTCTCTTCTATGTGGGGATCATAAAAGGAATGTCTCATGATGTTATTACTCTTAAGGACACTCCGGTTTATGACGAACTCTTCATCTTCGGTAAGCTCTCGCATGATTAAATTTGAGTCTAGCTTTGCCGACTGGGAACTTTTTATAGATTATATGGTTTCTGTATTCATTCTTGTTTTTTCAATTTTAGTCAATGATTCTGAATGTGAGAGTTACTATCCAAAATTTGGCAAAATAAATTCGCTGAGTTAATGTGAGGATAGTGGCTATTATATCTGTTTTGGTTTCTCGGAATTATAGCTGTCTGCTGACTCTTGCAATTGAGAATTCCAGTTCTAGGCTTCTCGGAATTAGTTTTTGAGGTTTTGTGATTGTTAACTGCAGGACAAGAAGTGGAGCATAGACTGTGGGATCATAACAGTTCTACGGAATGTCTCATGCTGTGTGCTTGTTATCGCTCTAAGACCACTGCTTCTATCAGGTAATCTTTTTTTTTTCCCCCTTTTCGACAGCTCTTAAAGCCTTTTTGGAGGATAGAATCGCAGGCTTTCCTGTGATAAATGGCGATTGGAAATTTCATAATATGCACTTCTACACTCATGTTATATGTTCCTGCTTGTGGCTTTTCAAACAATTCATGGGGCTTATGAGGATTCTGCCTGCCGGTTGGGCTTATTTCAGATCATAACTTTGGTTTCATTGTTTTGCTTTTGGATCTATGCTGCTGGAAAATAATTTAGAAATGAAGAGTTGAAGACGAACAAGAAAGTTACTAGATATACATTAGGTTGTATCCTGTAGGTTGCGGAAACCTTCTTTCTCATTCGTTGTCAAAGAGTATGCTCACTGTGAAAAACAAAAGCTTCTTGACACACACCTGAAATCTTATGTCGTTTTTGCAGTGGAAGGTTTGGCTTTGTTAATAGACAGTGAAAGAATTGAGAGCTCTCTGTATCTATCAATATTTTAACTGAATGCTTTTCTTATAATATCATCATATTGTTTGTCATTGGCATTTGACTAGAGTGCTTCTCACGCGATGGATATGCGATAGTATGGATTGAAATCTTGAAGCTTCTGTTATGATTTACAGTCTAATTTAGTTGACTATCATGCTAGAGTTGTGACCATATATAGCACAACAATTCATGTTTTCTTATTTCGTAATGAATGTTTGTGTTAAGGGTTCTGTTAAAATTACAGTTGATACCAGATCCTTTGATGGTCTTGTGTCATTTTTCGATTGGCTTAAGTTAAAGAGCGCCTGCGCAATATCTCACTCTCTAGTCAAGTAAACCCTGATGAACCATTTTCACGACTTTCAAATGCAGTGTCAAAGCTACTCAATAAGAACAATGAGGGAAGTTTTTTGAGATCTGATGGCACCCATCTCTAGTAGAAGACGCTGCTTAGCTATTTGTTATACCCTTTCTTCGAGTCATTGTTGGTTCCCTTTCTAATTATGGTGGACCCTAGTAATATTTAGATGCTTCCAAGAACTTAGGGGACGCGGCGAAAATTTCCTTTACTAAAAACTGTGTAAGTGCACTTCTTGCTGTCTTTGTGCAGAACCAGAATCAGCTTATGTGTTATTGATGGGTTAGGTTACGAGATGCTTTGGGTATTTGATTCTCATCTAAGTCTAACCATACTTTTGATTAACAAAAAAAATAAAAATAAAAATAAAGCTTCATCTTTCTTTGGTTTGTTTATCCACCAAAGTACTCTCTTTTACGGTACTTCTTGCTTTGGTTCAACCAAAATATCTTTATATGTCTTGCTGCTGAATTTGTCGGTACAATGGGCACTAGTAGTAAGCTAAATAGTGTTGAGCTACCATTTGCTTTAATCTTTGATTAGGTTATAATAAGATTTAGAAGAAAAATTAGATAAATAACAATAAGACAGAAAAAACTGAAGTTAATGGCAACATGAAGAAATTACTAGTTATAATACTAATTTTATCTTTCATTTAACACTTACCGAACACATGATAAAAATCATGTAACATGTTATAATTTTATATGGATATCTAATTTATTACATGGTGTTCTAATAAAAACTAAATCCTATACCTGAAATCATATACATTATCCTCCATATAATAACCACATTAAAAAATAACATGTTATGGAAAAAAAAAATCATCATATTTCTAATAACAATTAAAAGAATTGTTTATCTTAGTTTTTACTGTTTATATCCTTTTTAACAACGGTGGAAGAATTGTTTATCTTTTTATTCAAGTTCAATTTGGTTAAAAACAGGTTAAAAAACAAAAAAAAAAAACAAGAAAGAAAGTAATTACAACGTCAAAGTCTCATCATGAGTCATACGAATCTATGTTTGAATTTTAGAGTCAAGAACAAAAACTCATAAACCGAAATTTCACTTTCAGTTATTACTTTTTTTTAACTCGTCTTTTTTGTTTGTTGAACTTGTGGGATCACGCAAAACACGTCTGAAAAAAGTATGTCTTGTGTCCGAATCTTTTGTGTTTCTCTTTTTAGATCACAAGTTTTGCGTCAATCTTTAGACTCACACATCGCCCGTTATACAAACGGTTCCTCACTTTTCACGTTTTAAGATTTGCCAGTGTGTACAATAAACAAATATCAGAATCACCGAAGAATCTTGCTGACCAACTCTGCCCTAAAACCGAATGAGTAAGTTGATCTGTATAATTTTCCCCTACATTCAAATCCTCAAAGAAAAGAAAAAAAAAAAGACCCATCAAATCACTTTTAGTGGTTACGATAATTTTAGAGCTTTAGTTGTTAGGACACCAACCTCCACAATTGTTTTTTATTTTTTATTTTGCAACTCGACGTTTAAAATTTAAACACATCAATTTCATCAGAATTATTTTCCCAGATCGAGATATTTTTGCATCTTCAGCTTTCTGATAAAGTAGACTCAATTATATTGTGGACTATGCTCGATATTTAAAACTATTATTTGTATGTAAATATATGTAAATAACAAAAAATGTAGATTTTACTTTATCTTGTTATGGTTTATGTGCAGTAGTGTACCTCTACGATACTCTCACTGTTTTGACATATCTTACGTGTATTATAAAGAAAGTGAAAGGTGGAAGTACTAATAAGATAGATGTTTCAAGAATCAAACCTTCTTTGTTCGTTACGATTAAAAGTTCATAAAATTTGAATAATACGTCGTTAGTAAGACATAAATTTGAATAATAATACATCGTTATTATTCGCCAATACGAAGATCGTGCATATTTTATTGTAACTGAGTATTTGAAGAGTTGAGTTTTAAATCTTTGATTATCAAGAACGAACCAAAACCCAAAAAACAATGGAGACGCATGTTTAATTAGGATAAAAGTTGAGGCGCATGTTAACACTTAATCGGAGGCGCATGTTAGCGACAACAGCGCATCATAGAGACAAACATTCTTGTTTCCTTGTACAACTACTTTTTTAAAAATCTATCGCCTCTTCACCCACTCGTCGTCATTATCCGAATTTTCCGGGTCGGGTAATTTATTCAAATCGACCCGTTCAAATGACCCGTTACCGCTCTTACGACAATTGTCATCCTCCTCGTAATCACCGCGATTTTTGCCGGATTTCAAAACCACCGTCGCTCCAAGAGCATCAACCTGAGCACCAACCTCCGCCGCTTTTCTCCTAATATACGCCGCTGACAAATCTACACCGCAAGAAACCGTCAGTCCATCCAAAAGCTCCGGAAAATTAACACGAGCTGAAGGACCACGGAGGTAAAAAACAGCAGTATCGTAAGCTCTCGCCGCCGCTTCAGGCGTAGAATAAGAACCTAGCCAGATCCTTGACCTCTTGTTCGGTTCTCGTATCTCCGCCACCCATTTCCCCCATTTTCTCATCCTTATTCCTTTGTACGGTTTCAGATCTCTCTTCCTCGTTCCAATTCCCATCGTTTCCGCCGTAACCGTCGCCGTCACCGCCGCTCCCGTCTCCATAACCCCCGAAGAAAACACACACAACAACAAAAAATCACAAATTCATCGATTCGATCTGGTTAGAGAGATTTGGAAATTGACGGCGAAACGGTTACAAAGATTTAAAGAGACGTAAGGAGAAGAGAGAAGAAGACAAAGATTGAGAATTCACCGACACTTTAATTTTTCTGATTCTTTTTTTTTTTTCTTTCGATTCTTTTACATTTCAAAGACCTGGACACACAAACTATCTCTTCCTCCCCCACTCCTATTTATATTACCACAAATATTTTTATTTTAAAGACGTTTTTACACTATTGACAATGATTTATGTCTTGTTTTAGAGTTATTTTGTAAGTATTATACAAAATATATATATATATATGAAACCCAAAACAAAAACACTCTAAGATATGAAAAATTCCACAAAAAACCCCCATAATATGCAAAACGGTTTAGAAATTATCTGGTTTGGTCGTTTATGCGGGTATGTGCAACCTACAGATCCCGCCCGCATACTCCGCAACAAAACCGCGTCCTGCTCTGCAAGACCCGCTTTTTTGCGGGTTCTATATTTTTTTATCCGCACCCACCCCGCAGCGGGCTATTGGGACGGACCCTGCGGGCTTTACCCCTACTTGAAAAGCCTAGTTTGTAAGTATTATACACACACTTTTATTAAGGAATGATTTTCATTTGTTTTTTTGAGCAATGTATAATCAAGATTGTGCTAATATTGTTGTCACTACTCAGATTTAAACCTAAAAATGTATATATACATATTTTTTGTTTCCATGCATAACGTATGTTATTGTTATTTGGACAGTTTTCATTCAGTCTAATGTTTCATTTTTATAGATAAATAACGTATATTTCTTATGCAATTTTTGTTATACATCAATGTAGTTATTTAAAGATTTATTTGGATGGATACTTAAAAAAAAAAATCAAATGAAACTGAATTTGTCGAATGAATTATTTATTTTTTATTGTATGAATGTAGGGAGTATTAAAGAGAAAATAAAACTATACGTTTTCTTTGAAATGTCATTTATATGTCATTAACAGCCTGGTTTTGAACAAATACAAACTTAAACTCAAACAAACGAAACATCACTTGGTGAAATGTTTTGTTTCATGTATCTACATTACATATCACTAAGAGAATAATTTTCCAAAATTTTAAGTTGTCTTGAAGTTTCCTTTTTTTCAAGTACGAAGTATGTTTCTTTTTTAAGTACCAACAAAATGTGTTGGTAGTCGAAAATCGCCCAACATATAGTGCCTTTCATATAATACAATTTTCGTTTTACTAGTATAAGACAATAATTTATAAGTTTTCATATATTGATAAAGTTTATTATAAATCTCCGATACATCGAAATACGAGAAAACAAATGGTATTGATATGAGATGGTTGCATGGAATATGAGTGGCTTTGTCGCTTGGAAGTACATGTCATGCAATTTGGGCAACAATATTCAAGTAGAGTTGATTTATCAAATAGTTAGATTTAATTTGTACACACGTAGAAGCAATATTAATTAATTTGTTCGAAGGAAATATTGAGTAGTTAATCGCAGAAAATATACGCGTGTTGTTAGAAGATGTTAGTGGGATTTTCTGAGGACTGAGCCTGAGGTGCTGTTGTCTTTGATAGTTTCCTCGTAATCAAAATGATAATCATAGAATTTTATGAACTGCCTCCTTTTTCTATTTCTCTTTTTTTTTGTCAATATCTTGTAATTAAACGGTTCAAAACTCTAAATCGGAAAAACAAAATTTACATAACTAATATCTAATATTTTACGGTTATAAAATATCTCTTTTACAAAAAAAAAAAAAAGTTAATAGAAAAGATAAAACTAATAACGATGTTAACATTGCAAATTTTTTATTGGCTTTGCACTATCACAATTATGTCTAATTATTAAGTCAGATTATGATATACAGTTTTATTATGTAATGATAAAATAGTGATATATTTTCGAACTATGAATAGAAATGTTCACTTAGTTTTGTGACGTAATCTGAATTGACTGAAATGATTAAACCATATGAAATTTGTATAACTTTTTTCATTTATAGGTGTATCTCTATATACACAAACAATTAGACTCATCAATCACTTTTTTCATTTTCTATAAAAAAAAAATCAAAATCCCAATTCTTATGAATTGTATTTTACTCTAATTCGTCTGAATTCTTATGGAATTTTACAAACATAATAAAAGAAGGTTAGGTCGGTGGGCAATGTATGGTATTTAGAAATAGGCCATCACGTAAATTGACTATTATAGCCCTGTCTGACTTTGTTTCATAATTCATCGTGAGGGTTTAATGGTAAAAGAAGGCATTAACCATTTAAGGAAGTAGACAGAAAATAAAAACATCAAGACAATTGTGGTCACTCCAAAATTAAATTTGGAGTTGCTTTGAAAAGAAAACAAAATGAAACCTAATCCAAGGAACAGTAGTTATGATAATATTTACTGAAGACTCTTCTAAGAGATTAAAGAAATAACTTTTCTTTATTAAGTTTAGGAAATTCACTCAAAATCTAAACTCTTTTCTCTAAGTCTCTTGAAACAACTCTCCAAATAGATTCATCTCTTATTCTTAGGTCTTAGAGTATTATGGAACAACTCTCCATAAACTCTCTACCTTTTGTCTTATGGAACAACTCTCCATAGACTCTCTATTTATAGGTATTAGCTCATCCTAATTCTATTGTGTTTAGGACTTACAAAACTTATTCTACTTAGATCTAGATAACTCCTAAATCTCCTAAGATATAGCTTAAATCTCCTAAACTTATCTTGACTTATTAAACCATCTTTGACTCTAAACTACAATTCGGTTTAGTATCACTCGGTTAATAAGCTAACTCAAGTTTAGACTCCAACATTTACGATGAATTCAGAGAATAAAAATGAAATTTTTCAAAAGTTTAGCACCGCAAACAAATGGGATTAAGTGGTTTCTTTGCGTAGGGGCCATACAAAAAAAAAAAAAAAAAAAAAAACTGCACTAGAATGGACAGTGGTTACAATTTTGTTGTTGGTGAAAACCGAATATATGTTTTGGCGTGATGAGGTATAAAAATCACAACAACAAAAAAAAGAGATTTTAACATTAGTAAGTAGTAACTTATGCTCTTTTTATATTCTTATATTTTTTTGTAGTTTTAGTTTTTTTTTTTTTTTTTTTTTTTTTTAAAAATTTTTTTTTTTTTTTTTTTTTGTTTTTTTTTTTTTTTTTTTTGTGATAAACAATTTTGTTTCTTATTATCCTTTCGTTTCATTGGTCTAATGGTCCACAAGGACCACAACCATTTTTATAACTTTCACTTACGCGAGTTCGAATCCAATTTAAGTCGGTACTCGGAAGTGACATATGAGGAAATGGCTCTAAACCAATCACATTATATAAATAAAGAGACTTGAGCTGATCATATATATTAATGATATTTTTTTAACAATCGTGCATGTCAAATTGTCCGTGAATATATAATGTGACCGACATTTAGTATGATTTATGCCAAAAAATAACTGAAAAAAACAAGAATCGTATGATTTGGATTTACATGGCGGTAAAGTCACATCTAACCAGAGCATCTTCTATCATATTTTGATATTGATATGGATTTCTCTCAGAGGCTTATGTTTTCCCAACCAAAAATTTTATTTACTTCGATTTAAAATAATTATTTCACAGTAAACATATGTTGTAGCATGTATAAATAATCTAAATGGAAATGAGAAAAACAAAAGTTAAGAATTGGAGACAGCAAAAGCTTAATTAGGGGAGGGTACTTTCGTAATCCAGCTTTTGTCTGTACTTATGAAACCTAATCTGTAATATAATTATAATGGTTTCTTTATACAATAGATTAGGGTCCATATTTTATCATTAAATTTATACAATCATGTTTTTTTTCCGACGTTTGTACAAATATATTCAATAACTAAACTTTGCCAATTATTCAACATCACAGGCATGCCATGTACTTTCATCTTTGTTATATAAATGACAAAATCAAGTTCTTTTGTCTTTTTCTCATTTTTCCTTGGTCATAATTTTTTTTAACATCTCCTTCTTGGATTGCCTACCAATCATAATCTACGCAATTATTTGTACCGATAATTTGTCTATTGTAGACAACTAGAAAAAATAATCTATGCTTAAGATTTTGGGAATGTGAATGAACCCTTCAGGAGTAGTGGACAGAAGAAAAGTATACAACCTTACTTCTAAAATTACGAGCCAAGCAAATCGGCATTACAATGTTTAGAACGAAAAATTAGAATACAAACCGTAAAAATTATCGTGACCAAAACATCAGCTAGAAGAGTCAGAAGACTTTTAATAACATGACAACATTGCATATTGATCAAATCTGACCAATCCGTCTCAAACAAATCAGAAACATGACATGACTAAAATCAAAGCTCCAGCACGAAGTGGAGCTCTTCCCCGATTCTATAAGTAATCTATACCTCTCGTTAGTTTTGTAGACCATTCCATGTCGACTACTTGGTCTTCGAGTTTTCAGGAATCATCCATTCAATATCTCTTAGCTTTTTGCATTATCATCGGATTGTAACATCCCAACTATTCTTATATTTGTAACTCAGTTGGTCTACGCATGACCTAATATGTCAAGAGGTTCTCGATAAACTAATTTTATTCTTCAAGTTAAATTTAGCTAATTTTAAGTACCTACATATTTTTTTAATATAATATGAACTTTTCTTTGATATATATAATATAATTGAATTTATAAAATATGATTTTTTATATTTTGAACACACAATAATTTCTTTTTCGCAATATCAAACATACTCTTATTCTATCTTTTTCCAATATATTGGTTGGTCTATAACTAATATGAAAAAAGGAAATAGAAAAAAAAAAGTAAACTGATTCTATATATATAGACAATATAAAACACATCTCTTTAATTTTGTTTTCTAACAAAACCAATTTTCAGAGAGTAATGTCTAAGCATTTAAAAAATAAATTCTAATACGTTTTACTTTCTATACAAATTCTGTGAATTTTTTTTTTTTTACAATAAATATAAGTTGAAAAAATAATATGAATCAGTGATAAATGAAGATATAATATACATGATGCATTTTATACAGTACTCCCTCTTTTCATTATAAATATTATTTTAGTGTTTTTTTGTCAACAAATTTATATATTATTTTAGTGTTTTAATTATCTAAATAATGTTCTTCTAAATTCTAGGTAAATTGTGTTATGATTAATAATTACCAATAATTATTAATTTTTTAATATAAAATCAATATAACAAAACTAGGAAATAAGTTGTTGAGAATATAGTAGACATTATATTTTATATTATTTTCAAATGGTGTACAGAACTTTAAAATATCAAATATAATAGAACACATGGAATAAACAAATTTGAAGTTAATATACATAACAAAATTGTATAATTAAGCGTGTGTTTTATATTTTCCTCCTTTATTATTGTATAATTAGCGGTGAGGACTAGCTGTGAACTAGTTGGCACATGAACATAATCCAAAACCCTAGAATCGAAAAGGGACCACTAATATGGTTTACATTATTGATTTTTCACATACTTTGTATGAATTCATTATATTTTCATGTGTGTACCCGTGGGTCTATAAATTAGAGTTATATGAATTTTGAGTCATTGAATTGATGAGGCGATGTGAGTTTCTTATCTTCTTTTCTTTTTTTCTTCCGAGAAGTCTCTTCCAAGTGTGAACGGAGCATCATCTTCTTAACGTTTTGCAATTTGCAATGAGACAAACTAGTTTTACATTTTTTTATGAAATGAGCTCAAACTCTAGTGGCCAAAAGAGAATTAGCATTCTCATATTTACCACATGAAAAGATTTGAACTTTAAAAAAAAAAAGTTGGATTATATCATGTAAAAATTTATTATTTACATTGCGTTTATGAAATAGGTCAATCAGAGTAATATCTTATAAGTTTCAATCAGAGTAAACTTTAAAAATTAGACTTTTTTAGTCTTTTATTTTGAATGTAATTTTTTTGTGTTAAGAGTATAAAATATTAAATTTACTATGTTACTACTAGTGATACATTTAGGGTTGGACACAGGTCGGGTACCTTTAAATTTTAAGATACCTTTTATCCTATCTGACTCTTACGGATAGAGAATAAATTATTTTTAACCGACCAGCAAATACTTGAACCTTTACCCTTATCCGCATATTTATATTAATGGATCGTTACTCTCATCCGTACAATGACTTCATATTTCAAAAATAAAAGTGTTCGTTTACAAAAGAGAAATAATTCATAAATATATGCAATATAATAAATATAATGGATTTGGAGTCTTGGATGTATTTACCATAATTGGGTTAAGTTAACAATGTAATGGACTTTAACTTTCACTAGAAAACATAATTAGATATTTTATTATTTATTGAACATAATAATTATGTTTATTGTTTTATTAATTAACTATAAACATAAAGTATTGGTAATGGTAAAAACATTAATAAAGCGGGGATTGACGGGTCGGGTAGTAGATCAGATAACGGGTCGGATAACGAGACGAGTATTAAAAAAATTTTGATACCTAATACCCAACTCTTACCCACGAGTAATAAATTATGATATCCTTTACCTGACCCTGAAATCACAGCTACCTTTTTACCGAAACGAATTCGAATTACCTGAGTCACAAATAGATAACGGATATTAGTGCTCGCTCTAAGTTCAAACATTTACTAGCAATCATAATCATAGTTTGACCGCCGGTTTTAACTTAGCCATTTTTTTACCATGATTTTCTACCGATTTTAAATTTTTTTTTTTTCAAAACCATTTTCTTTTAGCCGCTAAGATATTTTCAACTGCCTTAATGAGGGTTACCAATCAAACTTGTATCACATGCGAAAAAGCGATGCTATGTTTGGTAGATGATTTGTAAACACCAATCAACTAAAGCTAACGCAAATCAAAATAAAGCTAACGAAAGTTGTGAGCCGAAGAATTCTAAACCGGAAGTTTTGTTCAATTTGGATTTTTTGTTCTTTTTTCTTAATTTTTATTTCTATAAATTGTCCCTTTATTTTTTAAGTTTATATTTACTTTTTTTATATATAAATAATCAAAGGGCATTTCTAGATTTTCAAAGACAATTTGGTTTAGTTATGAAGTCGTGGAAGTAAAACAACAAAATTTGATACTTTTGAGTAATAAACAGAAAATTTATATTAATTAGTGTATTTTTCAGGAAACCTAAATAGTCTATTTATTTTTTTGCTATACAAAATTTAGTTGAGATATATATATATATATATATTTTGGTCAACAGTCTCATATATTAAATTAAAGATTTAGGGTCATGGGCTACAACATAACTCATAAACTGAAGATAGAGATAGTGGGTTCGTAGGCCCGATAGAAAACTGTCCAGAATTACAAAGAAAAATTGAATAGGGCCATACCAGCCCAGTTACAAATTTTAATTGCTCTGACCCAAAACCTAAACAAAGAAGAGTTTGCCCTAGTTCCAGCTTGACGATGGCGGCGCGGAGTCCTCAGCCGCGGCGGCGATCAGCGAAGCAGGAAACTGAGTAGATCTCGACAAGAATGAGCTTTGCAGATAAGCAACTTTGGTCGGTATATGAACCCGACATAAACTCCTCCGACGCGGATGAGATTAGCCGTTTAATGGCTGAGAAATCCGGCAAAGAGAAAGAAGAGTGGTTGGTCCTACGGTGGAGCCGGAGCATCCCCGTGGCCGGAGGTATCTCGTCGCCGAAGCCCGAGACAGTTGAGCATCGCCTAAACGCGGTGGAAGCGTACAAAAGAAGCCAAAAGAGTTCTCGATGGCCGGATTAGCTAATCCGACCCCGGTAAAACTTGAAAACGTTGCCGGCCGAGCCAGCGATGATCTCCGGTGATGACCACCGGTAGAATTCTTCAGATCTGGCGACGAGAGCCTTGCGCCGTGAGAAACGAGCCAAGATCTGAGAGGTTTCTTCTACGGCTAAGCACCGAAAAGGATTTGATGGAGATGGAGGTTTGTACCAGCTGTTGAAGTTGGGGTACGCCATGCAAGCAACACCGATGGTGAGATGAAGATAATAACTTTCTCCGGTTGGAAGGAAACCATTGCAGCGAGCGGGAACCGGGGAGAAGCGCCGAGCGAGCAAAAACAGGACGAGAAACAGCGGAATCTAGGACGAGCAGGAGAAAAACGCAAGTGAGGAGAAGCCTCGGGTGACGTTGGCGACGGCCGGCGCCGTCTAGGACAGGCGGAGACAGGATGCTGAGCTTCAGGGTTTGAAGAGAGAGGAGAGAGTTTTCTCGCTGATTTTTTATTTTCGTATATTTATTTTTCCCTTTAATTTTATGTTTATTGATATAAATGCGCCGGTCGCAATTTAAGTCAATGCGTTGAAAATATAAAAGTTTACGACATTCACTGGTTGTTCCTTATTGGGTCCTGATATTCATTAATACCCCAACCAAATCAAATTATAGTTCTTGTAGTTGATCCAATCTCTGATGACATGTTGATTAAGACATGGAAATAAAGCATCAATTAAAACCACCACTCGTTGGCCGTTGCAGAGAATACAAAACTAGTGTTTTTACTCACTGAGGCTTTGAATGGAAGAGTAAGAAAAGAGAATACAAAACTAGTGTTTACTGCTGTGATTGTCGTCTCTCTCTCATTCCTCCCACGGAAGAGTAATCAATATTAAGGTTTTTTTCAATTTAATTTTCTTTACATTTCATAAACTAGTTTATATATATAAGTAATTTCTGAAATTAATTATTAGTTTTTGAATTTTTGTTTTGTAAACAAGTAATTTCTGAAATTAAATATTAGTTTTTGAATTTTCGTTTTTTAAACATTATTTATTTTTATTATTAATTAATAATACAAATTTAATTCACAGCATTTATATTTACTGCATTTATAATTAATTTTTAAAAAGTAAATAACACTTATTTAGTGATTTATGATTAAAAATATATATAAAACAATATATAGATTATGCAGTTATTTAGTTGAAAATTGTATATTGTACTTATTTACGTTTTATTATAATAATTTCAACATAAAACTAAAAAATAACATAAGTATACTAACATAAATAAATAAATAATTATACACTAAATTAAAAAATTACATGTTAGAAAAATAAAAAATATATAGATATTTAAATATAATTGATTTCAATATTTGTATTATTCTATAAAATAACTTATCTATAATTTATGTTATAAACTAATTTTTGTATTTTTACTATTCAAAACAGTTTTAAAATTTTTTTTCCATTCAAACATATATTTTAACCGTCTTATCCACTTGACCCGTATTTTTCACCTTGTCTACATTTGATCCGTATAATCTGCTTGATATGCACTGCTTGATCCGCTTTCTCTATTCAAAACCTGAATTTAAACGTAAATTAGATATAACAAGAGACTGTTTAAAACACTAATATTTATAAATCAATCTGAAGTTTTTCCTTTCTTTCTTTTTTTGTCGGCCAAATATCAAATTTAAAGATTAAAATATAGAATGTGCTATATGTTGCAAATTGCAAGGTGTAATTTTCTTAGAAATTCCACTATATTGTAGATTGAGTCGTCTGCTTTCCGTGTCATAAATCTTGATTGACTAGATCCATCTCTTTTGGACGAATAGTTTTAAAAAACGTAGTATCTCTTTTTAAGCTTTAATTATAGTTGACTTAGACTTAGCAAATTAGCATAGTCAACAAACGTTTTGTCATAAATCGGATAGACAAAATTAAAGTATGGTGAGAGGATGAAAACGTCTAACGAAATGATGTACCTACTGTCCTTCTTTGGATGTTTATAAATTACGTAACATTCAAAACATCTAAAACTAATACTCCCTCTGTTTCATTATATAAGATGTTTTAGCAAAAAATTTTTGATCCAAAATATAAGAGTTTCTCATTATTCAATGCATTAAGTGACATTTTTTGCCTATTTTGTCTTTTTATTTTAACTAATAGATATGTGACTGTTTGTATTCCATTAATATTTATTAAGATTAAATTGGAGATTTTACTTACTTCTTTAAATATTGTGCAAAAAGCTAAAACAACTTATATAATGAAACAAATGGAGTATTAACTTTACTAATTGGTATCCGAGTTACGCCGCCGGGATTTTTCTTTGCTTTTTTAAAAAATGTTTAATATTTTTTTATGTTAAATGTAATTTAAATTTGAAATTTTTGAAACTGTTTGTGTCTAACTCACAAATTCAATAGTTTTTGAACTAAACTCTTATATCCGTTGAGCAATGATGACCAAATCTATTTGTCGAATTCTATGTGCTTGTATTCACGTCTCTAAATGATGTTTTATCTTGGCAAAAGCTTTGTCCAAATTCAAGTAATCTATTTTCAAATCTAAATATTATTTATTGATTATTTGGCCACTTCAACTTGTTGAGACTTTTGGTCGTGTGTTCATCTTCGACTATTTTTAATGGGTCAGCTTTTTCCAATGCATTAAAAATAATGATCTTACAAAAACTTTTGCTTGAACTTTGAACAAATGAGAAGTTAAGGGCACAATATTTAGCAGTGGAGTGCTATTCTAGGGATTTAATCATAACACAAAATTCTTTTTCAATTAGGCTTTTAAGATATTGAAAAATAAGATCAATTAATTTTTGAAGAAGAAAATTTTACTGCCTTAAGATTCTACAAAAACTTTTTTTTATGGATCACCCTTTTTCCAATGCATTAAAAATAATGATCTTACAAAAACTTTTGCTTGAACTTTACACAAATGAGAAGTTAAGGGCGCAACTTTTAACAGTGGGAGTGTTGTTCTAGGGATTTAAATCATAACAAAAAAATTTATCGAGTAGGCTTATAAGATATTGAAAAATAAGATCAATTAATTTTTGAAGAGTAGAATTTTATTGTTTAGTTTTGGTTTAGGCAAACTTTTAAACCGTGCTACCAATATTTATACATCATATCATATCACCTACAAGCACAAAACACAAAATAGACATGCCATAAAAGTTTACATGATCCAAATTTACTCTGTTAAAAAATGTTATAAGCCTGAAAATACATGCACATCTTGAAATCCTTCTCATTCACATATAATGGTTTGAGATCACATAGAAAATCAACATCAATCACTGAAGTATGATTTTCTGCAGAAGACAAGAAACTCAATGACTTCAAAGGTGAATCCTCGAATTGGTAACTGGCGTTGCGTTCTTCAATTTGAAGACAACAAAGAAGATCATGAAAACCTCTAATTTCTAATTAAAAACTTAATAAAAAATGATGAGATTACCTCGAGCATCGTCGAGTTACCGACGTTTCCTGCTTCAATCCGACGAATGAAAGTAAGAAATTATAAACCCTGATTTATACTAAAACCTTGGTTTTCTATAAAATTCTTAGTTTTGGAAGAGAAAAATAATTTTACCAAAAACCTAGAGGAACTAGAGATTGAAAACGACGAGATTACATTGATGATCGTATGGTAGAGACTAAATCATAATCTATACTATTTTCGATTTCACTTTCTCTTTGTTTTTCTTAATATTCGGAATCAACAATGGGTTAAAAGTGAAATAAAAAGAAGTTCCAACTCTAAAGGAGCCGGAATAGAGAAGACTGATGAAGTATTTATTTTGTTATTGTTTTTCTGTAAACAAATTAGAAATTGCATGTGTCACTATCAAAAAATTTAAAATGTTGATGCGTATTATTTGTTTTACTTTGTTGTCCTTTTTAAACGAGGAGTCAACTTCTAACAATACTCAAGTTTTGAAAATACTGATGTGTATTAATTGTTTTAATTTGATTGGTTGTCTTTTTTTAGATGAGGTGTCAGCATCAAACAACACCAAAAAGAAAAACTGATGTGGTAGGCTGCTGAGATTGTTTTTTGTTTTAATTGTATTGATCTCGTAATAAATGTAATTTTAGAACATAATTTCAAAAAATTACCATTTTATATTTTTAATGCAAATATTTAAGCAAAGTTTCAATTTCATCCATACTGATTTTAAAGTAAAACTATTGATAAGAAAGTAAAACTATATACTGTATTAGAGCATTTCCAAGAGATACTCTATCCCCTTAAATATAGAGTATTATCCTCTCCAAAAAATACTTCAATACTTCATAATTTAGAGTATTGAATAGTGATACTCCAAATACTCTTAGTCATGGGTATGGTAATTTTTTTTTTTCATAACCCCGAAATTCAGGATCGAAATCTATACGTTTGCACTAAACACTCAGAACTGGGTTAGTTACAATACCACGATTATAGCTTTAATAAATCCTTCTAAAAGGGTTGAATTAGGGCACAATTGAATTCAACCTATTTGCTAACCACTAGTCCACCACATTTTTTAATGGTATAGTCAAACTTTTGCTAGTTTTATAATATCTATAAAAAATACTAATATTTATATTTAAACGGATGAAACATTCTCTATATATTAATTGAGAATCATTTTAACAAAATAAACTTATGTTTACGTAGAATATTACAACACTGTCATACTGATGTGTCTTCGCTAGAATGATTCTTAGAGAATATATTTTATAGGACATTAATTACTAGACTAATTACATAATATGTCATTAGATCAGTCATTATATAAACTGTCTTTATTTTAAAGATTATAATCTTACCTAAATTAGTTTTATTTATTTATGAAAAATCGAGTAAGTAAATATTCCATAAAATTATTGCTGGTTTTATTGTTTCCTAAATTTAATTTTTAAAAAATATTGTTTTAACAATATAATTAATTAGTAACATAAATGTGTAAAAACAATAAATTTAGATTTTAATTTTTTATACAATAATATATTATTAAAATATTTAGAAATATTTATTTAATTTATTAATTTTCTACATAATATTATAAATATCATATCTCGCGTATAATGCGAGAATTACCTAGTGATTCGTTAATTCGTTTATCATAGTTTCTCACGCATGACATAATATTGAAAATTTAAATTATTGGTTTGTATAGATCATACCGTGCGGTGTATTGAGTATTCCTCTGATTTGATTCTAGAGAGACAACTTTAACTAGTATCCGTAAATCGGTCGAGCGTTATGAATCGGACTTGCAGAAATGGAACTATAAGGTGGTGGTTGACTTAGTGGGCCTATGAGTAAGCCCATGTATATTTAATATGGGTAAAAACTCAAAGCCACCGAATCTAGGCCGGACATGATTTTGGTATGGTCGATATAGGGTCAATTCTTTTCCTTGAACTTGGGTCAATTTTGTGAAACTGTAGGGGCCTGATCCGTCTTTTGTTTTTAGGGATTCAGATTTGTAAATTAATATTATTAACAGAGAAAAACATATTTCAAATAGTGAATAAGGGGTTCTAAACTATTTTATATATAAAAAAATATTATTTGGCTGGTAAAGATTAGGACATCAAAACATTTATATACAGTACACACTATTGTATCTTTCACATATAACCAAATTGTACTATACTATACATAAAAAGGAGACAGAGAAAAACTTAATTTAGATGGATAATATTTAATAGAACTCTCCTAAAACGCATAAACACACACACATATATATATATATATATTTATATTTATATCGGTTATTTTTCTTACGCTCAATCAAATTTATTCTAACTTAAACGTCGAAAGTTTATCGGAAGATATCACACCAATATCCCAATGATTATGAATTTTATTTAATGATACAAATTTATTTACTCCACATTGGTCGCCTCTCAACGATGCCAAAACACAAACGTGAAATGTAAATGACCAAAATTATGCACAAACATATATAATATGTCTATTAAATGTTACATAAATGAAACAAATAGAGGGTTTTATAGTCCTTAAAGCAACCCTAATTAGAACTACAAAAAAACATATGCATCCCGATCACAAGATCTAAGATTATTCGGAGTTTATCAGGTACGCTTTTGTTTACTTTTTTATTCATTAGAAACTGACTTGAGTTTATGGTTTTTTTTTTTAACAGACTTTCCCCTGAGTTTATGGTTTATGAAATCATAAATATTTTACAATTAGCAGCAGACCACCATATTCAGCTTTTGTTTGAAATTTTCTTAATTCGAATTTAGTATTTTGTGGAAAAATTCATATTGTTAAAGTTATTTTTTCATAAATTTGGATTCATTATTCGGTGAAAATTTCAGATTATTGAATCTGGTTATTTTTCAATGTTTATGTCTATATTAAATATTCTAGAATCTGTGTTTTAAGTTTTGATGTTAAATTTCATTTATATGCATGATCGAATTCTGATAATAAAACTGGAGAAAAGAATTAGATTTTTTTAAAAGTTTCTGGTAATTAAGTTCTAAATTTTCGAGAAACTAATGAACAGTTTTTCAAAAATTCCGAGCAACTTTATGTGAGAATAATATTTTGCGGCTGTAATTTTCTTTCTTTTTGGATGAGCACCGGATTAAGGTTGCGGATATGTTCACTGTTTTTAGGGTTTCATGAAACTATAGGTTGAAGAATGTGTATTAATGAAACGGTTCGTTTCCTACTAATGTGCGTTGAACTGGAGGCTCATGAAGTGTCAACGATTTTGTGAAAAATTGTCGTTGACTGTGTTCAATCTCAGGTTTTTGTTCAACGCAATTTTCTTTTTTTCCTTGTCTAAGCCATTCTGCTATATTAAAATTCTTGCATAAAGAGCCTCTAAACTTATTAATATATGTTTAAGAAAAAATAAAAAATAAGTTTTAAATCAGTAGATAAATTTAATTGTACCAAGTTTAATATTTGAATTGAATTTAAATTGGGTTTTCCATCTATTTCTCCTTCCAAACTATCGTTACGCACCAAATCCATCAAAACTATTGATCTAGTGTTATTTTCACCCAAATCGTAAGTTTCAAATTTTTGAGTGAAGTGTTGCACTGACCTTTTAGGAAAATCATTGAGCTATCTAACTTTACTTAAGTCTATATAACCTTCATTAAACAAAATAACAAACAATTTCTATTTTACCCTTGAGACAATAATTAAAAAATTAAATAAACAAAATTCTTTTATTATCTTCTTCTTTTCCTCTTTCTCTCTCGTTCTCTTTCATCGCGAAAAAAAAATCCACACCACCGCCGCCGATCCACCTCCGCTGCCGTCGCTATCGCCGATCCACCCTTGCCGCCGTCGCTATCGCCGATCCACCTCCGCCGCCGCTCATTGTTGCCTCTCGCCTGTGACCGCTTATCACCTGTTGTTGTCGTCTTTGAATCGGTAAAAAAACTGATTTGATTAGATTTGATTTTGATTGTTGATTGTTGTGTTTACTACTCGTTGTTGTGGATTATGAGTTTGGATTGATAAGTGAAGATCGGAGATTTGATGTTCAAATCGGAATCTGGGTATAAGATCAAAATTTTTTGGTTCAGATCGAAATCTGGGTATAACTAGTTAAACTAGCTAAACTATGTAAATAAAGTTAATGTAGTTAAACAAGTTAAACTAGTTAAACTATGTACATAAAGTTAAACAAGTTAAACTAGTTAAACTATATACATAAAGTTAAACAAGTTAAACTAGTTAAACTATGTATATAAAGTTAATCAAGTTAAACTATGTACATAAAGTTAAACAAGTTAAACTAGTTAAATTATGTGCAATTACTATATACTGATGTCGTTTATTTTATTTTTGCAGGTGGAGATGATTGACATATCTTTTAATTACGGGAGACATTACTCACATGACGGAGATGATATACAATGGAATCCAAGAGAACATCGGTGTTATACCATATATATGGATAGAAATTGGAAACAAATGAGTTATTCATCTTTGGTTGGTAAAATATGCCGAAAGGTGAAGGTAAATGAATCAAAGTTGCTGAAGATAAGTTATTATCAACGTCGATGGGTGAAACCGAAGATGATATCTTATATCGAGGATGATAAAGATACCGTAGGATATATTATGGCTTGTAAAAAGGATGCGTCTATATCTGGTTTGCACGTGGAGGTAGTGGAATGTGTAGAAGAAAACCTGGATGATTCCCATTTATTAAGAGAGGATGAACCAAGTAGAGGTTAATCAAGTAGAGTTGGTGTAAGTTTTGAGGAGCTTGCGAGTGATGCTAGAGTTAATGAAGATGGAATAGTTGTTCACAACATAGAATCTGAATCTCTAGAGCAAGGTGCGGGATTAGAGGTTGTTCTTTATAACTCAGCTGGTGAAAACTTTAATATCGGTGACGGTGACCATGAAGATACACTTGATGTAGATGGAACTCAGGTTGTGGATGTTGAATGGGATGATGGCATTGATATGGTTGTAAAGCAAGAATTTCCAAGTAAGCGGGAAGTGCAAGATTTGATTGACATAGCTGTACATCAGAACTGTTTTGAATATATTACAGACAAGTCGACAACTACGTTGTTTGTGGCGAAATGTCGTGGCAAATATTGCAAATGGTCTGTACGAGTTGCGAAAGATAAGGACTCGGATGGTTTTTCAATTCGAACTTATAACAAGATGCATACATGTAGTCGGGAAGATGCGAGTACATCCAAGAAAAGAAAAAAGGGATCACCGCGATTAGTTGCATTTGTGATTCATCAGGATTATCCTGGTAAGTTCGACACTCCATCCGTAAAAAATCTCGTAGATTTAGTTCAATCAAGACTTGGTGTTAAGGTTTCATACTCTACCGCTTTGAGAGGAAAAAAACTAGCCGTCAGTGACGTGCGCGGTAGTCCAGCGGATTGTTACAACATGTTGCCTTCTTATTTGCACATGTTGGAGGCAGTGAATCCTGGTACAGTAACACGGCTGGAATGTGATGAGGAAAACAAGTTCAAGTATTTATTCTTTGCGTTGGGAGCTTGCATTGAAGGGTTTAAAGCCATGCGTAAAGTGATTGTTATTGATGGGACTCATCTAAAAAATGTATATGGTGGAGTTTTTTTTGTGGCTACTGCTCAAGATCCTGAACACCACCATTATCCTCTTGCTTTTGGGATAGGTGTGGTGAGAAAGATGCAAGTTGGAGGTGGTTTCTCCAAACATTGAAAACAGTAGTGCCAGATGATCCAGGATCTGTGATCATTTCTGACAGACATCAGAGCATCATCAAGATTGTAGAAGAGGTGTACCCTAACTCTAAGCATGGACATTGTATGTGGCATTTGTCTCAGAATGTCTTAACGAAACTTCATAATGTTAACAAAAAGTTAATTGGAGAGCAGTATAGGGAATGCGCCAAGGCCTATTCAGAGGCTGAATTCACCATACTGTTTACAGCTTTTAAGACAAGGTATCCAAAAGCTAAGGCGTATCTGGATGATCTTCATAAGAATCGTCTTGATCTAGGTAAATGGGCAAGATGCTATTTTCCAGGTGACAGGTACAACATTATGACGACAAATGCTTGTGAATCTATGAATAACGCTTTGAAAGATGCAAGAAATTACTCGTTGTTACCAATGCTTGATGTGATTGTTGGAAAGATAAGCTACTGGTTTATAAACATAGAAAGGCCGCCGCGGAAGTTCCACCCACAAAAAAGATCGTACCTTCTATTGCTGGTTTGTTGCACAAGAGATGTAAGGATGCGAAAAAGTTAAAGGTATCTGAGCTAAATAGCTTTACGCTGGAATACATTGTGATGGGAAGTGATTGCAAAGAGTATCTGGTTGATTTGACAAAAAAAACTTGTACCTGTAAGCATTTTGACATAGACCGATATCCATGCGAACATGCAATTGCAGCAGCTTCTACACACGCAGAAACGACGGTGGATGATGTCGATCTGCATGAGTTCTGCTCGCCTTATTATTTTATGGAGCAATGGGCGTTAGCGTACTATCAGAATATTTATCCGGTACCCCATAAATCTGAGTGGAATGTTCCCGAGTATGTTGAAAATATATGTGTCTTACCTCCGGATTACGATAAGAAAAAGGGAAAAAACCAAGAGGTTAGGCTTCCATCGGTTGGAGAAAGGAGACAAAGGACAAAAACTCGCTAGTTGTTTTTGTTTTGTTGTTGTATGTTTGTTTATTTGACTGTGTACAACTATGTTGGATTATGGTTTTTGCTTTGATTTTAAATCAGGGTATAACAGGTTACACTAGTTAAACTGGAGAAACTATGTGCAAATTTGTTTAGCTATGTTAAACTAGTTAAAATAGTTTAAATAGCTGAAGATGGTTAAACTGGTTAAACTGGTTAAACTGGTTAAACTAGTCAAACTAGTTAAATTACGTTAAACTGGTTAAACTAGTAAAACTGGTTAAACTATGTTATTATGTTTTTGTATTTAGAAACGCAAGGATTACGTATGTATTTCAATAAATTTTATTGAAAACGTTATTATATACGTAAGCAAACGTATATAACAACATAATTTTGGCAAAAAAAAAACAACTTATAATATTTAAGTGATTGTTACATGAATCTTTACATTTTCATTCATCTTCCTTAAACTTTTAAGGTCACTTACTAATGTTTACTAAATAACTATGTAAATCAGATAAACATTAATTTTATCATATCTTACATCACAAAAAGTTGTTAATTATATCTTAAAAAACTATTTTCCTAAGTTAAACTAATTAACATTTTTTTAAATGTGGTAAAACTAGTTAAAATGATTTAGCCATGAAAGTTAAACTATGTTATAAGTTGGTACTAATAGAATACTAGTTAAACTATGTGGTTAAACTATGTGTACTAAAAAGATGGCGCCAGAAATTGACGGCGCCAGAAAATGACGGCGCCACGTTGCAATCATTCTTGGTGCCACGTGGAATACGAAATTGAGCACTTGTGTTGGATTAACTGATTAAACTGGTTATGCTGGTTAAACTGGTTAAACTGGTTATGCTGGTTAAACTGATTATGATGGTTAAACTGGTTAAACTATATGTGTCGGGTTAAACTGGTTACGCTGGTTAAACTGCTTAAACTTGTTAAACTGGTTAAACTGATTAAACTGATTAAACTATGTTCATGGAACAAAAGCTCATAGATAAACAAAAACATACCAAGTTATTAAATTCATAAAACTAAGTTCATAAATACATAAAAAAACATCCATAGTCTTCTTACTATTAATCATCTCTACTCTTTTTACTCTTCCTACCTTTTCCTACACCTTTTCCACCTCTTTCCCCTCCTGTGAATGGGGTGCTGATATGCTTTGACTTCATCCTCTTCCTCTTCTTTTTCTTCCCAGGATCATCATCAGCAACACCCTCCGAAGCAATAGCAGCTGGAGGATCAACAACGTCCTCTATAGTTACACATAAACATACAGTTAAACTAGTTAAACTACACATAAACATACAGTTACACTAGTTAAACTACAAAGTTAAACTACTTACGAACATTATCATCCGTCAGCGTTCATAAAATAATAGCACTCTCCGGATCAGTAGTTGGAGGAGAATCAACATCGTCCTCTATACCTACACATAAACATATAGTTAAACTAGTTAAACTACAAAGTTAAACAACTTACCAGCATCATCATCAACAACACCCTCCGGAGCAATAGCAGTAGGAGGATCACCAGCATCATCATCAACAACACCCTCAGAAGCAATAACAGCAGGAGGATCATAAGCGTCCTCTATGAGGATAAACTTACCAACGTCATCAATAATACCCTCCGGAGCAATAACAACAGGAGGATCAGCAATAACTCCAGTAAGAACATCCTCATGAGAAGTGGCAGGATGCAGAGGAGAATCCCATCTACGAAGAGGAGAATCGCCGTAGGCTTCGCCATGAGTGTTATGCTCCTTATCAAGGTTTTCTCTACGGATGTTAAGCTCCTTCTGAAGGTTTTCAATTTTTTTGTTCAGAAGATCAAAGTTCTGATCAACCTTGTCATTCAGCTTTCGGAACTCATCCTGAACTAGAAGACGAAGGTCTAGAAAATCAAAATCAGATGGAGGTTTAGAAGACGAAGCACCATGAGGAGCATCATGAAGGGCATCATGAGGAGCAGCATGAGGAACATGAAGATCAGCAGCACCAGTAAGAGCAGCATGAGCATTACCATCTCTTCGAGGAGCAATATCTTTCTCAAAAAGATCCTCCCAGAATATTTTCCCACCTCTCTTTAAAATGCTCGTCCAACCATCAACGATGTCATCATGGATATCCTCATCATCATCTCCCATGATTCCAGCCATCATCCTACACTCATTATTTCCTTCTACGAGTAAGATACTCGTGATATCCTGTGTATACAGACAAAAACGTTAAACTGGTTAAACTACGTTAAACTGGTTAAACTATATAAAACAACTTTAAAACTGGTTAAAATATTTGGAATACTAACCTTGGACTCTCCTAGGACATCGTATATTTCCCCCAATCCATAATCTTTTGTGTTGGATTCTTTGAACTTGCCCCTACACAGCCTAGGGCAAAAGTCATCAGTAACCAACGTCTCTCTGTAGGCGCTTTTAAGGGCACCAATAGCTTCAAATGCCAAAACCTACACGTGCAATTAAAAGATGTTAAACTGGTTAAACTGGTTAAACTGTGAAAACTACTAGAATTAACAAGTTACCTCTAATGGCAATATAAATCCAAGAATCATGGTGTTAGGTTTCACAACACCTCTCATTCGCGATAAGATAGAATGAATGTTATGTAAAACATCATCAAATGTTAGACGTCCCCACGGGAACGTCTCACACAACTCAACTTATCCACGATCCTTATCAAGAAGGGGTCTATGGAGCCTTCCACCTTCGTCTTACCTTTGATCACTGCCGCCAGGAACCAGAGAACACACATCCTCAATCTATCTCTCGATGAATCTTTCATCGACACCAGATTCTCATAAACATGCTTGGGCCATGGTTTAGCATCTTTACCAAAATATTTGGTCACAAATTTAGTCCCACCCAAATTCTCGTAGTCTAGAGGGTATGGCCCGCAGTCCAATCCAGAGATGAGGCCATGCTCCCTAATCGAATAACGGATAGGGATTCCGTTGATCACAAACCATAATTCCTTCTTCTTATCCGTTTCTACCATCCGTACAAGTAAACTTCATAGCCCTATCAACTTCCTGTTGGTATGGAGATGCATGTGAAAGAAGTGTCGGAACTGGCGATGTTCTAAAAACCATTGCAACTCCAAACCTGGTCCGAGCTTCTTAATGTAATCAACACATGTGTACATATCACATCTCGTACCGATCTTCGGGTACTTTTCAAATTCACTCGCCTCAAACAAAAATTTTCTGGGTTGCATCGGTTCCATCACCTGCAATCAAAACATTATGTGTTAGACATTGTACTAGTTTAACCAGTTTTTAATCTAGTTAAACTAATTAAACTAGGTTATCTAGTTAAACCATGTTAATAAATATATGTAGTTTTAAATCATAGCATATTAGTAAACATTATATAGATAAACTACGTCAGTTCTAATGCATATCATGTTCCTAAATATTATATAATTAAACAAGTTAAAAATACTTAATCTAGATAAACTAGTTAAACAAAGTAAACTAGTTAAACAAGGTAAACTAGTTAAACAAGGTAAACTAGTTTAACAAGGTAAACTAGTGTAACAAGGTAAACTAGTTTACATAGTTTACCTAGTTTAACTACCTTTCCAAATTAATCCAGTTCTACTAAATCATACAAGTTGGTCCTAAACACAATTTAACTAGTTTAACTAGTTCTTCTTCGACACAATATAACCAGTTTAACAAGTTTAACGTCCCAAAAACAAAACATACTCTTTCCTCCGATGAAGATGACGATGAGGATGACGAAGAGGATGACGATGCCGAGACATGTTCTAACGGCAGCCATGAGGTATTCTTTGTGCGAGAAGGCATACTTGTAACCTAAAAAATCAAACTTAACCTAAATTGCCCAATTTTCATAACCTAAATCCGATTATCAAAAGCTAATGTCAAACGCCCTAATTGATAAACTAATAATGAGAAGAAATCGGAGGGCTTACGGTGACAAATTGGAGAATGAGAAGAAATCGGAGGTCTTACGGTGACAAATTGGAGAAGAAGATGACGAAGAGCTCGGGCTCGGCGAAATCTGAGGGCTCGGCGTCGGTGAAATCGGAGGGCTCGGCGTCGGCGAAATTGGCCAACCTCGGCGTCGAAGAAGAAGAAATCGGCAAAGGGGAAGAAGACGAGAAGTTGAATCGCCGCGAAACTTTTTTTTTGAAAGGATAGTTACTTTTTCTTCTTTTTTACTGAAGAATCGGGATAAAGAAGGGAAGAGAAGGAGTAAAATAAAACGGGTCGGATCTGGAAATGGTCGGATCGGATATGTCTGGTTGGGTTTGTAAATTTTAAAAATTGGAGAGGTTAAATGGTCTTTTACATACTTTTGATATTAAATAAAAATAAAAATTAAATTTATTTTATAACACAGTTATTTTAGCCACTCTTGTGACCGATAAGGTCATTCGAACAATTGTTACGAAATTTTTTTCCACCCAGATCTAAATTTCGAACCTATTTCCACCCAAATCTGTAGTTCGAAATGAATTTACACGCCGTTTTGGTTTGTTGTAAACCAATGTCACTGAAATAAACCTGAAAACCAAACAAAAGCAATAATTACCCGTGTTAAACGACCCGATTACAAGTAATCTTAAATCCAAACACACCCTAATCTTTCTAATACCCAGATTCTTCAGATGAAGAAGAGATCCGACAGAGAAGGTGGCTATGACATACACAACAATCTTATCAAACTACCATCAAACCTCTCTTCCTCCATCACTTTCATCTTTTTCCCTCTCCCTCTCATCTCCGGCTTGTCTCCAACCACAGAATCCTCCATGGACGTACCTTACAACAAGCAACAGTCTTTCAAAGCCGCCTTTGATCTTCGCCAGCCACCATTGAAAGAGTTTCTCCGAAGGTCTTCTCCGGATTGATGACTACGCTTCTCACTGCCCCCCTTCTATTGCGGCTGAGCTTGGAATCTCCAAGGCCTTCTTTAGTCTCTTTAACGCTGCAACTCTCTGTTTCTTAGGACCGTCTTCGTCGTTGATTGATGATTTCAGAACTACGCCGGAAGATTTTACCGTGGGTTCCCTTCCGTTCAAATCGAACATTGTGGGTTCCATTCAAATCGAACATCATGTTTCGTTATCATGAAATCATAAGATACTTTGAGAAGGTGGATGAAGATGTACCCAAATTCTCAAAAATTACGAGATAATTTCACGATTTTTGAGTGTGTGTTTTGTTTTAATTCGTTAATCTTGATGATTGGTATTGTTGTTGTCTTTTTGAAATATCACGCACATGTCCTTCATCATCAATTCGTTATCCAAAGCAATTTGCTTTTTTTTTTTTGTTTTTAGTTATATGTATAAATCTTTTTGGTGATTTAAAGATTCAAGAAGAGATCCGACAGAGAAAGTTTTGTTATATGCATAAATTCGACCCAGAGGATAACCAAATGAAGATATCCGCTGCAACGATTTCGCAGATTCTTACAACAATTTGAGAAATCCAAATCGCTAATGTGATAGACAAATTTTAGGGTGCTTTAAATTTGTGAATCGGGGATTTCACGATTTGGGGATAAAAGGAACTCGGGTCGGGTCATTTTCTTCTTCGGATAAAATATTTGGTTTAACAGTGGATAACATTGGTTAGTTCTCGGTTTTGTAAAGTATACCGAACAAACCCAGATCTGGGTGGAAACAGGTTCGAAGTTTAGATCTGGATGGAATAAAGTTTGAAACTTACGATCTGGGTGGAAATAGCACTACGCTAATAATTTGGGTGGATCTGGTGCGTAACAATAGTTCTGGAGTGAAAATAGATCAAAAACCCATTTAAGTTTAATATTTGAATTGGATTAATTGTTGTAAGTTTTCGGCAAAGTCACTTTAGAGAGAATAATTTTTATAAAAAATATTAAATATTGTATGTAAATACTAAATTAATCAAAATGTAGGTTTGTATCTAGTCAAATTGCATTAATGATAAACATGTTAAATTATTATGAATGAACATGTGAATAATAGAATGATACAAATATATGTTTATTGTTTGTCATGTATTACTACCGTAAATAATGATCAAACACTAAATACATTGTTTATTGATAATAATACATGATAAACAATAAACATATATTTAAATCGATTTATCATTCAAATATTTATTTCTAATAATTATCACATATTTATCATCACACTTATATATGAAATTAAATCAAATACAAACTTATTTCTGGTCGATTTATTTAGGTCTGGGCATTTGGATTTCGGATCGGATTATTCGGATAGGGTCATATAGAATCCAAAGCTATTTCGGATCGGGTTCGGATCAGATTTTCGTCGGATTCGGATCGGATTATTCCGATTTTTCCAGGTTTTTTCGGATTACTTCGGGTTTATTCGGATTTTTCGGAATTGTTTTGGATTCGGATCGGGTTATTCGGATTTTGGATTATTCGAATATGGTCATATAGAATTCGAACCTATTTCGGATCGGATTCGGATCAGATTTTTGGATTTGGATTTTATGCCTAGACCTAGATTTAGTATTCGCATGAATTTATTCTCACACAATATTTAATATATTCTTTAAAAATAATTTACATATAAAAGTTGTAAACTTAAATTTATCTATTGATTTAAAGCTTAATTTTATTCTTGCAGACATATTTATTAAGAAGTTTGGGGGCTTTTTATGGAATATCTTAATCTGACATAATGTTTTGAAAAGGAAATTTTTGAGCAAAAAAACTGAGTTCAGATCAAATTAACGATATTTTTCACAAAATTGTTGACTCTGTACGGGCTCGCAGTTTAACTTTCCCTTTTCTCAATTAAAGTTTCCTAATTGTGCTCGCGGTCTAGCACTTTATTTTATTTTTTCTCCTTCTTGAACATAGACTAGATCGATAAGCCCAAATGAAACGAACCATTCATTAATACATCTTGTTCAATCTATGGTCTCGTAAAAACCTTAAAAAATGATGAACACAACTTAATATGGTGTGCTCTTTCTAACAATATATATATAACAGCCGGTGAGGATGTTATTCTCATGAAAAGTTTCTCGAAAAACTTTTCCTTAGTTTCTCGAAAATTTACAATTTTATGAATAAAAATAGAACTTAATTTTCAAAAACTATATTTTGGATTTAAGATCTGAACATTTGTTTTGTAAACTAATTACAAAACTAGATCTAAACATTCATATAATTTAGATTTTTTTTTTTGTCACTCATATACTTTAAACCATAGATTGTAGAATACTTAGTCTAGACATAAACCTTCGAGAAAAACAAGATTCAATAATCTGAATTTTTCACTAAATAAGAAAAATCCAAATTGTAAAAAATTAGTTTAGAGAAACCCAAATTTAACAATCCGTATTATTCTACAAAATACTAAATCCGAATTTATGAAAAGTAACTTGAATTTTATACATAAATTGAACATTGTGATTTGCTACCAATTGTAAGATATTTATGATTTCATAAATCATAAATCTATGTCAGTTTCTAATGAATAAAAACGTAAGAAGAATCATACCTGATGAATCTTTAATTTAGAAATTTATTTTTTTTTTGGTTCAAGGCCCGTAGGGCTACAAACATTTTTCATAATTTGAGAATTAGATGTAAGTGGGCTCGCAGGCGGCCCGATAATAAGCTTTTTATATAAATAGAGATAAGATGAGCTAGGCTTTGCAGGCCAATTACAACTTTTGAGCAATCTGGCCCAAGACCTAAATGAAAGAGGGTTCACCCTAGATGCTCCTTGACGATGGCGGCGGCGTACAGTCCTCGGCCGCTATGGCGAATGGCGAAGGGGTCATCTGGGGAGATCTCGACAAGATTAAGCCTGGAGGATATAAAGCTTTGGTCGGGTACGCTTTCCGGTAGACTGACGAGAGTGATTTGCTTTAGCCGTTTAGTGGCCGTAATAGCAATCGGAAGCGTAGAACTCGGTGGCGAGGCAAAAATCAAAACGCGCAGGTTACGGTTGGGAAGGGTGCGACCGCCTCCAAAATTAAAGAGGTTTCTTTGGATCTGATGTCTGTGAGTATGTTTGTTGCATGTTCAATGGTAGCGAAATCAAGGCTTTTCCGGTGGTCTCGAGCTGGTTCCAGCGTGGTTCGGCGAGATTTTTCTGACAACTGATTTTGGCTAGCAAAGGAATAGATCTTGGTAACCGGCCTCGATGAACCGGTTAGAGAGATCGACGACTCCCATTGAAGCTAACTCGACCGGAGATCCAATAAGTGTGATTCTTCTGTTGTGGATGTAGGGAGATATCGTCGGAGACGACGACTTGGAGGTAACACCGGTGGTTCTTCCTTGGTCAATGACCGGGAGAGGTGGTGAACGGAATGTTTTGGTTTTTCCTCGGTCAAAGACCGGGAGAGGGTTGAGACAAAACTTGACGGGAAGCAGAGCAACAGAAAGCAGAGGAGCATGCAGAGGAGCCTAGGGAGGCAGTGGCGCTGATAGGAGGTTTTGTTTCACCTCGTCTCAAGTTTCACCCGAGTTCTACTAGGAAGTAGTCTCGAGAGTTTAATCCGATTATACCGCAAGTGCACAGTAATGCAGCTGTAGTATGTACAAGATCGATCCACAGAGACTGAGAATATCTACACAGATAGTACAAGAATAAATCTAATCTAGGTGAATTATAGAGTTTTGGATTTTAGGTATCATTATCTAAAGTGCATAAAATAAATAAACAATAATTCAATTACTAAAAATAAATTGCGTAAAGTAAATTGCATATAATAAAATGCGTAATTTAAATAACAGAAAATAAATTGCGTAAATTAAATAGCAGAAAATAAGTGCGTAAATTAAATGACAGAAAATAAATTACTTAAATTAAATTGCATAAATTAAATAGCATAAATAAAAGTGCATAAAATAAGATGCATAAATTAAATAACTTTAAATTAAATAACGATAAAGCAATAATAAAGAAAACGATTCCAAGGGTGATTGGAAACGAATCCAGAAATCTTCTAATACGAGAATTGATGTTCTTTAACCTTTTTTTTGTTGATATCTATCGGTCTAGAGATTTCGTATATAGATTAGTCCACTCTCTTGGTATGCTAATCTCTCTGTAAAAGCCCACTCTCGTGGTGCCATTACAAGCATTGAGAACGATCTCGTCATCGACCGGCCTAATTATCTACTGCATCTCTACAGCATAGTCAAGCGTCCAGCATGTTTAGTTTCGAGATCTTAATCCACTCTCGTGGCATCAAGACCCTAAGGTGCTAAACTAACTTGATCAAAGCTAATTTAGATAAGCTCACAAGTCAAAAATAGATTTATCGATTAACTAGAATTCCAAGTATGTATGTCTGAAACTCCTCTACCCACTCTCGCGGCGTAGGGAATTTCTGAAACACTCAGCCACACATGTTATTTTCGGCCGAGCTCTTAGACAACTCTCAAGGTAGTGAGTCTAGATTTAGGAACACATATAATGTAGCTAATCGGTTATGAACACAAAACATCAATCTCTAATCAGTAGATCACATCATCGATCTCCATCCTAGAGATCTAAATAATCTACTCACTCATAAGTCCGAGGATAACGATAGTATATGAGATAGAAGACATGATAAACAATAAACAAAACTTGTAAATAAAGCAATAGAAAAACAACTAAAGAACTTGCATAATAAAACTTAAGAACAAAAGAACATATGAGATTTTTCTCTAAGTGGTGGCTACAAAATTGTGCAAAAAGTGGGAACCTCCTTATGATGAGGGTACATGTGTTTATATAGTGATAGGTCTATTTTGGGGAGCCAAAGTCGTGCTTTTAGGTCTCTAGAGAGTGCTGGACGAAAATGAAGTTGTCCACTCATGAATCGTCAAGTCAGAAACTTTCTTTTTCGGTTTGAAACTTCAGCATCGACCGGCCATGGTCGAGTCGACGGGCTTCGTCGTCGTCTTCAAGTTTGGTCTGAAGCAGAGCATCTACCGTGTGTGGTCGATGCTGCATGTCGATGGTATGCTCGGGATGGACATCGACCGCTTCTGGTCGATGTTAGGGCTGCTGCTTCCTTTGTGAGACACTTGAGATATTTTTTCATGATGTTTTTGGCTCAAGCAAATGGCTCCAAAGTCCTTATGGCTCCATGTGGCTCCAAAATACTCTAAGAATGCATGATTTCTTCCAAGTACCTATAAACACATAAACAAATGCAAATGCACTAAAATAGTCCTAAATGCTAGTTAAACTCTATGAAACTAGACTATATGTTTGCATGAAAATATGTAAATATTAGTGTTATCAGCCGGCCACCGCGACCGCCCAAGGCCGGCAGCTGCCGGAAAGCGACCAGATTTAACCTAGTTGCTCGAGAGAGTTTAAAGAGACTTGGATACCATTTGTCTCTACAATTCTCTTTTTTTTTAAGAAATTTAATTTAAAATCAAGTTTTTCAAAGCAAAACATGAATAATCTAAATCTCTGGTGATAGAGTTGTAAAGAATTTTTTATAGATATAAAGAAAATTGTTTTAAGAACCATAATCCTCTCTATTTACAATTTCTAATCGACCTCTTTTCAAAATAGAAATTATTGAATGTATATATACATAAATTTTTCATCACATTTATACTTTATATTATTTATTAAATATCAAAGTGATCAAATAAATTTAAACTAACTAAATAATAACTTTAATACATTGATTAATATATGTGTGACCCAAATAATTCTTATAAATTTAAGTTTGACAAAAATATATAATTACTTAGCCAAAATGAAAGGAAAAATTAAATAGAAGAAATTATTTAGAACTTAGAAGAGACGAAGGGTCAAAAAGAATGACCTAATGGGGAGACTAATGTGGATCAAAAAGACACGTAAGTGTCTTATAGGTCCAATCTAATTTGTTTTCGTCCTTCACAAAACTCCAACCAATTCACATGTTCGAACACATGAACACGACAACTTCTCGTCTGCCACTATCTTTTTTTCCTTGTTTTCCTTAAAAACAATAATAATTAATTAAAAAAATATTCTTTATGGAAAAATTAATACACGGCCTCGAATTTCTCCTTGTACGCGTGTAGACTAAATTATACAAAGCTCATCTATATTTTTTTTAAAATAGTTCATTATGTCATGAACAATATAAAGTTTTTCTATGGATTTATATTCTATTTCTTATGAAAGTTTTGTTACCTTATAATGGGTCTACTTAGGTGAAGTAGGAGGAGATGTTGCATTGAAAATTTGATGAAGATCGTGTCCATATAAAAAAGTGAGACTTGAAGAGTCCATGTAATGTATAGTTTGAGTATCTGTTGGATTAACAATAGTCGCATATCTTAAGTCAAAGTATTAAGTCACTGTTTCCATTATTGTTTATGAATTATTGGTATCTTGATGTTGATTAATGACTACGTAATCTTTTCCAAAAGATAATAGGAGAAAAGAAGTTAAAATAAGGAGAAAGTTGAAAAAGAAACCACTTGTGGTCAAATACACAATGGTCAAACACGACAACTTTGGTCCCGAAATCTTTCTAATCCTTTGACCATTTCACATGTCTCATCTCCTTTACCTTACTTTTCAATCCGACCCCAAACTTTTCCTTTTTTTCCTAATTGACATCAATAACATAAAAAAAAAAAAAAACTCTTCAAATTGCAAGTAGCCATTCAAGTAACATGATGATATATAATCATAAATTTATAA
Organism: Boechera divaricarpa; assembly: GCA_026770425.1. NCBI lineage: Eukaryota > Viridiplantae > Streptophyta > Magnoliopsida > Brassicales > Brassicaceae > Boechera > Boechera divaricarpa. Next base: position 2,486,516 of record CM049186.1, on the reverse strand, counting down.
TTAAAATTCCAAAAAAATTAACATAAACTAATTTGACATCTTCCGTAAAAGATTTTGATTACATGATTCATAGTTTCTATCGTTTTAAAAAAAGAGTACTTAATTAATAAAGGATCTAAATTCATATTATAAAAGCCTTAATAAGATTATTCTTTCAAGACGATTCCAAAATAAGATCAGCTACGGCGGCTCCGGCGAGATCAGCGGCGGAGAGAGAATGATTATGATCTCCTTCGTAAGTAACGATTAACATCGACGAATCATCAGCTGCTCTCTCAACATGTTTACGCGCTGGACAACCTCTTACGCTACTGCACTTATAGTATCCTCTGTTTTTCAAAATCAAGAAACAGAGCACAAACCAAATCAATTTCAAGAAAGTTTTGATTTTTGATATTAAAATTTCTGTAATTGAGCTCGAATTTTTAGTTTACCTTGGATGTGGAGATCCTTTAATTGGTTTTTGTCCATATTTTCTCCATGAATAATCATCTGGAGGAACATCGGACATTTTAGCACTTATCGCCGGAACCCTAATAACTCTCTTCTGTTTAATCTTTCTGTAAAACAGAGCAAAAAAAAAAAAACGAAATTTAGATCGAATCTAATACCAAATCTACGAACTTTTGTTGTTGGGTGGAATCTAAATACCAAATCTAATAAAAAAAAATTTACCTTTTTTTGGAGCAATGACAACGACCGGAGGAAGAAGCGGAAGCGCATTTTCCGGCGAGGAGATTCTCAGAATTACATTTTCGTTTCGTTGATTTGGAGAAAGAAGAGACCGTCGTAGAGAGGCTTTGAGTCATCGTCGTCCCAAACGGCGCTGTTTCGGAGGAACGATGATGATTCTTGTGGTCTGATTCCGTCGTTACAGAGGAGAGAGAAGAGAAATCTATCGTTTTGAACGATGAAGAAAACGAACCTTTACGGATCATCTGCGGCGGAGGAGGAGAATGAAACAGTGTCGTTTTAGGTTCTTCTTGAGTAATAACCGGAGAAATCACCTGAACGGGAGCGCGTCTAAACCGGGCGTGTCCGGTTCGAGTTCGATCTAAAAGAGATATGACTCTTTTAAACTTTGAAACCGCCGCGTCCGCCGTCGTGTTACGAGCTGATTCGAGATCGGCTGCAGCGGAGGCGGAAGAAGAAGATGGTTGATCGGAGTTCAAGCTATCACGAGACATCAAACCAATGAAATTTTCGATATTTTTGAGTCCTGAAGCTGCTGCTTCTTGGACGGCGAAGCTATCAGCTCCGACGCCGGATATGTAATTCCGAGTCATGAGCTCCACCGCCATAAAATCTCTCTCTACAAGAAGCAAAGGAGAAAGAGAGAGAGAGAGAGTGGACTTTTTGGGATTTCAAGGGACTAAGTAAATAAGAGAAAAAACTTCAACAAAATTGAGTTTTAAGTGTAGGGTAAATATATTGTTGCAAAATGGAAAATTGCTTATTTCAACCTCTCCGATATTATTTTCTATTTAAATAAAAGGGTTAGTGTCTTTTTCTCCTTGAACGTTATAAAAGTTCAAAAAATCTAACTCCAATTTTTCAATATGTGCATATATATCACAGTCGTCGCTTACAAATGTTAGTCAACCATTTATGTTTTAGCTTACACATGCGGAACAAAATTGACGAGGTGGCATATTCTATTTTTGATATTTAAATATTATTTTGTTCAACATAAATACTCAAATCTCGCAGCCCAAGTGGTTGTAATACATAATACTAGTGAAGAAGTGAAGGTTTCAATTCCAAACAAGTTGTACGTTTTTCTCTTATTTTTGTTGAAATGCCACCACGTCAACTTTGTTCCACACGTGTCAACTGAATCATCCGCATTAACGGTTAACTACTATTGTGATTTACGCACAAATTAAAGAGTCGGAATCATTTTTAAAGATGTTTGAGGAAAAAAAATATACACTCTGCTTTTGTTCAGATAGAATATAATACCGGACGAATTGTTCGGATTTGAAATACCTCATTTTCCACCGATGTATTTAATATGGTTGGTGACTGACTAATGTGTCATGTTAGACTTTTCTTATGTTCATAAATAGAGCCTACTGTTCATTTTTTTGTTAAGAGTCAATTTCCCTATTTTTGTTGGATCCAAAAGTCAAATTTTGTACAAAATCTAGAGGGTTCAACTTTCGCATGTGTTTGTTACAACAGTAGGGGATATACTTTATATATTTTTAATTACTATTTTAAAAGTTTCTTTGATTACTTCTAGAGCTACCGGTGCATACATTTTTATAGTAAAAAAAAACAAAAATTGGACATAAGAATATGAAATTGGACAAAAAAAAATATTTTAATTTGTTTGTCATCATTTTAAAGCTAAGTACTTAATTATCTGGAAATACCTATTAATATTTATATTAGTATTTTACAAATTGATCATTTGCGTACTAATATTAGGTGAAACAAAAATTTTATTGTAGAAACAAAGAATGTTAAATAAACATAGTGTCACCAATTTTTTTTTTTTTTTGTCAATTTGTATATTAGAACCCAAAAGATTAACGGTTACACTGATACAATGCAAATAATACTAAGAAGATCATACAAAGAACCAACACAGACTATACTAATCTGATTACCTGACTTAGAACACTATACCAAAAATTTGTCAACAAGTGACCAATTCCACAGATCAAAACTGGAACTCTATCACCAAAAAATTGTCAACAATAGACCAATTCCACATGTCAAAGCTGGAACTCTATCAAAGAATGTTATAGTTTATATGGAAAATATTATAGGTTTATGATTCGAGCAGTTAGATATAGTGATTTTTTTTTTTTTTTTTGGTGGTTAGTTTTGCCGATTTTCTTTATTTTTATTAGAGAAACAAATAAAGATAAAAGTGTGATGATAACTGATAAGAGACATAACAGACGAAAAAAAGAAGACATAACTGATAAGCTTTCGTCGTCAGCCGTACGATCTGGTTTAGAAATTGGGACCCAAATTTTAACTTAATCGCAGAAGTTTTGTCCACGCCAGCTTGGTGGACTTGACTTTCGTTATTGTATTCATTAATTTTTGGGTCTAATTTACGTCTATTTTTATTGCTAATTTCGTCAGCATCCTTCACTAATGATGCTTTAGGTTGGTTGTTGTAGAAAACACTTACAACCATAAACACTACGCTATTTATTAAATTGTTTCACTGAAAAGTCTACACAATATCTATGATGATGATATCATTTTATCGTAATTTCTTATTAGGTTTTTCATTTTTCTCCACAATAATAGCTTGAAAACATATGTTTTTGTTGTGAAAAAAAAATAAACCCAACCCAATTTTGTTGTTTGATTTAGACCTTAATTTAGTTTATTACATGTTTGAACACAATGCCTTATATATGCAGGTCGATCGTTGTAAATTGTTTTGCATAAGAACGTAAGTGACAAATCATCCATTCAATTATAGTGAACATTATAGAATTGAATCTAAATATATCGAAAACTGGTCTATATATGAGACCAAATTTAGTTAAGCAATGGCATTAAAATATTCGCTTAAACTAAAACTATATATATACTAATTAAATCATTCTTCTAAGTTAAGAGATGATTTCTTAACCCCAACCTATACACACACACATATATACAATTAAAAGATCATAATACTTTCACTAAATAATAATTCCAAAAAAATTTGGATTGGGTACATGTATCTACAATACCCAAGTTTTTTGCGAGTATCCAAAAATTTGAAACGGAGGCATGCAGTAAAATTCTTCAGGTCATTGATTTTTATTTTAGTTATTTTATCTTGTATTTTTGGATTTGAAAGTTTTAAATGCGATTATTTTTTTGTCGGTTATATCATCATTAAATTTTATTTTCAATTTTTTCTTCTACTATAAATTATAATTTTATTATTCAACACGAACAGAGTTATTTGTACCTTAAAACACAATGAATAGTTTTACAAATAACTCTACAACAACAAAATTATATATGTACAATAAAAAAATTATAGACAATTCTATTATATTAATGAATAGTTTTACTATAACTATGATAAACAGTTTTACTATGATAAATATGTTTATTGAATCTGTCTATTATATTATAATGAATAGTTTTACTATAACTATGATAAACAGTTGTACTATGATGAATATGTTTAGTGAATTTTTCTTTATTAATCTACAATAATTCATAGTTTATAGATATCTAATCATAAATTTAGTGTAGAACCTTGGAAGAAAACCCTTACTAGGTATAGAATATTTCAACCTTTAGTTTACCAGATCACGACGACTAGACATTCATAGATGTGTCGAGAGCCGCTAAAGAAAAACAAAGTACACACAAAACTTGACTGAAGAGAAACTCAAAGTCAAAGACGGAAAGGTGACGAAACCCTTCAAAACATTTATTCCTCCCAGAAACGTGTTTCTTTTGCCCCCTCCTCACCGAAAGTTCCTTCATTATTTTGGTCATAGATTATTCTTGGTCATAGATTATTCTTAAACATAGTTTTAGTTGATGATAATGTAATGAAAAAATATTACATCATAACAAAACAGTTGTAACCCGTCACCAAAATCGTGTTTTAAATGTATTCAGATTCGTATATAACATCAGAAGAAAACAAATGAGGATATGTAGTTTTCAGGCTTTGAATGAGATTATCTATGGGATAGGGCGGGGCACATGATGTGCGTATTGTCTATGAACGCATTTAAAGTTCCCCTTTTCACAATCTTTGATTTGAAGAGGCGTGTGTGTGTGAGACAATACAAACGGTTTTCAAAAATGAAATCGACAAAAAGATGGAGAAATATCTTTGGTCCATATGCGTGATTTTTTGTAAGTCGGATTTGGGGTGCATTCAAGTTTTATTTTCTGTATCTAATTGCTTGATAATGAGTGGTACAGTATTTAAGTTTCCGACATGTGGAACATGATCTCTTTAAGTTGTTTACTTCTACTTGAGTTGTGTTTCCAAGCTTTGTAAGAACTAAATGGTTCCAAAGTTATAAGTTTACGGACAAACCCTAATGGAGCAAACGATAATTTTTAGAATTTGTAAATATGAACGAATATCCACTCCGATCTGATAATATCTCTCTATTTTTGTTTTCAACGGCAAACTTACTTCTGACTAATTTGATGAGATACAGACGAAGTGTACAACATCTTATAACTAGAGGGAAGTATATGTAGAACAAGAGCAGAAATTATCAAATCTTCAACCATCTCGTGCAAGCTTGTCCATGGAGTGGGGATCAGATATCAAACTCAATGTTTGAATTTTTAAAGATATCTGCTCATTATATATCCTATTTTAACTATGTAGCGAATACAAACTAAAGATATATTGATCCGGACAGAACGGAACAACGCCTAGTTATCTTTACTCAAAATTTGAGCAAGACGATTGCAGAAAGCAAAATGTTCATCGACGGTACCATCAAATCGTGGTTGCAATGTCCTGCTTTCCGTGTTGATGATTTTGTACCTTTGTAGTGTCTAGAGGTAGCTCATGAACTTAATATATGATCTTAACTAGTTTGCTAAACTGGTAACAATTGATACTTACCAACCATTCAAAGGAAGCTGTCCAGATATTATCTCAATTCTCAAACATATTTTGTGAATGATACATATGTACTTAGCTAACTGTTTCACTTCTGTTTTTTTTCGTGAGATTCTGAGTTATGTAGTAGCATTCATATTCATTAAACATCGTATTTATCATCAACCAAGAAAGAAGAACTCAGTGACTGTTTTGTCCAAAATATATTTATCATTAAGCATATCTCAATTTCTCTTCTTTCAAAACCAGGACACATTGCATGAATATCGATAGAATCGGACAGAGATTTCTCAAAGTTTCAACCATGATGATTACGAAAGGGTCAAGTACAAAACATTATTCTAATTGAAAAAAAGATGTAACAAATAAGATACATTGTGTTCATCAGGTGAAACCAGTAAAAATAGTCAGGATGATAAAGAGCAAAATCTGTCTAGAGACAGGCTACGAGAGTCTATCTCTACTTCATCCCTAACAAAGATTTAGGCGATCAAAAGAAAACAAAAGACCAACCTTTGAACTGCTACTTCTCTCACAGGATTTGAAATTGCTGACTTGAACAGTTTGATTGATCATTCACTGCTCTCTGTTGGAGCCGGTTTCTTTCCATACTGCTGCAAGAAAAAAAACCAACCGAGGATGAAGTTAGAATACCATTCCTCAACTTGTTCAGACGTGAAACTCGATTCTGTGAAGGAAAAAAAGAAACACACACCTTTTTCCCGAAAGAGAAAGGGACATATCTGTATTTGATCATATGTTGTATCTGTTTCCTCATCGTGAGGAAAAACAACATCACCCAGTAGAAGAGAAGTATTGGCCAGAAAACAGGTACATCAAACACCTCGAAGAACGTCATCATAAAACCGATGATGAAAGCCCTTATTATCGATAACCTTCGAGAAAAAAACACACAACATTCCACATCAAACAACAAATGAAAAATCCAAATGACATCTTTATGCAACCTTCAACAAACAACAACGTCTACAACAAACTAAATCGATACATCATCACATTCTAGATTGATAAACCCAGAAAAACATTCAGAACTTGACATCGACCTTCTATAAAATTTGGTTCCAAATCTTACAGAAAACATAGTTTCTCTGCAGAATTGTATCTATCTAACTATATTCAAGTTGATCTCCTCAACAAAAACAAGTTATCACAAACTTCATCATCTAATGTGAATCTAAAGATTCAAGTCAAAACTAATCTGCAATCAAACCAATAAGACTATGCCCAATTTCCCTACTAAAACCCTAGATCTAACAATTCATTGTACAGAATTGGTGAAAATCAAAGGAACGAACCAGAATTTGAACTCGGGAAGACGGCGAACGAACGGTCGATACTCATCCGATCTCCGAGTAGGAAGAGTACCACCGGTGGTGAGAGAAGCCTCAGGATCTTCTTGAGGAGATAAGAAAGCAATGATGAGGTTCAAAAGGTAGATTCCAATGGCGTAAGTGATGATGTAGAAGCCTTCCACCAAGTAAACGCGAACGAAGTAGATCAATACGACACAGAGACATGCGATCCATCGATACAGAACGTGAGGCACCGTTTTGTCGAGAAGATGTTGTTGCCGCTGTGAAACGGCGTGGATCAATCTGTTAACTGCGTCGGCGGGTGATGACGAGTCGCTCGATTGGAGATTATCATCGGTGGTGGTCGTTGCTGCAGGGACAGCAGCCGTGGTTGCGGATTCCATCGGTTGATTCTCTCGCTCACTGTCTCTGGTTTGGTGTCTTTGCGTCTCGGAAACTGCGACGGAGGAGACGGAGATTCGGATTTGGGGATTTTTTTGGGGTTACATCCGATCCGGTTTATAAAAAATCTATGGTTATGATCGGTAGATAACTCTGTACCATTGTGGTACGGGAAGTGCTGAAGTACCTCATCACCAATTATAAAATCGATATTAAAAACCATACAAATAAATATTTTCAGCTTTTTTATACCGTGTTTTATGTCCAACATTTTGTACCATTTTAACTATTTACGTACTGCTAATTATTCTATTTATCGATTAAAATTTTTGTACCGTTTTGTATTACTATTTAGATTTTATATATTTTCGATCGATTAAAATTATATGATCAATCTATTGGTTTGACTTAAGGTTTAGTAGTTCATACATTGAATTCAATAAAATTTGTTTCTCAATAAGAGATGTAACAAAATATCATCAAAAATATATGTAAATTTTGATACTTGTTCCAGAAGTGTTCAATCCAATTCGAATTCGGTTCAGTTTTTTAGTTTTTAACATTTTTGGTTAACGACAAATTATATCCAAACTAAAACATAATTTATTATTGATAGTTTAGTTAAGTGTCGGTTTTGGTTCGGATTCGAATTTTAGTCAAATATATCTTTAATTTTTTTTAAACATTGGTTAAATTTTTTTTTTTTTTTTAGTTTGGTTCGAATTTAATTTCGGTTTCTCGAATATAGAAAAAATGAATCATATGTTCTCGTCACTATTCGAAGTCTTTGTACAATCAAATGTTTGTAAAACTAAATTCTATGCCAACTAAGAGTGGAGATTTTAACCGAATCAAACTAAACCGAATCATCAAACCTAAACCAAACTATAATCTATTCGAAACCTGTTTAATTAAGCTTTTTCAACCTGAATAATTTGGTTCCGTTTTGGATAACCCGATATGTTTATTTAATTATTTAAGTAAATAAATAAGATATTTATTGTTTTTTGACAAATAAAAAAGATAATTAATATTGTTAAGTTGATATTTATTATTGTTTTATTTCAATTTAATTCACCAAAGTGTTAAAAACTCACGAGGCACCACAATAACGGATTATTGATAAATGACAACTAATTTTATTTGTTTACCAGATTTATCACTTCCTAGAAAAATTTATGTATGATAAAGATCATTTATACAATAGTTTGAGTAGAACACATCAACTTACTTTAAAGATTCAAGTATTGGGAACCAATTTCAACACAAACCAAACCAAAATCCAAACTGAATGCAAACCAAATCAAATACAAACCGAACTAGACTAACTTGATTAGAATTCAACTAGAATTTTACTAACACCAAAACCAACGGAACCGAACCTAAAAGAAAACAAATCCATTATCGACCAATATTCTAAGTTGTAACCACACTTAGTAGTATCGTAAAAATCATATAAAAATAATCAAGTGGACAACACGAAGAAGAAACAACGATTTGCATCATGTGTATATACTTCAGCCTCAGAGAGAGAGGCTTACAAAGTTAGTATAGGATTGAACATTAATAGTGTCCGTAATGGTACGATGGAGACTTGGCCGACGAGCTAATAGGGAATCTTTCAAACACTAGTAACGCCTCTTTCATGGTCGGTCTCTTTTGTGGAACATGAGATGCACAACTATAACCCAACTTGAAAAGGCCAAGTAAAAAGTCCTCTTTGCCTTCCAATTCGGAGCGGATCGCCACGTCAGTCATTATCAATGCCCGATTTCCATCTTCTACCGTCAATCCATTTCCATGCCCGACCTCGTCAATGGACACGATTTTTCCCGTGAGCAGCTCGAGGAGTATCACTCCAAACCCGAACACATCCCATTTCGGGTTCGGTTTGAGATTGCGGAGCGACTCGGGCGCGCAATAGGGCGATATAGGCCCAACGGAACTTGGACTTGGGCTCGGTGTAGGCCCCATGGATCCGAATTCACGCGAGGAGGCAGTCAATCGCTTGCTACTGAAAATCCGAGATGATCCGCTAGCTCGGTTGTAGCTAGTATCTCCTGCAAGAAGCCTTTCGAGCCCAAAATCGCCTATTTTGGGCTCCAAATCGTGGCCCAAAAGTATGTTACTAGGTTTCAAGTTACCGTGCACATGTTTCTTCTCGTGGAGGTAAGCAAGCCCACGAGCCAAACCTTTGGCTATCTTGAGCCGAGTCTCCCACGGTAAATGGCACGGCGACGACCCTCCCTTCCCTGTCGTCCAATCACAAACAAATTCAGTAAATATGCGCAAGATAGTACAAATGAAAAAGGTTTTGACCAACCGTTTACTTTATCAAAATATAGGTCTGACTACCACCATAGCAAACCTTGAAATATAATGCTAGCATGCGCCTTTTATCATAAAAGGAGAGAGAAAGAGACTGAAATGTGAAAAGAGATGATGTTGACTCACTGTAACGGGCGTTGACGAGGCTGCCATTAGGGACAAAATCGTAAATGACCAATTTCTCGTCGGTGCCCCAATAGAACCCACGGAGACGTACCAAATTCGGGTGAACCAATTTACCAATAGCTCGAATATGTGCCTCAAAGTCTTTAAACCGGCGTTGTTGACTCAAACCATTCTCACCTAACCGACGAACCGCGAGAACCGTCCCGTCCTCAAGAACCGTCTTGTACATTATACTCGAACCAGTGGCTCCTAAAATGTAAGCAGAAGCCTTAAGCAAAGTTTCTACTTCAAGCTCTTTCTCTCCTCCATCAATGGTTACTAAAGTCCCTTTCTTATTCTCTCCAATCTCTCCTGAACGTTGATTTTCGTCGTCTTCTTCTTCGGTTTCATCTGTTTCTTTATTCTTACGGAGACATGACCATTTTGCGAATCTACTTGATTGTTCTGGTGATGAAGAAGATGTTGTTGTTGATGATGATGGTGATAACGAAGTTGTGTCTTTAGCTTCGTTAGCTTCAAGACTTTGATTGCTGTTCTTCTCCACGGTTTTGTTCTTTTTGTATTTGTAGACGTAGAAGAAGATAAGAGCGAGGATTCCGATCCCGGCGATATCTCCGACTATGATTCCTATTATAACTCCTGGTCTTAACCCGGTTCGAGGATTTGAGTTTTTGTCCGGTTCGGTTTCTGGATTTGACCCGATTGATTTCGGTATAGCTGCGAGTGCAGGCGTAGACGTCGGTGGAGCGACGGTGGCTGGAGAGGAAGGAATGGGGCACGGGTTTCGGGTCAGACCTCCGCATAAACCCGGGTTTCCAGAAAACGAAATTGATTTCTGGTTAAAGTAAACCGGAGAATCTGGGATTGAACCGGTTAAATTGTTGAATGAGAAATCCACGGTGGCGTTTCGAGGAAAACCGGCACCGACGTTCGGAGGAATCTCGCCGGAGATTTGGTTATATGAGACATTCAGGTACCGGAGATTGTCGCCGGAGAAATCCGGAGGAAGTGAACCATTGATTAGATTCGAGGAAATGTCAAGAAACTGAACCGATCTCCATCCGCCGCCGGGAAACTCGCCGGAGAAGTAATTGTTCTTCAAAGAAACCTCCGTTAAGCTTCCAAGAGACGCTAAATTAGCTGGTAATTTTCCGGTGAAGATGTTATCTGAGAGATTTAACGTCTGAAGGTTGTGTAAATCTCCGATCGACACCGGGATCTCGCCGGATAACAAGTTGTTTGAGAGATCAAGAAACCGGAGTTTACCGGCGGCGAAAAACTCAGCCGGTAGTGACCCATTAAGTGAATTGTTGGAAAGATTGAGACTTTGAAGGTTTTGGAGGAAACCCAGATCGGAAGGAATCGAACCGACGAGGTTAGAGTTTGGGAGAGATAAAGTCACGACTCTTGAATCGTTATTACACAACACACCTCGCCATGAACAAGGATTGTCGTGGTCGTAGTTCCATGATTGTAATAAAGAGAGTGGATCAAGAAGAACAGAGTATTTGAAACTCATTAAGAGAACTCCATCAGAGTTTAAACCAGAGGAGACAAGAAACAAGGAAGAGAAGAAGAAGGAGAAGAAGATCGGTGAAGCTGATTGTGTTTTCATGGCTTCCAAAGAAGAAACCACATCGCTGGAGAGAGAGAGACTCAAGAGGTAGAGAAGAGAGATTTAAAGAAGGATCAGTTGAGAGAGAGTGTGAAGGGGAAACAGCTCACGCGACGCAAAACCAAACCTCTCTGTTCCTGCTCCCTGCAATATATGTAGAGTTTTATAAGTACTATAATCAATGCTTTTGTTTTTTTCTTTGTGTTAAAGTAATCAATGCATTTTTGCACTTCCAGTTTCCAGGGTTCATTAATCATTGAATATCACAAAACATTTATTTCTTTAAATTAGGACCCTATATAAAATATATATATAAAAAATGGTTCTTTTATATTAAACATATACCATAATATTAATTTGTTCTATTGTAATAGTCACTCGTATTCACACCCAAATTCAAGTCCAATAAAATACAAAAAATATTATCGTACGTATTTATGATTTAACAAAACTAACGCTTTTTCCTTAGGGCGAACTCGGGCGATGGAACCGCCGAGAGCAATTTCTCCGGTGCAGCCTCACGCGGCTGGAGAAAATCTGCCTTTTGTTCATGTTCTTTCATTATCTGCGTCTCTTCCTCATTTGGTTGAGGTTTGGTCACAGATCTGGGTTCGTATTCCACCGGCCCTTGGTACTCATTTCGGTTTAACGGGTGGAGTTTACACGGTGGACTTGATTTCGTTCTATGGTGGTACAGATGAGATTTTTTTCGGTATTTTCGGTGGCAAGGGGCTTATCACACATTCGAGTCTCTCGATGTGGCTTCTTATTCGGTTTTTTATGACTGGTTTCAATTGGAAATCGATTTCGGTTCGGCGGAGAATCTCGGAGTCCCATGCTGGGGTAGAGAATCACCGTTGTCAGATCCCTCACCGATGCGTCTCTCTAAGGCTGGTGATTAGGGTTATCGCCGCCGCCGCTCCGGTGTCGCCACACGCGACTGGAGAAACCTCCTCTGTCTTTACTTATCCTTTTCCTCTTTCTTCTTCTTGTCTCTTCCTCTCTTTTCGCTCTTCTCGCGCTCTCTCGGGCAGAGTTTCTATTCTTCAATGGTTCGAAAGGGGATTTCGGATTCATGGTTAACAGATGGTTTGTTTCGGTTTAAATCGGAAATTCTTGGTTATTTGGATGATGTACAATATGGCATTCAAGAGGAAACGGGACATATGAGCGAGGTCGATGCCACAATTTTGGTTTCTATGGACGTTATGGAGTTCACGCAGATGGTAATCGGGGATGTGTGGTTTTGGTTTGAGGTTCAAGGAAAGGTGATTGACGACGAACATGTGAAGTGGGTAAGGAGTTTGAAAAAATCGTCTGTCCTGATGCATAAGGCTTCGTATTATTACTCTTCATTTCTTAGTTCATCCGGAAGCTTTGAGCTGCTAGGTTTTAGTTTGGTTTTGAAGACTCAATATGATCGGAAAGTGGATAGGGCAATTTCGGGATTGTTAATGATGGATCATAAACAAGAGGAGGGTTTCCTCTTTCAATTGGTTTCGAAGGTTCCGATGGAACTATGCGGCTTTGTTCTATCCAGGAAGTGTGTTTTATTGTTCAGTTACAGGGGTGCCAAATTCTGTTCCGATTCGGTTTGGAGGAAGGATAGTCAATCTGGTTGGGCGGGGATTGGTACCATGGAATTGAGGGGATTTATGTGGCAGAGATATGCGAACATTGATGGGATCCGGCAAATCTCATTACTAGGGGAGCCCTTTGGGGTTCCCTTCCATTATTGGAAACGTTTCGTTTCGGCATTGAAGCCGATGATCCACCAGAAGACCACCTCCAATGCAAGGTTCTTAATGGGGTTCTTAACTATTAATTGTAATTTTAATAAATGAAAAAAAAAATATAAGTTAAGAGCCAAGCTCTAAAAAGTCCTAGTTAAGAACTCCCCTAGAGCAAAAATGCTTAACTAAGAACCTTCTTTAATAATAAAATATAGTTAAGAACTTTAGGAGGGGTTTAGGGTTGGAGATGCTCTTACAACAGATCTTTGGCCAGGTTATCTATGGGAAGATGGGGATGCGTATCTCTTGTTTTGATATGGTTATTGAGGTTATCTCGTTCTTTTTGAAATACAATTATGAGAATAACCTTATAGGGTCAATACAAATTTCGGTAATCACTGGAGGCAAGGGAGGCGTTTGGAATTATTATTTATTGGATTCATATGTACAAGCTATTTTGGATATTTTTAATAACAAGAATGATTGGTTTTTCAAGGTCTACAAGAGTCACGTAGGCTATGTCACATTTATTAAAGGCTTCTTTAAGAATAATATATCATGGCTATTGAGGGATATCCCGGTGGTGGCGTGGAAGACTAAAATGTGTACTTCGAGTATCCCGGTTAGGATGAGGAACATAAAAACAGGAACCAAACAGGGATATATGAATTATGATTGGGTTTCATTTGTGCGTTTTCATCAATTTGTGGATTCTAATGCAAAACGAGTAACAAGAATAAATGGCTTTCTTTATCACTCACAAAATAATTCATTTTATTTTAGATATTCCAGTTGTGCTCAGTGGATATGTAAACGGAAATTTACATATATTTAATTATAATCATCAGTTGAAATTGTCAAGGGTTAGGATCATAGTGGACCATCGGTTACCTATGAGAGATTTGGCAAAAGCATCGCCCAGAATTCTTGTTTTTATCGGAAACAAAGCAAGAGTTACATTTCACGCAAAAATTTTAAGCTCATTTTGGATATGATAATATTTTCAAAGTTGAACCAAATGGATCTAGTGGAGGTCTGGCACTGTATTATCATAATTACTCATAGATAACTGTGTTGTATGGTGATAACAGAATAATAGATATTGAGGTTAGGATGCAGGGTCAAAAGGTTTATATGTCTTTTATTTATGGGGATCCGGTTCCTAAACACCGGAAAAGAGTTTGGGAAAGATTGACTAGGTTGAGTCTTTCCCGGGATAGTCCTTGGTTTCTCAAAGGTGATTTTAATGAAATAACCAGTAATCACGAACGAAGCGGAGAAAATCCAAGGCATCATTCAAGTTTTGTACCTTTCAACAATATGATTTCAAACTGTGGTCTACTCGATTTCCCGCATCTGGGCGACAGTATGTCTTGGCGGGGTCGAAGGACAACGGAGATAACCAGATGTAGACTTGATCGGGCTTTGGCGAACGAAGATTGGCACCAATGTTTTTCTCATTCATACTTGGAATATTTAGGGATGTTGGGCTCTGATCATCGACCTGTTATGGCAAACATTTTGGATAAAAAGCAAAAAAGGAGTAAACAATTTAGGTTTGATAAACGATGGATAGGTAAGGAAGGACTTATAGAAGCAATAACCATGGGCTGGGAAACTACACCAAGTATGTGAGGGCAAAATTTTGTACACAGATTGTCTAATTGCCGTAGGGAAATTTCCATATGGCGGAAACACAATGTGGAGAATGGATCGGAAAAAATAAAAGAATTACAGAGGGCTTTGGAGGAGATACAAGTACACAGACGGAATTAATGGAAATAACTAAAGCACTCAAGTTGGCTTACAGAGAGGAGGAGCTGTTTTGGCAACAAAAAAGCAGAAATCCATGGTTAGCGGAAGGAGATAAAAATACCAAATTCTTTCATGCTCAAGTGAAACAACGGAGAGCACGGAATAAGATTATTGGCTTATTTAATAGCTCGGATGAATGGGTTACAACGGACCAACAAGTAGAAGAGGTAACTGTTAATTATTTTCAAGATATATTTACATCTTTGAGCCCTTCGGGAATTGAGGAAGTTTTAGAAGAGGTTCCAGCTTTGGTGACGAATAGCATGAATACGGTTCTAACGGCCAAAGCGTCAGAGAAGGAGGTCCGGCAAGCTTTATTTATGATGAATCCAGGAAAAGTACCAGGCTCGGATGGAATGACAGCTCTGTTTTATCAAAAATCATGGTTTTTAATAAAGGGTGAATTGATGGATCTGGTTAATAATTTTTTTCGAGACAGACATTTTGATGAAAGACTTAACACGACAAATATTTGTCTCATCCCTAAAAAGGAAAGACCTACTCTATGGATCAGTTTCGTCCGATAAGCTTATGCAATGTGGGTTACAAAATTATCTTTATGGTATTATGTCAATGATTGAAACAGATCTTATCCAGGTTGATCTCAGAGACACAATCGGCATTTATGTCAGGAAGAATGATCACATATAATATTTTTATTGCACAAGAAATGTTTCATGGGCTTCGTACAAATAAGTCTTGCAAGAATAAGTATATGGCACTCAAGACATATATGAGTAAGGCATATGACCGGTTAGAGTATTGCACAAGAAATGTTTCATGGGCTTCGTACAAATAAGTCTTGCAAGAATAAGTATATGGCACTCAAGACAGATATGAGTAAGGCATATGACCGGTTAGAGTGGTCTTTCATTGAGAATATTCTCAGAAAAATGGGTTTCGCAGAACAATGGATTTGTTGGCTGATGTGGTGTATTCGATCGGTTCAATACAAAGTTTTGATCAATGGATGTCCTCAAGGAAAAATAATCCCACAGCGAGGTCTACGACAAGGGGATCTTCTCTCACCATATATATTCATATTATGCACTGAGGCACTAGTTGCAAATATCAGAAAGGCGGAGAGAGAAAAATCTCTTACGGGTTTAAAAGTCTCACGAGATAGCCCACCTATCTCCCACTTATTGTTTGCGGATGATAGTTTATTTTTTTGTAAAGCCACCCCGGACGAATGCAAGACGATATTAGAAATTTTACAGAGATACGAAAATGCATCTGGTCAACAGATCAATTTCTCGAAATCTTTGTTATAATTTGGTCATTTGGTTCCAGAGGATATGCGGAATACATTGAAAGGAATTTTGGATATTACGCAGTTAGGGGGAATGGGTTCCTATTTAGGTATTCCTGAAAACTTGGGAGGCAGTAAAAGCCAAATTTTTGCTTTTGTTTGAGAAAGATTACAGGACAAGATTAATAGTTGGACATCAAAATTTCTCTCAAAAGGGAAGAAAGAAGTTTTAATTAAATCAGTGGCATCAGCACTACCCACATACGTTATGTCTTGTTTTCGGCTACCCAAATCATTGGTTGAAAAACTGACAAGTGTTATATCTCGATTCTGGTGGAGTTCTAATGGTACACAAAAAGGGATGCATTGGATGGCGTGGAAAAATTTATGTGCCCCAAAAAAGGATGGAGGGCTAGGTTTTAGAGTAATTGAGGATTTCAATACAGCTTTACTAGCTAAACAATTGTGGCGATTAATGGAGGCAAAAGAATCTCTGTTGGCAAAGGTTTTCAGGGGTAGATATTACCGGTCTGGAGATCCCATGAAAAATATTAGGAGTTATTCCCCATCTTATGGATGGAGAAGCATAATTTCAGCTCGTTCTTTGGTAGAGAAATGGCTTATTAAACAGGTAGGATCAGGACATTCGATTTCAGTATAGAATGATCCATGGATTCCTGCCCACTGCCCGAGAGCAGCAACATGTAAGGGAATTAACTATTATCCCTCTTTTAAAGTTAACCATTTGGTTGACCATTCAACCCAAACTTGGAATTTGTCTTTACTCAAAGCCACTGTAGAACCCTATGATGTCTCTATTATTCAAAATCTGCCAGTTAGCAGTCTTTATAAAGAAGATAGACTAGGTTGACACTTCACCAAATCTGGTAAATATACGGTAAAATCTGGATACGCGGTAGTAAGAGAATTTCTCTCTGCAGACAACTCGGTAATAAAGATGGGACCGAGTATTCACCCTTTACATGCATCTTGCTGGAAGGTTAACTGCCCGCATAAGATACAACATTTCATATGGCAAGTGCTGACAAAATGTGTTTCGATAATGGCTAATTTAACTTGTAGAGGTATAAAATGTGACAAACATCGTGTTAGATGTGGAGCAGGAATAAAAACAATCAATCACGCCCTCTTTGAGTGTCCACCAGCTCTTCAAACTTGGGCACTATCTAATATACCATATGCGCCAGAAATATTTCTTACATCATCTATTTTTGCTAATTTGGACTACCTATTTTCTTTCCAAGCGGCTAATAGTTTGGACATCATTTTCCGTGGATTATTTGGTACATTTGGAAAGCTAGAAATAACATGGTTTTTATGAATCAGGATACCGACTCCAGAGATACCTTACAATTGGCCGAAAGTGAAGCGACAGTTTGGCGTAGCGCTCAAGTGCCACACGAGCAGGAAGATCCACAACGGATTGCTACAGAGCAGGAGATTTCGACGGCGTCAGTCACTAACTGTTTTATTGTTGGATCATGGAAGGCTTATGATCTCTTTTCAGGCTTGGGATGGTATTGTACACAAGACGAAGCTCACGACGTTCTATTGGGTTCCAGAAGCATTTGCCATGCTTTATCACCGCTTCATGTCGAGTTGAAGGCACTGATTTGGGCAATGGAGTGCTTGCTAGCCCACCGAAGACGAGATGTTAGTATTCATACGGACTGCTCAGAGTTAGTGAAGATGGTGCATGCCCCAACAGAGTGGCCAGCGTTCGAGATGTTTTTAGACGACTACAAGAAGCTCAAGGAAGATTTCACAACTTTTTCGGTATCTTTTATACCACGTCGTTCTAATGTTTCAGCAGATAGCTTAACGGTAAGTGATAGAGTATTATCGTATGAGGTGAGATATGTAAACTCTGATCTTTCGGATTGACTTTTCAAACCGTTTTAATTTAAATCAACTGTTGAAAAAAAAAAAAAAAACGCTTTTTATATTCGTATTCAAAAACATAAGAAATTGGTGGTTCTAATATGCTGCTTAGTCCGCTTGTACTCTAGGTCAAGCATCAAGCCTGCTTCATACGCATTTCATTTGTATTTGGAACTGATCTATTTTATCAGAAATACTATGAAAATAAATATATTTTATTATCATGCTATTACAAGAAAATAAGTAGAATCTTATAGGTCGTATAGCTAAAAGACATAACATGATCTGCAGTAACAGCTTGTTTAAATATAGTTCTTTATTCCTTTTGACTTTACATAGATCCTTGAGTTTTGTTTACTGTTTTATGATTCTTTTGTTCATACAGCAAGTAGATCAAACAAGCGAAATCGAATATAGTTTAGTTTCTCTTGAGGAAATGTTTTAATATTGTATTATTATATGGTTCGAATGTCTCTGCTGTTTTTATCATTATTATCAGCTTTATGGTAATGGGTTCTTACAAGATTTATTATCCTTGTGCAAATGGCTTCCATGTGCTGCTTTTATTTTGCATGTTGCTATGATTATTAAGAGTTGTTATTGCTATATCAACCGTCACGGAGATTCTGCATCCGATTTCTTTACGACAAAACCAGTTATGTCTTAGATTTATTTGACAATAATTTTGATTGGAGGGTCCATTTTTTTTTTTTGTTCCCCTAATTAGAGGGTCCTTATGGGATATAAAGATATAATAGAGAAAAAAAAACATTCTTTGTTTTGTTTAAAATGATAATTTAAAATGTATTTATATGGTCCCCTAATCGCGATTAGATTAACAAACAAACAGAAAAATTCAAATTTTCACATGACTTTCTTTGAGTTGTATGTTACATTTGATAAGAGATTTGATTTTATCTAGTCATAAATGATAATTTATCAAATTATATATAACTAGATGCAACATATATTATTACGATGAATTATACATACAATTCCATGATGAATAACTATTTTCACAACACATATACACTTACCATGGATAATTTTCACATACCTTACTTTTCTTTTGTCTAATGCATCATCATCAAATAAATTATTTTAGTTTTTTACTGTCATCATATAATGAAAATACTATTATTAATATATCTCATGACTCCGGATAAGAATATGTATGCCCCAAAATTGTGGAGCTCCTCCATATAAACAAAAGGCGGTTTATTGTTCATCATTTCACTCTATTGCTGTCCTTTCTCCTTTATTTGTTTTAGCTTCCTTGTATTCTTATAAGTTTTAAGTTTTTTTGGATAATTATTTAGTAAAAGGTCGGTGTGTTAGCTTTACCCACTTCTTAAAATATAACTAATTAAGTTGATAAAATTCAAAAAAGTTGGTGACACACCCTTTAATTACTACAGTGAATCTAATAGTAAAAGCAACAAACCCAGCCTGTTAGTTTTATGATGGGGTCTTTTGCATTAGAAATGTTTTTCCAACAGATGAATATGACTTGGTCACACTTTAGTTTAAACTATGGACATTAGAAAGTTATATGAATATTAGCTTAATCAGTTCAAATTATTTGTGTTTAAGGTCTGGTCAGTGTAAGATACAATTCTCTTTAACTAGGGGTAGTTGGGTGCGGAGAAATTCATAACATTGATTTGACAATCTCTGTTTTTTTTTGTTGGAATAAATTTGGAAAAGTTAAAATATGTTCGACAAAGATAAAATATGAGATAATTGACCTATTAATAACGATTTTCACAAAAAAAAAAAAAAAAAAACTTAAATAACTTGGAGTAATTTACTACTCCAAATTTTCTTTAAAAAATAATAATAATAAGATCGACGAAAATGGAGCAACTGAGTCTAAAGCCAACCAACAGATATGAGTGATCAATAAGTGGTTAATTTATACATAACATCAAATTAATTCATGTTTCTTTTATTTGGAAAACTGACTGTGTTTGATCAAAGAAAACATATACTATGATTCTAAATAAAGGATGAATTATCATGATAAACTGAGAAATATGGTTTCGTGAGTTGTAAGATATCATTTTATATGTAAAAAAAAAAGTTATAAGATACCACTAAGAGTTGGTTTCTCGATAACTCATGTTACGTGCTAATTATGTTCTTTTACTTTTCAATAAAGAACAACCATAAAAAGCCAAGGTGAGTGGAGGTCAAATCAAATGATTCATAATTAAAAGAGTAAAGTGTTGCTTTAGCTCCATCACTGCTTATTTGCCTCTCTCTTTTTTTTTTTTTTCCCATTTGACTTTTATTTACTTCAAAAAGTTTCTTGTTTTATTCGTAGAGAATAAACTATTTTTTTCTTTCAATTCCTATATTTTTTTTATTAAATTGGATTTTATAATTCTATAAACAAAAAATGGAACTTTAGTTAGTATCTATCCTTGATGTCAATTTTCAGTTTGATCAGTTTTCCAACTATTACACATTCTTTTTTTTTTGGGTCAAACTATTACACATATTTTAAACCAAAAAAAGAGGAAATTGGTGTGGGTAAAATAGTTTAATAGTTCAATTTACTCTAATAGCACTTCTTACTAATCTAGTAGATAGCTACTGTTTTTAGACAATTTCCGATAATTTATATAAAAAAATGTTTGTTTTGCATCATTATGGATGTGTGATGAACAAAACACATCACAATACCTATTCAAATACAAAATCGTGTAAACAATACATTTTTGTCAACGAAATAGAAAAAGCTATAGTTATGCTAAATGAAGAATGATGAAATGTTATATGAGCATATTGATTTTATAAAATGTGCTAGATAGCTATTATCCCAATTAAAAAACAAAATCTATTACGATATGCAATTTACATGTATATAACTTGCAAGCAGCAACAAAAAAAAAAAAATTGAAGCCGACTTTAGATATAAGAAAACTATTTTGGTTTTGTCAAATTATAAACAAAATGATTAATGCTTTGTAGAGTCTTCATTTTTATATCACCGGTGAAAACTATTCGATCTAGTACACAGTGTGTACACTACAATTTTTCTGAATATTCAAAAAAATTGACTTTAGACTTAGGAAGTAGGAACTTGGCTTTGTAGTGGTAATTTGAAGTAAGAAGCAAAGTGAAGCAAAGTCTCTGAACTCAAACGTTACTTGTTGCCTATAAACCGGATCTTGTTCCCCTTTACTCTCTTGGTGCTGTAATAAAGTTCTCCAATTTCTTGCACTACAATTAACCAATCTATTTGCAAATTATATATTGATCGTAGTTATTCAATTCGGATTACTAAAACTGATGGTTCTGATATATTCCATATCTATTATTCATATTAATAGTTTTTTTGCATACTATAAATTATATAATGTCCTGGATTGGTAGCGGCACGTGATCAAGATATGACAATATGGAGCATCGAAATAATCAAAATTAAATACCAATTAGGACATTGGGTTAAGTGATTTAATCCCGTGATTAAAAAGTTACATAAGTCGATTCCACTTGTTGGTCTGTATATCCGACACTCGATTGTCATCATTATTCATTATAAAAGTGTAAAATTATACCATATAGATAACTGTAGCTATTATTTATTTATCTCCCACTAAAAGAAAGTAGTATAATACTTTTAGTCAAATGTATTAAATTCACAAACACGTGAGAGCCCAAGTATGTGCGAATGCAGATTTTCGTTTACAGAAAGTTTTTTTTAAAATTTCTTCTCTAGTAAGTATCACCAAAAGTTTCCAACATTAAATTAAATTCGTAAATTTTTCTTTTATATCACCAAAAAGCTTCCAACATTAATTTAAATTCATAATCTTTCCGTAATGTGAAATAATCATTTTTGTTTTTTTATATTTTATTAAGCATCCCCAAATAAGCTTAGGTGATGGTTCGATAATCGGAAATTCGGGTTACAAAAAAAAAAAATATGGATCGTCTAACTAAAGTTAATCGGAGAAAAAATCTGAATCTGGATGGGAACAAAAGACACGGGCCTCCCTCAGACCCTCTGTTAATTCCGATGGTTACAAGAAACTCACTTTGCGGCTACGTCTTTGATAACGAGCTCTCTGACCGAAGTAACTGGTTCCAGTCGTCATCTTTAACAAACATGATCCCGCGAGCTTCTCCCAGAAGATATCGGCCACAAGAAACTGAATCCCTCAACCTTCTAACCCCAGACCTAGCATAAAGAAAGAACACTATTGGATTTGAATTGAAAACCCACAGTTTTTCACCATCACATCAATAAAAAAAAACTGTTATAGTTTTTTCAATATTTTTTTTTAAATACATAGATAGTTGCGCCAAAAATCATTTTAAATCAACTGTCTTTTATCTGTGCCATTTTTGAGATTTTTTTGTATAAAAGGTACAGAGATGTTATTATAATATACATTACTAATTGAGTACTAGCTAATTTTAATAAACATTAACTTTTGATAATAAATTACGGCGTTATGAAAATAACTTCAGAAAAAATTAGGGCCTCAATTATTTTTAGCTTTAGGCCTCATTTTAAGGCCCTTCGTTACGTCCAATATGATTTTTTTTCTAAGGAAAAAGGAAACAAAAATATTCTTTTGAAGTAGTTGCAAAAACAAAAATATTCTTTTCAGATCCGATCCGCGGATATCCGGATTCGGATTCAAAATTAGGATATCCGAAAATTTCGGATCCAGATCTGGATAGTGAAATTGCATATCCGACGGATCCGGATTCGAATAGTGTGCTAAAATGTGTCCGGATATCCGAGATCCGTGGGCCTTAATTTTAGAAAATATGTTCGGCCCATAAATTATATTCTCTTTTTTCTTATTTTTAAGTTTAAGCCCATAAACAATTTTTTTTTCTCCTTTTCTCTATGGACTTGTCACTTGTGGTCCAAACACCTATCTCCATCGTGGCCTAAAAATTATTTTAACTTCTTCTTCCTCAAACCAAAACACCAGAGCTCATGAAAATCAGATATGTAGTTCGCCAAGGAAGAATCAACGAACAAGAATATTAAGAAGGCCAATCTGTTAGACCATCTGTTAGACCATCTATTGAGATTTTTCTTTTGATTTCTCCAGATTTCTCTAATCTGTGAATTTTTATCTTCTTTTTTTGTCTTTTATGATGCATTTTAGATCGTTATGAGTCGTGATTACATTCCGATTGAAGAAGAAAAAGCTTAGTTTCGTCCACGACGGCGGATATTCGGATAGAGATTTTAGATATATTCGGGTCGGATCCGAAACTGATTTAGGGTTTGTAGATTTATCCGGGTCGGATCCGGATATCCGCGGATATCCATATTTTTTACGGATATCCGAAATCCGGATATCCGGGTTCGGATAGTAAAACTATGGATCCGGATCTGAATACCCTAAAAATCCTGGATATCCGACCCGTTGCCACCCCTACACTTAGGAGTGGGCAAAAAAACCGAACCGAACCAAATCGAAATAAGTGATTTAGGTTTGGTTATACTTTAGTCTAAAAACCCATTTGGTTGTCATTTTTATTAAGCTTTCGGTTTAGGTTTGATTTGGTTAAAAACCGTAAAACCGAATGGTTATTTTGATTTTTAATAAAATTTAGAATAATTATATATAATTATATTTGTTTAGTTTATACAATGTTTAGTAATGTCTTTAAACTTAATTTTTTTTTATTGGGCTTATATGTTGTAATTATTAAAGTCTTAGTAATTTAAAACTCAAAACTTAAGAGAAAAAGAAAATCTGTATTACAAAATTACAAATTACAACATGGAATAACCTAAAAAAACTGGAATCAAACCGAAACCGAACCGAACTGAATCACATATGGTTTTTATATGGGTTTATTTTTTATAAAACTTAAACCGTAAAACCAAAAAACCAAACTGAATTACATACGGTTTCCATATGGTTTCAATTTTTGTAAAACCGTAAAACCAAAAAAATCGAACCGAAAAACCGTATGCCCACCCCTAGATACACTGTTTGCTGAGGTAGTTTAATCTCATTTGGAATTGGTTGTTTTAGTGATATTTGTGATTTCGAAATGAATCAAAGCTTATGTATGCAAGTTTGTGGCTGTATGGGTATTGGCCTGCTTGTTTTAGCCTAAGCAGTGTATATATGCAAACTTGTGAGTTTAGCTTCTTCTGAAAGTGAAACCTTAGTCATCGTTTTTAACATTCTAGAGATATCTAAGTTTTGATTCAAATGCATGAGTTAGTAAGTTTTGATTTGGAATCCATTTTCATTGAATGGGCAGATCACTCTGATATCAATGGAAAGCGTTTTCCCGCACCTGAAAGCTCAAGTGTAAGTGATTTTTTCTATCTATTCAATGATACTTTGTGATGGCATATAGTGATCAGCGATTAAACCTTATTTTTGGTTCTCCTAAACTACTCACATATGGGCCTATAACTAAAGAACCTATAAATGGGTTTATATGATGGGTCATATCATATAGATAATTAGGTACGTACGAAGTACTTGCTATACGGAAGAAAAAATAATGAGTGGACCAAGTTTCACATATCAAAGAACCCAACAACCATATCTACTAAACTCGCAGCCCCATGCATTTTATATATGAAAATTATAATTATGCGCTTCCGTTTTACACTGAAGGTTAAGACTTAAGACTTTGGCTTAGTCAAATTTGTCCACCTCGTAAATTTTCTTTTTTTTTCTGCCTGACCGGTGGGAAACAAGTCGCACGTCTGTCTGCTTCGACCGCACGTGATCGATCGTTGCTTTCACGTGTCCCTGGCAGAGTGGCAGTTGAAACTATTAAAATTAATCTTGTTTCAAGGAAAAATTGGATGCCAAAAACACATAGAAGTGAAAAAATAAGGTAATATAGTAAATGGTCTTACTATATTCAATACAAGCAAAAGATGACGTACTACGAATTTTATGGGTATTTAAAAAAATTATGTTATTTATTTTATGACACTATTTTGTATAATATCGTGTTTTTTGTACCATACGCGATTAAAAAACAAAACACTAAACAATATTTACAAAAATGAGACCGTGTGTCAGTGTGTGTGTTTAGAGTTACGTCATTTCACAAAGTAAATATAAAAATTCCATACAAACAAGACACAGATCTTTAAAAAAAAAAAAAAGACACTGATCTTTTATTAAACGGCTGAGAAATTACGTGAAATAGAAAGATTCAATTTAAATGCGAATAGGTAGGCAAAATATGTAATAACTATTTGTTTTTTTGTTTGACCTTAAAATGACATTATGACAGGATATTTGAAAACAAAATCTCACCTATATTATCGAGTTGACTTGACGACAACCTGTTTTCAATTGCAAAGTGTAACAAATGATGAGCTGTCTCTTTGACTTCTAATGCCTCATGAATATATATATATATATATATATATATTTTAATCTTCTCTCGTTTAATGGGGAACTATAGAACACACAATAATATAATCTAGTTTGTTACATCTTCTTCGTTAAATTAGATCAATATATTTTAGGTTTGTAATCACGAAATATTCGAGACAATATCGTTACATAAATCTCCGACTTTGGATTAATATATATCAATTAACAAAGGAATATGCTTGCACATACATTGAACCTGAAAAAAACTTTAGAATAGTTAAAACCCATTTCGAGAGATAGCTTTATAAGGAAATGATCAAATGAGAGATAGTCACATGGTTTTTTTCGGCAGTCACATGCTTTTCTCTCGACAAAGTAGACATTACGTCTCGATGTGAGTATATATAATGGAATTTAGACAGTCCAAACGGAATAATTTCCTTGCTCGTGAAAGAATATATAACTTAAGAATTGAATTACAATACATTCTCCCTCAAAATTCGTAATAAAAAATTTGTACTTTTTTAAAGGAAAATTTTAGAATATTTTGAAGGACGTACTACTTAATAATGTAATGCATTCTTTACATCATAAACCAATACTTTTAAAGTACATCAAGGGACATAGCATATTAATTAGCATGGGAAAAACTACAATAGGTAAGAAAATCATAACAACAAAAGCACACTAAGATAAATATCATATTATAGAAAAAAAAAAAAAAAAGATGTACATAGCTATATTAGAATGTATAGCAAGCATGCAATCTAGCGGAAAATCTTCTAATACAACAGAAAAAGCCAACAAACACAACCCAAAAAATTATTATTAAACATACAACCAAATTGAATATAAACTTTAAATATTACTCGGTTACTTTGAAAATGGGGGAAAAAATACTCATACGCCTAAATATTTCATATGCATACCATTCATAAATTTATTCAGAAAACGTGTAGGATATCAAGAAAATGAGAGTCATTAATCAAATCTCACGTGAAGCGAATGCAAACTTACTAAATGAGATATACAAGTACAATTGCGGTCCACAAACACTTGTATATATTACTTGGTCAATGACATTAATATATTTGAATAAAAGAATACTAAATAAATATATAAATTTTAGCAATAATTAGTGGTAGTTTACAATTATGGGAATTGGGGAGAAAGAATTTGGTAGTAGATACGATGGACCAGTCAGGGAAAATCTCGATACGTATCTCCATTAATGAGACCGTCTTGTTTAATTTATGTCCTAAATCTATAATTTGGCTTCGATAATTAGACAGAATCTTAAGAACTCTTTTCGATATCTCCTGATTTAACTATTGTAATTGAAAAAGAGTATGAGGAAGCTCACGAGAAGCTCCAAGTCCCTTTGGCATTGGAACATGTGCGTCGTTTTTGTGCGGTACACGGCTTATGTACGGTTTAACGTATTATTCCCTTTTAGTTATATATATATATATATATATATATAAACAATCGTAAGTCGTTTATTGACAACAACAAAAGAACGACAAAAACAAAAAAACAAAAAAACAAAACTTTATTTCGACATAAATCTTTTTGAGATGTTGTTATAGTATTTTTTTTTTTTTTTTTTTTGTAATCAACATATATAAAACATTATCTTCAGTTTTATCTTCATGATGACATTGTGTGCAATCTTTTGGAATTGTAATTTACGAGAGATCTTCGATTTGATCTTCATCATGTCGTTAAGTTCAATCTTTTGGAATTGTATAAGTAAAATTTACAAGAGGGAGTGGACTTGCATGGGTTTGATACTTTGATTAGTAGTTTAATATTTTAATTTTCGTGGATCGATAAAATCGGACGTCTAAATCATCTACAAACCAAAAACATCGTCAAAATAATCACCGGATGTTTGACTTGTCCTAATCCGTGTTTTAAAACTTAGACCGGTCGTGCTTTAAGCCATCTCCATCCATACACCAAATTTGGTGTTGATTCTTCTCCAATCATACACCAAATCTTGCACCAAATATTTTTTTTGGTGTTTTGTGAATAGTGTTGCAATACTATTCACTACACCAAACATTAAAAATATATTTTTTATTTACTAATATAATTTAATTGTTATTAACTAGTTAATTAAATTTTATAGTTTGACCATTTGGATACCGTTCGGATTCTGATTCAGATCAGTTTTCGGATTTTGATATTGACCGACGAAATCCAACGGTTGAGATTAATCCGTCTTTTTCTCAGAAGTTGATAATTGATATAGACATGATTTGACTAATCAATGCAACGGTTAGATATTGACCGACGAAATCCAACGGTTGAGATTGATCCGTCTTTTTCTCAAAAGTTGATAATTGATATAGACATGATTTGACTAATCAATGCAACGATTAGATATTGACCGACGGAATCCAGACGTTGAGATTGATACGTCTACACTATAAAATGGATACTTTGTTTAGAAATTAAGAAGAATATCACCATCAAATTCTATTTAATTTTCTAAAAGATGAATTTCAACTATGGTAGTTCATCTTATATACCCTCTTTTTCGTCTTTTTCTTCTTCTTCTTCTTCTTCATCTTCAGATGATGATGATTTACAAAAGCAGATACTAGCTCAAATTACTGCAAACAACAATTTTCTCATGAACAATTACCTATTTAACTCGGAGGGTTCCCATGGTGGATCCATTCCGGGTCATATAGTTATCAACCGCGACCGGGAAATTGCTTCTCTCAATCTTTTCAATAATTATTTTTCAGATAATCCTTTGTATACCGAGCCGATGTTTCGACGAAGATTCCGGATGAGCCGTTCTTTGTTTCTGCGTATTCATGAAGCTATACAAGGACACGACAATTACTTTGTCCAGCGAAGAGATGGTGTCGGTAGACTTGGGTTGTATGGGTTACAAAAAATGACTGCGGTGTTTCTAATGTTGGCGTACGATTCACCGGCGGATTCCACTGATGAGTACATCAAAATAGGAGAGTCGACAGCCATAGAAAGTATGAAGCGATTTTGTCGTGCTATTGTAGAGGTGTTTTCAAGCCATTATCTTCGATCACCAAACGCTAATGATGTTGCACGGCTACTCCACATTGGTGGAAGCCGAGGATTTCCAGGTATGTTGGATAGTTTATATTGTATGCAATGGAAATGGAAAAACTGCCCAACAGCTTGGAGAGGACAATATGCTGGTCGTAGTGGATCTCCTACTATTGTTCTAGAGGCTGTAGCCAATTATGATCTTTGGATTTGACATGCATTTTTGGGCTACCAGGATCTAACAACGATATTAATGTACTAGAGGCGTCTCATCTTTTTGCTAATTTAGCTGAAGGAACTGCTCCACCTGCTAATTATGTTATTAATGGGAAAAATTATAATATGGGTTATTATCTAGCTGATGGTATATATCTGAAATGGTCCACTCTTGTTCAAACAATTCACGATCCACGTGGTCCTAAAAAGAAATTATTTGCAAGAAGGCAAGAAACATATAGAAAAGACGTGGAACGTGCATTTAGAGTATTGCAGTCAAGATTTGCAATTGTGGCCGGACCATCACGTTTTTGGAGTAAGAGAATTTTACATGATATAATGACAACATGTATCATAATGCATAATATGATCATAGAGGATGAACGTGATGTTGATGCAACAATTGGAGAACGAATTGAAGTCCCATCTGCATAAGTTGAGATGGTAAATAATGAAGATGCACGATTTCAAGAATTCTTAGCTCGGCACAGAAAAATCAAAGACCGGGAAGCTCATTTTGAACTTTGAAATGCATTAATTGAACACTTGTGGTCGGAATATGTTAATTTTGAGAATTAGTACAATGTAATTTATTTTCTGGTAATTTTTTTTTGTCGATTGTAATTTTTTTTATCGAATGTAATGTTATATCGAATTTGAAGTCAATTTAGTTTATGACTAATTAGTATTTATTATAATTATTAAAAAATAAAGAAAATTTTAAATTTAATAATATAATAATAAAAGTGATTTTTTGGTGTGAGATTTGGTGTTGTGATTGGAGATGAAAAAAAATACTATTTATTTTTACACCAAATTTATTATTATTCATCATACTAAATTTGATGCAATGGTTGGAGATGACCTTAAAAACCAATATTTAGATAATTTGAATCTATAAAAAATTAATACTATTTTAAGTACCGAAAATATTTAGTGAAAAAGAAATAAAAATGAGAGGAATGGGTTAGGTTACCGGCAGGTAAGGAATTGGCCGTTTATACAGCCTGTCTTTTCTTGTTTAAATAGTGAAATAAATATTATTATTATTAAAAATTTAGGAAAAAAAGAGTAGTAACGATAGGCTCTCTGATCGACCTATCTTGTCGTTTTCTGTTATTTAAGATTCTTTTTTGAATATCTGAAATAACTGATTATATATAAAAAAAAAGAGTAATAATAATGGCATACAGGCTGGCTTCAAAAAGTCTTTCAAGAATCCAAAAAACAAAACCTTATAGAGTAATAGTATAGAACTGGGCTAAAGCCCTTTAACGTCATCCTTATCCTCTTTTTAAGAAAAAGAAAAAAAAAAAAAAAAACACCAAAAACCAAACAAGAAACTGGAATCACTCAATAAGTATGGGATACTTTCCTTATACGTTGCAAATACGTTTGTGTCAGTGCTTTTAAATTGACAACGAAATGTTTCTCCACACAGAAACTGAAAAAACCAAATGTTTTGAATAGGTTTTTTTTTTTTAAATTTTAAGAAAATCTTCTAACTCATCGATATTTACAATGTTACTCTCTATCTCAAAAACATGTACACTAATCATACAAAGTCAAAAATAATACGCAATATAATTTTTATACATATTTTCTAAACGTTTTCAAAATCATATTTTAAAATTTTAAAGGTAAATTTAGAATTTTACTTATAAAATTTTTGATTTGATATATTATATATCAAAATTTAACAAATTGGATGGTAACAAACACAGATTATATTACATTTTATTTTTAATTTTGCAGAATTAATTTATATTTTTTTGAGATAAAAGATAAAATTATTAAAAAATAGTGATTTGAATATATATATATATATATATATATTTTTAGCAAATAATTCATAAAAAACGCTATACCTGTGAAGCGCTCTCAAAAGTACCACAAGTGTACTCTCTCTCTCTAATCTCACACAGTAACCTATTTTAGTTGACACATGTCTAGTTACAGCTGTATCCCAAATCCCCAACCGATTTTTTGGAAAAGATTGTCTCTTGATTTTAACGTCACACTCAAACGCATTTCCCACAGTCGCACCGCCAATCGCTGACGTGTTTTTTGGCTCTTCCTTTTAAACTATTCAAATACGTTACAATTATTACAAGCCGGTGTGTTATCAGACCACTCACGTTACATCTTCGTATACATAATTACGTACATACATAACTAATCCAATTTAAAGATTACGCAAAACTAAAATCACTTTTAATTAATTTATTGTGTTAATCAACGAGAATAACTCGTGCTCCAAGAGTAAATCCAGTTTAAGATTTTTTTTTTGTTTTATAAAAATTTAAATTATATGAAACTATTTGTAATTTGATTTTAGTGTGATTTTGATTTGATTTTCGTTTCTATTTTGGTTTGATTTTATTTGAAATGATAATTTTACAATATAAATACATGATAATTTATTTTTAATAATATATTTATTTTATGATTATATATACATTTTAATATATACTGTATAATTTATACATTAAATATAATGAATTTTAATCTAGATTAGTTTGGTTACAGAAAAAATAGTTTTGCTTCGAATCAAATTTCAGTTTTCAGATTTTATAATAATAAAATCAAACGGCATATAAATAAATTTTAGTTTGGTTTCAGTTTACTTATTTCAATTTGATTCGTTTGCAGATCTTAAAAACACAATTATGCACATTAATAATCAAATCCACAGTTACAAAAGAAATTAAATTAGTTAATTAAGTTCTTGTTAACTAACGAGAAAAAACTTACCGGTAGAACCGGTGACCCTTCTAACCATCACATCTCGTATAAATAGTCTCTCCTCTTCACACTCTTATCCTCTAAAAAAAAACAAAGATACGCGTTTTAAACGATTTGATTATTTTAAAATATTTATCCGACGATGTCTAGTTCGACCCGGAAAGAAATGGATCGGATCAAAGGACCATGGAGTCCTGAAGAAGACGATCTGTTACAAACGCTTGTTCAAAAGCACGGACCAAGGAACTGGTCTCTAATAAGCAAATCGATTCCGGGACGTTCCGGTAAATCTTGCCGTCTCCGGTGGTGTAATCAGCTTTCTCCGGAGGTTGAGCACCGTGGATTTACGGCGGAGGAAGACGAAACGATAATACGCGCTCACGCTCGGTTCGGTAACAAGTGGGCTACGATCGCGAGGCTTCTCAATGGTCGCACCGATAACGCGATTAAGAATCATTGGAACTCGACGCTGAAGCGGAAATGTGGCGGCGGAGGCGGAGGCGGTGGCGGTGGAGAGGAAGGGCATAGCTGTGATTTCGGTGGTAACGGAGGGTATGATGGTAATTTAACGGATGAACAGCCGTTAAAACGGACGGCGAGTGGTGGCGGTGGAGTTGGAGTTGGAGTTGTGTTGACGGCGTTAAGTCCAACGGGATCTGACGTCAGCGAGCATTCTAGTGGATCTGTTTTGCCGGTTTCGTCTTCTCATGTTTTTAAACCGACGGCGAGAGCTGGTGGAGTTGTGATTGAGTCGTCGTCGTCGGAGAAAGATCCGGTGACTTGTTTAAGTTTGTCTTTGCCTTGGGTCAACGTGTCAACTCCGGGAATAAGAGATACGGCGGAGTTTTTTCCGGTGAAGAGAGAAGAAGAAGAGAAGGAAAAAGGGATTTATGGGTTTGGTGGATATTTTATGACGGTGGTGCAGGAGATGATTAAGACGGAGGTAAGGAGTTACATGGCGGATTTACAACGAGGGAACGGCGGAGGAAGTGGCGGCGGAGGCGGAGGAGGAGCAAGTTCGTGTATGATGCAAGGAACTAATGGTCGTAATGTAGGGTTTACAGAGTTTATTGGGATAGGGAAGATTGAGTAGTGAGTATGAAGACGAAGAAGATGAGATGAATCAAATCTGTTATTTTCTCGGGAAAATTATGTTGAATGTACAGAGAAATGCGCAAAGAAAAAGAGAAAAATTGTGTAACAAGTGCAGAGAAAGAGCCAAATTTGATGATTTTAGATTCAATTCAATCGGAAAAACTTAATAAATGTATTGATTTTGATCATTACATGTACCAGATTTGATGAAATTGTTCCAGAAAAGTGTTCATGAGAGAACAAAGATTGCTTTGTTGTGATCATCGTGATCGGTCTATAGGCGAAAGCGTATAATCAAATAAATAGTTTACGCGGCACTAGTACAAGCCACTAGGTTACAGTTTTGATCTATATATACTTTAAACCATGCCTAATGTGCAGGCTCTGCAGTGCTTAAACTATTGTTGTGGGAGATGAATCTTCTTGTGGTGAAATTGCTGATTACATTAGCAATGTCCTGTTTCCATGACCAGGAAGGGTCGTTTAGACCGCGTATTGAGTTAAGGCAAACAAGAAGCGTTCCGCCTTCATGTAACAGTACCTGTGATGATTCCCAATGTAAAGACATGAGTCAATTGGAAGCTTACTGGAGAAACTGTAAAAAGAAAAGCTTTGGAGAGTGGAGATTCATGGTTTACCGTCAACCACAAAGGAAGAAATCCAAGAACTGATGGAAGAGCGGCTAAGAATATCGAGGTTAACGTAAGAGCCACATTTTGCTTTACTAGTGATGTTGTTTGGCGGGATTTGGCGATACAGAAGGGAACACCAGTGAGGTTGTCTTGAAGCAACAAGACATCAGCAACTGCTATAGCCGAGCTACTTGCGCGTTGAGCAAGAACAATCC
This sequence comes from Boechera divaricarpa, assembly GCA_026770425.1. NCBI lineage: Eukaryota > Viridiplantae > Streptophyta > Magnoliopsida > Brassicales > Brassicaceae > Boechera > Boechera divaricarpa. Next base: position 2,453,170 of record CM049186.1, on the reverse strand, counting down.
CTACAGTTGCAGCTGCTAAAGCAGGACCATCGTTAATGCCTTCTCCTACCATGATTAAACCTCCACCTAAAATAAAAAACCATCACCTGAATTCAGTTTATGGTTCTTGGAGCATTTTCTACTTTTAAGCAAATAATTTCACCTGAATCTCTTGAAATGTTTTTGACATGATTCAGTTTGTCTTCTGGTTTTAGGTTCCAGTAGACTTCATCAACACCCACCGCATTTGCAACTCTCCAAGCACTTGACTCATGGTCTCCAGTTAACATCATTATCCTCAGTTTACCCCAGCTTTTAAGTTCCGTTATAACTTTTGATACCTCTTGACGAGGCTGGTCCTCGAGGTGAATTAATGTTACCTAGTAAAACAAGTGCTAGCTCATCATAACTTTCTGGGTGCAGAGGTTGAACACCACCTTTTTTTTAATCAAAGAAACAATATTTACCTTTTGATCAAGTGAAAGAACAGCATGAACAAAGTCATTTCCGTACAAAGAGGAATTTACAGCATTCTTGATCTTTTTAGACTCATCTTGCGATTCGAAGAGTGAAGTGATGAATTCTACTGAACCAAGTGAAGCTTTCCGCAGTTTACTGTCTTCGGTTACTGACTATAGCAAAACAAGAAAAGTTGTAGTGAGAGACAACATTGGATATAGATGTTACATAATCAAGTAGATAATTTTCTTGCACCTCAATACAGTTAACTGTAGCAGTAAGGCCTCTACCGGGAAAATACTCAAAGCTTTCAACAGAAACACTAGGGAGGTCCTTCCCAACACTGTGGTCTACCATGGCTCTGCAAAAATATGGGATATGTCATAAACAACAAAGAGAGAGCTTGATTAAAACCTTGTATGTTGCTAGATGATTAAGTCGTAAAAGAAAACCGATGTTTAACAAGCAATACCTTCCAATAGGATGCGTGGTACCTTTCTCCATAGCAGCTGCTACAGCTAATGCTTCTTTTTCACAATTTGGCATACAACAAGGATTTACACTTGCATTATATCCTGCTTGATGCCCATAAATGGGTTCAATTGCTTTGCATGTAAGGCCTCCGGTTGTTAAGGTCCCGGTTTTGTCAAAACCAATAGTATGACAAGAAGCTAGAGCATCCAGAACCTGCCCACCTTTCAGCAATATTCCCTATAAAAAGTACACAGATTATGGGTGTTCAAACATCTACAGAGCAAAAAAAAAGATGAAACATAGATGAATGTAAATTTCAGCTTTCTCATTGGTTTGCTATAGTAAGATGTGTACCAACTAATGTTCAGAACTGCGATAGGATCAGAAGTAAGAAGAACGCAAAAGCGCTAGTAAGTACTTGCTAATTCCAGTTACTCAGCTGTGACTAGATAAGAGTACTTGTAAGATAGATACCTTTCTTGCACAAGAACTAATAGAAGTAGCATAAGCCAATGGAGCAACTGCCAAGGCACACGGTGATGCCGCTACCATAAATCCCAGTGCTCTGTAAACTGATCCTCTACATGCTGTATCGCCGAGAAACGGCCATTTTAACAAAATTGGACCAAGGACAGCAATAGCAACTGATAAAACAACCACCACCTTGCTGTAATTCTCACCAAACTCATCAAGCCATCTCTGAAGTTTGGGTTTATTAGAGTGTGCTTCCTCAGTCAGACATGGAATGAGTCAACTGTAGACTCATTCCATGTCTTTGTAGCCTGATTATAATCCATTGAAGAAGATAAATAACGTAAGCTAAAGTACTACGCTACTCGTTTGGTCAAATTATATATATACCTTCACAATGATTCTGCCATCTAAATTTCTTGCACCACTAGGCACTCTATCTCCAGCTTTTGCTTCCAATGGCTTCACTTCCCCAGTCAAATGCTCAATTGTTATGGTTGCATTGCCTTGATAGACTTGGCAATCCACAGGCACAATCTACAATTCAAAGCTGCTAAATGTATTATTAACCATTAAGAATTTCAAGAAACTGAAAGCAAAGAGACAGAGTTTCGTTTCACACAGACCTCACCAGTTCCTACCAAAATATAGGATCCAACTTCTACATTGTGCACATTAACGCTTTTATAGGACAAGTCGAAGAAGTTTGGTACATTGTCATCGTTCACATCAATCACCAATGCAGAATCTGGATTACTCTCCTTCATCTCTTTAACATCCCCCATCGACCGACTCGTGAAGAACTCTTCAGCTACAAAAAAAATCTCACAATACAGACTCAAACTTCATCAAAAACATATCAAGAAACCTTAGAATCTAAAAGTTGGTAATCGTACCGATATGAGCAAGATTGAACATGACTAGAAGCAATCCTCCTTCTAAAGCATTTCCCATAAACACAGATGCAAAAGCAGCTAATGCCATTAAAACATGAATGTTCACTTTTCCTCCAGCTATATCCATAAGTGCGTCAAGAGATGCTGAAACCTAATTAAGAAAACGATTCCTTTCTTAGCAAGCAAGCAAGCTTTTTTTAGCTTTCTGTTTCGTTGAATCGACGAAAAAATCGAGTTAAGAGAAGTTGAGAATTGTTACTCCAACAAGAGGGAAAGCAACAATCATGAAGGAGTTTTGAATTGGTGTAATGTAAGGTTTAGGAATGAACTGAGGTGAAGCGGCGGCGGCGAGGAAGAGTACGGCGGAGGAGCAGCAAAGATGGAGATGTTCTCTGAGGAAATTGGCTAAGCGAATCCATCCAATTGCTTTAGCGAACTTGATCAACAACTTCTGAGTTTGATTCGACACCGTTAGTTCTAAGGAACAGCAATGTCGGTGTCGGTGATGGTGATGATGATCGTGCTCTTCGTGGTGATGGTGATTGTGATTGTGGTGTTCGCACGTAGTCGTAGCTCTGGGGAGAAGACGAAGTGATCTTTTGGGAAGAGTTATGGAGATTGTGTTATGAATTAGGAGATCTCTGGGGAGGAGGAGAGTAGTGAAGTTGAGTCGAGTGAGACGGAGAGTGGAGTTTTTTCCAAGATGAGTGAATTTAGTGAGAGAAGAAGAATGTCGAAGAGCAGAGGATTCCATAGTCGAGGGCCTCGAGGCCATCATTGATACTGATCTTGGAGGCGGAGGTGAAAGATGAAGAAGAAGAAGAAGAAGGAGGAGAGTATTGGAGTTATACGAAAGATGCTGTAATAATGGCCTCATTATGATCTCATGACGTGACCTCTTTTGCTCTGTTTTGTTATTAAAATTCAAAATTTGGTGTGAATGATAAAATTTCTCATAAGAAAAAAAAAAAGGATTGTGGTTGAAAAAAAAAATCGAAATAATAGTAAATGAATTACATTTTTTTTAATAAAATAAATGAATTACACTACATTGTACATTATTATCAAAAAAATAGCAATTTTTGGACGAAAAAAAGAAAAATCAAATAAATTTCAATAATCAATAAAAATAATATTCCTACCGAGAAAGTTTCCACCAATTATTGATTCCCCTCATTTCTAAGCATAGAGCTAAAGAAATATCCTAATAATTAAAATCTGAAATTATAGAAAAGAAACTAAAGAAGCAATCAATTTCTGGAGCTAGACCGAAGCGGTCACCTAAACCGGTCCGATCCCAGCTTGGGAGATTTATGTTATTTCCTTTTAAATAGCTAGGAAGAAAAGCTTTGGATAATTGTTATATTTCTAATTTCATAGCCTACAACAATGCCTCTTCTGGCTAATCCTAATTCAAAAGGCTTTGCCCCTAATTTCCTTTTCTATCAAGATATTAAAGCTCAGGCCAATATCCTTTTCAATACTATGGATCTACTACGTACCACGACGTTTCCAAATCTTCAATATCCTTATCAATAAGGATCAAGGAATCGAGAAAGAAGCAGTAGAAATTGTTTCTGATTATTAGAGTCCATAAGAAGCTCAAATATTGTGTCTATCAGAAACCCATTAATCTATGTAATTAAGGTTCTCTGGCAATATCTTATTATATAAAGCTGAACGTGTTTAACGTGAACGTAACACGTGTCAAAATGATAACTCATTAGATTTTGACACGTGTCATCGCTAATTTAGATTGTGACACGTATCTTTTTCTAATAATGGTAATATTCGATATAAAAATATAGAATAAATAATTAATTAAATTTTTTGTCAGTTTAATCAAAAATGTCAATAACAGGAATTTTAGTAATTTTGAACTTTCTGGTAATGGTAATTTTCTATATAAAAATGTAGAATAGATAATCATTAAAGATTTTTGTGAGTTTAAGTAAAAATGTAAATAACAAAAAAATGATAATAATAGAAAAGACAACTTACTATTAATGTATCATCAGAAAAGACAATTGTCAGTTTTACCAAAATATTTAATATTTTACATCACAATTATGTTAATTTTCCAAATTAATATTGTAGGAATTTGGTTATAAATACCAAAGTATAGATTCTTAACAAATCATCTTCTCATTCATCTTTTAGCTTTTGTTATTCATCATATTAAATCAGAAAAATGAATTTAGGACCCTAGATCAATTAGACAAAAATTGTGTTTATCGTCGTACTATAGTACGCTTGCTTCAAAAATGGAAAGCAAGAAATATCAAAGCAAATAATATACTCATCAGAATAGAGTTATTATTGGTTGATGAAAAGGTAATAATTTGTTTTAACAAATTTATTATATTTTAGAAGATGTTTTATATTAGTGTTTAATGTATTTATTAAAATATTATTTTAATATGGTTTGTTAAGACTCTTTATATTAGTGTTTAGTGTTTAATTTACTTGATTTTTGTGAAAAATATTATTTTAAAATATTTATTTAATTTCAAATTTATATGGTTATTCACAGAAAATATAAAATCAAAGTTTTGTGCATTATTCTCTTCTTCAAAATTTAGCGATAAATCTATTTATAAAATATATTTTCATATAAATATAGATAAAATATAATATAATATAATATTATTTTTCGGTGCTATAGCACCGAGGGAATAAAACTAGTTACTATAGAAAGTGTGTAGTGAACATCAATATCTCTATCTTTTGGGAGTTGCCTCTTGTGGTAACTCTCTTTCTATTTTTGTATGAGATCAATAAAAAACTATTTTAATGTTGGTGACAATCTAAATTTTTTTCCTCATTTATATTTCTTGCACAATAAAGCTCAATGAGCTATTTCATTTTATATGTTTTCCTTTCTAAAGCTTAATAAGGTTAGAATCTATCTTGTTTTGAGATTACTTTCATGGTATCAGAGCTTCAGCCGATCTAGGGATCTTTGGGATTTATGGGTTTCAATATCACCAGCTTCTAGCAATCGGTCTCTAGCTTCATGTTGCAATTCTGTTGAAGAATGCTACGGATTGAGATTTATTCATTAATCTCGGTTCCATCACACAATCACAACCATATATGGTTGAGAAAAGAAAAAAAAAAGCAACAACGGCAGCGATTGGTCAGAGATAACAAAGCAGAACCTTCGAGGAGCCATTATTGAGAGAGAAAGAGGATAAATAAGGGCTTGGTTTCATTGCTCTGCGTCAGAGTCGTCAGTGGGTTTCTAATGAGCATCGCCTTTCTCCATGAGTTTGTCTCTAGGTTGATTAGAGACATAGCATAATCGATGGCTGGATATGTTGAAGAAAACTATGAATGTCTTCGCTATTCAAGGTAATGTTTCTCTTCTTTCTTCTAGGACATAACATTGAGTGCTGTTATGTCATAGCTTGAGACTTGAGAAGGACATATGATGGTTTAGATTTCTAGGTCTGGAACTTATGAACCTAGATTACAATATGACTGATTTGGGCTTGATAAAGATGCATTTAAGGGAGCAAGTCTCTGTTCATTTCTAAGGCAAATACAAGGATAATTTAGCGCACACAAGCTGTTCGATGAAATGCCAAAGAGAAAAGCAGAAGATGTGGAAGAGATAAAACGTTGCTGGTTAGTTTAGGCTTATAGGTTTGGAATCAAGAAGCTAGAATGAAATAGGTTGTTACGGTGGATTTGGATAGAATTCCCAAAGGGAAAAGGAGAAGGGACATTGTGGTTGATTCAAATCCAAAACAAGGTTACAATACAGTCACTCAAGGTAGTTAGAAAAATGAGTGAGTTTGTTTCAAAATAGCATGGGGTCACCTCTGAGAGAGTGGAAAACTCTACAAGTGTTGACCCAAATCTGGAAATTGGGAAACCTCTGAGAGAGCACTCAAAGCTCTACAAGTATCAATCCAAGATTGAGAGTAGATTGGCCAAAGTACCTCTGAGAGAGCACTGCTAGCTCTACAAGTACAGAACCAAATCAGTAAAGTGGGTAAAAAAACCCCGAGAAGTAAGAGAAAGGTCAGACATACCCCTGAGAGAGTTCATTAAACTCTACAAGTATAGACCTCATAGTGAAATTCTTCTACATCTCCTTATGATATGCCTATGTTTCTGTTCAGTCTACTAGGTGGTTACCTTTAGTTTTGACAAGCTTAATACTCGCTATAGCTCTAATGGTGGTCTTTCTTTGTGCATACAAATTTAGCATCGTTGTTTTCACACCCGTTGCTAAGTTTGCGGGAGAGTATTAGAGTCCATAAGAAGCCCAACTATTGTGTCTTATGAGAAGTCCATTAATCCATGTAATTAGAGTTCTCTATCAAGATAGATTACTATATAAAGTGTGTAGTGAACATCAATGTTTCTATCTTTTGGGAGTTGCCTATTGTGGTAAAACTCTTTCTATTTTTGTATGAGATCAATCAAAGAACTATTTTAATCTTGGTGACAATCTAATTTTTTTTTCCTCATTTATATTTCTTGCACAATAAAGATCAATGAGCTATTTTATTTTATATGTTTCCCTTTCTAAAGCTTAATAAGATGAGGATCTATCTTGTTTTAAAATTACTTTCACTGATATCCCCGATGTTTAACTTAACGGAGTGGAAATATGCACTAGATATGTGTTTAGCTTGTTCTCCAAGGCAAAGATCCACAGCTCGATCCGAAACCACATCTTTCGGAAACTATCCAAAGAAGATTAAATTCAAGTTCCATGGAGATCGTGGTTTCCTGGTTAAACTTGAAGTGGAAGCAGTTGTTAAAGAGGCAAACTTATGTGATTATTATGACTCCGAAGAAGGTCTAGATGAAGATTGCATAATCTGCTGAGAAGAGCTTTCATTTGACAGTTCCCTTGACATGTTAATGTGTTCGCGCACAAGCACACTTTTCATTCTAATTGTATTCTTCGGTGCCTATGCCGCCGCGATGATCATTCATGTCCAACTTGCGGTGAGAGTCTCCACAAATCCTAGACCGGAGGGTCACGCCAGGTGAGATGAATTTTGTTTCACTTACTTATTCTTTAATATACACTAGAAATCGCTTAGGGTTCGAATGGTTACGACGGTTGGAGCGGAAAAATCTATTTGATGATTGGACCACTTTTTATTTATCATACATAAATTATAGTCCGTAATGGTGTGGACGGAAAAAAATAGAAGAAATTCGTCACGAACTAACTATGAACCGCTTTTACATAGAAATAAATTTGGTCCACGGCAGATTATTGTCCGCCCCAAAAATATAGTGGTCTAGTCCGCTAAAAATTTATTCCACTTCGTCTGCAACATCCATTCAAAGCCTTAATTCCTTTTCTGAATATCTATTTCATATCTCTCAGTTAATTAGTTGTGTCTACTTTCAAATTTAGTTGCTTTGAATGTCTTTTTGGTTTGTGTATTTGATGCTTAACTATATGTTATTGAAACTCATTAAAAACAGGAATATCCAGTAATTTTATTCATATAATCAGAATAATAAATGAATTACAATATATTACATTGTACATTATTATCAAATGAATTTCAATAATTAACAAATTCTTGATTTTCCCCAGTTCGAAGCACAAAAAGAAAAATCCTAATAATTAATCTAAAAAAAAATAAAAAAAATAAACAAGCAATCAATTTCTGGAGCTAGACCAAAGCAGCCACCTTAACTGGTCCTGTCCGAACTTAGTGACCGGGTCCGCTCGGGCTGGGACCGGAATGCTTACCATATCCAAGCGTCTCCTTCCGGTCCACGAAATGATGACCCTCACCACCAGAGCTAGGACCCGACTCCTTGATCGCCCCAAGTGATAAACCATCGAAGAACTTAGCCACGAGCTTCTCTTCAGCCTTCGTTAAACCCAAAGGACGAGCCTCCACCACAAGAACCGAACTGACCAACATGAAAAACAGAATCGAACCCAATACAACTTTGTTCATCATCATTTTCTTTTAGTGCTTTTTGAGTAATTAAAACAAAAATATTTTTTTTTCCCTTGTGTTCACTGATTTATGAGATGATTAAATTTGTTGTGAGTAGTTTGTGGACTTGGAGTTAGATTATATAGTAAAGTGGAGAGCCTTGAAGAAGAAGAAAAGTTTGACTATTTCAGTTTTGACTTCATAAGTTTAAAATTCAACAGGACGTGAGATTTGAATTTATGCTCCTTCCTGGGAACATACCGAGGTTGCTTCTTGTTCTTGGTCTTCCTATTTCTTTTTAAAAAATATAATTTGCGAACATAAAAAGCCATCAACGAGGAATGGAGATTAGTTATTTTCTTCCCTATCTGAAGAAATAAAATGATTTTAATTTTGTCTCTGATTGTTTGGAGCAGACTTTTAGTTGTAGACCATAAAAATATGTTTGGAATTCAAATCTACTGTGGTATTGAATGTTTTTTAAAAGTTTATGTTTATTTCTATTTCATATAAAGTGAAAAAATCTAATGTCCCCACCTTCCTTCAAGAATACTTAAATCACTGTATTTAAATCAAATATATTTTATGATATAATTTTCTACGGACTGAATTATCGAATTTTTTTTTGATGATATAAAATTATAAATAGTTACATATTATTTTTTATAACCATTTTCACATGTACCACCATATTTTTATGATTGAGGACAAACTTAATTTATAAGTTTTTCTTTGTAATTTAGTTTTTTTTTTTTTGATGAAATGTTAAATTCATTAAAAGATAGTTATTTACAGAGGGTGTAATTTTAGTTTACTTTAGATTAGAGTGCTTTTTCAACAAACTAGAGTTTCTGTTTTTTTGGCCTTTCGTTTTTTCAAATATCATTCTAAATAAAATATTGTTATGAATGTTCTATTTTCCTTTGTTATAAATTATAACCGACAAAATTCCAAATCAAAACTCAAATTAATATTTCAAATTTGTAGAAAGCTGAGTCATTTTGTTAGTTAAAGGGTTCAATATCAAAAACTAATAGTAGAGATTAGTAGGTAAAGTGATTTTGATCTCTAACCTGAATTTACAATTAAATAATTTTTTAGTACTACCAATCAGCCATAATTTTTTAAATAATTTTGATAATTATAAGGTTCAGGACCCGTAAGTCTGTAATTTCCTACTGTTTAAATTAAAAATCATATAAAAATTACAATTCACTACTTATAATAAATTAACGGTCGAAGTATATTTTAGTTGAAAATTAAAATTGTTAGGTGCATCACACTTGATCGATGTTTCAAAAGTTCAGACACCGATCTAGCTTTCTACTTTTCTTGTTTCTCACGTCGTTGTTATTTACATTCAAAGTAGCCTTCTTTGAAAGGTCATGAGAAAGTATTGGATTGTTTATTTTTCAACCTTTGAGTGCGTTTTTTTCTAAATCACTTTTAAAAATCGTTTAGTGGGAATTACTGTATGACGATGAATATGTGAATGAGGATATTTCTTTTAATACATTGTAAATTTCTGTTTATATTTTCACCTTCATATATAGGTTTTTTTTTTTTTTTTAAATTTCTCACCGTTAGGCAAAGACCAATATTTTTCATTACATATATATTTGATACATTATCATCCGATCCTAGCTACAAGAATCGTTGCAAATTGGCGCTGGTTTTTTGGTTTTTTTTTCTCTTTAATTTTTTTTTTCCATTTTCTTATTTTGGCAAATTTTCTATTGGAGTTAGTTAGGATTTGGTCTTGACTCTTGAGCGTCAAGTTGTTAACTTGACTGTTTAAGTATTTCGTTTTTTTATTTGTAAGATAGTTTTTGAAAGATTAATAGTAAACAAGATTCGTTTCTCTTTCCCTTGTTTGATTTGACTAAATTCATCGACCAAGAAGCATTTTCTAAGAAACTTGCTGAGTTTCATAGTTGACCTGAATACGTCCCCAAAACAATCCATTATCCATAGAAAACATGAAGCTCAAAATGGGAAGCTCATTCGTAGGTTTGACTGCGAGAAACTCAATGTCCAAATTCGCCAATTCGCAAACCCATCACCTCACCAGCTCATTCTATTCGGGAGATTCAAATCATTCGTCTGAAACAATGAAATCTAGGTATTTGATGAAAGTAAATGCATGAGATCAAGTTAGAGCATAACGCAAGTTCTTAAGACATGCATTTCGCTAATGCAAATTAGACCTTGAAAGATAAGAAGGGCCTAGGAGCATTGAGAAAATGATCCTGAATTTTCTTGTGACCTAGCAATATTCAACCTCAAGTATTTTTTTTTTGTCAACATATACTATTAACTTCAATCGTTTTGGAAAGCCAAACCAAAAATACATACTCTATATGTTCCATAATATAAGATATTAAAAAGTTATGTTTTGTTTTATTTTAGATGTTTTACATGTTTCTATGCAGATTTTAATTTTAGTTGCAATGTTTTTAAATCCTATCCGAACTGCAACCCAGACTACCTTTGGAGTCAGTGGGTCATCAAATCAACTCGTTTCAACCACAAATTAATAAAATATTATATATATATATATATATATATTTATATAGAAAAATAAATAATTTTAATTCATATTTTAGAAATATGATGTCAAACAATTAATCATATGATTGAACATTCTAAATCAACATTCTAACTTTTTTTTTTTTTTTTGTCACTCAAATAGCTTCATTAAAAAAACTTAACAATACAGAGTCAGGGAAAAGTGATAAAACAATCAGAAAATCAGCAAGGGAATTTTCTGCCAAGAGATCCGCTCTATGATTTTGAGATCTAGGGATAGAGACGAACGAGATATGCTCGAACTGACTTGAAAAGTGAAGGATATCACAAATGATACCATGTAATTCACGGTGTTTGGAAGACTTGATCGCTTCCACGCTCTCCTTGGAATCAGACGCAATCTGAATGCAACGGAGGCTGAGTCTTAAGGCTCTTTGGATAGCTTCCAGGATCGCCAAACCTTCAGCTTGGAGGGGCGAGGCCAATCATGGTCGATGCTGGCCTCCGAAAAAGATGGAAAAATCTTTACGTGGCAATATATGATTCGGGCAACTTGTCATTTCGAGTTTTAGGCTTCCAAGAACAAGATAAGGACGAAATGGAGAGATCTAAGAAGCCTAATACTATATAATCACTTGTAATCTCACTAGACAAACACAACTTTTCATATCCTAGATACACATCTCTTATCCTTGTAGCCACTATTTCATATCTAATAAAGAGTTCTTATTTTACTTCTTTTTTTCTGTTTTAGAGTAGATCTTTTAGACCACCAGGGAATCTTTTAGACCACCAGGGTGGTGGTCGATGATGGGATCTATGTTTTAGAGTTTATTACTGTACTTAACCGATCTAGCTACTTTAGGATGTACTTTAATGCTGAGTATTCTCTCATGGGAGATACTTAAGAGTACAACTGAATCTAGTAGGTGTGGTTGTCTATTTAGAAGTGTTAGATGCCACAAGAGTGGATTAAATCTTCAGATCTGCATACTAGAGACTCATACCTAGTGTCGAATTTGTTGTTTGATAGAATTAATTATAGTTCTGGCTTTGACCAAGTTAGATTGAATATTTTAGGAGTATTTTGCCACGAGAGTGGGTTGTACTTTAGAAACAAATCTATCACTCACTTTGTATTCTTGAGGCGAGAGTCTAATGATACTTGGTATTCGATGATGGGATTATATGAAATGCATATCCAGTTTATCACGAGAGTGGATCTGGATATAGAGTCTAGCATACCACGAGAGTGAACTAGCAAGATATGAAAAATCCCTAAAATGATAAATATAAATTATTTAGATAAAATATGAATTCTAAACTTAGGTTTCCTAATTTAGACTATCATCCAAGTATGTGTAAATATTAGTTTAGGATTATTTAATATTTATTTAATTCATGTTTAGTTTAGTTTATTTACTGTTTTCTTAGTATAGATTTATTGCTTTATTTATTTTGTGCTTTTATCTATGCTATGCATGTTAGATTAGGAACCAACCCCCATAACTCTATTTCGCTTAGTTTAGATTTAGATTTATATTTTCTATGTGTTATTCTCAGTCTCTGTGGATCGATCCCGTATTACTACAATTGCATTTAATTGTGCACTTGCAGTTTTGAGGATTAAACTCTCGAGATTAACTTCTCGGGTAAAATCTGTGAAGAGTCATAAAAACCTCGCATCAAGTTTTTGGCTCCGTTGCCGAGGATTGAAACAATAGCCATAGAGATTTAGTCTAGCTATGAATTTCACGTAATCACCAAAAATATAAAAGAAAAAAAAAGAGGGAAGAAGAGAATAGATCGATTGGAGCAGCTATGAAAAGAAGTACCTGCTGCTGAGCTTGAGAGCATCCTTCACCCTAATAGGGATGCTTCTTAAGGTGGTGATGCACGTCGGGCGGCTGCACACCAACCAAAGGTCGCTCTGACGATCATTACTGATCACTTGGATCAGTTTGACAAGCTTTGTGGCACATTAAATCAACGGAGTCTCAGAGGACGGTCTGACATTATGCCTATTCACATTCTCTTTGGGTGACAAAGCTAATCAGTGGGAGATGAAATTGGAGGAGAACACATCAACAAACTCATCGGTAGACAGCATCGGACCTATGAATCGACATATCACGGTCGATATTGTGGATTCCAAATTTTCAAAACGAAGTCCCAGACAAGAGCATCGACTAATCAGGATCGATGTCATGCCCATCAGTCCACCACATCGACCTATCCACGTTGATTCCATACTTGTCGGACGTCTTCATCGGTCTAACTAGACCGATACTAGTGCTGCTGCCTTGAGCACTGAACCTTTCCATCGCCCCTCAATGATGGATGGTCATAGCATCATGCATATGTATCAACCAATCATGGTTGATCCCTGTTCTGGAGATAACAAAAATGCTACCTTGGTGCCACGATCATACTCAAGGAAGGAATCTCTTGGTGAAGAAGCCATTAACGATGACTACACTCCTGCTGGGGAGAAATCCATTCACCATACCGACTCCGTAGTGATCCATTCGTAGGAACCATCGCGCAACCACTTGGCCATCGTCTCCACATTCATCTGACCAATCTATGAAGTCGTCGAGCTCACGACGTTAAAAAAGCACCTTACCTTTGTACATTCAATTTTCTTTTATGATTTTTATTTTTTCTCTATTTTTTGGTTTTTCTATTTTTTTTGTTTTTGTTTCTTGCTTTTCAGGTGTTCTTCACCATAAAAAAAAACCAAATTAGGACTTGCACACGTAGGAGCTGCCAACCCATAATCCGATAAGAGATTTACGGTAAGTATTTCTCTTGCTTTTCCCCTTTACATGTTTTATATCACAACCAGGACGTTGTGAAATAAGTTTGGGGAAGAGTCTTGCGATTAATGGAGGTAATTCTTTTCCTTGACATCTTTTGATGTAAGTTTTACCATAAGTTTTTTGCATTTTGATAGATTGTTACACTCTTTTCCTCGTTCATAAGTTCAATAACATGTGAATTTTTTTTAATGAGGTAGCATTTGAACTTGTTAATTGTGTTATTTGTGTTTATGTTTGGATGCTGTGTGGATAGTGTTTGATCTTTATTAGAAAACGTGAAAAACCCATGAGTGGATCAACAAACCCCAAAAAGATCATTCCTTCGAAGACTTTGGCAAATCAGAATTGATTTCTCATCGTAATGAACCTTAAAACTCTCGATTTGGGGCTTGAGATGCATGAGACATGACACCTCTATGAAACTCTGCAAGACACGTCTATGTGAGTACATCTCCCCTTTTCCTTCCCTTCAGTAAAAAGAAAAGAAAAATATATAGGTAAGAAAGAAGTGAACCGAGCATTGGAAGCTACCACTTTTAATGTTTGCGTCTCATGGAAAGCTGTCCAAAAATAGAAAAGAAAAGGCGATTGATAGAAAAAATAAAATGATACCCTAGAAAAGTAGAGAAATATCAATTCGACCTTGAAGTGAGAAAAGAGAGAGGAAAGGATTTGTACCAAGACGGTCTTGAGCTTACAGAAATCCGAAAGAATAAGTGTTTGTATTTTATGATCAATACTCCCAAGTTGAGAGCTCACACTTAGAATAAAAAGAGAGGTTGATGATGAGGAGTCAAAGTTCGAAGGAGGAGTGGCCTGAACTAAGGTGCGTTGCTCTGCTTATGGTGAAGTACATGAAGTACGTTAGAGACCATTCTACTTCCACAAAGACGAAAAACATTTAACACAACAATGTCACAAGGTACAAGTTCACTCTCTTTATCTTTATTTGTTTTCAATAAAATAATTTACCATGCTTGACTTTTGTTTGCTTGAGGACAAGCAAAGGATAAGTGTGAGGGAGTTGATAGCATCGTATTTTACATGCTTTTATACTTTAGAATAAGTTAATTTTAGCCTTTATAACTAACATTTAGTGTAGTATTAGTGTTTTTGCATGTGCTTATATGTTTTTAGGTATTTGGAGCTAAACATGAGTTCTTGAAACATTTTTGGAGCCTACTAAAGCCTTCGGGAAGATTGGTGACATTGCTTGGATCGTACACATTCGGAGAAGGAATTCACAGAGTCAAAAGAGGACAATATCGACCCCAATATCGACCTGTGGGGGTCAATATCATGCCCATATAATTTCCTAAAAGGAAGAATCAATCCGTCAGAGAAAAGAACTCAATATCGACCCTAGCATCGATCAATCAGGGTTGATGTTGGCCTCCAAAAAAGAAGGAAAAATCTTTACGTGGCAAGATATGATTCGGGCAACTTGTCATTTCGAGTTTTAGGCTTCCAAAAACAAGATAAGGATGAAATGGAGAGATCTAAGAAGCCCTAATACAAAATAATCACTTGTAATCTCACTAGACAAACACAACTTTTCATACCTTAGATACACATCTCTTATCCTTGTAGCCACTATTTCATATCTAATAAAGAGTTCTTATTTTACTTCTTTTTTTTCTATTTTAGAGTAGATTTTTTAGACCACCAGGGTGGTGGTCGATGATGGAATATATGTTTTAGAGTTCATTACTGTACTTAACCGATCTAGCTACTTTAGTATGCACTTTAATGCTGAGTATTCTCTCATGGGAGATACTTAAGAGTACAACTAAATCCAGTAGGTGTGGTTGTCTATTTAGAAGTGTTAGATGCCACAAGAGTGGATTAAACCTTCAGATCTGCATACTAAAGAGTAATATCTAGTGTCAAATTTGGTGTTTGATAGAATTAATTATAGATCTCGCTTTGGCCAAGTTAGATTGAATATTTTAGGAGTATTTTGCCACGAGAGTGTGTTGTATTTTAGGAACAAATCTATCACTCACTTTGTATTCTTGAGTCGAGAGTCTAAGGATACTTGGTATTCGATGATGGGATTGTATGAAATGCATATCCAGTTTATCACCAGAGTGGATCTGGATATAGAGTCTAGCATACCACGAGAGTGGACTAGCAAGACATAAAAAATCCCTAGAATGACAAATATAAATTATTTAAATAAAATATGAATTCTAAACTTAGGTTTCCTAATTTAGACTATCATCCAAATATGTGTAAGTATTAGTTTAGGATTTTTAATGTTTATTTAATTCATGTTTAGTTTAGTTTATTTACTGTTTTCTTAGTATAGATTTATTGCTTTATTTATTTTATGCTTTTATCTATGATATGCACGTTAGATTAGGAACCAACCCCCATTTCTCTATTTTACTTAGATTAGATTTAGACTTGTATTCTCTGTGTGTTATTCTCAGTCCCTGTGGATCGACTCCGTATTACTACAATTGCATTTAACTGTGCACTTGCAGTTTTGAGGGTTAAACTCTCGAAATTAACTTCTCGGATGAAACCTGTGAAGAAGCATAAAAACCTCCCATCTGTTTTCCATTCCATCAGATTCCACACCTGAGCAGCAAACCGATAATCAAAGAGCATGTGGAAAGAGGTCTCCAAAGCACCACATCTGGTGCAAAGGGGATTTAAAGGGAGTCCTCTTTTGCTGTAAATTTCGCCTGTGGGGAGCGCTTCATTCAGTGTTTTCCACATGAATTTTTTTGATTTTTGGTGCGCAATGGGAGTTCCATACATGCTTGTGCCTATTGAAACTCTCAGAAACAGGGGAAGAAACAGAAAGAGAGGATACTTTATCAGCTTTGGTGGAACTAAAATATCCAGACTTGGTGGTATAGATCCCAGTCTTTGTTTATGTCCAATGGACGATATCTACACTCTCTGATTTGCTGAGACGAATCAGGAGGATTTCTGAGGGCAGGTGAGGGAAAAGATCTTCGATTTTCTTCTTATTCCAAGCTCGCTGGTTTGCTGTAAAAAGATTTGCAACTTTTAAAGATTGGGAGTCCTTTGTAGGTGGTCCAAAAGGTCTTTTCTCATCGATTGATGGTATCAAGGGGTCGTACCAAACGCTGATATCTCGACCCGAACCTACTGTCTTGATTAGATTTTGCAAAATCAAATCCCTCCCAAGAAGGATCCCTCTCCAACCATGAGAAGAGATGGTTTGCACTTTGCAGGTTAGAATATCAAATTTGTGGCAGTATTTGCTTAGGAGTAGCTTGCTTAGGATAGAATTGGGATTTCTAAGCAGTCTCCGGCTAATTTTGGCTAAAAGAGTGTCATTAAAACTTTGAATTTCTTTATATCCTAGTCCTCCTCTAGCCTTTGGCTTAGCCATCTTATCCCATGAAATCCAAGTCATCTTCTTCTTCTCATGTTTTGAGTCCCACCAGAATCTTGTAAAGATAGATTGAATTCGTTTACAGAGAGTTGTGGGAAGCTTGAAGCAAGTCATGGCATAAGTCGGAATAGCTGTAAGAACCGCCTTGAGTAAATTCATCTTCCCAGCATGAGATAAAAAACGGGTTGACCACCCTTTGATCTTAACTCTGATTTTTTCAAGGATTGATGCAAATAAGTCTTTTTTCTTTTGCCCAAATAATTCAGGGAGTCCCAAATACTTTCCCGTTCCACCTTCCTTTTCAATGCCCAAGAGGTGCTTAGTCTCCATTCTCAGTGAGTTTGGAACCTTAGAGGAGAAATAAATGGAAGATTTAATGGGATTTATCTTTTGACCGGAGGCTCTTTCATATTTCTGAAATATATGTAGGAGTGAAAGGCAGTTTTGCTTGTTGGCCTTGCAAAAGAGCATGGTTTCATCCTCGAACAAGAGGTGGTTTATTCGAGGGCAATGTTTCACAATTTATATTCCTTGAAGTTGGCCTTTAAAACCCGCTTTGTGACAGAGACTTGATAGAACCTCACTACAGAGAATGAAGATGTAAGTAGAAAGTGGATCACCTTGACGAATTCCAGGAGTGGGGGTCACTTTCCCTCTCCCTTCTCCATTGATGAGGTAGGAATATGAGACTGAAGAGATACAATGTAGAATCCAGCCAACCCATTTTTGATGGAAACCAAAACGATCCAAGACAAGCTTGATGAAAGACCACTCAAGTCTATCATACGCTTTTGTCATATCGGTTTCTATCGACATGAAACAATGCTTCTCCGCTTTTGAGTGCTTGAGATAGTGGAGAACCTCATGTGTAATCAAAACATTGTTAGATATGGCTCTTCCTTTGACAAATACTGACTGATTTTCGGAAATTAAGCAGCCAAGGATCGGTTGGATTCTAGAAGACAAGATTTTTGCAATGAATTTGTAATAGACATTACACAAGGCAATTGGTCTAAAATCAACCATCAGCTTCGGATTGAGCTTCTTAGGGATTAATCTGATATGCGTATGGTTCAGGCTGTGAGAAAAGGGAACATCTTGAAAGAAATTCTGAATCTCTTTGGTGATTTCTATCTCCATTGTAGTCCAATTAGCCGTGAAGAACCCTGCTGGGAAACCGTCAGACCCCGGAGCCTTATCGGGATGGGTGGAGAAGACAACCAATTTTGATGTTTGCTTGACTTGCTGCCTGTTTCTCTTTGCTCCAATAAGAAATAGCACTTCGACAATGAGAGATGCGTTCCTCAACAGAGCAAGAGTTGTGATTTTCCGAAACCTGCTTCACAATTGCAAACACTTCTGGGATATCTTGAAGACGCCTATCAAAGCGAAAAACTCCTTTTCTTCTCCGATGCTTTGTGTCGAGGATGGTGATAATCGGGCAGTGATCAGATGCTTCGAAGCGGAGATACTCGCTTCGGCTTGTCAGGAACTCTTCTAGCCAAAAGCTATTTGCTAAAGCTCGGTCAAGTCTGGAATGGATCAGATGGATTCCCCTTTTTTCCCTCCAAGAGAAGCAGTTTCCTGAATGGGGAAGATCAAAAAGATCATTTTTGAGCTAGGAAGGTTCGAAAATTGGAGAAAGAGCTTTTGGGTCTCTAGGGGCCTCTATTCTTTTTTGCATTATTCATGATTTCGTTGAAATTACCTCTTAAGAACCATGATTTATCACGGGATCGGGCCATAGTAGAAATAAACTCCCAAAAAGCTGCTCTGTTTTGTTGCTCAGGTGGTCCATAAATAAAGGAAGAGTAGAAAGTAGACTTTTTATAAACTATTGTTGTGTCAATACAGTTTGCAGAGGAACTATTGATAACCAAATTGATATTTGCTTTCCAAAGGAGGGCTAGACCTCCTCCTCCAACTCCTTGAGGTGGGAAGAGAAAAATGGAGTCGAATCCTAAGTCTTTTGTCTTTTCTAGAACGAAGTCTTCTTGATTCTTTGTCTCCATGAGGAATAGAATGTCTGGGCATATACTAGAACGTATATCCCGAAGTCTCCGAATTGTCATGGGATTCCCCAACCCACAACAATTCCAAGTCATAATTCTTAAGGAAGAGAGGGAGGCGGTTCTTGAAAATCCGCCTTCTCTCGAATCATTGCCATAATGAGACTTATCTGAGGGTATTTTGTTTGTTTTGAGGCTGCTTTACTTGAGGAAGCTTTGCTTGAAGGACCTTGCCCTTTTACTTTAGTATTTTGTTGATTTTTGCTTTGCCCCGGGGATGAAGAGACACTCCTTTGATTTGTTGAAACAAATTTGGATCGAGAGGGGGTCTTTCTTGGGGATCTTAGCACTTGTTTGACCTTTCGAATTTTTCCGCTAGTGCCTACCAAGGTTATGGGATTGCCATAGGATAGTCTACTGGCTATGGGAGGCGTTCCTCTTTTCCTCTTTAACGGGGAAGGTTCTGAAATTGGGACATCCACCATTTGCTCAGGTGAAGAGATTTGAGTTGAGACTGGATTTGTAACTGCAGCTTGTTGGATTATTGAAGCAGCTTTTGCAGCCTCTACAGCAACGATGAGCTCAGCCGTTTTCTGCATGAGGCTTTGTGATTCACTCTGCATAACCTGTCTTCTTCTTGCTGCACTTTCATTTGGGTCGGCACACAGATGTATTGAAGAGTATTTTAAAACACAAAATCAACATTCTAACTAATAATTAGATAATGTATTTAATTTTTTTTTTAATTTTTGCGTTTTTGTTTAAAACATCTTAGATTGAAACGGAAAAAAGTATTTTACAAATATAATATCATACATATAGAATTTAACACTTTTACAGATAGAATTGCAATTAGTCTTCAGAACAAACCATTCCACCCAATATTTTCAATTTTTGGACCGTTTTAACTAATTGTGGACTATTGTTGGCTCAACAAATAGTGAATTGCAATTGCTATATTTTGGCTAATTACTTTTTGAAAGAACCGCATCCAAATTTATTATTATTATAAAAACAAATAAACAATATTCCCATAAATATTATTTATTACTTCTTAATTAATAAACTCTATCCACTTAATTAAACCCACTCAAATGATTTAAACTAACATTTTCCTAAAATTAATCTTGGTTTACTTAACCATTTAATTAAATTAAATATTTTTTTAATTTAAACCAATCAACTAGAATATTCCAAATTCCACCATGATGAACAGTAAATCCGATGAACAGTAAATCCGATGAACAATATCTCAAAAACACACCACTAAAAATTCATCATAGAAACTCAAGAACAAATTATGGAAAACACAAATTTAACCTCTAAATTTCACTCTCTTCTCCTAGTCATGATTCTCCATCCTAGACATTTTCTTTATCTGCATCATCGAATGGATGCATAAGTATAAAAATACTTAGTGAGTGTATCCTCCCTTCTCACGAGATTAGACATAATAAATACGAAAATTTCATGTCATAATTATATACATAAAGATACCTATCATCAAATCAACACACAAGACACCAAGATCATCACCAATTTGGATCTACACACACATAAAAATGTCAGAAATCACATCTATTACATCGTCACACACTCACCTTAGCCTTGAATGAAATAAAAAGGATGAAGGAATGGATGCAACTCAAGCTTAAGGACACACAACAATGGAAGAATGGAGAGATGAGGGAGGCACTTTCTCAAAAGAGAAAGAGAGAGAGGCGTAGCTTGTCGATTTTATTAACTAAGGCTTAGAGTTTTCCTTTTTAGTTCCAACCAATATGAATTAAGATAAAAATTTACTAGAATTGATTAATTCTAACCTTTAGATTAAATCAATCACAACCCTTAATTATCCCTAAGATTTCTGATTTTTAAACTCAGATTCTTCATCTTTTGAATATTAGAAACTCAACGACAAATTTTACAAAATCGCAAATCAACTCAATTTAATTTTTAAAAAATCAATTCCAAACACGGGTGTTACATTTTTACATTTACAGAATTTAGCAGATTAACTTTTGATTCTGTACATGCCACCTAAACACTTCTTCTTATTCCTTATTTGTTTTGGGAATCTTATCCTTGACCAAACTTTAATTTTACACTTCCCGCATATATTAATTTCAATTCTATTTTTTCATACTTTTTATTAGAAGAAGGACTTTATCAAGAAAGAAACAATACTCAACAGATGTTAAAATCTCATGAATTTTTTTGACACATATCAAAGTATGATAATCGTAACTGTCAAGTGTCACACTAATAAAAACATTTAGTTAATAATTAGATAAGATTTGTAACTGACCCGATGACCAATAGATGACCATAATTGGTAACAAAAAAAAAAGGATAATATAAAATCTATATGCCAACACTTGATTGGATTAGCCATTACTATAGATAGATTTTCTTACCATAATCTCATTTTATGTCTTCATTAAGCAAAACCTATCGTTAAACAACCACTGTTATTATATATACCACTAAAATTATGACTCTCAGTTTCATGTAGTAACTCAAGTCTAAAACCTAAACTATTACTAAAAGAAAAACAATAATGGGAAGTTGTGAGGATCAAGAAACACATGTCCTAATGGTTACACTAGCATTCCAAGGTCACATCAATCCATTGCTCAAACTCGCCAAACATCTCTCATCATTATCAAAGAACCTACACTTCACTCTCGCCACTATTGAGCCAGCCCGTGACCTCCTCTCCGCCGCGGCCACCACAGACAAATCTCCGGTGGACCTCGCGTTCTTCTCCGATGGTCTGCCTAAAGACGATCCAAGAGCCCCCGCCACTCTCTTGAAGTCACTAAATAAAGTCGGAGCCAAGAACTTGTCTAAAATCATCGAACAAAAGAGATACTCTTGTATCATCTCTGTGCCGTTTACTCCATGGGTTCCAGCTGTTGCAGCTGCTCATAACATCCCTTGTGCAATCCTATGGATTCAAGCTTGTGGAGCTTACTCGGTTTATTACCGTTACTACATGAAGACAAACTCTTTTCCCGATCTTGAAGATCTGAATCAAACAGTGGAGTTACCAGCTTTACCAGTGCTGGAAGTTCGAGATCTTCCATCATTTATGTTACCTTCTGACGGTGCTCACTTCAATAATCTAATGGCGGAATTTGCAGATTGCTTGAGGTATGTGAACTGGGTTTTAGGTAATTCGTTTTATGAACTCGAATTGGAGATAATCAAATCAATGTCCGGTTTGAAACCCATTATACCGATTGGTCCTCTGGTTTCTCCATTTTTGTTGGGAGCTGATGAGGACGAAACCCTAGATGGTAAAAACCTAGATTTGTGGAAATCTGATGATTGTTGTATGGAGTGGCTTGAAAAGCAAGCTAGGTCTTCAGTTGTGTACATATCTTTCGGAAGCATGCTCGAACCATTGGAGAATCAGGTCGAGACCATTGCGAAGGCGCTGAAGAACAGAGAAGTTCCATTTCTTTGGGTGATAAGGCCAAAGGAGAAAGCCCAAAACGTCCATGTTTTGCAGGAGATGGTGAAAGAAGGTAAAGGGGTTGTTATCGAGTGGAGTCCACAAGAAAGGATTTTGAGCCACGTGGCGATCTCTTGTTTCGTCACGCATTGCGGCTGGAACTCGACAATCGAAACAGTGGTGGCTGGTGTTCCGGTGGTGGCGTACCCGAGCTGGACGGATCAGCCCATTGACGCGCGGTTGCTGGTTGACGTTTTCAAAATCGGAGTAAGGATGAGGAATGACATTGCTGATGGTGAGCTCAAGGTCGCCGAGGTAGAAAGATGCATTGAGGCCGTGACAGAGGGACCCTCTGCCGCGGGTATGAGGAGGAGAGTGGCGGAGTTGAAGCATGTCGCGAGATCAGCGTTGGCACCTGGTGGATCTTCGGTTCGGAATTTGGAGTCGTTCATCAGTGATATTACAACCACCTGACTCTAGTTACTTGAATTGTTTTTCAATTTGTAACTTTGCATCTGTTTTTTTATATAAATAATTAGTTATCTTTAGACCGACGTACGATAACCGGACTTTAAATTCAAATGAGTTTGCTTAACGTAGACCTTTTAGTGTTGATGGGAAGTCCTGATCGAAAGTGCATGAGATTTGCTACTATCGGAAAGTCCTTAACCTGAATCTTAAAGGAAGTAGGCTTGGATGTGACGACAAGTCAATCCTAGTCCTAACAAAACTAGTCTTTTAGAAGAGCTTATAAATGTGCAGCATAGAGATGCACATAAAATATCAACTAAGAAACTCTTAAGAACTACATTTTTACCGCTTCCAAAAGACAGCTACCGAGAACTCGGACAACTATTTCATAACAACTAAACATTCTTAGAAATAGACATGATTACGGTTACGGTTATTACAGTTATGGTTTCTTAACCATCGTTACGGTTATAAATTTTGATCATGCTTACCTAAAATAAAAAACTCTTTGACAATTGACGTTCGGACACCTTTTAAATCTCCCGACGGTAGTTTTCGATTTAATTAATTATAATTCGAAATGATTAACAACCAAACCTCGTTTGTCAATTAAATATTTTTGCTCCGTCAATTTGGAGAGATAAAACAGATCTAGAACTTACCAAGAGCTTAAGATCTGAAGAAATACAGTACTAGAAGGTAGAAATAAGAAAGATAATCTCCCTTTAAGAGGTTGTACTCAACGATGACAAAGATAGATGTACAGGAAGAAGATAAGAGTAGAGAAGAAGATTTTAATTATTCTGATTGATTATAGCAAAATATGGCTAAACAGTCGTACAAGTAGAGTTTGTGATTACAAAACCAGAAACAAATAATCAAACCGGGATTTAGGAATCAAACCGGAATTACAGACTCAAATTAAACCAAAGGAAAGACATAACCTGTAACACGCGGCGTTTCCGGTTTGGCTAAGAAAATAAATTTGAGTTAAGAAAATAAATATAACCATACTTGAATTGGTAAACATGCTTTTTCGTCAACAGGTTTTACAAGATTACATAATTAACTTTGCACCAATATTGATTGGGTTAGCAATTAGCCAATTAGTATATACTAATTCAGTAATTCTTATTTCAGGCCATATAGGCTATGGTAATGTTTCAACAATTAACTCGTTTCAATTTTTGTTTGGCCATCACAACTTATTGCTAAACCAAACAACAACTCTTCTGTGTTTGTAAGAAGAGTAGTAGTTACGTAGCACGTTCTTAGTCACGACTCGGGTTAGAGGAGAAGCTGCCACATGGCACATATTGCCCAACATAGAGGCCACGTATTCATTCCTATTGCACCGCTCAGTGTCTTTATCTCTAAGAATGTAAAAGAGAGGAGTGAGAAAGAAAAGGAGAAAGAAAAATGGCAGACACAGGCAAAGGAAGCTCCGGCGCTATCTGCAACGATCGTTGTGGCTGCCCTTCTCCATGTCCCGGTGGTGAATCTTGCAGGTTGGTTCTCTATATGCTCCAAGATTGATGTGTTGTGATCTTAAAAATCGTGGTTCCATTTCATGTAGGTGTAGGATGAGAGAAGCCTCTGGTGGGGATCAAGAGCACATCACGTGTCCGTGTGGGGAGCACTGTGGCTGCAACCCCTGCACTTGCCCCAAGACCCAAACTCAAACCTCTGCCAAGGGCTGCACCTGTGGTGAGGGTTGCACCTGCGCCACTTGCGCTGCTTAGACATCCCTAACTGTGTCTATATCATACTTGTATAATAGGTACTACTACTAGCTTGTCGATCTGAAATAAAACTGGACAATAAAATATATGTCATATGCTCTGCTTCTTGTCTTTCATTTTTATGACTCACCAAGAGTCTAACAATCCTTGCCACTTGAGGGTCTTGCACTAGTACTAATTGAGTCAAGTCGGGGTCATATCAACAGAGGAGTTCCATCTCTACGGGTGACAAGGCCGAAGGAGAAGGCCCAAAATGTCGACGTTTTGCAGGAGATATGGTCACAGACTCTCAGGAGAGAATTCTGAACCACGTGTCGATATATTGCTTCGTCATGCACTGTGGCTGGAACTCTACGATCGAGATGGTTGTGGCTGGTCACTGGTGTTCCGATTGTGGCGTCTAAGACTGTCAACAAGGATCACTTCGCGCACAAAAGTTCATATTTAGAATCAACGACCACATATATAAGAAAAGATAAAAGTTGATGGTTAACGTCTTTGGTAGTTTTAACCAGTAATACATAGCTTTGAACTTCATTTAAGAAATATATTGTCCAGTGTTCACAACGTTTGCGCATGAACTAAAGTCCACCCACACACTAACCTAGCACAGTTAACATGTATTTTAACTTATCGCTCGAATGGACAAGAAGATCAACATGTGTTTTCGGGCTTTTTATAATACCTCCGTTTCGCAAATTTTGAAATTTTTTATTATTGTGTGTTACTTCTCGAATTTTCAATCAAAGTTATCACAGCGGAATATTTAGCCAATTTATTCAAATGTTTCCAAACCAATTTTTAAAATATTTTCAAATTATTTTAACAATATTTCATGTTCAAATTCACCAAAATCATGCCAAATAGTCTATTAAAATAAACCAAACTCAAAATGCAATAAAAGATAACCATCTATCCATCCACAACGCCACCATATTCCGCGAGCTCCTCAATCATCATTAACTGCATCTGTAAGTCTAAATGCGTAAGCAAAAGAATTGTTTAGTGAGGTGGTCATCCCGTCTCACTAGGCTTAGTATACGAACAAATGATACAAACGGCAAGATATATCAAATAGGATTAAAGTAATGCAACGGTTCCCAAACGTGAATGTACTGAGACACACCCAAGCACACACACCACAACAAACGGAACCCAAACAGTCAAAACATCAAACGCATACCATTAACCAAACAAGACAATCAAACCAACGCATCAAATTATCGCATATACATAGCCACGATCACACACTCACCTAAATGACAACGATTTCAACTCAAAAACACTCAGCAAGATGTCAACAACACACGCCAATCACCTAAACCACAAACGAAGTCAAAACTCGATTCCCAAAAATCCATACGGATTCACAAACAAACGGACCAACAAGGGCCTCTTACCAAACGATGATCAATCCAATGCTACCAAAGCTGGAACGATCTCCTCACAGCAAAACCAACACACGCTGGTCACAAAGAACTCTCACAAAATCTATCAAAAATCGATTCCACAAAAACAAACACAATTGACCCTAAAACAAGCCCTTACCAAACGATGATAGAACTGAAGCTACACGATCAGTCTTAACTCCTTACAGCCACCACGACAACAAACTGAACCCAAAAATATAACACAAAAATCGATTACAATCGATTCCACTAAAACATCTCCAAAACGATCCAAAATGGTCCCCTTACCAAAACGATACGAGAAAACTTCAGTCATAGCAAGCAACGAGTTCTCCTCAGCAAGAACAACACACATTGAGGCCTAAAACAACACCACAAGGCTGCTCACAAATCGATTCCAAATCAGCAAACAAAACCAATGAGAAATCGTTTACCTTTTCACGATTTCACAAGGAACCAATGAGCAAGCAAGCTCAATTCTGGAAGGGTCCACTTCCTGCAGCTATGAGCGATGCACACCATCAAGAGCAGCTCAAAATCGGGCCAAAAACAACAACCAAACAACAGAGAATGCTTACCAAATCGCAAACTCTCTCTCACGGCACCAAGCTCCTCACACGACACAAGCTCTTATCCTTTCTCTCTCAGCAAAACTCGACTCTCTCTCTGTTTCTCTAAGTGTTTTTTCGTGGTCAAGGGTGAGAAAGGAGATCTTAAATAGGCGACATTAGGGTTAGGCTTAAGGGCCAAGCCTTTTAAGAGCAATTGTCAATTTTTCTCTAAGTCCAAATCGGCCCAAAAATGCCCAATTCAACCAGCCACTAATGACTAGACAACTTGCCAAAAACCGAGAAATCCAAATAAAAAAAATCTCTGCCAAGTCATAGATCATCGCCCGGACCGCATCCGGACGCTGTCCGTGCCGCATCCGGACGCTGTCTGTACCGCATCCGGATGGTTCATAGGGACGTACCATCCTTCCGTCCGTCCTGTCCGATCTTGTCTGATCCTGTTCGACTGCAGGACGCATCCGTCGTCCGGACGTCTGTATCGCAGCACGCGTCCGTACGTGCTGCCCGATCAGTCCGATCGATCAGATCGTCTGCGATTCCCAATCGCCGACTATTATTGTCCGGATCGGATAGTCTGCTCGATCACAGACACGCGCAACAAGCCGCATCCGGGCGTACCGCGTACGTACCGCTCCCGACCAAAACACCGATAATTATGCATCCTGCGGTACATGAAATACCGACGATAGCCAAAAACTGCCGATCACAGAATACCGACCAAGAGAACAACCGGACAACACAAAATACCGATAACCTCTCACTCGAATACCTCGACCATACCGAACCAAAATACCAACGATATGACAATCCGAACACAGCAAAAAACCGACGATACAAAAACTGATCCCGACGATCTGAACATCAAAATGCCGACGATGTCATCGATGAATCCTTGGCGATCCTTGATGCTTGCTCGGTCAGTCCAAACATCGGTAAATCCGATTCCTCACGTACGTCCGGTACACTAAACATCGGTATTTTGAGACCTGCCTGATTAACTGATCGAGCTAACAAAAAGGCTGCCCGAGAGACGGGTCTTACAATTCTCCTTCACTACAAAAAAATTCGTCCTCGAATCTACGACTTCGGCTTAGAAGCCACTTGCTTCTCAAACCATTTCTTGAAGTTAGCCTTCATAACTTCTTCGGGTTCTCACATGATTTCTTCCTCTCCATCACGGTCCCAAACAACCTGAACCCACTTCACGGCCTTTTTTTAGCCGTGTTCCACTTAGTACTGATGATCCTCACGGGTCTTCCCGCAATGGTCATGTTTCCTTGTAAGTTTGTCGGGACTATATGTAACACTACGTCTCGAGAGGTTATGTATTTCCTTAGCATAGAGACGTTAAACACCTTATGAAAAGCATTCATAGAAGACGGTAACTCTAACTTATAGGCTACCGGTCCGATCCTCTCCAAAATCTGATACGATCCTATATACCTCGGTGACAACATAGAATTCATCTTTGCCGGATCCTTACCGTTATACGTGATCATCTTAAGATACACAAGATCTCCAACAACAAACTCTAACTCTCTGCGATGCTTATCAACATAACTTTTTTGTCGATCCTGAGCTTCCCTCATCTTAGCTCTCACAACTTTGATCCGATCTAACGTCTCGAAGAAAAAATCTCTCCCCAACGTTCCCCACATGAGTCCAACAGATGGGTGTACGATATGGTCATCCATATAGAGCTTCAAACGGAGACAAACCGATACTCGCATGATAACTGTTGGTATACGCAAACTCTGTCAAGCTAAGATGATCTACCCACTGATCAACCTAATCCAGAACGCAAGCTCTCGGCAAATCCTCTAATGTCTGGATTATCCTCTAAGACTGACCATCTGTCTGAGGATGATGAGCCGTGCCCATAAGCACCTTCGTGCCAAACTTCTTTTGAAGCTCTCTCCAAAACTGACCAGCAAACTTAGAATCTCTGTTAGACACAAGACTAGCCGGGGCTCCATGCAAACGTACGATCTCCTTAATGTATAACTCAACTAATTTCTCTGAACCATCTTTCTTGTTAACCGCAAAAAAGTGAGCAAACTTGGTCAGTCGGTCCACGATGACCTAAATAACATCCTTCTTATCACGGGTCGGCAATCCCAAAATAAAGTCCATAGATATCATGTCCCACTTTTACTCGGGGACATGTAGACTCCTCAACAAACCACCAGGAACCTGGTGTTCGATCCTGACTCTCTGACAAGTTGAACAACTCGCAACCCACTGAGCAACATCGCGTTTCATACCTCTCCAGTGGTAATAACGCTTCAGGTCACAATACATCTTCGTAAACCCCAGATGTATTGAAAACTTAGACTGATGTGCTTCCTTAAGGATCTCATCCCGTAAGTCTTTATCGTTAGGAACACACACACGGTCATTAACCAAGATGGTGCCGTTATTGGAAGACTAATACTCCGTCCTATCATTCTGAGCAACACTCCGCAAATTTTGATATTTCTCTTGGGTAATCCGTACCCCAGTCAACAAATCTGCCTGGTCCACAGCACCAAGAGCCAACGATTCTACCTCATCCGACAAGGCATACAACCTCAAGCACTAACCATACCAACGAGACATTCCATGTCTTTCTCCGTGTCAGAAGCCACTCGCTTCCTGCTTAATGCATTCGCTACTAAGTTAGCTTTACCGGGATGGTAAGCTATCTCTAGATCGTAATCTGCTACAAATTCCATCCATCTTCTCTGACGAAGATTCAACTCTAGTTAAGTGAAGATGTACTTCAAACTTTTATGGTCGGTAAAGACTTGCACTTTCTCTCCGTACAAGTAAGATCTCCAAATCTTTAGTGCAAAAACCATAGAAGCCATGTCAAGATCATGGGTCGGATAGTTCCCTTCATGCTTCCTCAACTGTCTAGAAGCATAGACTATCAACTTACCCTGCTGCATCAACACGCATCCAAGTCCTATCCTCGAAGCGTCCGTGTACACAATGTATGGTTCACCCGACTCGGATAACGCTAAAACAGGAGTACTAGCTTACTGAAACTCTTCTCACACTCCAAGGTCCAAACAAATGGGACATCCTTCTCAGTCAACTTAGTCAACGAGTTGGCCATACTTGCAAAACTCTTCACAAAACTGATGGAAGGTTTTTATGCCCCTTCACAGGTTTCACCCAAAAAATTAATCTCGAGAGTTTAACCCTTAAAACCGCAAGTGCACAGTTAAATGCAATTGTATCAATACGGGGTCGATCCACAGGGATATAGAATAACTACACAGAGAATGCAAATGCAGATCTAATTGAGGTGGAAATAAAATAGAGTGGGGTTGAGTCATAATCTAAAATAATTGCGAAAATAAATAAACAAAAAATAAAGTAAATTAACACTAAACTAAGAAAATAATTAAATGTAAAGTAAGCATAAACATAATTAAATTGCATAAAATAAATAACAATGATAAACTAACTATATACAAACTATGGTTGATAGTCTAAATCAGGAAACCTAAGTCTAGAATTCATATTTTATCTAAATAATTTATATTTTTCATTCTGGAGATTTTCCATATCTTGCTAGTCCACTCTCGTGGTATACTAAACTCTATATTGAGATCCATTCTCGTGATAAACTGGATATGCATTTCCTATAATCCCTTCATCGAATAATAAGTATCCTTAGACTCTCGCCTAAAGAATACAAAGTGAGTGATAGATTTGTTTCTAAAGTACAACCACTCTCGTGGCGAATACTCCTAAGATATTCAATCTAATTTGGCCAAAGCTAGATCTATAATTAATTATATCAAACAA
Organism: Boechera divaricarpa; assembly: GCA_026770425.1. Taxonomy (NCBI): domain Eukaryota; kingdom Viridiplantae; phylum Streptophyta; class Magnoliopsida; order Brassicales; family Brassicaceae; genus Boechera; species Boechera divaricarpa. The sequence continues at coordinate 2,422,773 of CM049186.1, read as the reverse complement.
CAAATTCGACACTAGTTATGACTCTCTAGTATGCAGATCTGAAGGTTTAATATATTCTTGTGGCATCAAACACTTCTAAATAGATAACTACACCTACTGGATTCAGTTGTACACTTAAATATCTCCCATAAGAGAATACTCAGCATTAAAGTGCATACTAAAGTAGCTAGATCGATTAAGTACAGTAATGAATCCTAAAACATAGATCCCATCATTGACCACCACAACCATCATTAACCAGCACCCCATGTGGTCTAAAAGATCTAGACTCTTGTCTTTTATGGGTTATAGAGACAAGGTCTGATTCAGAAAACAATAAACAAAACTTTAAAGTAAACTAATATAAAACAGTAATCAAAGCATAAACAAAAGAACAAGAACAAGTATTAACATAAAGAAAAAGAAGTTTATTAGATCTGAAATGTGATGGCTACAAAGATCTGTTTTTGTGTGTGTGTTGTTCTACTTTTTCTCTAGTGAGATTACTAGTGATTATCTAGTATTAGGATTTCCTAGAACTCTTCCTTTCGTCCTTATCTTGTTTCTGGAGACTTAAAACTCGAAATGACAAGGTTGCTCAAGTCATATCTTGCCACGTAGAAAATTTTTCAGCTTTCTCGGAGGCCAGCATCGACCCTTATAGGTCGATGCTAGGGTCGATTCTAGCTTCTTGGGTTTGACTGGTCGATGCATCCTTCGGGAATTCTCTCTAGAAATTATTCGGACACCATATCGACCCCCACAGGTCGATATTGGGGTCGATTCTGCTCTCTTCGGATTCTGTGAAATCCTTCTCCGAATGTGTACGATCTAGGCAATGTCACCAGTCTTCCTATAGGCTTCAGTAAGCTCCAAAAACATCTATATTACTCATGTTTAGCTCCAAGTACCTAAAAACACATAACCACATGCAAAAACCCTAATACTACACTAAATGTTGGTTATAAAAGCTAAAACTAACTTATTCTAATGCATAAAAACATGTAAAATATGATGCTATAAAAAACGTCGGTAATAACTGGCCAAACCCAGAAAACTGTGGATCTCTCGCGTTTCTCGGTCTCGGCCAATCCGCAATGGCCCGAATCTTCTCTGAGCCAATGGACACTCCTTTATCCGAGACTACATGACCCAAGAAACTGATCTCACGCAGCCAGAAGCTACACTTCTTCAACTTAACAAACAACTTGTGCTCAGGGAGCTTACTCATAACGGCCCTCAAATGAACCTCGTGGTCCTCACGAGTCTTAGAATACACCAAAATATCATCTATAAAGATAATCACAAACTCGTCCAGGAACTCTCTGAAAATGGTATTCATCAACTTCATAAATGCTGCAAGAGTATTAGTTAACCTAAACGGCATAACCATAAACTCAAAATGCCCATAACAAGTCCTGAACGCAGTCTTACGAAAATTTATTTCATCTATCGGTTTTGATGATATCCCGAAGCCAAATCGATCTTAGAAAACCAAGTAGCTCATCTGAGCTGATCCAACAACTCGTCAATCCTCGGTAAAGGATACTTATTCTTAACCGTCACTCGGTTCAAACTTCTATAACCGATACAAAGTTTGAAGGATCCATCCTTTTCCTTGACAAACAACACCGGTGCTCCCCACAGTGAACTACTGGTTCTTATGAACAAGCTCACTCAACTGCTTTTTCAGCTTAACCATCTCAGCAGGTGTCATTCTGTACGGCACTTTTAAAATAGGAGTCATACCCGACTCTAACTCAATAGTGAACGGGTCAGACTTCGACGGTGGTAATCCTGCCACCTCACGGAACACATCCTCAAATTCTAGGACCACCAAGATGTTATCAATATCCGTGTCACTACTAATATCCATCATAGTGATAATAGCCAAATAGGCCTCACAACCTTTCTCCAACAAACGCTCAACCTGAATAGCCGACACGATCATGCTTCATGAAGTTGGTCTAACACCCTGATAGACCAACATTTTCTTTCCCCTCTCAAAATTCACACGTCCTCTGTGACAGTCCAAATGGGCTTTATGCTTTCCGAGCCAATCCATTCCAAGGATTACATCATAAGTCTCAACCGGATAAATGACTAAGTCGGCTTTCATATCTTCACCACTGATCCATATAGACACGTTCAAAACCCTTCCCAAAATCGTCATAAGCTGTCCACCAGCGGCCTTAATACCTCCTTGGTGATTTCCAGATTCCCTCTGAAATTTATCCTTCCTGATCATCCCCGGGTTCACAAAACAATGTAAGCCTCCCGAGTCGAACAAAACATGGATATATATACCACCCATTCTTAAGGTCCCCACACAATGATTATTATGCTAAGAACCTAAAGCATACACGAACACTAAAAAATTTTCCACACAAACAGATAAATTCACAAAGACAAGTTTTCCCCAAATTTACCAGTGATCGGACGAGATGTGCTCGGACCGCTCTCATCTCCAGCCATGGAGTAAACTTGAGGCATGTTTCCTGGCCTCTTAGGAGGTGGCGGTGGCAATGCCATGGCTCCTCGCTCAACCCTTTGTGCCAGTTTTGGGCACTTATCCTTAAAATGACCTTGTTCCTTACAGTAGTTGCAAATCTTTCCCACATTTGGCTTAGGACAGTTTGCGATCCTATGATCCTTGCTGCCACACCTGAAACAACCTCTACCCTGGAAACCAGAACCACTCTCCACACTCGGCTCTCCCAAAAAAGTGCCTTCCCATTTCCTTTTCTGTCTCGCAAAAGAGTTTCCGGATTTGTTGCCCGCGGATCCAGCCTGAGTCTTATGGTTTCCACCAGCCTGGGCTTGTCTCTTGCTTTCCTCAGCAATCATATCACTCTCAATTATAACCGCTTTATCCACAAGTTCAGCTATAGACCCATAGTCACGCAACAAGCAGCGGTTACACAACTCTAACCGCGTACCATACTTCTTGAGGCTATTGAATTCAGCCTCGTACTCACGAACATTCCTCGATCCCTGACGCAAATCCAAGAACTGACCCTCCAAACAGTCCACAGCTTCCTGAGGAAAGTACTTAACATTAAACTTCTCACAAAAAACTCTCCAAGAGTGCACTCTACCACGACGTCTCACCACGCCCTGACACCACAAAGTGACTCTCTCTCTAGGAAATAAACACCAATATCCATCATGTACGGATCAGGACACCTCAGGTTAGCAAAATTTCTCTCAATTCGAGATCTCCACTCATCCGTCTCCACGGGTTTGGTGCCACCCACAAAGCGATCAGTACCCAATCTCTGCATATGGTCCAGCACCTTCAGGTAAGATGAGACACAAAGCTCATGAACTCCATCTCCGACGTTCTTTGCTGGTGCCTCAACATGGACCTCATCCTGATCCACATTCTCAGACACAAAATTCTCTGTGGCCCCAGCGTTTCCAACCGGTTGTGCCACAGGGACCCTAGCCAACATCTCAGGCACCTGAGCCAACACTGGTGCCATTGCCGCCTGAATGGCATTAGTAAGCACCTCACTGTGATCCTCAATACTGTTCCCAGCAACATTCTCGGCCGTTTCCCCTCGGACCGAGTTGTTTTCCGAGCCATCAGCGGCTCTCTCAACAAGACGCGAACTTCTGGTCTTTCTAGCCATCTGCAAATTCCCAAAAATTTATGCTAAGTTCACACAAACTTAGCAAAACAACCACGCCAAACAGCTTCATAAACCATTCATCACAAATTTTACGACAAATTTACAGAGAAAAATGAGACTTACGGCGAGACTAAGTGTTGGAAAGATGATTTTACTACACAAATACTCACAAGATAACACAACAATCTCACAAAATTCTAGAATCAAGCATGCTCTGATACCAAACTGGTATCAGAGTATCAACAAGTACTAACCGATATAGCTCTGATACCAAACTGTAACACCCCCGTTTCGCAAATTTTTAAAAAATTTCTTACTATGTGTTTCTTATCGAATTTCCAATCAAAGTTATATGCACAACACTATACTTAGCCAATTTATTCAATTTACTTAAGCAATATTCAGGTCAATTAGACTTACAAAAATTCATGATTAAACTCAACAACAATTAATCTCAATTAATTTAATAAAATTCCAAATAAAAATACATAACAAACGATACGCTTCCAAACCAATTTTCAAAATTCCTCAAAATATTCTCAAATTATTTTAACAATATTCCATGCTCAAATTCACCCAAATCATGCCAAATAGACTATCAAAATAAACAAACTCAAAACGCAACAAAAGATAACCATTCATCCATCCACAACACCACCATATCCCGCGAGCTCCTCAATCATCACTACCTGCATCCGTAAGTATGAATGCGTAAGCAAAAAAATTTGCTTAGTGAGGTGGTCATCCCGTCTCACTAGGCTTAGTATACGAACAAACGACAAGATATATCAAATAGGATTAATGTAATGCAACGGTTCCCAAACGTGAATGTACTGAGACACACCTAAGAACACACACCACAACAAACGGAACCCAAACAGTCAAGACATCAAACGCATACCCTTAACTAAACAAGACAATCAAACCAACGCATCAAATTATCGCATATACATAGCCACGATCACACACTCACCTGAATGACAACGATTTCAACTTAAAACACTCAGCAAGATGTCAACAACACATGCCAATCACCTAAACCACAAACGAACCAAGTCAAAACTCGATTCCCAAAAATCCATACGGATTCACAAACAAACGGACCAACAAAGACCCCTTACCAAACGATGATCAATCCAATGCTACCAAAGCTGGAACGACCTCCTCACAGCAAAACCAACACACGCTGGTCACAAAGAACACTCACAAAATCGATTCCATAAAAACAAACACAACTGACCCTAAAACAAGGCCCTTACCAAACGATGATAGAACTGAAGCTACACGATCTGTCCTAACTCCTTACAGCCACCACGACAACAAACTGAACACAAAAATACAACACAAAAATCGATTACAATCGATTCCACTAAAACAACCCCAAAACGATCCAAAATGGTCCCTTTACCAAAACGATTCGAGAAAAATTCAACCACAGCAAGCAACGAGTTCTCCTCAGCAAGAACAACACACATTGAGGCCTTAAACAACACCATAATTTTGCTCACAAATTGATTCCAAAGCAGCAAACAAAACCAATGTGAAATCGTTTACCTTTTCACGATTTCACAAGGAACCAATGAGCAAGCATGCTCAATTCTGGAAGGGTCCACTTCCTGCAGCTAAGAACGATGAACACCATCAAGAACAGCTCAAAATCGGTCCAAAAACAACAACCAAACAAGAGAAAATGCTTACCAAATCACAAACTCTCTCACGGCACCAAGCTCCTCACACGACACAAGCTCTTCTCCTTTCTCTCTTAGCAAAACTCGACTCTCTCTGTGTTTCTCTAAGTGTTTCTCTAAGTGTTTTTCGCGGCCAAGGGTGAGAAAGGAGAGCTTAAATAGGTGACATTAGGGTTAGGCTTAAGGGCCAAGCCAAATTATCCATTTTTCTCTGAGTCCAAATCGGCCTAAAAATGCCCAATTCGACCAGCCAATAATGAGTAGACAACTTGCCAAAAACCAAGAAATCCAAATAAAGAAAATCCATGCCAAGTCATCAATCATCGTCCGTACCACATCCGGATGCTGTCCGATCATATCCGGACGCAATCCGTTCGCATCAGGATGGTCCATCTGGATGTACCATCCGTCTGTCGGTCCTGTTCGGTCCTGTTCGATCTTGTCCGACTACAAGATGTATCCATCGTCCGGACGTCCGTATCGCAGCACTTGTTCGTACATGCTGGTCGATCAGTCCGATCAATCCGATCGTCCGAGATTCCTAATCGGCGATGATTACTGTCCAAACCGGACAGTCTGCTCGACCACAAAAACGCGTAATAAGCCGTATCCGGATGTACCGCGTATGTACCGCTCCCGACAAAAACACCGATGATAGTGCACCCTGCGGTACACGAAATACCGACGACAGCCCAAAATTGTCGATCACAGAATACCGACCAAGACAACAACCGAACAACACAAAATACCGACAACCTCACTCGAAAACCTCGACCATACCGAACCAAAATACCGACGATACGATAATCCAAACACAGCAAAAGATCGACGATACGAAAACTGATCCCGACGATCCGAACATCCAAATGCCAATGATAGGCACTCGGTAACTTCATCCGGTTCATTGATGATGCGATAATATCATCGATGAATCCTCGGTGACCCTCGATGCTTGCTCGGCCAGCTCAAACATCGGTAAATCCGTTTCCCCACGTACGTCCATTGCACAAAACATCGATATTTTGGGACATTCCTGATAAACTGACCGAATCGACAAAAAGGCTGAACGGGTCTTACAATTCTCTCCTCTCAGAATATTAAGGGACTTTGGCAGTCACTGGAATCTTAATGCATGCATGCTTCTTACAATGTCAACGTATGTTCGTGTTTGTTAAAAAATATATAGAGTGACTTGTTTCTTTTTATTGTAACTACTTTTTTGTCAATTTTATAAATATATAATAGGATTTAGACAGCTTGCGTGAAGAGAAATACAAAGAAGATGATTTATGTAAATTTCTCTTATTCACCTTAATCCAAAATGATTACACCATGTATCATTTTATAGTCATAACAAGTTAAGGTTAATAAGATTAGCTTTTGCTTTTATAGTCAAAGATGCTCCTTAACAAATTTGAAATCCAGCTGTGACTTCTACTCTCTTTACGCCCACACATCAAACCGATTATGTAACTTTATGCCTTGGGATTACCCTTGAATCTTTTGTCTTGATGCTGGACCTTCCTTGAAGTTTCCTTGTTTATTTAGCCGTTGCATATTTGAGTTGAAACCCTCTGTTTCATAAACAGGTTTTGCTTTTGTAGTAGACTTCTTCAAGCCTTCTGTTTCATTTGCAGGTTTTGCAGATTTTGTAGTACTCTGCTCTGTTTCCTCACTAGCCCCCCTCAAACTTGGTGTAGGTGGAACATCAACACCAATTTGAATCTTAAGGACTGAAAAACACCAATTGGTAGGGCTTTGGTAAGGATATCTGCAATCTGAAAATGGGCTGCTATGTGCTTGAGTTCAACCAATCCAAGAACCACTCTCTCCCGAATGTAATGATGATCAAGCTCAAAATGCTTTGTCTTGGAATGGAATGCTGGATTAGCTGATATATGAGAGACACGAGCCGTGAGGCACTAAAGTTACACCAATGGTTCAAACGTGAAGGACAAGCGAACGTGAAAGTGGTGTGACGCAAAGGAACTAGAGTTACTCTTCTTGTCACGAACAGATGACAATGGAATGAGAGGCGCCACGCAGATGGTGATGAATCTGTGATAAGCCGAGGTTTCTAAAGCCAAAGAGAAAACCACACAATGAACCAGAGAGATCAAGAGCCTTGAGAAGAAAGTTCGTTTTTTATTATCAAATCAAAGCTAAAGATTACAAGCCACATGTGGAACCTTATTAAATGATTCTTTGGCCTTGACCTTCAAGGGTCGACTCAACGCAAAAAGGAAACAAAATTCTCAAGATTACATGGAGAATTAAAGCTAGAATATACTGAAATAAATTATAATGATTTCCTAATGAACCTAGACTCGATTCTAAACTTAATTCTGCAAAACAAAGAAAAGGCAATTCAATAATTAAATAAATAACTCAAAAATTTACCTTGTAATGAAGGTTACGTGCACATCCTCTTAAGGCCAACGTGGGCTCCTATGGGCTTGGCTCGATCAAGAAGATGTTGGAAGTCTCTTTGGGCTTAAGAAGGGGCCATTCTTTGTCCGTGCGTTCTTCATGGTCCATGGGCTTCGGCCTTTCTTCCACTAACCTTTTGTCTCGGTCCATAAGTGCATGCATGGCCCAATCTTCGTCTTGGGCCATTTGCACCATTAAGTTTTCCACCGAGTCGTTACATGCATCACGTAATCGTGGGTATTTGACGTGGTTTGGCTATACTTGGTTCGGTGTCCTCATCATTCCCTCCCTTTTGAGAATGTTCTGACCTCAGAATGGTTTCATCTACATGAAAAGGAGACAATTCCGTGACATTAAAGCTATTAGATATTTTAACATCACCTGGTAGCTCGAGGCGGTATGCGTTATTGTTGATGCGTTCTATCACTTTAAAAGGTTCATTTCCTGATGTGGACATCCAGAAGGAGCCGCCCCAATCAGTAGAGATCCCACCACTTCGAGGAGCGCCCATGACCCGATCAAGAACCAAGAGTCTCAAAGGACTCATCAAAGCCGTAGACCTTTTCCTCGACACGGACCATGCGGACGCGGACAAGGACCGAGCGGAACCGGACAAGACAAATGCCGAACCAATGGCATTTCTATTCACCACCGATACTCGAGAAGCACTCCTAAGTGATTTTGGAGCCGAGATAAGCCACGCTAACTCTTAGAATGCTTCGTACTCGCGCACAACCGAGTGGCCTCTCAAGCGGACAAAGAAGGAGACTTCACTCTTTGTCCTCTCGCTAGCATGATTGAGGCATAAAGACATCACTAGGGATTGTACTCTTTCCTACCCTTAGGTTTCCCACGTGGTTTTACTAAGGAAGGTTTTAACGAGGCAACAACCTAGTGGTGCGAAATGGCCTCAAAAGACATCCTTTGAGGGCCGAATTATCTAGAAGTCCATACTATGCCTTCTAGATCGATTCCAGCATTCTAAGGGAGTATTTAAATTCCATCTAGGCCCATGAAAACGTCGCATAAGTCACCAAGACACGTCACTTATGTTTAGGCGTTTTTGCCTTGTCATTTTAATGCACTTTCCTTTTTCGAACTTTTTCCTTTTCGATTTTGGGAAACCTTTTGGCCATGTGTTAGGCCACGTTTAGGGTTGTTTTTAACATATTTTGTAGCCTAAATTCGAGCCCTATATAAGGAGAAACTCGCAGCCCTAAGAGGGTAGACTTTGAATAAACGAAAACCCTATTTTTGCTTAAGCCGTCGCCGCTTAGCTCCTTTGTTCTTTCTTCTTGTTTGTGTGAATCCCAGCAAGAGTAGAACGTCCAAGCTGTATCACGAGACTCTCCACAACTCGTGTGGTCGCTTATCAATCCATTGGCCCACGCCAAACCTCACATTTCTATCGTTGCCCATCGAATCGCACTGCACGGTCCATTCGGAGACAACACCCGTCCGATGCTTGTATCATTTTGGTATCAGAGCTGAAGATCCATCCACAACCACCAGGTTGTATCTATCCTTGTTTTCTTTTGATTCCTACATTCATACCTTTTATTATTTGTTAGATATAAAAAAAAAAAAAAAAAAAAGAGAATCGATACTTGTTGATTTGTTGTTTTCGTTTGTGTTTAGGGTTGAGTTCAAGGACACTAAGATTGGAGCTCAAGACTCTCACGACCACCAGATTATGGCTGGTAATGGACAAGATGCCTTGGTACAAGCCATTGCCGAGATGAGAGCTGATATGGCTCAGAGATTTGGTGCGGTTGAAGAACGGCTCGGACATATCGAGCAGCCTCCGAGAAGAGCACCGTTGAGACAAGACCCCCCACCGAGAAACAATCCACCACCAAGAAACAATCCACCCCCGAGACATCAAAATTGGGATTCAGATGACGAGGGAGAGCCACCAGACATGAGACGAAGAGATCAACGTGACCGAGGATTCAGACAAGAACACATCGATCCCAAACTCACGCTACCCACGTTTGCTGGCCGAGTAGACCCTGATGCTTACTTGGATTGGGACAAGCGTATGGACAGAATTTTTGAATGCTATGAGTATAGTGAGCCGAAGAAGGTGGCAGTAGCAGCAGCCCAACTCACCGATCACGCATTATCTTGGTGGGATAGAGAAGTTTCCGAGAGGAGACGGAGCCGGTACGACCAAATCAGTACATGGGCCGAAATGAAGTTTTCCTTCAAAAGAAGATATGTTCCTCCACACTTTCACCGAGAGATTCAGAGGAGATTCAGAAGGTTGACCCAAGGCAGTAAGTCAGTAGAAGAGTATTACGACGAGTTTGAGACACTCAAGAACCGTCTCGAGCTAGACGACTCGGAAGAGTCACTAATGGCACAATTTGTCGATGGTTTACAAGACCGTATATCTCAGAAGGTAGAGCTGCAACCTTACCACCAGATGAATGAGCTGCTACAGTTGGCAGTTCAGATAGAGCAGCATGGGAAGCGCAAAGCTTCTACCAAACCAAAGACTGCCCAACCATGGACTACACGCAACAACAACAACAATCGGTTTCAACCACCAACGGACCGAGCCAAATCAGTTGAGGTTGATTCAAGGTTCAAAGGGAAGACTCCTGAGGTTTCTAAGGGTCCAAGAGCTGAGACGAGTAGGTCTAATCAAAACCCTACACGCAATCGAGACATCATATGCTTCAAGTGTCAAGGTAGAGGGCATATGGCCCGAGAGTGTCCTAACGCCAAGGTTATGATTCTCACTAGGGACGGAGGCTATGAGACTCAAGATGAGACCGAGGAAGATGATGATGGGTCTGAAGAAGAAGTTGAGTATCCAGAGAAGGGAGAAATCCTCATGATGAGGAGGATACTAAACACGGCCATCGCACCCGACGAAACTGCCCAACGGGAAAATATCTTTCACACCAAGTGTTTAGTGGAGGGCAAGACGTGCAGTTTAATCATTGATGGAGGCTCGTGTACCAATGTTGCAAGTTCTTATATAATTGACAAGTTGGGGCTCAAGAAAGAACGACACCCTCAGCCGTATAAGTTGAGATGGCTCAACGATAAGTCCGAATTGAAGATTAACGAGCAAGTGAAGGTTTCCTTCAGTATTGGGAGGTATCAAGACCAAGTGACATGCGACGTGGTCCCTATGCAAGCTGGACACATTTTTTTGGGACGTCCTTGGCAGTTTGACAAAGAGGCCATACACCATGGCAGGACCAACTTCTACTCGTTCACGCATAACAAACGCAAGGTGACTCTAGCTCCACTCGAGCCTACCGAGATTCACGCAATGCAAATCAAGATGGCCAAGGATACTAAGAAGGTCCAGAGTAGTTTGTTTGCTAAGGCAGGACACATTAACAAGGCGTTGCACAAGAAACATGATGTATTACTCTTGGTTTACAAAGAGGCCCTATCCGCCGCCAAAGAAGCTACCGTGCTACCATCGGAGATTCAAGGAGTTCTTGATCATTTCAAGGATATTTTTCCAGCTGAGATACCACCAGGGCTGCCACCACTAAGAGGAGTTGAGCACCAAATTGACCTAGTGCCCGGAGCGGCCCTACCTAACCGGCCCGCATATCGCGTGAGCCCCACGGAAGCACAAGAGCTCGAACGGCAAGTGCAAGAGCTGATGGCTAAGGGCTACGTGAGAGAAAACCTTAGTCCCTGTGCTGTACCAGTGCTATTAGTACCCAAGAAAGATGGCACATGGAGGATGTGTGTCGATTGTAGAGCCATCAACAACATTACGATAAAATATCGACATCCGATTCCGAGACTCGATGATATGCTGGATGAGTTGAGCGGGTCAACTACATTTTCCAAGGTTGATTTGAAGAGTGGATATCATCAAGTTAGAATGAGAGAAGGCGACGAGTGGAAAACCGCCTTCAAGACGAAACAAGGCCTTTACGAGTGGCTCGTTATGCCCTTCGGCCTAACCAATGCACCAAGCACCTTCATGCGACTTATGAACCAGGTTTTGCGTTCCTATATCAGTAAATTTGTTGTTGTATATTTTGATGATATTCTCATTTATAGTAGGAGCTTGGTAGAACACGTAAAGCACTTAGAACTAGTGTTGCAAACGCTTCGAAAGGAAGGCCTATATGCCAACCTAACGAAGTGCATCTTTTGTACTGATAAATTGGTGTTCTTAGGCTTTGTAGTGAGCTCACAAGGACTACAAGTGGACCAGGAAAAGATCAAGGCAATCGAAGAATGGCCGACCCCAACGAGCATCGGACACGTCCGAAGCTTTCACGGACTCGCGAGCTTCTACCGGCGATTCGTGCGAGATTTTAGCACCATAGCTGCTCCATTAACTGCTGTCATCAAGAAGGACGTGCCATTTCAGTGGGGAGAAGCACAAGAAACCGCCTTCAAGACCCTTAAAGACCGATTGACTCATGCCCCAGTTTTAGTTTTGCCTAACTTTGACCAAATGTTTGAAATTGAGTGTGATGCTTTAGGTTTAGGGATTGGAGCTGTCTTGACTCAAGGAGGGAGACCAGTAGCCTACTTTAGTGAGAAACTCAGTGGGCCTACCCTAAACTATCCCACTTACGACAAAGAATTGTACGCGTTGGTCCGATCGCTAGAAACGTGGCAACATTATCTTTTGGCGAAGGAATTTGTTATTCACACCGATCATGAGACTCTCAAGCATCTCCGAGGCCAGACTACGTTGAAGAAGAGACACGCAAGGTGGTTAGAGTTTGTGGAAACCTTCCCATACGTCATCAAGTATAAGAAAGGCAAAGACAATGTGGTCGCGGATGCCCTATCAAGACGTCATGCGCTTATATCGACTATGGAGGCTAAAGTGTTCGGTTTTGAGCACATTAAGGATCAGTATGCTGAGGATCCAGACCTTGGAGAGACTTATGCTCAATGTTTAAAAGGAGGAACCAGGTCCTATTATCTACAAAACGGGTTCCTATTCTAGGATAAGCGGCTTTGCATTCCACAAGGCTCGATGAGAGAACTTTTGGTCCGAGAGGCTCACGGTGGGGGACTCATGGGACATTTTGGAGTAGACAAGACTCTCATCACACTCAAGGAGCATTTTTACTGGCCACATATCAAGAGAGACGTTGAGCGCCATTGTGCTAAATGCATTGTTTGCCTCAAGGCTAAGTCTCGCTTACACCCTCATGGTCTTTATATGCCTTTACCTATACCTAACGCTCCTTGGGAGGATATTTCTATGGATTTTGTGCTAGGTTTGCCGGACATACAACACAAAGATTCCATCTTCGTTGTTGTGGACCGGTTCTCCAAAATGGCCCATTTCATTCCGTGTAACAAGACCAACGATGCCTCACAAACCGCAAGTTTGTTCTTTAAAGAGGTGGTGCGTTTACATGGGCTGCCGAGAACCATTGTGTCGGACCGAGACACGAAATTCCTGAGCCACTTCTGGAGAACTTTGTGGAAAAAGCTAGGCACCAAGCTTCTCTTCTCCACGACGTGTCATCCCCAAACCGATGGTCAAACGGAAGTGGTAAACCGGACCTTATCTAGCTTACTTAGAGCTAGCATTGGTAAAAACTTAAAGAATTGGGTTGAGTGTTTGCCTTTAGTTGAATTTGCTTATAATCGTGCTACTCACTCTTCTTCTAAGTTTTCTCCTTTCGAGGTTGTGTATGGTTTTAATCCTAGGACCCCATTGGAGTTTACTCCGTTACCGTTACCAAAGGCGGATCAAGTTAGTCTCGATGGAATCGCCAAAGCCGAGCAAGTCAAGAAGATCCACGAGAAGGTTAAGGAGAACCTCACCAAGAGGAACGAGCAAATCAAACACCAACGAGACAAGAGACGCAAGAAAGTAGAGTTTGCCCCGGGAGAATGGGTTTGGCTAGACATGCGGCCCGAACGGTTCCCGAATAAGCGTAGCTCCAAACTAGCACCGAGAGGAGATGGCCCATTCAAGATTGTTGAGAAGATCAACGACAATGCTTACCGCCTCGAGTTACCAGGTGAGTTCCATGTTTCCCCAACGTTCAACGTTTCTGACTTGTCTCCTTTTGATGTAAGTGAATCGGACATGACGGAAAAGCTTTTTCAAGAAGGAGAGAATGATGTGGACATCCAGAAGGAGCCGCCCCAATCAGTAGAGATCCCACCACTTCGAGGAGCGCCCATGACCCGATCAAGAACCAAGAGTCTCAAAGGACTCGCCAAAGCCGTAGACCTTTTCCTCGACACGGACCATGCGGACGCGGACAAGGACCGAGCGGAACCGGACAAGACAAATGCCGAACCAATGGCATTTCTATTCACCACCGATACTTGAGAAGCACTCCTAAGTGATTTTGGAGCCGAGATAAGCCACGCTAACTCTCAGAATGCTTCGTACTCGCGCACAACCGAGTGGCCTCTCATGCGGACAAAGAAGGAGACTTCACTCTTTGTCCTCTCGCTAGCATGATTGAGGCATAAAGACATCACTAGGTATTGTACTCTTTCCTACCCTTAGGTTTCCCACGTGGTTTTACTAAGGAAGGTTTTAACGAGGCAACAACCTAGTGGTGCGAAATGGCCTCAAAAGACATCCTTTGAGGGCCGAATTGTCTAGAAGTCCATACTATGCCTTCTAGATCGATTCCAGCATTCTAAGGGAGTATGTGAAGTCCATCTAGGCCCATGAAGACGTCGCACAAGTCACCAAGACACGTCACTTATGTTTAGGCATTTTTGCCTTGTCATTTTAATGCACTTTCCTTTTTCGAACTTTTTCCTTTTTGATTTTGGGAAACCTTTTGGCCATGTGTTAGGCCACGTTTAGGGTTGTTTTTAACATATTTTGTAGCCTAAATTCGAGCCCTATATAAGGAGAAACTCGCAGCCCTAAGAGGGTAGACTTTGAATAAACGAAAACCCTATTTTTGCTTAAGCCGTCGCCGCTTAGCTCCTTTGTTCTTTCTTCTTGTTTGTGTGAATCCCAGCAAGAGTAGAACGTCCAAGCTGTATCACGAGACTCTCCACAACTCGTGTGGTCGCTTATCAATCCATTGGCCCACGCCAAACCTCACGTTTCCATCGTTGCCCATCGAATCGCGCCGCACGGTCCATTCGGAGACAACACCCGTCCGATGCTTGTATCATTTCCTCTTGGTGATAACTTAGACTTGCGGTGGTTAGGGAACCGTTCGGGCCTCATGTGGAACCACACCCATTCTCCGGGTTCAAAGACCATCTCTTTGCGTCCCTTGTCCGCTTGAGCCTTGTATTGTTTGGTCTTTTTCTCTAAATTCTCTTTGGCCTTTTGATGTAGTTTCTTAATAAGCTCGGCCTTGTCTTCTCCCTCTTGGCTTGTTTGATCCGCAGGTGGCAAAGGCACGAGATCTAAAGGTGTATCCGGCTTAAATCCATAAACAATCTCAAAAGGTGAAAGCTTAGTCGCAGAATGGTTAGCTCGGTTATATGCAAATTCAATGTATGGAATACAATCTAACCAAATTTTGAGATTTTTACCGACCGTGACTCTTAAAAGGGTGGAAAGTGTGCGATTAACAACCTCGGTTTGGCCATCGGTTTGTGGGTGGCACGTTATGGAGAACAAGAGCTTTGTCCCGAATTTTCTCTATAGTGTTCTCCAAAAATGCCCTAAGAACTTTGCGTCTCGATCAAACACAATGGTGCGTTGAATACCATGCAAACGGACCACTTCTCTAAAGAACAAATCGGCTATTTGTGTTGCGTCATTGGCCTTGGCACACGGGATAAAATGAGCCATCTTTAAAAATCGATCCACGACCACGAAGATAAAATCCTTTTGTCGGGTCATGGGTAAGCCTAAAACAAAGTCCATAGAAATATCTACCCAAGGCATATTAAGAATAGGTAATGGTATGTAAAGACCATAAGGATGTGACCTGGATTTGGCTTTGAGGCATGTAACACATTTGGAGTAGAATCGTTCAACGTCTCTCTTAAGATGCGGCCAAAGAAATGTTCGACGAGAACACTCAATGTCTTGTCCACGCCAAAATGTCCCATTAGTCCTCCTCCATGAGACTCTCGGATAATTAACTCTCTCATGGAACCTTGTGGGATACAAAGTCGGTTGCCTCGAAATAAGAGCATCGGCTACAATGTTGCCTTGGTATATGCCCCCAAAATCAGGATCCTCTTCATAGTGCTCTTTTAGTTGCTCGAATCCCATAAATTTAGCCTCCATGGTGGTTATGAGGGTGAAACGCCGAGATAGAGCATCGGCTACAATGTTGTCTTTGCCCTTTTTGTACTTGATAATGTAAGAAAACGTCTCAATGTATTCGAGCCAACGTGCATGTCTCCTCTTGAAGGTAGTCTGTCCTCTTAAATATTTCAACGTCTCATGATCCGTGTGGATCACAAATTCCTTAGCAAGTAGATAATGCTGCCATGTCTCCAAAGTTCTCACCAAGGCATAAAGTTCCTTGTCATATGTCGGATAGTTGAGAGTTGCTCCATTTAGCTCCTCTGAGAAGTAAGCGACGAGTTTGCTTCCTTGTGTTAGAATAGCTCCGACACCTAATCCTGAAGCATCACATTCAACCTCAAATATTTTATCAAAGTTAGGAAGAATTAAAACAGGCGCATGAGTAAGGCTAGATTTAAGCTTATCAAAGGCGTCTTATTGAGCGGGTCCCCATTTGATAATGGCGGTTAAAAGAACGGCAATGGTGCTAAAATCTTTGACAAATCGCCTATAAAAGCTGGCTAAACCGTGGAAACTCCTCACGTGTCCGATGGTACTAGGCGTGGGCATTTCTTGAATAACCTTGATATTTTCTTGGTCCACACGCAACCCTTGTGAACTAACAACAAAACTTAAAAAGACTAATTCGTTAGTACAAAAAGTACACTTATCGATGTTGGCGTAGAGTCCCTCTTGTCTTAGCGTGTTCAAAACCTGCTCAATATGCTTCACATGACTCGTTAGACAATCACTATAGATAAGAATATCATCAAAATAGGGCCGAACCAGGTACAAGGTCTATTTGGTGCTCAATGCCACGAATTGGGGGCAATCCCAGGGGTAGGTCTTTGGGAAAAACATCTTTGTACCTGTCTAACAAGGATTCGATCTCCATCGGAAGCTTAGTCCCTTGGGTGTTAGTCGTTAATGCCTCTTTATAAACCATAAGTAAAACAGGTGCATCTCGTTGTAAACTCTTAGTAATTGAATGGTGACTCACATAAAGGCCAGATTTACTTACCTCTGATTCCTTAGCATATTTAACTTGCATCTCATGGACTTGAACGGGCGTGAGAGGGGCCAAGTTATACTTACGTTTGTCATGAGTGAAAGAGTAATAATTTGTCCGATCGTTGTGAATGGTCTCTTTGTCGAACTGCCATGGTCTCTCTAAAAGTAGATGAGTTGCCTTCATGGGTACCACGTCGCAAATTACTTGGTCACTATAGCATCCGACACTGAACGGGACGGCAACTTGCTCCAAGATCTTAAGCTCATTCTCATCGTTCAACCACCGTAGCTTGTAGGGTCGAGGATGTTTTGTACGGGACAAACCTAGCTTTTCAACCATATACTTGCTAGCCACGTTAGTACACAAACCTCCATCGATAATTAAACTACATACCTTTGAGTTAACCGTGCATCTAGTATGAAAAATATTTTCGCGTTGAATTGTCTCGGGCTCCACCATTAAAATGAGGACTCTTTGTGTCACGAGAAGCTCACCGGTGTCAGGGTACTCCACATCGTCGTCGGGATCATCATGAGCCACTTATTCTTTATCTTGTGATTCATAGTCTCCGTTTGATGTGAGGATCATTATCCGTTGATTAGGGCATTCTCTAGCCATATGTCCCCTGCCTTGATATTTAAAACACGTAATATCTCGACTTCGAGGGTTAGTTTGTGACTTACCTTGCTCTATACGGTTTGTCTTAGGTGGTTCAGTAATTGGCTTAGAGAATCGATTGTCACTTGTAATGGGCTTAGGTTTGTCAAAGCTCCGGGCAGGTTGGTTCCAAATCTTGGGCTGGGTTGTGGTCGAGGCTACCTTACGTTTGATATGTTGCTCAGCTTGGATGGCTTGGTGCAACAAGTCTTCTAGGTCATGGTAAGGTTGGTGTTCAACTTTTCTGGCTATACGGTCGTGTAAACCGTCTAAAAACTGGGCCATGAGGGTCTTTTCAGACTCGTCCGTCTCTAGGCAGTTCTTAAGTTGTTCGAACTCTCAAAATATTCTTCTACAGACCTATTTTTCTGCACACATTGACGAAATTTTTTCTGTAAGTCTCGATAAGAATATGGAGGAACATACCTCTTTCTTAGGCTGAATCTCATGTCGTCCCAAGTAGTGATTTGGACGTTTCTTTGTCTCCTTCGGTCAGCCATCTCACGATCCCACCAAGTAAGAGCATTCTTGGTGAATTGAGCCGCAGCTAGAGCCACCTTCTTGTGGTCCGGGTAGTTGTAATATTCGAAGATGTATTCCATTCGCCGCTCCCAATCTAGGTAGGCCTCGGGGTTGACACGACCTGCAAAAGTAGGGGCAGTTAGTTTCACTTCCATATTTCCTTGTCTAGCGAAATCATCTTCATGGGCTCGGCCGCGATGAAAAGGATCTCGGGGCAGCAGGTAGTGAGGCGGTCCGGGAGGCTGGTGCGGCCTTGGGGGAGGCTGATGTTGAGGTGGATCGTCTTCTAGCTCGGGCATCTCATCATATAGGCGTACATCTTGATGTCTCCGTGGAAAGTTAGAATTGTTGACCGGTGCAACGGGTGGAGGGTGCTCCATCCGGTCCATGCGATCACCGAGTTGTTGGAGCTGTGTCTGTATGGCCGTTAACAGTTGGGCCATATCGTGTGGAGCCTGGTTATTATTCTCCATATATAAGTGCTACATAATAACAAACAAATTAACAGTAACAAGGATAGCGTTATAAACGAGTTTTTTTTTTTTTTTTAAATTAAGAAAGTATCCTTCTCCTTTTATGGTGTGTACGTGGCCCTTGTTATGTAAACTTGCTGAGATGCCCATCCTTCACAATTAACAACACGTAAAACGACACGAGATAGAAAGAAAATAATAGAAAAAGGAAAGTGCACAATTCAGTTTTAAAGTAACCAAAAAAACTTTTAATACAAAAGTAAATTTTCTTTTATCGCTTTAGGTGAGTTTCTTTTTTTCTTGGTCCACGTCTCTATCTTGCCTACACACTCAACAAATATGTAAAATACCACAAAATATAAAGAAGAAACAGAAATAAAAGGAAAGCGTAAGACTCGGTTAAAACAAAACAAGGAGAAAAGCAAAAATTTTCCTTTTTGGTTTAAGGCAAACTTCTTCTTCTCTTGGTCCTATCTCTCCAAGCTCCTGGCTATGGCTTCTTCGTCCTATATATATATATATATATATTTGATCTGTAACGCACTGAACAAGCTGGTTAAACGCACACAACGGGATAAACAAAAGCTTTCAAACGACCAAAGCTAGACAACCTAACGGTTCTAACTAGGCAACAAGTTTCTTTTTATGATTTTTATTTCTTTTAGAGAATAGCACAACGATGCAAACAAAAAGTCTAATAATGAGGAAAACAAAAGCAAACAATTCTTTTAGGTTTTCTTTTCAATCTAGAAAGCAAAACAAAACTAACAAGCGAATGGTAAAGAAACGAGATAAGAGGTGAGGATTTAGGAGCGTTTAGCTCTGATACCAAATGATATAAGATCTGAAGGTTTTATATGAGAGACACGAGCCGTGAGGAACTAAAGTTACACCAACGGTTCGAACGTGAAGGACAAGCGAACGTGAAAGTGGTGTGACGCAAAGGAACTAGAGTTACTCTTCTTGTCACGAACATATGACAATGGAATGAGAGGCGCCACGCGAATGGTGATGAATCCGTGATAAGCCGAGGTCTCTAAAGCCAAAGGGGAAACCACACAATGAACTAGAGAGAGCGAGAGCCTTGAGAAGAAAGTTCGTTCTTTATTATCAAATCAAAGCTAAAGATTACAAGCCACATGTGGAACCTTATTAAATGGTTTTTTGGCCTCGACCTTCAAGGATCGACTCAACGCAAAAAGGAAACAAAATTCTCGAGATTACATGGGGAATTAAAGCTAGAATATACTAAAATAAATTATAATGATTTCCTAATGAACCTAGACTCGATTCTAAACTTAATTCTGCAAAACAAAGAAAAGGTAATTCAATAATTAAAGAAATAACTCAAAAACTTACCTTGTAATGAAGGTTACGTGCACATCCTCTTAAGGCCAACGTGGGCTCCTATGGGCTTGGCTCGATCAAGAAGATGTTGAAAGTCTCTTTGGGCTTAAGAAGGGGCCATTCTTTGTCCGTGCGTTCTTCATGGTCCATGGGCTTCGGCCTTTCTTCCACTAAGCTTTTGTCTCGGTCCTTAAGTGCATGCATGGGCCAATCTTTGTCTTGGGCCATTTGCACCATTAAGTTTTCCACCGAATCGTTCCATGCATCACGTAATCTCTTAAGACCAGATCTTGTCCTTGGTGGCTCGTACATCGTGGGTATTTGACGTGGTTTAGCTATACTTGGTTTGGTGTCCTCATCATTAGCCGTAAGATAAACTGCAGAGAGATTATCACAATAGAGCTTTGGAGTAATCATCTGAGAAATACCAAGCTCTTTTAATATAAAACTTATCCAAGTCATCTCTGAAGCTGTCTCTCACAAGGTTCTATATTCTGCTTATGTTGAACTCTTGGAGATTATTGGCTGCTTTCTAGATGACCAAGATATCAAATTATGTCCCAGATAAGTGTAGAACCCTCCTGTTGATCGTCTTGTAACTTTGCATCCGGCCTAATCACTGTCACTATATGCACTCATTGTGAAGTCTGTATTAGGAGAGAAGTTAACTCTCATTGTGATTGTACCCTTTACATACTTCAGAATCCTTTTGAGCAAATGAAAATCTGAAGATGATGGAGCATGCATTTTTTGACACACATAGTTCACAGAATGTTGGATATCTGGACTTGTCAGAGTTAAATATTGTAGCTTCCCTGCAAGACTTCTGAAATAAAATGAATTCTCAAACAATTATGTGTGATCTGGGAACCTATCTAGTTGTTGTGTCAGAGGAGTTAAAGCTGGTGAGCAATTGCTCATAGATGAAACTTTTAGCACACCCTCTGTATACTTTTGTTGTGAGAGAAACAGACCACCTGCACGAAACTGAGCCTGCATTCCCAGAAAGTAGTGCAATTTCCCCATATCTTTCATTCTAAACTGAGTATTCATCTCATGCATCAGAATTTTGAACAACTCTGAGCTGTTTCCAGTGATGATCATATCATCAACATAGAGAATAAGCAAAATGATGTCATTACCTTTGTTGTAGATGAACAGAGAAGGGTCAAGAATAATGCAAGCAAAACCAAACTCCAACAAGAAGTTATTGAACTTGTCAAACCAGACCCGTAGACCCTGTTTTAATCCGTATAAAGATTTGTGCAAAAGACAAACGTGATCTGGTCTAGCTTTATCTTCAAATCCTGTAGGCTGCTTCATAAACACTGTTTCTGTCAAATTTCCATGTAAAAAGGCATTCTTGACATCCATTTACCAAACGTGAGCTACGGTTCATTGCTTTAGCCTCTGGTAGACGAAATCAGGAGCAGTGAAATTCGTGGCTGACACTGACCCTTCCACGTAGCTAGGCTCTTGTATTGAATTAATGTTCCCCGCAGAATCTTTTCGGTAGAGAAAGTCATCGTCAGGCGACCAAACAAAAAATGATAAAAATGTGTTAATATTTTATTTTTTTATCTTTATAGCCAAAATAATCTGATAAATCTTTATCCATTACCCATATAACCATACACAATTATGTAATTAAACTTTAATAGAAATTAGTCACAATTTACAAAAAAAAAAAATCAACAAAATCTTCTGTTTTACAAAAAAAAAGATATTAATTTAAAATTTAAAACATTTATATAAAATCTATTACCTTTTTTGAAAGATTAAAGTGAATATTTTTAAATTAAATCAAACATTTACAAAAATAAGATTTTTTATACTCATAGTTTTTTTATTATTTAATAATAACACATCATTAGAAAATTTACTAAATATACACTCTTTCTTAATTTGAAATATTATCAAACATTTTTCATAAATATTATCAGAAAAATATATAATGTTTCACACTATTATATAAAACTTTTGTTAATAAGATAAATTTTTAACTGGCTGTTGACCATAATCATACTAGAAATTGGTAAGAACATGATTTCTTGTCATAATATTGAAAGTCATAATTAATTTTAAATCTACAGACCAACATTTATTGGGCTAGCAAATCACAATGTTAGATTTTATTACCAAAATCTATCGTTGAACAACCATTGTTTTATATACCGCTAAGATTAGAACTCATAATTTCATACGAAACTCAAGTCTTAAAATACCTCTAAACTACTATTAAAAAGAATTATTATTGTACGTAATAATGGGAAGTATTGAGGTTCAAGAAACACATGTTCTAATGGTAGCATTACCATTCCAAGGTCACCTCAATCCAATGCTCAAATTCGCCAAACATCGTGCACGAACGAACCTACACTTCACCCTCGCCACCACTGAACAAGCCCGTGACCTCCTCTCATCCACCGACGAACCCCATAGCCTGGTGGACCTTGTGTTCTTCTCCGACGGCCTGCCTAAAGACGATCCAAGAGACCCTAAACCTCTCACAGAGTCATTGAGAAAATTCGGAGCCAAGAATTTGTCGAAAATCATCGAAGAAAAGAGATTCGCTTGCATCATCTCTGTGCCTTTTACTCCATGGGTTCCAGCTGTTGCAGCCGCTCATAACATTCTTTGTGCAATCCTCTGGATTGAAGCTTGTGCAGTTTTCTCGGTTTATTACCGTTATTACATGAAGATTAACTCTTTCCCCGATCTCGAAGATCCGAATCAAACCGTGAAGCTACCAGCCTTACCGTTATTAGAAGTCCGAGATCTCCCGACATTGATGTTACCATTTGACGGTGCTCACTTCAATATACTAATGGCGGAATTCGCGGAATGCTTGAACGATGTCAAATGGGTTTTGGCTAATTCATTTTACGAACTCGAATCGGATATAATCGAATCAATGTCTGATTTAAAACCTATTATCCCAATTGGCCCTCTAGTTTCTCCATTTATGTTGGGAGCTGATGAGGACAAAACCCTAGATGGGAAAACCCTAGATATGTGGAAATCAGAAGATCATTGTATGGAGTGGCTTGACAAGCAAGCTAGGTCGTCAATGGTTTACATATCTTTCGGAAGCATACTCAAATCATCGGAGAATCAAATCGAGACCATAGCGACAGCATTAAGAAACAGAGGAGTTCCATTTCTATGGGTGATACGGCCGAAGGAGATAGGCGAAAACGTCGAAGTTTTGCAGGAGATGGTGAAAGAAGGTAAAGGAGTTGTTATTGAATGGGGTCAACAAGAGAAGATATTGAGCCATGAGGCGATCTCTTGCTTCGTCACGCACTGTGGATGGAACTCGACGATCGAGACGGTGGTGGCTGGTGTTCCGGTTGTGGCGTATCCGACTTGGATAGATCAGCCGCTTGATGCGAGATTGCTTGTGGATGTATTTGGAATTGGAGTAAGGATGAGGAATGATGTTGTCGACGGAGAGCTGAAGGTTTCAGAGGTAGAGAGTTGCATTGAGGCCGTGACAGAGGGTCCATCCGCCGCGGATATGAGGAAGAGAGCGGCGGAGTTGAAGCAAGCGGCAAGATCGGCGATGGCGTCTGGTGGATCTTCAGCTCGGAATCTGGACTTGTTCATCAGTGATTTGTGATTACTTGACCTTGTCTTTCGATAACTTTTACAATTATTATACTTTAACCGGAAATAACCGGAATTTAATATCATCGGTTTCAAATTATTATCTTTTAAACCGGCAATAACCGGATTTTAATTTCAAAAAAATTAAACCAGACACTTTGCGAATCACATTTCTGGAAAATTAGGGTTTTATCTTGCTTCAGAAATCTTCAATTGGGAGAAAAACTTGAGTCTCCGATGAAACTGTGCGCCACAATCGATTTGGAGCTAAACGAACCACTCACCATTAGCTTTGGAATTCACCAACAAGCCTTCGCTTCCAAAGCTGGAGATGGTGCTATCTTCGTGAATCATCTGAAGCCGGAGAACGTATTTCAGATCCCATATCACATCCGCCATGCTCTGCCTCTCTCCGCCGTAATCCTTCAAACACTTCTCCGCGATTTCCATGAATTTCCTTAAAGAACTCGGCTCAATTTGACCTGTCAATCTCTGATCTACGATCTTATCGATTATACCTTTTGATTTGCAGGACATCGCCCACTCGGCTAGATTCACTTTCTCGGGAGGAAGATTATTTTTGAGAGCCGATCTCGCGCACAAGACCTCGAGGAGAACAAATCCGAACGCGTAAACATCGGATTTCTCCGTCAAGATGCTTGTCTGCACATACTCAGGATCAAGGTAACCGAATGTTCCTTTGATGTTAGTGCTGATATTGATCAGATCTTCATTACGAACCGCGAGTTTCGAGATACCGAAATCCGCGACTTTGGCAACATTGTTCTCGTCTGTGAAGGGAATCTTCAAGCCTAACTGTAGATTGCCTAATGGCGAATTGTTGTCGGTACTCCCACCTCCTCTGAACAATGGCAAAGTAGACCACACAGTGACCTCAGTGTCTGACTTCTTCTTCATCGATCGCCTCTGCTCCAAGAAAAGTATAAACAACAAACCCAAGACGAGAAACGATGCAACAGCAACACAACCAGCGATGATGTAAACCCTGGAACTACTTCCATGAGAACCTGATTTTTGCAAAAACTCCATCACCTCTAGACCATTCAGAAAACCAGCTTTCTTATTGGGCTCCTTAGTACCTATAGTCACATTCAATAGTCCAGAACGAGGAGAGACATTTGCGACATCTCTATAAAATGGAGTCACTGGCCCACCATACGCTGAAGGATTTACATCTTCTTGCCAGTTCCCATTCACATAGAGATGGAAATCGGAGCTTTGTGAATTCTTCAAAATATCACAGAAGTGAATCCTGATGAAGTAACTATAGTCCCTGTTGACCTTAAACGACCAAGTAACGTTCATTAAAATACCCGTTTGCGGACTCGAGCTACGGTTCATTGCTTTAGCTGTCTGGTAGACGAAATCAGGAGCAGTGAAATTCGTGGCTGACCCTGACCCTGGCACGTAGTTAAGCTTTTGTGTTGAATTAATGTTCCTCGCAGAATCTTTTCGGTAGAGAAAGTAATCGTCAGGCGACCAAGTTCGTCCCAAGGTATCATTTTCTGGTGTGATTTTCTCGCCTCCTACGTTTAATCTGTAAATTATATGCAGATTCTTGTCGGCATCTTTCGGAAGGTCGTTACGAGCAGAGAACACTTCAATGGCGTTGACGAGAGCTAAAGAGGAATGCTGGGGCACAAATCGAATTTCTAATTTTGGCGAGTCAATCATCAGGAGAAACTCTTCAACTCGTGGGGTCTCAGTGAAATTCTCAAGTGGGAAACTTTTCAAGTGATGATTAGAACCAGAAATAGCAGAGACAGTGAAACGAGCAGTTAAAAGATCTTCCCTAGAAAACACAGCAGAGAAATGGAGACGCACAAAGTGTAGGCCAACAGGATCGAGCTGGAACTTGTAAGAAGAAGGGCGTCTGAATATCCTAACCGTCCGGTAGATTACGGGCGCAACGGACGATTGGTTGTTGATGACTTCAGTTGCTTTGCTGCTCAAGGAAACAGAGTTACTGCTGGAGCTCATATCTCCGACGAAGGTCCGGTCACCATAATCGGCATTAGAATCCGACCCACAGTTGACGTAAAACTTCTCAGGACGAGAATACTCAGAAGTAGCAGAAAGAGTGAGATGAGGAAGAAGAAGAACAATAACCATAATCGTTACAAAGAGAGAAACAGAGTCGAAAAAACGGAGATTCTCCATAGCTTTGATGGAGAGAAAGAGCGAGAGAAAAGTCAAGTATTTGAGGTCAATGGATGAAGAAACATGTGTGGTCTATGTGAAGAGGATTGAGGAAGAAGATGAGATTGAAGGAGAGATAGAGAATTGAAATCATTGGTGTGAGAAAAAGATAGAAGACCGGAGTTGACTTTCAAGTCATCGTCTTTTGTCCCGTGAAACAACCACTCTCTAATCTTTCACCTAAGGCTCTCCAAAACTGACCTAGTAAACGGTCAGTCTATATTTCTGAGATTTTTTTTTTTTTTTTTAAATTCGAGATATTAAAATTTAAACATTTGTAGTTATATGTTTGTCTGTTTGATTTTTTTGACATGATAATCTTTTTTATTCAAATTGCTTTCATATGATTTGTTCAATGACTTTGTGGTAACTGTAATCTGATTAATAATTTGGAAATTTAAGGAACACATTTTAAAAAGTTGAAAATTTATTTAATCAATTATAACTTTTATTTAGGATTATAATGATTCTTGGTAATGCCTTTCGGTTTAATGAACGCTTACAAGCTTTAATGAATGCTCTATTCAAGCCATTCCTTCGGAAGTTTGTCCTCATATTCTTTGATGATATTTTGGTCTTTAGCAAGAATAAAGAAGATCACATTTAGCATTTGGACTCCGTCTTACAAATCTTCAAGGACAATCGCTTGTTTGTGAACCGTAAGAAATGTTCTTTCAGTCAGAACAAGATTGAGTACTTGGGGCAGATCATCACAAGAGAAGGAGTCGCCACAGATAACTCGAAAATGGAGGCAGTTCGTCTTTGGTCAACACCAAAAACAGTCAAGGAGCTTCGAGGTTTTTTGGGATTAACAAGTACCTATAGGCGATTTGTGAAGGGTTATGGGAGTTTGGCGAAACCCTTAACCGATTTGTTACGAAAGGACGCCTTCCTTTGGTCAGAAGCAGCTCAAGTGGCTTTTGACAATCTCAAAATTGCTATGTCGTCGGTTCCAATTCTGAGGCTGCCAAATTTCAGTATGGTTTTCACAATTCAAACGGATGCATCGTCCACCGGTCTCGGCGCCATTTTACTACAGTAAAAACAACTGATTGCCTTCTTTAGCCATGGTCTTACACCTCGGGAACAACTCAAATCTGCTTATGAACGGGAGTTAATGGCAATCGTGATGACAGTGCTTAAATGGAGACATTACTTGTTTCATTTCGTTGTGGAGACAAACCAACAAAGCTTAAAGTTTTTGCTGGATCAATGTGGTGTGACCTTAGACCACCAAAAATGGCTGCTGAAACTTATCCCGTTCCATTTCGAGATAAGGTACAATCCTGGCTGCACTAATCGGGTAGCTCACGGTTTATCTCGCATCCCGCATCAGTCTTGGTCGGCAATTTCGGCCATGGCACTCACGCTACCCACCTCTCTGCAACGAGAAACTCTGTTTCGAGAGATACAGGATGATGACGGTTTACAGAAGCTGGTTCAGTTGCTGAAATCAAACCAACCGGTTAAACCCGGTTTAGTTTTAAAAGAAGATAGGGTTTGGTACAAGGACCGATTATTAATTCCCAATACTTCATCTCTTATTCCTACACTCCTGCGTGAAGCTCACTCTACCGTCACCGGCGGCCATGCTGGTGTTCTCTGAATCACCAAACGGCTCCAACAACTTGTTCACTGGTCCGGTCTAAAGAAGGACTCCACAGCTTCGTGTCCGAGTGTGAAACGTGCCAGACCAACAAATCGTCATCTCTTTCCCCGGCGGGTCTCTTACCATCTCTGCCTATACCATCAGCAATCTGGGAGGATATCAGTCTCGATTTCATCGAAGGCTTACCTATGTCGCAGGATTCCAATTCTATTCTGGTGGTGGTTGACCGCCTGAGTAATTATGGGCATTTTTTGGCTTTACGACACCGTTTCACAGCTAAGGAAGTGGCGGATACCTTTCTTTCCGGCATCGTTAAGCTCCACGGTTTCCCAAGACAATTGTTTCCGCAGAGATCGAATTTTCCTGTCCAATTTCTGGCGCGAGCTCTTCAAGCTTTCAGGCATTTCACTCCACTTCAGTACCGCCTATCATCCGGAAACAGACGGCCAAATAGAGGTTTTAAATCGGACCTTGGAATGTTACTTGAGATGTTTTGCGTCAGGGCAGCCGAAATCTTGGAAAAAATTCTTGTCTTGGGCAGAGTATCACTATAACACGGCTTTTCATATCTCTCTCAAGACAACACCCTTCAAAGTGGTATATGGCCGTGATCCACCAGCCCTACTCAGATTTGAACATGTTCAACAAAAACCTTTGGCTCGAACAAGCCTTGCGGGACAGAGACAAAATTTTGGCTGCAGTTACGGCCAATCTACGAAGATCACAGGACATTATGAAGCGGTCCTCAGGCAAATCATGCAGAGATATTGAATTTACAGTGGGAACAAAGGTTTACTTAAAGCTGAGACCATACAGACAAGCTTCAGTTACAAAGAAGATCTGTCAAAAGTTGGCAGCAAAGTATTTCAGACCGTACACAATCTATGAACGTGTAGGAAAGGCAGCATATAGGCTTCAACTTCCTGAGGGTTCTCGCATACAAAATGTGTTCCATGTGTCCCTTCTCAAGGAAACTCTTGGCACTGGCCTCCCGATTTCTCCCCTGCCTCCTGCCTTGACCGAGCTCGATAACATTACCATTGAACCTGAGACGATCGTGGAAACTCGCTACAATACAACAGGTCACTTGGAAGCATTGGTGCATTGGAAAGGTTTTCCAGCTGACGACGACGAATGGATTCTGGTACAGTATCTTACGCAGCAATTTCCACATTTTGAGCTTGGGGACAAGCTCCTCCTCAAAGGGGGGAGTATTGATAATCCCCTAAGAGTGTATTACCGTAAGAAGAGCAGGCCCAATAACATTGACAAAGATATTAAGGAGATCCATAACGTGAAAGTGATGAGTTGGCAACAAAGTGAAGACCACAAAGAGAAAAAGGTGGATAGCGTAGGGTGCGAGAAAACAGAAAAGCAGGACAAAAAGATGGACGTTGGGGTGTACCTTGGCTCAGCAGTAGGAGACAAAATCAATTACTGCTCAGAGACGGCTCAGGTGCAAGATAACTAGGGCATTCATACCCTTTAAAGAGAGAGTCTACAGTGAGAAAGATGACAGTTTTTTGGCAGAGTAGAGTCGGGCTACTCTTGTACTAGAGGCAGTGAATATCCTTTTGGGTATTCACTGATATCGTTTTTCTGTCTTGCATTTATTCATATTCTGTAAACTTCTCTCTTTGATTGATAATAAACTTCAGTATTTACATTGACCTTGAGAACAAAGTGAGAAAGAAACAGAGAGAGAGATTACAGAGGGATTACTTAGCAAGACATCATCTATGTGAGCAGAGAGTAGTTTGGCCACAACAAGTTCCTAGATATGTAGACTCTTACATACATGTTGCGAGTTTTTGGAGAGACTTAGTAAGAAGTGTCGGATCTCATCCTTACGGACAAATAAGAAGCCGTTGAACTTGTGTGACGAGAAGAACTCCAAGGTGCCGATGCGGCGCAGGTTTCGCCATTGGTCACCATAAGGCGCACTGGTCATAGTGGTGGAGTTGTACTCAATATGTTTCCACGACAATGAACTCTGGCCTATTGGCGAAAACAATGTCGTTTTTTGTAAAGCATTCTTCAGCGATGGAGTAGGAAGAGACGACAACCGTGAGACGGTTTCCGAGGCGGAGGCAGAAAATTGGTGCACAACCTAGGGATTGAGAAAAAGAGAGGAATGTGCGGTGGAGCGGCTTCTTCAGGATGTGAAGGTGTCCAATCAACGGCAGTGGCCTAGCCGGACTTGGTGGTAGGTTGAACTTGCTATGCCGTTTACCAAACAAAAGTTTAAGAGAAATGAAAAAGAAGAAGGCGAGAGATAATATTAGGAAATGGGTTTCCATTAGATCTAAGAATTTGTAAATGTGTTGAATTGAACATGGGAGATATAAGTTATAGCTTAATTTATAATGTAAGTGAGAGTTTACGTGGAGCATGATGGTGAAAAGAAGAAGTTCAAATTTTGGTGTTATCATGGGATTATCCCCACCCGTCACTAAAGATTCGTAACGTCTCATGCAATTAAATACCATTACACATGTGTAGTAAATCAACGCTAATAATAAATTCGGATCCGCCAGCGCGAGTGGCGTTGCTAGGTTAGTAGGTATACAAGATCTTTGAGTTCAAGAATTCAGCTAAGTTATGGGAATTAATCAACACAAAACAAATGGATATGAAACAAAGAAATGGGAGTTACATCTCAAACAAAATCATTGAGAATCTTATGGACTATTGTGGGACGAGCTCTACACATGGCTAGCAACGGTGTCGCTGGACGCATTGTGGTTGCTTCACTAATGTCCACATACTCTTCTCCAACTCTCTCCCATTCGAAACACTGAATCATCGACCCGAGAGAACTCACTACTCGCTGAGCTAGCCCCGACCCGGGACAAGCTCGCCGCCCCAGCCCAAATGGCATCAACTTTTTATCTTCCCCTTCTTTCTCAAACCGCTCCGGCTTGAACTTTTCTGGCTCTTCCCATATACCAGGGTCTCGGTGAATGGCCCAAGCGTTCACTATTAATGTCGTGCCACGTGGGAAGTCGTAACCCTCAACCACACAATCATCTGTTGCCCTATGTGGCGCAAGTAACGGAGCAGCCGGGTAAAGTCGAAAAATCTCTGACACAATGCATTGGAGGTACGGTAGGTTTTTAGTATCCGGTTCATCTATCAACCGGTCTAATCCAATTTTTGTATTGATTTCAATCCTTGCTTTCTCTAATACTTCTGGATGGTTCAACAAATTCAACATCACCCATTCCAAAGTTCTTGTTAACGTTACATTTCCGGCGAATATCATAACCTATCCAAATAAAATTAATACGTAGTCACTATAAAAACTTTTAATTAGTGTTTTCTATGAGAATAAATAGATTCCTCGACACTTACAACTACGAGTCCTTTGAGGGTGACATCTGTGTAATAATCAGGCTGGGTTTCTTGGAGAGAAAGCAAGTGATCAATCATAGTGTTACCCTTTTCTTTTTGTGCACGTTTCTCATCTACTAGTCCTTGAAGAAACTCATCGACCCGAACCGCCAATTTCTTGACCCGTTTCTCATAATCTGTAACCCAACGCAGAAGCGGAATATAATCGGAAGCATGTCCGACTCCGGCACTAGATACCGCCTCGTCAAGTAGCAGCCTCATGCGTTTTGCATCGTCATCGTGCTCTGTTCCATCTCCGTAGAATCGTTTTCCGGCTATCATCCTGAGGATGTTATTGATATTGAAGTTCCCAAACAATGATCTCAACTCCACTTTCGCAAACTCCTAATTTATTATCACAGAAACATATGGTTAGGCATAAAAAACTGTTAAGATTATCACATCGTTAAGTATAATATATATACTCTAACATATACATAATATATATCATTTCACTCATCGGCACCTGTTTTTTAATTTGAAAATCTATGAATCTTGGATTGATATAAGTACTCAAGTTGAGCTGTATCGAGTACATTGCCATTCTCAAAATTAGACCGGTTCAAGAGAGGGTAGAAAAACAATTATCTCGAGGATGAGTATTAGAAATCTTACATCAACGAGAAGTTTATTTTTTCGTTTTCTCAACAATTTTAGATCTTATCTAATATACAAGAACAAATATCTAGATTACCAGTTAGTGGTAAATTATGGATCTTGACATAACAAATATATAAATTATATATATTTTATTCGTAGAATTGCACTTACATATTGCGAGTTTTTGGAGAGACACAATATCAAGTGTTGGATCTCGTCTTTACGGATGGATAAAAAACTATCGAGTCTATGAGATGAGAAGATCTCGATGGCCCCTATACGGCGCAGATTCCGCCAGTGATCACCATAAGATGTAGTGGCCATAGTGGTGCAATTGTACTCAACGAGTCTCCCGAATGTAAACTTCTGTCGATCGGCCAAAACAACGTCGTTTGTGGTAAAGCATTCTTCAGCGACGGAGAGGGAGGAGACCACAAACGCAACACGGTTGCCAAGGTGAAGGCGGAAAATTGGAGCTCCACCGAGGGATTGAGAAAGGGAGTGCAATGTGCGGTGGAGTGGTGGTTTGAGGAGGTGGAGGTGTCCAATCACCGGCAGTGACCACGCCGGACTTGGAGGTAGGTTAAACTTGCTCTGCCATTTACCAATCAAACGTTTTAGCAAAAGGATGAAGAAGAAGAAGAAGAAGAAAGATAAGATTAGCAAATTATATTCCATAAGATCTTAGAATTTGTTTTAGTTTGTTTTTCTTTTGTTGTTGTTTTTGATTGTTGTCAATGTGTTGAATTAAACATGGGAGTTAAAGTTATATAACAGGGTATATCCTACCCGTCACAATGTTATATATGTTCGTATTGTCTCAAATTCATGCACTTAGTGACTAATAAGTAAAACATGGAAATAATTAGGAAATGAAAATTTAATATATAATTTTCTATTTATTTGGTTCATATTCTATTTTAGTTTTAATTTTTAATTTATTCATTACTTTACAGTGACTAATACATAATTTTTATTTTTTAAAACAATATTTTGAATGGACAGTTATAGAATTAAAATTGGAAAAAAAATCATATCAACATGATATTTCCTTTAATATATACATATATATATATATAATTAGTTGGCTGGATATCATTAAACCCAACATGTGACAGTTTTATAACTTATAAATTGTTGAAAAGTGTCAAAAAGTAATGGTAAGAAATTAAACTTAGTGATATTTTTTATATATAAAAAAATTGATAATAAAGTACATTTAAAACTTAATTTTTATTTACTGAAAAATGGTACTAAGAAATACTTTTAAATACTTATTTAGCTAAAAATATAATCGAATTCACCGAATACACTAAAGTTGTTTCGTATTTATAACAACAGGATTTTTGTTTTTGGTTTCTTTATGTTAACAAATAGGCGTATAACTACGATTACAAAAGCGATGAGGGTAAAAGATATAAAACTTTAAATTGAGTTTTTTTTTGTTGTAAATTCGAGTAAATCAACATTACTCGAGTAGAACTCTATATTCTGGGCGTCGGCCTGTGGTATTCTTATATTCACTCGAGTAGAGCTTTGAATTATGGTATATGTCGATTTTGAGTAACTTTGAGCCACATTTTTGTAGTTTGAAAAATCTCGTCCCGAATTTTTGGTTATCCACCCTAGTTTTGGAGTTTAAGGAGGTGTTATTGGTTTGTGTATTTAGATGAAGTTTTGATTACTTTAAAAATTATGAAAAGTAACTACTTTAAAAAGATTTTAAAAGATTACAAAAGAGTATCTCCAAAATATTGCATAATATTTTCAAAGATTATAAAAGAGTATCTCAAAATATCTCAAACTTTTATAGATTATTTCCCAAAGTATAGAGTCATCAAGACATCTTTTTCTAAAGTATATCCAAAGTATCTCAAACGTTTATGAAAATACTACAAAATTGTTTTTTTCATCTACTATAAAATTGTTCAATTACTACGTCAATTCTGAGGAACACGAGCTTTTAAGCAAAGAATTTCCATTAGTGCTTTTTTGAATCTTCTTTTGTTTAGAGAAATAGTTCTCGTATGATGTTTCTTTTATTATTGTCCCAAAATAATTTTTTATTAATTGATTTACTGTCTTTGATGAGTGTGAGAGAGAAAATAATGAAACGATGGTTTAAGCATTCATATTGTAAACGATGACTTCTTATGTTTAAGCGATGACTTCTTAGGATTATCATTTAAACGATGGCTTCATATTAGGGAAGAGGAGAACATAGAAGGCTCGGATTTGGTGACAATGACAAGAGCAGTAAAATGCTTCCATAAAAAAAAAAAATCCTAGGAGAATACTTTGAGAATCCCTCACTAGGTACAATACTTTTGATGATTAGATTTTGTGAAGCAAAATGTTTAGAATCAATAAATCAATAACACAATATTTTAATTCAATGACAAAATGAATTACTTTCATATTATTTGAATAACACAAGACTTTTATTGACTTTATAAAATCATGAATCCAATACCTCTAGATTTATAAAGATTTTAGATTACTTTTTACAAATACGTAAACTAATAACACCAAACTTTAATAGAGTTTTGAAAAAATTTAAATGAATAACAATAGAATCTTCATACCATTCAAATCTTTAAAACTCCATCTAAATACACAAACCAATAAAGCAAATAAAAAATCAAGACATATATGCAAACCTTTTTTCAAAAATAAAATTATATATATTATATATGCAAGCCTCCTAATTTAGAATAGAAATTCATTTGAGTAAATATTAATTTTATTACAAACATTAACCCTCTTAATCTAGTATTTTACAAAATTTTAATAATTATTTCCATACCATATAGTGGCAAAAAGTATTACATAATATTCAAACCAAATTACATCTCTTAGTGACTGTAACTTGAAGACCATGCTTCATGTGAAGAATAATAGAAGGAACTGGCTCGATCTTGTGTCCTTCGACAACCTTTATCTCATAGTTTTGTATAATTTTCACAGCCACTGTCTTCATCTGTGTCAACGCCACTTCTTTCCCCAAACAAGTCCTTGGACCGGCATTGAACGATAAGAACTTAAAAGAAGGCTCATGGATCAACCTTCCACTCTCTGAAACCCATCTCTCCGGTTTAAATTCCGATGCATCTTCTCCCCAAACCGATTTCATTCTCCCTAATGAGTAAAGACAGAAGACAATCTTTGAACTGGCATCGACTCTGTGTCCGCTCGGAAGGACGTCTGATTTTGTAGGAGACTTGTGCTGAAATGGAACTGGTGGATATAGCCTGAGGGCTTCATACAACGCGCCCTGTAAATACACCAACTTGTTTAATTCCTGATAATTGAATGAATCAATATCAGAATCAAAATCATTGGTTCTTGGAGATAGTTTTGTGTTGATTTCTTGACGAATCTTGGTTATGGCTTCTGGGTTCTTGGAGAGAAGCCAGAAGAACCAAGTGAGAGCAGAACCTGTGGTGTCTCTACCAGCTAACATGAAGCTTAAGATCATGTCTCTAAGGAATTTGTCATTACTAGGATTTAACAACTTGTACTTGGTCGTATCCACATTCATGTAAGAAATCAACAAATCTTTAGAAGAAGAGTCAATGTTAATAACCCCACGGGTTATTTCATCTCTCTTAGAAGCTATGCACTTAGAACAAACTCGGTCGAATGTCAAGTGAGCTTTTTTCATCTTCAACTCATCTCCAAACCCAATCCATCTTTGCATCTTCCAAACCATCTCCGGCTTGACATGTCTGAAGAATATCACTTCCTCTGCTTCGTCTAAAGCTCTAGCAAACTCGATTTGCGGCATATTAGTCGAGAGACAACCTGGATCAACCCCGGTTGCTAAAACAAACGAAGTGTCGAAAGTAAATCTTTGGAACACATCTTGTAAGTCAACGACTAGTTTCTTCTCAGCAACGTAATCAAGAAGTGGGACAAGCCCTTTCTCTAGCTTACTCATGCTTGTTCTTAGTGTAAAACTTTGAAAATCCTGATGACTCATCATGCTTTGAGCTGATTTCCTCAGATCTTTCCATAGTTCTGAATCCGCGTTGAAAATCCCATCTCCCAAAATATCGAATATCTTCTTGAACTCGGATCCTTTCGGGTAATTTGCGAAGTTTGAGCTCATGATGTAATGGATATTGGCCGGATCAACGGTGATCAACATGTCGAGGCCACCGAAACACGGGCCTTTGAAAGGATAAGTTAAGTTTGAGGCCTCGAGAAGCTCGGTTACATAGTCATAAACACGAGGGATCTCGACGAGTAAACCCGGAAGCATACCGAGTAACGGCCAGTCCGTCAGAAAGGAACGGTGAGGTTTCTTGCTAATCAAGAAATATCCGAAAAGAAAGGAGAAAGAAAGGAAATAAATTGAGACTTCAAGTAAGGTTATCAAAGCCATTAGAGAGAATTGAGAAAGTATTTCTTCTTCTTCTTCTTTTGAGACAACTTGATTTTGTTCCTAGCTAGTACCACATAATATAAGATAATGTATCATTTAATATAAGGGCCTGCGTATCATTGAAACTGGTGATGTGTCTCTGTCGTTTGGGTAACGAAATGAGATAATATCTTGCTTTATCTGGATATTATTGATCCATTTGTTTTATTCGGTATCTAGCTTTGTTGATCCTAATTTGAAAACCAATGCATGTGACATATTATTTTTACTTAGTTATTTGTCCCAATTGATATATACAAAAAGGATCCAGCTGGTTTCTCTAACCAAGAAACCAATTAAAAATACAAAAAAGAAACTTGTTATTATAACATTTGTCTATCACCGTGCAGTCCCGTCGTCTGGTCAGTGACGAGTCTGAAAATTTTGGCTCACATATCAGCAATAATTTGAAGTGTAACTGAAAAAGTCAACAATGCAAACAAAATCTTAAAAACGTTTGGTACTGCCAGTATTTTTTTTTTCAACTAACTTATGAGATGTGTGTTGTGTTGGATGTATAACTAGAATTGTTTGTAAAACATTAAGCAAATTGAGTTTGTAAGGGTTTTTATTCACTTGATTGCTTTGATATCTAATTGTACTTCAACCTGGACACAATGTATTTAACTTTGAGTTCCGGGACTGGTTACCGATGCGTCTCCCGTGGGACTCTCCCCACAAATTTTACTATCAATCAAAGCTTACACAACGTTTTAACGGTGCTTTCTTAATGTACTGTGAAAGCAAAAGAAGATACAGTCAACAAAATGAGAAAGATCAAAAGGAACACTTTCAAAGACGAAGACTCGAACTTTTTTTTTTTTGTATGAATGTTAAATTATATTCAGAACAAAAACATAGCGTTTTTACAATAAATGCATCGAGAATCTGAAAAAGAATTAGAATCCGACTCTTTTAATGGTAATAAACAGTAGCCTCGTTAAACCCCAAAGTTGGAAAACCCAATGTGGGAAAAACCAACCCTGGAAAAAAGAGTACTAGCTGTTTATTAAGAGTCGGAGCAGAAGAAAATATAGGAAAAATACTCAAAAGAAAGAGCATTGCTGAATGAGGATAACGAGTCCAAAGGTGTGAGGAGAGGACTATGATTCGTCGAAGAATGCTCATTTAGATCCTCTGCTTGTGAGCCATATGGAAAAGCTATCTTTAAGATGTTGGTCTGTTGCTGGAATCGTTGAGATACGGTTACGAACACCCTTCTCAATGATATTAAAGAGCCTTCGCGGAGTTGACAGTGGAGTCCCATGCCTTCTTACATTTTGCTCTTGCCATATATGATAAACTGCTGAGTGGGAGACATATCTGAGGAGGAAACGAGCCGTATATGAAGTTTGTGCGCTGATACCATTGTTTATTGCCATCCAATTCGTTGAGAATAAATTTCCCATCAATTTCTTCGACAGGGCAGCCCAAAGAGTTGATGTGTATCGACAGTCAAAGAAAAGATGATTCTGGTTTTCCTTACACACACCACAAAACAAACAAGTGGAATTGTAAGCAGGATTCCAATGTTTGATTCTATCACCCATGGTTAAACGGTTGATAGAAGCAAGCCAAGTCTAAAAAGAAAAATTTGGTATAGAATGTTTAAACCAAACATTAACATACCAGTTCGTTTGTGGTTTACGTGTTCGGATGAGAGAGGTCGTATGCTTGGTATAGAACTCGTCTTAGATAGGAGTATGCAGTGTATCGCCAGGTATGAAGATCTTGTCCCTAAGGCATAGGGCGAGGAATCAGTTAATGGATTTCATCCTTAATCAGATTGAGACAAAGAGTGCAGTGGCGCCGTCTACGACGAATCGATAACTCTGATTCTCCGAAATCCCCAAATCGATAACACCTCTCAAGCCTGTCATATCCATCAATCGTCCAAGAGGAGACCATGAGTCATACCAGAAGGAGATTGTATTACCAATACCAACTTGCACCTTATGAAAGCTTTTAGCGAGAGCTCTATATTTCAGAAGTTTTCGCCACATCCAAGAGCCTTTTGAAGTTGTCTCTTTAATATTCCAAATAATATTACCCTGAAACAAATTGGCGTACATCCATTCAACCCACAGTGAAGGCTTATGGGATATCAGCCTCCACAAAAGCTTAAGACAACATACTGTATTAACCTCTTTAAGCTATTTAATGCCTAAACCACCCTCAGAATAGGGAGTGGTGACATCTGACCAAGCCAACTTCGCCTTCTTAGTACTCAAAACTGGCTCCGACCAGAGAAAAGAAGAACATAAAGCATTAATCTCATCCACACAACCCTTCGATAATCTGAAAGCACTCATCCAGAAGTTAATAAGACTCATTATAACCGACTTTAGCAACAGCAGCGGCCTGCATATGAGAGGAATCTGATAGTCCAATTTTGAAATTTGCTTTTTATCTGTTCAATAAGGACTGCATACTCGCCTTTAGTCATTCTCTTCGTCATGAGTAGGAGGCCTAGATAGCGGACACGTAACTCTCTTTGAGTGAAGGAAAAACGATTAGCATATTCTGTTTTTGAGTTGATTAGCTTTCCTCCAAGATAGAGAGTGGATTTCTTCATACTGATCTTTAAACCTGATTTTACTGCAAACGAGTTGAAGATTGAGATTATACCATGTATTGAGCGCTCGCTACCATCAATAAACACCATCAAGTCATCCGCAAAACAAAGGTGAGCTAGCTGAATATTCTGACAACGAGGATGGTAACCAATTGACCTCTCCATCGCACCCTTATCAATCAGATGCGATAAAACATTCATGCAGATAACAAAAAGATAAGGAAATAGAGCACAGCCCTGTGTTAACCCACGCTTACTACCAAAATACCCTGCAAGTTCTCCATTAACCTGAACCGAAAAAGAAGCGGTGGTTATACAAAGACAGATCCAATGGATGAAATCCGCTGGAAAATGTAGCGCCTCCAACGTATTTAGTAAGAAGCTCCACTGGACTGAATCGAAGGCTTTAGCTATATCAATCTTTAAAGCACATCTAGAGGCAATGTTCTCCTTGTGATAATCTTTTACTAGTTCAGAAGCTAGCAAAACATTTTCCATGAGTAAGCGTTGACTCACGAAAACTGATTGATTCAAGGAGATAAAGCTGGGTAACAACTTCTTCAACCTGTTCGCCAGAATTTTAGAAACAACTTTATAAATCAAGTTGCAGCAGGATATTGGCTGATAATCTTTCATGTCCAGAGCTCTCTCCTTTTTAGGGATGAGAGTTAGAATAGGCGAATTAACAACTTTTGGTAAAAAACTTTTTTGGAAGAATGATTTAATAGCCACCGTGAAATCATTACCAGTTAGGTCCTAAGAAGCCTTAAAAAATTCAAATGTGTATCCGTCAGGTCCCGGTGACTTGTTATTAGGCATACCAAAAAGGGTAGTTTTTATCTCCTCACTTGTGACCTCAGCAATCAACATCATTATACCTTCCTCAGAGCAACGATAGGAGATGAGCTGAGATAAATCCTCCACTGACATACCCTCATAGTCGGAAGGCTGAAAGTTGTAGAAGTCCTGAAAATGAGTCAAGGCTTCAAGTTGAATCTCCTATTTGTCTTTTAAAATATGACCATGACGATCTCGTATCTCCTTTATACTATTTATCGCTTTATTTGCCTGAATTGATCGATGGAAATAAGCATTGTTCTTGTCATGGACTGAAAGATAATGGAGCTTTGATCGTTGTTTTAAAAACCTTTCTTCTAGGACCTGCAAACACTCCCACTTTGCTTGTGCAATCGCCTCTTGTTCCATTAAATGATCAGATGGAGAAGTCAACGTTGAGGTTTGTTTTTGACATAAGTCTTCGTATGCTTCTTTGGTTTGCTGTGAAAGTTTGCCTAACTTCTCCCTACCCAAGGTCGTCAGTTGGTTCTTTAGACCCTTTAGCTTCTTCGATAACCAAAACATTGAAGAAGTCGAGACAAATAATGGAGGAGTAGTTTCCCAAAAAACCTGAACTGTTTCCTGAAACTCCAGCAAAGACGAAAGGACATTAGAAAACTTAAACGGCTTCCGTACTGGGAAGGTGGCGAGTAAAGACTTAGTCATCCTCGAAGATGATCTGAGCAGCCTCCTGACTCAAAAACAGATTAGGAGTCCTGGAATGCCGTAGACCACGCATCATTTATTAAGAACCGGTCTAGTTTCTTACACACAAGCCCTTCTCCATGTTTGTTTGTACAAGTTAAGTGGGGACCTTGTCCTCCTAAATCCGAAAAAGTACAGCAACGAATCAGATCTTGAAGCTCTCTCATCCCTGAAATCACCCCATTGTGAAAGTTAGAATGATCCTGGACATCGAGAATTTCGTTACAATCACCACAAATGAGCCAAGGTTTATTTCGAAACATCGGCAAAAAATGATGGGATCGCAAGTCATCCCAAAGCTCTCTCCGATTCTCCATAAAGTTTGAAGCATAAACAAAGCTGCAAAAGAATTTCTGATCCTCCCCATTAAGCAGAATAGAAATAGTAATTAATTGACTGCTCTTATAAACTGGTGAAACTCTAACATTCGTATTCCAAACCACGCAAATATGACCAAGACGGTGATGCTCATAATTTGTAATATAAGACTAGTCATGACAGAACTGAGAAAGGATCGAAGAAATACGCGTCTCCTTCACCCGAGTTTCCAAGAAACCACCAAACTGAAAAGAACTACCTGCAAACCATTGTCGAATAATCTGATGTTTACCCTTTTTATTAAGTCCCCTAATATTTCAGAAGAACCCATCCATTAAGATTGTTTTTTGAGACGTTTATTGGCAACACTCGCAGGAGCTTTATGTTGAGCCGAGACTTGTGTTTTTCTTGAATTCCGAGTTATTAGCCGAAGACCATGTTGATTATCTATATCAATGGCATTCTGAGTTGAAGCAAGAGAGTCCTCAGCCTGCTTTTCAGTTACCTCAGTTTCTCTAACCTCCGTATCATTTTCCACTTCGAGAATATTAAAACGTTAGATGTCAGTAACATTCTCTACCACATCGTACTTTTTTGGAGATGGTTTGCGACATACCTTTCTTGGCAAGATCCAGAGAGTATCATCAACAGCTGGAGACTGAGATACCGTAGAACCGTTCTTCTCTGTTTCTATAACTGGATCTTGAATATCCACGGCTTGCACATTAACAGCAGTAAAATCCATTGTTAACACCGTTCTCGAAGGAGCTTTAGGAGAACCCATTTGGCGATGCTTTTGTGGCGAAATACTTTCACCTCTCCGAATCAGCCTTAAAGGAGAGTCGTTGACTACAACTATTCCTCCATTTTCACGAGCTTTGGGAGATCTAGGAGTATCCCTCACTTTCTCATTAATCAAACTCTGTTCCGGAAGAGGTATTTCGGCGATTACTTTGAACGAAGGTGAAGCAGATAATGCTGCTGAATCCATCTTCGTTGAACCAGCTACAATCTCTTGTCCCGCCACCCTTAGTGGACGCCTACACACATCATGTAAGTGTCCCCAACTTCGACAGTTGTTACACCTTGGAGGCAACCAATAATATTCATACTCAACCACGACTTCTACTCCCATTTGTGCTTCGAATCTGTACTTTGTTGGCAATTCAGCTGAGAGGTTTACCTCGACAAAAACTTTAGTCTCGTCAAAGACCTTACAAAGCTCTGTGACAGCGGCG
This sequence comes from Boechera divaricarpa, assembly GCA_026770425.1. Classification (NCBI taxonomy): domain Eukaryota; kingdom Viridiplantae; phylum Streptophyta; class Magnoliopsida; order Brassicales; family Brassicaceae; genus Boechera; species Boechera divaricarpa. Next base: position 2,381,309 of record CM049186.1, on the reverse strand, counting down.
TAAGGTTTGTTACGCCTTCTCTCTCAGGTTTCACCCGAGCGCTACTAAAGAGTAGTCTCGAGAGTTTAACTCATAAGACCGCAAGTGCACAGTCATGCAATTGTAGTAATACGGGATCGATCCACATAGAGAATAAAATAACTATACAGAGGATGCAATTGCAAATCTAATCTAGGCGGAATAATAAAATAGGAGTTGTGTCCTAAGTTATATGAGGCGGTAAAATAAATAACATTGTTTAAATAACATAAATTAAAATTGCATAAACAAAATACTTAAAATAAATAACATAAATTAAATTGCATAAAAATAAAATACTGAAATTAAATTGCATAAATTAAATTACTGAAAATAAAGTCCATAAATTAAAGTGTCGAAAAGTAAATTGCAGAAATGTAAATTGCGGAAAATAAATTGCGGAAATTAATGTGCATAAATTAAAAGTGCATAAATATAAATTGCTGAAATGTAAATTGCTGAAAAGTAAATTGCATAAATTAAATTGCGGAAATATAAAGCGCAGAAAAGTAAATTACAGAAAGTAAATTACATAAGTTAAATTGCAAAAATATAAATTGCATAAATAAATAAACATAAGTAAAATAACATAAATAAAATACTAAATTAATCAATTACAGTTAATTGGATGATAATCGATTTATCAGGGATTTCAGATTATAGGGTTCATGCTTAACCTTTTAAGTTTGTGTTATCAATCTAGGAATTTTCTGTTATAAATCAGTCCACTCTCGTGGTATGCTAGTCACTGTGTCCGACCCACTCTCGTGGCGACTTTCACGCATTGCGCACAATCCCATCATCGATTACTCTTATGAGTGATAAACACATCAGTTGGCGTTGTCACACATCCAACCAATTAACCAAGTGTTTAGCTTGCGTTAGAAGTGTGTCTAAGATAAAGAGTGAATGACAGATCTATTTCTAGAATACAATCTCACTCTCGTGATGATGTATTCCTGAGATCATTATCTAACTTTGGCCACAGCTAGATAAGCATTAAGGTGCTCCATCAAACAACAAGCTCGATGCTAACTAATACTTCCTAATATGCAAGTCTGAAGTTTTAACCCACTCTCGTGGTGGTAAGGGCTTCTATTCGTATAACCTCATCTACTGATTTGGTTATAACCTTAAGCACATCCCATAGGACATGACTAAACATTTAGAGTGCATAATAGAGTAGTTAGATCGGTCAAGAGCAATCAGACATATTGAATCCTAAATCTTCAATTCTATCATCGACCACCATCCTAGTGGTTTAAAAGATCTACTCTCTTATCTTTCTGAGGGTGACTGCAAAGACAAGGATTAGGTTCATAAAACAGTAAACAATAAACTAAAAAGGAAGAACAGAAAACTAAATCAAAGCATAAGCAAAAATAAACCTAAAGAAGAACTTTATTTGAAGGTGAGACAAAATGTGGCTAGAGAGTCTAAAAACTTGTGTTTAATGAAAATACATGAGTTTATATAGAGTTTAGGTGGCTTGGGGGAGTCTAGGCCTTAGAGGCTCTGGAATGTCATAACTCAAGATCATAAGCTTCCATATCTTGCAAGTTCGCATTAACCGAAGTTTCCATTTCTGCACAGTGACTAAGCATCGATAGGCCCTGGTCGATGCTCGTGGTCGTTGGGCTTCTTCTGATCGAGCGTCGACTAGCCACGGTCGATGCTTGCATTGATGGTCTTCGTCTTGGCTTCCAGTTCAGGTCCGAAACAGAGCATCGACCTACCCTGGTCGATGCTAGGGCCGCTGCTTCCTTTGTGAGGCTCTTGAGATGTTTTTTCATGATGTTCTTGGCCCCAACAAGTAGCTCCAAGGTCCCTGTAGCTTCTTAAGGTCCCAAAATGCTATGAAAGTGTACGATTTCCTCCAAGTATTTATAAACATATAAACAAATGCAAATGCACTAAAACTATCCTAAATGCAAGTTAGAAACATATAAAACTAAGCTAAATGTATGCAAGAAAACATGTAAAATACGATGCTTTCAACTCCCCCACACTTACCTTTTTGCTTGTCCTCAAACAAACAAAAGGTAAGCATGGTGAAGAAATGCTAAAAACAGTAAAGATAAGGAGAGTGAACTTGTACCTTCTGACATTTTTGTGCTTGATGCTTTTCGACTTTATGGAATTAGAATGATCTTTACCGTACTTATGTACTTTGCCATAAGCATAGCAACTCACCTTAGTTTGAACCGCTCCCTCGTTGTTCATGACCCACATGGTCGATCCCTTTTTGCATGACTGAAATAGAGCATTCACCGGAACCCTTCTGTAACACATCCCTGAATTCTCCTTCCTCCAAAGAATCTGATCATGCGGTAAACAAACCCTGATCGGGAGCTGAAACAACCCCACCATCGAACCCTGAAGAAACTTTCAAACCTCTTTCAGAAACACTCTCTGTTTCAGGCTGAGACGGAGCAGATGAATCTACACCTAAATCATTAGCGGCTCCTCCGGAATCACGTTTCTCCATGCTCGTCGGACTACTCCTAGCCGGCGACGGTGCCATCACCGATGATGGCTGCGCTAAGGAAACACAACCCTAATCACCTTCAGAATCGTCTTGCCACGTAAGCAGAGCCCTTCTTAAAATTCCAGCGTTCCACTTGTTTCTTTTTCCATACTCGAACTTCTTTTATCTAGCTTTCCTTCTTTTTCTTAATCTATCTAACTCTCTATCTCCATCGGCTCTATATATAACACTCACGTGAAAGAAGCTGCTCAAAATAGAGAAAGTCTTTTATAAAAAAAAGAAGAAAAAAAAAATCTTAGAACAGAAAACGCAACACCCACCAAAACGATTGAGCCCACAGTGTAACAACATATTAGCTTATTTTCGGCCCAGGGAAGAAAATGATTGAGGCCCATCTCTTAAGAGTTCATGTTCTATTATCATGAGTAGTTTGTAACTTTTTTCTTTTTTTTTACGAAATTATGTTTTCAATCAGTTCATTTCGTTTGGCGTGCGATTCGATTTTATCACGTTTTTGCTCAGATTAGAGACATAAAAGAATAAACTGATTTATTTTTCAGTACGGTTTTTGGATCGGTTTAATCAGATTTATTCTTTATTTATTCAAGAGAAACCAATATATATTATTCCTCTATTTTTCTATATGTTTTATTCCTCTATCAGATTTAGATATGTTTTGTTTCAATTTTGTGCCTAAGAGTCTACAAATATTTGTTTGAGACATAGGGATCAAAGACTTTTGACAAGAAAAGAAAATCTAATCAAATTAAATTAGATAGTTCATAAATTTTTAAATAAGAAAAAGAAAAAGATAGAGACAAAACCTAGAAAAGAGAGGAAAGAAGTAAAAGAAAAAGTGAGAGCAATATGCAAAGACGAAGGAACATATTAATTGCGTTTTTGAATTCAAAGCTAAAGCTACGACGTCTCTGTGTCCCTTTCCAACCGTAGCCATGTGACGAATCTTTTGAATGGTGATTACAATAGACTCGATGAAGATATAAAATTTGCTTTTCTCTAATATTTGAGTGATGATTACAAATTTTCCAGAGAGAAATTGTATTGGCTAACATAATTAAAATTTTCAAATATTTTAAATTTTTAAAAATGCACCTGAAACACCTCAATTTGCCGTGTTACGAAATCCGCATGCATTCCCAATAAATACTTGTACTCCCTCTTTTTCATAAGTGTCATTTTAGAGTTAATTTTTTAAAAATAAATAAGTGTTATTTTGAATTTTCAGTGTTGATGTTTGTAAGATTTTCAATTTTATCCCTACTATATTAATGCACTGATCAATAAAATTTTTGTATAATGTATTGATAAGGGGTAAATGATATTTATATTAAAACAGGGGAGTATATTTTAAGATTGATTTTCCACCAAATGCATTCGCAATTATGACACATGAAAATACTCTGAAATCAACGTGAATCTCAATTTGAAAATACACTATTATAGATATATGTTACTCTCACTTGGAGTTGAAACTCAGATGAACAAGTACATTAAACACACATGTGTAAAACATAAACACACGTGTAGAATAAGTGACCAACATATAATTGAACACTGAAACAAGACGTCTCTGATAAATAGTATAGACACATCATTGTTTTTGGGTCATTTCCTCCCGACAACGAAAACGACTGAACAGAAATGTTTTAACACTGCTTCTGCCAAATTCAGCCATAATATTCACCGAACTCAATCTGCTTTTATTATTGTACTAATTGTTATATCGTATACACAATAATACAAATCTTTCGAATATATTCAGAATACTAATTTTAGTTTGATTTATGGGCATAAATAAATTACTGTACGGAATGAGGAGGCTATAAGTTGGTTAGAGCAAAAAGTAATAAACCAAAGAAGTTAAATCTGTTTTTTTTTTATGTACATTTCACAAACCTACGCAAGTTAAATCTTGGATCGTCGTTTGTAAACTATATTCAAAAAAAAAAATCCAACTAAAATTTAATATTTATTTAATCATAATGTAATTGACTTTGAATATAGATTCCATGTCACGGACCTATTGAAAAATGTCCCCTGGTATAAAATAATACGGATTAAATTAAATTTTAAACGATTTGATTCAAACCTACCACCATGTTTTTCAATGTTAGGACTTTTGGTGGATAGACCAAATTATTAATCAATACACAGACTTGAACCAACCTTATCTTAATGTGGTTTCGTATATACGTATTTGCGAAATGTTACAAGGTAAAGTTAGGCATACGTTTAATTAGACGAATTAAACATGTCGTGATCCTCGTGGAAATGAAAATATCTACTGTCTTTAGTAAATATACAGAAATAACTCATATCTTCGAGTTGTTGTAGCCAACCGACAAGGTTATATTGGACAAAGCCATAATTAAATCGAATTAAAAGCATACATTTTGTTATTGCAAAATTTGTATAAACATGAGAATTTCGTACTTCGCAACAAATTTAATGCAATTTCGTTATAGGAAAAAAAATCATCACTAAAACTTTATACTCCCTCCACTGAAAAAAAAATTTCAATGTGATTTTTCAAATCGATTTCTTAATTTATTCTTTGCCCAAAGCTAATTTTCTTTTAATTAAGTTATTATCATTAACTAATTATTTATTGATTAAAGGTATATATTTATAATTAATAATAATAAAAAAATTTGTTTGAAATATGTCAAAACAACATATTTTGAAATGGAAGGAGTACATTATAAAATAAATAGCTAAAATTTACTTAAGAAGTTGCAACAAAATTTAGGACTGGAGAATCTAAATATTGTCTAGCAAGAGGTGTTGTAAATTCTAGTATGTTGCAAGTCTTATAAAAATTGGTCATTTTTTTTTCTCCTCAACTAGCTTAGTGGCTTTAATAATCTCTTAATACTATATGGAATAGAGTTCGAACTCTGAAACTGCAACTTTATGTTATGAGTTTTTAAAAGTGACCACTATTGTGCCACTTGACTCCCAAAAAAAAAAAAAATTGGTCATCTAACCAACTAATCTAACCTTTAGAAATTTAATGCTACAAACTGTTTTGATATTGTACTAATCGATTAATCAAAATAAATATGCAACTAATATTTTGGCTAGATGATGAATCGACTATGTTAGTCATACTTGAAGCAATTGTGCATGCTTTCAATTTTCTTATCGATAACCAAAAAGTTATGCGTTTTGAGCATTAATTGCTTTGGGTTGAGAATTCGAACAATTTAATTTAAGTTAGGCATTTCTCTTTAGCCTGTGCTCGTCTTCTCAAACTCAAGATTTGGTTCGTCTGTTCCAAATGCCAGATTTGAGTTTAACTTGTTGAGGTACCGATTTCGAATCATTGTGTTAAAACTTTGGCAGATCAAAGTCTTACAAAACTTTATTTAACAAAAAGACTTAAGAACATTGGTTTCTTATCTTAAGAATTCCGAATTGTTTTAACTGTTTTTAAAAGACATAGACATAGACAACTTGACTAGTGGCTGATGGATAATTTGGCTACCTCCAGGAAAAAAAAAAGAAAAGAAAAAGGAAACAGACACATTGTACAAAGACTTTTTTACACACGATCATTGTTTTCGTTTGTTAATACAAACCCACATAAAAATTTCTTTCTCGTTAAAACAAGACACATATTAAAGTATCTTTTTTGTGAATAGGAAATTACGTACACACATTAAATTTTATTTATATCAATACAATGACAGATATCTTCTATTTTTTCTCTTAAACATTGAAGTATATATATAACTTTTTCCACAAATTATGGTGTTTTGGTTAACATTGACACAAATACACGTACAAGTACGTAAAACCAATTGCTGATAGTCCTGGTTAGTGATTTACGATTCTCTATATGGATCCAAATTAGGGTTCCAATTTGTTCTGTTTTGACAAAGAAAAAACTGCATATGTTGCTGGAACAAGTTGCAAACTGTTCTGGTATGAGGTTCAACAAAAGAGAAGCTGACATAGACATCAAGACTTGCTGAGTAGGTGACGTGGATACAATAACAACTTAGAACTATCATACTAAGAGAATATCCATCGAAAATTTGGAAGATAACAAGATTGAGATGATATGAAGATTTGATATTATCTTATACGTGGATTTAGGATCTTGCGAATCCAAGAAATCCTGTGAATATAAATAAGGGGTTGAGGAGTTCGTGAAGATCACCTGTTGAAAGAGAACAAAAAGAGAGAAATAGCTAGATTAATATCAAGTATTGTCTTTGCTTTTTGTTGAGAGAGAAATCGTTTAGGATACAAACTAAGAGAGAATTCTTTAGTGGGATTTCTAATAAAAGTGATACTTGATGTGGTCGAGTATTTAGAGAATACGGTTCTAGATCCATCCAGTTTTTTAATTGGTATCAGAGCGGGCATCTGAACCAAGTTGTATCTTTACAACAGGTGAGGATCCTGCGGAAAGGATGGACTACTCCAAGGAGTTGTACGCTGTGACTCGACCAATCATGCTAAAAACAGAAAGCTACGGACACTGGAAAATGAAGATGAGAGCGGCCATACAAGGAATTAGTGTGGAAGCGTGGATGGATGTAAGGGATGGATGGACACCTCCAGTTGCAAGAGGTGAAAACGGAAAGGATGTTCTCAAGCCTGGAAATCAATGGACAGATACCGAGAAAGTTCAATGAACTGCCAACTCAAAGGAACTTTCAGCAATCTTTAACTCTATCAATGAAAATTAGTTCAAAAGGGTTCAAAATTATGAATCAGCTAAAGAGGCGTGGGACAAACTTACTAAAGCTTATGAAGGAACAACTAGTGTGAAGCGATCTAGACTTGATATGCTAGCGTCAAAGTTTGAGAACATCACCATGGAAGAAACAAAATCAATTGAAGAATTCAGTGGAAACCTAGTGCAATTGTTAGTGAGAGTGAAAACTTTAGAAAAAGGTACAAAGACAAGAAACTTGTGAAAAAGCTCCTTAGATGTCTTCCACCAACAGAGGTGGAAAAAAAGCTGAAATTCAATGTCACGAATGTCAAGGATATGGACATACGAAGGCTAACTGTCCAAATTTTAAGAAAACGGATCAACTCAAATGCTTTAGGTATAAAGGTGTCGGCCACACAAAAGTTGAATGCACAAGTAATCCTATCAGAAAAGACAAGTCTTACATCGCCGAAAGTGAAAGTAATTCAGATGACGATGATTCTGAGGATGAACTGACAAGATTTATGGCTTTTATGGGCAGCATCGAAGAAAAGGATGACACAACCGACAGCGACTCTGAGAATACAGTGGATGAATCAGAAGTAGAAGAATCGAGTGATGAGAAGGAAATTGATGTTGACGGTGAGTTTCGTACCTTGTATGACTACTGGTTGTTACTTAGCAAAGAAAAAGTATCACTCATGAAAGAAAAGCTGGATCTTCAAGAGATGAATGACAAACAGACAATAGAACTGACGGAAGTGATGGAGAAGAACTAAGAACTTGCTCAATTTCAACATATGAGTGAGAAGATGAATGAGGAACTAGCAGGAAAAGTTGAGAAAAACAGAGGACTCACTCAGGAGTTAATGGAAACAAGGAAGAAGATTCATATGCTGAATAGTGGTACAAAAGACTTGGAAAGCATTCTGGCTGTTGGAAGAGTAGAAAAATCAAACTTTGCTCTTGGGTATAATGGAGGTGAAACCAGTGGAAAAATAATTTTTGTTAAGGGCAAGGTTGAAAACTCAGATATAATTCAGATTCTACAGAAAAACAACACACGGTCTGTTCCAGCAAGACGTCAGAACAATTTCTTTAAGATTGTGAGTGGATATGAATGTTACTACTATGGATGTCATGGTCATATCAAAAGAAATTGTTATTGTTATGCTGATCGGGTGAACAAGCTACTTAGACAGGGAAGATTATATCATCACCAGAGACAAGGATCATAAGTGTATGTTGCAAAATCAGAATTGTATTGCCATGTTGCCTACACCTCTGCTAACTCTGTGTCAACCAAGACGTGGTACTTTGACAGTGGTGCTTCTCATCACATGACAGACAGTCAAGACAGTCTGAACAACTACACAGAAGTTAAAGAAAGCAAATTTACCTTTGGTGGAGGAGAAAAGGATAAAATAAAAGGTATAAGTGATTTAACATGAACGGAAAAACCTAAGCGCACAAATGTATACTTTGTTGAAGGACTAACATCAAATCTAATCAGTGTAAGTCAGTTGTGTGATGAAGAGTTGACAGTAAACTTCAACAAAGTCAAGTGTTGGGCAAATGATGACAAGAATCGTACCACCATGTCTGGCATACGTACAGGAAACAACTGTTATATGTGGGAGGAACCAAAAACCTGCATGAGAGCTGAAAAAGATGATCATGTGTTGTGGCATCAGCGTCTTGGACACATGAATGCTCGTAGTCTATCAAAACTGGTTAATAAAGAAGCAGTCAGAGGGGTACCTGACTTAAAACATGCTGACAAAATCTTGTGTGGAGCCTGAAATCAAGGAAAATAAATCATAGTTCAACACAAGAAAGTAGATGGGATCGAGACTACTCATGTGTTAGATCTCATACACATGGACTTGATGGGACCAATGCAAACTGAAAGCATTGCTGGTAAAAAGTATGTATTTGTCTTAGTTGATGACTTTTCATGTTTTACCTGGGTTTACTTTATCAGGAAAAAATCTGAGACAGTAGACAGCTTCAAGATTCTTGCTCTCCAGCTGAAAAACAAGAAAAAGATGGGAATAAAGCAAATCAGAAGTGATCATGGAGGAGAATTTCAAAATACAATGTTCAATGCTTTTTGTGAAGCTCAAGGTATCGTTCATCAGTATTCAGCCCCCAGGACACCACAATCAAATGGAGTTGTTGAAAGAAAGAACAGAACTCTTCAAGAGATAGCACGCACCATGATTCATGGAAATGGTATTGTAGAAAGATTTTGGGCTGAGGCTATTAATATTGCATGCTATGTGATTAATCGAGTATACCTGAGGATAGGAACAGAGAAAACGCCATATGAGATATGGAAAGGAAAGAAGCCCAGTCTTAGTTACTTTAGAGTCTTCGGATGTGTCTGCTATATCTTGAACGATAAGGATCAGCTTGGAAAGTTTGACTCTCGAAGTGAAGACGGATTCTTTTTAGACTATTCTCCAAACAGTATAGCGTACAAAGTCTACAACAAGACAAGGGGAAGAATTCTGTCATGACTGACATGACAGAATTGAGTGCCAATCCGATGAATCAAGAGAATTCGATTTCAAGAAAACAAAGGAGGAAGATGACAATAATTCAGGTAAAGAGTCAGAGGATACTTCAGGGACACAGCAAGTTCACAGAAATCACTCATCACAGGATGTAATTGGTGGGATTGATGAAAACAGGAAAACAAGAGGGAAACAAATTGACTTCAAACAACTAGCTGGTCACAAATAGTTTGCAGGAATTGTGTTATTTGAAGAAGTCATGTTCTCATGCTTTGTATCTCTGTTTGAACCAAAGAATGTGAAGGAAGCATTGGTTGATCATTTATGGATAAATGTTATGCAAGAAGAGTTAGAAGAGTTTGAACGAAATTGTGTTTGGAACCTGGTGAAGCGTCCAACTGATGTAAATATCATTGGCACTAAATGGATCTTCAAGAACAAAAGTGATAAAGCAGGAAACATCACTAGAAACAAGGCAAGACTTGTTGCTCAAGGGTACACACAGGTTGAAGGACTAGATTTTGATGAAACTTCCGCCCCAGTTGCAAGGTTAGAGTGTATTCGCTTTCTATTGGGAACTGCATGTGCCATGAAATTCAAGTTATCACAAAATGGATGTTAAGAGTGCATTTGTGAATGGGTACATACAAGAAGAGGTATATGTCGAATAACCTAAGGGTTTCGAGAATCCAAAGTTTCCGCACCATGTTTATAAACTTGAAAAAAATATTGTATGGATTGAAGCAAGCTCCACGTGCATGGTATGAGAGGTTAACTACATTCTTGATTGACCAAGGGTACACCAGAGGGAGTGTGGATTAGACTCTATTTGTCAAGGAAGATATAAGTGGGATGATCATCATAAAAACCTATGTCGATGATATTGTGTTCGGAGGAACATCGGACAAATTGGTCAAGGCATTTGTGAAAGCAATGACAACTGAATTCAGAATAAGCATGGTAGGAGAGCTGAAATACTTTATGGGATTATAAATAACACAAGTAACTATGCTCAGAATCTGGTAAAACGGTTTGATCTGTGTTTCAGCAAAAACGCCAATGAGTACTACTCTAAAACTTTCCAAGGATGATGCAGGAGAAACTGTACCGAGGAATGATAGGAAATCTTCTTTATCTGACAGCAAGCAGACCAGAATTTTGTTTAAGTATGGGGTTGTGTGCTCGATATAAAGCTAATCCAAAGGTATCTCATCTGGCAGCTGTTAAACGGATCATTAAGTATGTGAAAGGGACAATAAATTTTGGTCTTCACAATACCAAGGATACAAATATGAACTTAGCTGGTTATTGCGACGCAGACTAGGCTGGATGTGTTGATGACAGAAAAAGTACAACTGGAGGTTGCTTCTTTCTCTGCAATAATCTTATCTCCTGGCACAGTAAGAAACAGAACTACGTCTCACTCTCAACAGCTGAAGCAGAATACATTGCTATTGGAAGCTGCTGCACTCAACTCCTATGGATAAGACAAATGACATCAGACTATGGTACACCGTTTCTTGAATCTTTACTTGTTAAATGTGATAGCAAAAGTACCATTGATATCTCTAAGAATCCTGTTCAACACTGTAGAGCCAAACGTATCGACATTAGGCATCATTTTGTTAGAGAATTAGTTCAACAAAAATAAATTATGATAGAACATGTGCCTACTGAGGTTCAGTTTGCTGATATTTTTACTATACCCTTGGACCTTACAATGTTTGTTAATTTGCAAAAATCTCTGGATAATTGTGAACTCTGACTATCTTCTTGATGAGTGTTTGTGCTAGAAACAAGTATGATTGTGCAGTACAAAGTATCTCTTTTCAAAACCATTTTTTCTGAAGGACTGAATGAATTAATTTACAAAACTTCTAGCTAAAAAAAATTCTACATAGAAAGAGCTACCCTTCATGACTTGGAGCTGTGAGAGGATAAACAGTGTGACAGACAAAGTGTGTAGATTGCTAAGGAAGGGGTGAAATGCAGAAAAGAGCAGTAAGATACACTTCACCTCATAAGATGAAGCATGAGCTTATCTCAGTCACGGGAGACAGAAGAGAAATCATGTCACTAACCCGAGGGAGCAGAAGAGAAATCCTGTTCACCTATATGTGGGAGGAGTCAGTCAAAACTAAGAGAGACAAACGCAAGAAACAAGAATTCATGTTCTCCAAAAATCATTAAAAAAAACAAACAAGATTACCACAAACAACTCCTCCCACTGCAGAAAGGAGCAGTAAGATGCACATCTCCAAGGTCTGAAAAATCTTACCAGCCTTGATGAATTTTCCTTGGCTCTGCTACATAGTCTGTCATAACTCCTTTTCAAGGACCTTCTTGCCCTCCAACATATGACGGTGTGAAGACTACTCATGGAGAATCAGCGTACACAAGATATTGATACAACAAGTTGGTTTTTTTTTAAGTCTCAGTTCTAGGTATCGAGTGCTATACAGTTACTCTTGGATCTGCATAGACGTCAAAAATTAGAAGAGCTGGTTGAGTTTGCTTAAACCAAGAAGATAAAACTGTGAATTTCTAAGGACAATAGAGAAAAATTTCATGAATTTTGGTCCACAGAAAGGGTAAAAAAATTTGAGCTGAACTTAGACGTATTTCTTGTTCTTTATCTCAGTCTTGAAGTTGTAATTATTTTTTCTTGTGTTGCAGAAGATAAGTGTCTAAAATGAGTATGATGTGGTGTTATTTTTGAGATATTTTTATCTGTGTCGGTCATGGACCGTCTGGGCTTAATGTTTGATTTTGAGTTTTATTAAGAAATTACAGATTTTAGTTTTTTAAGCGAAAAAGGAGAAGGCTCATTTGTTTCAAAACCCTAATTTTGTGTCTTCTCACTCGGCCATGTGTTCTTTGTCTTCTGCTGCCGCCGATTTTCTCTCCGGCGACCTAATCATGCCGAGAACTCGAAGCCAAGTCAAAAGAAGACTCCCTGACCGCCTCGAATTGCACGACTCTGACAGTTCTGTGGAGGAAATTTCACTTCCTCCAAATCGATGATGTTCATCGCAATCACAAGCCCGTCCCGCGCCGCCACTATTGCCGCATAGTTCTCCGACAAAGTCTTTGGCGCGTCCTACCCATTCCACTGCTCCGTCGCCAGCCCCTTCGACTGCTCCACCGCCTGTGTCTCATGATTCCCCACCGCCTGTGTCTCATGATTCCCCACCGCCTCCGCCTCAGATAGCTCCGGCAAAATCCCCAGCTCTGGACACTGCTGCCGATCCCGATGCTCCCTAAATAGCGAGTGATAGCTCTGCCTCCTCTGTATTTATTTGTCACACCTTCCACAGCGGCCACACGTTTGTCCTGATTAATGATCTGGCTCCTGATCGTGTCCAAGACTTCATCAATTCTCGTGGTCGTCCTCCCGATGATCCATTTGATCGACAAAGCATTAATCGCTACCATCAATCGAAGAAGGATGATGTAGATCCTTCAATTTGGAAGCCACTCTACAAAATTTTGGATTTACATTTTATGACATCTCAAAGGGAGTTCATGTACAAAGATTTCAAGTTGCGTGAATTGTTTGATCAGCGATATATTCTTTTTGGTCTTGTTGATAATGCTGAGATGATAGAAGTAATTTATGCGAATCACATGCTGGATACGGTTACTGATATTGATCCGTATGTCAAAAAAGTTGTTTGGGAATTCTATGTTAACTTTCACATGTATGATGACGAGAAGAAACAGACCAAAGTCTTTGTTCGGAACAAAATGTTTGAGTTTACTCCACAGATGATCAATAAGGTGTTTCATACTCCGGTTATTCAGTGGCACGACAAGTCTGAGATTGATCATGCGGTCATCACCAAAAATACTTTGGCTAGCTATCTGTCAAGAGGAAAAGTTCTCCACTGGAAGGATTTGAAGACATCCTCTATGCCCACCTACCTGGCTGGGTTATATTTGATTTGCTACTTTAATTGGATTCTTTCTAATAATAATTATAATGTCACAGTTGATCGAGCCAAGTTATTGTATCTCCTTGACAAGAGGATTTCCTTTAATTTTGGCAAACTAGTATATGATCAAGGAATCCTACCAGCGTCAGCATATTCTGCCCTTTCCTAATCTCATCTATCGGGTGTTGTTCTTCTAATTGGATATCAGGCTGCTTGATCATAAGACTTTGGAACCAGCACCTAAGCGTTTTAATCCTGAAGTACGAGGAGGAACGGGACATGTGAGGATATGTACGAGTGACTTTGATTTTGGGAGGTCTGTGGCTGATGATCTTCGACACATTGCATCATTGCTTACGGATGTTGCTAATCGACTCGAAGGTAAGTTACCTGTCTTGATACTCTTATGTGTTGCATAGTTGCTTGATTTGTCTTCATAGGTTGTTTAGTTTGGTTTTTGTTTCAATTGTGCCACTCAAGCAGGGGGAGATTATAACCATGCAAATGGAAGTGATCAAACTCAGAATGCTGACAGTGAGCCGCCTCGTTATGAACCTGAAGCAACTAGGAAAATTCGCCTAGAACTCAGACTGCAATCTTTAGGGTTGAAACTGAACCTGATAATTGCTTTCGACTACGAAGGAACACTTCTTTTGAACCTGAATATAATGTTGATGAGGGTTATGAGAATGCTAAGGATGATTAGAATTCTGAGTATTTAGAATTCAGGGGGAGTAGACACAATCTTTTGGACTTTTGGTTGTAATCTGTCTTGACTTTTTGTTTTTGAATTCGGTATGACATTTTTAGACTTTGTTTCAAAAAGCATGGTGTTATGAATTGTGTTAAGCATGGGTTTATGTGTTCCATGGTTGTTGCAAAGTTATTTTTTCTATGATATGGTATGTGCTTGTGAATTATGGAAAGGTATAGTTGTAGGTGAGTTTGAATTGACAAATTGAAACAAAAAGGGGGAGATTGTAAGTGCAGTTTTGACAAAGAAAAAACTGCACATGTTGCTGGAACAAGTTGCAAATTGTTCTAGTATGAGGTTCAGCAAAAGAGAAGTTGACGTGGACATCAAGACTTGCTGAGTAGGTGACGTGGATACAATAACAACTTGAACTTATCATACTAAGAGAATATCCATCGCAGATTTGGAAGATAACAAGATTGAGATGATATGAAGATTTGATATTATCTTGTAAGTGAATTTAGGATCTTGCGAATCCAAGAAACCCTGTGAATATAAATAAGGGGTTGAAGAGTTCCTGAAGATCACCTGTTGAAAGAGAACAAAAAGAGAGAAATAGCTAGATTAATATCAAGTATTGTCTTTGCTTTTTGTTGAGAGAGAAATCGTTTAGGATATAAACTGAGAGAGAATTCTTTAGTGTTGTATAAGATCTATCGTGATTTCTAATAAAAGTGATACTTGACGTGATCGAGTATTCGGAGAATACGATTTTAGATCCATTTAATTTTTCATGTTTATGGTGATTCAATAACGGTTAGTCATGTGGACGAATTAAATAATTGTTATGTCCGGTTTTATCAAAGACCCAATGTCTATGATTCCTAATTATCTAACACAAGCACACATGGTTAAAAGGAAAAAAAAAATCAAACAAAAAAAGCAAGCACACGTCAAAAGTTCACATCCAAAAAAAAAGGAGATCCGTAAAGGAAAGACAATAGTAACGAAAGAACAATGACAGTGTTTGCCTATAAACTCATCATGCTCTGTCTTGTCTTGTCTATTACAATGTTCTGTCCTTTTTCCGCATATGCAAAGCTAAATAAGATTATTTTCTATAAATAAAAAGGGACCCGGAAATCGTAAATTTAAAAATTGAAATTCTCCTAAACTTGGAAATTCTTATTGGCAAACCAATACAAAGTGTGTGTATATTTGTGTGTGTGTTTGTACTTGTAGGACCGATGAACACATTTTTACTTGTAAATCTCTTCATATACTTTAGAAATGAAAATTAGGATTAATTGTTTCTTTTGTAAATAAACATGTACATGTGTATGATGGGCAGACTAGAACGGAGAAAAAATACCAAGAGGTTGAAATTTATGTTTCACGATCTTTTATACGGAATCTTTCACGAAAATCCATGAGAAGTAAATATAATTATGTTGCTTTTCAAAACAAAATTCCGGAAACAAGATAAAGAGAAACGATAGAGCATGCAAGGGGTAAGGGTCTGATGTTATGTTCATTCCGCTACTTCTAAACAAAGGGATGACTTTTTAATTAACTCCATGCAGATTTCTAAACAATGGTCGCCAAACAAGTTTTTAACCACTGAAATCTCGCTTATGCGAGAAGGAGTTACTCAAAATCGTGGACCATGGACAAGTAGTTTATACTCACAAGGACGACTTTTGTAGTGCCATGTACCCACTATTAATCCATAAGCTAAAAATATTTTTTTTCTTTCTAAATTAAATTTTAATCCTGCAGGTTCATCTTTATTTTTACCGGTTAGAGATAATGCGAATAATTTTTTTTCTGTTGGAAAAGTTACAAAAATAAGAGTAAAAACCAAGATTTTTTCATTCTTTAAAACTAATCAAGAGGAAAATAATTTTCTCTAGAGTGACTTCTCTTTTCCTCCTAGTTTTACTTTTTACTCTAATTTTTTTACCAGTTACACCCAAAACATTGTGTAAGAAAAAACTTATTAACTTGAAAGACTAAAATTCAAATGTAATAATAGGGTAGTATATCTATAATTATACTGGAGTTCAAATTGAAAAGTTTAACATAATTGATATACATTGTCTTGCGCACGGAGATATCAAGTATCAATAATGGTCTTGACAACAAGTCAACAAACATGAAACGTGCACTTGTCTAGTAACTACTACTAATAGTGTCATATTAATATTTTCTAACTAATAAGTAATAATAATGTCAATAACACTGAGATAATGACACCGATCTTCAAATGAAATAGAAAAGAAAATATGTTGTAGTTCATTTTGAATTGATTTTCTCCAATTTCTTTAAACATTAGAGTTTATGGTTTAGCTTGGATCAACCATAATTATACATGCTGATGTTGTTGTTGTAAAATCTTCTCTTTTAAATTGGACAACCAATCAATATGTCTTCTTTTTTATTTAATTATGGTTGACAACAAAAAAGACATAGCAACTTCTAAACTCTGTGATTATACTATGTATAGGTTTTACGAGTTCTTTTAAGAAATGGCTCTATTTTCGGACAATCTAGATTCGTGGATTTCATCTGGAATATATATTTAAAAAAAAAAAAAAAGATAGTCAGAACGTATAGTAGTTTTAAACCATATTTGGCCGTAAACCATTAATTATATAGTTTGTAGAATTTATTGTTTTTCTAGAAGGCAGACTATTGGGTTATATACATTCATGTAGCTTGGTTATATAGTTTGTTGCCGTTTAATTTGTGTATAAATGGTATGTATATCGTACAAAGTTTGTTTTATCATTTTGAATCCATATTCAGAAAACATAATTCTACACAAATTCTCTCTCAAATCTTCGATTGTATTATGGTATCTTATTAGGAAACCTTTCAACTATTCATCATTTCCTCATGAATGTGATCCAAACAGCAATGAAGATAATTTTATATATATGGAACATACTTGGATTGCTTAAGATTCTAAAGAAAATTTGTGTCGGATTAATGACCATGGTTTCATGTTTGAAATCAAAAGTTGATAATTCACAACTCGTAATAGATATCTCGTAGCTTCCTCTTCGAATTTGAAACAACTTTTTTAATGATCGGTTTGATAAGCTTTATTAGATAAATTGTTAGTATTTCACATACTTCCATTTCAGTATCGAGTAATGAGTTTAATTGTTTGTATTTTCTTTATGCTCTGTATTGTTCTAAAATGAGCTCAATTTTGTGTGTACTACCTTAGATACTTAGAATATGTTAGGTTAAACCAAGAAAATTAGAAATGAATTCCATACCTACTCAAGAAAAATAACAGGAAAGTGGGAAGAAATAACTATTTAAATTAACGTATGCTATACTAAGGAATAGTGATTAATGTAGACATTTTAGACAATGTTGAAATGGTCCAAATGTTCCCCATAAATGTCTAATCAAAGATAAGGCATGGCCCGTGCCAACAGTCACTTCCTCAAGTTTTCTTCTTTCTTTCATTAGGTCATATTCATATATACCATTAATAATAATTTTGATATTATTTTAAGGCCCACATGTCAACTGATCGGCTTCACTAAATATTATCTTCGAATACATGCTTTATAGCAAATGATATAATATCTGAAACCGTATTTATACTATTGCAATGAAATTATCATACTTATACAAATAAATTGTTAATTTTGTTATATAAAGCAGAATGGATAAAAGTATGTTTAATTGTGTTTTCAATGTGATTTAAATATATTTTCAATATATAAACATTGTAAAATATGTTTTATATTTTATTTTGTTATAATGTAAAATGCATTTTATGTCCTCTTTTATTATTATCTACTATTAATTTTTAATTTTACTATTACGGTAAGGCCCATATATGATATATATCAACTGATCGCCACAACGGAATATTATCTTTGAATACCTATTTGATAACAAATAAAGTATATTTTCATAACATGTTTTATTTATATGTAAGTATCTAATATATTAGATGTAATATAAACGTAAGGTATATGGTCTGAGAGCTCTACATTATCATTTGGCCTCTTAATTATTGTTATAATCGTTCTAAAAACATTATACGAAATATTTTTAACCGTACAATCAATAAAATCATGTGCTAAGTTTTATTTTCAAAATTTTTGTACCTTTCCGAAATTGGTAATAGCAACCTAACAAATTTCTATTTATTTCTATGAATTTCTTATTTTTTATTTACCAATTTAACTTTAACTATAATATGATTTTATATATAATTTTGAATTAATGAAACTTTAGTCTATTATTAATTTAATATTTATAGAAATAATTATGAAAAAGTTAAAAACTAAAGAAAAAAAAATATTAAACATAAATCTTCCACTTTATCAAAAACATATATAAATACTACTCCAAAATTAAATAAATAATTCACCTCTTGCTATCTCAAAAACGAAAAAAATAAAGTAAAAACAAAAGCAAAAACGCTAGAATTAAATGGTACTGCAAGTTGGAGTGGGTACAGGCACAGGCGCACAGCACAATCGACCAAAACGAAATGTCCCATGCATGGCTTTAATTGCTTTAGAGTTAGTTCTTCCAAATCGAGAATTAGTTTTAGTTATCAATAAATAGTAGTACCAACTAGTAGTCGTACCACGACCTTGGCATCCATCGGACAAACGTCTTAATCTTTTTCACCCTCATGCACTAGTACGCGAGCATACGTGCTGCCAAAAAAACCAGAAAAAAAGAAGTGAATCATACATATGAATCTTAGTCGACAATTTTAAATTTTGAAACACATTAAAATGCTTTTGAAAATTAGTTTATAGAACATATACGCATAATCTCAAATTTGTTTTCGTATATGACTGTTTTAGTTTGGTTGTTGTGCTAAGTTAAGCTCTTTAGGGTTGAGAGTCCTCTTCTCAGGCTTTGCACAAGAAAAGTCTTTTAAAAAAAAATTATTCAATAATTAAAGGTGAATACAAAATCTCTCAAGACAACTATATATAATAAGCTAACTAAACCTAAGTGTCAAGAGATTTGGAAATATCCCTAAAAGATCAAAAGAAATAAACTAAAAATTTAATCATAATGAGAATTAAAATTATCGCATAATTTAAAATAGATAAAAAGAAAAAAAGAAAAAAAAAACATGTGCTTGACGATCACGTTTAAGCTCATGACGCGATTGTCTATACGCTTGAAGTTATGCTGCATCACTATCGAAACGAAAAGATACGCAAGTGTAAGCGTCTATAAATCTATATATGGAAGCTTTGCTCTAAAAAGATTAAGTTCTAATGTGTATAAGTATATATAGTTTTGACCAACTTATGGTAACCTAGTGGTTAAGAAAAATTATTAACGGATTGAGATCATGGTGAACTGATATGTGTCTTTTATATATTTTTTTTAGGTCTCATAATATCAATTTTCAAGTTTTTTTAAATAACTTTTCCTATTTATCTCGAAAATAATTTAGATCATGATAAATTGATACGTGTCTTTTACATATTTCTTTAGGTCTCATAATATCAATTTTCAACTTTTTTGAAATAACATTTTCTATTTATCTCGAAAATAATTTCATTTAGAAACAGTAACATATTCTATCGTGCTATGTTATTATGTTAAGTTTTATGGATTTTTAATTCAAAATTATTTAAAAATTAATGGATAATATGTTTATTTATTACAGCCAAGGAACAAAAGTCAATGCATGGAGAGAAAAACTAAAGAATTAGTTGGCTCCGGAAACAATAACATGATCCCCTCACAAATATATTAATAACCTAATCAAGTCTTAATCTTGATTAGTCAAATTGACAATGTCATTACCATTGATTAAAGGGACTCGAAAAACCTATTAGTATTGACAGTCGCTATCCGCGACAGGCAGAGTCACAAGCCAAATAAAAGGGAACCGCGTGGTACGTACGGGCTGACGCCTAGTTGCTACGGTCATGACAATAAATTGCCCAATCACAGCAAAATGCCAACGTGGCACAGACATATGGGTCCAACATGTCTGCTCAAACTAGCCAAATATTACGTGTCAACTGTCCCCTCTTGTCCCCTGTCTTGGTCTAGCCATAACAACCGAGCCCACATTTATATCAACGTGGAACTATGCTGACAGTTTTCCCTTCTTGCCACTATAAATACTGCCCCATCCTCCCCGAGTTTTTATATCTCCTCATCAAAACGAAGTCTAATACTTTCACTTACAAAAAACGTTTTAAACACTCATAACATTCAATCATGACCGTTGATTCAGCTTTGCGATCTCCAATGAACTACTCACCGTCCGATAAGGACGTGAAGGCTCTCAGGTTCATTGAGGAGATGACACGAAACGTCGACTTTGTTCAGAAGAAAGTCATTAGAGAGATACTGAGTCGTAACTCGCAGACTGAGTACCTGAAACGGTTCGGCCTTAAGGGATTCACCGACCGGAAAACATTTAAGACCAAAGTTCCGGTGGTTACTTATGATGATCTTAAACCCGAGATTCAACGTATAGCCAATGGTGACCGGTCTATGATCTTGTCTTCTCACCCTATTACCGAGTTCCTTACAAGGTAATATATACTTAACCCAAAATGTAAATTATTTATAGTTTTATCTATACTTGGTGCTAATTATAACATATTAATTAACAAGTATGATTATTATTTTCTATAATCAGCTCTGGGACATCTGCTGGTGAAAGGAAGTTGATGCCCACCATTGAAGAAGACATGGACCGACGTCAGCTTCTTTACAGTCTTCTCATGCCTGTTATGAATCTGTAAGTTAAATTTCTATATATTTATTTGATTTGCAATTACCTTTTATCTTGCGGTAATAGCTGCATGACAAGATTAGGATATTAAAATTTGGAAGAATTATGAAAACAGTATTTATTTTATATGAATTTTTAAAAATAGTTTAAAATTAACAAATTAATCTCATTCTAAACTTTATACTCCACGACTAAAATTTAAACTGTGAAAAATAAATCTTAATGTCTAAACCGTAAATCATAAATATTAAACCCTAACTCCTAAATTTAAATTTTGAACTCTAAAATCTAAACAAAATTATCTATTTTTTAATTTTAAAAGATTCAACATCTTTTTTAATACTAGTTTAGATCTTTTTCCAGTTATCCTTTAAAATGTATATATATATATATATATATTATTTTTTACAAAATTATCCTTTAAATTGTTGTTTCATTCTATTCGCAACAATTAACTTAATACTTTAATAGTATAAAGTATTTTAAAGAAACATGAATCTTATGGTAACTAATAATTATTTACTGTTACAGCTACGTGCCGGGATTAGACAAAGGCAAGGCTCTATATTTTTTATTCGTGAAGTCTGAATCGAAGACTCCCGGTGGATTACCGGCACGTCCGGTGCTCACGAGTTATTACAAAAGCGAACAATTCAAGAGACGTCCTTACGATCCGTACAACGTGTACACGAGCCCTAACGAAGCCATTCTTTGTCCTGACTCGTCCCAAAGCATGTACTCTCAGATGCTTTGTGGTCTTCTTATGCGTCACGAAGTCCTCCGTCTCGGTGCAGTCTTCGCTTCCGGTCTCCTCCGTGCCATTGGATTCCTTCAAACCAATTGGAAAGAACTTGCCGACGATATCTCAACCGGAACCCTAAGTTCAAGAATCTCTGATCCGGCTATTATAGATAGCATGTCCAAGATCTTGACCAAACCGGACCAAGAACTGGCTGATTTCATAACTTCGGTTTGTTGTCAAGATGATTGGGAAGGTATCATTACTAAGATTTGGCCTAACACGAAGTACCTTGACGTCATCGTTACCGGAGCCATGGCTCAGTATATCCCGATGCTTGAGTACTATAGCGGCGCTTTACCGATGGCTTGCACGATGTATGCATCGTCCGAGAGTTACTTCGGGATTAACTTGAAACCAATATGTAAACCTTCTGAGGTTTCTTACACCATTATGCCAAACATGGCCTACTTCGAGTTTCTCCCTCATGAAGTCGCAACCGAAAAATCTGAACTGGTGGAGCTAGCTGATGTCGAGGTCGGGAAAGAGTACGAGCTTGTGATCACAACCTACGCTGGGCTTAACCGTTATAGAGTTGGTGATATTCTTCAGGTGACTGGATTCTACAATTCCGCTCCACAGTTCAAGTTTGTGCGGAGGAAGAACGTTTTGCTTAGCATTGAGTCGGATAAAACTGATGAAGCTGAGCTCCAAAGGGCAGTTGAGAACGCATCGATATTACTTGGGGAGCAAGGAACCCGCGTGATCGAGTACACGAGCTACGCAGAGACAAAGAGTATACCTGGTCATTATGTCATCTACTGGGAGCTTCTAGTGAAAGATCAAACCAAGCCTCCAAGTGACGAGGTCATGGCTCAGTGCTGCTTGGAAATGGAGGAGTCGTTGAACTCTGTGTATAGACAAAGTCGGGTTGCGGATAAGTCGATAGGACCACTCGAGATACGTGTGGTGAAGAATGGAACGTTCGAGGAGCTCATGGACTATGCCATCTCGAGAGGCGCATCGATCAATCAGTACAAGGTGCCGAGGTGTGTGAGCTTCACCCCAATCATGGAGCTGCTTGACTCAAGGGTTGTATCTACACATTTCAGCCCGGCTTTGCCACATTGGTCACCAGAAAGCCGTCGTTGAGAAGATTTTGTTTTGGTTTAGAGTTTGTAAGTCGTACAATAAGTTCGGTGTACGGATGTTTACCCGAGCAATGTTTTCTCCACTCTCTCCCTCCTTTGTCTGAATTCTAAGTAATAAATAAGTAAGTATCGTAATTCGGAAGAAATTGAAGTATATGCATATCAGTCTAATTATTTAATAGTTCAAATTATACTATCTGTTTATCGATTTAGCTTTCGTCTGAAACTTCTTAGTTATAGGTTTAAAAAATATGAAACAAATAAAGAAACCGTATTTCAATACGAACTTCTAACAATATGTATTTGTAATTTTGTTTAAAAGGAATTTTCAAAAAACTTAAGTACATGGGAATTAAAAAAGAAAGAAAGAAGTACATGCAAATCCTTTGTTTTGTGGTCAGTCTCCAATTATATGGTATGGTTTATGTGATACAAACTACCAAGTACAACCAAACCCTAATCGTATTTGTAGTAAGGTATTGGGCTACGGAAAACTTAACTCATATATGGGTAAAGCTAATGGGCCGATATTATTTCAGTCCCTATAACCTAACCTGTAATTGTTCAAATCATATCTTGGATAGACTCTATACCTTGGTAGAAGTACTGTTTCATTTCAAAGTAAAAGATTGGGTCAATTAGTATGTCAATGAAATTTCTGTTTTTGCAAGACCAACACGCTCTTGAATCAAAAGAGATAAACATTTCTCTAAGCAGATAAAAACCTGCAAAAAGCTGAGACACGTCATCTTATCTCATAGCATTGTTTTGATTTATATAACTTGATATGTTAATATATAACACGATATGTAAAACTATAGCAAAATTTATTTAAAATAGATTGTGATACATGGATATTTATATTTTTAGTTGGGAATCGATGGCTATTGAAGCCATATTTCAGTATTTACGGCTAATGCCATTAGTTCTAACTATAAAAAAGGGGAAAAATTATTAAAGAGATCATCGGAAAAAATTGGTGAATCTGTAGGAAAATGAAGATCATAATATGGTTTCGACCAATTTAGGAAAAAAATCGAACAATCATAATTTGGTGTTTTGTTGAGATTGAAAGAAAAGAAAGAAACGAGAGGAGAAAGAGAAATATAAAGAGAGAATACGTGTCTCATGGGAGATAGAGATAAATATGAAAGTATTTTCGTCTTTTACTAGATATTTTCGGGTCATCAAACATAAGGAGTAATTAGTTGTGTTTTGAAATCTTTTTATAATTAATACATTTTTTTTATTAGCCTGAGACTATTTTTAGTAGAAACATTTCCATTTAGACTATAATTAATACATTTCCTTTTAGTAGTAATTACTACTAAAAAGAAATGTAGACTATAATTATTATAGAAACATTTTCATTTAGACTATAATTAATACACTTCTTTTTATTAGCTCATTAATAGTACAACTATAAGTAGTATTCGTCAAAGCATTTTTAGTCTTCCAGCCGCTTTAATTCGGACTAATACCATCTTTTAGTCTCCCATCGCTAAGTGAATATATATATATTTTTTTGGTCTATAGGCGTAGAATATAAAACTATTTGTAATAAAATAAAATAAAATCATAGAAGAACAAATTATATTTCTCACAACTTTCATAGAACCAAAAAGAAAAGAAATTAAGCTGCTAAATAATTTAACACATCTCGTACTAGAGTAGGATTACAAGTCATTTTGAGTAGTGACTTTAGAATGTGATGACTTGTTGGAATGGAATAAATCGAATGGAATGATTGATTTTATTAAAAGAAAAGTATTTATAATAGGATGTAGAATTAATAACAATGGTGTGCTTTTTGGAATAAATGATCAGATAAAGTTAATATTTAATGTTTCTTCATTTGCGTGAAAAAACACACAAAAAAAATTAATCTAGGGAGTAGGTTTTTCTAAACATTGGGAAAGCAAGTTTCTAAAATCTTCTCATAGCTTTTAATTTTGATCTCGAAACAGAAGGCGAATCTCCGAAAAAGTTTCTGCACAATATAATATTGCATGATTACATATAAGGATATCAAAATGGATAAAATTTCATGGATCGATCTGATCTGAACCGACTCATTAACCATAATGATTTTACTATTTGAATCCTAATGAGTTGATGAGTCAAATAAGTTATGGATTAAATGAGTTATAAATCATATGAGTTGGGTTGTAATAATTTGTGGTTAAACCATTTACCCATTAAATTATCATACTTAGCATATCATTATCTTTATACTATCTTCGTCATATCATCATTGTCATACCATATTCAATCATCAATGTATCATTATCATTCATCATCATACTAAAATTTTCTCACCAAAAACGTTATTCCGTAAAACACGAGTCCGTATTTTTCCTGCCAAAAACACGTCTCTATTTTTCCATCAAAAACACGAGTTCACATTTTCCCGCCAAAAATACGAATACACATTTTTCCGCCAAAAATACGAATCCACATTTTTCCGCCAAAAACAAGTTTTCACAATTTTCCGCCAAAAATACGAGTTTATATTTTTCCCGCCAAAAAGACGAATTTACATTTTTCCCGCCAAAAATACGATTTCACAATTTTTTCGCCAAAAACACGAGTTCACATTTTTCTCGCCAAAACACCAGTCCGTATTTTTTCCGCCAAAAACACGAGTTCGCATTTTTCGGCCAAAACCATGAACCCGTATTTTTCCCGCCAAAAACATGGTTTCACAATTTTTTCACCAAAAACACGAGTCCGTATTTTCCCACCAAAAACGTAATTTTATTATTTTTCCGCCAAAAACGTGATTCCGGAATTTTCTCTCCGAAATTATGAGCACACATTTCCCCCCCCCCAAAAAAATACGTTTCACAATTTTTTGTCAAAAACTCGATTCCATAATTCTTTTTGTCAAAAACATGATTCCGTAATTTTTCTGCCAAAAACGTGATTTCATAATTTTCCGCCCAAAACCGTGTATCCATATTTCATGACATTGATGATGATGGCAAAATGATAATATATGATGATAAATTATTAATTATTTATTTTTATATTTATTATTATTAAATTATTAATTAATTATTTATTTTATTTTTATGAGTCAACTCATTAACCATACAAACCATCAAATTAATTTGATTTATGGGTCAACTCAACCTATTTAATAAATGAATTGGATCAACTCAAAAACCATTTAAGTTTCAACTTATTGAGTTATGAGTTGGTTTGGTTTGGTTTACCCATTTTGACAGTTACATGTCACGTTATGTTCTTGTTAAATAATTCGTTTTAAGATTGAAAAAAAGACATAAAAACCAGTTCTTTGATATTTTATTACAGAAATGCCATAGTTTTTTTTTTCCTTCTTAATCCAATTTCAATGTAATCCTAATTTTATCACCCTCTTCCTCTCTCTCTCTTTCCAACGACAGCAACATGACTATCGACTCTTCTCGGCGTTCCTCATATCGCCACCGGCGATCTCGTTAGTGAGGAGCTAGCTTCGTCTGGACCTCTCTCCCAAAATCAGGCTGGAATTGTCGGCAAATATGGTCAGTGCCCATAACTCTCTTACCTATCTTTTTGATACATATAATTGCTTTATTGCATGAGATGTGCTCTGCTATGTGACACATGAGATCCCTCTTTTGATTGCAGAGCCATTATACATTGTTTCTGAATCTGTTGAAATTTTGTCTGTAAAGGGACCAGATATGGTGCCAGTCTTAGGAAGCAAATCAAGAAGATGGAAGTGAGTCAGCACAGCAAATACTTCTGCGAGTTATGTGGCAAGTATGATGTTAAGAGGAAGGCTGTTGGAATTTGGGGATGTAAGGACTGTGGCAAAGTTAAGGCTGGAGGTGCCTACACTATGAATACGACCAGTGCTGTGACTGTGAGGAGTACCATCAGGAGGCTGAGAGAGCAAACTGAGGCTGTGAATGTTTGAAGCGTTTCTACGAAACGCACGAGGTGTTACTTTTCTTTGTCACCATTCAACTATGATTTTCACCTGTTTATTTTACAATTAAAATGAAGATAAATAAGACAAAGAAACAAGATCCGCAATTCAAGCATAAAAGCAACGGTGAAGGTGTTGTTATGTACTGTAGATAGTGGACTTCTTTTAAAAAAAAAAAAAACAGAAAAACAAAAATTTCTTACACTTTTCTCCTATATATCTTCTCATAATTCACAATAGAACATATTATCTCTTCTATCAAAACACTCTTCTATCAAAACACTCTCCAAGTCATCTTCTATCTATCGGTTATCGGTTTCCACAAGTAAGTTTTTTTTTAATATTTGTTTGATTGCATAAACATTATCATACTTTTAAATTTAAAATAAAATAAAAATAAAAAGATTTATATGTTTAATTATTATACTTTTACATTTATATATATATATATATATGATTAATTGAGTGCATATATCTTATGTAAATATTGTAAACTTATTAATATAATTTTGTAAACACTATATCGTTACACTTGAGTATAAATTAGTAGATTTAGTTTTTAGGTTTCAATAATTATGGTATCACTAATTTTGGTTTATTAAATTTTTGTATCTTAAAATATTAAAGTCAATGAAACTAATTCTTATTGGAGACAATATAATGGAAAGTAATATTGATTTATAAAGTTTTTGTGAATAAAACTCTTATATTTATGTAGTTATAACAAATTTGATATTTTCTAACATCCGATTGAAGTTATGAAAGTTAGAATTAATTATATCATGTAAATATGCATGCATTTGCTTTTCAATAAATAAACATGCATCTTTTTCAATAAAAAGTAAAAAATGTTTGAATTAATTTGTATAAGTTCGTTTGGAAAATATCCCAACAGTTCATAGAGAAAAAAAAAGTTAAAGTACCAGCTTTCAAAAATTTTAACCAAAAGATAAAATTTAATAAATATAATTTTAAGATTTGCATTATTTATTTTTTTATAAATTTTGTTAAAAATGCAATAATTAAATTTTATGGTATGAAAAACATGCGATTATAACATCTTAATACTTTAATTATTATTTGTATTATGTTGCTACATGCAGATATGTCGTCTAGAGGTCGTTCAAACACAAATTCTTCCAGGCAGAGAGACACAAATGCTCCCAACAAAACAACAGCGAGAGTAAGTAAAATATTTTGTTTATGTGTTAATAGCAAATTTCATAGTAGGTGTTTTTTTATAATAGTTTATGGATGAAAACTAAAACTAATTTTAATTTTTTTTAAAATTTGTTGTCGGGACAAAGGTATAGATGGGCTCCTGAACAAGAAAAAACTTTGATTGAATTGTTTGATCATGCAATTTCCATGACTAATTACACTCTTAAAGATCCTACGCCTATTGGTCGTGAATACATGGTTGAGAAATTTAACCTAACATTTAACATGAATATAAATTATGGATTTTTCAAAAACAAACTTGATGAGTTCAAAAAAGCGTACAAGAGGTGGAAAGAGCTAATGAAATGCACCGGTATCTCGGTTGATCCTGAGACATCTATGATATATGCATCTGAGGAGTGGTGGAATGCTCGAGAGTTGGTAATATATAATAATTTTTCAATTTATATTTACTAATATTAACACACATACAAATTAGAATATAGATACGTTTAATAGGGATGCAAAATAACATCTAAGTTCAAACGACAGCCGCTAGAGTATTGGGATGTAATGCAGCGATGTTTCGTATTACATGATGTTTCCTCGCAACCACAAAATTCCTCCCGACAAAGAAGAGAAGAAATGATGAACGAGGGACGGGATGATGATGCACTAAATGGTTATTCAGACAACGATGGTAGTGACATGCATCAAACTCAAGTGCCTGAGACCCAAATGCATGAAGAAGTATATCGTGTTAGCGTTAATGATGATACACATCCTTCGAATGAATCTGTTCGTAATACATTTCGAGTCCCTGATGGAAGAGCTGAGCAACGAAACAGAGTAAACTCTCAGTCTACAGTCAGACGTGGGAATAGTTCACAATGATCTGGTGGAAGCTCAGGAACAAATGTTGGAAGTGGTTCAAGAGGAAATCGTAGAAGACAATCTTTTGAGGCAACTATACAAGATACTATCACTGGCTATAGAGAGTTCCAACGACAAAGTTTGCAACAATTTTGGCCTGGTAGTTTTGACTAAGAAGATTATGATGAATTTAAAAAGGCAGAAGTAATATTCCTTGCCCTGCAACTTCCAAAGAAAACTAAATTCTATTGGGCATGCATAGATTCACTTAAAGAGCTAAGATTTTGGCGGAGGTATTTCATTGATATAGCTGGAGGAACCGACGAAGATAAGATAGAATTGTTAGAAGCTATGACTAGTGTTTCACGGAACGACCAAAATTTGCCAAAAAGGTTGGGCTTAGCCCACTCTTATGGGAGTCCACATTCAACAAGTCCTGGTTATCAACAGTGGGGCACACCACCAAACCCACCACAATGGGGAACACCACCAAACCCTCCACAATGGGGAACACCACCAAACCCACCACAATGGGGAACACCACCAAACCCACCACAATGAGGAACACCACCAAATCCTCCATAATGGGGAACACCACCAAACGCTCCTCAATGGACTTCACCACCAAATGCTCCACAATGGGGTTCATCACCAAATGCTCCACAATAGGGTTCATCACCAAATGCTTCACATTGGGGTCTTCCACCAAACTTTCAACCTTGGGGTTCGCCATCAAACTTTCATCCATGGGATCATACACCAAATTTTCAACAAGGCGGCTCATCAAGAACGACTCCAACAAATGTTCAACACAGATTTTCAGTGGGAGGTCAAAAAGAAAGTATGAGGAATACTCCACAGGAAGTTTCACATGGTGCAACAATGGAGACTCACCAAACGTTCAACATGACTCATCATCAAGTCTTGGTTTCACAAATTAGTTTGACACTGCACAAATATCACGAACGCCTAGACCAGGAGGCCTATTCAATATTTGGGGAACCACACAAGGACCAACTGCAAGCACTAATGAAGATCACCAAAGTGATTCAGGAGACGAAGATTAGTATCTCATGGTTAATTCTGCTTTATGTTTTTAAATATTATTTGTTTTTAATAGTCTATTTATGTAATTTTGGTAATCCATTTATGTGTTATCAATAATTGTTCATTATAAATTTATTTATGGCTAATGATATATTTATCTCATGTTTATAAAATTTTAGGCTTTTCGTATATGCCAATTACGATCACAAGACATCCACAATTTAAGTTAAGAAGAGAGAATTGAATTGTGGAATTTGGAAAATGAACAATTTGAAGAGTTAATAATTCAACCAGTTTTGAGTTATTATGATCGGTATTTTCAAAGAGCTCCAGCCCGAACAGATGGTGGTTTGGGATGGAGTAATATTTGGCATCGGTTACAACAAGATGAAGCTGCTTGTCTTCAGTTACTACGAATGTCATTTGCAGCTTTCAAAACATTGTGTGATACTTTACAGACAAATTACGGTCTACAACCAACACTAAATATAAGCATTGAAGAAAGTGTGGCTATGTTTCTTCGAATATGTAGGCACAATGAAGTTCAAAGAGATGTTGGTTTGAGATTTGGACGAAATCAGGAGACTGTGAAAAGAAAATTTGGTGTAGTTCTTACAGCGACTGAATTACTTGCATGTGATTATATTAGAACTCCAACAACTCAAGAATTACATCGAATTCCTGAAAGACTTCAAGTAGATCGAAGATATTGGCCATATTTTAGTGGTTTCGTTGGAGCTATGGATGGGACTCATGTCTGCGTAAAAGTGAAACCTGAGTTACAAGGAATGTATTGGAATCGACACGATAATGCATCTTTGAACATCATGGCAATATGTGATTTAAATATGCTATTCACATATATTTGGAATGGAGCACCCGGATCATGTCATGAGACAACTGTTCTCGCAATGGTACAATGAAGCGATTCTGAATTTCCTTTGCCTCCATCAGAGAAGTATTACGTTGTTGATTCTGGCTATCCAAACAAACAAGGATTTTTGGCTCTTTACAGATCATCAAGAAATGGAGTTGTGAGGTATCATATGTCGTCGTTCCACTCTGGTCCACCTCCGAGGAATAAAAAAGAGATGTTTAATCGATGTCATGCATCACTACGTTCTATTATCGAGAGAACTTTTGGAGTATGGAAGAAGAAATGGAAGATTCTTAGTGATTTTCAGCGATATAGTATTCAAGTGCAAAAGAGAGTGGTGATGGCTACAATGGGATTGCATAATTTTATCAAAATTTCAAATTTCTCAGATGCAGATTTTGCAGAAGTAATGATGGACACAAATATAAACAACACAGATTGGGAGCCTGCTTTAAATGATATGGAAGCCTCAGAGGTAGCAGATGGAGAGCATATGACACAAATAAGAGATAATATTGCAGATATGTTATGGGAAAATCAACGAAGACGCTAATCTTGTTTTGTATTGCAATACTTTACTTGATTTTTTTATTTATCGTTTTACTTAATTATAGCAACATATTAATTTTATTAAATTTATAATAAAATTTTAATAATTTTTTTATATTAAAACGTTTTGATCATTAATTAAACATCAAATTAACATTTAAAATTTTTAATTACAATAATATCATTAATCTAATTTTATTTATAAATTTTTTATCTAAAATATATATTCTGCACCGCTTGTTATATTTTTCACCATTCACACATTCGTACCGCACCGCATGTTGTTTTTTACCATTCATATATCTTTCTGTACCGCTTGTTACACAATAACCGCACTTGTTCTGCATGATGTGTTTTATTCAATCGCACCGCAGTAAAACTGCACCGCACCTCTGTAACCGCCTATCCCGCACTGCTTAACCCGCTGTCACCATTCGAAGCCTAAGAGCTAAACTTCTAACTCATACACATTTTTCAAGACGAGATTCAAGATTTTTCCATCTTTTGTTATAAGATTGATAGACCAGATTTCTGATCATTTAATGAAGTTGAGGATTTTGTCTACATGTTTGTCAGTTGCATTCCATTAAGCAGACCCAATGTTTTGTTGATTTACCATATAATATGATTTCCTGTTAAATCTTAAAACGACAATAAAATTGGTGTTTCATTTAATAACCGGGTCGAATTGAATAAAATGATAAAGCAAACCAGACCAAAGGTGTAACTTCAATCTACTTCTACACCAAATAAAGATTTAAATCAAACCCAAAAGTCTCAAAACCTTGGCATACATCAAACCTTATGCTATAATCCATATTTCTCTTTATATTAGCTTCTTAACTCTAAAAAGCATTTTCATTTCAAGAAACCTTTCACCTTTTTCACTCTGTGTATCTACCAAATCTCTGTAACTAAGGAGGTAGATCTTGATCTTGTAATAATTTTTTATTCATGAGTTGTACGGAAAGCAAAACTTGGATTCAAATGTGGTAAAAAGTACTAAAGGTACAAAAGTCTACCACCATGGGAGGTAAAAAAGTTTACCACCATGGAAGGTATAAAAAATTTACTACAATTAACATTAAAAATTATCCCATCGGAAATATAAAGTCTACCAAAATTCCGAAAGTCTACCAACTAAAATCTTCCACTATATAACCAAAGTCTACCAAAACACAATAAATCTACCGTGTGAGGAAAAAATCTACCATAACCAACTCACCCAGAAGTCTACCGTCAACAACGAGATAAATCTACCACGGGTTACAAAATCTATCGTCGAGTGAGTTAAATCTACCAAAAATTCGAAAGTCTACCAAAAAAAAGTCAACAAGTCAACACTGGTAGAAAAATCTACCGTCACAGAACACGTACGTCTATTGCTACATAGAAAATAATATCTACCGTAGCATGAAAACATAAGTCTACTATGTCTTCCTGTTAGGGTCTACCGTTGATAAGAGGAGAAGGTTACGCTTCTTTCCACCACCAGGTTTTACCCGAGTTTCATCGAGAGTTTAACCCGATATGACCGTAAGTGCACGGTTAAATACAATTGTAATACAAACGGGATCGATCTACAAATACTGGGAATAACTACACAGAGATTGTAGGTGTAAATCTAATATAGGTGAATTATAATTTTTTTGGGGTTTTAATTATATTATAAATAAGCTATGATTAAATTCACTGAAAATAAATTGCGTAAAATAAATGAAAGAAATTAAAGAGCATAATTTAAATTGCATAAATAAAGTTACTTAAATTAAATTGCATAAATTAAATAGCTGAAAATAAAGTGCATAAAATAAAAGTGCATAAATAAAAATGCGGAAATTAAATTGCAGAAAATAAATTGCGGAAATATAAAGTGCGAAAATGTAAATTGAAAAAATTAAAGTGCAAAAAATAAATTGCAGAAATTAAATTGCAAAAAATAAATAACAGAAAATGAATGACGTAAATTAAATAACATAAATATAAAATAATTTATTTTAAATAATTTAAATAATAAATTAACAATTGATCTCTAGGGTAAATGAGAATGATTCAAGGAGTCTATATTTAGGATTTATGTTTTTACCAATTTAGTTTGTGTTTGTCAATCTAGGGATTTTCTGTTATAGATTAGTCCACTCTCGTGATATGCTAGTCACTGTATCCGATCCACTCTCGTGGCGATTTTCACGCATTGCGCACAATCCCATCATCGATTACTAAGTATTCATAAACTTCCATCGGACTGTCAATCAAACGGCCTTGTGTTTTCAATAATACGAAGTGATTGATAGATCTGTTTCTGAAACACAACCCACTCTCGTGGTGAAGTGTTCCTAAGGTTTTAATCTAACTTAGCAAGAGCTAGATCAATGATTAATTCTATCAAATAACAAACTCGACCATAGCTAATACTCTCTCATATTTAGATCTGAAGTTTTAACCCACTCTCGTGGTGCTAAGGGCTTATATTCGTATAACCTTTCTATTGGCTCGGTTATAACTTTAAGCACATCCCATATGATATAACTTAGCATTAAGAATGAATATTAGAGTAGCAAGATCGATTAAGAACGGCAAACATATGAAATCCTATAACATAGATCCCATCATCGATCTCTACCACATAGATCTAAATGATCTACTCGCTCATACCTCTGAGGATGATGGCAGGATATGAGTAAGAAGATATGATAAACAATAAACAAAAGCAGTAAATAAAGCAAAGAAATAAGAAGAAGAAGAACTAAAGCAATATCATAAACAAAACATAAGAACAAAGAGTTTTGAGATTTTTCTCTCTAAGTGGTGGCTACCAAAAAGTGGGAACCCTTTCTAATGAGCATTACATGTGTTTATATAGAGTTTAGAGCTTTAGGAGGAGCCTAGGTCATGCCCAAGGAGGTTGGGGAAAGATCTTTTGCGAATTAAACTCGCAGGGTACCAAATAAGGCAAGTGTAGGATTTTCTGGATTAGAACTTGAATAACTTTCGCATCTGATCTCGGTTTGGTATAATTCTAATTTTTGGAGCTCCCAATTTGAATCATGATTCTATATCAAGTAGGTTTGTAGCCAAATTCCTTTTGGTTTGATCTCAATTTTCGAAACAGTGCACGTAGGTCCAAATTGGGTAAGTTTAGAGTCACCTGATTTGTAAAAATCATATCTTCTGATTCTGAGCAGCTCTTGACCTAATTCTAACTCTCAGAGATTCTATTTTGAGTCAAGCATCCATAGCAAGTCGGTTTGTACCTTAATTCCTTCTGGTTCGACCGTAAGCCTTCAAATAGTGCAGACATGTCAAAACGTTGAATCTCGAGTTTCTTCCGTCGGGGCCAGCATCGATGGGCCACGATCGACGTCTTTGGTCAATTTGAATCTTCAGGTGTGGTATCGACCAAGCACGATCGACGGGCTTCGTCGTCAGCGTCAAGTCTGGTCTGTGGAGAGCGTCGATGGCCCTGGTTCGACGGTCTTGCTCAGGAGGAGCGTCGATGGCCCTGGTTCGATGCTAGGGCTGCTGCTTCCTTCGGGAGGCTCCTGAGATGTCTCTTCGTGATGTTCTTGGCCAGAACAACTATCTCCAAAGTCCGTGTGGCTTCTTAGGACTCCAAAACACTCTAAAAATGTATGATATTCTTCAAGTACCTAGAAACACACAAACACATGCAAATACACTAAAACTATCCTAAATATTAGTTATAACATATAAAATACACTAAATGAATACATAAAAATGGGTAAAATATGATGTTATCAGCTCCTCCACACTTACTTTTTTGCTTGTCCTCAAGTAAACAAAAGCTAAGCATGGTAAAGAAATGTTAAAAACTGTAAAAATAAGGAGAGTGAACTTGTACCTTGTTACATTGTTGTGCTTAATGCTTTTCGACCTTGTGGAAGTGGAATGATCTCTACCGTACTTATGTACTTTGCCATAAGCATAACAACTCACCTTAGTTTGAACCGCTCCTCTTTTGATCCTAGACTCCTCATTGTTGACTCCTCTTTTTATCCTAAGCATGGGTTCTCAACTTGGGAATATCGATCAAAGGATATGAACACTTACTCTTTCGGATTTCTGTAAGCTCAAGACCGTCTTAGTACAATTTCTTTCCTCTTTCTTTTCTCACTTCAAGGTCGATCAATTTCTCCCTACTTTTCTAGGGTATCATTTTATTTTATTTTATCGATCGTCTTTTCTCTTAAGCTTTTATAGGACAAGTTTTCTTGAGACGCGAACATTGAAAGTGGTTGCTTCCAATGTGCAGTTCGCTTCTATATCCTTTTTCTTTCTTTTCTCTTCTTTTTTTTCTTTTTCTTTTCTTATCTAATCGAAGGGAAAGAAGAGGAGAATCATACTTACTTAAACGAGCCTTGCAGGGTCTCATAGAGGTATTATGTCCGATGTATCTCAAGCCCCAAATCGAGAATAATTAAATTCATTAAAGTGAGAAGTTAACTCTGATTCGTCTAAGTCTCCGGAAGAATGATCTTTTTGGGGTTTGTAGATCCACTCATGGATTTTCCAAATTTCCTAGTAAAGATCGTACACTATCTAACAAAGCATCTAAACATAAACACAAATAACACAATTAATAATTTCTATCGCTACCTCATTAAAAACTTTTTCACATGTTATTGAACTTATGTACGAGGAAAAGAGTGTAATAATCTCTCAAAATGCAAAAAACTTATGGTAAAACTTCCATCAAAAGATGTCAAGGAAAAAAAATTACCTCCATAGATCGCAAGACTTCCCTCCACACTTAAATCACAACGTCCGCATTGTGACATAAAACCGTAAAAGGGTAAAAAGCAAGAGAATTCATACCGTAATTCTCTTATCGGGTTCGTGGGTATGATCAGCTCCCACATTTTCATGTCCTTGATTTGATTTTTTTTATGGTAAAGAATCACCTAAAAAATTAAAACACAAAAACGAAAAAGAAATACGAAATAACAATTTATATATATATATATATATATATATATATATATTTTTTTTACTATTATTATTATTTTAAATTAAAGATGTTTAAAACTTAAAACTAAAACTAAAAATGCAAAAATACGAAAAATTTAAGACTAAAACGTTTTTGTTTTTTTTAATAGTAAATATCCTGAAACTTAAAACAGAAAAAAAAAAAACAGAAAAACAAAGGAAAAACGAAAAATAGCGAAAAAATGAAAAACAGAAAATTGTATATTCAAAGATAGAATGTTTTTTAACGTCGTGTGCTTGACGTCTTACAGAATGGGCTGGTGGAGGTTGTGGTGGAGGTCTATCAGTCGAGAGCACATCATAGAACATGTCTTTGTTCACAAATGTGAACGAGACTCGTCGTTTAGACTAATTGATCACCGCTCCAACCCTGGCAAGAAGTGGGCTTCCAAGGATGATTTGAGTACCATCATCCACATTCATGTCAAGTATCTAGAAATTTGTAGAGACACTATAATTCCTGATCCAAACCATGACATCCTTAGCTACTCCATTTGAACTCATTATATCGGCGTTGGCGAGTCCAATTTGAATCTTCGATGGTTGAAGATTCGTGATTCCCATCAGCTTAGATCTCTCGACAGCCATGGTATTGATGTTTGATCCGGAGTCACAAAGAGTGTTATCTAATACAAAACCTTGGAGAGAACACGAGACTTTATATTGTCCGAGATCTTCTCTCTTTAAAAGTTTTCTAACTGTGTCCTCTGCTTGGAATAATCTTGTCTCCGGAATACATTGTATCGACATCTGTGGCCTTTCCTGCTTGATTGGTTCGATGAATTCGAGTATCATTCATTGATTGTGCTGAACATTCCCACCAAAGAACTTCGGTCTTAAGGGATTTCTTTCTTCTTTAATGAAGAGGAGAGGGGTTACCACGTGATTGTCCTTGTTGGTGATGATGTTATAGCTTCGGTTCGGCTCATAATCATGTCTTATGCTTCCAAGGAGATCGTCATGTGGATTTTTCAGAGATGTGTGAGCCGTCTCGGGAGTCCTCAGAGGTGCATCGATCGCTTTTGCTCGATGTGAATGTCTAGTGGTCATTCCCTGAAGGGCATCGACCTCGTCTGATCTTTGTGAAGGCTCCTAGATTAGCATCGACCACTCCTGGTTGATGCTTGCGTCAATGTCTTCCGTTGTCAGCTTAGCATCAACCCCTCCTGCTCGATGTGTATGCTCGATGGGTCCTCCAGGAATGGCATCAACTTCGCCTGGTCGATGCTTACGTCGATGGTCTCCGTCGTCAGGCTTAGCATCGACCATGGCCGGTCGATGCATAGGTTCGGGACTTGCCTCTGGAAGCACATCGATCGACTGTGTTTGATGGGGACGTTCGGTGGGAAGAGCATCAACCTGGTGTGGTCGATACCTTGCCTCGATGGGCTCTGTTAAAGACCTTGCTGAAACGTTTTCCTCCGGAATAAGACTCCTCTGATGACTTTGGTGAGTATGCTCCATAGGAAGGCGAGGTTGGTACTCCGTGACGTGGCATACCTCGGCATATCCATCCTTGGAAAGCATTCGATCGTCTTGAAAAAATTTGTCGTAGTTTACCGATCTTTGCTTTAACTTCAAAAATCTGTCTATTTTTTTGTTCAATGCTTCGATGGTCAGCTCCTCCTCGTCCTCTTGGATATCAACATGTCTACTCACATGATCGTGGTCCTCTTCCATGCTTGTTTCACGTTGAGCCAAGTTCTCCAGTAGAGTCATTCCATGATTTGCATTTTGCCCCAAAAAGGTTATGTAGCTAGCTACATCGAGTAACATACGGTACTCATGTGTCACTCCTAGGTAGAGAATGCTAAGTAAATGCACATCGCTGAATCCATGATGAGGACATTGCATGGTGTAGCCGACAAGTCTCTCCCACACCTCTCCAAAGCTCTCGATGCTTTGTTGTGTGAAGTTTGATATCTTGTTTCTCCAAAAAGTGGTTCTGGCGTTCGAGTAGAACTTTTTCAGGAATGCTTTCCGGCATTGACTCCATGTCATAACAGTCTCCGATGGAATGTTCTTCTCCCACTGATGTGCTTCACCCCCAAGTGAAAATGGAAATAAACGCAGTTTTAGTGCATCTTCAGAGAGACCGTTTATGTGTACCATCCCACACAACTTGTCAAAGTGATTCAGATGTTCTATAGGACTCTCCATTGATAGACCATGTTAATCAAATTGACCTTGATTTCGAACTCGACATTTCCCACTGGTGGCTGTTGTATGCCAAAACGGTGACTTTGGCTTGTTAGCTCGTCGACGATGCCTATTGTTCGAGTAGCTTTTGGCTTACGCATCCATCTCTTGTCCATCCAATCCAGCAACTGGTTCATTATTATTATTATTATTATTTTAATCTAAAAAATCAAAAACAAAATTAAATCAAAATAAGAAAATAAAAAGAAACCTACTCTCAGATTCAGACCAAATCTCTATGGCTATTACTACAGTCTCCGGCAACGGCGCCAAAAACTTGATAGGAGGAGAAAGTTACGCTTCTTCCCACCACCAGATTTCACCCGAGTTTCTTTGAGAGTTTAACCCGATGTGACCGCAAGTGCACGGTTAAATACAATTGTAGTACAAACGGGATCGATCCACAAAAACTGAGAATAACTACACAGAGATTATAGGTGTAAATCTAATCTAGGTGAATTATAATTGTTTTGGGGTTTTAATTATATTATAAATAAACTATGATTAAATTTACTGAAAATAAATTGCGTAAAATAAATAACATAAAATAAAATGCGTAAATTAAAGTGCGTAAAATAAATGACAGAAATTAAAGTGCATAATTTAAATTGCATAAATAAAATTATTTAAATTAAATTGCATAAATTAAAGTGTATAAAATAAAAGTGCATAAAATAAAAGTGCATAAAATAAAAAGTGCAGAAATTAAATTTCAGAAAATAAATTGCAGAAAATAAACTGCAGAAAATAAATTACGGAAATATAAATTGCAGAAATATATAATATGCAGAAATTAAAGTGGAAAATATAAATTGCAAAAATTAAATTGCAAAAAATAAATAACAGGAAATAAATGGCATAAATTAAATAACATAAATATGAAATAACTTAATTTAAATAATTTAAATAATAAATTAACAATTGATCTGTAGGATAAATGAGAATGATTTCAATGAGTCTATATTTAGGATTTATGTTTTTACCAATTTAGTTTGTGTTTGTCAATCTAGGGATTTTCTGT
Organism: Boechera divaricarpa; assembly: GCA_026770425.1. NCBI lineage: Eukaryota > Viridiplantae > Streptophyta > Magnoliopsida > Brassicales > Brassicaceae > Boechera > Boechera divaricarpa. Next base: position 2,341,641 of record CM049186.1, on the reverse strand, counting down.
TATAAACCAGTCCACTCTCGTGGCGACTTTCACGCATTGCGTACAATCCCATCATCGATTACTAAGTATTCATAAACTTCCGTCGGACTGTCAATCAAACGACCTTGTGTTTTCAGTAATACGAAGTGATTGATAGATCTATTTCTAAAACACAATCCACTCTCGTGGTGAAGTGTTCCTAAGGTTTTAACCTAACTTAGCAAGAGCTAGATCAATGATTAATTCTATCAAACAACAAACTCGACCATAGCTAATACTCTCTAATATTCAGATCTGAAGTTTTAATCTAATCTCGTGGTGCTAAGGGCTTCTATTCGTATAATCTTGCTTACTGGCTCGATTATAACCTTAAGCACATCCTATATGACATAACTTAGCATTAAGAATGAATATTAGAGTAGCTAGATCGATTAAAAACAACAAACATATGAAATCCTATAACATAGATCCCATCATCGATCTCTATCCTAGAGATCTAAAGGATCTACTCACTCATACCTCCGAGGGTGACGGCAGGATACAAATAGGAAGACATAATAAACAATAAACAAAAGCAGTAAATAAAACAAATAAATAAGAAGAAGAAGAACTAAAGCAATATCATAAACAAAACATAAGAACAAAGAATTTTGAGATTTTTCTCTCTAAGTGGTGGCTACCAAAAAATAGGAACCCTTTCTAATGAGCATTACATGTGTTTATATAGGGTTTAGATCTTTAGGAGGAGCCTAGATAGTGCCTAAGGAGGTTGGGGAAAGATCTTTTGCGAATTAAACTCGCAGGGTGCCAAATAAGGCAAGTGTATGATCTTATGGATTAGAATTTGAATAACTTTCGCATCTGATCTCGGTTTGGTATAATTCTAATTTTTGGAGCTTCTATTTTGAATCACGATACCATATCAAGTCGGTTTGTAGCCAATTTATTTCTGGTTTGATCGCAATTTTTGAAACAGTGCACGTGGGTCCAAATCGGGTAAGTTTAGAGTCAACTCACTTGTAAAAATTCATATATTCTGATTCTGAGCAGCTTTTAAACTGATTCCAACTCTCAGAAATTCTATTTTGAGTCAAGCTTCCATAGCAGGTCATTTTGTAGCTTAATTCATTATGGTTCGACCGTAAGCCTTCAAACAGTGCAGACATGTCAAAACGTTGAATCTCGAGTTTTTTCCGTTGGGGCCAGCATCGATGGGCCATGCTCGACGTCCTTGGTTGACGTGAATTTTCAGGTGTGGCATCAACGGTCTTCGTCGTCAGCTTCAAATTCGGTCTATGGAGAGCGTCGATGTCTCTGGTTCGACGGAGTGGGTCAACGGTCCTGCTCAGGAGGAGCGTCGATGGCCCTGGTTCGATGCTAGGGCCGTTGCTTCTTTCGGGAGGCTCTTGAGATGTCTCTTCGTGATGTTCTTGGCCCGAACAACTATCTCCAAAGTCCGTGTGGCTTCTTAGGACTCCAAAACACTCTTAAAATGTATGATTTCCTCCAAGTACCTCGAAACACACAAACACATGCAAATGCACTAAAACTATCCTAAATATTAGTTATAACATATAAAAGTACACTAAATGAATACATAAAAATAGGTAAAATATGGTGATATCAACCGTCACAATGGTAGATTTCTCCCCGTAAATCTACTATAACTAAAAAACTAAGTCTACCGTAATATTTCAACTTAAATATACCATTTTGTTTGATGAAGTCTACCGTAAACCTTGGTAGACTTTTTCAAGTAAGTCTACCACTGCATACAAAACAGAAGTCTACCGTCATAGCTCTGGTAGAGTTTACCGTCTGATCTATTAAGTCTACCATCATATCTCTGGTAGACATTAGTTCTGGCGCGCTTAAGTGGCATAAATTCATTAATGGTATTTTTGTAATGACGTTTTTTTGTCAACAAACGATTTGAAGGCAAAACGGCAATTTAAAACAAAATTAGGTTGTTTAAGTAATATTCAAACATTAAGGTCAGTTTAATAATAAAATTTAAAAATGGAGGTTGTTTTAGCGATCCAACAATTACGTCAAACAACCTACATGTTTCTTGATATTATTAGACCAACCTCTTCTCATGATATGCGTTTTAAGATTGGGTAAAAAAACATAAAAACCAGCTCTTGATTTTTTAATTACAGAATTACCATAATTTTTTTTTTGCAATATTACTTCTTTTACATATATATCTCTCGTATTCACAAATCTCTTTCTTCTTCACGTTGTTTCTGAAAATCCAAATCGATGTCGACGGTGAGAAAAATCACTCTAAAGATATGCGATGGCGAAACCTTCAAAATTGACGAAGCGGTGGCACTAGAGTCACAAACCTCAAGCATATGATTGAAGATGATTGTGCAATGATATCCCTCTCCCTAATTTGCGATTTTTTATTTCTAGGGTTTCGAGATCTGGGTTTCTGATTGAGATCTAATATTTAGTGTTCGTGGGAGAGATAACATTTAGGTGTTAACAATGTTTGATTTGCTTGGGTTTTGTAAATTTTAATTTCTGATTTGAGGTCTAATTTTAGGGTTCGTGGAGACAAATTGTTCAATTTCTGATTTGAGCTCTTTCTTTCGCCGAATAATCAGAATCACCGTGCTTCTTCTCAGGTTGATTTCTCCATACTTCTTATTCAGATCTCGTTGTTATTTTTTCATGATCGTAATTATGAAAGTAAAATGAGCTGAGATTGTTCTACGATTAGTTTGAGTTTTTCTTCTATTTGCTCGAGATTCATGCTAAATTACTTATTGTTCGATTTCTCTGTTTTTTTTTTTGCTGATGAGGTTTCGATCTCTGTGATGAAATCGAGGCTGTGACATCTTTTACTGTCGAATTTCTCAGGTTTTTTTTGTTTGGTTCAGAATTTTGATCATATACTGATTCAAAGTCTTACACAACACTTTTAGTTCAGAAAGGTACACATGTTCAGCTTTCACCTGATTTGGAGTTCGAGTATTGTTCTTAACAGTAAATAAAAAAACGGAAACGTGATACAAAATTGTACATCTTAATTAAGGTATTTAAATGGAACTGTTTTACAGTCTTTTGTTCGGCCTGCTGTTTTGATAACCGATGCATATAATGCTCTTTACACCAATCAAACCGCAAGACATCAAATGGACAAAGAATTTCTAGGTTGGCTTGTAGCTTAATATGTATTATATCTCTTTTATGGCATTAAAAATGCCTGCTTAACTTCTCGTGATACTTGAACAGGTAAGAGAATCACTTTGAATGTATTTTGTTCTCAGCTAATGTTCAACTATTTGTAGAGACTGAATATTGAGCAAACCTGCAGCATTGGTCACAAAGAGTTTTCAGTTTTCCCATTTACTTGCTCACGTATGTGTCATCTAGCATAATTGACAATATTAGAGTTTCCTCGAGTGAATGAGTGACTCCATTCAAAGTCTTTTGAGACTTCACGTGATAATACATTTCTATTGAGGTAGATTTTCTTATAATAATGTCTTATTTGTGACGTAGTTTGTATACAATACAAAAGACATCAAAATAAAATTTAAACACATGCAGGCACGTTTCGTTGGTCTACAAATATGGTAGATTTTATTGTATGTTATGGTAGACTTTATTATATGTTATGGTAGACTTTACTGTATGTTATGGTAGACTTACTGTATGTTATAATAGACTTTATTGTCTGTTATGGTAGACTTTATAGGTCTGTTCGTAGACTTTTTGAGCGAGAACGAGCGACGACAGTGACAACTCATCTTCGAACAAAAGTGTATGGTCTACGGATCGACGGGCTAAAGCTAAGGCGAGAAGCAATGGTGAATATGGAATTCCCTTGTCTATTTGTTTGTTTAAGTAGATAAGTAAGTATGTTATTGTTTTTTGTTGGTATTTCTATGTAAGGAAGCTTAATGATTTTGTGGATGATGAATGAAAAAGTTCTAAGTACAAGAGTATTAAAAGTACAAAAGGTTTAAGTTAAAAAGTTCTAATAAACACACTGATAGTAAACACACAAAAAAGTCTACTGAAGACAATTCCAGTAAAGCTTAGTTCTGTTAGTCTATTGATGATTGATTTAGGTAGATACGTATGTTATGTTATGTTAATGTTTTTATTGGTATTTCTATGTAAGAAATCTTAATGACTCTTTAGGTGTTGAATAAAAAAGTTCTAAGTACAAGAGTACTAAAGGTACAAAGTTCTAGTAAACACACTGATAGATAAGACTGATGCACAAAATGATACTAAAACAAACAAACAAGTTTGCTGAGGAGAGGCTTGGAAGTCCTAAACAAGCTGAGAAAATTTCACAGTTTGTATCTACCAAATCTTTATGTAACTAGGGAGGTAGATCTTGGTCTTGTAATAATTTTTCATTCATGAGTTATAAGAAAAGCAAATCTTGGATTCAAAGCTACTCTAAAGGTACAAAAAGTCTACCACCATGGGAGGTAAACAAGTCTACCACCATATGAGGTATAAAAGTCTACCATAATTCACATTAAAATCTACCCCATCGAAAATATAAAGTCTACCAAAATTTCAAAAATCTACGGACTTAAGTCTTCCAATATATGACCAAAATCTACCAAAACACAATAAATCTACTGTGTGAGGAAAAAGTCTACCATAACCAACTCACCCGGAAGTCTACCATTAATAACGAGATAAATCTACCACGGGTTACAAAATCTACCGTCGAGTGATTTAACTCTACCAAAAAATCGAAAGTCTACCAAAAAAAAGTCAACAAGTCAATACTGATTTAAAATTCTATCATCAAATAACATGTAAGTCTACCGTTACATAGAAAATAATATCTACCGTGACATGAAAACGTAAGGCTACCATGTCTTCTAGTTAAAGTCTACCGTAACAATGGTAGACTTCTCCCCGTAAGTCTACCATAACAGAGAAACCAAAGTCCACCGTAATATTTCAACTAAAATCTACGTTTCGGTTAATAGAAGTCTACCGTCATAGCTCTAGTAGAGTTTACTGTCTGAGCTATAAAGTTTACCGTCATAGCTCTGGTAGACTTTAGTTCTGGTGCGCTTACCTGGCAGAAATTCATTAATAACATTGTCATTATTACGTTTTTTTGTCAACAAACGAATGGAGGGCAAAACAGCTATTTAAAATAAAATTAGGTCATTTCAGTAATATCTAAATATTAAAATCATTTTAATAATAAAATTTAAAAATATAGATTGTTTTAGCGGTCTATCCTTATTTTTATTTGCTTCTTCTCAAGCAAGCGTATATATGTTTCTCCAAACTTCCAAAACGCACTGTGTTCTTGTTTTTTAGCAAATGGAATTGTATCTTTTAGAGAGATTCATATATCTTCCTTGCTGAAAAGTGGAACATAAAGATAGGATAATATCTTTGCGCAGCTTGGGAAATGTGGTTTTGCTCTTTGAAAGTTGTGCCACCCATTCGTGTTTTTTAATTTGGCTGCGTGCCATCCATTATAAATAAAGCCCACTACATATAAATACCAATTAAATGAACAAACCTTTTCAATATGAAACTAGATTATATCATGTCCGAATTAATTCTTTTAGATTTAAGTTTTATTCAAAAGTTTTGGTTATATTATTGCAATGAATTAATATTTAAATAATAATTTTAAGTTAGGTTATTATTTGTCATTCAACAAATTAAATGTTATTTCTATAAAATATATTCTCCAAATATTAGTAAGAGGATATTAACACTTCAACTATTTGATTTCAATACTAACACATTTTTAGCCTAGATAGTTTTTTCTTCTTTACTTTTAAGATTAACAATATTGTATATAATTTTTTACAATTTATATTTGTTTATAATGTGTAATTTCTAATTAATAGTATTACATATGTATTATATGATTTTTAAATTAACTTTAAGTAGTAATATTGCAGTGAAAATTTGAAAATTTTGTTTATAATTTTTTATTTATTTATTTTAAAATCTATAAATTAGTTATTATTAATTTATATATTTATTAATTTTTAAATTAAAATTTCGTTTTACTAATTGATTTAGTTAAACTTTTTTGAATAAAATTAAAAATAGATTTTGTGAAAATTTATTTTCAAATATGTATTATTAATAGTAAAATTTAATTAAGTGTAATTTGAATAAAACTGAAAAAATATTTTGTGAAGATTTTATTTGTAAAAATGTATTTTTAATAGTAAAAATAGATTAAGTGATTAGACAATTTTGCCTTTAATGATTTTTTTTGTTAGTTCTTAAGATTAATAGCATTGTATGTAATTTTTTAGAATTTAAATGTTATTTTCAAATGGGTACTCTCCAAATATTAGTTGATAATTTTTTTTTCTAGTTAAAATGTAATAATCTTTTAACACTCAAACTTATTATAAAATTAGAAAGAAAAAAAATATTGATACCTAAGTGGAAATGACGAAGAGAGAAACTGTGAGATGTAAGACGTTTATTGGTTTAGAAAGTAGCGAATTCACAAACCCTTGGCTTTTTAGACTAAGCTGATTTTCATGCTAAAACATGTTGGATTTAATTGACATCACTTTGAGAAAAAAATAGATGAAAATATTTTATTCTTCAATATTTTTACTATTTACAATTTTTTTTAAATTTTCACACATGTGAGTCTTATACTTTTTTTTGTTAAAGCACAATTGTTCCTCTCCAAAATTGTAGAGGAATACAAAAAACAAAAACTAAAATTCGTTTTTATTATTAAATAATTTTAAAATAGATTTTATGATTATATTTACATTTCTATATATAAATACTTTTATTTTATTATATATCATATATATAATTTATTTTAAAACTTTCACTTTAAATGAATGTATGATTTTACATGAAATTATTATTGATACTCAAATAAATATTGAACAATATTTGATATTATTGACCAATTTGAAATTATTCATCAGATATTATTGCTCACTGTTTGACTAAAACTTGAAAACTTGAATTGGTCGAAATTTAGTTTTTTTTTTTTGATTATTTATCAGTCAAATATATTTAGTCTAAAATTTCGACTAATTTGTGATTATTTCAAATTTGTTGAAGAACAGAAGAAACGAAGAAGAAGAAATGAAGAAGGAGAAACGAAGTTGAAGAAACGAAACAGAGGAAGACAAATGTTGCAGAGAAGAAACGAAACAGAGGAGGAAGACAAAATGGGCCAAAATAGAAGTGCGCCCAGTGTGTAAATATGGAGTCCAAGAAGAGCCCAAATAGAGTCTAGGGTTTTCTTCTACACACAACTTATCAAATATGTAATCCTCTATAAAAGCATTCTCTGTAACGATGGATATCAATTAATTAAGAAACCAAAATCTTATCAATACAAAATCTGCTGTTGTGAGAGTCCTTTAATAATTTCTCCTTTCTTTAATTTTCTGCATAATAAAACTCTCAAAGAAAGAAAGAAAAACTGAAAGAGGTGAGAAGCATGTAGCCATGTACGCACGAGCCAACCATCTTTAATCTCTTTTATGGCTTGTGGTCCCCACATTCGCATGACATGGCACCGTCTCCATCGCCACGTCACCAACCTAAGTGGACCATTATTTCGCATGATACGCACCGCACCACCTCTCTTTTTTATACTATACAAGCTTTTGATCTTGATATACTGTACGAGAAAAACAAACTCCGAAATAGTTTTTTTAATATAAATCGTCAACAAATATAGATATAAATAACTATATGATAAAATTCAAAAAAAAAACTTATTAACTTAAGTTATAATATATGAATAAATTCAATAAAGATAGAATATTTTTTATTCGTTTCTACAAAAAATTTATGTAGTATAATACTATTTTAAAAGTTTTCATGTTTGAGTCAAAATATTATTTTTCTTTAAAAATAAATTTCTTCAAAAATATTATTATCTTCAAAAAAAAAATCCTTAAAAATAAATTCTCTTTAAAAGTTTTAATGTTTGAATCAAAACATTAATGTTTGGGTCGACATGGCCCCACTCATAAATTGATTCCTATATTGATGAAGTCGTAATCCATTTAAAAATCCGCAAATATGGAACATTAATCACTTAAATAAAATAATTTCTTTCAATATTTTCCAATTAAACAGTCAAATTTATATGAGTGATTACCTAAATTACCTAAACCAAATAAAACCTCCTAATATAATTATTGATAATTTGTGTTAGAAAAGAATAAAGAGATTAGAATCTTATGAATGGTGTGTTTATACTTTTTATCTTGTACTAAGAGAAAGAGACCCTTCCCTATAAAAGGCAAGAGCAAGTAAGAATAACGTGTTCAAGCCTCAAAAAACACAAAAACGGTAACTGAAACAGAGAATCTTAGAAAATGTCACAACTCGAGAACAACGAGCCACTTCTAATCAACGAGGAAGAAGAAGAAACAGCGTACGATGAAACAGAGAAGGTACACATCGTTAGAGACGAAGACGAGGACGATCTAGAACACGGCGTAGGATGCGGCGGCGCACCACCGTTCTCATGGAAGAAGCTATGGTTATTTACCGGACCTGGGTTTTTAATGAGCATTGCGTTTTTAGATCCAGGGAATTTAGAAGGAGATCTTCAAGCCGGTGCGGTTGCTGGGTACTCGTTGTTATGGCTTCTTATGTGGGCAACAGCAATGGGTCTTTTGGTTCAGCTTTTATCAGCGAGGCTTGGTGTTGCCACAGGTCGTCACTTAGCTGAGCTTTGTCGTGATGAGTATCCGACTTGGGCGAGAATGGTTTTGTGGGTTATGGCTGAATTGGCTTTGATTGGATCTGATATTCAAGAAGTTATTGGTAGTGCTATTGCTATTAAGATTTTGAGTAATGGGATTTTGCCTCTTTGGGCTGGTGTTGTTATCACTGCTCTTGATTGGTAAATTCACACTCAAATTCTCAATCTTTTAATGTCGTGGTTTCGTGTTAATTGACTATTTTGCTTTGTTAAATTCTTCAAATATCTCATCTTTAGACATGGAATTTTCTGTTCTTATGTGTCTCCTTGTGTCATTGATTCTGGTCACAGTTTTTTTTTTGTCTCTTTGTTTGTGGGTCTAATTGCTGTTTGGCTAATCTAATCTATGGATTGTTTGAATATGCTGTGTTTTGCTTACAGTTTCAGTCTTTTTGTTGGAATCAGGAAACTCGAAGCAGTGTTTGCGGTTATAGTCTAATCTATGGATTGTTCGAAATTCGTGTTAATTGACAATTAGCTATATTAATTCATCGTTAAACATGGATTTTTGGCGCTATGTGTCTCCTTGTGTTACTGATTCATATGTGTGTGTTTTGGCTACAGTTTCGTCTTCTTATTTCTTGAGAACTACGGAATAAGGAAGCTCGAGGCAGTGTTTGCGGTTCTAATTGCTACAATGGCAGTCTCATTTGCTTGGATGTTTGGTCAAGCTAAGCCAAGTGGCTCTGAGCTTCTCATTGGTTAGGCTTTCTTTGTTCTCTTTATCCAATTTCTTATTGGAACTCAGTTAAAAAATTTCTAAAGAAGTTAGCTTTCTCTTGTTGCAGGCATATTGGTACCGAAACTGAGTTCAAGAACGATACAGAAAGCAGTTGGAGTTGTGGGTTGTATTATAATGCCACACAATGTGTTTCTTCACTCAGCTCTTGTTCAGTCGAGAGAAGTCGACAAACGACAGAAATACCGAGTCCAAGAAGCGCTAAACTACTACACAATCGAATCCACAATTGCTCTTTTTGTCTCCTTTATGATCAATCTCTTTGTCACAACAGTTTTCGCTAAAGGGTTTTACAATACTGACCTCGCCGATAGCATTGGTTTGGTTAACGCGGGACAGTATCTTCAGGACAAATATGGAGGCGGGGTGTTCCCGATACTATACATATGGGGAATCGGGTTATTAGCTGCTGGCCAAAGCAGCACCATTACCGGTACCTACGCAGGACAATTCATCATGGGCGGGTTTCTTAATTTCAAAATGAAGAAATGGTTGAGAGCTTTGATTACTCGTAGCTGCGCAATCATTCCAACTATTATTGTCGCTCTAGTGTTTGATTCATCAGAAGCTACACTCGATGTCTTAAACGAGTGGCTTAACGTGCTTCAATCCATTCAAATCCCCTTTGCACTCATTCCTTTGCTGTGTTTGGTTTCCAAGGAACAAATCATGGGTAGTTTCAAAATCGGTCCTTTGTACCAGGTTTGTCGATTTCTTTCAAGCTCTTTTACAACATTCATTAAAGATCCCTCTTTTAAGCTCGATCTCACATTGTATGCAGACAATCGCGTGGCTTGTTGCTGCGCTCGTGATATTGATCAACGGTTATCTTTTGTTGGAGTTCTTCACCTCAGAGGTTAGTGGCGTAGTCTATACCGGTTTGGTGACTGTGTTCACAGCTTCCTATGGTGCATTCATATTCTACCTCATTGCTCGTGGCATCACTTTCACTCCGTGGAGATTCAAAGCAGAGTGTATTCAATGAGAAATGGACCAAACAAGACAGTGTAGTATCTATGTCGTGTGATCCTTAGGATAATGAGTTTTTAGCTTTCTCTTTTGTATTATGTGTATTGTTGTTATAAAGCAGCTCTGGTTGTGTTGAAGAAGGCTCTTCTATGTATCAGTAAGATCTGCTATTGTTGTTGTTCTTGTGGAGGTTTAACTTGATAATAATGATAACCAGATTGAGAAAAAAATTTCTGCTTTTTTTTTTTGTATGAACTCGAATAGATAATTTTTTTTTTTTAAACTATAAACCATGGTTTTTGAATAAACTGACGAATGGGAAGGTTACTTTGACGAATTCGATTTGAGCTCAAGAAGTTGATTTGGATTCTGTGGACAATCAATCAAGAACATAAAACTCTAATTTCAAATTAAAGCAAAAGAGTAAGCCGATGGAATCAAATTAACAACTTTTTTGAAGAACCCTAACTTCAAAACCCAGATCCTAAATGAGATAAACGTATAAGAAGAAGATTGTTAAAGCATCCAAGATATTGACAGATAAATTGGTTAGCAGGAGATTTAATCAAGCAATGGAGCTTTTGATGGATAGTAACAACTTGATTTCGAGATTCATGGCGGTTGTGGCGGAGGACGATGATGAGTATCTCTGAGATATCGTCGTGAGCTTTCTATTGGCCGGTCGTGATACGTCAATGTTAACGTTGGTTTCTGCATAATTTTTTATTTTAACTTTTCCATTTTAATCTGTAAATATATTAACAATTTAGACTTGGTACGTGTCGACATCTGATATTTTAATTTAATATATTAACAAAATATTCACTTTTCCACTTTATTTGTATATATATTAACAAATTTGAACTTGGCACATATCGACATCTAATATTTTAATTGACATATGTGGCAGTCATGTTAATTACTAACTTTGAAAAACCAAACTTTATATGAACGAACTCCAGATTTGTTGATGCAAACCTAGCTTCAGATGCACCAGCCATGAACCAAGATCCATCACAAGTCTTTGGCCAGAGCACGTTCAGCCCACCCGAGAAGACATATGAGTGGTGTTCAGTCCGTATGAAGGCCAAGATCGACTGGTCCGTCCCAACGACCATTTGGATTACATTCACAGCTCACTTAGGAAGCACCTCGAAGTGGAATCAACCCAAACTTAGCTCAAACGAAGAAGTTATGGCTGTTACAATCCGGATGGACCGGAATCTTCCAGGTTTTGACCTACGTGCATTCAAAGGAGGATTCTGACCAGACCAGAAGGAGTTAAGTTATGAGGAAACTTGTTCTACAATCCTAACTCAATAAGGATTCATGGCGAATTGGAATCAGGTCAAAACCTACTCTGGATTGGAAGTTATGATTTTTCCAACTCGATGGATTCTACACTTGCCTCGTTTGGAAGCTGCCAGTTTGGAAAGACTTCAGTCACATGTTTGGCATCAAGGAAAGTCTCCACTACATGGGAGCAAGGATCAGTGTGTCCTCACTATCAATGCAAAGTGAGGACACCCCTCAGTCGCTAAGGAAAGTTATACTCTTTCTTACCTTAGGTGTAACGCCCCGATCGCCCCATCTGTGGACCCACGCCCACTCTGATCCATGGGCCTTACGCTCATCCGACGACCGGTTCGTTACTTCTGAAGGCTTTAAAGACTTGTTTACCGATCCTACAAATCACCACGTGATCTTTTTCCGTGTTTTGTCCTCACTCACACGGTACCGGAAATCACTTCTCGATAGGTCACCCAACCTTACATTGCTCTAGCTCAAACACGCTTAACTCTGGAGTTCTCTCGGCATGGTTAACCGAAAAAATAAGTGCACTTTGGTGACATAGGTAGCCAAATCAATTCTTTTAAACTCTTTTCATGCACCACCAAATCTCTAGATTCTGGGGTGTTACACTAGGTTTATCCCATGTGGTTTACTAGGAAGGTTTTAACGAGGTAACGGATCTTAGTGCATCACACCTTCTTCTCCATTGTTTATCTTGCTTGGAAACATTCATGATAGGTGAAGATAGACAAGAGGTGTGATTTCTATTTAAGGGAAGTCGTTACAAAAGCTTTGACTTCTTATGTTGCTTGTTTTGAGACTTTAGTGTTTTTGTGCATTTTTGGGTTTTTTGTTTGTTTAGGCTAAAACTTGTGTTAGTAGGCCCAAACACTTATGGGCTGGGTTTGTTCCCTAATGTTGTCCTAGAGTGTAAGCCTATATAAAGACACTTATGAGAACTTTGTAAGTTACCACTTTGAAGAATAGAAAACGCCTTGTTAACCTAGTTTCTAGGTTTTGTCTTCAAGATCCATTGAGGTGTGTCCTCTGGCCTTAAAAGTTCCTGAGCTGTATCAAGGGTTGTCAATCCCCTTGTAGTGCTCCTCATTCCACGCCATCCATTAGAAGAACAAGAGCTGAGCTTCTCGACCTATTCTTCTCCACCCATCTATCGGTTCCCTACGGAAATGAGATGGGCTTCTCGCCGTTCTCTTTCAGCTATCCAAGTATCTTCATGTCAGCTCCCCAACGTGTATCATTAGTGTTATTTACATTTCATGATAATAATAAATGTTAGAAACTTTATGTAATATTCTGATTCCGAAGAAAAACATTTATAAATCTACCAACAGTAACAAAAACAATAAATGCGATTGTAAAATTTTATTCAATAGAATCATTCAAAAACATAAGATAATACAATTATAGTTAAAACAAAAGATGATTAAAAATTATGTTCACTTAGGATGGGGCTCCATTTATATTCGAATTTCGGTATTTCTTTTTCCATGTGTGAAGTAAATACCGTCTTCTCTAGCTTCCCAAAAGTTTTGTTTACCATAGTGAACTATCAGACCGCCATTTTCAGATGCCGTAAAATTTGCATAAAACTTGTAAGTAGGACCACGTCCCTGCCATAACTCACACTCAAATTTGGTTTTCAAAATACTATCATGAAAACAAAAATCGTAGACTTCTCCAGGTCTCAAATACTGGTAACCTAGGTCATCATCTTTCGATATACAATGAATCTTGAGAACGTTTTTCGGACCAAGAGAATTTTTTTAATGTACGGAGTTTTTCTCGTTGAACTTCGCATTATTCACTCCTGCATACAATACAATGGATCAAACTCTATATTGCCCTTTTCTTTTGAAAACTAAGCAAAACTACCCTTCTTTTTTCACTATGTCCCTTATCCATTTCCCAAATTATTAATTCCAAATGTTACCCTCACTTCATTTATTCAATATTTTAATCAGAAAAAAAATAATAATAATTAATTACAAAATTAAAAAATAACCAATCAAATTAGTTTCTTCGACGCTCTCTCTCTCCGCTCTCATTTCTCTTCGACGCTCTCTCTCCTCTCCTCTCTCCATCTAGCTCACCATTGAAGCTTAAATCATCATCAAATTCAAGGTAATTTATACTCATATTCTTCTTTGGTTTAGCTTAAATATAATCATATTCTTTGGATAAGTTTTGAGAACAACATCATTATATAAAGTTATTGTTGGAATATTTGAATATTGAAAATTGTAGATTTGTTAGTTTATGGTCATTAGGTCAGTAAACTTGTTTTCTTAGTCGATTATGGTTCTTACATTGGTAATTTATGGAACAAAAATGTTGAATTCGTAGGTAGAAAGTGAAAATTTGTAGAAAATTTTTGGAACCATCGTTCTGGTACAAAATGGTACAAGTAGGTACAACAATGTTTCTGGGCAGATCCGAAACTAAAAATTTGTAGACTTTTTTTTTCTTTTTTTTTCCTGGTAATAATGAAAAAGAGTAGTTTAACAGTCATACACTTTGATTTTGAGGGATATTATTCAAGTGAAGGGGAAGAAGAACGATGGATTTCAAAAGAAAAAAAATATATTCTTTTCTTATGAAGAAAGGTGAGGAATCATATTGTGGATTGGTTGAGAAAATACGCAGAAAGACAAGAGTAGATGAGGCTAGAACAATGCTAAGAATCTGTTACATTCCATCACTAGTAACGGGATGTAAGAAACCAAATGAAATTTGGGACGATGAAGATGTTGTGTGTTATCTAATGCAAGTGAGTAAAGAAGGGTGTAGAAGTGTTTTGCATGTGGAGGTTACCAATATTCTTGACCAAAATCAGGGGGCTGAGAAAAATGTAGGGTTTGATTAAAGTTCAAGAGAAGATCGGATAAGGGAAGTTGTTGCAAGTAATGAAGTGGTTCTTCCAATTTGTGGAGCGAATGGTAGCACTACTCTTCACGTAGGGGAACAATCACAACAAATAGTGGTGGTGACCAATGATGGATACGATTATAATGCCAATGATGGAAACGATTATAATATCGATAATTACGGAATGTATGAAGATATTGGGGTAGAAAGAGATGAGTCTGCAAGTCTTGCATGGGAAGATGGTCTTAATATTATGGTAGGCCAAGAATTTGCAAGCAAAAAAGAAGTGCAATGTTTAGTTAAAAAGGCTGGACATAAGAATTATTTTGAGTTTGATGTAATCAAGTCGGATACAACGAGATATGTGGTAAAATGTTCTGAACGGCAAAAAGGTTGTGAGTGGTATCTAAGAGCAGCAAGGCGTAATACATTGGAGTGTTTCAGTATTAGAACTTATAAAAAAATCTATACGTGCTCTCGGACAGAAGCAAGTACAAGTCGAAATAGAAGGAGAGGCACGCCAAAGTTAATTGCTTCTATTTTGGCTGAAGGTTATCCGGGTAAATTTGACACGCCACGTCCAAAACATCTCATCGATTTGCTTCAAGGAAGATTAGGTGTTCCAGTGTCATAATTTACTGCCTGGAGAGGAAGAAGACTGGCTGCTACCAAAGTTCGAGGCACTCCTGAGGAAAGTTTTATGTTTCTTCATTCCTATTTGTTCATGTTACAGAAGATGAATCCTGATACAGTTACATATGTAGAAGTCGATAAGGATCAGAAGTTTAAGTACTTATTCTTCGTCCTGGGAGTTTGCATTGAAGGCTTCCGAGTCATGAGAAAAGTGATAATTATGGATGGAACCCACATTAAGACTCAACATGGTGGAGTGCTAATTGTTGCAACAGCTCAGGATCCGGATCATCATCATTATCCGATTGCTTTTGGTGTAGTTGATGGTGAGAAAGATGCAAGTTTGACTTGATTTTTCAATATGCTGAAATCAGTTGTACTAGATGATCCTGAAATGGTATTCCTTTCTGATAGAAGTGAAAGGTTCATCAACTCAATAAGCGAGGTATACCCGTTGTCTCAACATGGACATTGTATCTACCATTTGTCTCAAAATGTGAAAGGAAGTGTTCATGGAGTAAAGAAAAAATCAGTTGAAAAAAAGTTCATGGAATGCGCTCGGGCTTATACTGAGGCAGAGTTCTTACATCTTTATGGTGATTTCTCATCGAGGTATCCTTCTGCACGTGCGTATTTAGATAATGGCTTGAATGTGACTAAATGGGTAAGGTGTTATTTTCCAGGTGAAAAGTACAACATTGACACAACCAATTGTGTTGAGTCTATTAATGGTGTTTTTATAGAGGCAAGAAAGTTGTCATTATTACCAATGATAGACATAATTATCGAGAAAATAGCTGAATGGTTTAACAAATATAGGAAGATGTCAGCAGAAATACCGATTGAGCAGAAACTGGTTCCTTTTGTGGAGAACATATTCCACACACAATGTGTAGAAGCAAAACTGTTGCCGGTGCATGAGTTAAACAGTTATCGACTTGATGCTGCTCCTCCTCTTCCTGCTGCTGCTCCACTTGCACTGCTGGATCTCGAGAAGCCACATCTGAATCATATAAGGATTCCCAGAATATGTACTTTTTTCTACACGTAGGCGCTGCTCCCAACTCTGAGCAATTAGATCCCTTGCATAAATCTTATCGTCACATTCCATGATGCTATCCAATAGAGGTTCCTCAGAAAAGTTTGCTTCCAAAATACTGTGGATTTTCTGTCAATATAAATAAAATAGTAAGATTATTATGAAAAAACAGTTTGTGTAAGTGTAAAGCTAAGATGGGAATCCTAACCTTTGTACCGCCAAGCGCCTCATTAACATCTTCAAATGGGAATCCTTTCATGCAAGTGTATTGCCACTTTTGTTTGCACATCCTTGGACAATTTGTGCTTGCACTTACTACATCTTCTCGTAACGCTTTCTTCAAATCCGGTATGCACTCACATGCCATAATCTACACAATAACTTACATTAAAGCATAAGAAACCAAAAAAATTATAGAGTTAAGTTTTAAAAATAAAGTTTACCTCCAAAGGAAGTAAGAAGCCAGGAAAACACCAAGATGACTTCACATGTCCATTAGATTGCTTCATCATATGGAAGATGTTCTCAATGGTGTCTTCAAAAGTGTATCTCCCCCATGGATACACTTCACAAACATATAAATCATCAACAATTCGCAGGAAAAAAGGATATATGTACCCATACTTTTTATTCGGTCCAATGATTGTGCTCAAGAATAAGAGAACCGCCATCTTCAAACGTTATTCGCCATCTTCCATGGAACCCAGCTTCGCCCTCACATCTTTGATTCTAACTGCCTTCTTTCCATTTCCAAAATGTCTTCGAACAAAGTCTTTACTCCCCAACTCCTTATGATTTTGTGGATAACTATGGCAGTCCAATCCACACAAAAGGGCATGTTCCCTAATTGAATACCGGATTGGAACCCCATTAACAACAAACCAGCAGACTTTATCCCTGTCCATACGAACCGTGCGCAGCAAGAGCATCCACATACACGAATACATGTGGTTTTCCTCCCTATGGAGATGCCATATATGCTTAAACTGTGTGTGATGACGGAACCAATTCTTCTCATCCTCCGAAAGTTTACTTTCCAAGTATTCCATCGTAGTGTTATCCTCTGACCTTGATGATAACTTACACAACTTTGTATAATCACTGTTGTTAAAGTAAAACAGAGGTTGTAATGGTTGTGCATCCTCAACATCTTTCTGCAAATCTAAACACAATTGCAAATCTAAATAGTTGTACCAAACAAACTTATTTGTACCAAAATAGCAAATAACTAACTTATTTGTTGAGGAGAAGAAGTTCTTGCTGGCTGAGGAGAAGCAGCGTTTTCTGCTTCCTACCAATACCAATTAAGACATGGTTGGTCAAAAAACAATAATTATAAAATTCTCCAATTTACAGAAACTTAGAAGAATGTCATGAATGTATCAATCAATAAACGAAAAGACAAAAATAATATAATCGAAATTCGACGTACCAAATTAATAAATGTCAAATATTTTGTGTTACATGAATCTCAATCTCAATTGTTATATGAATCTCAATCTCAATTTTGTCATTCAAAGCACAATTCAAGGCAAAAAAAAAAAAAAAATTGTAAGTCATGTAAGCAAGCTAAAGCGTCTAGCAACTGAACTCTCTTAATTCTCAAAAAGACTATAAACAATCAAAAAGGAACCAAATGAAACAACTATACGACCAAATGCTCTTTTTAATCATGATTATCTAAGGCATAATTAACATATAAATAGCAAGATTAACAAGGTAAGCAAAGAATCAAAACGTTCACATCCAAACACTAAAACGATTAGTATAAGAACCAGAAATCAGAAGCACAGAACACACAAATCCTCACACCATAGTTACATATCATCATCATCTAGATCTAGGAGATAACACGACTAACGACAGGGATATAGAGAATTTTCTCTTATTACTTCATCAAACCCATGAAAATTAAACAAAGAGAGGAAGAAGAGAGTACCGGTGGATTCATGGCTGGACGGCGAAGAAATGATGAACAGCTCTGGCGAGATGAACGGCGAAGAAGGAAGAGTCGCAAGAGAGTATAAAAAGGGTGAGTCGCGAGAGAGAAGACAGAAGAAGAAGCGTGAGTCGCGAATCCGAGAGAGAAGAAGAGAAGAAATGTTAAATCGAAGAAAGAAGAAGAAGGGTGTGAGGCGTCGCAAGAGAAAAAGAGAAGACGAGAAGTTACAGATTTTGGAGATTTTAGGGGTTTGGATTGGGTTTGTAATTAATTAGATTTTGTAAGGGTAATAAGTTTTTTCCCAATTTATGGATTTTAAAAAATTGAAAACAAAATGCATAATTAAATCAGGGGCAAAGTAGAATAGGTTTTAAAGTAAAAGGGTAATCGAGCATTTGATCCCACAATACAATAACTAGTAAAAATAAGAAAAACAATTCATTGTTTTATAGATTTAGTTCTTTAGTTTTAGGGGTGATAAGTATCTAAAAGATAAAAGATGCTTATTGATACAAAGAGTTTTGCTCATCCATTTAATTTTGCTCCTGTTTTTGCATCTTATTAAAGGAATATTTTTTTTATTCAATAATATTTGGTGCTGTTTTGGAAAAAAAAAACTATTCAACGTTCAATGTACGTTTTCCTTTCCATGTACACAAATAAAGTAATTATAAATACATATTTTAAATAATAAAAAGAAAACTTTTTATAAGAAAACCATTTACTTTGGTTATACTTATATGTGTTATTAGAGAATTAGTGTAAATCAATTGATTTTGTAATAATAATTAAAGGCATTTTAGGAAGAGTACATATTTTTCATAATCAATATCAATTTCGGTTTTGGGATTTATATCTAACAATCTTCAAAAGAAAACCTTATTTGGAGAGATAAGACCTGTTTTTAATAATTTGATTGAAATTTATTTCCATTGTTTCTAATGTTTTAGCAACTCAAATTATTTTCTATTGTTTCTAATGGGATGCAACACATATGAAAAATAATCAAATCTAATTTTCTTAGCCTTTTAAAGACGATTCTTATTAAATGTTTGTTTTCTTAATTTTGTTATCAATACATTTATAACACGGTTAATATAATGGAGATATCACAAAATCAAATATTAATGAACACATACAATCATATTATAATTTAAGTCAATTATAATATTTTAACAATATGTTTATTTTAATGCTATATAAAATTTTATTTAACATAAATGTATAAATAATCATCAAACAAAACTATCGTATATTAACAAATTATTATTTACACATATAATCATATCAAAATTAATAAAATTGCAAAAACCCAAACTCGACAATTATTTTTATATAAATTTATCTTCAGATTGCAAAAATATTAGATGAAATCCACCAAGTCGAATGAAATCCAAATATAATTCTCATATATTTAACCATGTATATTTGAAAAGCCTTTACGATCACATACATTTAAATTTCTAAATATTAAAAGTATATTTAGATTCCTCATCGCGAGCAAGGCTGGTCTTAAAATATTGGGTCCCAAGTAAAAAATAAATATGTCTTTGAGTTTTTAGATAGTTTTAGAAAATTAAGAACAAATTTAAAAAATTAAGGGCCTATTTTTTTGCAACAAGAAATATTTTTGGGGCCTATTTTTATATTAGATTTACTCAAAAAAAATTGGAACCTTAGACCCATGTTTCACCTTGCTGAGCCCAGAGCCTACCCTAACACGCATCAATTTAATATATTATCATAATTTAACAAATTCGTTATATTGCAAGTGAAATACGACTTTGTAGGTTTTACTTGTATTTTCTGCAAAATAAAAATAAATTTGTAAAAAATGTCGTTTGGAAAAATTTTTGCAAAAAAAAAAAAACGTATCCCTATGTTAAAGTAAGATTTCACTGTTTGTTTTTAAAAACAATTATTTAAGAGTTGATGGGTTCTCCCAGAGTCATTTTAATTGCCATTAAACACATTTGATACCAATCATATAAACCGCTATGTAGAACTTCATAACGCTTTAAACTGCTCTAAAAATATAGTTTCTTCCCTCAAACTTCATAACGCTTTGTACAGGGGAGTCCACATACAAATACAAGATGAATAATCAGGAACTACAAGGGACAAGTAGTTGCGCAAAACTCCAATCCTCTAGGTCATTCCTTCGAGCAGAAGCTCTTGGATTCCTCCATGTACTCCAACTGACTTGGGTGCAAGGTTTTCGATACATCTAGTTTGAAGGTGATAATCTAGAGCATGTGAATTTGATTAATACGGGAGGTGATCACCACAAGCTAGGTACTCTACTTTATGATATTCGTCATTGGATGTCGAAGCTTCCGCTCTCTTCACTGGCACATGTCAATTGAGAGAGAAATCCAGCAGCGAATGTACTATCTCGCAACTCGCAAGGTTCAATTTATTGACTCTTTGTATCAAACTTTTTCTGTACCATTAAAATGGTTGGTTAACTATTTGTATCATCCTTCCACGAAAGTTCGTTAGATGTTATAAAAAATATATATA
The DNA here is from genome assembly GCA_026770425.1 of Boechera divaricarpa. NCBI lineage: Eukaryota > Viridiplantae > Streptophyta > Magnoliopsida > Brassicales > Brassicaceae > Boechera > Boechera divaricarpa. The sequence goes on along the minus strand of CM049186.1, from coordinate 2,320,907 downwards.
TAGATAGGATTTTTTTTTTTAAACTATAAACCATGGTTTTGAATAAATGGAATAAATTGAGTGGAGGTCTATAGAAAAAAAAAAGGTAAAATCACAGAATGTCATTTCTAATTTAACAAATTACGATTATGAAATCGCAAAATGATTGAGTCATATTTCATGAGTTATATAACTCAAACTGATAAAGTTTTAGAATTTTGAAATATTAGACGATAGACGATTGATTTATTTTTTATTTTTTTTTAATTTAAAACAGCATAATGACATAATTTTTCTTTAATTATGGTCACTAATATAGAAAAATTACAGAATATCCGTTAATTATATCATGTAGGAATATGATTAGTAATATCTTGCAAATTTGCAGAAACGTTCAAATAGTATTGTGGGTTACAGATCATATTGGCTCATAGCCTAAAGTCTCGTTGAAAAAAGAGAAAATTGCAAAACAAAACCCTTAGATATCGATTGTTTGCAAAATCAACCCTCAACTTACAAGAGTGCAATAAAACCCTTTTAACCAATTAAAATTTTTCAATACAGCATCCAAAACTCACAACGTGTTTAACTATTCATATACTAGTGTGGCTGTTATGTAACTACTTATATTCAGATATACATCATTTATGTTATTAGATTTTATGTATTTTTTCTGTAAGCCAGGGTTGATTAGCAAAAATTTGATTATATTTCCCTTAGAAAAAAAAAAAACAAGAAAATATAGTGGGAGACCAAGCTGATAACAATTTACAAGACGGCTTAGAAACGGCTTAAACGCCAGCAAATTTCGATCTGACCAAGTGCAGAGCCATTCAACTCCTGGAATCTTTTTTTTTTTTTTTTCCTTCTTTCGGTAACAGAGAAGCAGAAGAAGAAGAAGAAGATTTGCTTTTTACGTGCTCTCAACTATAATCGGCGAGACAGAGAAAGATTTGATTTTCCCCTGTTCACGTGCATGTAGGTTTCTTCTCTCTGTCTCTTTAGTTTCGATCTATCTACTTAGGGTTTTCAAATTTTCCCCCTTTTCTCTGTTCCTTTCTCTTATCTCTATCCCCGGCGAAGCTCTTTCTTACATTTTCGAGACACCCATTTGATCAATTTGACAATTTCTTAGGATTTTTTTTTTGAAATTCTAATTTGAATTTTTTCGAGAGAATAACAATTTTGAATTTGGGAGATTTAGGGGTTTTCCTTGGAATTTTTGAGTTGACGGATTCTTTAAAGTTCGTACTTTTTGGTGATTGTTCGATTCGTAGCAAGTTAATTCGTGTGCCCTTTTAATCTAAAGTTATAAATTTGTTTGCTTTTCAGGGTGGAAATGGAAGTATCAATGTTGAAGGTTCTTCTCGGAAGTATCTCGTCGTTTCTTGATTTGTCATCTTCCAAACGTATTGATTTAGACCCATTTGAGAAGTACTATAAGAGAGTTGAAGAGTTATTGACAGTGTTGAAGCCAATAGCAGATGCTGTTGTTAACTCTGATCTTGTTTTTGATGAGAAACTTGGTAATGCATTTGAAGAATTGACTCAGGATGTTGATCAATCCAGTGATCTTTTCAGGAGTTGGCAAGCATTCTCCAGTAAAGTCTATTTTGTAAGTCCGAAAACTTCTTGTCGTCTCATGAATAGATTAGTTTGCTCTATGATTGTTCAGAAGTTGCATAACCAGAGATACTAGGCATTACAAACATTTCTATGATCCTTCCCGGTTACTTGATTGTTCGATTTCTTACTTTATCTAGGTTGTATTTTGCTTTTAGCTTGAATCCCTGATGGTTTTAAGATAAAACTAGTGACCATCGTGTTATTCTCCACTCCTGCTTGAGCTTTGATTATTGATATAACGTTTCGTTGATGAGAGCCTCTTAATATCTACGTCTAGGTCCTCCAAATTGAATCTTTGATACCGAAGATGCGAGACACTATTGTGGATACTTTCCAGTTTCTGATGTCCTCTAAGAATCATCTACCTGATGAGCTTAGCCCAGCTTCCCTTGAGGTACCTTCTCTTTACGTTTATAAGAATCTTGTATGAATTTCCATGATATAGATCCGGTGTACATACGTGGTCTCTTCAGAACATTAGCTTTAGGTTGGAAATTGAAATGGGGATCAGTTCCTTAATTCTATGGAAGGTATTGATCTTAATGATGCTGACTGCTTTGTGTTTTGTTGTGTTGTCTACATTAGCAATTGAATTGAATTGCAGGAGATGCGAATGGTTAATTTACAAATATTTATAATTGCAGCAATGTCTAGAGAAGATTAAGCATCTTAATTATGAAAAAATATCTTCCGTCATTGATGCTGCTCTGAGGGATCAGAGAGATGGTGTTGGACCCACCCCTGATAACTTGGTGAAAATCGGAGAGAACACTGGTCTGAGATCAAACCAGGAGATTCTGATTGAAGCTGTTGCTCTGGAGAGGCAGAAAGAGATGGCTGAACAGTCTGAGAATAATGCAGAAGTCGAGTTCCTTGACCAACTGATTGTTATTGTAAACCGCATGCACGAGCGTCTTCTTCTGATCAAACAGACTCAGACATCTAGTGTCGCCATTCTTGCTGACTTCTTTTGTCCTCTGTCACTTGAAGTAATGACTGATCCAGTTATTGTTTCATCAGGACAAACATATGAAAAGGCATTCATCAAGAGATGGATTGATTTAGGTTTAAAAGTGTGTCCCAAGACTCGACAGACTCTGACTCACACAACTCTAATACCCAATTACACCGTGAAGGCCTTAATCGCTAACTGGTGTGAGACAAATGATGTCAAGCTACCTGATCCCACTAAATCAACGAGTTTAAACGAGCTTTCCCCTCTTTTATCATGTACAGACTCCATTCCTAGCACGAATGCTGATGTTTATGCTCATAAAGTTAGCAACAAGTCACATGATTGGGATGCTTCTTCAAATGAAACTGGGAAGCCCTCATTCTCAAGCCGAGCAATTGAAAGAGAAAGTGCTTCTCCTTCGCGTCCTGCTTCTGCCTTGGGCGCTTCTTCACCGGGTGTATCTGGAAATGGGTACGGATTGGACGCCAGGAGGGGATCACTAAATGATTTTGAAGAAAGATCTAACGATTCTCGAGAATTGAAGACAGAAGCACCCGGTAGGTCATCTGTATCTTCAACTATACGAGGCTCAGTGGAAAATGGACAAACATCTGAGAACCACCATCATAGGTCCCCTTCTGCTGCTAGCACTGTTTCCAATGAGGACTTTCCAAGAGCAGATGCGAATGAGAATTCAGAAGAATCAGCTCATGCTACACCTTACAGCAGTGATGCTTCAGGAGAAATTAGATCAGGGCCTCTTGGGGCAACCACTTCAGCAGCTCCTCGGCGAGATTTGTCTGATTTTTCCCCAAAATTTATGGATAGACGTAACCGCGGTCAATTTTGGCGACGTCCATCAGAGAGGCTTGGTTCAAGGATTGTTTCAGCGCCTTCGAATGAGACAAGACGTGATCTTTTGGAGGTCGAAACCCAAGTTAAGAAATTGGTGGAGGAGCTAAAAAGCACTTCATTAGATATTCAGAGACAAGCAACTGCAGAACTAAGGTTGCTAGCGAAGCACAACATGGATAACCGGATAGTCATAGGGAACTGTGGGGCAATCATCTTATTAGTGGAACTACTTTACTCAAACGACTCAGCTACACAGGAAAACGCTGTTACCGCACTTCTCAATTTGTCTATTAATGACAACAACAAAAGTGCAATTGCTGATGCTGGTGCAATCGAGCCGCTCATTCATGTGCTTCAAAATGGTAGTTCTGAAGCTAAGGAGAATTCAGCAGCAACCCTCTTCAGCCTCTCTGTGATAGAAGAAAACAAGATTAAGATCGGTCAGTCAGGTGCAATCGGGCCTCTTGTGGATCTACTCGGTAATGGTACCCCTCGGGGTAAGAAAGACGCTGCCACTGCATTGTTTAATCTATCGATACATCAAGAAAACAAGGCGACAATCGTGCAATCTGGGGCCGTGAGATACCTTATAGATCTAATGGACCCAGCAGCTGGAATGGTGGACAAAGCGGTTGCTGTTTTGGCAAATCTAGCTACAATCCCAGAAGGAAGAAACGCGATTGGTCAAGAAGGCGGGATCCCTCTTCTTGTGGAAGTCGTTGAGTTGGGTTCAGCTAGAGGGAAAGAAAACGCCGCAGCAGCTCTTCTTCAACTTTCAACCAACAGTGGCCGGTTCTGCAACATGGTTCTTCAAGAAGGCGCCGTTCCTCCACTTGTCGCTCTCTCACAGTCTGGTACTCCCAGAGCTAGAGAAAAGGTACAAAACTTTATAACTATTTCATGTTCCACTTGATGCTTTTAATTTAAAAATGTCAAATCTCATGACTTTGATTGTTTTGAAGAGTTCTTTATTTGGAGAATCTTGTAATTTGTCAGGCACAGGCATTGCTCAGTTACTTCAGAAACCAACGGCATGGAAACGCCGGCCGTGGCTGATGGATGATGATGTTGATGATGTTGATGATGCACAGATTCTGTCCCCTCAGTGCCTATTTTATGTTGTCTTCTTACCAAAGTAGTGATTTTGTACAAAAGGGGTTTCTTCTGCAAATAATTTCATACCCAAGATTTTTTGTTGGTTCTCTGTATTCTTTAATTTTCGATTGATTCTCAGAATAAACTTTGAATTGTAATAGATTTTTATTTTTTTTCCTGATTTTATAAGTCTTTGAAGAAAACAATGTAGCGGTGAATGTGAAAGAGTGAGAATATTTTACCATTGATGGGCTAATAAGCAAATCGAGTACAGTAATATAGTACAAAAAGGAATTTGCAGAAGATTGCATGTATTAAAATTATTATTTGTATACATAAAAACAAATAGTATATCAAATGCTGAATACAAAATGTGAGCTGTAATGAAGGAGACAAATGGTAGGGTGAAAAATAGATATAAATAAATAAAATTAAGGATTGCAACTAAAAAAAAAAAAAGAACAAAAAATTATTAAAACTTTAGAAGGCTAGAGAGCGAGTAGAGACCATGCGATTGCTGCAGTTCCCACCATCACATTTTGCATTACACTTCTTATTTCTGCTCCACTCTGCATTAAATAATTCGATTTCAACTTTTAGATAAATCAAACCCTAACAAAAACAGCAAAATGTGTACCTTTTAAAATTTTAAGAAAATAATATGCAAACAAAATTAAGATGATAATAATAATGCAAACAAAATCTATTGTTTACTATTCCATTAACTGTTTACGATACTAATTTATTAAACATAAATTATAAATTAGACGTCTACATAAAAACTAACATGTTAAATACTAAAATATTCCATTTTGCAAGTTTGTTATTACAGATAGTTCCTACAAAAATATCAGACTAATCACATATGTACCGATTGTCTCACCATATATATTTTTGTTGTTTACATAATTGACTCTAAATGAATCCACCATTGTTTAGGTTAAATTCTTATATTACCTGATCGTCGGCGGCGGGAGAGAAAGCATCGCTTGGTCCAGGACCAGGAGCTTCCCCGGGAGCCGGTGCGGTCTTGTGCTTCTTAGTCTTCTTCTTATGTTTGCTTGGGGCTGGAGCCGGGACGTCGACGGCTGAAGGTGCCTCCACCGGAGCCGAAGGAATATCAGCCTCCGGTGAAGGAGCCGGAGGAGATATCTGAGGAGAAGAAGAAGCCTCAGGTGTTGGAGAAGGAGGAGACGTAACTGGCACATGAGCCGAGGATTTCGGTGCCTCGACGGGCGCTTCTACCGGAGCCTCCGCCGTGGGAGTGGATTCAGGCGTTGGAGAAATGGCGGGAGCTGTGGATTTAGGCTTATGAGGAGATGTAGAAGGAGAATGAATCTGTGCGGTGGCCGGAGATTGGCCACCGACGTCGATGAAAACAATGCAGATCAATGTAACAGTTATGAGAATTTTGGGATCCATAATTTGAAATTTTGTTGAGAGAAATAAGGAACTAAAGAAACAGTGACTGTGAGTGAATACTGAAGATAACTTCACTTGTGTTATTTAAGGAACCTAAGGTGATTAGTAGCCGTTGAAGCAGAATATAAAAAAAATTATGTATAATATTGGAGCTAGGCCCAGTCTGGCAATGGGCCCAATATATTTTGGTTGTTTCTCAATTTTGGTTTTTCGATTATGTTTTCTACGACATTTTTTTGTTTTTGTTTTTGTTTTTATAACCAAAGCTACAATGATGGACAACTGGAAGATTGGCATATTCCATTGATGGTGCCATCGCAGCCACCGTCACCGCTACGGATACACCTGTAAAAACAGCATTTTCTTTTCAGTGATATTCTTATTTTTCAGATTTGTTTCCGATCTTTCTTTTGTCAAATAACTCTTCTTTTTCCGACTCTATTATCACAATGTTCGACCAGTGATATTTTTGTCTGCATTTTCCCATATTTTTTTTTTTAAAACTTATAAATTGAATCGGATATCAAACCACCTCATATATATCCGCCAAGTTTTAAAGCAGATATATAGAAGAAATATGATGATTTAGATAAAGCGGAGTAGTCCGAGGTCCTAACTCTTAGACCCAAAAAAAAAACAAATTACACATATGTAGGGTCCTTTTTTTTTTTTTTTCTTATCATACTACACTACATACTATAGTCTTAGTATAAAATCCAACTTTGTACCCTTTCTTTTTGAAGTGGCTATTCCATTGTAAAGAGTAAAGATATGGAAACTATACCATCGAGAGCAGCGTCTCGGCAATGCCATTATTTTTATCTTTTTTTTGTGGTCCTGAGGAAACAAATCATACTACATGCGTTGTACATGCCACTTTTTCAAACAGTTTATTTTAAGTTTATGATTCATGCTTTTATATAGTTACATGCAATAATAACCTTTATTGAAAAAACATAGGTTTGTTATATATTTTCCATAAATCCGTTTGTTAAAAGAGCTTTAAACAAATATATTTTCATACATTTCAATCACCTACCATTCAACCAATTTTAAATCCAAAACATGATTACTTCTTCTAATAGTTTTTTGAATCTTGGACGTTGGGACTAGGCTCTTCCGAACTGATTGGTCCATAGGGAGCTCAACTCAATATGAGAGTTGTAAGATTCGCTGAGCCAAAACATTGTGAGCTTTATCCATGTGTCCTAACTTTGTATCCACGTTTCAAAGGGTTATGGACAAAATCGTTGTCAATTGATATTTGTAGAGGTGTCAATTGGACAATTGTCGACAGACCTAACCAGTCCATGTCCAATTGAATATGTTCATTTTTTGTCCAACTTTGGAGTTTGTCCACAGACATAGCCCATTTGGTCTGAGGCCCATAACGTTTTTGTCCAATTGGACAACTGTCCATTTGGACGATCAATTCATTGTTGCTGTCTTTCTCATTTTCTTTACCGTCGTCGTCTCGTCTAGGCCTAGGCATTCAGATTTCGGATCGGATTTGGATCAGATTATTCGGATTTCGTATTATTCGGATAGGGTCATATAGAATCCGAATAGAATCCGAAACTATTTTGGATCGGGTTCGGATCGGATTTTTTTTGGATTCGGATCGGGTTATTCGGATTTCGGATTATTCGGATTTCGGATTATTCGGATATGGTCATATAGAATCCGAATAGAATTCGAACCTATTTCGGATTGAGTTCGGATCGGGTTTTTTGGATCGGATATTCGGATTCGAATTTTATGTCCAGGCCTCTCGTCGAAAGCTTTACCAAAATCTCACGCCCGACGATTTTGCCGATTCATCGGTAAGTCTTGCGGAAAAAAATAATTGTTCTTCTGGGTACATATCTAATTAGTTATGGGTTTCCGTGTTCGTTTTGTTTCGATTTCTTAAAAATCAAATCCGTTTCGCTCTCCCGATAGTTATAGGGTTTAGCTTTATTCGATTTAACTTATCTTAGTGAAGATAAATGGTAATTGGAGCTGGTCATTTCTTCGTGACAAATCTTCATACATAAACACTTGGCTGAGAGACCAAATTCCGGATGCAAAATAGACCTATTTTGTTACTTGAGATATATTATAACGTATCAATGGAGGGTCCCATTTTATCACTGTGAGAGACAAAGTCATATGCTTGACTTAATGAGAGACAAATGTAACTTCACATCTTCAGGAGCACCATTAAAGCTTTTGTCTTCTTTATAAAAATAGAGTAATTTAGGAAAGACACATCAGCTTATATGGCGTTCCAGGTTAATTTCAGGCAGTCATCCGGAGCCTTTTAACGTTAGAGATAAACCCAGATTGGCTTTAGAGAAATGCTTTGGATATGTGTGTCATTTTTGTATGGCTTAGAAACAGTTAACAAGTTTGTGTTTTTTTAGAGATAGTCTGAGAGAGTCTGAGAAGATGATTGTTTTGAGTGTTTTGTTTATGGAGTCTTGTTTCGTTTTAGGCTAAAGAACTTAATTGTAATTGTTTTGATTAACTTTTCAAACTACTTAGAATCCAACTTTATGTTTAATCTTGATATGAATCTTATGATTGCACTGTACGGAAAAATTGAGTGGGATGTCCATGGACAGACCCAATTAAATGCAAGTCCAATTGGACACAATCATTTTTGTCCAAAAAAGAAAGAATTCCGCTTGGACATGTCCAACTGGACATGGGCTAGAACATGGACAACCTAGTTGACAACTTTAGATATTTGCAAGATCATATCCAAAAAAGTCCAATAACAAATCAGTCAGAGACCCATTAAAAACTGCTTTAATCAATCCAAACCAAATTAAACATCTAAAAATGTCAATTTAACTCGAACTGAATTGTTTGAAATAATTTTTGTTTTAAACTAATTTACAGACTTTGAAAAAAATCAAATAAACTGAATCAATGAGTAGCAACCAAATAAAATATTTTTAAAAGTATTTATTTTATTAGTAAAATCATATAAGTTTTAATTAATACAAATATTAATATTAATTTATATTTTTCATTAATTTATATATCTACTTTCTCGGGTGACCGCAGATTATTTGTGAGCCACACATATCATATAGAGATTAATTAAGTCCAAGATTTGGCTATCACCAACCACGTGTTCGTGGGCAAATAAAATATCTGCCACACCTAATTATTCGTTCGTACTCACATGTCAAAAAACCACCGATTTCGCTCGGTATCACATAGCCCTGCAAGTTCGGTTAACCAAACCTAATAAATAATCGGCTCGGTTCAGTTGGGTTTCAATTTATTTTGGTTTATGTCTTTATGAAATTCTACCGAAATTAGTTGAATTTTTGGGATTTTCGGTTAAATTCAGATAAAATCGGGTAAAATCAGCTGATTTGATTAATTTGGTTCAGGTTTTTATATATATATATATATATATTTTGGTTTGATTCAATTTAATTTTAGTATATTTAATAGTTAAAAAGGATAACCATTTGGTTCCGTGCCGAACTGAACATGATTCAAAATTTTGCCGAATTGAACAGATTGCTAACTGATTTTGAACTGAAACCAAAAATCTGGTTCGTTTTGGTTCGGACCAACTGGTTCGGGACAAAACCTGCAGGCCCTAGTATATCACTCATCATGATGATGACCGTCTCTATAGATTATAGAATATTAAGACAATGATCGGGAATATAAAATGACTTTTTAAATATATTTATCTAAAATGCTAATTCAAATTCAAAACCAAACCGATTCGAAGACAAACTCGATCTAAATTTTTTTTATAAATATATATTGGATTGAAACTCAAGTTCAAACCCAAATCGTACCAAATTATCCAACAGATAATGTTTTCTTCTTTTGGATAGTAGTATTCATAAATAAAATTCCAAACCGAAACCAAACAGTGGATTGAACACCTATAGTTAGCTGAGTGACCAAGTAAGCTCGAGTTATATAATCTGTCGGATATAGATGAAACTGAATAACATTGGACTCGTCAAACCAGAATAAGACCACATTAACTATAACATCTGTTTCAACTTCGTCCGAAACATATGATAATATTTATCTTATGAAACTCGGTAATTATTTTCGCACGCAAATACGTTTTCAATTAACATTAAGAAAACAAAAACGAAGCTGGATCAGTTATTGAACATGCTAAAATTTTGGGTTTCCGATCCACTAAACCCATTAATTATTATCACAGAGATTCTTATTTTAACGGAGCTCATCCACTGGGGGTGGACTTGGTGGTGGCGGCGGGTGCGTCGCCTGAAGGAGTAGGAGCATCGGTGGTACCACCACCGAGACCAGGCGTAGGCTCTTGGTGACCTTCGGCTCCATAACCTTTCATCTTGTAATCTTCCAAAGTACCGGTGGCCACGTAAGGGCTATTGGTCGGTAATTCGTTGTCTTTCACTTCTGGCCCCGTTTTCTTCTCCGTTGTTGCCGTCGTCGTCGGTGGTGTTTTCTCGGCTTCCATTTTTTTTTTTTTTTAATAGGTTCTTCAAAAGATGAAGTGTGTCTTTGTGGGTTTTTACTTCTTTAAGAGATGAAGTGTCTCAGCTTTTATGGAGCATTGTCTAGTGCACTGTGGCTCGTGTGTCTCCGACACGTTAACTACGCGGTTCCTCGAGATCTACGTGGCTTTGTGAATAATGTCGGCAGTAGAGGTTATGGGCTTTTTAGTGGACTTTTTAAGTGGGCTTTTTGGGTTAGGGAGAATAATTGATATTTTAGTTAGTTACCGGTAAAATCATATAAAAACAAGGCGGTTAGAATTTGGTGACACTGACAAAGTGACAATCTCTGTATTATCATTTTTTTTCCCTTGGTTTATCTTTTCTTGTATGAGTATCTATTTTTGGGTATTGGGATGAAAATAAGTGGATAATAATAATCAGAAAGAGATATTAAAAGTATCATTTGCAGTATTTGGAATATATTTTCAGACTTGACCATTTTTTAGTTTTTAGCTCTACACGAAAATAAACTTACATTAAAACACGTTAAAGAAACGTAACTAGATCAGTTATTGGACAAGCTAAGCTAAATTTTGTGTTTGTTGGCGATCCCACATACCCATGGTTTTTTTTACGGAACTCTCTGACGATTAATGGCACCTGTGGAGGAAAGATCCGTCGATGCAGCGCCTCCGCCCCGGCCTACACCGCCTGAAGGAGTGGGAGCATCGGTGGCTCCACCTCCCATATCGAGCTTAGGCTCTTGGTGGCCGTGGGATCCATAACCTTTCATCTTGTAATCTTCTAAATTATCATAGTCCAAGTACGGGCTCTTGATAGACTGAACGTCGTCGTTTTTAACTTCTTTCACTTCTTGCTCCGTCGTTGTTGGCTTTTTCTGACCCTCCATCTTGTTTTCCGTTTGCTAAATGCTTGCCCGTGAGAGGTTTACACTTTCTGCTTATATGCAATACGTATGGCTCGTATTATTCCGACGCGTGCTATTAACGTGGCAATTATGGAGCTCCTTGAGACTTACGTGGCTTTTATGTAATGATTCCCGTTGTCCTAAGGGAGGCCCATTTCACTCTTTTGGTAATGAATCGAGAGACCTGGTACTTTTATAAGGGCCCTTACACAAATGAACCCTTGCTTATAAGGGCCCTAATGGGCTGGCTATTCGTAAAAGATTTTGCTCAATTTGGAAATAATGCAGATAAGGCCAACTAGCATTTTCTTCACAAAAATATGTAAACTGTAACTTTTTCGTCCTAAACACTTCCATCTTCCGTTTTGATGCATTTACTAAACGTAGACCAGTTTTCCATGATATCACATCAATAATACACCTCTTATTTACGGTTTTACTACTGCATGTGTTTTTTTTTCATTCCAATTTTAGCATCTACATTTCTACAATATAAGCTCCTTTTTTTTTTCTCATACAATATAAGCTCCTTTTTAAAATGTATCGCACCTATATAAAAAACATAGATCACTAAATTAATATTTTACATTTTGAATTCACAATATTTAATATATTTAAATTGTATTGACTATTTTTTGGTAGGCAAAAAGAAGAAGTCAAAAACAGCATATCAAATTTTTAATGCAATGTATCCCAATATTTATGAGAACAATTATACTAATAGTTTTGGTTAATTCAACCATTGAAGAGAATGTCCTAAAAATTACTACACAAAGAATGTCTTTTTTTGACACATTTCATACATATTAAGGAATTTTTTAAATACATAAATAAACTCCTATTTAATAATATACCACTAATTAAATGGTAATTTTGACTTAAATGTTTATAAGCTTTGATTTGAGTAAAAAATGAATTATGATATTTGGTTAGAAAAATCAAAAGTCACATTGAAAATGTAAAACATCAATTTTTAAAAACAAAAAAGAAAATCTAAAACGACTTCTTTGTGAAATGAGTATTATTTTGATCTTTAAACCAATGATAAAATCTTTTAACAAAGAAAAAAAAACCAATGATAAAATGAAAATAAAATAAAAACTGGTGGATCTATGACTTAAAAAAGTAAAACTGAAAAAAAAACACAATTATGGATCATGTCCGAAAACATAAGTACGAATCTAAGACTGGAAACGTCTAAAGGCAGACAAATGTCCATAGAGAATCTACATTGGAAACTGAGAAGATGACTTATGTCGTCACCTTTACTCATCTTTAAGTTGTTAACTCTCTCTCTCTCTGTTTCAGAATTCAAGGTTCCCGCTGTCAGAGAGAAAGAGAATTTGATTCCAAGTTTCTTTCTTCAATATGAGATCTTATGGCAAAGAGAAGAAGCTAGGGTTTCCGTACGTTTTCATGGCGTTTTGCTTCTTCTTCGCCATCATTGGTTTCTCCTTCTTCAATCTTCTCTCTCAGGTTTATTTATTTATTTATCTTTCTCTCTTAATATCTTCGATCATCGAGTTCCGTTGAAGCTCTTTCCAAACTCTGTTTTTTCTACAGGGACGTTTCAGTGAGATTCCAACACGGAGATCTGTAAACGAGGAAATTGATCAATCTTTGGATCATGGTTTTGTCTCTAACATTCCCTTTGCAACAATCTTTTTAAAAAATCATAACTTTAGATACAGATTCACAAGTATAGATGATTTGGTACATGTTTTTGATGTGGATGATCCAGGTTTTAAGCTGGAATCCTCGAGTTTTTTACTTGCCGAATTTCGCAACAAAACAACAATGTGAAGCCATAATTGATATAGCAAAGCCTAAGCTTAAGCCTTCTCTGCTTGCTTTAAGGAAAGGCGAAACGGCAGAGACCACTCAAAACGTTAGAACAAGGTTAAAAATCAAACTTACATAAGACTCGTTTCTCCAGAGGCTAGAGAGCATTAGATCAATGAATCATTTTCAAATGCAGCACTGGAGTGTTCATCGGTGCTGATGAAGATGAATCCGGGCTTTTAGCTGCCATCGAAGAGAAAATAGCTTTAGCCACGAGAATCCCCAGAGATTATTACGAAGTAAGCAAATACGAAACCAATGCATATATGATCTAAAACGTCCAAGAACATGTGGTTCTACTTATGAATATGAACGGCTAACACATAACTGACATATATCAATAAGACCTTCATGTGCTTTTTTTTCCCAGTCATTCAACATCTTGAGGTATCAGCTTGGCCAGAAGTATGATTCACATTATGATGCCTTCAATCCAGCAGAGTATGGTCCCCAGAAAAGCCAAAGGGTAAGTAAGCAACCTAGTTTAGTTTTCCTGCTCCGGAATTGAAAAGTCTATTCAAAACTACCATCTTTTGATCCTCCACTCAACAAATGAATGCAGCTCATGACTTTCCTATTGTTCTTATCGAGTGTCGAAGAAGGTGGAGAGACGATGTTCCCATTCGAGGTAATCATTTTTTCGTTCTTTCGGTTTAACATGGTTAGGGTTCTCGGGTTGTAAAACAGATTGGTTTTGAGGAAGCAGAATGGGAGAAAAATGAATGAAAGTTATGATTATGAGAAGTGTATTGGTCTGAAAGTAAAGCCGCAACAAGGAGACGCCATTTTCTTCTACAATTTGTTCCCAAACGGAACAATCGATCCGGTAAGTCTTTCAGACAATCAAAAACCCCAATTTCAGACATAAAATGTTTGATCTTTCTCAGAATTTGGTTTCGTTGTTGCAGACATCTCTCCATGGAAGCTGTCCTGTTATTAAGGGTGAGAAATGGGTTGCCACCAAATGGATAAGAGATCAAACATATGATTGAAGGTTATGCAGATTGACTTGTAAAATGTGAAAATTTCATTTTCATTCATATTTACTTGTAAAACAATAACGCCTAAAAGGTCCAAAGAAGATGATCTTAATAAGACATGAATTAAACAAAAAAACAATAATTCAAAATAATAGAATCCTCTCAAACTAACGAATCAAACCTCTTATACTGCTTTCACTGCATCTTTGAGCTTCGAGGTTTGTGTGTTAGCTCGCTTCATGCTGCTACAAAATCGAAGCGAGACTATTCAACACAAGATTACAACCAACCTGAGTTTTGTTAGGAAACATGTAGATTTGTCTTTGATTTGCCTTGTCCTGCTTCCGCATAAGTCTCATAACCAGAGACTGGGACTTACTCAGGATCATAATTTGTGCCAATCTTGATGTGGTGACTTTCCCCATCGTCTCAATAAATATATACAACCAGATGCAGTGAATAAAGAAATGGCACCAAAAGCCATCATTGTTGAGTTCTCGATCTTGTTAGAGTACCCTCTCTGCAATATTTTGATCTATGAGGGGACTGAAACAGAAGCAAAATAGATTAACAATTGTGTTTTTGATGACACATACCTGGATTAAGAAAAACAAAATAGCTGCATTAGCTGGGACTTGAGAGAGGCTTATCATCCCTCCACGCAATTCATTTGGTACATACCTATAAATAAAGATAATAACAGTTCATTACAACAAAGAAGAACGATTTTTCTACTAACAGAGAATGTCTCTGCTAAATAATCAGAATAATATCGAATGAGTAAATGTATATATGAGCATTACATGGTTCTTAATCTTGCAAGCAAAGGCAGGGCCAGTCCAGCACAGCCATGAAATAAGCAGAAAAGTACTACTAAAATTCGGATTTCCTGCAGCATATGGTTTTTAAATGCGTGAGGCCTTCCGTATGAAGCAACAAGTTTCTTTACGGGTACGCTTTTCTGAAACTAGCAAATAAGTTACCTGATAATCATAGGCAACTATAGAAAACACAATCCCAAGTACTGCGTATAGGTAGACTAAGCAATCTTCAAGCCGGAGCAATGATTGTCCGCTCATGAGCCATGGGAATACTGTACTCCCAAGCATTCTTGAACCCAGGAAACATGGATATATCAATCCCAGATTCACTTCTCGCCCATCAGCCTGACCCATCATAACTCATTCTTAAATTTAAGCAGATCATAAGATAAAGCTTGATCATAGAAATAAATACCAATAATTATCATATATAAAATTCTGAATTGGGATCAATAGAAAGCTTGATCATACCACTATCGTTGGTGCCCAAAGAATCCAAAAGACTGCAGTGGAAAACTGGAGACAGGCTTGTGAAGTTCCTAGAAACCATATTCTTCTATCTGCTCAAATTAGCAAGATAAGATTAGTTTATACTCTTTCACAAGACTTTGAATTGGTAAAAAAAAAGTTTAATTCAAATCTGAAAGTTGCAATGAAGAAGAAACAAAAAAGACAAAACCCTTACCACCGAGAACATATGCATAGAAAGCTGCGGAATAATCCCTAAATGGGAGGGTCTTCAAAGGCTCTTTCGCAGTCTGGACAATACAAACAATGGACACAACAGACAAGAACAGAGACGCCGTAGCAGACAATGCAATGCCATGCTGAATTTCATCTACAAGCCAATTTGCAAGAACTTGAGCTCCTAATAAAGATGTAGACTCAAGGAAAGTCATCAACCAGAATGTCTCATTTAATGAGTCATTCCTCTGACTTTGCTACAAAGGTACAAGAGACATAACATTACTACAAATCAGAACTTTGGGGTCTCTAATGATAAAATCAAATACAGAGATGAACATACCTTTTCATGTTCTACAACTAGCCAAGTCTCAAACCCAAACGAATATATGAGACCAGCAAGAGAGAGACAAACATTTGTAAACCAAGCACTAGGACTCATTGTTATCCACTTCCACACACCAACAACGAAGTGTAAGACGCAATAGATTAGAAAAATTCTCTTCTGACCCCTACAAAAGTTTTGGTATTATCATTACTGGGCACCATATGATTCAAAGTTAAAATCCAAACTATGGGATTCAAGTTTTGCTTTGATCAACAAGGTTTGCTACTTACATGAGATCAGAAAGCACACCAAGTAAAGGACCGAGAACAAGAGAGGTTGAGTAGCCAACACAGAGATAAAACACAATTGACTCCTTACTTAATCCATAAGATGTTAACTCCAATTCTCCATACACCAACCATAAACCTTCCATCACTGCCAATATTCAATCAATGGATTCAAATTGTAGAAAAATATCCAATTTGATTAACGAGAAAAGGCAAAAATTGAAAGCTTTCGAAACCAGAAATTGAAAGCACCCTAGATACTTCAAAATTGACGAAGAAACATAAAAAAAATCTGAAGACCCATTATAAGAAATCTATAGATATACCTGAAGAGAGAGTGTAGATAGCTAGAAACCATCTCTGGAACCGAGAAAAAGAAGAGGAAACGGAATGATCAAAGCTACCAAAAGTTCTGTTCTTGGCGAAGTAAGGAACCAGAAATATCGACAGAAATGTGGAAACGAAGAAGAAGATGAAGAAACTTGAGCTTGGTTCCCAAATAAAGGTCTCAATAACGACACCCATCGATCCAAAAGTCACCGGTAAAGCCGCCGGCGAAAGAAAACAAAACGTCGGAGAAGAGAGTGGAAAATGAGATCTTGACTCATAAGTTAACATTAGAGAACCTCTGGCTTCGTTAGAGGGTTTCTACTTCGATCAGGCCTAGAGGCCCATTACCTATGCAACCAAGAGAATTAGGTCTTTAGTTTCCGCTAAGATATCTTAATTGAGAATCGTTTTAGAAAAATAACTTTATGTTTATATAAAATATTACAATACTATTATCTTTATGTGTCATCGCCATAATGATTCTCAAAAAATATATTTTATAGAATATTAATTATTAGACTAATTATATAATATGTCATTAGATCAATCATATTTTATAGGATATTAATTACTAAACTAATTACATAATATGTCATTAGATCAATTATATATAAATTATCTTAATTTTAAAGATTATAATTTTACCTAAATTAGATGTATTTATTTATGGAAAATCGAATAAGTAAATATTCCATAAAATTATAGCTGATTTTATTGTTTCCTAAATTCGATTAAATCGAATAAGTAAATATTCCATAAAATTATAGCTGATTTTATTGTTTCTTAAATTCGATTAAATCGAGTAAGTAAATATTCCATAAAATTATGATTGATTTTATTGTTTCTTAAATTTGGGTTTTAAACTTTTATTTAAAAGAAAAATATTTATTTAACTAAATAATTAATTAGTAACATAAATATGTAAAAACTTTAATTCTAAATTTCAATTATTTATACAATACTATACCATTAAAATATTTAAAAATATTTATTAATTTATTAATGTTCTAAAAAAATATTATAAGCATTTTATCCCGCGTATAACGCGGGAATCACCTAGTATATTTTGTAGGACATTAATTATTAGACTAATTATATGATATGTTATTAGATAAATTATATATAAACTGTCTTTATTTTAAAGATTATAAACTTACCTAAATTAGCTTTGTTTATTTACAAAAAATCGAGTAAGTAAATATTCCATAAAATTATAGCTGATTTTATTGTTTCCTAAATTTGATTTTTAATATTTTATTTAAAAATATATTTTTTAACTAAATAATTAAGTAGTAACATAAATATGTAAATAACTTAATTTTAGATTTGAATTATTTATATAATAATAAACTACTAAAATATTTAAAAATATTTATATAATTTATTAATTTCTAAAAAAATCTATAAATATCTTATCTCGCGTATAGCGCGAGAATCACCTAGTTTAAACGGTATTTAGTTAACAATTAACTACACAAAAATATTTCAAACAGTATTTAATTTACATTTATTGATTTTTTCTTGGGTTTGTTGGAATCAAATTTGACAAATGGTTTCGACCAACTTTCCGGTTATTTTCTGATCAATGTTTTCTTAAAATGAACGGATTATTAAAGATAAATGATCCGTCGTAAATATACTTATATGACAAAATTGGAGTTCATTTGAGTGAGAAATAGAGATCTAGAGTGGATTTGAAAAATTTGGAAAACCTATATTTATTATAACTAAGTATCAAAAGTATAAAAGATCCTACATTTAGAAGATAAAAAAAAAAAATTGTCACTAGTATCTATAATGGAAAACTATAACAAGATTCAAAAGCACTTGATACACATGGTGTAGGAGAGTGATGAGATGACCACTGATGTTAAACAACACACGCGCATAATACTGATAAGATGAAATAAAATTTGGGTCGATAGGATAATTACCTATTTATTTGGACCAAATTTATATTGAACATGATATTCTACCCTATGACCTCCACCACCGTTAATCCTCTATGCTGCTCACGATCTCAGCCACCTCTTTCCACTGCTTCTGCTTCAGATTCCCTCTGCTAAGCAATTGTTGAAAGAGATCCTCAAATTCATCATTGCCAAAATCTTCATCTCGAGATAAGAAGTCTTCCAAATACCAAGTCGTCATACATCTCCATGCTATTTAAAAACATAAATTTATGAGTGATATATATATATTCCCTTACTAATATTTGGGGAATACCTATTTAAAAATAACATTTAAATTCTAAAAAATTACTTACAACGTCATCAGTCTTAAGAACTAACCAAAAAAAATCATTAAAGGTAAAAATATATAAACTCTTAATCTATTTTTACTATAAAAAAATACATCTTTAAAAATAAAATATTCATAAAATCTATTTTCAATTTTATTCAGATTACATTTAATTGATATTTACTATTAAAAATACATATTTGAAAAAAAATTCTTCACACAAACTATTCAATTTATTCAAAATTTTTAAATAAATCAATTTGTGAAACGATATTTAATTTAAAAAATAGTACATACATAAAATAATAATAAATAATTTATAGAGTCCAAAATAATAATAAATGAAATTAAAAACAAAATTTTCAAATTAATCAACAATTTAATCTTGTTAAATCCCAAATCAAGATAACCACATCAAATCAAACACCACTAGACACTCTCGATCACGGATCCGTGCATCAGTAACCACAATAATGTTATGAAAATGCATAGAGCTAAGAACAAGATACATTACTTAGAATCAGATGTTACATTAGAGTTAAGAAATAAACAAATATATTACATTTGTATATCTCATTTAGCATATCCTAGAAGTAGGAAAATAAGAATATTATCAAGCAAGCAGAAGGCAACAAGATTTAGAAACTTTCGTTTCATAAGAGCACCGAAATAATTTTGAGCTCTTGGAATTTATATACTCCAAATTCTCCATCATTTGGGGTCCGAAATTTTTTTACGGCGTTTATAATTGATTGTCGTTTATATTATAACTTATTTTTTTCTAGGAATTGTTATCTAGTGTTTACTCGATATAACGAGAGTATGGGTGTCAAAATGGGTCAAATTTTATGGGTGTCAAAATGGATAAAATTTTATGGGTCGATCCGACTCATTAACCCTAATGGTTTTACAATTTAGATCTTAATGAGTTGATGAGTCAAATGAGTTATGAGTCAATGGGTTGATGGGTCAAATGAGTTATGGATCAATGGGTTAATGAGTCATATAAGTTGGATTGTAATGATTTATGGTTAACCATTAACCATTTAATTATCATACTTATAGCATCATCATTATCTTCATACTATCATCATCATCACCCTACCATAATTCATCATCATCATTCATCATCATTATACTAAAATTTTCCCGCCAAAAACGCTATTCCGTAATTTTTCCGCCAAAAACACGATTTCACAATTTTCCGCCAAAAACACGAGTTCACATTTTTCCGCCAAAAACACGTTCCCGCCAAAAAAACAGGAATTCACATTTTTTCCGCCAAAAACACGAGTCCGTTTTTTTCCGCCACAAAACATGGTTTCACAATTTTTCCGTCAAAAACACGAATCCGTATTTTTCCGCCAAAATCACGAGTCTATATTTTCCAACAAAAAACACGAGTCCATATTTCTCCGCCAAAAACACGAGTCCGCATTTTTCGGCCAAAAAACACGGTTTCACAATTTTCCCGCCAAAAACCACGAGGTCACATTTTTCCCGCCAAAAAACACGAGTCCATATTTTTCTGCCAAAAACACGAGTTCGCATTTTCCCAAATTTTCGCAAAGAACTCGATTCCAAATTTTTTTTGCCAAAAGCATGATTACGTAATTTTTCCGCCAAAAATGTGATTTCATAATTTTTCCGCCGAAAAACGTGAATCCATATTTCATGTCATTGATGATGATGACAAAATGATTATATATGATGATAATAATTATTAATTAGTTATTTTTATATTTATTGTTATTAAATTATTTATTTATTAATTATTTTATTTTTATGGGTCAACTGAGTTGACTCAACTCATTTAATCATTAAAACCATCAAATTAATTGGATTTATGGGTTAACTCAACCCATTTAACAAATGAGTTGGATCAACTCAAAGACCATTTAAGTTTCAACTTATTAAGTTATGGGTTGATTTGGTTTAGTTTACCCATTTTGACACCTCTAAATGAGAGGAACATATTCAACATCAATCCAATAATAACTCGTTCAAATCGTAAATTTAAATATTAGTTTGATGGAGCTAAGCGAACAAATGCACATACCAACAAGCAGGGGTGGAATTATAATTCGGGATCCAAGATTCGCTCCAAAAATTCAGATATCCAGGAGGATTTGATCCGGGAAAAACGGATCGGATACTTTGATTATATGAAAAATTATATTATAATATAATATTAATATTTTTAAAAAATATATTGAGATTCATATTAGAAATCGATTAAAATAAATTTTAAATATTTCATAATATCAGATTTTTTTTTGAAAAATATATTATATAAAAGAATTAGTTTTATCATAATTTTTAACATTTTAATATTTTTTGATTATTGTTTACAGATTTGCTATGCAAAAACTTGCCACCAAATAGAATACATTGAAGTTTGCCAACTCACAAATCAAATGAAAATTTCCAACCTAAATGAGATAGCCAACTATCACATAACCAGAAACTCTAATCACCAAATCTAAACCCTAAACCTGATAAATAGAATTTGCAAATGAATAAGCAAAACAAAGGCCTAAGGCCCAATAAGTTAAAATCGAATTATCTAGAATTAAAAAAAAAAACGCGTTAGGTGATTGGTGAGTGGGCGAATTAAACGTAAGTGGACATTATAGAAGCAAGTGGCATTATTTTCTCCTCGTATAAATCTTTTCTCATTGAGTCGGCGAAAACCAAAAAATATATTCCATTTCGTATTTTTTTTTGGTTCTTCCTCTTCTGAAAATTAGGGTTTGAGTTCATCTTCTTCTCTTTACCTGCGTAATCGATCAGACAAAGATGGGTGGAGGAAACGCACAGAAATCAGCGATGGCTCGTGCGAAAAACTTGGAAAAGGCAAAGGCTGCTGGAAAAGGTAAACGACCAGATTCAGTTTTATGGTTTTGTCAAATGGAGATTTAGCTGTAGAACTCGTGTTTCTTGATGATTTTATGCTTGATCTTTCTTACAGGTAGCCAATTGGAAGCTAACAAGAAAGCTATGTCGATTCAGGTGTGATCATTTTTTTTTTACTACTAAACGAAGATAACCAATGTTTATTAGTCCTTGGGATTGTTTATGGAGTTATGAAACTTTGTTTTAATTGTCTTTGTAACTAACCCGTATCGTCTTTTGTGTAAGATTTATCTCATGTTGATGCACAATTTTCTTGTTGATCCTAGAAATTTTTATATGAATTTGGTTTATCTCTTTCGCAGTTGTATGATTGAATAGTGAGGTGTTCACTAACTTGTTATTTCTTGATGTGTTTATATACAGTGCAAGGTTTGTATGCAAACATTCATCTGCACAACATCGGAAGTGAAATGCAGGGAGCATGCTGAGGCGAAGCATCCGAAAGCCGATGTTGTCACTTGCTTCCCTCACCTCAAGAAGTGATTAAAAAACTATTATCTCAACTAAAGGATTCCAATGTAAAACGTATGGATCCTCCTCTTTCCTATGTTTGTATCAAAAGTCATTCTGTTTCTCTCTACTTAAAGACTTGTTTCAACAATAAGGCTCTTGCTATAATTATATCATAAAACCTTTTTTTAATAAGTTGGCTTCTTTTTGCTTATAAATTATGTCTCTATGAAAGTTTAAATTACCACAATTTTGATACAACTTTCTGGTGTTTTTTGGGTTCTTACAACAACATAACAATGTTTTGGTTCAAAAATAGTAGTAGGCATTAATCAAGCTTTGGTTTTACTGAGTTCGTAGTCTGCCGCTCTCTGCAGCTTTAACTTGAGCGAAGTATGGATGAGCCTATAATAGATCAACAGAGAACCACTGATTATAAGTTTGATGAGATAATCGGGTAAAAAAAAAAAAGATGTGAGCTCGAAGAGGATTTTTACCATGGCTTCTCTTGCGGTTAATCTGTCTTGATGATCATACCGAAGAAGCTTATCGAGAAAATCAATGGCCTGAAGATGTATGTTCATACATTGAGAGTCAATACACCCACAACAAAATGAAGTAGTTTATATTTTGTCAAGAAAGAGTAGAACCTCTGGTGAGACCAAGTGTTGGTTGTCAGCATTGATAAACTTGGACCATGGTTTCCTGTTATGCCTGCAAATAAGAGTGACTTTAAGTTTCAACTCATTGGTCTGAAATTAACTGATCCCGAGTTGAGCACATAAATTTTTTTAATTTTTAAAGAAAGAGATTCAGGGATGGAATTAAACCTTCCAACAAGTGCTTCCAGTTGCGGATCTAGATCTAGCTGATATTTGTTTAGGTATGTATTTAACTCATCGGTTCCCAACACCTACACACACGTTTTCAACCAGAAATCATATATGGATCCAAATTTACAATGTAAGCTTATGCAAATAAGTCAGCCGCCTGGAGACTTAACAATATACCTTGGCGATTTTGACAAGTTGATCATGATTATCATGGCCGTAGAAGAACGGTTCCTTACGAAATATCTGCAGCATCAGCATTTGATAGGATATAAGCAGCAGCAAAAGTTATTAAACAATTAAGACTCGGAAATTCAATTGCTTGCAATAACTTCAGCATCCGAAACTAAAGAGAAGAGTGAGGGGATAATCAGTTCTCACCATGCCAGCAAACATGCAGCCAAGGCTCCACATGTCTAAAGAATAGTCGTAATCCTGTAGATCAACTAGCAATTCGGGACCCTTGAAGTATCTGACAAACAATTCACAGATTTCAAGTCTAATCCATAAAACAACTACAAAAAGCTTGACAAGCTTTGATTGCAAAGTTAGTTTCACATTTTAAAAGTTTCAATCATTGGCGGCGTCTATGAATGCCCCTTTAGGGCATGCCAAGGCAGGTGGAATTAAGCTGTGGTATCAGATATTACCTCGACGCAACTCGAACATTATACTCTTTTCCGGGATGGTAAAACTCAGCAAGACCCCAATCTATCAGGCGAAGTTTACGCAACTGATGATCTATCATGACATTGTGAGGCTTGACATCCCTATGCATTATTCCTTGAGAATGACAGAAATCCAAAGCCTGAAATGCACTATCATCAACTATGGATTCCGATAAACTTTTTTCATGTACGTTAGCAATCATTTATGGTAAGTAACTAATGTAGAAGAGCGATACATTACCTTAAGAAGCTCATAAATATAGTACCGGATATCGTAATCAGTCAATGTTGGATACAATACTTTAAAGTCCACACTGTTGACAAACTCAAATATCAAGCTAGGTGTTTTGGAGTGCTCATCTCTGACAATATCATACAGCTTAACAATATTTGGTCCACCACAGAGGTTCTGAAGTATTTTGATCTCCCTCTTTATCTACATAACATCAAAGTAATGACTTACGAAGTTTCAACGAAACAAGCAACACAATGTATCACAGAAAGGGTTCATGTGCTTAATCACCTTCTTCTTTTTTACGGGTTTGAGGATCTTGATAATGCATCGTTCGTTCGTATTGACGTTTTTGCCTTCGAAAACTTCACTGTATTTTCCTCTACCAACTTTTCTCACAACCTCATAATCATCTTGATGACTACAAATTCCCACAAAAGATTGAAGTATTATTAAATCACACAAAGTATTTAAGAATCTCACTCAAATCAATTAGAAATCCAATATTTGCTATATAGCTACTTAAACACAGTGTGTTCAGGAGACCTAAGCTCAAACCCTAAGATTCCACTTTCTCGGATTCAAATTCGATTTGGACAACAAATCAATCAAATTCCACAGGGAACACACAGAAAATTATCACAAGAATTTAAAAATCAAGAGTCTACAGAAAGAAAAAGCCACGAAAAATCAAAGCTAAGGCGAAATTTTTTACCCCCATTGAACAACGAGAGATTCGTAGTCCCAGTACTCTTTGGGACGAACAACGTTAACATCTGTGTAAACCCTAGATTTCGACATTAATTTCGATCTGAAAATGGAGAAATTTTGAGCTTTTAACGATCACAATCCTCTCAAGTGGATGATGATTATTACAGAGGAAGTGCGTTGCGCAACAGCGCAAATGCGCAGGATAGAGAAAAAGGTTGAAGAAAGAATCTGAGTGACGATAACCGATCAATCACAACTTAAACCACATCTTAACCAAATCAAACCGATCAATCACAGTTAAACCAGACTGAACCGCTTACTCATCTTCTTAAAGTTTGAAGTTTAAAGTTTGAAGTTTAAAGTTTAAAACGCTGAATTTGTATTTCCGCTCCTATATAGGGTCATCAAACTACGTCTCCTCCAGTTTACAACCTCTTCAATTAGCTTACCCAATTTACATTAAACTCACCACACCTCATGCACTTTTAAATTTCTTTCTAATTCCACCTATCTAACCCAAATATAGTTTAATTGAACTAAACCACGTTTAGTTTGGTCGTAAACGTGATTTTCAAGAACGCTAATCCGAATTAGTGTTTTCATTCCGATTTGTTCGTCGTCATCATTCGTCTTCTCCGATTTGCTTCTTCTTCTTTTTTTCCTCATTTTCCCTAATTTCTAAAAACCTTTTTTTCTTTTCCAAATCATTGTTTTGTTCTTTCTTTTGATTCGAATTTGACAGAACATGTCTTTAATTTATTCAACCATGTGTTTGAGTTTTTGTACACCAAATTATATGGATCGTGACTCAGTGACGTCGCTTGCTCAATTGAAATTGGTGTACACAAACCCAATTCTCTTGAAGATCCCATTCTCGAGCAAGTACCAGATCTGTTTCTTAACCCAAATACGCAACCCAATTCTCTTGAAGACTCCTTTCTCGAGCTAACTCCTCTCTCCTTCCGATTAAACAGATTGCTCTGCACCATGAGCCCATAAATCCAGTCCCGATCCACCACGTTGTGTCCATCGAGCAATTTCCTCATCTCTTTGACATCGAATCCGTAGCCCTCGTTGAGCTCCGGTGGAGAGTATTTGCAAACATATCTCGCGCATCTGGGAGAGGTTCGAAGATGGAGGAGTTGACTGGAGTTAAGAATAACTCATGGATAAGAAGAGGATCAATTTCTCATATGACCTTCCCGGAAATGTTTTATGCTCGAATAACCTATCTAATATTGCATTTTCTTTTATGTTTATTTTTAAGTCGAAAATCAGGTATTTTACCAACTAACCTTACCAGTTCCAAAAAATTACACATTGTCCAAGAGGATCCAATGGAAATTCGGATCCTAATCGAATAATTCAAAAAATATGTTGGGCCACTTAAACGGGCTATGTAAAATTTCCTAAACCCAATCTACTTAACTCTTTCTTCTTCTATTTTTTTTACCCATCCCAATCCACTTAATCTTCTTCTATTTTTTTTTCTCTCCTTAGCGTTTCGCCGGACTTCTTTCCTACAAACGGACGATTTCTCTTTTCCCAGCGAACAAAGACACCAACATCTTCGTCTTCCTCGTCTGCATCACTTCATCTCTTCATCTTCTTGATTCTCCTTGTAGTTTAATCACTCAATTTCGAAAAATTCCCGATTTAGGAGGTTTTTGAAATTTTCCCATTTCGTTGATTTAATCTTCCATTCTTCATCTTGGTCCCCTCTCCAACTCTCCGAAATCCATCTTCGTGTGAAGTAAAGGTAAGATCAGGCGAGATTTTTTTTTATTTTTTTTGATTTTTTTTGAATTTTGATAGGTTTTGTTTGAATCTTTTTGTGATTTGACTTTGATTTTTGGGGATAATTGTAGATTAGGTTTGTGGATAATGATCAAAACAAAAAATCTTCTCCGGACTCGGAAGCGGAATCAGTCACCGAGAAGAGAAGAAGCGGAGGAGATTCCGCTACCAGAAGAGATTCCACCGCCGGAGGAGATTCTATCGCCGGAGGAGATTCTATCGCCGGAGGAGATTCTATCGCCGGAGCATATACCGCTGCAGCAACAATCTTGGACGCCATAACCTTCTCCTCAGCCGCCTTCTCTTCAGTCGCACCAAACTCCAGAAGGCGCGCGAGATGAAACGGTAAGAAAAATTGAAATTAAAGTATGATTGGTATGTTTAGTATAACTGGGTCAACTAGAATTTAAGTTTTGATTGTTGTGCTACCTAATTGTTGTGTTTTTTGATTGTAGAGAATACAATTTGCCGAAGCAATGGAATCTAATGACTTTTTCTTCGATGAGAAGGAGTATATGAAATATTCCAAGTTTCAAAAGAGATGCGATCAATTCGGAGTTGTAAGCGATCTTAAGACCTTATTGATCAATGATGAGGATGGCTTGAGGTAGTTTACCGATCACCCGTAATTCAAACACCTTTTCCACATGGTGGGCGAACAAAACTGAAAGGCGATGGGGATGTTGCTCCTACGGACAGCGAAAACGGATAGGAAGAAACAAATTTGGTTCGTCGTCAATGGTGTCCCCATAAGATACTCTATTAGGGAACATGCTCTCCTCTCAGGATTATACTACGACCATTACCCGAATGATTATGAGGAGGGGAGTATGAACTTTATGAACAAACATTTTAGGACGAAAAATGTGCAAGTCAAAGATGTGCGTGAAAAATTAGGGTAAATGGCGTCCGATAATGATAGGTTGAAGATGGTTGTTCTGTACTTCCTCTCGACGGTGATTTATGGAAGGTCAAAGATGGTTGGAGGAAACATCAACAAGTTTATTCTTAGGGTGGTGGATAATTTAGAATTTTGTAAAATCTTTCCATGGAGACGTTTTACATTTGATGATATTGTGAAAGAGGTGGGGCATCTAATGAATCGCTTCAGTGGTGAGGTGCAAGTGAGCTGGACATTTCCCGGTTTCATATTGCCGTTGGAGGTAAGCAGCAGTTTTACTGGTTATATGGTTTAAATGGTTTATATGTTTAATGTTTTACTATTTTAACTTGTATTTTTTACGTGTAGTTGTTGGCATTTGAATGTATATCATTGAAGACAGTTTTTCGAGTACCTGTTCCAAACGCAGATACATCATGTCCAAAGATGTGCAAAGGAAGGTACAAAGAAACTAACTATAAAGGATATAAGTTGAAGAAAATATATGACAAGCTTGGAGAGACAAATGTATCAATTACTTTCAGATTTGTTTCTTTTAGTTTCATATTGTGCATCTTGAGGATTATGTAAATTTATTTGGACTATACGCGTAGAATATTCATAGTATTGTGCCTCCTGAAGATTCTGAAGTGCGTCTTATGATGCGCTGCTTGGGTGAATTTTTCTTTGATGGTGATCTTAGAGAGGAAGTGGACGGTATTGACGCGATTGTTGATGAATGGAACTAAATATTAGTCAACCTGCGTAAGAATATATTTTGGGAAAACTTGTATAATAAAGATTGTCAAACACGAGTCCTCCAGGCAGGCCGAGTCCCCCAGGCAGCCAGAGTCCCCAAGGCAGCCCGAGTCCCCCAGGCAGCCCCTGAGACAACAAGCATGTCGGAAGCTCAGTCTAATAAACAATTACAGACTGTTATGAGTGAATTGACGCAGGTTAAGGAGCAACTTGTTGTTGTAACAAATAGGCTGAAAACCATGGATGAGAACCATAGGCAGGAGAAAAAAAATCATGGCAGAATCAGGATTTCCAGTGGAGTCCACAAAGAGGTTAGAATTGTTTAATTTTTTAAAATAGCTATCAAATGGAATTGTCTAATTTGCAAATAATGGTTTTCAGCTTGGTATGAGACTGGTGGAACTTCAGCATAAGGTGCTTATGAGATGGAAGGGACCCCAGCACAACAGACAGCCCCTGAGACGGGTGGAACCTCAGCACAAGGTGTGCATGAGATGGGTGGGACCCCAACACAACAGACGGCTCCTGAGACAGGTGGAACCTCAGCGCAAGGTATGCTTGAGATGGGTGGGACCCCAGCACAACAGACAGCCACTAAGATGGGTGGAACCTCAGCGCAAGGTGTGCATAAGATGGGTGGGACCCCAGCACAACCAACAACCCCTGAGACGGGTGGAACCTCAGTCCAGCAGCAGCCCTTAATTCCAACACCCGTCATACCTAGACTTCCATAGAGGTTCAAAACGTGTGCTAGGAAGAGGGTCATAAAACCATATAAGTTTAAGCGGACGCCTTTTACTGAAAACAAGCAGAAGAAGCCGGCGGCCAAAAGAAAAGGAAAAGGGAAAAAATAATGCGGATGGTTTAATATTATGGTTTGGACTTGTATTAGGATGGTTTAATATTATGTTTTGAATTTCTATTAGGATGGTTGAACTAGTATTTTCTATGGTTTAACTAGTATTTTTTATGGTTTAACTAGAATTTGCATGGATCTTGATAAGGTCATCTGAGATCTGAGAAGGTTATCTGAGATTGCCGGTACAATTAGAATTCTCGCCGGTACAACTAGAATTCTTGCCGGTACAACTAGAATTCTCTCCGATACAACTAGAATTTGCATCGGTACAACTTGAATTTCCATCGGTATAACTAGAATTTGCATAGATATTGATAAGATCATCTGAGATTTTGAGAAGGTTATCTGAGATCGTCGGTACAACTAGAATTCTCGTCTGTACAACTAGAATTTTTGCCTGTACAACTAGAATTCTCTCCGGTACAACTAGAATTTGCATCGGTACAACTACAATTTCCATCAGTACAACTAGAATTTGCATGGATCTTGATAAGGTTATCTGAGATCCTGAGAAGGTTATCTGAGATCGTCGGTACAACTAGAATTCTCGCCGCTACAACTAGAATTCTTGCCGGTACAACTAGAATTCTCTCCGGTACAACTAGAATTTGCATCGGTACAACTATAATTCTCTCCGGTACAACTAGAATTTGCATGACGCTGTCATTTATAAAATAATAATATAGTCTTGTCCACATGGCGCCGTCATTTTTTAAATAATTGTTTCTCGTTGTCCACATGGTGCCGTTATTTTTAAAATAATATTATTTTACTGTCTTTGGAAAAGTAATTCGTGATTAAATATTGAATAAATAGGCAGTTGTACCAAATGAGTAGTTACCAGTTACCAGTTGACCCAAAAATAAGAAGTTGAACTTTTTTTGGATTTATGAATAACTAGTACACTACAAGAAAAAGACACGTTGGTAGCGCGGAATATGAATGATTTAGTCATTTAATTTACAATCAAAACATTTTTGCATAATTATATGTATCAAATTGTGTATTATGAATGATATTCATAAATATGTTGTCAAAAGTAACAAAGTAACCATAAGAGTATATAGCAGATAGTGGAAGATGTTGATTGAAACCAAATATTTTTTTAAAACTTTTTAAAAATGTTTACTTCTAAATTTAACGAGACATGCACGTAAAGAGAGAATCTCGTAAATGAAAATTTCTAAAATTAAAGTTTTTTGTTGTTACAATGATTGTAATAAAATACAAAAATAAGACATGTACGTAAAGAGAGAATCTCGTAAAGAGAGATCCACGTAAAAAGACATGTACGTAAACAGACATGTACAAATTACATAAGTAATTACACAAAATATGATTGTACCAAAATACATATCCAAAATACATAAATAATTACACAAAATATGATTGTACCCAAATTACATAATATAATTAAGTAGTAAATATAGACCAGATAGAGCTTCTCCTCCGTCAATATTCGCCAACTGAAGGATGTCGCATCACTTGGTTTCTTCCTTTTTGGGGTTCATAATGTGGAGGTAAAACACATTGAGCTTTTATTTTATCGGGAATAACTCAATCTGACGAATGAGGTACTAAGTATATTGTCCTGCAATACGCTGCACACCACTGATCAACCAAGTAGTATTTAGAACACAATTCATGTACGTTAGTTTCATTTCCCGTGCTCGCAACATAATCACTATTAGCTGCTATTGCATGCTCACACAGATATTTATCTATATCAAAATGCTTGCAGGAGCAAGATTTCTTTCTCAAATCAACCAAATAATTTTTACCATCAAGTCCCATCACCATATATTCCAGAAGGTAAGTGTTAAGCTCCTTTACCGTTAATTTCTTCGTATTCTCACATCGATCGTGCATTTCGCTATTCACCTTTAGCACTAGTTTTTGCGTATTCGGTACCTCACCACAAAGCTTCCTCTATTTGTTAAACCACTCGGATAGTTTCACCACAATTACATCAAGCATCGGCAATAACGAATACTTCCTTGCATCCTTTAAAACGTTATTGAGAGATTCAACTAGATTGGTAATATCAATATTGTACCTTTCACCTGGGAAAAAACATCTCGCCTATTTGCTGTTATCTTTCTTGAAACTATCATCCAAATACTCGCGGATCCCGGGATACCGGTTTAAAAAATCGTCCAACAAATATATGAACTCGCTTGGGTTGTAAACTTGAGCGATTTCCCTGAATCTCACAGCAACATCTTCTATGTGTTTGGCCACATGTAATTTAACATTTTGCGAAATATGATATATACAATACCCGTGTTGCGCCATCGGATAGACTTCGGCTATCTTCTTGATAATGCTTTTGTGTCGGTCAGATATAAACACAAGTTTAGGGCTGTCCGGGATTATTGTCTTTAATGTATTTAGAAACCACCCTCAACTTAAATCATTCTTGCCATCAACTACACCAAAAGCAATGGGATATGTGTGACGTTCAAGATCCTGAGCTGAAACAATAATAAGCAATCCGCCATCGTTAGTTTTTTAGATGTGTTTCATCCATAATAATCACTTGCCACAAGCTCTTAATGCAAAGAAGCAGTAACTGAATTTTTGATCATCATCAACTTTCACCCGTGTCACTGTGCCCAGATTAACCTTTTTTAATGCATATATGCATTTTGTGGTATGTTCTAACTAAGAAAAACTTTGAATTCTTCAGCTTCACTACTCGTAGCTTCCATTTGTAACCTTTCACATGACATTTGTACACTAATAATGTAGTTGTTGACTTCTATGTCTTAACTTCAAAACAATTTTGATGTACAACCAGCTTGACTAAATCTTGGACGTCCTGTTTACTTTCAAATTCTTGTCCTACCGTCAGACCAATACCATTTTCCCATTTAATATTTCCAACATTTTCAACAACTACTGCCGATGTATCCATATCTACTGCCGATATATCCTGTGTAATGTTAAAATCATCATACTGACCCAACTCGTTTATACCATCTGTAATGGTTAAGCCAGGGACAATGTCTAAACCCTCATACTCAACCAGCTCATGTTGTTCTGATGGTTTGCAAGTACATATACCATTGTTAGCTCTAGCATCACTTGCAAGCTCCTCATTGGTAACATCATCTCTACTTTGACAATCGACTCTAGATAATTGCCCCAAAGTAGGGTTTTCTTCATCATTGTCTATCAACTCCACATGCAAAACACTTCTACACTGATTTTGGTCAACATCCATTAAATATCCAAAAATATCATCATCATCAAAGATAAATGATAGCCTCTTCGGACACACTACCAAAGAAATGTAACTAAATATCAATTTCGTCGTCGCTTTATCAACCTTAATCTTCATGCATACTTTATCAACCAACACATCATACGTGACCTCATCCAAACTTCTCTTTATGACTAAAGTGTAAATGTGAGATTCTTTTCGATTCCAATGTATGTCATCTCCGTCATCTGAATAATATCCCCATAATCAAAATGAATAATTGTGTTTCCTATATTACTCATTGTCGTCTGCAAAAAAACAATTAAACATTAATGCATGTAATACCAGTTATACCAGTTATACGAACTAGTTACTCTGTTCTAATCTACCAATTTATTTGATTTTATTTCGATTCAACTCTAAAATCCATAGATTAGTCTTTAAAAACTAGTTTAATATGTACATATAAGCATGGGTTTTCCAAATTGTGGGTTACAAATCACAATGTTGTAGATAAAAATTCTAAATTAAAACCTCAAATCAAATCTACAAACTTCTACAACACAACAATAAAATTCTACATTTATACCTGCTCATAGAAGTGACGATCTGCTGTAGATCCGGTGAGGAAAAGCTATGCTCAAGAAGAAGAAGAAATCGCGAAAAGAGAGCAAGAAGAAGAAAGATCTCGAAGAGAGAGAAAGAAGTTCAGTTAATGGATTCACACCTACCGCGCCTAGGAAGAAGAAGAAGAAGAAAAAAATGGGTCCACTTCAGTTAATTGTCGCCACCGGTTTTTCTGTTTTTCTTTATTTATTTATTTTATTTTGTTTGATATATGATTATTTTATTGAGATTTCATTAAGGGTAGAGTGGAGTTTTTATAAAAGAAGGAGGAGAGGAGGTTATGTAGAATTCACTGAGTTATAGTAGAATAACTTTTTTCATTAAAGTTATTTCAGCATTTGATCCATAAGAAGAAGCAATTGGATTAATAAGAAGCAATTGGGTTAAAAAAAACCGGTTTACCACGGAAATTTGGTTAAGGAGTATAAGAACCGCGTTTCTGATTCAAAATTTCGTGGTAGGTGGAATTAGAAAAAAATTAAAAAGTGCATAAGGTGTGGTGAGTTTAGTGTAAATTGAGTAAGCTAATTGAAGATGATGTAAGTTAGGAAACATGTGGTTTGACGACCCTATGTAGGAGTGAAAATACAGAGTCAGCCCTGATATAAACCGGAATAAGATAAAAAAAAGTTGAAGAAGAATATGAGGTGACGATAATCGAAACCAACTAAACCACACCACACTTCAACCGGACCGAGCCGTTTAATACGACATCGTTTTGATAGAAACCAAAAAAAAGAGAGGAGAATTAAAGCAAATTCGTTACCTTCTTTTTCATTTTTAGAGTTTTAAAAAGACATTAATGGCCTTAAGGCCTTGTACTGGATTCACAATCTCCTCTCTTCGCAACGCTTCCGCCGCCAATAACAATCTCTTCTCTCTCCTCTCTTCGTCGTCTCCGGCGAAGAGAAACCTCCTATTCTCTTCGCTCCGGGACCATCTCCGTCGTTTCGCATCCAGCGCCTCGCTTTACCGTCAACATCTCCGGAATCAACAACAACAGCAGCAACAACAGCAATCGCGCGTGAAAGAGAAATCGGAAACGCTGGCGCAGAAGATCGGTAAATCTATCCGGCGTGCCGGTGCGCCGTCGAAAGCTAGGGTTTACGCTGATGTCAACGTTGTTAGACCTAAGGATTATTGGGATTACGAGTCTCTTGCTGTTCAATGGGGGTATATCTTCTTTCACTTTTTGGATTCTTCTTTAATTAAACCTAATTGCATCAATTTCTAGATGTTTGGCTTTTGTATTAGATTGGTTTTGGGTGATTAGGGGGATTAATGGTTCTGAAATCAAGATGGAATGTAGATTTAGGGTTTCGTTTCAAGCAACTTTTGTGAATATACGGATTCTTGCTAGATATAATCGTGTAAAAATTCTAGAATTGATATTCTTTGGTATCTTGAGTTTGTATGGTGTGGTTATTATTCCGTATATCACCGTTTGAGGTAGCTTCGATGATTATGAGGATTCCATCGCTTTCTAGATGTTTGCCATCGGTATTAGATTGGTTTCGGTGACTAGGGGGATTGGTGGTTCTAAATCAAGGTGGAATGTAGATTTAGGCAATTTTTGTGTAAATACGGAATCTTGTCAGATATAATCTCGTAAATAATGCAGAATTGATATTGTTTAGTACATAATTTTGTAAAAAATTTTAAATTGGTATCTTTAATTTGTATTGTGTGGTTAATTAATATTTGAGGTATAATAGTGTTTGAGGTGCCTTTATTGATGCTGCAGTGTACAGGATGATTATGAGGTGGTGAGGAAGGTCGGAAGGGGGAAATACAGCGAGGTCTTTGAAGGCATCCATGCCACTGATAACGAGAAATGCGTTATCAAGATTTTGAAGCCTGTGAAAAAGAAGAAGGTTAGTAGATCCAGCTGCTTGCTTGTTTTGGCTGAATTATGTTCAGGATGAAGTGTGTTCCTGGCCCTTCGCTTGGTTTGAATTCGTTCTTAACATGTTCTGTGTCTTTCCTTGACGCAGATTAAGAGAGAGATTAAGATTCTGCAGAACCTCTGCGGTGGGCCAAATATTGTAAAATTGCTTGACATTGTTAGAGATCAGCAGTCGAAGACGCCCAGCTTGATATTTGAACATGTGAACAATAAGGATTTTAAAGTCCTCTATCCAACTCTCTCAGACTATGATGTTCGATATTATATATTTGAACTTCTAAAGGTAAATCAAGTTTCATGTATTTATAAACTGGTTATTCCTGTATTTAATATTCTTTGATACTATGGCAAAAGTAACGTAAAATTAATGTATACTTTGTATAGCGTCAGACATGTGGTGTACATGTATCCTGGATTGCTTTTTCTTGTATAGATTAGTCGTTAGATTTTGACTTTTGAATCCTATACTATACGGTAAAAGAAAAAGCTACTAATCTGTTTCTAATTGTTGTTTCTTATGACATTTATGCAGGCGTTGGATTTCTGCCATTCGCGAGGAATCATGCACAGAGATGTGAAACCGCATAATGTCATGATTGATCACGAGCAGCGGAAACTTCGTTTAATTGACTGGGGTTTGGCAGAATTCTATCATCCTGGGAAAGAATACAATGTTCGAGTTGCTTCAAGGTAGTCCCTTTAATTTATTTGCTAATCTCTCCTCTGCAGGATTCTTACTGTCATAATTGGTACAGTTTCTGTTCATAGAGATTCTAGACTAGAAATGCATATAGTTGGGATGTAGAAGATTGCATGCACAGAGCTCTTGATATTTTAAAATTTGAAACATATTATCGTACTTCATGGCTGATACATAGGTCGAGTGTTTACTTTGATCATTTCTCACGTCATATCTGATGACAGGTATTTCAAAGGTCCAGAGCTGCTGGTAGATTTACAGGACTATGACTATTCCTTAGACTTGTGGAGTCTTGGGTGTATGTTTGCTGGAATGGTGAGCGTTTTTAAGCTACAATTAGTTTAACTTGGTTTAAGTGGCTTTGTAGTGATAAGAATTCTGACTTGTATTTTGGTTATTTTACCATTCCTTAAGTCAAGTATGTTATACTCCATTGTAGTGTATCTGATACTGAAATTTGCTGCAGATATTCCGCAAGGAGCCGTTCTTTTATGGCCATGACAATTATGATCAATTGGTCAAAATTGCAAAGGTAAGATTACAAAAAACTTTCATCTTTGAATCTTCATGCCCCTTCTCCACTGAAAAGATTTTACATTCCTCCAAGTTGTAGCTACAAATACATACACTTCTTTATGGGTACTGTACGATAATATGTGTTCATAACTATGGCAGGTGCTTGGCACAGATGAACTCAATGCCTACCTGAACAAATACCGCATAGAGTTGGACCCTAATCTTGCATCCCTCGTGGGCAGGTAATCTGGTTTTAGAAGTTCTGGAAAACCCTAAAAACTCTTTTTAAGTTTTTTGGCCTACTTATTTCATAACTTTAAATTATGCACTCTTGATTTTATATAGACATAGCCGGAAGCCATGGTCAAAGTTCATCAATTCTGAAAACATGCACTTGGCAGTTCCTGAGGTACAACACTTGCTTTTCTCTGTATAATTATGAAGCCTTCATGTTGAAACGAAAAACCTGATTTTTGGATGAACATGACTCATTTGTTTTCATTTACTATTTGGTTTATGAAGGCTGTCGATTTTGTGGACAAGTTGCTGAGATATGATCACCAAGAAAGGCCAACAGCTAAAGAAGCAATGGTAAGAAACAAATTTCCTTATTTTCTTTAAGGTCTCTTTGTAGACTCTCTTGAGATTACAGATAAGTGAATTGAGAATATGATGATTTTTTCAGGCGCATCCATATTTCTACCCGATTAGAAATGCAGAAAGCAGCCGTACGCCGCGCGGCCAATGATCCTGAAAACATTTGCTTGTTCAATCTCTGATTTTTCATTTCTTGACGGATTCAAATTTGTTATAAATCGATTTGTCATTGTTTCATTCTCTCAGGTGTGTGTGTGTTTTGCTGTTTTGCTCTATGTCGGTGTTTCAACTCTTTTGAATTTCAAGTATAAAATCCACAAGACGCGTTATTTTCTCTTCATTTTTTATTTTCGGGGAATCCATATTTTTGAGTTGGACATTGTTATTTATTTTTTGCTTGCCAAGGGAAGTTGGGTCTGTATCCGGAAATTTTAGAATTGATTTCAGATTTTGCAAAGTTTTTGGAATGACGTCAGAGCAACTATAGAATCAAACTTCAAATTCAATTAAGTACAAGACTCCCATTTTCTTTCCCAACTTAGGAAAGTCGTTATGTGATCCTTTTCAGGCGTTTACTGATTTTCAAATACTAAAATTGAAGTTAAAACGATATTTGTTTATATATATTTTCAGAAAACCATAATTTCAAAAGTATCTATGTTTTAACATATAAATTATTTGGTAGATAACCAAATGCATAGTTAAAATTGGCAAAATAAAAGTGCTAGCATTTTTGTAAATAAATGATGTATTTCACTGCATCTGTTTTAAAAATGTGATTATATGTAAAATAACATGATATTGTTTAGACATAAAAAAAAATACGGTGTGATTAATGAACCATATTTACGAAATACAATTTGGTGATTTTGAAAAAAATAACAATATCAAGATATGGTTAGTAATGATAGTACTTTATTGTATAGTAGTTTAAATAAGTTGGCAATATGTATTTGTATATTACTCTAAAATATGTATGCATATGTGTGTGTGTGTGTGTATATATATATATGTGCGTAGATTAGTTTAAATAATTTCAAAGCATTTTATGTGTAAAAAATAATAATTAACTAGATGTTTGGCGTGCCTTTTTGCATAATACTAGAGATTAGGACATGCATATATGCAGGTTTATAATTAAAAATTTTATAACCCATGTAAAAGAAACTAAAAACCAAAAAGTAGAAAATAAATCAGATTACCCTCAAAAACAAAATTAGGAATTAATTATTTTTGATTATCCTATTTATTTTTAATTAATTTCCAATTATAGCTTCTCATATATTTCCAAATATTTAGGTTTTCTTATTCCTATGTGAATGAGATTATATTGAATGTGATAATAAAAAACTATAAAATTATATTGAATGGTCCAACAATTTAGTAGTAGATTATTCCTACATTAAGACATGTGTGATACACAAGTTAATCAATACATACTTTTTAGTACAAATTTAGTAGATTTTATTGTCAGAGTATGTAAATACTATGTTAAAAGTTAATCGAATCGACCGTACATTTAAACATAAAAAAGTTTAGATTTGAAATTTTAAAATATGCTTTTAAAGATTCACTTACAATAAAAGATATTTAGTTTAATGGTGTAAATTATATGAGTTGGTTATATAGAAGGATTACGTATAGGATGTATTATTATTATTTTTTTAATTTAAATAATTATTTTATATATTGACAGTTATTGTATTAGTTTTTTTTGTTAATTATAGAGATTGTTTTACTGTAATTTAATTATTAATTTTGGATCAACTAATATTATAAGTTGTGATTTTTGCAGACCTGATCAAACAGTCCACAATAATACATGTTCATTAATGGCAAGCTTTAAAAACATGTTCAGCAAATGTACCCCACAATGTACACGGCAGTCTCTCATCACTATATAGAAAAGTATAGATTAGTTCACTATCATACATTGTAAAAACCAAACTAATCATTATATTGAAGTAACAAAAAATCACTTTTCATCTCTTAACTCAAAATCGAGTTTATTTGTTGGCTTATTATTCACTTCAAGCATCTCCATCTCTCTAATGTTCACAATTTGACCGAGCAAATCTAGAAATCAAAAAGAAAATTATCAAGTTTCAATTTTTAAGTAATCATTAATAGGAATCATCTAATAGAAGCCACAATCCATTAAGTAAATATTAGAACTTACCAATCAACATGTAAGTATTAAGATCTCCCCTCAAAATAGGTTGAAACTTGAAACTTAGGCCAACGTTAGATAGATGGAATCAGACTTAGGCTCACTACGTGTTACAACAGTTCCGTTTAGAAAACCAATCTTATAGACATGATTGGTTGGCCTGAATTGTCCACTGGCATGAGTAAGACCAATTGTCTCAATGAATCTCCATTCACCTTG
This sequence comes from Boechera divaricarpa, assembly GCA_026770425.1. Classification (NCBI taxonomy): domain Eukaryota; kingdom Viridiplantae; phylum Streptophyta; class Magnoliopsida; order Brassicales; family Brassicaceae; genus Boechera; species Boechera divaricarpa. Next base: position 2,282,041 of record CM049186.1, on the reverse strand, counting down.
AGGAAGCTGATTTGCATAACGCGAAACCAAATCTTTTTTTGACAGATGCATGTATCTTAATCCATAAGATATAAAAGAAAGAAACAGAGTCAATATTCTAATAATGACTAACCATATATAAGTCAGTAAGTGCTTGCTTTTTCATCGGCCAACACCAATTCAAGAGTCTCGCCAGTATTGATTGTATATTGACGCCATGAATGCAGGATTTTGACCTGGACTTATCATGCGGTTTTGTAAGGCCGTAAAGTCTCTTAGATAGGCAAATATTGAAAAGCTTTTTTTCTGGTGGTAAAAGGTAAACTCTATATTGATGTGCTGATTTTTTTTGCATTTATTGACAGGTTATTTATAGAGGTAGTATATTGTTAGGGTTAGGTTTGATAGTGAATCGAGAATTTCTTGGTGAGCAAGTTTTAAATCGAGAAAATCTTGCAATTACAAATTAATGCTAACTATTAATATTTAATGTATAAATTCAAAAATATAATATATTAGTCATATTCTCTAATTTGGTACAAAGTATTTCGGAAATGAAAGATGAGGTTATTGCGATTTAGTATTTAGGTAAGGAATATGTCATTTGTTTAGATTGGTTGTTGTAATTAGTTTCTGGTTAGCTTTATTTTTGGGATTAGCTTTATTTCTGGTTAGCTTTAGTTTTATTCTATAGATACCCTTAATGTGCTTAGTTAATTTGTTTTGGAAGTAATGGCATTGTGTGTAATATTTTACCTCAATAAAGGTTACTTTATAAAATGTACTTCAAAAATAATAATATAGATTTTTTTTTGGTAAAAACGAAATAAAATTTTAGAATAAATAAAATTGAAATTTTTTTTGTCTATTGACAGTATCAAAATAAATATTAGAAAAAAAAATCAAATGCACCAATAGAATGAGAGCAAAACCCAACTGACAGTATTAAAATAATTTGTTATGGCCATATGGCTTTCTTCTAAAGTTGTAAGCGTTTTGACTTCTCAATTTATTTAACGACGACATTATAAATTAGTTTAACCCTAGCTTCTCGCTGTATCATATTTTAAGTGATTCCCTTACAATATTTAGAAACTAAAAAATTCTTGGAATCTTGTCTCTTCACTCTTGGAAAAGCATGTCAGCCGTAGATAAAAGATTTATTGGCATATATGATTGTTTAATAAGAAATAATCTTTGTATTTTTATATGTAAAGAGTGGTTTTGATGACGACTCAATAATTAGGATATTCGACTTATTCTATTCTTTTTTTTTTTTTTTTTTGTTGGTAACTATTGGACTTGTTCTATTTGAAAAAGACGATGCAATTGGTGAATATATCTATTAGAGAATATAGTCCAACGAAGGTCACTATGATGGTATTAAATATATATGATGAAGAACATAAGGAATCATCAGGCTTTAACCCACTTTTATGTAATTTTATTTATTTATTTATAGCAATTATTTATTTTTATTTTAACGTCTTATTTTGCCAAGTTATATAGTATAGATTTAAAGATAATATGAAAAAACAATTACATAATCAATTTACAAAGAACTGTATGACTGAAGAAATGAAATTATACAAATCATTATTGTGAATCTTTTCCATCATGGAACTGAGAAACTTCATCCGTTTGTTAAAGATGGCCTAAAGAGGATTGGTTTAAAATTAAAACCCACCATGATCCTACTAACTACTTGCACCAATATTTATTTACTGTTAGAATTTTTTCTTTCGATCAAAGATATTCACATCACAGAAACACTTACGTTAAAGTTAATTTAATGAACTCCTTAATTCATAAATTTTTATATTATGTTAAAATTCATAGTAACACATAATTCACTTAACAAAATTCAGTCGAGCGATATATTTGACAAATATGGGACTTAAAGTTAAACCTTCAGTAAATATTATATTTATATATTATGCATTTCCTAGATAGTTTATAAGATTCTTTCAAAAAAAATTGTGCATCATTTATTTTTTATGTTTATATACATTTTAGTCGCGTCAATGATTAATACTATTTTTTATATATATATATATATATATAAATGATGAGCATATTCTTCAATCTCTTCTCACCATTTGCATCTTCATCTTTGCTCCATATCAGTTAACAATTATATGCTTTTTAGTTTTTTTTTCCCTTAACATCATATTATTTTAACTTATAGTAACTTATTTTCTTAGCTGATAGTTTATGTAACTATCTCTTATAATTAACTCCTTTTCTCACTTACATATTTGGTCTAAACATAACTCATACAAAAAATTTAAAAAGTCATTACAGCTAAAGTCAAAGTCAAAGTCTTCCCGACGATGAGGTGTTGTGACGCGAAGAAGCACGCGCCGGGAGTAGAGAGTGGTGGTCGGTCAATTAGATAAATATCTGTAGACAATAAGAAAGCACAAGAACTCTAATCTAATCCAAAGAGGGATTAGGGGACATTAAGCACATAATCCGATCTTGAGGATTGTGTCTGTGGAACAATCTCTCCCTGTCTTATATTTTTTTTAGTTTAGTTTAATCTCTCTGGTTCCCTTTGTCCAAATGATTATGTAATCATCCTATCTCGTGTCGTTATTACTTTATAATATAGCTGTCTGTCTCTTTCTTTCTTGTCGAAAATGTTTTAAAAAATTATTGAGAAAAAATAAAGATCTCTGAAAATTTGGTGATTTACGCACACGGCACACCCAAAGATATTGTTGTATCTAAAACATATGAAACCAAATATTCAAATATATATAATTGAGAACTAGGGATATATTTCTCCAATATAATTCATTAATGGTTGTTTTTTTTAGATTGCCGGAGAGAAACATCCACTGAAAATAACTAAATTTGTATTATGGAAACGGTTATGATCGCTTGATAACCGGTATGATGCCTTAAAAAAACTTTTAACACCTAAATCAGAATTGATCTTAAGCGTCTGAAATAATAAGGTTAATTATTGAATGATTTATTCGGTTGGAATCTTTATTTAATCAACTATGTGTGACAGATATTTTCAATATCTTTTTCAATATCTTTTTCAATTTTTTTTTTATTATTGTTGACACGAATAACATATTTATCGAGCTTTGAAACCATCCAATACTAATACATGTAAAATCGTAAATCATCTCTTCCCATACATAAGTGCACATTCGAACCAGATTTTATTGAATTGCAACAATCCATCTCTAACAAGTAGAACCAACCATATATACTTCTTTCCAATCGTGTGCACATAGCACCCAGCACGCACACACTTACTTACTATTTTTAGTTTTTAGTTCTATCTTGAGTGAATAATATATAAGTATATTTTTGTTAAAATGTGGAGTTTAATGAAGGACCTTAGATCCATAACGAATCTTATTAAAAAAATTAAGCACAATCAATACCTTTTTATGCACATCAATACATCATCACACTCAAACTTAAGTACGTACAATAATATAAATGACATATTTAACCGATGCTAATTGTTTAGACCAATGCATACTAAAATCTCCAAGTTTATTTACATGAATCAACACGTTCACATATGACATATGCATATATCTACAACATCTACAGGACGTGTATATATCTACTTCCCGATATATAAGTTTATGGTTTTTATACATATAAACATACACGTGAACTTCAGAACTTGTGTGGTTATAGGAATGCATATCGGAACACATAATATTTGTTTGTCGACGTCGGTTGATTAAGAAACCTATACTTTAATATATATTGATATTTGATAGTGATTTTTTTTATGTGTTAAAGGGTATATGTGACAGTGCTAATACCATTCTTGCCCTACATTATTAGTTGTCCATAAACATTTCGTTTTATTTTCTTATTGACACGGAAATTGATGTTAATGTTATAATGTTAACCTCTGCATGTTCCGATAAAACATGGTTAAGACATGTTAAAACAAAGATTAACTAAATTAGTCATCAAGAAAGAGAATTGCTTCTTATGTCTGCCATGCATGGGATATATATAAATCATAATGATGATAATGAATGGCATTGATTTGACAAGACGAGAGTGATAAACTGGCAGAAGCTATGATGACCTTATTCTCATTAGCAGTAGACAACGCTCCATGTCTCACTTCCATGTTTCTCTCTTTTTATCATCCTTAGCCAAAACAGAGGAAAAATCAAATATTCATATCACGATTTGAAAAAGAAAAAAAAAAATGATAGTCGATCAATTTAGTCCTCTTGATCAAACGGAAATCGATTTTCTTATAATGCATTCACTGAACTCATGTAAACTTTTCAACGTAAAGGCAAATCGGGAAGACAATTTGGTTAATGACTCTTAACTGTTACTAATAATAACAGATGGTAGGAGATGGAAATTTAGTAATAAATAGCGATTCGTAATTATTTAGATTGATGTTTAAAGGTTTAAATTATAATAGTAATAGAATTCTTTTAAATTTCGGTTTATCGCATTCACCTATTAGAACGTATACGTGTGCAACGTAAATTTCTTTTTCCAAACCTTCGTGGGTAAATTATAGGATTGGAGTTTATTTGCAAATCGAGACCTTGATAAAATTATAAATAAATCTATTGTTATTTTCGTATGTGTGTTAATTAAATACCGTGATCCTATATGAAATAATTTATTATCAAATAGAATACCATTATTCATTTAAATACTCTCAAAATTTATGTTAATATTTTAAATTACGTGAAAAATTAAGCGTGTACTTTTATATATATTTGATCACTGCATTATTTTGCAGAAAAAAAAACTACACAATTTGACTATCTTATACTCAAAATTAAATATATATATATATATATTATATAAGTTTTTAAAGTTAAATACATGTCTTCCAGCCTATCAAAATGCCTTTGTCGCATCTATTTATTGCCTTTTGTTTTGTCTCTCGTTCCTATCCACTAGTTCGTTCGCTTAGGGGTCTCGTCTTTTATCTCCCCCACCACATAACTCTCAGATAATAAACTTAGAAAAAAAAAAATATGTTGGAAATTTGGAAAAAAATTATATATTATAGGATTGCCTGATAAAACACCTCTATAATATCAACTAACACTTAAATTCTCTGAACTTGTTTTTTCTGCTATGTTCTACCCATATAATTCAAGCGATGCCCAATTACACTCAATTTCAAATTAGCCGGTAATCTGTACGAATTAGCCGGTAATCTGTACAGTTTCGTTTGTAAATTGCATTTAACCACTAAACCCGAAAATCAACTAATAACTCGAAATCGGGTTATTACCCACTAAACCCAAAATTAACTAATAAACCGAAATCAACTAAAATCTCCAAATCAAAACACTAAATCCCTAAATTGAAATCGAGAGAGATAGAGTTAGGGTTTGTGAGCGATTGAGAGCGAAATCGGCAGAGAGAGATCAACAGAGAGTAATCGAAGGAGATCTAGGGTTTAGGGTAATCGATTGAGTGGGAGAAAGAAGATCAATGGAGAGAAATCGGAAGAAGTATTACATTAAAGGGATTAGAGAAATTTATTGCTCGCCGTACTCTATCGAGGGAGAAGAAGCTAACGAGAGAGAAGAAGCTATCGAGAGAGACGAAGCAAACGAGATAGACGAAGCAAACGAGAGAGACGAACCTAACGAAGATGATGATGAAGAGGTAGTGGATCAATATGAGTATGAGATTGAAGATGGTGTTGATAACTTCGTTGATGAGGAACCGGTTAGGAGGAATTGTATTCCAAAAGCTTCTATGATGAAGAAAAAGAATATTATCCCCGAGATAAGGTACGTGTTGATAATGATGATTCATTAGCGTTAGGGACTGCTTTTTATACTGGTTATAAGTTCAAGGAAGTTGTGTTAAGGTACGCATTGAGTACATCTGAGAACATTAAACAAGATAGATGGGATAAGAATAAGTTATCTTATGGTTGCGGCATTGGTGGGGGTTGCAAATGGAGGGTTTACTGCTCTTATGATGAGCCTAAGCAGAAGTGGATAGTGAAGACAAGGTGTGCAATGCATAGTTGCACACCAAATAGGAAATGCAAGCTCTTGAAGGGCCCTATAATTGCCAAGCTTTTCTTTGACAAGCTGAGAGAAGATGGAAATTTGATGCCTGAAGAGATTCAAAATCAAGTCAAGGATAATTGGAAACTAATTGCAACAAGAAATCAATACCAAAGGGGTCGGCTGCTAGCACTAAGATGGCTTGAGAAAGAGTACGCATAACAGTTTCAACATCTACGAGACTATGTATAAGAGATATTATCTACAAACCCAGGATCACATGCTATGGTTGAGACTTCTCCTAATTTAGAAGGTGAAGATGTGTTTGAGCGGTTTTATGTGTGTTTTGCAAACCTCTAGGATAGTTGAAAAATATCTTGTAGGCCGATTATTGGAGTTGATGGGATTTTTTAAAAGTCCCGTGTGAAGGAAGTCTTGCTTACCGCAGTTGGACATGATGCCAACAACCAGATATATCTTGTTGCTTGGGCACTGGTACACTTTGAGAACATATATAATTGGCTATGGTTCATCAAAAATATCAAGGCTGATTTGATCTTCATGATGATTTTGATTCTGTCATTATTTCAGATAGAAGCAGAGTAAGTTTTTGTTCTTTTAAGTCAGTTTTTGTGCATTAATTAAGTGTTGTGCATCTAACATACATTTGATGGTATTACATGGGATTATTGCAGCTGTGAAAACGGAGTTTCCTAGGATAGAACACAGGATGTGTGTTAAAACATATTGTAGAGAATCTGAAAAAAGAGGCATGCAAATAAGGATTTGCTAAAGCCACTGATCTGGAACTTGGCTTGGAGTTGGACTCCCACAAACTATGAAGCAAATATCCAGAATGTGAGGGCATACAACATGTCATTATATGATGATGTCTTGAAAGAGGATCTGAAGTCTTGGTGTTTGGCTTTCTACAAGTTAGGAACTTTTTGTTCTCATGTGGATAACAACTCCACTTAATCATTTAACTCCATAATCACCAAAGCAAGAAGCAAGATGGTGGTAAGTAAGGCATTTTGTTCACTTTTTGTTCTGATTTTTATTCACTTTTTGTTTTAACATTAGTCCACTTTTTTCTCGATTTCTTAGATTCCAATGTTGGAGACCATTAGGAGACAAGCTATGAAGCGTATCACCAAGAGACACAACAAAAGTATGAAGCATGCGGCAAGGTGTTCAAAGTATGTTATGAGGATACTCGCAGAAGAGAAGGAACACTCTGAGAAATGTGAAACTGTCAATTGTACTCACGGGATATATGAGGTAAGGCTCTATGGGCATTCTTACAATGTCAACACAATAAGGAAAACATGTTCTTGTGCCAAGTGGCAGATATCAGAGATTCCTTGCGAACATGCATATGGAGCAATGATAGATGAAGGTTGGATGTGGATGATTATGTTTCTTGTTGCTTCTCAACATCTATGTGGCAGAAAAACTACAACAATAACATCCAGCTAGTTAGAGGCCCACAGTTTTGGATGAAGACCGGATGTCCTTTAATGACAGTTGCGCCTGAGCCAACTCTACCAGGTAGAAAGAAAAAGAAGAAGTTTCCAAGGAAGAAGGATACACTTGAGTCACTAAATAAAAGAAAGAAGAATCATGTGGAGAAGCTAGGAAAGAAGGGTCGGGTTATACATTGTGGAAAATGTGGTGATGAAGACCACAATGCAGCAACATGTAGGCTTAACCCTCAAAAGAAGAAGAAGAAAACACAAGCACATGCTGAGAAAACACAATCACATGCTGAGGAGGTTTGTTTGTTTTGGTTTGCTTTTCAGCATAATGTCTTCTTAGCTTAATGTTTGGTTTGGTTTGCTTTTCAGATTTCTATCACACAACCAAGTCAGCCATAACCAAGTCAATCAAGTGAGCCACAATCAAGTCAACCAAGTCAGTTTCTACGGAATTTTTTTGGCAGTTTAACCACAGTCAAATAATTTAGCGTTTTAGGCAGTTTTTTTTTGAGGCAATGATCATTAGTGGTGATTTTTGTGATCATTTAGTGAGTTTTTGTGATCATTTGGTGGTTGTTATGATGGTATTTTGTAAACGCTTTAGTGCGTTTGTATGATGGTTTTTGTGATCATTTGGTGGATGTTATTTTGGTCTTTTGTAAACGTTTTTTGGATGTTATTAGTAAACGAGATGTCATTGATCTCAAGAACATTACACTCTTTCAAGAACACAAACATCGGTGATGAACACCATTTACCATTCTTCTCGTTGAGGATCTTGATGAACCTGGTGAAGAGCGACTCATGCTTCCTTCTCGAGATTTTCCTTGTAATTTCTGTCGATCTCTGTCTCACCCTCGAACGCTCTCTGTTTTCTCTCACACAAACCTAATTCTCGATTTGGGGATTTTTTGTTTCAATTTGGGAATTTTAGTGGGTTGATTTCGGGTTTAATAAATCAAGTGGTTTGAATTCTGATTTAATGAATCAAGTGGGTAATAAAACGAAATCGGTTTGGCTAAGCACGATTTTGGAACGTAATTCGTATAGATTATCGGCTAATTTAAAATTGGATGCAATTGGACATCGATTGAATACGGGTGGAACAGAGCAGAAGAAACAAGTTCAGGAGGTTTGAGTGTTGGTTAATGTTATAGAAAAGGAGTTTTAGCAAGCAACCTTATATTATATATGTTGAAAATAATATCACTGAGTATGAGATATTTATGTACTCTAGTTTCGAGTCATTTCAAGCACTCTATTCATAATGTACAAGACAAACAGTATAAATGTATATGTAAAAAATATATGTAAATGGAAGTGAGAGGTGTTAAATCCAAATTTCCTACAAGTTGTTCTTCAATTTTTTTTAGTTTAAATGTTCTCGATTTATGAATATTCATATTTAAAATAAAACCAAATTTAATTATAGGTGGTTTTGGTACGATTTTGACTTTTATTTGGATTCACATTTTAATCAAATATATCATTTCGAAAAACTTAGGTTTTATATTGGTTTGTTCGTTTTCAGTTTGGTTTTAATTCATATTCGCTTTTATAGATATAAGAAAATGAGTTTATTTGAACAATATTAAAATATCATTTGATTTTTCAAATTAATCATTTTGATTCGGTTAGAATCAGATCATTCCAGTGTATTTGTTCGAACACTCTTAAACTAGTGACACTCGTGAATACGTATAAGTTTCGTATAACAACATGTATGTGTATGTGAATGTGAATGTATACAAGATTCATGAGTCTAACAGAGACGTAGGGACAAGGTGCATAATCTCGGGGACCCGGACGAGCTATGGCCTTAGCCTATGTGTCGGAATCTGCCCTCACCATAAATATTACGTCTACTTAAAATAATTACCGGTGTTTTTGTAATATAATTTTAAATATCATTAGCATGCTTTATCACACGTAAACACGTGACAATTAAATGGTTTTGTTTGTAGTGACTAGTGAGCTAGACTTTATTACTTATAAATATTGTGTCAACTTTTTATATCCCAGAAATTAGACTTTAATATAAATGTTAAAATTACTTTTATATAACCAGAAAATTTCAGGTTGAAAGTTAGTAATTACATACTGAAGCACATAAAAAATCATTTTTTTTTGTTATTTAAGCCGTTTATAGTGGTTAACTATGAGTAATTAGTGAGTATTCGTGATCGAAAATAACTAGTTTTTTGAAATAAATTCACATAAAAAGTCTTCACCATTTAATATTTGCCACTAAACCACAATTTGTTTTTAGTGTTCAAATTATTTTGAAAAACTAATGTAGGAAGTTAAATACCATAGTTTAATTTATTTTAATAATTGTGAGAGATCCATATATATAGAATCTACATTGCGTTGTATTAGTGTTGTTTCTATATCTGGAATTATATCCGCATGAAGTATTGTTTTGACCACCAAAAAAAAGTCTTAATAATTGTAGGGATGAACGTGTTGCTGCTGCCTGCTATTCTATAAATAAGATTGGTGTAGTGAGTGCAATAAAACATATGGTCAAATGATTCGATAATGAATTAATATGGACTAAGTAGCTATAAAACTTCAACTAACTTTTTTACTAACTACAGTTATCTAAAACCTTTTCTTTTATAGAATTGTTTAGGTTTTTCTTATTTATATGTACACTTAAAATATACACTTAAAGAAAAACGAATTTTCAAATAAATAGATATACACAGTTTTGAACTTCGAAGCGCACTAGTAACATAGTTTTTCCATTTTAATTCAATTTTGATAAAATTTATAGTTTTGTTTCTACTGTTTTAATGCATTAACCAATGAAAAAAATTATATAATATATTAATAAGGGGTAAAAAAAAAATATATTTTTTCATTGTGAAAAAACTTTAAACGACACTTAGGAAATATATCAATCGAGAAACACCGGTGGATCGGTCTTGACAAGAAATGATGTTTACATATAGTTTTTTGCTCTGATACATCGTTGTTTATGATAAATGTTTTATTGCTCTAAAACATCATTCAGTAGAATATAGACGTCCACTGTTTTTTTCATGGACTTTTAAAAACTTCCATAAATCCTTCATTTGTTCTCAAATCAACCAACGCAAACATATCATGATCATTGACTTGATGATAATCAGTCCAATACATGCCTAAACTTATAAATCTATTCCATTTCATCTATTTTTATAGCCTTTTCATATTTAAGCGTCATAACATAATTGAAAATTACCGCAATGATATCTCATGTATAAAAATTACCCGATTTTATAAAGCTTCCAACCCTACTACATTTCAATGTTTCTAACTAATTATAACTACTTTTTCATATTTAAACGTCGGAAAATTCTTTTTAAAAAATACCGCATCGATATGACGATATCTCATATATAGTACGTAGTTACTCGACCAAAACCCAAACCCACTTCATTGTTTGATTGGACATAACCTTAGCAACTAATCTCGTTACGTTTCTTCTACACGACAACACGATTTTGTCTCTCCCCCTCGCCGCTTTGTCCCCCTCCAACATTCACAGCTGGACCTCATTTTCACACAACTAAGAGATATATTAGGGGCATTTTAGTTATTTCGTCGAGTCATCTTTTAATTAAGTGAGTAACTAGAAACTTTGGCTCGTGGCTTGACTGGTCTTGGCCTCCTCCTCGTTATGATGTCTGACTAAATTAAGGTAACAAGATTAGGGTTTAAAAGCTAATTACATTGTTAAGTCAATTAATAGGTTAGTAATCAATAATGATCACATGGCTTATAGATCCTTGATGCTCTTAGTTTTATAATATATAAGTTGATCATAAAGATTCTTATGTCGTAATCATAAGCAACATTTAATTTCTTTAATTCACATTCATACTGATCTGTTTGTTTCTGAAATTAGTATGAAGGAGGGTGTCGTATAAATGTAATGTATTACTCTCGTGTATATAATATGTATTATAATCAAAGTATAGGGATAATACTTTCTAGTCAAAATTCTTTTATGGTCAACTTTTAAAAATCTCATTGTTGAAATATCAGACCAGATAGACTTTGTTGTAAAATATTCCTATATATTTTAAATAAATATATATTGAATTTTTTTGAGAAATACCCTTATATAATACTTTTTCAAAATGTGGTGTAACATCATATAAATTATTATTTTTTAATTTACAGATGACGAGACCGCAAATGATCTTCCACACCTAAAATTTCATTAAGGTTAATTTAGTCATTTTATGTACTAACGAAGGATAAATATGAAAATGAACAACTGATTGTGATATTTTTGAAAAAAGTACAATAAAAAAGAATTTTTAAAATTGACAAAATAAAGAGTAATAATGAAATATTTTTAGACTTAAACAAGTATATATTTATAGTTGTAAAACAAAAAGAAAAAATTATATATATTGTTGAAGCCTTTATGTCTCGGTACCATGTCGGCCTTGTTCTTGATTTTAAAAAGACATAACCATAAATAATAATCTTTCATATAATAATGAATTAAATAAAATTTAAGTTGTGTGTAAAAGTGAAAATAAAAAATACAAGATGGAAATTTGAACTTTTACGAGGACTTGTAGTCTTGTAGTATTATTTGTGTTAGTATTTTTGTTTCACGCATATTACAATGCTATTGAACAAAAAAAAAAAAAAAATCAATGAAGAGTTGGGCTAGTGGTAAAAGCTCTTACTAGAAACTTGAGGCACCACGGTTCGATTTCCGTTAAAAGAGATCTCTCTCCAAAGAAAATGAATTTAAAATAGTGTCGATCCCGCCCTGCAGATGTAGGGTCTGCATGGATTAACTTCGGAATTCAAAATTTTTTTATTAAAATAATATTTAGATAGTAGATTTTCACATTATATAATAAATATTTTTAAAATAATTAGGATGTATATAAATAGTTTTGAACTTTGCAATTAGAAAACTTAATAAGTAATCCAACGTTGGGAAAACGGCCGATTCCCCCACGAACTATGTTGCTTTGACTTATTTATACACAGAACTTTGAATCGTGCCTATAACTACATAAACTTAACAAAAATTTGAACTTCTTATACGAACTATTCAAATTCGGCCAAAACCACCAAATCGGTAAACGGTGTTAATATTCCGTTAATATATGCTATCTGGATGCCACATAATCTAGGATGTCATGTGGCATCCACATGGAGTTTTTTTTTTTTTTTTTTTTTTTTTTTTTTTTTTTTTTTTTTTTTTTTTTTTTTTTTTTTTTTTTTTTTTTTAATGAAATAATATATTACTAAACATACTCCAGCCGGTGAATCCACAAACAACAGATTTGAGGCAACTTCACAATGATTAAGTTAACAACACAAACTTTCTCATCGTTAAAAATAATTAACAAAATTGCAGTATAAGAAAAAACTGGAAAAGAGGGTGAGAGATTTGTGTTCTGTTAATAGGGTCTCATGTTTGAAATAGAGATGTATATGTACACATGGATCATTCATTAAATTAAAATAATTGGATCCTTTAGTTAAATTAATTTTTGTGGACCCTTTAAATTAATTATTTTAATTAAAAAAATAATTAAAAAGAATTATGGGCTTTTTTCTATGAATCATTCATTAAATTAAAAATTGGATCTTTTTCGTTAAATTGATTTTTTGAGCCCTTTAATTAAAACAGTTAATTTAAAGGGTCCACAAAAATTAATTTAACTAAAGGACTCAATTATTTTAATTTAATGAATGATCCATAGAAAAGAGCATAATTCTTTTAATTGATGTGTACATATACGTTTCTATTTCAAACATGAAACCATATTAACATAATATATATCTTTCACCCTCTTTTCCAGTTTTTTCTTATACTGAAATTTTGTTAATTATTTTTAGCGATGAGAAAGTTTGTGTTGTTAACTTAATCATTGTGAAGTTGCCTCAAATCTGTTGTTTGTGGATTCACCGGCTGGAGTATGATTAGTAATATATTATCTTAGTAAAAAAAAAAAAAAAAAAACTCCATGTGGATGCCATGTGGCATCCTAGATTATGTGGCATCCACGTGGATGCCACGTGTCATCCAGGTGGCATATATTAACGGAATATTAACACCGTTTACCGATTTGGTGGTTTTGGCCGAATTTGAATAGTTCGTGTAGAAAATTCAAATTTTTGTTAAGTTTATGTAGTTATAGGCACGACTCAAAGTTCTGTGTATAAATAAGCCAAAACAACATAGTTTGTGGGGGAATCGGCCGTTTTCCCATCCAACGTCACTCGCTCCACTAGTTACCGTTAAGTAGAGAGGCCAAAAAATCAATTCGTTAAAGTCTAGTTATTGTTTCGTGGGTCAACTTGCATATAAACACTTTCTTATGAGTCTTGAACTTTGTTATTTGCAAAAATCAATTCGTTAAAGTCTAGTTATTGTTTCGTGGGTCAACTTGCATATAAGCACTTTCTTATGAGTCTTGAACTTGGTTATTTGACTACGTGAGAAGTAGTAATTATATACACTATAATTGAATACAAATGGGAATGCGAGAATGTACTGCACCGGCCCTACGTAGTACATACGGATCATCAAAATAATTTACAAAGAGATTGGTTATATATCAAGAATCGTTTCAATGATGTTCTCGAGGAATTTGTCGTGGAATTTGTATGTTTTTATATTCGTTACAGTTAATCATAGGTACATATATTAAGAATCATAACAATATATGAAACGTATGTTTGATTTCTACAAATTTGACCGGAAAACACTAATCTGTCTGCTAATCACTCGACATTTTGCGTCATACGATGTGGTCCAAGGTTTATGTTATGTTTTAAAAATGCTCCTCATCGTATATACAAACTCTTAATTTAGTATATGTTAATCTCCTGGATTTTATATTAGGTAAGCCAACCACGAATGATATATCTATCTAGCCATACATCAACATATGAAAGTGTATTTTGCCGTCAATCCGACTCAGTTCAATCTAAACTGAACTAAGAAATTTTATTTGAAGATCGAAACCAAATTTTAGTTTAGTTTAACAGATATATAACTAAAAAGCCAAAACCAAACCAGAAAATATACTTTTGAAATCTTGTAACTTGTTGATACACAAATGTAAAGGTGGGGAACAAAATATGGTAAGATGGGAAGAGATGTCTAAACTACGCACCGCTATATTTGCCTGAGTGAGTGCATATCTTCGTCTCTCTTTTGTTTATTGTGAATCCAATGACCCATGCGCTTTTGTCGTTTGCATTTACTATAGAAGACATCATATTCAAATTGAGATGGTTATATTTTGTAAAGGAAATTATACTATTGATAAGATAAAATTATATAGCATATAAAATTAATATGTGATCTATAAGAGAAAAAACACTTAAACGACAATTATTTTGAAAGGAAGAAAATACTGCAGTTTACGAATTTTTGTGGTTAAAAAGAAATGTACTGGAAATCAATAATAAACACGGTTATTGTAAAATTCCGATATTGAAAATGTTTTTCATATATGCATTATTAAATCCTCAAGAGTTTTTTCTTTTCCAATGATTTGCGATTGTAAAAGCTTTAAAAAAAAAAAAAATTCGAGAAAATCTCATGTTAAAATCATATTAATTTAGAAATATATAAAAAAAACTATTTTTCTAGCTGAAATGCTTTTTATACATTTATGTCGATATTCAAAAAAAATTAAAATATTTATAGATTGTATATATTATTCCTTTACCCGTAGAACAATCATGGAACCACTGCCGTACAAAAGTTTTGTGGAAGTTAAAGAGGCAAAACTAAGGTATTGGGTGGATTTTTGGATCTCTTAAGGGAGAAAAGATCCGTGTAGAACTACGGTGTCAACGCAAAAACTTATTAGCATTTTATTAAGAGGTAAAAACGCTTTTCTAAAACACGAAGATGAAGTGTATTCACAACTCACAAGTAAATAATGGATTTTGCTTCCGGTTTGAGACATATTGTTGGAAGTAGTCAAGATTACGACCTCATCTTCACATTGGTCTGCTTCTTTTGTATTATTTTGTTCCGTACAATTTGTTTTAGCTCGTAATGATGGAATTAGAGATTTCATTTTTTTTTTCTTTTGTATGCCTATCAACTCCTGTTTGGTTAGACATTTTTGCATTTTGATTAAATACATTTTCATGTTAGAAATAGAGATTGTCGATATTCAGATTTTGTTTCAAATTTCTATACGAAATGGGAATAACAATTTTTTGTTAAACGAAATGGAAATAACGATCAGAATATCATACAAAGGTCACAGTAAATAATATGAGATGGATATTAGGATATACGTAAAATGGTATCTTGTTATTAAAAACAAAAATAAAGTAGGATCCTCATCAACATTGTATCTACGATTAGACAAATCCTTTGGGAGAAAAAAATGTTTGATCCCATGAATAGACGGATAAAATATAATGAAATCCAAATGGTTTATGTCTATAAGCATCTATATTATATTAATTCATCAATTGACTAATTAGGGCGACATACTTATTTTGAGACTTGACGGAATAATTAGGTGTTTTAGTGACACCACTTGCTAATTTAATTGAACTTTTAGAAGAGTTTGATTAAAAAAGGCTTAAGATTGTTATGGAAACAAGTGGGGGGCATGCCAAACGCACTTTCCTACGATATATTCATTATTCGATTTTGTTTTGCTAATAATTCTCGATTACAATTCCATCATTCTGATCCGATTTCAAGAGGTGAATATTACCAAGAGTTTAAAAATGATTAATTGTGTGATTGGAGTAGCCTGACTTTATTAACTTTGGCTTTATATAAAAGAGGAATTTTTCAACTAGTTAATGAGTCGAACATATCAATTGTTTTATATCGCCAACTAAAATATTGTCGTGATACAAAATTCTTTATTTAAGTCATGAAGTTTTTCTCGTTTCTTATTATTTAATTATTTTGTGCAACATTTATTGTCCGTTTCAAAACATGAAAATACAAAATAAATAACATTTAGCAAAAATATAGTAAACGATAATGAAATATTTTTACAAAATAAGTTAAAAATTTATGGTACATAAATAAATTAGTGACAGCGTTTTTAATACACTAATTCAACCCTTTTTATGATTGATAACAATACTAGCGATATATTTTTACCTTTTACCCTTTTAGGCTTTTACCAATCACATATGTAGTTTATAAAGAACATAATGAAGCTGTCCAATAGCCACTCACCAAATTTTTTAGTGAACTTAACTTAAAACATATCACCATTTCGACTAAAAAAAAATATAATTATATTCACACAAAAAGCTAACTTGTGGAGTAATATATTTATTTTATTAACATAACTGCTCATTTATGATGCCGTGTTAATAACAATAATGAGTAAGTGCCTAAGTGGGATTGAGAGCAAATGATTAGAGGTAATAGTAACAATCATATACATACGTTCATGAACAAGATGAAAAAACGGATAATTATGAACAATAAAATTAACAAAGAGAAAATAAAAAGAGAGAGCGAGAGAGAGAGAAGCCATAAGCCGCCATTTCCACTTCTCTCTCACTCACACTTTCCACGTCTCTTTTCTGAGCAAGTTCGATATCAATGCTCGTGTCTTAATCACCCATTAATATTCTCACATCATAACATCGACAAAGAACTATTTTCTATTATTTTTATTAAATTTATTCTAATTCCATGTTGAGTTCTTCTCTGATATCTTAATAGAAAATTCCAAATTAAACAGTTATTTAAAATAATCAATTAATTAATCGACGAAAAGAAGTAAGAATAAGTGAA
The DNA here is from genome assembly GCA_026770425.1 of Boechera divaricarpa. Taxonomy (NCBI): domain Eukaryota; kingdom Viridiplantae; phylum Streptophyta; class Magnoliopsida; order Brassicales; family Brassicaceae; genus Boechera; species Boechera divaricarpa. Next base: position 2,264,813 of record CM049186.1, on the reverse strand, counting down.
TATTAACTCATCATTATTAGAATATTGTTTTGATAGCTACTAATCTGATCATTCCAAATTCTTTTTTTTTTCTCCGTGCATGATCTCAGAATATCAATATCTTCTAGCTACGTTCATTTGTTTACTGAAAATTTTCACTAAATAAATTAATACAGTATATTCCAAAAAATGAATATTGGGGAAATGAGCATAATTAATAGGGAATTAAACTTCGGTCCTATTAACTCTCTCCAATGATAGAACTATTTTGTAGATTTCTCAACGGCCTAAAACCAATCAAATTATTATTCATAAACTTTTTTAAAAAAGCAGCCGAAAATAATACCAAAAGTCATTTTCAGAAACTTTTTTTTTTCTTCCAAATCCTAAGGTCATATAGCTCAAATGTTAGAAGTCCATAGCTCTTTGCTTATACCTCACGTTATTTACTTTATAAAAAAAAAATATAATTAAAATCCTATGTCCTCGGAAAATCTGCTGACATTTTATTGCATCAGTCTCACTTCTTTCCTCTATATAAAACCCTAAGCAACTACTTCACACTTTGTTCTCAGTCCTCTCTTCTTTTTCACTCTCTCCTCATTTATTAGAGATAACAACAAAAAAAAACACAGAGAATATGACGGTGGTTGTGGAGGTTAGAGAGTACGACCCGAGTAAGGACTTAGCCACCGTCGAAGAAGTTGAACGGCGGTGCGAAGTTGGCCCAACCGGAAAACTTTCTCTCTTCACTGACCTCTTAGGTGACCCAATTTGCCGTGTCCGACATTCACCTTCTTACCTCATGCTGGTACTCAATAACTTCTAAAAGTTAAATGCTCATTTTTACTATATATATTAAAGTTGTTCTTAACCAAACAAAATTCTTAATTCTTTTTTATAATGAACGAAGCTAATATATGAACTAACTAACCAAAAGATTGGTTTTTGGTTTATCAACAAAAATAAATGATTGTCTTTTAATTTTTTAATTTTTTTTAATAATTAAATAATTGAAAAAATGATAAGTGAAACGACATTCACCTTCTTGCCTCAAGGTGGTTATTGCTTAAAACTCGATTATATTAAAAACCCATTTCTTTTTATAAAGATAACACACAAGTTTTTTTTTTTTTTTTTTTTAATTAATACTAAAAAACGTTAAAGTAAAATTTGGAAATTGTAACAGGTGGCTGAGATTGGTACGGAGGAGAAGAAAGAGTTAGTTGGAATGATTCGAGGATGTATCAAAACCGTTACATGTGGTAGCACCAAAAGACTTGATTTAACTCATAACAAATCTCAAAACGACGTCGTTATTACCAAACCACTTTACACTAAACTTGCTTACATTTTGGGCCTCCGCGTTTCCCCTACTCACCGGTACGTTTTTAATCTCACGTAATTAACGAACGTTACACTAATCACGAGTAATTAGTACGTGCTTAAGACTAATCACGTTTATAATTACTTCAGGAGGCAAGGGATAGGGTTTAAGCTCGTGAAGGCTATGGAAGATTGGTTTAGTCAAAACGGCGCCGAATATTCATATTTCGCAACAGAAAACGACAACCACGCTTCCGTTAATCTATTCACCGGAAAATGTGGTTACTCCAAGTTTCGTACACCGTCGATTTTGGTTAATCCGGTTTACGCGCACCGGGTTAACATTTCTCGACGGGTGACTATAGTCAAGCTTGACCCAATTGACGCTGAGTTACTATACCGACTCCGGTTTAGCACAACCGAGTTTTTTCCACGAGACATTGACTCGGTTCTAAATAACAAACTCTCGTTAGGAACATTCGTCGCTGTTCCACGTGGCAGTTGTTACGGATCTGGGTTCGGGTCATGGCCCGGTTCGGCTAAATTCTTGGAGTATCCACCCGATTCGTGGGCGGTTTTAAGTGTGTGGAATTGTAACGACTCGTTTCGGTTAGAAGTTCGTGGCGCGTCGAGATTGAGGCGCGTGTTGGCTAAAACGACGCGCGTGGTTGATAAGACGCTACCGTTTTTAAAAATCCCGTCGATTCCGAAGGTTTTTCGACCGTTTGGGCTGCATTTTATGTACGGAATCGGCGGAGAAGGACCACGTGCGGAGAAAATGGTAAAGGCGTTATGTAATCACGCGCACAATCTGGCCAAGGAAGGAGGATGCGGTGTTGTGGCGGCGGAAGTCGCCGGAGGAGAACCGCTCCGGCGAGGGATTCCACATTGGAAAGTGCTATCGTGCGCTGAGGATTTGTGGTGTATGAAACGACTTGGAGAAGATTACAGTGAAGGCTCTGTTGGTGATTGGACTCAATTTCCACCTGGAGAATCTATTTTTGTTGACCCAAGAGAATTTTAAAGTTTTATAACTCAATATGACAAAACTAATTTATGTTTAAGGAAAGGAATATTAATTAACTTTCAATGTCAGATTAAGATGTCTTTTAACTTTTGGGAAGTTGAGAAGATGTTAGTCGATTTCTTTTTGAATGTAATATTTTTATAAGAGAATCTTGGATGAAATATATCCCTTGTTTGTGGGGAATTTGTTTCTGATTTTGTTATTCTAGTTGTTATTCTGATTTTTGTTTTCTTTATTAAAACAAAAGCCGGATTTGTAAGGACCTCTTCAAGTGCATTACTGAGGGAATGAATGGTATACCACACTTCTTCACATGAACGTGATTCTACTAGTTTTTACTATTCAAATTATTCATCACGTTTTCAAGGTTTGGAAAAGTGATTCCGTTATATACCATTAGCGTGTTAAAATTATAATTAAAAACACAAAATGTGATTAATCTATTAAAAGTAGTTTTTCAGCGTTTTACAATTATTTTACGAAAATTTTATATAGTTCAGTATGTTTAGCTAACAATTATTAAGTTATTTTACTATTTATTTGACATATCAGTCAAGCGATCAAAAATTAGTTGTGATTTCGTAGAAGATATATGATTAGGACAAAATAAAAATTAGAAGAATCACTGAATTATTTTTGATATATGACCATTTCATAGATTAAAATAATAATTAAAACCTACTATTATGCTATAAAATTTATACTTCTGATTATTTAAAAACGTTTGTCAAAAGTGTACAAATTAAATGACAATCCAAACAACTAGAATGGGCAATCTGATTTACGGCTTGGTTTGGATTTCGGTATGGTTTTAGTAAAAACATAACTTTAAAATATAATTAATATATGCTTTAATTAATATTATAGAATATGATTATAGATATGTAAATATAAGAGTTTATAAAAAATTTGTTTATTCAGTTTGGTTTGTTTCAACTACACTTAATTCGGTTTTGGTTCAAGCTTGGTTTCAGATTTTCGGTTTTCCAATCAATGAAACTAATCGGTTTTTAAATAAATCGAAAATCGATTAGTTAAACTTTGCGGTATTTTTTTTGGACTACAAATAAATGAAAATTTTCTCTGATTTTAGTCTCATTAAAAAATTGAGATGGGAACGGCTTCAAGCCGGACACAAAGCCCATTACTACCTGACCCATTTACAAAGGTCAAGGACCAAAATGTTCACAACTCAGAAAACAAAAAGAAACACAATGTTTGGCGTAGTTCTGAAGAAACAAATGAGAAAAGATTCAATAATGCTGAGATCAGAACTCTTTCTCATGGTCCCATTCCTCATCCTCAGTGTTTAGAGTCGTGGTGGTGAGCTCAGGAGTGCTGTATCCTGTTGATGAACCATTGGCTCTAATCTGTTCAAAGAAGAGAACTTGCACAATCACCCGCATTGGCAAACGTTCGTTCTGCACCGCATGTTCACACGCTTCTGCTGATAGTTTCCTACAATCCATTAACCCGCATATTCTTTTCTTCTCGCTCTTGCTAATCCCCGAATGTTCCTGAAAAATTTCCAAATCAAACCCAATGTCAATCAAGAATCCTTATGAAAAACAGTGGTTTGAATCTTGTTTTTTTTTTACCTTGAGAAACATGTCAATGGCGCGATATAACCCGTCATGAGACTGTCTTGGGAAGCTAGAGAGTGTCTCCGCGAGAGAGAGGAAGTTCTGTAGAGGGAGATTAGGATCTCTTGATTTCTCAGCTAAGTATCCGTCAATGAGCTTTGCGACCGATACTTTCAATTGAGTTTTCGGATCTCTGTTCATAAACTCCTTCACTAGGCTCTGCACCATATCCAAATCATACATTAAGATATCATTCACTGTTGCCTCTTCAAGCTGCTCGCTGATTCTTTTCTTTAACCTATCTTTCACGGTTTCTTCACATCCGAGGATGATCGATGCTCGATGTAACTTGGTCAAGAAGCTAGAAGAAACACTTCCTTTCTCATCCGGGGTAAGTTCTATGATTGTATCAGTCAAAGATCTATCAATGGTTTGCACTGAGCCTTTGCTAAAACCAGATATTCTTCTTCTTACATAAGCGTGTAACGCTTCTCCGATAATGTTATTCGGTACTTTCCCTCGGTTCTTGATTGCTTTGATGGCTTGTTTATACAAATCAATGTGAAGATCGCATAAATCTTCGACCCACCAGTCTTTTGGAACCGCGTCTTCTGGTTTCCTCACCTTTTCAAGCTTCTTCTGCCTGTTGTAACTGTAAGACCACTTGACTTTCGAGGTGTCAATCGAAGCTGTTGAAGCAATAGAGTCGAGACAACGCTTCACGAGCTCCTCCAAGTAATTAGACAAGAGATCTCTTGTGGTCTGCAGAACAATGATAGAATCTTTCCAACTACGGAAGATAGTTGAGTTCAAGAAAACATCAATCTTGTAAACAAGATTGCTTTTCTCAAACGTTTCATTCATCTCCAAGAACTCAGCTGCGCAACGAGCTGCGACCACATTGTAGGCGTTTAAAGTTACCGTGATGCCGTAACAGAACTTGACACAAATCTCAAAAGCAACAGAACCACCAGGAATCTCTGATATGTCAATCTCATCAATTTGGTTCTTCTCCTTCTCTTCATTCTTGGATGTTGCTATGAGTTTCTGCAAGAATCCGCTTTTCGACAGCAATGGGAACTGAAAACACACAAAAAACATAAAACTCTTGCTTTTGCTTGTTCTTTGATGTTTTAAAAGCTCTAGGGTTTTTTCATACCTTATGGAGATAGAATTTGACATTGCCGATGATGACGATGATCTCTGTTTCTAACTCAGTTGTTACATACCTAAGAGCAAAAAAACAATATCGGTTAAAAAAAGAACATTATTTAAGAACCATGAGAGACACAGAGAGCTAAAAATCTGTTTCTACAAACCTAACATTGTCTCCTTTAGATTGAAACGAATCAGGTTTAGTTCCAAGTTTCATAAACTTCATTTTTTCTTTCTCTTTTAAGAAGTTATTGCACACAAGACTCTCAAGACCTTTAGAAACAAAAGCGAAACAAAGCTAAGAATCTTAGAAGAGATCTATGCTCAATCTTGTTCTCAAGAAAGCTTAAAAGGGTCACTTAAAAATAAAACATTGTTTTATACGTATAAATTTAATATATAATTTGCAGAAACTTAGAGATTCACAACAACACACCCACCAACCTCAAGGCTCGAAAACCCAAACACCATGCTTGTTTGTTTCTCTTTTTATCTTATCTAATTCTCTCTTTTCTTTTTTTCCTTAGTGCTTCGCACATGAACTCCTCTTTTTGGTTTCCCATTGTGTATTGTTTTAGAAAGAAAAAATAAACCCAAGGTTTTGGTTTCAGCAAAGAACTGAAATCTTTGTGTTTGTGATTTGTGGGTGAGATCAATTTAAAAAAAATGCGTTTTAAGTAGTTCCCTGCAATATCAGAACTTCTCGGTAACATTTATTCAAAGGACAAAACGAATCAAATCTTTTTGTATGTTTTCTATAAAGATGGTTAATGAAAGCATAACATAAGAAGTCAGAGATCGTTTCTCGATACACATAAGTACGTTTCTACTTTTCAACATACTTTAAAACTTAATCAAGATTCAAAGAACCCTAATAGAAAATTATAGCTACAAATAATATCAATACCCAAGTGCCATTGGCTCAAACCGGTTACAAGGGGTGTTACATTTAGAAAGAAAGATGATTTACGCTTGTGGGCACGCCACAAAATATTATCAAAAAGTGGTCTTCGGGCCATATATACTACGAGTCAAAGGTTTAGAACTTTCCGATAACACAAAAAAAAAAAAAATTCAATAGGTAATTCGCACAATGACATAATGACAGTTTACTAATCAAGAAAAATTGCATAATGCTAAAAAAAACGTAAAAACTCTTTTAATCAGCCAGCAAGTATTATCTAATAGATTGATGTCTTGCGAGGAAAAACAAAACCCGTGAAAATGTAAAATATGCATTTTGACTTATTAAAATAAAATATAAATTCCATTATGCAAATAAGTTGGTATTTAGTAATTTATTTCATTTTGTAACTTATGATCTCTGACCCTTTGTTTTTTTTTCTTTTGTTCAAAAGTTGGGACTTTCTTCTACATCTTTTGAATCAAAACAAAACAAACACAAAAAAAAACATTAGTGAAAGCCTCTAACCCAATCAGAAGTACGTAGACCCAGATCATCTAGAGCCTCTGCTTTTAATAAAAATTGAAACTTTTATTTGTCTCTTTTAAAAAAATTTAACTAAAACAAGCAGAAAGAACAGAACGAGAGAGCGAAAAGAGAGTCGTCAAAGTGTTAATGGTGGTGAAGGTATATAAATATGTTCGTTTTCTTTGACAAAGAAACTTGCTTTTTGATCTTTTATATCTATTTAATATGTATTGGATGGTTTCTGATTCAAGTTTGGTTGGTATTGTGAAGAAAATGATTGTTCACGATGCTTTGCACACCACTTGCTCGACGAATTGTCTAACTAAGATCTTCCTTTTCTATATCTGTTTTTATTCCACACTTGTTTGGTTAGTTATGCGTCCGCCTTTAAGCAGGTAATTTGAATGGCATAAACATGCTTGAATTTGTGATCATACCCTTCAGATTTTAAGAATCAGTTATTTTCTAGTGATGTGTGTATAGATAGATGAATCAGTGATAAAAGACTTATGATTTTTCCTAATCATGTTTTGGAGATTCTAGTTACATAACTTAACTTTATCAATCTGTGCGTTATATGCTTTTGTCAAATATGTTCTCATGAAATTTTGATTTATTGTTGATCAGCACAAGGTCAGTTCAAAGGTCTTCACCAGAAAGAAGTTGGTCCATTTTGTGGAGCATGGATCCTGAACATACCGAAGATGTTTTAAAGTGTGTCTTTGTTTCAGTTTTACGCTTATTTTCTTTGCCCGTGTTGTGTGCGTATAACGATTTACCGTTGTTAGCATATAAACAGCCATTTGGAGAAGCAACATGAATTGCTGACAGAAGCTCGTAAAACCATGACTCAAGAACTCCAAAAACTTGAGGTTTGTTTGAAGAAACTCAGTGATACATTTGATATGAATATATGATTCAAGAGGGTTCTTTTCGGAAACAATGATTTTGGTGATGATGTGATTAAGAACCAGACATTGTGTGTTTTTTTTTTTTTTAAGGTGGAAGAAGAGATGATGATGCGGAAATTCTATGAGCTGATGACTACACATCGTCTAAATAAGAAGGTTTGTATAAAGATTGCTGTGTTTTTGAATATATTAATGTTGGATTTGATTGAGATTAATGTTGTTCACTTGTTCTTTTGAAGAAAATGGAGGAGACTCAAAATGTGTCACAAGGTAAAGAAATAGTGGAAGTGGAAGTGGAAGCTTCTGATATGTCTAGTACATCCAGGGGTTTAGTCACATATGTGAGAAGAAGGAAAAAGAATCAAAAGCTAACAATATGAAGATTTCCATTTCTTGTGAGTTAATTTCTCTTTATCGACATGTTAGTTTTACTTATTATCTATATTTGGGTTTGGGGTTTTCTATTTTTACTATGGCTGTTATGCCTTAGAATTGAATTTCTCAAGTTTTTTTTTGTTTTCATCAATCTTGAGTTGTATTTTTGAGTGATGAAAAATTGTTTGAATCGATCAATTTGGTTAGCCATCATGAACCTCGTAAGATGTTTTTGGTGTCACTAGAGTTTCATCTGATCCTGCAAGTAACATTACGAAGAAATATTTCCATTGAAATGATCGTACATTGAAGATACTATGGAAATTATGAAAGGCCTGAAACTCTCTTACACTAACAAGATACTATGGAACATGTTCCACATGTACTATAACATAGACGGAGCTTGGAAAAAGAGTTAGGTTGTTACTAGAATAGGTTAGGTCTTAAGAGATTCAATCGGATCAGTGTGATTTGGCTAGGTGCTCGACCTATTCCCACGCAACCATGTTGCCTCCATGTTGAAATGCAGTCTTATGAAGTTGGGGGTACATCCATTATTATTGCTTTTTTTCATTTAGGCAACTTCATAGGCTTTTAAAAGTTAAAGTTGACTGAAATAGCTGATCAATAGTAAGTGACACTATTATAGCTGACAAAAAAAGAAATGGAGTTATTTATAATTGGATGGTTTCACTTTTTCAAACTCCTTTTCTCTGATTTGGACAACCATGAAAAAAAGTCACTGCTACCACTTGTAAGTGCCTAATTCACCGAAGTTTAGCAATGTGCCTAATCCTAAGATTCTTACTATACAAATCAAATAGGCAAACTTACAAATATCACCTAATTAGAATTACACACCATCAAGATACCCATTGATGTGTTACCAAAATCTCTAGTCTCAATCAAGCTTTCCCAAGATCATATAAACTTTGAGAAACTTCAGAATCTCTTTCACAATCTATCTACGAAGATAACCCCTTAAAAACCTTAAACATGAGAAGCTCTCTCAAATAAGGCCTACTTCAGTTTGAGATCCTAGGTATATTTATATACATAGAACCGAAAATCTAATCCTAGTCTTAATAGGTAAATAATGAAAATTTGATTTTGTCTAAGAAATGCCTAAGATATCAAAGATAATCAAGAGTAGCAATAATTCGGAGCCCAACATTAAGTCAACTATTTGTTACAAATAGGTGATCAAGTTGAACATACTAGTAGAAAAAATCGTTATACCCACGGATTTCCCACGAATAATTTCGTCGGTATGAAAAAAAACCACGTTTAGTTACGAATTGCCCATGCGTGAAATGTTAGCCACAAAAATTTAACCAAGTGGGGAGACGTGGCAAAAAACGTGGGTAACATTTCCCACGAGTACCCACGAATCTAATCGTGGGTAATATTAACCCCGATTTCCCACGCATAATTTCTCGAGGTATGTTTACTTTATCTATACCATATGATATTAAAATTTATTGTATTTCTATTCAATTGTAACGTTAGTTACGTTTCTTCTACAACGTGTTCAACCACATAATTGTCTTATATATGGTATTAGTAGTGCACAATCCCAGCTTATTCAACAACTACACGTACATCCACATTTCATAAACTGCACTCCAGACCCAGAAGTTCAACGTTTAGCACACACTGTGACCCGGTTGGAAGACAAGCTAGACCAACTTATCAGAACCATGGGTCAAACCACTCAGGCACCTTCGCGCAATCCCGCAGATAGTCCATCCACCAGTATGAGAGCTGGAGGTAGTTTATCACGCCTTTGCAAGATCCTCCTGTTATCCGTCTTAATACAGACCCCGTAGCTAGTCCATCCACCAGTACGGGAGCTATAGGTGGAGATAACATCCCGCCTTCTCAGGATCGTCCCGTTATCCGTCTCAGGATCATCCCTCCTTCACAGATTACTCGCTCCGGTTAAACGTCGTGATAGAGAGTTCTGATTTGTAGCAAACTGAACTATTACTCGTAGATTTTTATTCTAATTTCAATATGAAATATCTGTGTTTTTAATGTGTAAACTTTTTATTTTATTACTGTTTTAATTATTTGGTTTTGTTCTATACTGAAATTATTTTTTTCAAAAAAAAAAAAAAACTTTTCACTTTACCCACAGATTGACACGATTTAGTCGTGGCAAAATAACCACGGTTAGCCACGAAATACCACATACTGTTACCCACGAAATACCACAGTAAACATCGTCGGTAATTCAAAATCCCACGGAATGCGATGAAAAATTTGTGGGTATATTTTCGTTGTTGCCACGAATTGTCACGCATGCTAACATGGTGGACTCCACAAAGTTTTTAGTGACAATTCGTGACTATATTTTCCCGTTATTTTTCTTTCATGGATGCCACGAATTGCCACAGACGGTAACGTGGGTGGATCCCACGACGAAATTCGTGCCTAATCGTGACATTTATTCTCACGTCTTTTTCCGTGGTTAATCGTGGTACGATTTGTCACGATTTGCCACAAAATTATTATACCCATGACACTATGCCCACGAAAATAATTCGTTGCAAATTGTGGTATTTTTCCACGTTTTTCCACGGATATTGTACCTAAATTCCCACGTTTATTTCGTGGGTATATCGAATTTTTCTACTAGTGACATATATATAAAGGAAAGCTCCATCAACTCTTATTCCCAAGAGAATGATACATTTTCATGACAAAGAGAATGATACAAAACATCCATCTAACTGATGGATTTTCATTATTTTGGATATTATTATTCTAAATCCCAAAAATCTGAAATATCGAAACTCCAAAACAAAATTCAGATGGAACACCCCTAAAAACAATTTACTCCATAATCAGAACATTAATAATCAGTAGAATAGATAGTTGAAATTTTAATCATTTCACACAATTATTTTTTTAATTAACTTTGGTTTTAACTTTTGAACCTGATTACATTTACTTAAGCGAATAAATAAAAAGCCAAATCATCAATCAAACCGAACTCTAAACCGAAATGTACTAAAGATAGACTTACTAAATAAATGACCATTGATATCGTGAAAAGCTCTTTCAACACTTTAGTCGAGTAGTCGTCATATTTGCTACGTCACGTGTAAACTAAATAACTTTCTTCTCTCTCACTCTATCTATATATATATCTTTCTCTACAAATATTTAGGAAGAGAAGATTCATAAAACAACATAAGAGTAGATATTAAAGGACCATTTTATATAAGTGAGAAAAAAAAAAAAAAAAAAAAGTGGTAGCCATGGAGAAGTATGAGATGGTGAAGGATTTGGGATTTGGTAATTTCGGGTTGGCTCGGCTTATGCGTAATAAGCAAACAAACGAGCTTGTGGCTGTCAAATTCATCGATCGAGGCTACACGGTCCATTTCAATCTTTTTTTTCTTTTCTTTTCTTTTGTTTTTGTTCTTTTCTCTGATAATAAGAATATTATGTTATTACCAAAACTGATTGTTTGATACAGATAGATGAGAACGTTGCAAGAGAAATAATTAATCATAGATCTCTGAATCATCCTAATATTGTTCGGTTTAAAGAGGTAAGTGAATTCTTTAATTTTGTCAAAGAAGTGAATTTTTTTTTTCCCTGACTCAACTCGATCTGAGTTGATATATTTAAGAAACGTACGTCGTGTTTGACTTTGAATTTGGATTCTCCCACAATTCGTTTCTAACTTTGTGCAAAGATATAGTCCGGAGATTTATTCGACATGTTCCGTATTCAATCCATAATTTGACACTTTGATGCTGATAAGAAAAAAACTTAAAAAATGGGTGTTGATGATTTAGGTTGTTCTAACTCCTACACATCTTGGAATCGTAATGGAGTATGCAGCTGGAGGAGAACTGTTCGATCGGGTATCTAACGTGGGTCGATTTAGCGAAGCTGAGGTTTAGAAATTAAATTCTTGTCAACAACATGCATTTGTACTAGTTATATGTATATATATTTAAAAGCATTCATTTTACTAGATTAATCAAAAATAAATGATAACTACAATCACCACAAATTTTTTTTTGTTAAACCTTTATTTATTTAATTAATTAACTAATTCTACTTGCAGGCTAGATATTTTTTTCAACAACTCATTTGCGGAGTTCATTCCTTACATGCAATGGTAAACTTATTTTGATATACATCAAATTGTATATAAAAATGTTTTGTTATATGTTTTACTAATGAAACAAATGAATTTTGCAGCAAATATGCCATAGAGATCTGAAATTAGAAAACATATTGCTCGATGGAAGCCCAGCACCACGTTTGAAAATTTGTGATTTTGGCTACTCAAAGGTTTTTTTTTTTTAAATAATTCATTTTTAATTTTTTGTAAGTTAAAATATTCATTTTTTTTGTAAATTAAAACCTAAACTAGATATTGTCTCGAGCTAGTGCACGGGTTAATGAATTTAAACAAATCTAATTTTTTTAATAATAAAATATCTGATTTTTTTTGTGCAAATCAATATCTGATTGTGCAAATAATTTAAATCAAATTTTTAACAAATCCGTTTTGAAATATTAACAAATCCTATTAAAATATCTGATTATTAATAAATCCGATTTTTTGGAATAGTAAATTTTTTTTTTTGGAATATTAACAAATCCGATTTTTTTTGTAACCACAATAATCAATTATTAACAAATCTAATTTTTTGGAAATAGTCAAAAGTTTTTTTTGAAATATTAACAAATCAGATTTTTTTGTTAACCATAAATTAAATGATTTCATTAAATGATCACATAATAACTAATGACTAAAATATCCTTAATAAAAGATTAAAATTTGTTCTTTAAAATAATGGCAATGTGATATAAATATTAATACTTTTTAATGTTTATTTATAAATGTATTTCTCAAATAATATATCGGAGATTTCTGAATGTATAATAATTTCTAAAATTTTACAGTCTTCTGTTCTGCATTCCAACCCAAAATCAACGGTGGGAACTCCGGCATATATAGCACCGGAGGTTTTTTGTCGATCGGAATATGACGGAAAGGTAAGTATATTTTTGTTTTTTTTTCCCAATAATGAAGATATTTACAAGTCTGAATTCCACTTTCAATAGTTTTTTTGGGTGGACATTCGCTTTCAATAGTTATAAAACCATAATTCATGGAAAAAGAGTAGTAAACGACAAAAGATTGCTTCATAGTATCCCACTCACATGCCATCTGTTACCAATCTTTTATAGTAATAGTATAATTTATATCGACTTTATCCAATAGTTATTCAAATTAAATGGCCACTGTCAAATAACCAATGTCATCAAAATCATTAGTCAACTTAATATTTGTTTTCGTAAATAACTTGCATAAATTTCGTGGTGTTTCCTTTTTAAATTCATCAAAATACTTTACTAAGACGGAAGTGGACAAAATATCCAAGAGTCGGAATCCGATCCATATATATCTGGATCCAGATCCAAAATTTTGGATATCCGGACGAAACAGATCCGGATAGTAAAATCTCGGATCCGGATCTAGATATCCTGACTTTAGGGTCCGAATATCCGGATCTTTTTATTTATATTTAATTTTTTTATTATATTAATATTTTCTAATATATTAAAAATATATTTATATATTAAATGAAATTAATTTTAAATATTATTATAATATCAAATTTTTAATAAAAAATAACATATATAAAAATTTATTTTTATTATTATTTTTATTATCTAAATATTTTATTTAAATTTTATTATTATTTTTTCAAAGATTCAGATCCGAATATCCACGACTATCTTGATATTTAGACGGATATCCGAAGTCCGGATATCCGGACAAAACGGATCTAGATAGTAAAATGTCGGATTCAGATATCCTAAAAGTTCTGGATATCCGGATCTGCCCACCCCTAAAAAGACATTTGTCCATTTCAAATCAGTCGACTTTATGATCTGTGAACTAAAACTAAAAAATCATACAAAGAAATTTACTAATTTAGAATCAAATCAAGTTATTGACCAAAAAAAGAAAAAAGAAATTCAAATCAAGTTTATTTCGGATAGAATAAATTTTTGCGTTCTGCCTATAAAATTTAAATCCAAACTAAAAAAGAAAACTGAATAACCGACAAAAAAAAAAAACTGAATAAAAACTTAATTTTTTCAAAACATAGTGATCAACCTATTTTTACCTCCGACAATTCATACAACACAACTACTTTACAACCCGAGTTTGGGCATTGGCGAACAGGAAATGGACATATTCAACCTGTTCTCTACTCCTTGGTCCGAGGAAATTATAAGTCTAGGATTAAAAATAAGATTAAAATAACTATGATTTTTAAATACAGATTTACAATATATATGACTTTAGGTTGTTTGATAATATATCTTTCTACAGTCAGTTGATGTGTGGTCTTGTGGAGTGGCACTCTATGTTATGTTGGTAGGAGCTTACCCTTTCGAAGACCCTAAAGATCCTCGCAATATTCGAAAAACTGTTCAGGTATCTTTTATTTAAAATGAGATAAACGAAGTGATTCGTATGATCATACAATCATACGTCATTTTTGGGTTTGATTTTACAGAAAATAATGGCTGTAAAGTACAAGATTCCAGGATATGTTCACATATCTGAAGATTGCAGAAACTTATTAACTCGTATATTTGTTGCCAATCCATTACATGTAAGTATATATATCACTATATAAGTTTGATTGTATTAAGACAAAAAAAATTGCTTTTTCATTTAATGTTAAAATTTTGGTTTACAATTCTTTTTTGTTACATCATTTATAAATTATAAATGCAAATGCAAACTGTAAAATATATATATTTTTTTATTTCATTCCGTTGCATGCTTTAGTATTACATGTTTATAATTTGTAAATAATATATTTTATTTCGACCAGAAAAAGTAATATATATTTTATTTAAAAGCTAAACTCCTATGTTTTTATTGAATGTAAATACGATACTTTAATTATAAATATAAAGGTAAACGCAACCGTCAAACACATTTTTAATTTAAATGTTTGTCTCGCTTAGTCAACTTATTCTTCTTAAAATTTTGTAATTATTACAGAGAAGTACGCTTAAAGAGATTAAGAGTCATGCATGGTTCCTAAAGAATTTGCCCAGAGAACTAAAGGAGTCATCACAAGCAATCTATTACCAGAGGAATGTTAATCTTATTAACTTTTCTCCTCAAAGAGTAGAGGAGATTATGAAGATAGTTGGTGAGGCAAGAAACATCCCAAACCTTTCTCGCCCGGTGGAATCGCTTGGAACAAACGAAAAAGATGACGAAGAAGAAGAAGAATATTTGGATGCTAATGATGAAGAATGTTATGATGACTACGCATAGATAATACAAATATGTTACATGTTGTCAAATTATGAACAGTACTTGTAATTTTATATTTGAATATCGTTTTTTTTTTGTTTTTTTTTTCTTGTTGGTTTTAGTGAACATAGTAACCAAATTAGTTTAAAGGTTTTGTTTTAAGAAAAGGTTTGGTGCTTTATCCAGTTTTGTTTGAATATTTGGATTTAACAAAAAATAAAAAAAATTTGGATTTAAAAAATGAATTAAAATTTTATTTGTTCTTTTAAATTGTAATTTTGACTTAAATTACTTCGACTCCATTTAGGTAATGATATAATTAATTATATTCCTACTAAAGCTGAACGGAACACATACTATTTTACATAGTGCATTTAAAAATGTTGAACATGTCTGCACTATTATTGAGAATTACTAAAGCAATCTTGCTAAACAATTCCCTATATATTATTTAGAAAGTACATTTATAAATAAACATTAAAAAGTATAAATATTTACATCACATTGTCATTACATCAAATAACAAATTTTAATCTCTCTATTTTAGTAATTAGTTATTAGGTGATCATTTAATTAAAATCAAAGATTATTTAAGAAAATTAAATCAAATATATCAAGATTTACCTAAATATCCTTAAATATCGATATTTTTTAAAACATGTAATGTAGGTTTTAGGTTTTGCAAAATAAAATCTTTGACAATATTTACATGTTTATTGACATTATCGATTATAATATTTTTTTTTAAAACCTAAAACACACGATTTTAAATTCTAACCACTAACACTACAAGAATAAGCGGTAGTAGCCACGGACGTCTTAGTCCCTAGTAAGTCGCAAATCTGAAATTAGGAACTTATGTGCGACGAAACGTTGAAGTCGCTGTTTGAGCGTCGCAACTTGCCTGTTGTCGCCAAATCGTCGTACTTAGAGACTATACTGCGACTCGCTCAAGAAGTCGCAATTTTGCGACGATGAGGCGACATATTTAACAGCGACTTCTTTTCGACATAATTAAAATGCCAGTTCAAAGACGCTACTTAGTCGCAAACTATAGCGACGTATGGGAGACGATTTGCCAGCGTCTTCTATTTTGTTGTGAAAAATTGGAATACCTTTAATTAATATGAATTTAATTAAAATTTATGTAATTTAAATTGAAATTATGAAAAATAATTAAAATCCAATTCTTATTTCTGAAACATAATAGTAAAATATATTTACAAATCTAAGAAAACTATAAAATATAAATACAAATCTAAATGCAGCCTCTGTTGCTGATGTTGTGAGAACCTGAGAAGAGAAAGACATTATAAGAAAACAAGGATTCTCTGAAACTAATAGCACCACCTTTTTGAAATCATAAGTTCCTCTTTTGTGATAATGAGAGTTTGGTATCACCGAAAGTAACTCAGATATAAATGCAGTCCTCTCTGCAATCCAACAACATAACTTGAATCAAAAACCACAACAAAACTGCAAAATCGCTTATGAAAGAATGGTAGATTTCACACATTTTATAGCTTCTGTACAAAAAAAAAGCCTTACCACTGTAAGAAATGACTCTTTGTGATCAAGACCTTAGGTGTAATCTCACGCCTCAGCACTGGATTAAACTCATCAGCATCAATAGACGACCCAGGGCGTGAAGAAGTCGAAGTAGATGCTAAACCACGAACTTGGCCTCCTCCACTTCTACCAACGGCAGACATGCTACAAAATTTAGACAGTAAAAATTAATAAGTTATTAAAAGGCTGTAAACACTAGAGATATGAATAAACAATCATGTTATAGGGCCACTGTAAAAATACACATTCATCGGCATCATTAGACTAAGACACAAACAAGGGAGAGAGAGATCAGAGAAGAATGAGAGAGAGAGAGATCAGAAAAGAGTGAGAGAGAGATCAGAAAAGAGTGAGAGAGAGAGACATTTTCAAGAATGTAAATAGGTGGATTGCCATAGCTCTGTTTTATATACTCCAGGACACTTTCCATAGCCCATGGATCAACAGCATACTTAAACAAACAAAAACAAAACAATTGTATCCTAATGTTTATACATGTGTCGACACATGTACAAGTGTTAAAAGATGGATTGACAACTGTATAAGGAATATTATAGTTGTTTATACATGCATACTTGTACATATGTCGAAAGATGGATTGAGAACACTTATGGGTTTGAAGACTTAACTGTATAAGGAATATTAAGAGTTTTGCATCTGAATTTGGTAGCCTTGCAAAGCTGAAAAAACAAAAACATATTTAGAAAAATATCATGCAACATCCCGGTAACTGGATTTCGCTTTGCATAATACAAAAGTTTTCTTTAGACCTACATTGTAATATTCTGCAAACTTCCTGCCAGCCGAGTAGAGGTCCTCTCGTAGAGCTGCTTCATCTCTTTCAATCTCCTCAATTATAAACTTAACTCTGTAGATGCGAGAAAACATTGTCATTGATTGACGCTAGAGAGCATAAGAGGATGGCTAAGTGTGAGAAAGTCATCTGCTCACTTTTGGATAAACTTTACAGGGAAACAGAATACCTATCACCAACATAACTTTTTCTCTATGGCTATGATCCCTTCATCTAAAAAAGGCTTCAAGGTAATCAAGTTTTTCTTTTAGATGTCTTTAGCCAGAGTTAAACCATAGCGATAAAGCTAACCTTTTTGGGAGCCTAGCACTTGAATTTCGATTTCCTGTGGATGAATCTGTCAGATAATGTAGAGAATAAGAAAAATCTGGTCATTATCCGCACGCAACTTAACTTTAAATTGGACAGGAACAAATGAATTGGGGTAAGAGAGACCTCGAGGAGGAAGAATAATCAGAATCAGCATCTTCGTCAAGACCATCTGCATCTCACAATTCCCATTCCTCCACAGGTTTCGCAATTCGCAATCAACATCATGAAAAATTACAAAGGAAAGAAAATTAAACTAAACTTAATCAAAATCATAACCAATCGAGAAGAGAATGGAAGGAATAAAACCTTGTACTTGGTTGATTGTCGGGATTTGGCCACTGGAGAAAACGAAACACCGGCGACGAAGGTGAAAAGACGCAGCGACGATTCCTTAAACAAAAGCGTCTTCAAAGTGGGAAAGAAGTGGGCGGAGGAGATGATGTGGGCGGAGGAGACGATGTTTAGATGGTCTTCCTTTTTTTGAGGATGGCTCGTACGGCTTGAAAGCGAACTCTGAATCAGTGTATTTAGAAAACCGAATCGCCTATGAGGGTTTGTACCTTGAGCGGCGGAGAACTAAATGACCTAGAACTAATGTCATGTCTGCATTTGGCCTTCGCTTATCTTCTGCAAATGTGCGACGCTTTAGAGACTACTGTTACTTATTGCCACTTCATTGCCACCAATACTTAGCCGTTGTAAATAAGTGGCACAATAGTCCCTCTTTACTCGCAAATGTGCGACTAATTAAGGACACTTCATTTTCCAGACTAATGAACCACTTATGTGATATGTTTACTGTGGCGTTAGAAATAAGTCACATCCCAGTCGCACTTCTTAGTCACTCTTACCGATTATTCTTGTAGTGTAATAAGAAAAACTAGATAAGGATTTTGTTCATTTATTGATTTATAGATGACGAATATAAATTTTATATGTCATCAGTATTCTTTATACTCTAGATTACGATTACTTAATCTTAACAAAAGAATATATTTTTCAATTATAGTAAAATCTTAACGAAACTCAACTTAGCGTGTATAAGATTTCAGAATAAATATAAATATAAATATAAATTTACAATTTTGAATTTTAAAAAATATATTAATCTGTGTTGTAGCATGAGACTAATTCTAACCCTGGACATCAATACTCGTTATCCGTCCGACCCGTTCAACCCGTCCCATACTCGGCCCGTAAAACCGGGTATCCGACTCGTCCAAGCCAAGTATCAAGGTGAGTTAACTAACTACTTGCAAGTAACAAGACAAGTCCAAGCCGAATTTTTTTTTGACTACTTGGCCTGTTACCCGGCTTGTTCCTGTTACCCGGCTTGTTCCCCGTTACCCGGTTTGCTACTTGTATCCGTTATGAACTTATGTCAGTTATGTGTCATTTTTATTTTTTTATGGGCCATTTATAAAATTAAATTTTTCTCTCCTAAACCTTAAGCCCATTTGGTCCACCACTTTTGAAACCCTAAAAGCCTAAAGCAATCTCCAATCTCCATCGCCTCACTCCCTCAGTCTCTCACACGATTCCCAAACGCAAACCCTAGATCTAGAGAGAAAAAATCGCCTCACTTCATCGTCTCTCACATCTCACTCGATCTCTTGTTGTTTTTCTTCTTCATGTTCGATCTCTTGTTCTTCTTCGTCGTTGATGGTAAGTCGATGAATTTTTATGCTTCTGCTTCTCCGATGTTGTTGTTCTTCTTCTTGTTCGATCATATCTGCTTGCTTCGCCGATGTGATATGCTCTCTCTTCTTTTATTTGATTAAATTTGTTCTTGATTGTTTAAGATTAAGAAACGGTTCTTGTGATACACGTGTCTTCTTCCCTTCGTTTCTTCTTCAAGGCTTGTTTACTAGTCATGGGCATTCGGGTATTCGGTTCGGTTCCGGGTAAGATCCATTCGGTTTCGGTTCCATTCGGTTCTAAGCTTTAGGATCCATTCGGGTATTTTAAAATTTCGGTTCGGTTCGGTTCGGTTCCGGTTCGGTTCCGGGTACCCGAATTATTAAAAAAAAACTAAAAAATAATTAAATTTGAATAATATTTAGTTAAATTTTGAAAAATATAATTAAGAACTTGCATATATATAAATTATTTTGAGTATTTTGGTTATTTCGATCTAAAAATAACGATATTTTCGGGTTTATAATTATAATTTTGAATAATTGAGTTATATCAAGTCTAAATATAATTAATATTTTGGGTATATAATTATATTTCGGGTATTTCGGGTACCCATTCGGTTCTCGGTTTGGTACCGGTTCGGTTCCGGTTCTTTCGGTTCTCAAATTTGAGATCCATTCGGTTCTTTTGTCGTTTTCGGTTCGGTTCCGGTTCTACTTTTTTCGGTTCGGTTCCGGTTCGGTCCATTCGGTTCGGATATTTTGCCCAGGCCTATTGTTTACATAGCCTTTTTGGGTTTTATGTTGCAGGAGTATTATGCAGACTTTGTTGCTGGTGATCCATATCATTTTATTTTGCACATTTCTTGAATTTCTTACGACAGATTTGTTTATGTTGTGACAGACTAGTTTAACGAACGTGACTTCTTAGATAAGTTAGAGCAGATTTGTTTTTCATTGTTGACAGATTTCTTTTTATAGCTAGGTGCCGATGAATATGATAGTTGCTGCAGATTTATTTAAAATGTTTAATTAACGTTACGCAGATTTGTTTGTCATTGGTGGCAGATTTGTTTGTCATTGGTGGCAGATTTGTTTGTTATTGGTGGCAGATTTGTTTGTCATTGGTGGCAGATTTGTTTGTCATTGGTGGCAGATTTGTTTGTTATTGGTGGCAGATTTGTTTGTCATTGGTGGCAGATTTGTTTGTCATTAGTGACATATTTGTTTTGTGATGTTTCATATGTTCATTTGTCCTTTGTATCTGATTGATTTTGTTATGTTCTCTTGCTTAGTGATTCGCATAAACTTTTATTCTTAGTTTTGTGTTGTGTTCTCTGCTTGTATGTTGTCATCTGTTGTAGCATGACTAGCATAATTAATCAGTGTTTATGTATAACTTATGAGATATCATAAGGCTCTGCTTGTATGTTGTCATCTGTTGTAGCATGACTAGCATGATTAATCAGTGTTTATGTATAACTTATGAGATATCATAAGGTATATAGGCTAGAAACTCACACGGATAGGGGGGACCTGATGATACTACTCTTAAATGAGAAAGACCTTCGTGTCTGTATCGCTCCATTCTGAGTTATATCAACGCCACGTACCTTATGATTCTCTCATTCTCTGATTGATTGATGTCATTCTTCCTTGTATATGATTGGTGTCATTCTTCCTTATATCTTATTAACAAGTTGTTTTATTTCGTAGATGGAGTCACAGAACACATAATCAAATGCAGACAATGCTGGCCTTTCAGCACCTGCATCACGTGCTGGTGAAACAAATACGGAAGCTCCAACCATGGAATCGGTTGAATCTAAGGTAACTCCTAGACAAAGATCTCTAGCCTGAGATAATTTTAATAAAACAGAGAAAGGAGATAGCGCAAAGTGTAATCATTGTGGTGATTTAATTAAATATAAATCAGCAAGTGGTGTCAACACTACCAGTATGCTTAAACATGTGAAAAGATGTAAAAAACTTCATCCTGAAATTGCAGAAGAAACTGTTAGTGGTAAAAGATATAAACAATCTACACTCCACCAGAAAAACAAGAATACTGAAACTATTCCATCCTACTTAGAATTTGACAATGTTGATTGCCGAAAATCTCTAGTTAGGTTTATTATAAAGGATGAGTTGCCTTTTAGGATTGTGGAAAAGGAAGGTTTTAGAGAATTTGTATACACTCTTCAGCCTAGGTTTTCTATCCCTTCCTGTAGGACTATCACTAGAGATTGCATCAGTTTGTTTCTTGAAGAAAAGAAGAAGTTGAAACTGTTATTTGAGAAACACAAAAAGAGTGTTTCTCTTACAACTGATACTTGGACATCTGTTTAGAATATCAATTACATGTGCCTAACCGCACATTACATTGATGAAAATTGGAATCTACAGAAAAAGATAATCAACTTTTGTCAAATTCTAAGTCACAAAGGGGAAGTTATAGGGAAAATGCTAGAGAGGTGTTTGGTAGCTTGGGGTATTAGCAAGGTTTTTACAGTTACATTGGATAATGCAAGTGAAAATGATGTTGGTATAAGATTCTTAAAAAGAAGACTTCAGTCTTGGGGAACTAATGTACTTGATGGTCAATTCCTTCACATAAGATGTGGTGCTCATATTAGCCGAATCCGTTGTGCTGTTAGGTATGTTAGGTCCTCTCCCGCTAGGTTAAACAAGTTTAAAGAGTGTCTTAGTCACTTAAAGCTTGGTGTTACGGTTGGTATATGCCTTGATGTTGAAACTAGATGGAATTCTACATACCTGATGTTAGAAGCAGCCTGCAAACAGAAGAGAGCTTTTGATATGCTTGAGTTAGAGGATGATAAGTACTTAGTAGAGCTTGGTAAATCAGATGGTTCACCTCTTGAATCAGACTGGGAGTATGCAAAGGCTTATTTGCCGATTTTGAAGTTCTTCTATGATGCTACCTTGGAAGTTTCATCAACCAGGTATGTTATTGGAAATTCTTATCTGAAGGAGGTTTTTGGAGTTGGTTTAATGATTAGGAAGATGGGTTTGAACATGAAGAAAGCGAAGAAAACACAGTTTATCAGTCAGAGTTAGAGAGCTACTTAGGTGAAAGCTGTGTTCCTAGGTCAGATCCACACTTTAATGTTCTGCTTTGGTGGAAGAAGGTTGGATCAAGGTATAAGATTCTTTCTCAAATAGCAAGAGATCTATTGGCCATACCAGTCTCATCTGTTGTTTCTGAATCAGCTTTTTCCACAAGCGGTCGTGTTATTGATCCTCAACGTAGTTCTCTCACTCCAAGAACAGTTGAAGCTTTACTTTGTACTCAAGATTGGATCCGAAGTGATTATGAACCACCAGCTTTGGAAGATCAGTTTGAACAACTTGAAATTATAGAAGAAGGTATGTTTTCTTTTATTAATACTTGTTTTCTTATCCATCACTATTGATTATTAATTGTCTTCTTTTGATAGAGTTTGCAAATTCAATTGAATATGGAAAATTGGTGAATGGAGTAAGCTTAACTTTGGAGGAAGAAGAATGAATGGTAAGGTTTTAACTTTTATTCATGTACTGTAGTTGCTTGTTTTAAGTTTCAATTATTCTGTGCAGGTTCTGGTTCTGATGTGTGTATAGTATTTACAGTTCTAGTTTGGAAGAATATGGTAAGGTTTTAACTTTGAATTATCATTCAGTGCTAATAAACAAGTTGCTGTGTTTGCACTTTGCAGGTTTTGATGTAGTGATGTGTGTTTACAATTCTACTTTGAAGATTCATTATGTTTGTCTTTGTCGTGTGTAATATTTTGGCTCTTGTCATGTGTAATATTATGTAAGTGTGGTTTAATATTTTGGCCATGTTTGTCGTGTGTAATAATATGTAAGCCAGATTTAAGATTGTAATATTTATTCAGGTTTAAGACTTGGACATTTTTGGCTGTTTTGAAATTTTGAAAACAAGACAGGTAATGGAAAAAGCAAGACAAGTAATGTAATTACTTGTTGAACGGGTACCCGTACTTGCAAGTACGGGTACGGGTCAAGGTACCCGCAAGTATAAAAAATCTAGGCGGGTACTTTGAATCAGCGGGTACCCGTTTTTACGGGTCCAAGTACGGGCCAATATTTTCATTACCCGTACGGGGCGGATCAAGTAGCAAGTCGGCAAAAAAAGCGGATACCCGCTCCGTGCCCAGGGTTAACTAATTCTAGTTAAATTTGTTTGAAAAACCTTTCGGACTATATAAATAAACATATACATAAAATAATTGTTTATAACAAGAAAATTAGAGTTGCGCAGCAGCGGAAGTGTGGTGGGCCCATAACCCACAGGTCTGGATCGAAACCTACTCTGATAATTTTACTTTTTTCTTCCAATTTACTTACGGCTGTTAAAACATGGGCCGTACTGTTGCATTTTGAAACTTTATTTTTCTATTGAAAACTGGGCCGATCAATGCGAATATTACTAAATGTTTGCTTTCGACATAATAAAGCGGTGGGAGTTCGAATATCCGTTTGAGTTCGGTTCAAGTTTTCTGAATATTTTACATATTCGGGTCAGATTTGGTTCGAGTTCGGTATATTAGTTTGGGTTCGGGTTTGGATTATGTATTTTGAACCCGAAGTAACCATTATTCTCCAAAAGATATAAAGTACTCATTACTAGACCAAATTGTGTTTGAAGTTTGAAACAAGCCATAATCCATACAATCATACATTTACTTAAAACAAACTATAGTACATACTCATCAAAACACACATACACTTAAAATAAGCTATAGTCCACACTCATTAACCTGGATTCAAGTCCATGAAGATTATAACTTTATAAAAAGGAAGAACACAAGTCCATTAAACTTTTCTTAGATCCTGTTTCATCAAATTTTAAAATTGAAATGATCTTAGAACCAAATATTAACACTAACAGCTGATATATATGAAAAAAATATAAGATTTAAAAGATTTAGTGTTTAGAATTGGGAAAAAAAAAAGATAGGGTTATACATATGTGTAATGTGTGTATATATTCGGATATGTTCGATTCTTGTTCAGGTTTTAGATATTACCCTAACCTGAACCCGAAATACCATAGCAACAAGATCGATTCGGATATTTCTCAAAAGTGGATGGGGTTTGGAATTTTCGGTTTGGGTTTAGTTTCGGGTTTAGAGTTCAGATTTTTTGCCCAGCCTACCACAAATGCCTATTAAATTTAAATGGAACTTAATTTAAATAATCAATTTACTAATGTATATCTAATATATACAACATGTTATTTCATTTTTCTACTGGAGTATGACGTATGAAAACATATCACAAAGTATCATCAATTCTCAATACATTTTTCACCAAAAGTTTCCACCTTTCGAATCATATTTATGGGCACTATTTCTTGATCTTCTTCTTCAAATTACTATACACAAAAATGGAAAAAAAATCATTTCAGTCTCCAAAACAAATAATTCAAGACCCAAGAGAGCGAGTAGTGCGACCTATGCTTTCTAAATATTTATCTCTTTCTCTTTCTTTGCTTCATCCTATAACTGAACCAAGTCCTTTGTAATACTAGAAGGAGGTGTGGCTTCTGAGATTATGTTGAGAGACTGGGTAAAACTAAAGAACCATTTTTGTTATTAAAAGAAAGTCTAACAAATCAAGCTGTGTCTCTAGTTTTTGCACTTTCAACACGAGCCAATTAATCTACTAATTTTTAATTGATTTCTGTTAGAAACACATGAAACTTGTTAGGACTTGCGTTTAACCCAAAGTATGATACATCATCGATCACAAAATGAGAGATTCATTAACAGAAACTTCTACTGAAACTTATTTAATATCACGCGGTGACTGAGAAAACCAATACAAGGAGACAAAGGACAGAAAGCTGACAAAGGCCATGAGCCTCCATTACATATATTTCAGGTTACATATTTTAATTCTTCATACGTTAAGGCAATGAGCCTCTATTACAAAGGCTGGCCACTGATCCACCTTTGGAACATGATAGATGTCTCATTTGGTAGATACTCTGGCGTGTGTCCACCTCCCTATAATCGAAAAGGTCAAAACAATTAAAAGTACATTTTTAAATTGTAATGCTATGAAAAATAAAAATGTTAAATCGAAACAAGAAGACTTGCTTTGACAGTAGCAAATGTCATCTTATTGGAATAAGTTCTCGTGTATCTGTAAAAAAAAAAAAAAAATGATTTTACGAGAGCTTGATATATAAGCTTGTGATGTCGAGAAAATGAACGAAACAAGAGAAACATAAAACACAAAAGACATATATATTACCCAGCGATTTGATGGTTTATCATCCAAGGCCTCCAATCATCAACAATGGAGTAATTTAGAGATTTTATCCATGCCTGAGTTGCTTGGAAAGGCATCGCAATGTCATGATCACCACTGTTCACCATAAATCACACAGGTTTATTCGACTAAAATCAAATCAAAAATATTTATAATTTGATTTGGTTTCGGTTCGGTTTGATGCAAATTCAGTTTGGTTTTTCCATTTGGTTGTAGTTAGAAAATCATCTAAAGATATAAATATATAAAGAATTTAATAAATTTTATAGTTACATAATATGAATGCGCCTAAATATAACTTAAGAAAATATAAATATTTTTCATAAAATTGGTTTTATTCGGTTCGACTACACTAAAACCTATTTCCATCTTCGTTTTTGTTTTGTTTTGGGTATTGAAACAATAAAACCAATAGTTTTGTAATACAAATTTTGGTTTCATTTAATTTCTGGCTATGTAAATTTTGCCCACCTATACTTGTAGTTGTATAGGGAAACAAAAACTAGTTCTTGAGAATTAAATTCAACCCTAAGGTTCTAACCTGAAGATAAGAGATCGGTAGCCATTAACGCTGTTATTCATATGGTATGGTATGCTATTTATCATGTCGAAATTGTATGGAATATTCCGATTAATCCTTTTCCATTCTCCTATACTCCCCTGCAATAATTTACATTTAATATAATTTCTCTATAGTTTCACGCTTTATCAGTTATATTAAAATGTCATTTACCTTCGTAACATGAAGAGCTTTGCGAACGCTCTCGTTGTTGACCCAACATTCAGCGAGATGATACAGATAGTACTGCAAAAGCAACCTTGTAAAAGTTTATTTGAAATATAATAAAAAATGACATTTAAATTTTGAAATATCTATCAAAACAAGGGTATGGCCACTCATATTTAGGGATAGATAAAATATCCTAGATGTGAGATCTGATCCAATATGATATGAAAATTAAGGTAGCCGGAGTTCTCAGATCCGGATATTTAAATTTTAAAATCAGGATATCCAAAATTGATCCGGATCTACTTTTTATATATAAATTTGTGAAAATATATAATTTAAATATTTAATACAAATCTTATATTTATTTATCATGTTTTTATTATAAAATACATATAATCAAAAACTTACATGCACAACTAAAGCCAACAGAACTACAAAAAAAATCCTACAGCCATAAGCTTACAACTAACAGAACTACATCAAAATTCAACAGCAAATAATCTACAGGTACAGCCCAACCAATCACCTACTTTAATAACTAAAATGATTGTAGAAGCTCGGGAGTGAAGACTTTAATCATAATGTAATTTTGCTAGATTTAATTAAAAAGTTCATCATACCGTTTGCGTAAATTTGTCTCTAAGAGTATTTTAATCTTTGATTATCTTTGTAAGCTCTCTCTAAGCTATCATTTTAGATCAAATAGGATCTGAAATAGATATAACCAGATATATGTTGTGTATGGAGGAAAGAAGTATTACTTACATAGCAATCAGGAAATATATGTTGTGTATTTATGTCATCACAAGCTGGATTTAATATATGAAATATGTTTATTTTGTCAGTGCACTGTAAATACCAAAACAACCTTGAATTAGTGTAATATTTGTTACCACGAGAAAAAAAAGTATCGACCAAATTTAAGAGTGTCTACCTTATGGTATTCTTTAACAAGTTTTAAACATTTTGTGTTACGTGGATCCACATTGAAATAATTTCCCTTGCAGATTGTCTTCATTGACTGTAAATATTTGCTTTCTGAACATTATTATATCGATTGAGACTTTGAAAATTGGCAAGGTTAGATCAGGTTCGTAAAAAAGAAAACTATAAAAATGGTTAAGAAATTTGATGTAGTGGCAAAATAACAAATAATGATGGCATATATTTCATACCTTGTAGAGTTCATCAGAGATTAATGACATTCCATGAGCAAATGGAATACGATAGTTTTGCTCAATTTCAATATGTGTTATCGGGTTT
Source organism: Boechera divaricarpa (assembly GCA_026770425.1). NCBI lineage: Eukaryota > Viridiplantae > Streptophyta > Magnoliopsida > Brassicales > Brassicaceae > Boechera > Boechera divaricarpa. The sequence continues at coordinate 2,237,073 of CM049186.1, read as the reverse complement.
CCGAGCACATAACCCTGTTTTTGACAAGAAAATTTTAAGTGTTCGAGAAAATATACATAATATAAGAAGCAATAATTAAATATCAATGACCTGTAGATTTATAGGAGGTTTGCAACATATATAATTCCCTGCATCACAGTATTTGTGTTGTTAATACGTGAGAGAAAAAAACATTGGATTAGTTGAACGAGGGCCGAAATATGATAAAAGTGTATATGTTAATATGTTTAAAAACATACCTTTGGAGATTTCTTGAACGAGGGCCGGAATAATCATACCGGCATAAGAATCTCCAGTAGCGTAAAAAGGGTTGGAGAAAAATTGTGGATGTTTGCTTAGCCACTGTTCAAAAAACAAAAACACACTGTAAATACCAATTAACACCTTAATCATCTCAGGCTCGGTGGGAATAAAAAATCAGAACGTGTAAAGCTTAGAAAGTAATGAGACGGGAAGGTTTTAACGAGTTCGGATAACTGGTGTGGTTAAGTCTACATCTCATCGGAATCAATTATCAATCAATAACTTTCCCTTTCTAGCTTCAGCCCATGTCTCAAAGTCGAAGCCCATGACCTCTTCTGCCTCGGCCCAGTCCAATTCGCGCAAGTCCCAGCCTGAATTTCGTATCAAGCAAAGGGTTCCTTCAGATGCTTCAACCAAAATCCAAACGGGCCCAGGTTCTCTCTCTAAGCGGCCCAGCAGTAATCCCAGGCCCACCAACTCTTTCTGGTCCAATAGAACACTCTGGTCCAGCATCACTCTCGACGATCGCTGCTCCTTCTTCCACCTCTGATCTCTCGACGTCTTCTCGCTCCGATCAGAAGTCTCCCATCAGCTCCGGCCACAGTTCTCCGACCAGAAGCCACCGTCCTCCGACCATCCTAAAGCCCCATTCCCCTAAAGAACGCTCCGCCTCTCCTTCCTCTCCTCACCAGCCCATCTCCGCTGGCCCCACCACTCCGTCTACCTCCTCCGGCTCAGCGTCCGTCGCCGACTCAGCCACCGTCGCCGGATGCTCTCTTCTGCTCAACTCTCCCCTCCCCTCCTCTGCTGGCTTATTCTCAGATCATAGCTCTCCTTCATTTGTCACTCTTCTCAACCAAGAACACAAATTTCCCATCGACTCTCTCACATCAGATTCAGAGTTGGCAGTCCACAACAAAGTTCCCTCCAACATCATACATAAAGTTAAGGCTCTTACACAACAACAATTTGAGGAAGAGGAAGAGCCTCCGCTCAGCTCAACGCCGAATGGACCGTTTAGCTGCTCGGAAGAAGAGGAAGAGCCTCCGCTCAGCTCAACGCCGAATGGACCGTTTGGCTGCTTTCCGAGCAGCTGGATTGTCAACCTGATCTTTCAATCCTATTTATTCTAATTTTTCTAGATTAGTCTAGATTCAGACTAATTTTTTCTCCTTCATTCTCTATTTAATTTCTCAATTGTCATTGTAGTTTTTTTTTTTTTCGTTAATACAAAATCCATTAAGCAAAAAAATAAAAAATAAAAAAAATAACTATATATAGACCTAGAGAATTACAACAAATTCAAGAGCTTTAATGAACCAAGAAAAATGTTTAGGAAAAAACAAACATTTGTCTTATAACCTTTTGAAGAAACTGATGGATCATCTTAACTTCATTTGTGTCGCTAGTTTGATCAAGTGGAGTTCTTGAATATGAGAAGCCAGTTCCAATAGGCTGATCCAAAAATATTACGTTCGCCATCTAAAAAAATGATCCCAAATTTAATAAGGTCAATAATATATAGATCTTTGGGTTTGCGATCGACATATGAACATACTTCCAGTTACCTTTGTCCATGAATATGTAGTAGAGAACAAAGAAGGGACACTTCCATTGTAGACCTCGAACTTCAAAGCCAAAGGACCTATTTTTTTTTTTCCCCAATTTAAGCAAGCCTTTGAAAATAATCCTTCGAGCAAAAGCAAAAAAATGTAGATTTACCAATCTCGAAAAGAAGGCCAGTGATAGAAGAACATCCAGGTCCTCCATCTAACCAGAGAAGAAGAGGGTCTTCATTGGGATTGTTCTCAGACTTGATGAAATAGTAAAACAGTTGCGCTTCCTCTTCCTCACCAATACCAATGTACCTTCATTCAGAAGAATGACTAATTACTAACTCCAAACTCAAAACACATTGTTGCAAAAGAGAGATTTAACAAACCCGGTTTCGAGTTCGAAAGGAAGAGGGCCTTCAAAACCGGGAATAAACTTGACGATAGAGCCAGAATCAGCATGATGACTCAAGACAAATAGTAGAAGCAGAAGCAGAAATTTTAGTATCAAACTCATCCTCTCTTATTTCTAAATATTGAAACCTTTTTTTTTTTTGGTCGGCGACAAAAGAGTTTTTATATATTACCAAAAGAGAAAGTGGTTAGGTAGCGTTTTCTTATTCAAACTCATCCCCATGCATATTCATTTTTTTCGTTTAATATTTAATGTCCTTTCCATTTTTGTTTGGCTAAAAATCTATAATATCTTTTTATCAAAAAAATAATGTAATATTCTTTTACATATTAATTCGTTTCTTCTTGTTTAGACATATGCTGATTTTTTTTTTCCTACATTTTTTCCAAAATTGTTTTGAACATATATTTTTTAAAAAGGTCACGAATCAAGATAAACACAAAAACTAATCAATCTCCACAATATATAATATATATTTTCACAGAAAAAATATTTTGATGATAAAAAGTACTTGATAGATGATGAAAGGTAAAACATTTTTCATTTTTAATTTGAAAAGACGATGAACTGCGAAATTCTTTAATTTAAAATGTGAAACATTTTTAAAGCTATATATATATATATATTGAGAAAATAAATTATTTAATTTTTGGTATAAAACTTTTAAATGTTCTCAAACCATTTAAGCAACAACTTATATTCTGAATATATCATTTAATATTAATATATAATAATTTAATAAAAATTAATTAAATATATATGTCCTCTATAAATAAAATTTCTGTTGAGTAGCACTCGTTCACATATTTTTGGGTGGACCACGTCCACTGTAATTCACTATTCGGTCCACGTTAAGTACCCCTTGTTCACATATTTTTGGGTGGACCACTTCCACTCGTGAAAAACGAGTTGGTTCTGACAATAATTAATTTGTGGTAGCCATATTAAAGAAATTTGATATTGAAGTTTGAGCCACATGGACGTGTGTATTTTTTAAAAAAATTGTATAATTTACAATATTTTAATAAAATTCTAATATCCCAAGAAATTTCAGTTACCATTATAGTAGAATTGAGAAGTTGGTAAACGTATGACCGTTTCGGTGAACGCATGATGGTTTAGATAAACGTTCGTTGGTTTTCATGCAGGTTTGTTAATACAAAAAGTTTATGTATTGAGTGAGTGCAAAAAGAAAATCATGTGTACGTATGATTTAATTCCGAAAATGTTTACAGTATCCATCTTTATCTACATTTATATAATCACTAATTGTATTATAAACTTTTTCATAATTACTGGAAATGGGCTATGTACTCTCACATAAATCTGGCACATGAATCAAGATCAGCCCCAATCGATAAAGGAAAACTAATTATTGAGAAAGGAAGCGACAGACTTGACTTTGTAAACTCGCCGATCATGGCAGAAGCCTTGGCGATGCTAACGGGACTCCAAAGAGCGATAAATCTGGGCATCCGGAGAGTGAAAGTTTGCTCATATTCAAAGAATCTTGATAAATTTGATGAGAGTAAGAACACAAAAATATTTAGGAAGAACTATTATTAGACTTTCATAAAAATAAAGGTACAAGAAATATTCTTTTATATAGAGATTGAATATGACTTATTTTATAAATTAAGATAAACATAAATATAAATAATATTTAGAGATAAATGTAAATATTTCTAAAAGATATTGTTAAATATCATGATCTTCGAGATCCTTCTTGATCTTCATATTTTCTCCCAATATCCTCCGGTAACCTCATACGTGGTAACACGTGTGAGATTGGACATGTCTTCAAGATAATGGCGTTATACCCGGTTGTCGGATCATCTTCATGGCATTTATACCCTGCTATATGGTCAATTTCATGGCATATATACCCAGCCGTAGGGTTCATCATCGACATTTATACCTTGTCGTAGGGTTAATTCATGAAAAGATTATAGCACCCGGATTATCGTTGAATGATAGATCGTAGGGTGAAATTGTCTTGTGTTTCGGTTCCATGTTTTGAGTCGTGATTGACATCGTGAACAAGGATGAGCGAAACGGCAAGAAAAAAACTCTATTTTCGTGAATGAAAAACAGAGGTGATAACAAGACTTAAGAAGAGAAAATCTTGTTCTAGGTCAAAAAAAAGATTGAAAGAAGATAGAGAAGACAGATTTAGCAATTTAAGAATCAAAAGTGAATTGGATCTAGCTCTAATACCATGTTAAATTTGATGAGAATAAGAACACAAAAGTGTTTAGAAAAAATTATTAACACAAAAGTGTTTAGGAAAAATTATTATTAGACTCTCATAAAAATAAAGGTACAAAATATATTATCTTATATAGAGATTGAATATGACTTATTTCCTAAATTAAGATAAACATAAATATAAATAATATTTAAAGATAAATGTAAATATTCCTAAAAGATATTTTTAAATATCATGATCTTTTAGATCTTTCTTGATCTTCATATTTTTTTCCAATAAACCCCATTTCCGCAATCAACTCAAAAGCCAAAAACCGAAGGTAGTATGATATTTATCAGATATTGAATATCTGAAACAGGAATTTGAAACCATTAAATTCCTTTCTATCCCTCGATCGGCCAATATAGAGACAGCTTGTAACCCTCTGTTGGAAGAAGAAACTTTGACTTAAATTTAATTTTAAGCCACCGGAAACCTTGAACGATGATAACATTACGTCAACCGAAGGACAATCTAAGGAACGACTAGAATTTCGTAGTGTGACATATGCTTTCTAAATATTTATCTCTCTCTTTCTTTGCTTCATCCAATAATTGAACCAAGTCCTTTATAATACGAGAAGGAGGTGTGGCTTCTTTATGTTGAGAGATTTGGTAAAATTAAAGATGCATTTTTGTTATTAAAAGAAAGTCTAACAAATCAAACTGTGTCTCTAGTTTTTGCATTTTCAACACGAGCCAATTAATCTACTAATTTTTAATTGATTTCTGTTAGAAACCCATGAAACTTGATAGGACCAGACCCAAATTACTGTTGCATTTCAAAACTTTTATGCTTTTATTGAAAATTGGGCCAAACAATACGAAAACTATTAAGGTCTTGAATAGTTGGTATGTATGTTGCGGATTGGATAGTGCGTACCAGTATTTTGGTAAGCACATGTTCGGACTATAATATGCAGCAGACGAGATATGCACTTCACCATACAACAATATGCAGTACGGTACGCAGTTGTGAATGATAAAAATCGGACAATTATGAAGCGATATATACTAAACTAAAACCAAAATACAAATCAAAATACAAATACAAAACGATACATACCAAAATAAAACAAAAATGCAAAGAAGTGATCTATTAGAGACAGTGGCGGACGCATGTATAGGGGTGTGAGTGCACGGGCTCCATACTTTTTTTTTAATATATATAGTTAAAAAAAATATAGAAGTTATATAAAAGATAAGAAGACATGCCCACACTCTTATTTTTTCCTTTTTTTCATAAGATAATTTTCTTGTTTTCTTTTAAGTTAAATTTCCTTTTTATTTACAATCTTGCAAGTATAAATATTTTGTTTGATATCTTGTAAAATATATGATTGATTTTTATTGAATAAGAGTTTTATTTGAGAAGAGTATTCTTAGTTTTTTTTTTAGAATAGTAGAAAAACTATTTTAATTTTTTTTCAAGAGATAATTACCATTACTGGAATAATACAAAAACTTCAAATTTGAAGGCGTTTAGAATCACATAGGTAAATTTAATTATTTTAATTAAAGTATTTGTGTCTTACATCATGCGTATGATCCTTACGATTGTGTATTTTTTTTTTTGCAATGCACATGATCTAGAAAAATGTCTAATGTTAAGTTTTTTTTTTAATTTTGCAAATGGAAAAATATTTCAAATTTTTTTTTGAAGCAACGTGTGAAAAAACTCGGAAGATTTACCTTGGGATCTCCCACAGATAAGAAAAAAATATTGGAATATCTTCCTAATGAAAGGTATGAGGTCAGACGCAAATATTTAATTAGAGGTCTTCGTCAATCTCACGGTCATGATTTTCCTTTATTTTTTTGAATAAAATTATTTTATATTATGTGCTTCGGATTAAATTTTGTTCTGCATCCGCCACTGATTAGAGATGTATGATTTGAAGAGAGAAAGAGATAGAAGTGAAAAATGTACGAAGAGAAAAAGAGATAGAAGTGAAAAGAGACAAATTTTGAATGGTTCGCATGGACTTGAGATTTTTAAATGGATGATGCAAAGGATAATACATAAAATCCAATGAGAATCAAGTAAAGAAGCACAATTTTATCCAATGAGAGTAACTCAAGTACAAGTTTTATCCAATCACAAGCAACTAGTACGATTGAAGTTAAAAAAGAAAATTCGGTCCGAGTAGTATGGAAGTTAAAAAGTGTATACCGAAAAACTCGGACGAATAGTGTAAATAACACGGTATGGAATACTGCATTTAAAGTTGGACTGGTACGAAGTATTTTTGTCCGAAGTTGTGTAGACTATTCCGATTTTGTGACTGGTGAAATAAATACGGACTACTCCGACTTTGATCTGATCCACAACGTACATATCAACCATTCAGGGCCTAAATGTTTGCTTTCCACATATCCCTTTTAAATGGAACTTAATTTAAATAATCGATTTACTAATGTATATCTAATATATACGACATGTTAGTTCTATTATTAATTTTCAATATATTTTTCACCAAAAGTTTACACCTTTCGAATCATATTTATGGGAACTATTTCTTGATCTTCTTCTTCAAATTAATATACACAAAAAAGGAAAAAAAATCATTTCAGTCTCTAAAACAAATAATTCAAGACCCAAGAGACCCAAAAAATGATTTCAGTCTCTGGAAATCATTTCTTTCTCTTTCTTTGCTTCATCCTATAATTGAACCAAGTCCTTTGTAATACGAGAAGGAGGTGTGGCTTCTGAGATTATGTTGAGAGATTTGGTAAAATTAAAAAACCATTTTTAATTTTTAACACGAGCCAGTCCACTAATTTTTAATTGATTTCTGTTAGAAACCCATGAAACTTAAACTTTTCTTCAAACTTATTTTATATCACGCGGTGACTGAGAAAACCAATACAAGGAGACAAAGGACAGTTAGCTGACAAAGGCCATGAGCCTCCGTTACATATATTTTTATTCTTCATACGTTAAGGCAATGTTATCACAAAGGCTGGCCACTGATCCACCTTTGGAACATGATAGAGGTCTCGTTTGGTCGATACTGTGCCGTGTGTCCGCCTCCCTATAATCAAAAAGGTCAAAACAATTAAAAGTACATTTTTAAATTGTAATGCAATGAAAAATAAAAATGTTAAATCGAAACAAGAAGACTTGCTTTGACAGTAGCAAATGTAATCTTATTAGAATAAGTTCTCGTGTATCTGTAAAAAAAGAAAAATGATTTTACGAGAGCTTGATATATAAGCTTGTGATGTCGAGAAAATGAACGAAACAAGAGAAACATAAAACAGAAAAGACATATATATTACCCAGCGATTTGATGGTTTATCATCCAAGGCCTCCAATCATCAACAATGGAGTAATTTAGAGATTTTATCCATGCCTGAGTTGCTTGGAAAGGCATCGTGGTGTCATGATCACCACTGTTCACCATAAATCACACAGGTTTATTCCTCTCAAATCAAATCAAAAATATTTATAATTAGATTTGGTTTCGGTTCGGTTTGATGCAAATTCAGTTTGGTTTTTCCATTTGGTTGTAGTTAGAAAATCATCTAAAAATATAAATCTATAAAGAAATTTAATAAATTTTATAGTTACGTAATATGAATGTGCCTACATAAAACTTAGAAAATATAAATATTTTTTCATAAAATTGGGTTTATTCGGTTCGACTACGCTAAAACCTTTTTCCATCTTCAGTTTTGTTTTGGTTTTGTTTTGGGTATTGAAACAATAAAACCATTAGTTTAATTTTGTATTACAAATTTTGGTTTCATTTAATTTCTGGCTATGTAAATTTTGCCCACCTATACTTGTAGTTGTATAGGGAAACAAAAACTAGTTCTTGAGAATTAAATTCAACCCTAAGGTTCTAACCTGAAGATAAGAGATCGGTAGCCATTAACGCTGTTATTCATATGGTATGGTACACTGCTTTTAATGTCGTTATTGTATGGTATATTCCGATCAATCCTTCTCCATTCTGCTATACTCCCCTGCAATTAATAATTCACATTGAATATATTTTCTCTATAGTTTCACTCTTTATCGGTTATATTAAAATGTCATTCACCTTCTTAACATGAAGAGCTTTGCGAACGCTCTCGTTGTTGGCCCAACATTCAACGAGATGATACGGATAGTACTGCAAAAGCAAGGATATGACCACTCATAATAATAATAATAATAATTTTTAAATGAAAAAGTATATTAAAAATAAAAGTTCATAGAAAATAACAAATAATATATTTTAAATTATTTTTAAAAAAATATTTAAGACATATTTATTATGTCCATTGTAAAAAAATACACCATTTTTTTATATATAGTTTATTTTGATGATATTTTAAAAATTCTACTATTTATTATCAAAAATATATAAATTTTATACATATAATTTCATAAATATATATAAAAAATATATCTGGATCGAATTCAGATATTTCAATTTAAAAATATAAATATCCGGATCCCGAAACTCCGCATATCTTCAATTTCATATCGGATTAGGTCATATCCCAGATATTTTGTCTATTCCTAATTATGAATGGTCATATCCTTGTTTTGATAGATATTTCAAAAATAAAATGTCATTTTTATGTCATTTTTATTATGAATGGTCATATCCTTGTTTTAATAATTATTATTATTTTAAAATTTTAGTTATTTTGGCGGATCCGGATACCCGCGAATATTGGTGAATCCGGATTTGGATTTTTTTTACAGATCCAACGAATCCGAGTATCTTAAAATTTCATAGTATCCGATCAGCGCCCATCCTTACTCATAACTGTACCTAAGACATCTATTTTAATCATAATCTTAGTCTTAGGACTTCGGATATGATTGGTTGGGCTGTAACTCCTTTCTATAATCCTGATTTCTTTTAAAGCCACAAATTTGTATTAATCATGTTGTAAAGTTACACCCCAAAAAAACTTTTTTTTTTTAATTTGCAATAGGAGGTAAAAATTCCAAAACCATATTTTTGGCTGTAAAGTCGGTAGATTTAAAATATCACACCAGTATTAGATTAAAATTTATGATAGAATTAAAAAAGAAAAAAAAACAAGAGTTAAGTTTTAGAATTAGGAAATTATCGATTGAAACAAAAAAAAAAGTAAAAAAATGATATGAAATGAATAAATTTTTCAAAAAAATTTAAATATTTAACACAAATCTTATATGTAATAATCACGTTTTTATTATAAAATACATATAATCAAAAACTTACAGAAATAAAATCTACTAATACAGCCAACGGAGGTACAAAAATATCCTACAGCAAGTAATCAACGGCCCAACCAATCACTCACTTTGATAACTACAATGATTCTAGGATGTTTTGGAGTTAAGACTTTAATCATAATGTAATTTTGCTAGATTTAATCAAAAAGTTTCATCATACCGTTTGCGTCAATCTGTCTCTAAAAGTATTATTATTATTAATTTTTCTATATTGTACTTTATGGTTTAACAATCAACTAATAAATGTGGAAAGCGAGCTTATGTCTAGATTTGTTTTTATGATATTAACGCTCTAATCCTCTTCCAAATTACTCATATCATATCAGCTCTGGTTTTCGTTTTAAACAGATGATTAATTATAACAACTCGTATAACTGAAAATTTTATGAAAATCGTATCCGTATACTAACTATACATTTTAGATATGTTAATTTATACATGTATATATATATATATGTTGTGTATGGAGGAAAAAGGTATTCTTACATAGCAATCAGGAGATATATGTTGTGTATTAGTGTCATCGCAATCTGGTATTAACGTATGATAGCGATTTATTTTCTCAGTACACTGTAAATGAACCAAAAATCTGAATTAGTAATTTTATTAATTACCACGCAAAAAAAAACATTACCAAAATTTCAGAGTGTGTACCTTATTATATTCTTCAACAAGTTTCAAACATATTGTGTTACGTGGATCCACATTGAAATAATTTCCCTTGCAGATTGTCTTCATTGACTGTAAATATTTGTTTTCTGAACATTGTTATATCGATTGAGGCTTTGAAAATTGGCAAGGATAGATCAGGTTCGTAAAAAAAAAAAAAAACTATAAAAATGGTTAAAACTCTGTAGTGGCAAAATTAACAAATAAATGATGGCATATATTTTATACCTTGTAGAATTCATCAGATATTAATGACATTCCGTGAGCAAATGGAATACGATAGTTTTGTTCAATTTCAATATTTGTTATCGGGTTTCCGAGCACATAACCCTATTTTTGGCAAGAAAATGTTAAGTGTTCGAGAAAATAAACATAATATAAGAAGTAATAATTAAATATCAATGACCTGTAAATTTATAGGAGGGTTGCAACATATATAATTCCCTGCATCACAGTATCTATGTTGTTAAAACGTGAGAGAATATACATTGAATTACTTGAACGAGGGCCAGAATATGATAAAAGTGTATATGTTAATATGTTTAAAAACATACCTTTTGAGATTTCTTGAACGAGGGCAGGAATAATCATACCGGCATAAGAATCTCCAGCAGCGTAAAAAGGGTTGGAGAAAAATTGTGGATGCTTGCTTAGCCACTGTAAAAAACACAAAAACACACTGTAAATACCAATTAACACCTTAATCCTCACATGCTCGGTTGGAATAAAAAATCAGAACGTGTAAAGCTTAGAAAGTAATGAGACGGGAAGGTTTAACGAGTTAGGGTAAATGGTGTGGTTAAGTCTACATCTCAATGGAATCAACTATCAATCAATAACTATATATAGACCAAGAGAATTACAACAAACAAAAGAGCTTTAATGAACAACGAAAAATGTTAAAAAAAAAACATTTGTCTTATAACCTTTTGAAGAAACTCATGGATCATCTTAACTTCATTTGTGTCACTAGTTTTATCAAGTGGAGTTCTTGAATATGAGAAGCCAGCTCCAACAGGCTGATCCAAAAATATTACGTTCGCCATCTAAAAAAATGATCCCAAATTTAATAAGGTCAATAATATATAGATCTTTGGGTTTGCGATCGACATATGAACATACTTCCAGTTACCTTTGTCCATGAATATGTAGTAGAGAACAAAGAAGGGACACTTCCATTGTAAACCTCGGAGTTCAAAGCCAAAGGACCTATTTTTTTTTCCCACTTTAAGCAAGCCTTTGAAAACAATCCTTCGAGCAAAAGGAAAAAAAAAATGTAGATTTACCAATCTCGAAAAGAAGGCCAGTGATAGAAGAACATCCAGGTCCTCCATCTAACCAGAGAAGAAGAGGGTCTTCTTTGGGATTGTTCTCAGACTTGATGAAATAGTAAAACAGTTGCGCTTCCTCTTCCTCACCAATACCAATGTACCTTCATTCAGAAGAATGACTAATTACTAACTCCAATCTCAAAACACATTCTTGCAAAAGAGAGATTTAACAAACCCGGTTTCGAGTTCGGAAGGAAGAGGGCCTTCAAAACCGGGAAGAAACTTGACGATGGAGCCAGAATCAGCATAATGACTCAAGACAAATAGAAGCAGAAGCAGAAATTTTAGTATCAAACTCATCCTCTCTTAATTTCTAAATATTGATACCTTTTAGGACAAAAAGAGCTCCACGATGAGTAGCAGTGGCGGAGGTTTATAGTGGTTTTAATTACAGGGTAAGTCTCATAAGAATAAGATTATTAGATGTTTTGGTTTAAAGTTTTCATAAGATTACTAAATAAATTAGATTTTTCATCTTTAATTTGAAAAAACGATGAACTGCGAGTATCTTTAAATTGAAACATCTTAAAATTATTATATATACATATATATATATATATATATTAAGAAAATAGATTATTTAGTTTTATTTTAAGGTAATTTTTTTTAAATGTTCTCGAAACCATTTAAGCAACAATTTATACTCTGAATATATCATTTAATATTAATATATAATAATTTAATAAAAATTAGTTAAATATATATGATCCCTATAAACAAATTTCTGTTAAGTAGCCCTTGTTCACATATTTTTGGGTGGACCACTTCCACTCGTAAAACACGTGGTTCTGACAATAATTTGGGTAGGCATATTAATGGAACCACTTAGATTTGAGTTTTCTCATCTGCTATCGGAATTTATGATCTCTGATTCCCTCCACGTTAAGTAGCCCTTGTTCACATATATTTGGGTGGACCACTTCCACTCGTAAAACACGTGTTGGTTCTGACAATAATTTGGATAGGCATATTAAAGAAATTTGGAACCACTTAGATTTGAGTTTCCTCATCTGCTATCGGAATTCATTTTGTATCTCCACTGCATATATTTCATGGTACATATTTTTTATTCTTCATACGTTAAGGCAATGAGCCTCTATTACAAAGGATGGCCACTGATCCACCTTTGGAACATGATAGATGTCTCGTTTGGTAGATACTCTGCCGTGTGTCCACCTCCCTATAATCAAAACGCTCATTAAAATTAATTAAAAAAATTAATTGTAATGCAAATGACAGTAAAAAAATGTTAAGTTGAAACAAGAAGACTTGCTTTAATAGTAGCAAATGTCATCTTATTGGAATACGTTCTCGTGTATCTGTCAAGAAGAAAAGGCAAGAATGATTTGTACGTGTGTTTGAAAAGAAAATGAATGAACAAGAGAAAACTTAAAACAAAAAAGACTTATATATTACCCAGCGATTTGATCTTTTATCATCCAAGGCCTCCAGTCATGAACGATGGAGTAATTTAGAGATTTTATCCAGGCTTGAGTTGCTTGGAAAGGCATCGTAATGTCATGATCACCACTGTTCACCATAAACCGCAAAAAACAATCTCTTTCATCTTCTAGGCAATCAAGTTTAGGCTTTTGTTTTCGGTTTGGTATAATCAACCTTGGGTTTTATAGAAACTATAACCAAATAAAAATCATTTGTAATTTCGTTTGTTCGATGCAAATTCGGTTTAGTTACAATATGAATATATAATGATATTAATAAATATAATAATAATATAATGGAATATGGGTGTGTCTATTTTAATAGATATGTACTAGATTATGTTCCGTGTTATTTTAATAAAAAATTAAGATTCGATATTATAAATTTTTATTAATAGATTATAAATTAATAAGATAAGTGTTAAATATATATATATATAGATATATATATATAGATAATTTATTAATAAAAATATATATTTAATTATGTTTAATATTTTAGATTAGTTATACCAAAATTATGTATATTTTAGTTGATATTAAATAAATCTATAAAATTTGATAAATATTTTTTATTAAGATATTCTATTTTTTTTACCCATTAGAAATTACAATAATACTCTTAATGAAACAATTTATTATTTGTTTAAATGATTTATTTCAATATTATTATTATATAATTTTAAAATATTTTAAAGTTATATTCTAAAAAGTATTTCGGTAATATTATTAATAGGATAATTTTTTTAATCAATTAAATATATAAACATTAAATCATTTTATTTAAATAATTTATTAAATTAGAATATTATTTAAGTAAAAGTTTTAGTTGAATATATGTATATCAATTTTATGTTTAATATACTTTTGATGAAATAATTTTTAGTATGTATTATAAATATTTTTTATTTTCTCTTTCTGAAATTATAATTTAGTTAATAATAGTTAGCATATTTCTTTCTTTCTGGATTATAATTTTCTTTTTAATTAATTAATTTATTTTAAATATTTTGAAAACAAGTTGAAAAATAGATTTTTCAAGATTTTGTTTTTAAATATATCTATTTTTAATTAAAATGATGATTGTTAATATATTTTTACCCTTAACGATTTTTTTATTTGTTCTTAAGACCGATGGTATTATATGTAAATTTTAATAAATTAAATATTATTTCAAATGGGTACTCTCTAAATATTAATAAGAGGATATACAACTTAAACATGCAAAATTTTAGTAAAATATGTTTTTTGAGTTGAGTTTAATTCGATTACACTACAATGATCTATTTTGGTGTTCCTTTTTTTTTGGGTTTTAAGATAATAAAATCCATCGTTTTTAATTGATTACACTACATTTCTAATTGATTTAATTCGGTTTGGTTCAAGCTCCATGGTTATGAAATTTTTGTCCACCCCTACTTGTAGTTGTAAAGGGAACATGATTAGTTCTTGGAAAGTAATGTTAACTCAAACCTATAAATAAGAGATCGGTATCCTCTGATGCTGTTATTAGCATGATATGGTAGACTGCTTATGATGTCATGGTTGTATGGAATAGTCCAATTACATCGCTCCCATTGTCCTTTAGTCCCCTGTTATTATAGATAGTCAATTATTTAGATTTTTAAAATCTTTCTTTATATCATTACATTTCGTCAATGATCTTAAACCAAACTGAGCATATACCTTATTAACATGAAGCGCTTCGCGAACTCTCTCGTCGTTGGCCCAGCATTCAATGAGAAAATACACATAATACTGCAAAAAGCAACATTTTTTGAAATAAATGATATACATGTTCTTCACGTTTTCAAAATGAAAAGTGATTGAGCTATTTTTTATCATCCAAATGTTTTATCAATTTTTCACGTTTTTGGAAAAGTGAATCCTCTATATATCCACTAGAGTGTTAAAAATATAAATAGAAAATAGTGATTAATTTTTAAACTTTTATCCAGTTTAGAACGTTCCGTTATTCTGATATTTATTTGAGGTACCAGTCAAGTCAATTTTTCTTCGAAATATCATAAAAATGAAATTTTGTTTTTGTGTGAACTATTTAATTATCAAAATAAGAATTTTTCCACTTGTCCACATATACTTTTATATGTGGATTCATCCATTTTTATTAGGTTCTTAGGTTTTTTAACTAAAAATATTGTAGAGCCGTGGGTACTGTGATTAAAACTTAATTACAAAATCTGTCAAAAGTTTTCATCATACATGTTGCGTAAATTTGCCTCTAAAAGTGTTATTTTAATTTGACCATATTTTTCTCTATCGGTTTAACTATTACCTGATAAAGGCTGGAACAAATGTATGGGACCCCAAATTTTAGGGGACCTCACTTAAAGAAGAACTAGTATAAACAAATAAAATCAGATTTATTACTTACATAGCAATCAGGAGATGTTTTTCCCATCCCTTTCTTATCGCAATCTGGTAATAATATATGTTGCGTATTTATTTTGTCAGTGCACTGTAAATAAACAAAAGTTAAAATTTTGAATTAGTGATGATATTTGTTACAAGGAAAAAAAAAAAAGGACAATGACCAAATTTCAGAGTGTGTACCATATGGTATTCTTCAACAAGTTTCAAACATTTTGTGTTACGTGGATCCACGTTTTCATAATTTCCTTTGCAGATTCTCTTCATCGACTGTAATTTTAACATTGTTATATCATTTGAGGCTTCAGAAAATGGGAAGCTTAGATGCGGATCGTAAAGGATAAAAGTTTAAAAATTAAAGTTAAAACTCAGGGCCAGATTCGATTCGTCAAATATAAAACTCTTTTAGTGAAAAAATAACAAGTTAAGCTTTGCATAGATTTCATACCTCGTAGAGTTCATCAGAGATTAATGACATTCCATGAGCAAAGGGAATACGATAATTTTTTTCATGTTCAGCATATGTTATCGGGTTTCCCAGCACGTAACCCTGTTTTTTGTTTAAAGAAAAGATATAACTACGAATTTTTTGTCTTCAAACTTCCAACAAGTATACAAAATATTAGAAGTAACTAAATATCAATGACCTGTAAATTTATAGGAGGTTTGCAACATATATAATTTCCTGCATCATAGTGTCTATATTGTTAAAATGTGAGAGGATACCGGTTTATCGATATTCAAAGAAAAGTGCATGGGATCAATTGATTTGATAAAAAAAAAAAAATACCTTTTGAGATTTCTTGAACGAGGGACGGAACAATCATACCGGAATAAGAATCTCCGGTGACGTAAAAAGGGTTGGAGAAAAATTGTGGATGCTTGCTTAGCCACTGCAAAAAAAAAGATACACACTCTAGATGGTTGTGTTTTGAGCTAACCAGTGTTGTTAAGCCTACATCTCGTTGAGATCGATATCTTAGAATACAATATTAATCGATAACTTTATACCACGAGAACTACAACATACACAAGAGTAGGCCTGGACATTCGGGTATTCGATTCGGTTCCGGGTATTTTGGGTAGAGGGATTTAAGATCCATTCGGATATTCTAAAATTTCGGTTCGGTTCGGTTCTGGCTCGGTATCGGTTCTGTTCCGGATACCCGAATTGTTGAAAAAATCTAAAAATAGTTAAATTTGAATAAAATTTGGTTAAATTTTGAAAAATATAACTAAGAACTTACGGATATATTGATTATTTATGAGTATTTTGATTATTTCGGTCTAAAAATAATTGATATTATCGGATTTATAATTGTAATTTTAGATAATTAAGACATAAATGCAAGTTCTTTAAACCACGAGAATTACAACATACACAAGATGACAAGAGCTTTTAAGGCACAAATGCAAGTGCTTTAAAGAGGGCTAATTTTTTCTTATTACCTTTTGAAGAAACTCATGGATCCTCTTAACTTCACTTGTGTCACTAGTTTTTCCAATTGGAGTTCTTGAGTAGGAGAAGCCAGATCCAACAGGCTGATCCAAGTATATTATGTTCGCCATCTGAGAAAATGATCCAAAATTTTAAAAGATTAAGAATAGACTATTGGGATTTGTGATCCAATATGAACATACTTAGCTACCTTTGTCCATGAATATGTAGTAGAGACTAAAGAAGGGGTACTTCCATTGTAAACCTCAGACTTCAAAGCCAAAGGTCCTAAAAGTTTATATTCCCCACTTTAAACAACTCATTGAAAATAATGCTTAGCGAAAGAAGAAATATGATAGATTTACCGTTCTCAAAAAGAAGACCACCGAGAGAAGAACATCCAGGTCCTCCATCTAACCATAGAAGAAGAGGGTCTTCTTTTTGGTTCTTCTCAGATTTGATGAAATAGTAGAAAACTTGCACATCCTCTTCCTCTCCAATACCAATGTACCTTCATTCATAGGAATGGCTAATTACTAACTTCAAACTCACAACACATAATTGCATTGGTAAAACAGAAGAGACATTTTACATACCCGGTTTCGAGTTCGAAAGGAAGAGGGCCTTCAAATCCAGGAAGAAACTTGACTATAGTGCCAGAATCAATATGATGACTCAAGAAAAGTAGAAGCAGAAACTTTAGTGTCAAACTCATGGTTATTTACTTTCTAATTATGGAGTCGTTTAACGGAAACAAAGGATGTTTAATAGTTATTAAAAAAAAAAGTTAGATGGCGCTTTGCTATTTCACTTGTCGCTCAAGGTTGAGTAGGCTCTCTTCAAATTTTGTTGTTGTGTGGAGCAACCATTTCGAGAGTCACGTGGTTGGTGCAGCAACCATCACAATCACATCATTGTTAAACATCGCTGACATCCTGAATAATAACAGGATAGGGACGTTGCTTTTGTGGCTAGAATTTGGGCAAGTCACCAACACAACACATTAGACGTTGCCTTAACGTCTTTCTTTTTTATTCTTTCTATGCAGTTGCTTAGGACCTCGCTCTAAAGTCTTATGAAATATTCGCATAACCCAAAGAAAAAAGAAAAAAAGCCTTATATTTCACAATATAATTTCTTATTCATTCATTTTTAATGTAATTGTGATCCCATTTTATGTTTTAACTTCTCAGCCATATATTTTTAAAATTTAGTGACGTGATCCAACATTATTTTTGTTAAAATAAATGTATGAAGGGCCACATTTTTTGTTTTGCATGGGGCCTTAAGATTGTTTCGGCCCGCCAAGAGTACTTCTTCCCAAGTGTTTCGAGGATAGAGAGTCTCCACATTGCAAGTTATGTCCGGCATTGATAGCTCTCCGTTTTTTTTTGTCGTGACTCAAATAAAGATTTTTAAAAAGAGGTGAAGATTCTGTACAATTTTTGGCTTACGTTTGATGAACCACGTCACCGGAAGATTGGTGACTCATCTCTTCCACTATGTCTCTCGCTTTTTCTCTTTGTTAAATTTTTGATTTTTAGGTCAAAGTCACTCGATTTTCTCGATGCTCTATCGATTCTTAGTCGATCTATCCCGCTCTCACTTCTATATAGTATTATAGGCTAATTTTTCTATATAGTATGAATAAGCCATAACTGACGACATACTCTATTATTGGGGTTAGTCAGATTAAAATCGAAATATTATGCTATTTTTGGAAATTTAACTGAAAATTTTAAATTTGATGGAACTTTTTTTTTTTTTTTTTTTTTATAATCAAGAGGTGATCCCGTTTTTACTATCCGATTAATTTCTCTAGGGTGAATATAGTCGTCTGAGTAGTCCATTCATTGAGTTTTCTAATAAACCACTAAAGCATGTCAATATTTTCACCTGTTGATCAACAGTGGCTAACTAATCGTTTGTCTAAAAGAAAAAAAAAAAACAGTGGCTAACCCACTTCTCTTCAAAATATAGCTATTATATTATTATATGTTCAGAGCTTTGCACCTTTTGAAAGCTTTTCTTTTGTGTTTCTTGTACATATGAAGATCGAAATTAATCATATGATTGCCATTTTAAGTCCTGTGGGAAAAAAGAATGACCCTCTGAAATCATAATATTAAGCTATGTTCTGTTAATCTTAGAAGTAAAAGCTTAGAGCTGATTAGCTTAGAGCTCTTCTCCTTTAGTGTTTTTTCTTGTTTAAAACCGAGTCTATCAGCTCCTCTTGCATAACCAAAATGTGTGTCCGCTAGGGGTAGAATTATTATCCAGGATTTTGAAATATTATTGTCTGCAGAAGAATTTAATGGAAATTTAATTTATATGGGAAAATTAGGATGACTGGGTATAACACCAAACCGAATCTGAAAATGCCCATCCCTAAAATCAACATATCAATGAATATATAGCTTGTGTATAAACCGAACTTTAAAATATAACCAGGCAAGCGACTAAGTAATCTAAATTATAAATGTCTTTTGGAATGATCGATTAAGAAAATATGTATACCAAGTAAATAGGTCTAGAACATTAACTAAACATGTGACCAAGGCAAAAAACTTACTAAATAGCTAAATTGAATGTAAAAGAAATAGCACAACACAATAATAATCTGGAGTACATAAAACACACACAAAAACAGTAGAATAACAAACAACAAAAACATTTCAAAACAAAAAATTGCGCGTAAAAGTGGATATTATTTAGGCTCCGAATAGCACTCCGATTTGGGTGTGACTCTGATTTGCCTTAATAAGACGTAAATTATCACGAGCCTTTATACTCTGCCGTGTGTCCACCTCCCTATAATCGAAACGGACAAAACAATTAAAAAACGAAATCAATGTAATGCAATGACTAATAATACAAATGTCAATTTGAAACAAGATGACTTGCTTTGATAGTAGCAAATGTCATCTTATTGGAAAAAGTTCTCGTATATCTGTAAAAAAAGCAAGAAATTTTGTTTCGGTTTGACGCAATTTTGATTTGATTGTTGTTTGAAAAATAGTTAAATAAAAATAAAAATTAATTTGAACAAATTTTGATATTTACGATTAAATGTATGTGTCTATTTTTGAATAACCATATAACTTTGGTTTATTCGTTTTAGGTTGGTTCAATTACACTAAAATCTGTTTCGTTTTTTAAATTGTTTTTGGGGTTTTAAAATAATAAAAACCTACCATTTTGAAAATTATTTTCTGGTTTGATTCAATTTGGCTGGGTTCGATCTCTCAAGTGTTATAAAACGTATCCTACTTGTAGTTGTATAAAATCAGTTCATAAAAAGAAGATTTAGGCTTAACTCCAACCTATAAATAAGAGATCGGTTTCCGCTGATGTATAGAGAGCCCCTACTTGTAATTGTATAGATAAGAGATCTGTATCCATTAATACTCATTAACCCTAATAGTCATACTATTTGGATCTTAATGAGTTGATGAGTTAAATGAGTTATGAGTCAATGGGTTGATGGGTCAATAGGTTCATGGGTCAATGGATTGATGAGTCAATGAGTTTATGAGTCATATGGATTGAGTTGTAATGGTTTATGATTAACCATTTATCCATTAAAATATCATACTTAACATAATCATTACCATCATACTAACATCATCATATCATTATCGCCATATCATATTTCATCATCATCATATCATCATCATCATATCATCATCATACTACAATTTTTCCGCCAAAAATACGAGTTCCCATTTTTCCCGCCAAAAACATGAGTCAATATTTTTCCCGCCAAAACACGGTTTCATAATTTTCCCGCCAAAAACACGGTTTCATAATTTCCCGCCAAAAATACGGTTTCATAATTTTCCCGCCAAAAACACGGTTTCATAATTTTTCCGCAAAAAACACGGTTTCATAATTTTCCCGCCAAAAACACGGTTTCATAATTTTCCCACCAAAAACATGGTTTCATAATTTTTCCGCCAAAAACATGGTTTCATAATTTTCCCACCAAAACAATGTTTCATAATTTTCCCGCCAAAAACATGGTTTCATAATTTTCCCGCCAAAAACATGGTTTCATAATTTTCCCGTCAAAACACGGTTTCATAATTATTCAGTTTCATAAACACGAATCCATATTTTCCCGCCAAAAAACACGAGTCCATATTTTCCCGCCATAAATACGAGTCCGCATTTTTCCATATTTTCCCAAATTACGTTTCATAACTTTTTGCAAAAAACTTGATTCCACAATTGCAAAAAATCTAAATAACCGAATTTATCAATGATGATGATGATCATGATGATGGTGATTATGATGATGATTATTTAAATTAATTATTAATTATGATAGTTATTAATTATTAATTATAATTATTATTTAAATTATAACAAAATTATTAAATGGGTCAACCCATTTAAACCATTAACCCATTAATTTATATGGTTTATGGATTTACCCAAACCATTTGCTAAATGAGTTTGGTTAACTCATTACCCATTAAACACTAAATCAATGTGAGTATGAGTTGGTTTGGTTTGGTTTATCTATTTTTATACCTCCGCTGTTGCTAATGTCGTAATTGTATGGAATAGTCCTATTACATCGCACCCATTTTCCAATACTCCCCTGTAATCATAGATCGTCCTTAATTTGAATTTTAAAAACTTGTTTTGTATCATCTTTACTTTATCAATGATCTTAAATTAAAATTGGCAAATACCTTTCTAATATGAAGAGCTTCGCGAACGCTCTCGTCGTTGGCCCAACATTAAATGAGATAATACGGATAATGCTGCAAAAGCAACCTTGTAACTATGTTTCTTCGAAATGTCAAAATAAGAAGAAAACTTCTATAAATTAATAATATCGAGTTTTTGATAGCTTATTAATTTATAGAGTTAGCAATTTTTAGATATATTAACTAATATGGAAAACTAATTCAAAACCGAAAAAATATTTGATTTATTGAGGTATTAGTTTCTCGAATATTTAAGTTATAAAGGTTATATTGTATATCTAAACCCATAGCTGATGATAGAACTAAAATATATATTTTCTGTTTCCTACTCATATGAGCCCATATTCTTACTTCTTTGTCAATCTCTAATTCTAACATGCCTCCCTAATATGATATTATGGTGGCGGTATCAACCAAAATTCCGTCATTATCCAATTATGACTGGTAATACTAATAGATACTAGGACTTTGCAATATTTGATTGATCATAGTTTTACATATGAATTTATCCATTTTTAATAGGTTTTTAGTTTTAATAACTAAAAGATGGTAGAAGCTTAGGTGTTTTATCGTAAATTAATTTACAAAAAAAAATCATTATAAGAGCATTTTCATTGGTGAGATACCCTATAGGTATCTTAACAATATAATATTGATATTTTTCGTTCAATTCAATTTAAGAACCTCAACCCAAAGATTTACTTTCATTGGTGAGATACTATGGGTATCTTGACAATATAATTTTCATTGAAAATTTTATATTTTATCTCTTATTAATATTTCAAGCATATCAAATTATATTTTAAATATATTCAATTGTATTAATTAATTATATGTAATTTTTTTTAAATTATATTATTGTATTAACTAAAAAATATTAATTTAATATTTTGTATTAACTTTAAGTAATATCAATTAAAAATAATATAAATATATAATTTAAACTTATGCATAATGGAGCTTGATATATAGATAATTTTATTTTATGTTTTCTAAAAAAATAAAAAATAAATAAACAACATATAATCTATTTTATTAATATTTTAAACTATGGAGTACTTGATATGTCACAAAAATATGAACCACTTAAAAAAAGACATATATCTCCATACCTTGACAAGAGAGAGAACCGGTTCTAGACAAATTTGACTATAAAAGTCTTTTATATGTTTTTTTAATAGGAGTTTCTAGTTTAGAAAAGCCCAATGAAGATGCTCTAATAGTTGCGTAAAAGTTTCTCTAAAAATGTTATTTTAGTTTTTCCATATTTTACTCTATGGTTAAACATAAATATATGTTTAGACATGTTAGTATTTTCATTTACGTTATTCCAGTTTTGGCAGATGTTTGTTTTTAATTAGTATTATCTTTCTAAGATTCCAACTAACCAAAATTTTGGATCAAATTGAACAGAAGTGGAAACAGATAAATGATATGTTTTTCCAAACTGTTTTACGTGGACTACTATATGGAGGAGAGAGTTATTACTTGCATAACAATCAGGAGATGCTACATTGGTTTTATCGCAGTCTCGTGTAAATGTATGATGAATATTTATTTTGCCAGTACACTATGAATAACAAAAAATCGGAATTAGAAACTCCGAAACTGATCTGCTCTCTCGTTCGACCACTGTCTCCGTCGGAATGTCTCGTTCGGGACCCGTTCTCAAATTTCGGTGGAAGAATGTTTCCCCATCCCTCCACTTCTCTTTGCCGCCGCTCGGGTGATACCGGTGCCGTTTTTTAAAGTCTTCGCTTTCCGATTTCACTCGTGGCTTCGCGCCGCCTGATAAATTTGATGAGAGTAAAAACACAAAAGTGTTTAGGAAGAATTATTATTAGACTCTCATCCGAATAAAGGTACAAGATACATTCTCTTATATAGAGATTGAATATGACTTATTTCCTAAATTAGGATAAAGATAAATGTAAATAATACTTTTGGAAAATTGTAAATATTCTTAAACTAAGATATTGCCAAATATCATGATCTTCTAAATTCTTCTCAATATTCATGATTTTCATAACCTTGGCAATCATCTCGACCGTCGATCTTGGTACATCTCCGGTTATCTTCCAATACCCTCCGGCAAGCTCATACATGGTAACACGTGTGAGATTGGACATTCTTCAAAGTAATGGCGTTATACCCGGCCGTCGGGTCATATTCATGGCATTTATAACCCGCCATAGAGTCAATTTTACGGCGTTTATACTCGACCGTAGAGTCATCTTCATGGCATTTATACCCGGCCATAGGGTCAATTTCACGGCGTTTATACTCGGCCGTAGAGTCATCTTCATGGCATTTATACCCCGCCATAGGGTCAATTTCATGGTGTTTATACTCGGCCGTAGAGTCATCAACGACATTTATACCCTATCGTAGGGTTAATTCTTGAATCTCGTTGGAGATAGTTTCAAATAACTCTAGATCGAGTATTTTTTTTTTTTAAATATATTGCGCAAGGAAACGTAACGAAACCATAATCCACAGAAAAGATCAAGGCTCTGATACCATGATAAATTTGATGAGAGTAAGAACACAAAAGTGTTTAGGAAGAATTATTATTAGACTCTCATCCGAATAAAGGTACAAGATACATTCTCTTATATAGAGATTGAATATGACTTATTTTCTAAATTAGGATAAAGATAAATGTAAATAATACTTTTGAAAAAATGTAAATATTCCTAAACTATGATATTGCCAAATATCATGATCTTCTAGATTCTTCTCAATATTCATGATTTCCATAACCTTGGCAATCATCTCGACCGTCGATCTTGGTGCATCTCCGGTTCTCTTCCAATACCGCCGTCTCCCAAACCTTAATCATGATGGTCTACTCTGCTCGAAGGCCTCAGAAGTTAAGATCTCGGTCGCTGTCGTAGATCCCTTCCCCTTGAGCCGTTCTCTCCACATGTTAGGGTTTGTACTTTCACGAGTCTTCTTAACTCCCCTTAATTTTTTCTATATTAGATTATGTTTACAACTTTCTCGGCGTAATGTGTCGGAGAACCATGCGGTGTTTCACCGCCAAAGTTGTTGTGCCACGGCCAGCTACTCTTCCTGGACGTTGATCCGCGAATTTCCACGAGTTTCCCGCCGCATCGCTGCCGTACCGCCGCCAGATGAGGACTCAGACCACCGCTGCCGAACGATGTCTAGTCATACTCTGTCTTTCAACTGGCATTGTGCCCTAATTGGACGTTTCGTGAAACCTGGGCCTCTAACGGACCTATTCGTCTTCTTAAGTCAAGCTCTTGTATTGGGCCGCAGGCCTTTCTATCCTTATTGTATCTATGCTTTGTATTCGATCTGGGCTTTGAGCCCATGACTTTTAATTAAATAAAGATTTGGTTGACAAAAAAAAAATGAAATGATATATATTTGCAATCAATAAAAATATCGACCAAATTTATGAGTGTGTACCTTTTGGTAGTCTTCAACAAGTTTCAAACATCTTGTGTTATGTGGATCCACATTGAAATAATTTCCTTTGCGTATCTCTTCATTGACTGTTTTAAAAAGTTTTGAACCTTACATTTTTTTTCTTATATAAAAGTTTCGAACATTGTTATATCGTTTGAGGCTTCGAAAAATGGCATGGTTCAATTCGGTTCTTAAAGGATACAAATATAAATTAACTCAAAGAAAGACTCGATCTACTCGTCAAATATAAAACTCTCTAGTGGCAAAATAACAAGATAACCATGCCATATATTTCATACCTCATAGAGTTCATTAGAGATTAATCCCATGCCTTGAGCATATGGAATGCGGTAGTTATTTTCAAATTCAGTATATGTTACCGGGTTTCCAAGTACATAACCCTGTTATTCTTTCATAAGAAAATATATTACTATCAATCTTTAGTGTTCAAAAAAGTACATATAATATAAGAAGAAATCGAATATCAATTACCTGTAGATTTATCGGTTTGCGATATTTATAATTTTCTGCATCATAGTGTCGATATTGTTAAAACGTGAGCTAGATGGATCAAATGATATTCAAAGAAAAGTGCATCGGGATGAAAAGATAAACTTAATAAAAAAAAAAAGGTTAAGGGCTCACGTGGCAGGAGACTCAGAAGGCGATTCTAGGGTTTTGTGTGATCAAGGTTTTGCTGTCCCCGAGATGGCTCGGTCGCCGGCTGAGATCGGTTGCGGGTCACAGGAGAGGCTTGGAACACAGTTAGTGCATGGTTCAGAGGTCGCAGAGTGTGGTTTGGGGGTTTTTTTCCCAGCGGAGCTTGGGACTGGGGGTGTTTCGAAGGGATCAGCGAGTCTGGTTCCAGTTGAGATCGATCAGACTTTGGAAACCAATGGGGCAGTTGAAGCTAAGCTGGCGGAGGAAGGAGAAATAACCAGTGTCGCAGGGCAAAAGGGTTTATTGGTGGTCGGCTCTGTTTTTGGATCCGATCACTCGACTGTATTAGGGAGTCAAAAACGATCACACACTGGTTTCCAGCATTCACTGGCGGTGGAGGACGCTTCGGGAAAGACGAAGCCTTTCATCGAGACTCCGACGAATTTGATTAATGCCATATCTCAGAAAGCTGATTTGGCTATTGCCGGTTCTGTTACGGAACAAGGAAAAGATAATGCTACTCAAGTTACTTTGCTGATTGTGTCTTTGGACTCGGCTAAGGCTCTTCAACCGGACACTCGATCATATGCAAAGGTGGTGCAAGACAAATCTCAATCTCTCACCACTCATGACATTGAAGTTAACGTGGAAGACGGAATCAAATTTGGTCTTATTCCGGATGATTTTATTTCAGAATCTATTCATTATGGGATGAATTTATCGTTGGTCTGTTTCCAAAACCTAAGGCTCCTCATATCGCTAAGGTTCACATAATAGTGAATAAAATCTGGAAGTATGGTGATCAGTCTCTTCGTATTGATGCCTTTGTTGTAAATGAAACAACGATAAAATTCCGTATAAAAGACAAGCTTATTCAGGAAAGAATCCTAAGAAGAGGAATGTGGAACATCGGAGATAAACCAATGATGGTTTCGAAGTATGGCCCTCCAAACGATGAGCCATTGCCTGAGCTAAAGTTTATGCCTTTATGGATTAAGATTAAAAAGATCCTGAAATGTCTATTCTATAGAAAACGCATCAGTATTCTTGCTAGCAAGGTGGATAAACTACAAAAGATATATTCAGAAACGCTTTTACGCAATGTCTTTAATGAAGCAAAGTTCTTTGTCGATGTGAACCTCACAAAGGATTTGTTAAAGCGTTATCGATTTAAGTCAAAGTCAGGTTTGGACGTAGAAGTGGAGTATGAATATCTTTGGCTGCCTCCTAGATGTGAGAACTGATGTAGGTGGGGAAACGTTCTCGAGGACTACAGGTGTCCAAAACCAGTTGAAATTGAAGTTGTTGGGGAGAAAATCCCTGCGTTAGAGGAGGAATCAATTAATGCGACTGCCGCTGAACATAATGAATCTAATATAGTAGCTACGTGTGTTGCTAATCCTAACAACAATTCGACAATAAATGAGTAGTCGAGTGGAGGTTTTTTGGTAGTAAATGGCTCACCCGTGCGATTAATTCGACGAGGAGAGAGCATATCACCAGTCAAGTGGACGGTGGATAGAAGTGATTCTAATGTTCGACCTATTTCTCGGGGAACATAGGCTCAAGTTGGTGCTTGTAAGGGTAATGAAAAAAGGCAGAGGTTGATGACACTCTATGGATTACGCTGACAAAGGTTTCTAAGGCAGGACGAAATTCTCATTCAAACAAACTAGAGGAAATTATTGTGGAATCCCGTTTTAATGTTTTGGAGGTTTCTGATTTGGATTCAAAGGATAAGGAAACTAGTTCGTCTGCAGAAAAGATATGGCTTCGGACAGAACGCAGGATTCTCGTCCAATTACAAGAAATTCTACAAGAACATAAGTCTCAGCAAAACACAAGGCTGCTCCGAGTGTTGCAACAAAATGTAACCTTAAAAACGATATTGATGGAAGGTTTCTTCTATAATATTAGAGGGCTCAACAAGAAGGAAAAACATGGAATTATTAGGTGTCGGTTGTCCTCAAGTTCTTTTCAGTTCGGCTGTTTTTTGGAAACTCGAGTGAAGGAATCTCGTATCTCTTCGATTCTTTCAATTTTTTGTCCGGGTTGGTCTTCTATTAATAAATTATGAGCATCATCGTTTGGGCCGTGTTTGTGTTGTTTGGAGTCAAATGTGAGAATAACTCCAATCTTCAAAAGTAGTCAATCTTCAATGGTTCGGATAAGGAAATTTTTATGACGTTTGTTTACGCCTCTAATTTCATGGAAGAGCATAGAGAGCTTTGGGTGGATTTACACTCTCACTATTCTTCTCCTCACTTTGCCAATAAACCTTGGATTGTCTGTGGAGACTTCAATGAAATTCTAGAGGTTGAAGATCATTCGAGTTTTCATAGTGGGGTAATTCTGGGGATGAGAGATTTCCAAGATCTGGCCAGCTACTGTTCTTTCTCGGATTTAGGCGCTCAAGGTCCTCATTTCACTTGGACAAACCAGCGTGGGAACGGTCTGATCTGTAAAAAGCTGGATCGTTTCTTGGTTAATGACATATGGAATTCAGTTTTCCCAGATTCATATTCGGTATTTGATTCAGGAGGCTGCTCTGATCACCTTTGAAGAAGAATTGGCTTGATTAATCCACCTCCTCCAATCTGGAAACCTTTTAAGTTCTCTAATATCTTGACGACGCTTCCTGAATTTCAGGATAGAGTTAGTAATTTATGGAGTTCAACACCTCCACTATCCATCTCAACATCTGCCATGTTCATGCTTTCGAATAAACTCAAGACTTTTACAGGACAGCTGCGTTCCTTGGGAAGAGATTTATGTAATAAGCAAACTGCAACACTTTCAAATCCTTCAGCCCACTTAATGGAAGAAGAAACATTAGCTCAGGAAAAGTGGGAACGATTGCAAAGTTTAGAAGAGGGCTTTCTCAAACAAAAGTCAAAGCTTCAGTGGCTCTCGGTTGGCGATAGAAATAATAGTTATTTTCATCGATCTATTCAGACTATGAGAGCGGTGTACAGTATAAAGGAGATAAAAAAATCAGGCTGGTGAGGTTATGACTAGAAAATTGGATATTCAGCATGTGGCTTTGACACATTTCAAGGATTTCTATAATCTCCAACCTTTAGATTATGAAGGTATGTCTTTGGATGATGGCTCGATGCTCATTGCTGAGGTTACGAGTGAGGAAATAAAGACAACGCTGTTCATTATGCCCAATAACAAATCTCCTGGTCTAGATGGATACACCTCTGAATTTTTTAAGGCTTCTTGGGAGTTCATAGGTAATGATTTCATTACGGCAATTAAATCGTTTTTTCAAAAAAGTTTTCTGCAGAAGGGTATAAATTCGACTATCCTAGTTCCTAGGAAGGAGACAACCATGGATATGAAAGACTATCATCCCATCTCCTTTTGTAATGTGATATACAAGGTGGTTTCAAAGATTTTAGCAAACAGGTTGAAAAAGCTTTTATCGAAGTTCATCGCTTTGAATTAATCAGTTTTTGTGAGTCAACGTCTTTCAATGGAAAATGTTTTATTGGCTTCTCAGCTTGTAAAGGACTACCATAAGGATAATATTGCTTCTAGATGTGCTCTAAAGATTGATATTGCTAAAGCATTCGATTCTGTTCAATGGGGATTTCTGCTTAATACATTGGAAGCTTTAAATTTTCCTCTGGATTTCATTCACTGGATTCGTCTATGCATCACGACAGCCTCCTTCTCAGTTCAGGTCAATGGGAAACTAGTAGGATATTTTGGAAGTTAACGTGGGTTGCGTCAAGGTTGTGCGCTCTCTCCTTATCTTTTTGTGATATGCATGAATGTTCTTTCCCATTTGATTGATAGAGGAGCCATAGAGAAATCGATTGTCTATCATCTCCGCTGCAAGAATATCCAGCTCACCCACCTTTGTTTTGCGGATGATTCAATTGTGTTTAGCGATGGTAGTGAGCGGTCGATCCATGGTATAATCTATATTTTCAACTCCTTTTCTGCGAAATCTGGTTTGAAGATAAGCATGGAAAAATCTACTCTCTACCTTGGAGGTCAATCCCTTAAGTCAAGAGATGATTTTAAGAATCGGTTTAATTTTTTTCAAGGCGATTTACCAGTGCGATATTTAGGTCTCTCTCTTATGACGAAGAGGATGACAAAGGATGATTATGGAGGTTTAATTGAGCAGATTCGAAGCAAATTTTGAAGCTAGACAATAAGATTTCTTTCATACACTGGCCGTTTACAGTTATTGAAATCGGTTATCATGTGCTTGGTTAATTTTTGGATGAGTTCTTTCAGATTACCGAAGGGTTGTGTGGATGAGATTATTGGTTTATGTTCAGCCTTCCTTTGGTCTGGGCCAGATCTGAACACTAAAAAATCGAAGCTAGCTTGGAATGATGTCACTAATCCTCTTGCTGAAGGAGGTGTAGGCCTTAAATCTCTCAAAGAGGTTAATAAAGTTTGTTGCCTGAAACTTCTTTGGAGATTGCTCGCCCAGAAGCCTTCTCTTTGGGTTAAATTGATGCACATCAACTTAATTCAATGCAAGAGTATTTCAAATGTTAAGGAAAAGTCAACAAAGGGCTCTTGGATTTGGCGTAAACTCCTGAAATATAGAGATTTGGCTAAAAATTTCCACAAGGTGAGAGTTAACATCGGAGATACGGTCTCTCTCTGGTATGATTCCTGGTCCAAGGTTGGTAGAATGATTGATATAACAGGTGAGCGAGGTGTCATAGACTTGGGATATCCAAAAATACACTGCTAGCGAAAATAAATACGCACCGGAGAAGGCATCATCGTAACCCAACTCTTAACCAGATTGAGGAGAAAATTCACAAGCTCATAGATCGACCAATGCCTTAGGGAAAAAACATACACGTTTGAAAATATCATTCGGATTCCTACCGGGAGGAATGTGCAGAAATCCAAATGAGTGAAGGCACGAACCAAGACAAAATCAAGGAGAGACAGAAAAAAGATTGGTTCAAGATCATGTGTTATCGTTGTGACAAGTCGGGTTATTACGCATCAACATGTCTGGAGAGGATTCATAAAACACAAGAAGCTAAAATAGTGTTGGATCCGCCTCTTGCGTATCTACCAAATTAGCTTCTTGTGTTTTATGAATCCTCTCCAGACATGTTGATGCGTAATAACCCGACTTGTCACAACGATAACACATGATCTTGGACCAATCTTTTTTCTGTCTCTCCTTGATTTTGTCTTGGTTCGTGCCTTCACTCATTTGGTTTTGTCTTGAGAGAGATGTTCCCATAAAACTAAGAGAAAGTCTATTTGGAGAGTTGTTCCAAAAGACTTAGATAAAAGAGTTTAGTTTTTGAGAGAGTTTTCTAAACCTTAATAAAGATAAGTTGTTTTTTATTCTCTTTCAAAGTCTTCATAGTAGAGACCAAAGAAGGAGCACTTCCATTGTAAACTTCAAACTTAAAACTTACCGATCCTTTTTTTTTGTTTTTTTTTTGTTTCTTACCACATTAAACAAGTCTGTGAAAATAATGCTTAGCGAAAGGAATATTGTAGATTTACCGTTCTCAAAAAGAATGCCACCGACACAAGAACATCCAGGTCCTCAATTTAACCATATAACAAGAGAGTCTTCTTTTGGATTCTTTTCAGATTTGATGAAATAGTAGAAAAATTGCGCTTCCTCTTCCTCACCAATACCAAGTAGCTACATTCACAAGAATGCCTAATTACTAACTCAAACTCACAACACAGAATTGCATTGGTAAAAAAAATGGAAGACATTATACAAACCTGGTTTCAAGTTCGAAAGGAAGAGGGCCTTTAAAACCAGGAAGAAACTTGACAATAGAGCCAGACTCAACATCATGACACAAGAAAAGTATAAGCAGAAGCAGCAACTTTAGCTTCAAACTCATTATATTCTCTTTTTGTGTCTAAAGATGAGTCCCTTTACTTTACCTAAAAAGGAATGACAAAGGATCTTTATAAATTATCAAGGAACAGGGGTTTTCACGTAGCTATTATGTGGTCCATGTTGAGTCCAGCAATAATTGTGCTCAGTGGCGGAGCTAACTAAGGAGGGGGAGGGGGAGGGGGAGGGGGGGGGGGGGCAACTGACCCCCATATTGTTCAGTGGAGAATAGTTGATATTGTTCAGTTGATCCTCATGTCTCAAGATCAAATACCTCCTTTGATCCACTCTTTCTATTTTTCTTTAATTATAGTTCTTTTGTGTTTCTTTAATCTTTTATGTTTTTAATAATAACTCCTTTTTCTTACATAATAGTTAATAGTTATAGTTTTTCTTTTCATTCTTTGAGAGACAAATATATATATATATATATATATATATATTTAATATCATTTGTATTAAATAAAAATAAGAAATGATAAATAACTTGAGACTAATCTCTATGAGTTATATTTTAAACGAGGAGTCAAATATTTCTAAAACTATGTATCTATTTTAATCGGAAGACAACTAAAAGTTATAGAATTTGTAACAATAACGATATTATTTTTTCCTATATTTAATTTATATTAAAAAGCAAAAAATAGTGTCTAAAATACTAGAATTTTAGTAAAGATGGTGAATTTTCTGACGGATTGACCTGCCTTCGACACGTATCTAGATGATCTGAAGACGCTAAATGAACGTTTCTCCAAATTCTGAATTTCTCATATTCAACGCCTCTTAAGGTCAAAGCGGATAATTTGGCTAGAAATGCGAGATATCTCTCGCGTTACGAATGCTATGTAAACTCGGTCCCCCAGTTTAGATTATCAAACCGTTTTAATTTTATTTTAAAATTGTCACCAAAAAAAAATTATTTGTAACAATATATTAATTTTTTAGATAAATAATAATATTATTATATAAATATATTAATATATAACCCCCATGATATATTATTCTGGTTCCTCCAATGAGTGTGCTGAGTACCAACTACTTCGAGAATTCTCGCTAAAATTTGGGGAAAAACATCAAAATAACATTGATGAATAAATGAATTAGGTAGGCTCGTTGCTTTTATAGGTTATGATGTTTTTTGTTCATGGTCCTTAGTCTCCTTACATACACTGGGGTGATCGAAAGTTTTGGGGCCCAAGCAAAATTTATAAATATGGAATTTTTTTTTTAAAAAATCAAATACCCAAACAGAACAAGAAATTAACTTTTTTTTTCTGTTTTATAAAAGAAATAATGTAAGATTGTTTCAAATGTATTTTATTTATTTGGTTAATCAACTGTTAACCATATAATGGTATAATACGAAAAAGACATGCAAATAATGGGGCTCAAACACTGTTTGTGTATCTTTTTGTAAAGAATTGATTACTGCAAAATACAGTAGTGGGGTCTTTATTTTTTTATTTAACGTGTGACGACTGCGGTTGCTTTGCAAGTTTTTTTTTTCTTCTTTGTTATTAAAGTTTTCATTAAAGTAACGTTTTTGTTTTTTTCGTATAACAACTTTTTTTTTTTTTAGCAGCCTTAACAAAAATATCAGTGTACACAAAAAATTCTAAAATGAAAAAACATAAAAAAAGGATTTCTGCATAAAATACCTCAAACTCGTTAATTTTTAGAATTTTATCTTCTATCCCAAAATAATATAGATTAATCTTACGAAATCAAAAATAATATGCAATATAACCCTTATATATATCTTCTAAACATTTATAATGTCATATATCTATTAAATTTTTAAAATAATTTGGACTTTTTGTCGTAAGAGTTTTAATTTGGTATATTATTTATCAAAATTTTACAAATTTAATGGTCAAAAAATATATTATATTGCATATTATTATTGATTTTATGGGATTAATCTATATTTTTAGATATAAAGGAGAAAATTGGAAAAATAACAATTTTGAAGGTTTTTTTTTTCCAGAAAATTCAAAAAGAACTATCTGAGAAACCGACTAACAAAGCTGCATTAACCAAATCCTTGAACAAGGCTTCAAACATGCAAATTGCAAACGGCTAACAAAGCTATGCGATCATACAACCACGGCCGGCTCAATAATATTAGGGACATTTTTTTTGCTGCGGGCCCTGGGCGTGTGCCCCGCCTGCCCCTAGTTGGGCCGGCACTGCATACAACCATTAGACCATGAACAATTGTGGAAATGTTGCTCTGTCTTACATTTGAGGTAGAAATGTCGTTCTTTTCTTTTCAATTTTATTTTTGTTATTGATATGAAGATGTTAAATTGCTTGAAAATTGACTTTGTTTCTTTGTATGATGTATCGTAGCCTGTAAGGCATGATTTACTGGCTTTTATTTGTTGCATGTCAGCGTATTCACTTTGTTTTGCGTGCCCCAACTATTATAGCTTTGCTTCTTTTACCACGAATATAAATGATTAAATGCTAACGGCTAAATCCAACTCAATTTGACTGAGTTGTTGAATTTCGCCGATTTTATTTTTTGTGATTTTCAGCTGAATTTGACAGAATAAGTGAAAAAATTATGTAGTAATTAGCTAAATCTAACTAAATTAACTGAATTATTGAAAGTTAATTAATTAAATAAACTAATGAAAACAATCAAACAAGTGTTTCAAACATAATTATCATATAAAAACTATAAACTATCAAAATTAGTTATTAACTTTTTTTTAATAAAACTTATTTTATTTTTAGTTTTAGTATACAAAATTTTTGTAGTAATATTTTTTAATACTGCAATTAGATATTGATCGTTTTGACAATAATTTAGTTTATCAAATATGGGAGAAAATATCTTATTTACTCATTCAGGTGATTTTGTAAATATAGACTATTTTATGCAAAATAATATTATATTGTCTAAACTATTATACAAACAAAGCAATTGAATCCATAAATTGGATGTCATTATTGTTCCCAAAATTAGATTAGTAAAAACAGTAATCGAAAAAATTGATTCAAACCAAACCCCACTCTTTTTAATTTGAATCAAAATACCTAAAAGTAATAGAAAACATATGTTATTAAAGTAATAATACCTAAATATCTACAAATTATTAAAATTAATAAAAGTTTCTCAAACGAAAAAATTAAAAAATAATTCAAAAGTATTCATTGTTACATAAATACCCGAAAACGAATGACTTTTACATGTTTGAATAGTGAATTTATATATCTGAATTTTCTATAGTTGACTTGTATTATCCAAATCACTTGTAAAGATACATTGGTATGTAATTTTTTATATCCTGAATACTTTACTGGATCTATTATTATCAAACTTTTTTTCAAAATAAACATATATGTATCAGTTGCTGTTTAATTGTTGAAATCTAACAAAAATATTTTGTTGAATTGTCGAATTGCAACACCCTATCCTGACTACGAAAACAATACGTGCAGAAAACGATGAAAATCCTGGATTTTTATTTTTAATTTTGATTACAAAATCCACCATTAAAAGCAAATTTACTCGAAACTATTTTAGAAAATTAAGGAACGAATCGATTGATCACACCCATGGATCGGTCGATCCCAAATGCTAAATCAAGACAAGAAGAAGAACAGATAAACGGATCGATGGATTTCACCTGGGATCGATCGATCCTACCCTAGCACGATCGATCCTTTGCGCTCGGATCGATCTTAAAACTTTCTGCTCAAAATCGACCCCTAAGGATCGATCGATCCTTCCTTAGGATTGGTCGATCTTGACACAACAAAACAGACTGTCCAAAATAAGTCCCTCAGGATCGATCGATCATTCTTTAGGATCGGTTGATCTTGACCTCTCAATTTAGCCTAGAAATTTCTGGCCAAAAACGACCACTCAGAATCGATCGATCTACCCAAGGATCGATCGATCACTTCCCTTGTCCTGCAACTCGAAGTTACAACTCAAGCAAAACCACTCCATAAGAAAAACCCGACATGCACATAACTTAACCATCCAAAAACATCATTATACATCATTAACAAGCATGCTAACAAGTTACAAAACATTAGTGGTTAAAGGACATAGGATCATGCAAGCAAAAATTATAAAAAGAACCCGTTATAAGTCTAGATCATCCCTTTCTTTCGGTCTTGGTTCCACGAGCTCCACGCCTCAAGACTTCTCTTTACCTGCACCCAAAGAGGTGCGTAAGCTTAGTGAGGCAGTCATCCCATCCCACGGTTATACACACATATGATCATTGACTTACCTTAAAACAACATATAACACAAAAGCAATCAAACAATAATGATAGAGCTCCATGACACAAAAAAACACATACAACTTGGACAAGGCATAAATCACACCCATATGGTCAAGTCCTAACACACATATCAAACATGACAATCAATGATCACATATGTAAACCACGGTCGCGCACTCACCTTTGCTTAGACGATTGAGAACGAAGAAATAAACACACTTGCTCCTTTGAATTTTTGAACCTTAAAGCTTGCTTTCTCTTGGCACAACCACAATCACCAAGATATATACTAATCTCCTGTCATTATGCCACAAAATACACTCTCAAATTATGAATCACAAGCTCTAAACTCAGATCATTAAAAACCCAAAATTCAGATTCCTTCTTCTCAAAAACAGAGGTTTACTAATCCGGTTATATATCTTAATCTAGCCATTAAAACCTCAATCCCTCCATTCAATCTTAAGTTAAGACTATCAATAGGGTATCTACCAAAATTTATCTCAATCCATTTAGATTTGAGTGCTCAAACACTCTTTCAAATCAAACCCGTCGCGGATTTCTCTGTTTTGAGCGGTTTTGCGAGAAAACTCATATCTCCCAAACTAATCTATAAAACTCGACCAAATTTGGTAAATAGATAAGAAAGAAATTGAAGAACTTACACAAAAAAAGTTCCAGCTCAAACCGGTCTAGCTTGCTACCCCGATCGGACCTCCAAACACGCACCAAAACTCTGTTTTTTGTAAGGTTATACACCATCTTCTTCTTCCCCTTCTTCTTCTTTCTCCAAGGTCTCTTCTTAGAGCTGTCAAATGGGCGGATGTCCATGGGCTTGGCCCAATTCATTTTTGGTTGGACATGTAATTTTTTTTGTCCAATTTTGTTTTTGTCCAAATGGAAATGTCCGCATTCGCCCGCGGCCATTAATGGGCAAGACCAACTCATTCTGCGGACAATTCTGGGCCCATAATGAAAATGAAAATTTAGTTTCTATCTGTGTGTCTCCTTCGATCTCTTCCCTAAACTCTAGATTTCGATTCCGATTTCTCCTTCGAAACCAACTTCATCTGCGGATCAACTTTATTTTCGATTTCGATTTCCATGATTGAAGGGTAAGCGTACATGTAATTTATTTCGAGAAAATAGCTATATTTCTTACTCTTTCGTTTATGGTTGTTCTGAATTTCTGAGATTGGGTGTTCATTCTAGGAGATTTTCAGATCAGATTGGTCATTGATGATGCAAGGACATGTGAAATCATTTGAATTTTGCCATGTTTAAGTTATGAGTTGCAAAAGCTCTATTATATTTGTGAAAAGCTGATACCCTTTGATGCAAATCTCTATATTTTCACGAACCGGACGAAATTAGAGAATATTTACAGAGTTTTGCTTCTTATATCTCGTGGGTTTTGATGCAGGATTTGATGATATGGATAGCGATCATGTGATGAATTTGAGTGAAGATGTAGTTCATGTGATGAATGAAGACGATCATGTGGGGATTGAAGATATAGATCATGTGATGAATGAAGACAATCTTTTGGAGAGTGCAGAGAAAAAAAAAAGGTACCATTAGAAGTAACTCTAGTCGTAGAGTCTTTAGGTGTTGGAAACACTTCACAATTCTTGGAGAAAAATTACCGGATGGTAGAAATGATGTTAGATGTAACCATTGTAAAAGACACTATTTTCTGAATCTTCATAGAAATGGAACAACTACCTTACTTCGTCATGTGAGAGTTTGCACTGGAAAAACTCCTGGTAGTAGTAATAGAAAGCTAGATATGATAGTGTTTCGGGAAATGATTGCAATGGCCATAATTGAGCATGATCTCCCATTTTCTTTTGTTGAGTACAAAAGGATTAGGATGGCGTTTACTTATGTTAATCGTAGTATTCGCCTTTGGAGTAGAAATACCACTGCCTTAGATGTCTTAAAGATCTATGAGAAGGAGAAACATAAACTTAAGAAAATCTTGATTGATATTCCTAGTAGAGTTTGCTTAACAACAGATCTTTGGAGAGTTGTTACGATTGAGGGTTATATTTGTTTGACGGCGCATTACATAGATGCTGACTGAAATTTAAAAACGCATATATTGTCTTTTAGTTCTTTTCCTCCTCCTCATTCGGGTATAGCTATAGCAAAGAAGGTTATGGAGTTGTTAAAAGAGTGGGGATTAGAAAAGAAAGTGTTTTCTTTGACCGTAGATAATGCTTCATCTAATGATAGTATGCAAAATATTTTGAAGAGGCAACTACAAAAAGATATTGTTTGCAATGGGGAGTTTTTTCACGTAAGATGCTCAGCACATGTTCTAAATCTTATTGTGCAAGATGTGTTAGATGTGATTGGTGGTGCTTTACAGAAAATCAGAGATAGCGTCAAGTTTGTTAAAGGATCTGAAAGTAGAGAAATAATGTTTCAAAACTGTATAGAAACAGTTGGACTTCATGTTAAAGAAGGTCTGATTTTAGATGTTGCTACTCGTTGGAATTCTACTCATAACATGCTCTAGGGCTATCAAATTTAAAGATGCCCTACGCAATCTTGCTGATGTAGAAACGAGTTATACATGTTTTCCTTCAGACTTAGAGTGGAGGAGAGGAGAAATGATATGTGAGTTCTTGAAACCATTTTTTGAAATGACAAATCTGATTTCTGGCTCATCCTATCCCACAGCAAACTTGTATTTTATGCAAGTATGGAAGATTGAGATGTGGTTAAGATCTCATGAAAATTCTGATGATGTGATTATTCGTGAAATGGTGGAAACTATGAAGCTCAAGTTTGACAAATATTGGGAAGAGTATAGTGATAT
Source organism: Boechera divaricarpa (assembly GCA_026770425.1). Classification (NCBI taxonomy): domain Eukaryota; kingdom Viridiplantae; phylum Streptophyta; class Magnoliopsida; order Brassicales; family Brassicaceae; genus Boechera; species Boechera divaricarpa. The sequence goes on along the minus strand of CM049186.1, from coordinate 2,198,367 downwards.
ACTTGCAATTGCTACTGTTTTTGATCCAAGGTTAAAGTTTACATTATTAGAATATTGTTTCACCACCTTAGATTCATCAACTAGTAGGTCCAAGTTGGCTCATGTGCGGAGAAAGATGTTTAAGCTTTTTGGAGCTTATCAGAAAAATCCAAAAAACACCACCTCTTCCCAAGTAGAAGCTTCACTGGATGACGTTCCAGAAGGATATGGTGTAAGTATTTTTTATTAACTCTTGATTTGTATGCATGATTATAGGATTTTATGCATAATTAATGATATATTTGTGTATTCTTTCTCAGGGATTTTATGCTTATTTTTCTCAGCAGACTAGTGGTTCTGGAAAATCATCATTGGACATCTATTTTGATGAGCCAGCGCTGGATATGATGGCTTTCAGAAGTTTGAACATTTTGGCATATTGGAAAGATAACTCAAGTCGATTTAAAGAGTTATCGAGTATGGTTTGTGATGTTCTAAGTGTTCCTATAACAACAGTGGCTGCTGAATCATCATTTAGCATAGGTAGTCGTGTACTTAACAAGTATAGAAGCTCTCTTCTACCTACAAATGTCCAAGCATTGATTTGTGCAAGAAATTGGCTACGTGGTTTTAAAGAAATTGGTAATCATTAATTTGCAATCATTCTGATTTTTCTTTGTTGTGTCATGTCTTTATAAAGCTGTCTCCATTTTTTCAGGTGATGAGGAGAATGATAAAGAAGAAGAGAAGGAAGAGAAGAAGGAAGAAGATGAGGAAAGGGAGAATGAAGAATTTTAAGAGGTTTTGCGTTTCTTTTCTTCTTGTTCATTTATGTCGAGTTGAAGAAACTGAATGTTGTTGAAATCTTTAACAGTATCTGTTATCATTCTTGAGGTTTTGAACTGATGGATAGCTAGATTTTGTATAATATGCATAAGTATTTATGGAAGTGTATCTAGCTATAGCACATTGTGTTTGTTGTTTCAGGTGCCTATAGCTTTAGTTGGTGAAACTGGGAACTTTGCTTCGTGGCTATACATTTTTCTGAGAGATTGAGATGATTGAGGCAATGAAGACAGCTCCTATTTATGCTCAGTTTACAAAAGATTTCTCTGCTATTAGGGATGCTTGTGACTTTAGTAACATTCTTAGTTTCTTTGAACATATTATGAATGTTTTATGATTGTATTACAAGATATGTTTTCCCTTAAGAGCTAATGGATAATCACTTATGATTGTATTACAAAATCGTCCATGGACAGACATAGATAGACCAATTGGACGTAAGCCCATTTGGACGCAAGCCCAGTTGAACGCAAACCCAATTGGACGCGGTCATCTTTGTCCAAAAAAAAAAAAAATCCGCTTGGACATGTCCAGTCCAATTGACACCTCTATCTCTTCTCTTTCTCTCCCTCTCTCTTTCTTCTCTCTCTAGCTCACAAAATATCCCCCAAGTGATGAAGATGAAGAAGTTTGTAGAATATTGGAGAAGAAGAAGATATTTAAGTGGTTGGTTTAATCCAATTGAACCAAACCAAATCAACTTAATAAACCGAATTTAATTAAACCAATTCCCGTGATTTCCATCAAATTTTACAACTCGGTTTAGCAATTCCGCCAACTTTCCGAAATATTCGAGACATCCCTTCGTCTCAAATAATTTCTTTCAGCTCCCGACAACATCCCGAAATTACCGCTTAATTCCGTTTAAACAAAATAACACGGAATTAATTTCTGACAATTAATCTTTCGATTAATTCAACCCATTCACAACCCATAGGACTATTAGTCGAGCTCGATATTGTTCCTACTTCTCTCAGGAACAAATACAACACGATCCAAAACTTATATAACAAATAACGATAACTTGTTCAGCAAAAAACAACGATAACTTGTACAACACGAAACAATTTGGGATACAGATGTTACAAGAATGTAGCTGAATTTGACATCATTTTTTTAGATAGCAAATGGTATTGCCTTAATAGATAAATCAAGCTAAATTTTAAACTATATATTTATTTTCAGCAAATATTTTTTTTAATTACCCTAGAGCTTTGGATTTTGCTGGGCAGGTGGGAGAAGAAAAATGCGATAATGCCATTAAGTATGGTGTCGAATCTCTATCTACACAGTGTGGCTGACATTATCTTCTTCCGTAATTTTTTTTCCCCCCTTAGATTAACTTTTGTTTCTTTCTTTGTTGTTTTCTTTTTTTTTTTGCTGGGATAGTTCATTCTTGATATTTTTTCTAAATAGGCCATTCCAATTTTTACTCGTGATTAATATTGTTGTGTCTGGATAACGTTTTCTGTTACCACGTTATGCTTGTACTTAAATATGTGGAAAAGATAATTAATTCTTTGGTGTCGTCATCTCAGTATGTGGAAAAGATAATAGCTGCAATCGATGCTCTCAGGACCAAAAGATAATATTTTTGTTGTGTTAGTACTACATTTTTTTGAAATGTTACATGTTTATTGTCCCAATATATATATATATATATATTTACCGCAAAACTCGGGACCAAAACCCTTAATTTGTGTAAGCTCGGAATCGGCCTATGATCCATCCTTTCAGAATCGACGTTCCTCCCAAACATGATTCAAACTAGGAGGAGGCCTACGTAGCACATCTTTCGGATGGACGTCAGTGCACCACTATACGACCACACATTTGGTTGTTTAAAATATCTTGTCAACTACTTTTTAGGGTATACCGATTTTGATAGACTAGCAAAAGCCTCTGTGTCACCGCCTCCAACAAAGGGTACTATAATTTTCATCAAATACAATCTTGATAATTATATGTTTTTTTGTTATAATTATTACTGCATTTTTTAAATGTTACATGTGCTGACAATGTTGGCTTAAGCTTGAAGCCAATATTAAAGAAAAAGGAAAAGTATGTTTAGGAGAAAAGCTAAATATACATTTATAATTAGGAGTTAGCTAATTATGTAAGATTTCCAAAAGTTTATTTGGTTCAATTTCCATTTCTTCTCCTATATACGGAGGTGCTAGCTTGTGGCATCATATGTGTGATTTAGTGAGAGAACAAAGAAAACTTAAGTTTTTGAGAGAGTTTCTTAAGCAATAAAAGAGAGTGATTCTTTTAATTCTTTGTTTCTATTCAAATCAATAATTGGTATCAGAGCTTTACGAAGGAAGACAAAAACAGCACATACTCGAGAAGAAGGAGAAGCTGTTCGTGGGTGATAACAATGGCGAAAGGAGAAGAAGAAGTCGCAGCAGGAAAATTCAAAGAAGGAGGAGGATCCTCCTCAATTAAGTGTCTGATGCTCAACACAACGAACTACACCGTATGGGCAATAAAAATGAGGACATGTCTCAAAGTTCACAAAGCATGGGAGATTATTGAGACAGGGAAAGATGACGGAGACAAAAACGACATGGCAACAGCGTTATTATTTCAATCGATTCTGGAAAGCCTCATTTTACAGGTTGGAGATCTAAATACAGCAAAAGAGGTCTGGGAAGCAATTAAAACCAGACATGTAGGAGCTGAAAGGGTCAAAGATGCAAGACTACAAACACTCATGACAGAATTAGACCGCTTGAAGATGAAGGAGTCCGACAAAATCGATGATTTCGCTGGGAAATTGTCAGAAGTTGCATCAAAATCTGCAGCGTTGGGAACAGAGATTGAAGAATCAAAAATTGTAAAGAAATTTCTCAAGAGCCTCCCTCGAAAGAAATTCATACAAATTGTTGCCTCTATTGAATAGATGCTGGATCTAAACAAAACAAGTTTCGAAGATATCATTGGGCGATTAAAAGCTTACGAAGAACGCATAGCTGATGAAGATGAGGAACAAGAAGAACAGAGCAAACTTATGTATGCGAATTCAGAGCCCCAAAGACAACAAAATTGGAATAGCAATTTCAGAAACAGAGGACGTGGAGGACGATTCACTGGAAACAGAAGTCGAGGTCGAGGTCGTTTTAATGGAAACAGAGATATATCACGAGTTGAGTGTTGGAGATGTGATAAAACTGGGCATTATGTGTCAGACTGTCCTGATCGTTTACTAAAATTGCAAAAGACTCAAGAGACAGAGAACAACGAAACAGAAGCAGCTGATGAACTCATGATACATGAGATTGTTTATCTGAATGAAGAGAAAGTGATAACAAGTAAATTCGAAGAAAGCATATATGATGGTGACATTTGGTATCTCGACAACGAAGCGAGCAATCACATGAGCGGAGATAAAAGGTATTTCTCAAGGGTTGATGAAACCATTACAGGGAAAGTAACGTTTGGAGATTATTCAAGAATAGACATCAAAGGAAAGGGAACCATTGAATTCTTTGATAGAAACGGTAAAGCAAGAACAATGAATGATGTTTATTTCATCCCGGAGTTAAAAAGCAACATCATTAGTCTTGGACAAGCCACCGAATCTGGTTGCGATGTAAGAATGAAGGGAGAAATTTTAACAATGCATGATAGCAATGGAAAACTCCTTGTTAGAACAACTAGATCGAAGAATCGTCTATACAAGGTTCGTATGAGAGTCAAAGACACAATCTGTTTGAATTTGATGGAGTCAAGCAACTCAAATATGTGGCATGCACGCCTTGGACATGTAAATCTCGAGACAATGAGGTCTATGATACAAAAGGAGATCGTCTTGGGGATTCCGCAAGTCAAAGTAGAGATGAAGATATGCGATTCATGTTTATTTGGAAAACAAGCTAGACAAGTCTTTCCTCAAGAACCGCAATATCGAGCAACAAGGATACTCGAGCTCATACACAGAGATTTATGTGGTCCCATAACACCTAACACAAGAGCTGGAAACAAATACATATTTGTTCTCATAGATGATCACTCAAGGTACATGTGGACCATATTATTGAAAGAGAAAAGCGACGCATTTGAAAAGTTCAAGAAATTCAAGAATTTGGTGGAGCAAGAATCGAGAATGAAGATTGAAACCTTTAGAACAGATAGAGGAGGAGAGTTTGTGTCACATGAATTCAATTGTTTTTGTGATAACTCAGGAATCAAGCGACACCTTACAACTCCATATACTCCGCAACAAAACGGCGTTGTAGAAAGAAGAAATAGAACGATGATGGAGATGACGAGGAGTATCTTGAAACACATGTTGCTACCAAACTATCTATGGGGAGAAGCCATACGGCATTCCACATATCTTCTAAATCGTATAGCCACAAGAGCATTAAAGGATAAAACTCCCTACGAAATCTATCACAAGAAGAAACCAAACATTGCTCATCTTCGAGTTTTCGGCTGTATCGCTTACGCAAAACAAGAGACACCTGGTCTGAAGAAACTTGACGATAGATCGCGTCGGCTAATTCACTTAGGCACTGAACCAGGATCGAAAGCCTACCGTCTCTACGATCCACAAACGCGAAAAATTACGGTAAGTCGAGATGTTGTTTTTGACGAACCAAGAGGATGGAATTGGAATAGAGTTTCTCAAAACTCTGATGAAGATTTTACAATTACGTTTGGGAACTTTGGGAATCATGGAATTGAAGATGATGATCGATCTGGAAATTCAAATTCAAACCGGTCTAATGAAGTAAACAGGTCACCTGAAACAGAGAGGAGCGATGAAACAGCTCAATCTGGAAATTCAAATCGGTTTAGAGAAGTAAACCGGTCACCTGAAACAGAGAAGAACGACGAATCAATTTCTCCGATCCAAGCAGAGATAAATAGAAGAACAGAGGAGATTCATGAATTTGATGAAAGTGAATCAGAAATTGATGATGACGATGGTGATGATATTAGAAACGAAAATCCAGGTCCAAGGAGAACAACAAGACCAAGTGTTCAACCAAAATATCTTGCAGATTATGTTCTCCTTGCAGAAGAAAAAGGCGAACGTCTATTACTTGCTATGAATGACGAACCCTGGACTTTTAGTGAAGCAAAAGAATCGAAGTATTGGACACTTGCCTGTGAAGACGAACTGCACTCAATCAACAAAAATCGAACATGGGATCTAGTCGAACTACCACATGGAGCAAAACCAATTGGTTTAAAATGGGTGTTTAAACTCAAAAGAAACTCAGATGGCAGCATCAACAAATACAAAGCTAGACTCGTCGCAAAAGGATATGTTCAAAGGCACGGAATAGATTTCGATGAGGTTTTCGCTCCGGTAGCTCGCATAGAGACAATCCGTCTTCTTATTAATCTCGCAGCTTCTAGTGGATGGGAAATACATCACCTCGATGTAAAAACGGCTTTCCTCCATGGAGAGTTAAAGGAAACAGTCTACGTTTCACAACCAGAAGGATTTGTGATAAAGGGATGTGAAGAGATGGTTTACAAACTCAACAAAGCCTTGTACGGATTGAAACAAGCTCCAAGAACATGGAACGACAAGTTGAATCAGATTCTCAAGGAATTACAATTCAAAAGATGCTCTAAGGAACCATCGGTCTATCATAAAAAGGTACTTCATGATACTCTTCTTGTGGCGGTATATGTGGATGATTTGTTTGTTTCAGGATCGAATGTGAAAGTGATCAAGGATTTTAAGAAAGAGATGGAAGCAAAATTTGAGATGAGTGATCTCGGAAGACTAACGTATTATCTTGGAATTGAGGTGAGTCAATTCGAGAAAGGAATCACTTTAAATCAGCGACACTATGCTCTTAAAATCCTAGAAGAGGCTGGAATGAAAGAGTGCAATTTGTCACACACACCAATGGAGGTCGGCCTGAAACTATCTAAATCATTGAAAGAAAAAGACATTGATGCAACAAGATATAGAAAAATCATTGGATGTCTACGTTACTTACTTCATACAAGACCAGATTTGGCGTATTGCGTTGGAGTATTAAGTCGTTACATGCAAAGACCGAAAGAATCACATGGAGTAGCAATGAAGCAGTGTTTGAGATATTTGCAAGGAACGACAGCTTTTGGACTAAGATTTGATTCATCAACCACAACATCAGCAAGTTTAGTTGGGTATAGTGACAGTAGCTATAACGTGGATCCTGATGACGGTAAGAGTACGACAGGACACATTTTCTATCTTGGTGGAAGTCCTATTTCTTGGTGTTCACAGAAACAGGAAACAGTAGCACTATCTTCTTGTGAGGCTGAATTTATGGCAGGAACCGAAGCAGCGCGACAAGCTATATGGCTTCAAGACTTACTTGGTGAGATCACTGGCAATACGAGTAAAAAGGTTATTATTCGAATAGACAACAAATCTGCCATTGCTCTTACCAAGAATCCTGTTTTCCATGGACGAAGCAAACATATTCATAAAAGATACCATTTTATCAGAGAGTGTGTTGAGAATGGTCAGATAGAAGTCGAACATGTTCCGGGAAATGAGCAAAAGGCAGACATTTTGACTAAGGCTCTTGGAAGACTTAAATTTAAAGAGATGAGGGATCTCATTGGAATGAGAAACTTAGCTTGAGAATGACTTCAAGTTTAGGAGGGAGAATGTTGGCTTAAGCTTGAAGCCAATATTAAAGAAAAAGGAAAAGTATGTTTAGGAGAAAAGCTAAATATACATTTATAATTAGGAGTTAGCTAATTATGTAAGATTTCCAAAAGTTTATTTGGTTCAATTTCCATTTCTTCTCCTATATACGGAGGTGCTAGCTTGTGGCATCATATGTGTGATTTAGTGAGAGAACAAAGAAAGCTTAAGTTTTTGAGAGAGTTTCTTAAGCAATAAAAGAGAGTGATTCTTTTAATTCTTTGTTTCTATTCAAATCAATAGACAATATCTTCTTCCGTTCCCCCTGCCCCCTTTGATTTTTTTCTTGGCAACATAAACACATTTGTTCATTCTGATCAATAGTTTTGAAAACACATATTGTCAATAGCCAACAAAAACTTTAACCACAAGGGTTTTGAAAACACATATTTCAATAGCCAACAAAAACTTTAACCACAAGGGCTCAACAACATCCAAAATAGCAAAACATAAAGGACAAGTGGTAACTGTCTTAGCCATAAGGCCATCCAACGTATTTGCAATCCGAGGGGTATGCTTGAAGCAAAATCCATTCCCTTCCAAGCCATCGCCTTCCAAGTCACTCGTAAAACTCTTTAAGCATGGTCACTCCAATGGGTTATTGAGGACCTGCACCACATCAGAACAATCAGTTTCAAATATTAACATTTAACATCCTCACACACTTGACTGCACAAACTAAAGCAGTTGCCTTAGTGATCAAAGCAGAGGAGAGTTTTGGGTAACATTTAGCTCCTAAGTGTCTGATTTTTCCATTTCTATCTCTCAAAATCCAGCCAATGCCACACTTTTCTGAATCTTCCTTCCAAGAACCATCGAGGTTGCACTTAAGTTGTTCATCTACCGGTGGAATCCATTTCTTCCTTTGATTTCCACCTTAAGAGACCCCTACCCTTTACACATCCTATGTTCTCTCATTCACCGGTAGCCAGGCTTCATCTTCTTCCTTTCTCAACTACCAGGTTTGGTGGACAATCTATTGCAGAAAACACTACATCATTTCTCACCTTCCATATATAACAGAGTAGCCACGACCAAAGTTTAAATCTTTCTTTGTCTTCCTCCGATTGGTCATTGCCTGGAAGGAGAAGCCTTGATAGATTTTCATAAAGAGAGTCTGAAGGTAATGGGAAGTAAAGATGGCTTATGGAGAGGTAGCCCACACCACTTGTGCATAGGGACACTTAAAAAGCATATGGTTTACACTTTCCTCTTGATCTCCACATCTACAACACTCTCCTGTGAGTGTTACATTTTTTGGTTAAAGTAACACTTTTCAATCACAGTTCTACCTTTAGATCTGGTTTGTAAATAATAAACTCAATCAGGACATACACACATCAAATATAAAACTCTCTAGTGAGAAAAGAAATAAAACTAAGCATGTATATAATTTATACCTCGCAGAGTTCATCAGAGATTAATGCCATTCCATGAGCATATGGAATCTGATAATTTTGTTCAGATTGAGTATCTGTTATCGGGTTTCCGAGTATATAACCCTATTTTCGTAAGAAATTATATAACTATCAATCTTTAATGTTTGACAAAATGTGCATACTATAAGAAGCAGTTCAATATCAACTCACCATTAGATTTATAAGAGGTTTGCACCTGCATCATAGCGTCTATGTTGTTAAAAAGTGAGAACAATAGATTAAACGATATGAAGAAAAGTTTGTGAGAATTGATTGATCTGATAACTTTAAGAAAATAAAAAATATTTTGAGATTTCTTGAATGAGGGCGGAAACAATCATACCGAAATAATAATCTCCACCAGCATAAACAGGGTTGGAAAAAAACTGTGGATGCTCACTTAGTGCTTTAATGCACAAAGAAAAATGCTTTAAACAGAAAATTAAGTTTTTCTTTTTACCTTTTGAAGAAACTCATGGATCCTCTTAACTTCACCTGTGTCACTAATTTTATCAACAAGCGGAGTTCTTGAGTAGGAGAAGCCAGATCCAACAGGCTGATACAAGAATATTATGTTCGCCATCTGAGAAAATGATCAAAAATAGATCATCACGTTTGTGATCGATAAGTGAACACACTTCCGGCTATAAGTATAAGTAAAATAATGCGTCGCAAAATATTATAGAGGGTCTTCTTTTGGATTCTTCTCAGATTTAATGAAATAGTAGAATTCCTCTTCCTCACTTTTTTTCATGTTGCATGTGTCGCTCTCCCTCCCAATAATGATAAGGTAGGGACGTTGGTTTTATGTTCTAACTTACCACATCTTTATCTAAATATTGCTAGGATTTGGATATGACATTCAATCCTCTAAAAACGATATTAATCCTTTTTATAATTGATCTAAAAATCTTTATAGTAACAATGAATTAGGTTTCTATTTGGATATCTCTTTTTTTAAAAAATAAAAACTTTGAATTATTTTTCATTATTATATTTATTTTGTACTATCTCCCGAACTTACTCATTTAACTCACGGTTTATACAATCTGAGTCTGAACTGATAAATAAGAGCTCATATAATAAACTCTAACTCGCTCATGAAATACTTCAGCTCATTATGCGAGAGCTAGTTTATTCCTATCCCCGTAGCTTTCTGAATCGTCAACAATTGTCAGCTGCCACACTATTAATTTTTGAAAGAAATAGTTAAAGAAAAATATAAGCAGGCACAAGCGATTTAATTAGTAATCTGAATAAAAGCAAACAATCGCGCATAGCGAAATTACTCTCCGATAATCATATTGTCTACAAACATTTCATGTTATACACTTTTATTCTTTATACTTAAAGGCCATGAGGTTCTATTACAAAAGTTGGCCACTGATCCACCTTTGGACCAGGATAAAGGTCTCTCTTGGTAGATACTCTGGCGTGTGTCCACATCCCTATAGTCAAAACGCTCAAAACAATTAGAAAACACTTTTCAATGTAATGCAATGGAAATAAAAATGTTGATTTGAAATGAGTAACTTGCTTTGATAGTAGCAAATGTCATCTTATTGGAATATGTTCTCGTGTATCTGTCAAAAGAATGATTATACGTGAGTTTAATAAGTTTGTGATACGACGAGAAAATGAATTAAAAAGAGAAACGTAAAACAATATATACCCAGCGATTTGATCGTTGATCATCCAAGGCTTCCAGTCATGAGTGATGGAATAATTGAGAGATTTTATCCAGGCTTGAGTTGCAAAGGAAGGCAACAACAAATCATGATCACCACTGTTCACCATAAAAGGCACAAATTTTGTAAGTAGGAGGAGTGAACAAACTTGTTTACGATTGATTTATACGATCTTTGGTTTTATAGATACTAAAACCGAATGTAATTTGGTTCGGTTGTTGAAACTTCGGTTTTGTTTTCAGCTTGGATTTGGTTTTGTAGGAATTAGAAAAATTAATTTAAACTTAAATATATAATGATTTAAGGAAATTTTCTTATTTGCATAATATATATGGATATGTCTATTTGAATATGTATATATATATTTGCTAAGGGTCCGCGTAAATACATGGGTGTAACAAATAAATGTAAATTTTCATTAATGGTATTTTAATTTTACGTGGTAACCCACATACTTTTTTAAAAATATTTAATATGGTAATTTTTGTTTTAAAATGAATTTCAACTTTATACATTTCATTTTATAGTAAAGTTTAACTATCTCTTTTATTATAATAAATCAGATTTTAATTCTTCGCATTCTATCTTAATGGATAAGAGATAAAAACAAATTATATCAAAATAATATATGCATCATATCAAATCTATACCTTGTATTAAAAATAATTTAAAAATTAAAAAACATAATTAATAAAAAAAACTAAAAAATTCTCAAAAACTTTTAAAAACCAACATTGTTTTAAATATAATTTTTTAAATGTTGTAGTCTCATAAGTAATAATTTTACCTCATGCCAAACTAATTTATAAACTAGTTAAAATTTATAAAATAAAACATCAATAAAAATATACTAACATTCTCATCAAGTAATCGAAAATTCGTTCTTATAAGCTCATTATTTGTTTCAAAAAATTTTATATTTCCACTTATGACTATATGGGTTAAAAAATTTAGAAAATGAAACATAAGTAAACCTATAATAATATTCTCATCAAGCAATAAAAATTCTTATAAACTCATTACTTTTTTAAAGTTTTATGTTTTCACTTACAAATAAAAAACATTATATCACAACGATAAATACAATTTTTATCCAATTAAATTAATCTCAAAGTTTAAGATTCAGTGATTAGATTTGACCTGATCCGTTGGGTTTAACTAGGTTTTTATGGTTTTATCCGAGTCTTATATAGTCCGAGTTTTAAGAAGAATTCGGCCCGAGATACCTACCGGGTCGCGGTTCAACCTGTTCGACTGGCTGGTCCGGTCCGAGTTTCAAAACACTAGTTTTATCTCTATAGTTGTAAATATTTTGCCCACCCCTACTTGTAGTTTGTATAGGGAACAAAACCAGTTTTCATTATAGATTTAACTATTACCTGAAGATAAGAGACCGGTAGCCGTTAATGCTATTATTCATATGGTATGATACACTGCTTTTAATGTTATTATTGTATGGTATAGTACGATTATATCGCAACCATTCTCCTATGCTCCCCTGTATTCATAGATAGTCCCAAATTTAGATTATATAAAATTTTCTTTATAATATCGCAATTGATCAATGATCTTTAGTTAAGCATGCAAATACCTTATTGATTTGAAGAGCTTTGCGAACGCTCTCTTTGTTGGCCCAGCGTTCAAGAAGATGATACCGATAATACTGCAAAATCATCCTTGTAAATGTTTATTTGAAATATTGTACTTATGGGATTCATCTATTTTAATTAGATTCCTAGTTTTAGTAACTAAACTTAAAAGATTGTAGAACCATACTGTAGAGAATAATACTTCTTCTCTTAGAGATTACAACTTTATTTAAACAGAGCAGATGGTTAGGTAACATAGATACAACAATATTACAATCTCAATAGAAGAGTTAAACTAACATATTTACTTAGTTATTGCCTATCTATCCTCAGGACGTTGATCATAAAGTAATTACAAAATTTGTTAGAGTTAATAAAAATAATTTCATCATAATAGTTGCGTAAATTTGTCTCTAAAAGTGTTATTTTAATGTTTCATTGTTTACTCTATGGTTTAACTATCTACCAATAAATGTGGAAATCAACCGGATGTCTAGATTTTATAAATGATATAAACGATCTGAACCTCTTCCACACTAATCATACAATATATAGTACCCAAATTCCAGATCTTCGCATGAATATTTATCTTCTGTAATATTTGGTTATACAAGATAACTTCAAACTAAGCTTGTAAAGAGGATCATCTAATTTTGAATTGAGTTAATAAGAGTTTTCTCTACAAACCAAGCTTTTACAATAAATATCTTTTATAATTTACAGTTATTATACAGACATGATTTTCATAATAATATTGTCAGTTATGATTAAAGGTACTTGTTGTGAATTCGGGCTAAATTTAGAAATATTTTAGAAAACGTAACCAAAAATAAACCAATGCATTTGAGGCGAATACTTTTTTGCCTATATATGTTATGCTTTTTCATATATAAGCAGAACAAAATTTTTGATAGAATACGAGCGGAAACAGATAAAATCAAATGTTTTCCCAACATGGAGGAAAGATGTATTACTTACAAAGCAGTCAGGAGATATAAGTTGTGTATTTGGATCATCACAATCTGGTATTAATATATGATGTATATTTATTTTGTCAGTGCACTGTAAACACCAAAAAAAACCTGAATTAGTGATGATATTTGTTACTACGAGAAAAAAAGTATCAACCGAATTTAAGAGTGTCTACCTTACGGTATTCTTTAACAAGTTTCAAACATTTTGTGTTACGTGGATCCACATTGAAATAATTTCCCTTGCAGATTGTCTTCATTGACTGTAAATATTTGTTTTCTGAACATTGTTATATCGATTGAGGCTTTGAAAATTGGCAAGGTTAGATCAGGTTCGTAAAAAAGAAAAATATAAAAATGGTTAAGACTCTGTAGTGGCAAATTAAAAAAATAAATGATGCCATATATTTGATATACCTTGTAGAGTTCATCAGAGATTAATGACATTCCATGAGCAAATGGAATACGATAATTTTGTTCAATTTCAATATGTGTTATCGGGTTTCCGAGCACATAACCCTGTTTTTGGCAAGAAAATTTTAAGTGTTCGAGAAAATATACATATAAGAAGCAATAATTAAATATTAATGACCTGTAGATTTATAGGAGGGTTGCAACATATATAATTTCCTGCATCACAGTATCTATGTTGTTAAAACGTGAGAGAAAAACATTGGATTACTTGAACGATGGGCGCCGGAATGTGATAAAGGTGTATATGTTGATATGATTAAAAACATACCTTTTGAGATTTCTTGAACGAGGGCCGGAATAATCATACCGGCATAAGAATCTCCAGTAGCATAAAAAGGGTTGGATAAAAATTCTGGATGCTTGCTTAGCCACTGTGAAAAAGCAGAAACACACTGTAAATACCAATTAACACCTTAATTGATGAGCTAAAAGCTGGCTGAATACCAAATAACACGTTAATCATCTCATGCTCGGTTGGAATAAAAAATCAGAACGTGTAAAGCAATGAGACTACATCTCATCGGAATCGGTATCACGGAATCAACTATCAATCAATAACTATACACCAAGAGAATTACAACAAACACAAGAGCTTTAATGAACCACGAAAAATGTTTAAAAATTGTCTTATAACCTTTTGAAGAAACTCATGGATCATCGTAACTTCATTTGTGTCACTAGTTTTATCAAGTGGAGTTCTTGAAAATGAGAAGCCAGCTCCAACAGGCTGATCCAAAAATATTACGTTCGCCATCTAAAAAAAAGATCCCGCATTTTATAAGATCAATAATGGATAATTGGGTTTGTGATCGACATATGAACATACTTCCAGCTACCTTTGTCCATGAATATGTAGTAGAGAACAAAGAAGGGACACTTCCATTGTAAACCTCGGACTTCAAAGCCAAAGGACCTATTTTTTTTTTTTCCACTTTAAGCAAGCCTTTGAAAATAATCTTTAGAGAAAGAGGGAAAAAAAAAAAAATAGATTTACCAATCTCTAAAAGAAGGCCAGTGATCGAAGAACATCCAGGTCCTCCATTTAACCAGAGAAGAAGAGGGTCTTCTTCGGGATTGTTCTCAGACTTGATGAAATAGTAAAACAGTTGTGCTTCCTCTTCCTCACCAATACCAATGTACCTTCATTCAGAAGAATGACTAATTTTTAACTCCAAACTCAAAAGAAATTGTTGCAAAAGAGAGATTTAACAAACCCGGTTTCGAGTTCGAAAGGAAGAGGGCCTTCAAAACCAGGAAGAAACTTGACGACAGAGCCAGAATCAGCATGATGACTCAATAAAAATAGAAGCAGAAGCAGAAATTTTAGTATCAAACTCATCCTCTCTTAATTTCTATATATTGATACCTTTTAGGACCAAAAGAGCTTTTATAAATTACCAAAAGATAAAGTGATAAGGTACCGTTTTCTCATTCATAATGACCCACCTGCCACAGTGATTGATTCCTGTCTTTGACCCCATGCATATTCATTTTTCATATAATCTTAATGTACTTTCCATTTTTGTTTGGCTAAAAATCTATAATATATTTTTATCAAAAACAAAAATCGATAATATTTTTTGTATTAATTTTTTTCTTCTCGTTTATACATATCCTTTTTCCAACATTCTTTTCAAAATTATTTTGAACATATATTTTTTTAAAAGGTCATGAATCAAGATAAACACAACAACTAACCAATCTCGACAATATATATTATATAATTTGACAGAAAAATATTTTGATAATAAAAGTACTTGATCCAACTTAAAAAATATGATGAAAAGTGAAATATTTTTCATCTTTAATTTAGAAAGACGATGGACTGCGAGACTCTTTAATATGAAAAGTGAAACATTTTAAAACTTAAATGTATATATTTATATTAAGAAAACAGATTATTTAGTTTTATTTCAGATTAATTTTTTTAAATATTCTCGAAACCATTTAAGCAACAATTTATACTCTAAATATATCATTTAATATTAATATATAATAATTTAATAAAAATTAATTAATTATGTATGACCCTATAAACAAAATTTCTTTTGAGTAGTCCTTGTTCACATATTTGTTGAGTAGTCCTTGTCCACATATTTTTGGGTGGACTACATCCACTCATGTCGTAAACACGAGTTGGTTCTGACAATAGTTATTTTGGGGTAGCCATATTAAAGAACTTTGGAAGTTTGGAACCACTTAGATTTGGGTTTCCGAGTTTGTCTCCTCATCTTCTATCGGAATTTATGATCTCTGGCCTCTGATTGAATTCATTTTGTTTGTTCGGATGCGTTAGTTGTAGGCTTGATTTGGTGTTTGTGAGGTCCCATCATTTGCAATTGTCTTATGAAGTTTTATCAATCGTGGTGTTGGGATCATTTGTTTGCCTCTTTTGGGCTTTCGTTTCTCTCTTTAGGGGTAAGTTTCTCTTCCTCGGCTAATTAAGTTATTGTTAGTTAAGGGTTGAGCTTCTGAGTCATGTCTGGAGTTTTATTTCCGTAGTATTAAGCTTGAATACTTAGTTGTTGTGGTGTTGAAAGGCCTAAGCGGTTCTCGTGTATCCGGTAGAACCTTGACAAAGGCCAAGTTTGGAGAAGGCCAACCCTTCCTTGGCTTTCGTTTCTCCTAACATACACTGGGGTGTAAGCAAAATTTATAAATATGGTATTTATTTTTTTTCTAAATCAAATACCCAAACAGAACAAGAAATTAACCATTTTTCTGTTTTATAAAAGAAATAACGTAAGATTGTTTTAAATGTATTTTATTTAATTGGTTACTCAACTGTTAAACATATAATGGTATAGTACGAAAAGAAATGCAAATAATGGGGCTCAAACACTGTTTATGACTGTTTTTAAAAGAATGATTACTGCAAAATACAGTAGTGGGTGGGTCTTTATTCTTTATTTCACATGTGACGACCGCGGTTTGCTTTACAAGTTTTTTTTTTTTTTTGTTATTAAAGTTTTCATTAAACTAACGTTTTTGGTTTTGGTAAAACAACTTCTTTTTTTTTTTAACAACCGTAATAAAAGTATCGGAGCACAAAAAAATTCTAAAATGAAAAAACAGAGAATCTAAAGAAAAAAGAACTATCGGAGAAAAATTAAATATATAGTAGATATAACCAAAACCGACCAACAAAGCTGCATTAACCAAGTCCTTGAACAAGGTTTCAAACATGCAAACGTCCAACAAAGCTATGCGATCATACAACCATTAGACCATGAATTATTCTGGAAATGTCACTCTGACTTACATTTTAGGTAGGATTTGTCTGCTTATGTCGTTCTTTTCTTTTCTATTTTATTTTTGTTATTGATATAACAGATGTTAATTGATTTAAAATTGCTTGAAAATTGACTTTGTTTCTTTGTTCGATGTATCGTAGCCTATACTTATAAGGCATGATTTACTGGCTTTTAATTATTGCATGTCAGCGTATTCACTTAGTTTTGCAATTACTTAGTTTTGCGTGCCCCAACTATCATAGCTTTGCTTTTTTTTTACCACCAATATAGATGATAACGGCTAAATCTGACTCAATCTGATTGAGTTTTTGAACTTGGCTGATTTTTTTTTGGGTGATTTTTAGCTGAATTTGACGGAATAAGTGAAAATTTAAATACTAATAGCTAAATCTAACTAAATAGCTGAATTATTGAAAATTAATTAAATAAATAAACTAATGAAAACAATCAAACAAGTGTTTCAAACATAATTATCAAATAAAAGCTATAAACTATCAAAATTAGTTATTAACTTTTTTTGAATAAAACTTAATTTATTTTTAGTTTTAGTATACAAAGTTTTGAAGTAATATTTTTTAATACTAAAATTAGATATTGATAGTTTTAAATTTTAATAATAATTTATTTTATCAAATATGGGAGAAAATATTTTAATTACTTATTCAGGTGATTTTGTAAATATAGACTATTTTATGCAAAGTAATATTATATTATCCAAATTATCATACAAACAAAGCAAATGAATCTATAAATTGGATGTCACGTTTGTTCCCAAAATTAGATTAGTAAAAACAGTAATCTAAAAAATTGATTCAAACCAAACCAAACTCTTTTTAATCTGAATCAAAATACCTAAAAGTAATCGAAAACATATATTATTAAAGTAATAAAATTACCTAAATATCTACAATTTATTAAAATTAATAAAAATTATTGAAAGTTTCTCAAACCAAAATTTTAATAAATTATTCCAAAGTATTCATTGTTACCTAAATACCCGAAAATGAATGACTTTTACATGTTTGAAATTTTGAATAGTGAATTTATATATCTGAATTTTCTATAGTTGACTCATATTATCCAAATCACTTTTAAAGATACATTTCGAAAGTAATTTTTTATATATCCTGAATACTTTACTGGATCTGTTATTATCCAACTTTTTCCAAAATAAACATATATATGTATCAGTTGCTGTTGAATTGTTGAAATCTAACAAAAATATTTTGTTGAATTGTAGAATGTAGCTGAATTTGACATAATATTTTTAGATAGCAAATGGTATTGCCTTAATAGCTAGATCTAGCTAAATTTCAATATATATATATATTATTTTTCAGCAAATATTTTTAATTACCCTAGAGCTTTGGATTTTACTGGGTCGGTGGGGGAAGAAAAATGCGATAATGCCATGAAGTATGTGTCGAATCTCACATTATCTTCTTCCAGTTTTTTTTTTTTTTTCCCCCTTAGATTAACTTTTGTTTCTTTCATTGTTGTTCTTTTTTCTGCTGGATAGTTCATTCTTGATATTTTTTCTAAATAGGCCATTCCAGTTTTTACTCGTGATTAATGTTGTTGTGTTTGGATAACGTATTCTCTTACCACATTATGCTTGTGATTAAATAAAGAGTACTATCTTTGGTGTCCTTATCTGAGTATGTGGAGAAGATAATAGCTGCAATTGATGCTCTCAGGACCAAAGGAAAATATTTTATTGTGTTATTACTACAATTTTTAAAAAATGTTACATGTTCATTGTCCCATTATACATGTTGTCCTATTTGAGCATGCAAAAATATACTTGTTAAACAAAATTCACAAAGATCATACACCATATGATGAGCATACAAAAATATACGCCCATTCCCAACCAAATGATGAGCATGCAAATTGCTGCCAGGGGCAACACTAACAAGTCATGAATTGTCTCATCCTTGCACCTGTTTTTATAGTGAAAAAAAAAAACAAAAAACATGTGTTTAAATGAAATCTGGAAACAAAGAGAGATTGTGACATCATAGAAAAGAACAGTTCATACATATTACACACATCAGAGATTTTATCTTCACTAACTAATAAAGATGGGAGAAAATTCCCAAGGTCTATAATTAGAGCTCTCTCCCACAATCTGAATCTAACACCTTTCTTATGATGTTAAAACTCATCCTGTGAGTACCAACCAACATATCTAGCACACCAGTATTCTCAAGGTTTATTAAAAACGTAGAATATACCGTATAATGTTTCTCCAGCTCCTGCACTGCAGAATCTACATCCATCTTGAGTGTATTTACACGAACATAATGTGGTTTCAAATGACCTGCATCCAGACATCCAGTTAGATCCAAAAGGCCATCAATCAAAACCACCATATGGGAGAATGATTCCAAACAAAGAAATAAATATGTGGATAATTAAAAAAATCTGCGGGTACAAAATTTTTGATCTGTGAATAACCAAAAAGATCTGCGGATACAAAAAAATAAATCTGTGAATAACTAAAAAATTATGCGGGTACAAAAACCTGCGACAACAAATCTGTGGTTTAAGTAACAAAATATGCGGTTACTTTTACAAACAAGTAAAACACATGTGATTCTTCATGGTGTTTCATTAGACCCTGCATATGTTTCATCCCCAACAACCAATCACATTATAACGTAAACAAGATGAAACACAAAGTGAAATATGAAGAATCATGTGATTAAAAGTATAAAGAATCCATCAATAAACCAAGATAGGGTAACTAACAAGGTAAGCAAACACATTAAGGTTACTGGAACTCGATTCTTCGTTTACAGAGATCAGAACCATCAGAATACAAGTCAGCCATTATACATCTGCACGTGTGTGGAATATGAATTAAATATATTTGATAAAGAAAAAGACTTCTTTCTCTCTGTTTTCTTCTTAACAAGGAGAGAGAAGAAGAACTACCATAGCAACAAACACAGAGATCCCACCGACATCAAATACTAGGTAACTTCTAAAAAAGCTTCACAGAGAAAAACCCAGAAGAATAAGAAGAATGAAAAAAACAAAACAAAAACCCGTTTAATCCTATTTTCATAAAGTCAGAAACAACAACAAAGAAAAACAAAAGCTTTCAACTGCAACAGCAAATACTGAAAACCCCATAACCAATAATGAAAATTTTTTGCCAAAAATCATATAAAGAAGAATCAACAATGAGAGAATAACAAAAAACAGAAGAAAAAAAAAAAAAGAAACGTACCCATTAATGTTCCTTTTTGGGTTTTAGCCACTATTTGATAAAGAATTCAAACAAAATTCAAACAACGATGGAGCAGAACAAAACGAATTAAAGGTTAAATCGAGAGAGAAAGAGAGATTACATTCTCAGGTTTGCCTATGATTTTGGCGACGGTGGAGGAAGCTTCCGAGAGAATCGAAGATGTATCGACGCCGTCTAGGGTAACGTTGGTGGAGAGGTTGAGGAACGACATTTTCTTCTTCTTCTTCTCTTCTCTCTCTTCTCTATCACTCGACGAGGAAGAGAGACGGCGACGAGGTTTTTGGTTTTCGATTAGGTCGATTATTGGTTTTTTTTTGTTCACAGATTTAGGTTACAAATGAATTAAAATTGTGGGTTTTAAAAAAAAAAAAAAAAAAAAATGGTGAAAAATTTGAAACGTTTCAATTTTCAGTGTGTTTGAATGGCATTTTCGTTAATATTTAAACAATACTGGTTTTCTTGACATATCCAAAGTGGTTTTGCTAATTACTAAATTGGAGGCTATTCTAGTTATTTTGCCATAGTTTTAGGCCATTCTAGGTAATTCACACCTTAAATTATACATATTGCCACTATACTACCACACATTTGGTTGTTTAAATTATATTGTCAACTACTCTTTAGGGTATACCGATTTTGATAGACTAGCAAAAGCCTCTGTGTCACTTCACTGCCTCCAACAAAGGGTACTATAATTTTCATCAAATACCATGTTGGTAATTATATGCTTTTTTGTTGTAATTATTACTGCAATTTTTGAAAAAATAATTTATTTAAAATATTTTGTCTAACTACTTTCTAGTGTATACCGATTTTGATACGCTAGCAAAAGCCTTTTGTGTCGTTGCCTCAACATTTTTCTTTTTTCTTTTTTTTGGTCAATAGATTTTCATTGCTTAATTAATGTAACCAAATACAACGAGAACTACAATTCAATATAATCACAAAGGTGGGGCTAGAGATAGAAATAGACAAGATAGAGCACATCTTCAAACGAGAAAATCTGCAGCCTGAAGGATCCTGCTAAGATCACACTGTACGATGTTTGAAGTCAAAAACAACTTAGACTAAAGTTTGAACCTTAACCTATTGGTCATTGAGTTCGTTGGGATATCTAGATCCAAAGACCCGTCCATCACTGAAACTGATGAGGTTCTCTACCCACAGAAGGATGTATTCTCTCCATAAATGAGGAAGTGCATGTCTCTAAGAATGGACATGGAAGACAAATCTCAAAGGTATGGTATTGTTGCTTTCGCGACATACGTTTTCTTTCGTTCGCTGCCTTCAACGGCCGGGCTGAGCCAATTCTACTTGAGATTTCTCTCCAAAGAAGAACAAAAGAGCATAAGTCTCTCCCAGCTCTGGACAGCTGCAACATCGCCGGAGGTTGGAGGTAGCATCACTTGGTTCTCACAGTGGCTGAGAGGGAGACAGATAAACCAGAAAAGAAAGAAGATGCAAATAAGTACAGAATAGCTAGAGACGGAGGTTTTCCGACGCCGGCAAGTTTTGGCTATACCGGCGTTGGAGGTCGTGGAGTTTTTTGTTGCCTCGATGCTTGTATCTGAATGAGTTTTTTGTTATTACCTTCAATTAACCACATGAGACTTAAAAAATGTTTGCCTACCATTAAAATGAATGTCGTCACTCTACATAACAAATTTCATTCATCTATTATATATGATTTATTTATGTATATTTATACATCCTAAAATTATTCTCGATTAATATTTTCATAGACTCCCAAAAACAATTACATCTTGGTATCATAAATGGGTAAATCAATTTGTAATAACCTTGATCGCCGTATCTTTTCATAACTAAGATATTTTATATAGGAAGCAAAATTAGAGTTGGGGCATTTTGATCATAAATAAAAAGTTTCATTCAATATTTCAAAGGAAACAACATTCCCTTGAGATGGGAATACAAATTAAACATACGAGCAGGAATTTTGAACAAGTTTGCTATGGACATTCCTTGAAAAAAATTAAAACTCGACTTGAACATCTGAGAAGGCAATATGATATTTATAAACGTGTCACAAAAAAATGCCACTAGATTGAGATTCAATGAGTTCGAAGAGGTAGACATGAGCAATGACTGGTGGGATCAAATTATTAAGGTGAATTATAAGTTGTTCTTGGGGTAAATATATTTTTTGGTAATGCAAACATATTTTCAACTATAATTGAACTTTACTTTAAAATTACAGGGTTGTCCTGAAGCCACAAAACTTCGTCAGTATCCATTACGTGATATTCCATTTCTTGATCAGTTGTACAACAAAGTTACAATATCGGTAAGTGAAGGTTGGCAACACCAAGATGGTCCAAGTAATTTGCCTCAAGATGTAGAATCTGAACAAGAAGAAGACTTTGATGAGATGTTATCACAAATCCACAGGTCTGAAATTAGTCCGAAGACACAACAAACACATGGTTCAACCAGCTCTCATGTGAGACCAACCAAGCTAAAACTTTCGAGGGAAAGACATAAACCAGATCATTGGGATCGTATCACAAATACTCTGGAAAATCAAGAGAGATTCTGGACGACGGGTCGGAGAGCATTTGATTCTTTTAACCCATTTAGTTGTGTCATATGCACTGATGAGTTGTTAAAGATATCTACACTAGATAATGATGGGAGTTGTATTGGGCAGCTCTTGATTATCTAGCCAAACATGAAAACAGTCGTGAGATCTTTATGACTTTACCAAATGAGGCGCAAAAGATTAAGTATTTAGAAAGGGTCACAGGAGAAAAGAACTAGGCATTTTTAAGTTTTCATGATAGATTTGACAAAACGTGGTATTTTGGTCATATCCACGAAATTATTTGTGGAAATTTTGTGGGTATATGGATTTTTTCTAGTAGTGTAGTTCTACTACAACCAGATCAACCAAACAGAACATGATTTAATCAACAATAAGAATGATTATATAGTTCGTCGTATAAACTGAAATATAGAAAACAAGCATGCAAGTTATTCAGTAGTCTAAATCGAAACAAACAATCATGCAGCACAAACATTTCATGTTACATATTTTCATTCTTCATATATAAAGGCCATGGGCCTCTACTACAAAGGCTGGACACTGATCCATCTTTCAAACATGATAGAGGTCTCGTGTGGTTTATACTCTGCCGTGTGTCCACTTCCCTTTATAAGAAAAAAATAAACAGTTAAAAAACACTTTATTGTACTGCAATGACAGTAAAATTGTTAAGTTGAAACAAGAAGACTTGCTTTTACTGTAGCAAATGTCATCTTATTGGAATAAGTTCTCGTGTATCTGTCAAGAAAAAGGCAACAATGATTTTTATGTGAGTTTGATAATTTTTTGATACGACTAAAACTGAGTTAACAAGAGACAACTGAAGCCAAAATATATTTATGTACCCAGCGATTTGATCGTTTGTCATCCAAGGCTTCCAGTCATGACTAATAGAATAATTGAGAGATCTTATCCAGGCTTGAGTTGCAAGGAAAGGCACCATCATATCATGATCACCACTGTTCACCATAAACCGCACAAATCTTATAATCTCTTAAACCTTGTTTGTAGGAGTGGACAATCTTTTCATCGTTATATTTTAGTTTATTTATTTTATTCTCGGTTTTTGAGAACTAAAAAAAAGAAAAGAAAAAACGATTTATAATTTGGTTTGGCTACGGTTTAGTTGATATAGTTTTGATTTTCTTTGAAAACTAAATATAAAAAAGTTATATAAAGAATTATTTATAATTTAGTTTGGCTACGGTTTGTTTTTGATATAATTTTGATTTTGTTGTATTTAGAATTTTTTTTAAAAATATATAAATATACATCTGAGTTAAAAATATACTATATGTACGTAACATGGATTTGTCTATATTTAGTTATTTACTATGTATATATAACTAAAAGGTATACAGTTCTAATCAATTTTGGTTTTATTCGGTTCAGTTTGGTTTACACTAAATTTTATTTTGGGTTTTGTTTTTAAATAACAAAAAAAAAACTGTTTTGTAAACATCTTTCTGATTGATTCAATTCGATTCGGGATTCTGTTAGTGATCATTTTTCCCACCTCTACTTGTGGTTGTATAGGGAACAAGATCAGTTTCAACTCTTACTTGTAGATAAGAGATCGGTAGCCGTTAAGACTGTTCTTCATATGGTATGTCACGCTGCTCTTGATGTCGTAATTGTACGAAATATTTTTATAGTTACATTGCACCCATTCTCCTATACTTCCCTGCAATTATGTAACACCCGTGTTCCAGAATTAATTTGAATCAAATCGCGTAAATTAAAAAGTAAGAATTAAGCTACGGAATAGCTATTCTGACGGTTTTAGATGTAAACCGAGTCACGAAAATCATTAGAGGACATTACGATTTAATTCTGGTTTGGTTAGTGGTTTAGGTTGTTTAAATTAAACATTAAATCAATTTTATGAAGTGGAAGCTTATGATTGGTCAAGGATTAATAGAGAATTTGCAGAATTTTGATTAGTGGATGATTTTTAATTGCTGAAGTGGCTAGTTATGAGTGGTTCAAAGTTATTTTGTGATTAAAGGAGAAAACCCGGGCTTCAAAGAGTTGACAATTCCGGACGAACCAGTCATCGATTTTTGATGATTTTGGTCTTGGATTAAAGATGAAAAGAACATGGTTCCAATCCAAGTCGAATCGCGTTAAAAGGACAAGCCAAACTCGAGTTATGACCAAATTAATTGGTCTAGTTCTCCAGAATTCCTAAATTAATTAGGAATTGGTTAAAGTTA
The DNA here is from genome assembly GCA_026770425.1 of Boechera divaricarpa. NCBI lineage: Eukaryota > Viridiplantae > Streptophyta > Magnoliopsida > Brassicales > Brassicaceae > Boechera > Boechera divaricarpa. The sequence goes on along the minus strand of CM049186.1, from coordinate 2,173,440 downwards.
AATGGACCTAATTTAAACCAAATTCTACCGTATATAAGCTCATAAAAATCGATCCTAACCTCAATTCCTCTTATTTTGGTTGAGCTTTGGGGCTGTGAAAGAGGGAAAAGAGAGAAGCTTTGAGTTGAGAGAGAAAACAAATTTCCATATGAAGAGGTCAGAGACAGACTCGATATGTCGTGGGAGAAAAGGGATTCGACCTAGCATAATATTTTCAAAGTTAATAAAACTTTCTGGAGTTATGGCTAAGACTTGTATCTAGATTATCCAAGTTACAGATCTTGATTTGGATTATTATTCTAAGAGTTATTCATGTTCTCGTTAGGTCTTTGGAATCTGTCGCGAATCTGGACCAGTGTACGTTGAAATGGTGATCGGACGTTTATCCGTTATCAGATCGATCTAAAACTTTGTGGATAGCTTCAGAACATCCAGGAGTCAAGTTTAAATGGTGGAAATTGGAAATAGACGGTTAGATTCCGATATGTAGTTGCATCTTTGAGACTGATAGTTTCTATCAGATTTCTAGATTATGTCGGTTTAGATAAATGTGGTTTTGATTGTGTTTTTGGTTTATTCAGAAGCTGATCTTAGAGGGTCTTCTAGATAAGAGAAGCTCATGTTTAGCAAAGTAGCCAAGATGAGTGCAGGACCATAGGCTTAGCTATGTGTAGCCCTGTCAATTCTGACCCGCACCCGCGGCCCCGCTGTTTTTGACTCGCACCCACGGGCCCAGCTGGTTTTGACCCGCAGCGGGGCGGGTTTAGAATTTAGGCGGGTTAGCGGGTTGAACCCCGCGGGCCCTGTGGGTAACCACACAGCATATTTATTATAATTGTTTTTTAGTTATAGATTAATCTTTTGACTTGGATTAGTCGGTCTTCTCACTAAATTTGATTTTAGGTCCAACAAATGGTCCATAGTCCACAATTATTAGAAAAAAAAATCGATTTCCCTAAACCTAAAACAAAATCGATTTCCCTAATTCCCTTACCCTAACCTAAATAAAAATCGACTTCTCAACATCTCCAGCGATTTCGATCTCAAATCACCAATCTCACACTCACTCTCAGCCGCTTCTCCCGCTGGAGTTATATCCATCGTCCTCGGCTTCTGTAAACGACGAGGCAACCACTTCTGTATGTACTCATCTCTCTCCCTCCCCTTCTTTGGTGTAATACCACTGCTTGACAAAACCAGATTTTATAGTTTTTGTTTTTAAATATTTTTAAGAGAGATGATTAGGGTTTTAAGGTTTTATAGAGGTTTTCATGGGAATTGGATTTGTTGAGGTGAGTTCTTAAATTTTCTGGGTTTGAATAAGAGATTGGTGGAATGTCTACATACACATTTACTCTAGAGATATTTATGTATGTGTTAAAGGTTCATATCACCTGAAAATGCCAATCAATCCAGCAAGAACCCTCCTACTCAAGGATCGACCTCATCAAAAGATGATAGTGATAGTCTAGAAGCTAAGAGTAAAAGACAAAAGAAAAACACTTCCAAGGTATGGGAAAACTTCGTAGTCATTACAAAGGTTAGTAGTAGTGTAGCTGAACTTAGAGCCTAGTGTAAGCATTGCTTGAAAGATTATGCATATGACTCACATAAGTAAGGAACCACAACTTAAGATCGTCACTCATTGACATGCCTTAGAACGCCTAGGAATGGTGATGTTAGTGATATGCTAGTTACTGCTGGGAGAAAAATACAATCAAAAAAGATTGATCAGGGTATTTTCCGTGATATGGTATCAAAGTGTATAATTGAGCATGATTTGCCTTTCTCCTATGTTGAATATAGTAGATTTAGGATGCTGTGGAAGTATTTGAATCCTGATGTGTCATTTATAAGTAGAAATTCAGTGCCAGCAGATATTTACAACTTCTATGAGAATGAAAAAAAAAGTTGAAACTAGAATTGTCTGAAATTCCCCGTAGGATTTGTTTCACTTCTGATTTATGGACTGCCATACCTATTGAGGGGTATATGTGTTTGACAACATATTACATAGGTAGAGATTAGAAGCTAAAGAATATGATTCTTTCATTTATTGCTTTACCTCCTCCTCATACTGGTATGGATTTGGCTATGAAGACGCTTGAGATTTTGAAAGAGTGGAGAATAGATAAAAAGGTGTTTTCCATTACCCTAGATAATGCTACCAACAATGATACAATGCAAAATATTCTAAAGAGGCAGCTGGTTTTAGAAGATAATTTGATGTGCAAGGGTGAGTTTTTTTCATGTAAGATGTGCTGCCCATATCCTTAATCTGATTGTTCAGAAGGGGTTGATAGTGATTGGGACATCACTACATAAAATCAGAGAGAAAGTATCAAGTATGTTCAAGCTTCAGAAGGGCGTAGGAAGATGTTTGGTACTTGTGTTAACACTGTTGGACTTAAAATCAAAGCTGGTTTGGCGTTGGATGTCCCTGCAAGATGGAATTCAACTTTTAAAATGCTTAACAAAGCAATCCTCTACCGTGAAGCTTTTAATTATTATAAAGGTATGGATCCTAACTACACATATCTTCCAACAGAAACAGAATAGACATTTGTGAGCTGCTACAACCATTTGATGAGATAACCAATTTGATCTCGGGTTCTACATATCCAACATCAAACTTGTATTTCATGCAAGTTTATAAGATTAAGTATTGGTTGCAAGTACATGAGAATAGCTCACAGTCTGTTATAGCTGATATGGTTATGGATATGAAAATACAATTTGATAAGTATTGGCATGAGTATTCTGATGTTCTGGCTATGGCTGTTGTACTTGATCCTAGAATGAAGATGACTCTTTTGGATTATTGTTTCTCAAATCTATCTGACACAACATGTAAAGAAAAAAAAAGTTGTGCGGGTTAAAATGAGTCAGCTCTTTGATGCATATAAGAGCACTTCTAATCCAACAAGTGAGAGCACTTCATCACAGCCGTCATGTCAACCATCTACTCAAGAAGATCAGAACCATGAGGTTCATAGACATGGAAAGCCATTATCAACTATGATGTAAGTCACAAGTCTCTTGTAATTTGTCTCTCTTTTAATCTTTTAGATGTACATTTATGACTAATAAAAGTTTCATTCATGTAGGACTTTCACAATTTCAGGAAAAAAATGTGTGTGCAAGTGGAAGATCAGCTTTGTACTTGTATTTTGAATAACCAGATATAGACATCATGATGTTTGCAAGCTTAAATGTGTTGGACTATTGGAAAGACAATACCATGCGCTTTGGAGAGTTAGCAACCATGGCATGTGATATTTTCAGTATACCTATCACTATGGTAGCTTCTGAGTCCTCCTTGGTGCTAGGGTTTTAAGCAAATATAAAAGTTTTCTTCTTCAAAAAAATGTTCAAGTTGAGTTGTGTTTGTAATTGGATGTGGGGATTCATAACATTTCACAATGGTAAGTTGTCTAAATTCTGATTTTTATTTTGCTTCTAAGTTCTGATATGAGTTATATGACAAGTTGTTTTTGATTTGCTTCTTTTAGAGACTGAAATTGAAGGACTTCCTTTTGGTGATGATGATTGTGTTACAACTGATTCTGTTATGGATTTAACAACGACTACGTAAGTATTTGTGTTTCCATAACTCCATTGTGGCTGATGACAGATGATGATGGATTAAACCACCAGCTGGTGGCTGATGATTGATGATGGTTTACTTTGTAATTTTCAGGTTATAAGTCATATGTCATAGGACATTTTTTTGTGCAGCTGCAAGACTGCAAGTACGAGTAGAAACAGAACCAGACCATGAATTAACAATTAGAGGTGTAAATGTGTAATGGTTTTGGATTTGAAGGTTTTATTTTGATCTTTGCAAGACTTGATTTTACAAATTTTTGTGCAGCTGCAAACATGTTTGTAAGCTTGTTTAATTAGAGTTTAATTAGAGTTTGAGACCATTAGTTTGTAAAAAACTAAAACAGGTGACTGATCATTGCGGGTTTTATGCGGGCTATTTAGTGGCTTTGCGGGTCTTGTAGCCATTTTTTGATTTTACGGGTTACCCACGGGCCCACGGGTTTAGGCGGAGTGGGTGCGGGTTTACAAAAAAAACCCGACCCTTATGCGGGACGGGTTCGGGTTGGCCAAATATATTCAATATTCGCGGGTTGGCAGGCTGCAGGTCGCGGGTCGATCCGCTTGACAGGCCTAGCTTTGTGAATATGATTGATAACATTTTGTTCATATTTGTAGACCTATAAGTTTGTGTAATGAGCCAAGTGGGGTTCTAGATCGAGTATATCATTATATGGTTGATTGGTTGAGTCGGTATTCATATTTTAATTTTGTTATTTTCATATTCATGTGTGAGTAGTCTGTAGATGGGGAGGATAACCTCAGTAAGTATTTATTAAATACTTATGCATCTCATTCTTGATATAGGTAAAGAAAAAGTGTGAGCTAGTAGAATCACGGCTATGAAGAGATGATGATTTAGATTTGAAAATTCGGGTTGGGGTGTTTCAAATTATATCATCACAATTTTTAATGATGTTAGAACGACACGTATTCTGTCCGATAGTGTCCTAATTACACGAGCTTTCGACATCTTCGGTGGCTACACAAATTTATATAAGTCATCTCTAAAGTAAACCCACTATTGAAACTCAGTCTATATCTCTTACACTGTTAAAATCATATGATTTCTGTTTTACCGCAGTGTGATTTTACAGCGTATGTGTAGTAAACATCCGAGTTTCAAGTTTTGTGTAGATATAGGCAAAGTTTCAATAATATGAAACTTTTGTCATCATATTTTATTGAGCCGGTTAATTCTTAGCATATTCATCTATATTAACAAAGCTTGACTCTTTCTTGTTTTGAGATTGATTTATGATCGTATGTTTGGAAGCTTAATTAAGTTTCTTTTGTTACAAGTTGTTGTTCGTTGTTAAATAGAATGTAGACATCTCTCTCTCTCTCTCTTTTCTTTTTCTTTCGTTAGAAAACTTTGAATGTAAATAGTACTAATCAAGAATAATAAGATGGCGTAACTTTGTAACTGTAAAAGTTATTATATTAAATCGACCAATTGTCTACTTGTCTACCTATACAAGTTATTATATTAAATCGAACCCATTAACCTATAATCTTAGATCATCCTTTAGATTTTAAATTTTTTTTCTTTATAGTAAGTATCACACATTATCAATGATATTAAAATGAAATTGGCATGTACCTTATTGACTTGTAGAGCTTCCCGAACGCTTTCGTGGTTGGTCCAATAAGTCAGGAGAGAATACCTATATAACTGCAAAAGCAACCTTCTTAATACTGTTTTTTTGAACAAAACTTCTATCTATAATGGTAGGAGCGAAATTTTATGGATCAAATAGGAGCAAAAAAGAATTATTAGATTATAAATTATCCCATATCGAAAAATAGGTTTTCAGAGTAGTAATAAATTAGTGTTGTGTGGCAATCTTCCACTTTTTAAGCTTTTGATTATGAGTTAGGTCTACATTTACTAATATGATATTCGAGTAGACCTTAAATTTTAGATATATAATCTAAAATATGAGTGATGTATATATAATAACACAAAGGAGAGCATAAATTGTCCCACATTGGAAATTGAGAAACTTTTAAAATTGTTGAATTAATTTGCTTATATACCCTAAATTTTATTAGAAATTTCAAATCTACACTATAATTTTAAAGAATTTTAAATTTAACTTTTAATTTTTTAATAACATTTTAGTCCTTAATTAATAAGTTAATAACTAAAATAAAATGATTTAAAATTTTATTTTAAAGATATTAATTAATATTTTTTTAATTCAAAATTTGTTTGTTGCAAAATAATCAAAAATAAATTTATAAAATATACAATCGAAATATTATCATGATAAATTAAAAATATACAATCAAAATTTTTTTTTATAAAGATTTTTCATGTAGATAATAATCTGATATATTGATGGTAAGAATAAATAATTTGATATAAAAAAATATAGTCAACGGACAAAAATAAATAAATCATAAGTTCAAAAGAGTAGGCATTGTAAAAATTAAGCAACTAATATATAAGTCGACTGATTTAATATAAATCTTTGGGAAAAAAAATTAAGTCAACAAAAATAGAATATAAGTCGACAGTTCAAAAAATAATTTATTAATAAGTCGACGTAAAATATAATAAGCCTACCGAAAATAAACAAATTGACAAAAAAAAATTATAAATCGACGCAAAAAAAAAAGTTAACAGATAAAAAAATTAGCAATGTAAAAAATCAGCCAATTAAAATATAGCTCTATTTTTTAAAAATAAATCAATGGTGAAAAAATCTATGTCGACAGAATTTAGTAGCTTTAATAATTAGTCGAGGTACAATAAAAAGTCTTACAAAAATAAAATAAAAATCAACGGAAAAAATTATAAATTGATGAACTTATAAGTCAAAAATTCCAAAAATCGATTATGTAAAAAGTTAACCAACCAAAAATAAGTAGATGGAGAATAAAATTAAGTGACGTAATTGAAATATAAGTTGACACTTGAACTTATTAATAAGTAAACTTAAAATGAAATAAGTCTACGGGAATATATGTATTATTTTAATTAATTTTAAGTTAATTAAGAAGATAATTATATAATTTAAATTACTGGCTTTGTAATAAATTAAAAATTCAAATCTTACTATCAAAAATATTTAAAAATTTTATTTATTTATTTAAGATTTTTAGATAATGATTACTCTAAACATAGTAACTAAAATTAATTAGGAATTATGACTAAAATATTTTAAAGTAATTTTTTTAAAAAAAAGAAAAATTATGAATTTGATTTATTATTACAATAAATTAATTTATATTACTATAATTAATTTGATTTATATTATTATAAATTAATTTATTTAAATAATACTCAAATAAATAAATATGGGTATTTTGTTAATTTTTTATTGAAAAGACTAGTTTTTAAATTACAAAAAAAAAAAAGAAATTGGATTTATTTTTTAAATTCAATTCGTTATCAAAATTACTTTGAATTAGCTTTTTGAGTGTTTGAAGCAGATATCTTTTCCAGCGATTTTAACTGAGTCACTAGATATGGAGGAAAGAGGTATTACTTACAAAGCAATCATGAGATGTCATATCGCAATCTGGTAATAATATATGATACTTATTCAGTTTGTTAATACACTGTAAATAAACCAAAAAGTCTGAGTTAGTGATGATTATTGCTACATGAAATATTGAACATCTACTAATTTCAAAATGTGTACCTTATGGTAATTTTCGATGAGTTTAAGGCATTCTATGTTAAGGGAATCCACATTTACATAATTTCCTTTGCAGATTCTCTTCATTGACTGTAAAAAAAAAGTTTTGAACATTGTTATATCACTTAAGGCTTTGAAAAAAAAAATGTAAGGTTAGGGGTGACTGGTTTGAAGACCTTAAAGCTTGTACAGACTTTAATTTATAAAATGTTTTAAATTAATATTTTTTTTTTGGAAAAAGGTCACACTTTTCAATCACAGTTCTATCTTTAGATCTGGTTTGTAAATAATAAACTCAATCAGGACCAGACACATCAAATATAAAACTCTCTAGTGAGAAAATAAATAAAACTAAGCATGATATATAATTTATACCTCGTAGAGTTCATCAGAGATTAATGCCATTCCATGAGCATATGAAATCTGATAATTTTGTTCAGATTGAGTATCTGTTATCGGGTTTCCGAGGATATAACCCTATTCTCGTAAGAAAAATTATAACTATCAATCTTTAATGTTTGAAAAAATGTACATACTATAAGAAGCAGTTCAATATCAACCCACCTGTAGATTTATAGGAGGTTTGCAACATAAATAGTTTCCTGCATCATAGTGTCTATGTTGTTAAAAAGTGAGAAAAATCAATTAAACGATATGAAAAAAGTGATCTGATAAATAAAAAAGCAAAAACCTTTTGAGATTTCTTGAACGAGGGCGGGAACAATTATTCCGGAATAAGAATCTCCACCAGCATAAAAATTGTTGGAAAAAAATTGTGGATGCTCACTTAGCCACTGCCACAACAACACACAAAAAAAAACACAAACACAAATTTGATGTTGGTATTTTTTAATTGGGGAGCTAACTTCTCACGAGATACCAATAAACATCATCATCGTTCAATGCCTTGTTCGAATAAGAAATCAGGATAAAGCTTTCATATCTTAGAAGGTTAACCAGTGTTGTTAACCCTATAACTCGTCGGAATCGGTATTCCGGAATCCACTATCAATAAATTGGTTTACAAGTGCTTTAATGCACAAAGAAAAATGCTTTAAACAGAAAATTAAGTTTTTCTTTTTACCTTTTGAAGAAACTCATGGATCCTCTTAACTTCACCTGTGTCACTAATTTTATCAACAAGTGGAGTTCTTGAGTAGGAGAAGCCAGATCCAACAGGCTGATCCAAGAATATTATGTTCGCCATCTAAGGAAATAATCCAAAATATCTAAAGATCAAGAATAGATAATTGCGTTTGTGATCGATAAGTGAACACACTTGCGGCTACCTTTGTCCATGAATATGTAGTAGAGACCAAAGCAGGGAGACTTCCATTGTAAACCTCGAACTTCAAAGCCAGGGGTCCTATTTTTATTTTTTCCCCCACTTTAAACTAGTCATTGAAAATAATGCGTCGCGAAATATTATAGATTTACCATTCTCAAAAAGAAGGCCAGTGATAGAAGAACATCCAGGTCCTCCACTTAACCATAGAAGCAGAGGGTCTTCTTTTGGAATTTTCTCAGATTTAATGAAATAGTAGAACAATTGCACTTCCTCTTCCTCACCAATACCAATGTACCTTCATTCAGAAAAATCACTAATTAGTAACTTGGAACTAACAATTGCATTGCTCAAAAAAGAAGAGACATTTTACCATAGAACCAGAATGAACATGGTGACTCAAGACATTTAGAAGCACAAGCAGCAGAAACTTTAGTGTCAAGCTCATTTTCTTTTAGTTTACAATTACAAAAGAATTAAAGAAGTTGTTGACCAAAAAAAAAGAAAAGAATTAAAGAAGAGTCACTCGGAACTAATAATTGCATTGCTCAAAAAAGGAGAGACATTTTACAAACCCGGTTTCGAGTTCGAAAGGGAGAGGGCCTTCAAAACCAGGAAGAAATTTGACAATAGAGCCAGAATGAACATGGTGACTCAAGACACTTAGAAGCAGAAGCAGCAGAAACTTTAGTGTAAAGCTCATGTTCTTTTAGTTTATAATTACAAAAGAATTAAAGAAGTTACGTTGCGCAAATTACTAGTCGCTCGGCGTTGAGCACGTAGGCCCTCTTCTCATTTATTTCTTTTTTTTCTTTCTGTGGAGCAACTATTTCGAGTTGGTTATGAAAAAATCATCTTGGTGAACATTTACAAGTCACGTTTTTACTGTTGCATGTGTCGGTTTTATGGCTCTTATTTATGAATAATGATAAGGTAGGGACGTTGGTTTTATGGCTCTTATTTTTCTTGTTCTTATGCTTGCCACATCTTTATCTAAACATTGATAGGATTTGGATATGACATGTCATCCAATCCTCTAAAAACGATATTAAATGATAATAAATGCAAAAATAAAACTAAAACACATAATTTATAGTGGTGTATTTTTGTATTGAGATTTATATACACTTTCTTTCGATATATGCAGGTTTTATTATGAACAAAATACGGAAGTTACAACATTTTATCTCTTGTGGCTCTTTAGCTTTCTACATCTCTAACTCTTTTATTTTCTTTATTTATAATAGAGAATTCTAGTCCAAAAAATGAAAAATGAATCTCGGTATAAAATAAAATTGATGTAGATTTATTTTGGTGTCAAAACTAAAGTTTTAAAATTTATATATCTAAATCACCTAACTGCAAGTAAGTTAGATGTCGATCCCACGAGGAATAAAGATTGCAACACTAAAGATGAAAGAATTTAATAACCCTTTATAGAATTTAATAAGATTAGAAACGTAAGTAATATAGAAAATTAGAAATAACCCTTTGTAGAATTTATCTAAATCTCTCTATAAACATAAAAATATAAGTAATCCTCTTTATAACTGATCTAAAAATATTTATATTAACAATAAATTAGGTTTCTATTTGTATATCTCTTTTTTTTTTAAACTTAAAACTTTGAATTATTTTTTATTATTATATTAACTTACTCATTTAACTCACGATTTATATGATCCGAGTACGAACTGATAAATAAGAGCTCATATAATAAACGAGCTGAACTCTAACACGAAATACTCCAGATCATTATGAGAAAGCTAGTTTATTTCGACACCCTTAGATTTCTGAATCGTCAACAATTGTCAGCTGCCACAAGCGATTTAGTAATCTGAATAAAATCAAACAATCGCGCATAACGCAATTACTCTCCGATAATCATATTGTCTACAAACATTTCATGTTATACATTTTTATTCTTTATACTTAAAGGCCATGAGGATCTATTACAAAAGTTGGCCCCTGATCCACCTTTGGAACAGGATAAAGGTCTCTCTTGGTAGATACTCTGGCGTGTGTCCACCTCCCTATAGTCAAAACGCTCAAAACAATTAGAAAACACTTTTCAGTGTAATGCAATGGAAATAAAAATGTTGAGTTGAAATGAGTAACTTGCTTTGATAGTAGCAAATGTCATCTTATTGGAATATGTTCTCGTGTATCTGTCAAAAGAATGATTTTGCGTGAGTTTAATAAGCTTGTGATACGACGAGAGAATGAATTAAAAAGAGAAACGTAAAACAGTATATACCCAGCGATTTGATCGTTGATCATCCAAGGCTTCCAGTCATGAGTGATGGAATAATTGAGAGATTTTATCCAGGCTTGAGTTGCAAAGGAAGGGAACACCAAATCATGATCACCACTGTTCACCATAAACGGCACAAATTTTGTAAGTAGGAGGAGTGAACAATCTTGTTTACGATTGATTTATACGATTTTGGTTTTTATAGAAATAAATTTGATACGATTTCGGTTGTCGAAACTTCGATTTTGATTTCAGCTTGAATTTGGTTTTATAGGAATTAGAAAAATAAATGTGACATAAATATATAATGATTTAAGGAAATTTTATATTTGCATAATATATATGCATGTCTATTTGAATAAGTATATATATATATATTAGATAAAAGCTCGCGTAAATACATGAGTGTAATAAATAAATGTATATTTTATATTTGAATTTTAAGTGCTAACCCACACACTTTTTTAAAGATTTATTCTAGTTATTTTTTAAACCGGATTTTAAACTTATACATTCTATTGTATAATAAAGTTTAACTATCTATTTCATCATAATAAATCAGATATTAACTCTACACACTCTACCTTAATGGATAAATGATAAAAAAAAAGTTTATATCAAAAATAATATGTGCATCATATCAAATCTATACCTTGTATGAAAATATATTTTAAAAATTAAGAAAAGATAATAAGTAAAAAAAAAACACCACAAAAGTATTTAGAAAACCAACATTGTATTAAAGATAGTTTTTTAATATGTCGATAAGTATTACCTCATATCAACCTAAGTTTAAATGAGTTAAATTTAAAAAATAAAACATAAAATAAAAATATACTAATATTCTCATCAAGTAATCGAAAATTCATTCCTATAAGCTCATTCTTTTTAAAAAAAAAAAAAATTGTGTTTTCACTTATGACTATATGTGTTAAAATTTAGAAAATAAAACATAGGTAAACCTATACTAATATTCTCATCAAATAATCAAAAATTCTTATAAGCTCGTTACATATTTTTTTTTTGTGTTTTCACTTACACATAAAAAAGATTATATTACAACGATAAATACGTTTTTTATCCAATTAAATTAATTTCAAAATTTAAGTTTCCGTGATTATATTGACCTGATCTGCCAGTTCAACCACCGGTTCTCCGAATTTATCCTGTTTTTTTATAGTTTTATCCGAGTCTTATATAGTCCGGGTTTTAAGAAAATTTCGGCCCAGGATACCTGCCAGGTCACTGTTCAATCGATTCGACCGGCCGGTCCTGTCCGGGTTTCAAAACACTAGTTTTATCTCTATAGTTAGTAAATATTTTGTCCAACCCTACTTGTAGTTAGTATAGGAAACATACCAGTTCTTGAAAAGGATAGATTTAACTATTACCTGAAGATAAGAGATCGGTAGCCGTTAATGCTGTTATTCATATGGTATGGTACACTGCTTTTAATGTTTTTATTGTATGGTATAGTACGATTATATCGCAACCATTCTCCTATGCTCCCCTGTATTCATAGATAGTCCCAAATTTAGATTATAAAAAAATTTCTTTATAATATGGCAATTGATCAATGTTCTTGATTTAAGCTTGCAAATACCTTATTGATTTGAAGAGCTTTGCGAACGCTCTCTTTGTTGGCCCAGCGTTCAAGAAGATGATACCGATAATACTGCAAAATCAACCTTGTAAATATATATTTGAAATATCATAAAAATGGCTTTCTTTTTTTTTTGAAATAATTATCGAAATAAGGATCCACTCATAAGTACTGTACATATGGGATTCATCTATTTTAATTAGATTCCTAGTTTTAGTAACTAAACTAAAAAGATTGTAGAATCATACTGTAAAGAATAAAACTTCTTCTCTTATTGATTAACGATGAGATTACAACTTTATTTATACAGAGTAGATGACTAGGTAAGATAGATGCACCAAGATTACAATCTCAATAGAAGAGTTAAACTAACATATTTACTTAGATATTGCCTATCTATATTTAGGACTTTGATCATAAAGTAATTACAAAATTTGCTAGAGTTAATAAAAATAATTTCATCATACTAGTTGCGTGAATTTGTCTCTAAAAGTGTTATTTTAATTTTTCATAGTTTACTCTATGGTTTAACTATCAACCAATATAGTACACCAAGCGGATGTCTAGATTTTATTTATGATATAAACGATCTTAACCTCTTCCACACTAATCATACAGTATAGTACCCAAATTCCAGATCTTTTTCATTTATTTGATATAAGTTTTCCTAATTACATTAGGATCTAGACGCTAAACTTTCTTATAAATAGTCCTCTAGTGCTTGTAAAGAGGATCATCTAATTTTGAATTGAGTTAATAAGAGTTTTCTCTACAAACCAAGCTTTTGCAATAAATGTATTCTTCAAAAACTCATCCCCTGTTTTGATCTATCGGTGATATAGATATCTTTTGGCACGAGATGTGAGAAATCAGCCAGATGATATTACACATGTAAACACTGTTTCTCCGGTTTGGATTTCCAAACCACTCATATAATTATAAATGTTGTTGATAAAAAAAAAAAAGATATCTTTTATAATGTACAGTTATTATACAGACATGATTTTCATAATAATATTTTCAGTTATGATTGAAGGTACCTGTTGTAAATTCGGGCAAAATTTAGAAAATTTTTAGAAAATGTAACCAAAAATAAACCAATGAAATTGAGGCGAATACTTTTTTGCCTATATATGTTCTGCTTTTATATATATTTAAGCAGAACATATATCATTATCTTCGCTTTTATTTGTTTTTTTTTCTGTTATCTTTCGATTAACCAAAAATTTTGATAGAATACGAGCAGAAATAGAGAAAATCAAATGTTTTCCCAACCCTATTACATGGATCACTAGATGGAGGAAAGATGTATTACTTACAAAGCAATCAGGAGATATATGTTGTGAATTTGATTCATAACAATCTGGTAGTAATATATGATATGCATTTATTTTGTCAATGCACTGTAAATAACAAAAAAAAAACCTGAATTAGAGATGATATTTGTTACCACGAGAAAAAAAGTATCGACCAAATTTAAGAGTGTGTACCTTATGGTATTCTTTAACAAGTTTCAAACATAATGTGTTACGTGAATCGACATTGAAATAATTTCTCTTGCAGATTGTCTTCATTGACTGTAAATATTTGTTGTCTGAACATTGTTATATCGATTGAGGCTTTGAAAATTGGCAAGGTTAGATCAGGTTCGTAAAAAATAAAAATATAAAAAATGGTTAAGACTCTGTAGTGGCAAAATAACAAATTAATGATGGCATATATTTCATACCTTGTAGAGTTCATCAGAGATTAATGACATTCCGTGAGCAAATGGAATACGATAGTTTTGTTCTATTTCAAAATGTGTTAATGGGTTTCCGAGCACATAACCCTGTTTTTGGCAAGAAAACTTTAAGTGTTCGAAAAATATACATAATATAAGAATCAATTATTAAATATCAATGACCTGTAAATTTATAGGAGGGGTGCAACATATATAATTCTCTGCATCACAATATCTATGTTGTTAAAACGTGAGAGAAAAAACATTGGATTACTTGGACGAGGGCCGGAATATGACAAAAGTGTATATGTTGATATGATTAAAAACATACTTTTTGAGATTTCTTGAACGAGGGCCGGAATAATCATACCGGCATAAGAATCTCCAGTAGCGTAAAAAGGGTTGGAGAAAAATTGTGGATGTTTGCTTAGCCACTGTTCAAAAAACAAAAACACACTGTAAATACCAATTACCTTAATTGATGAGCTAAAATACCAATTAACAACTTAATCATCTCATGCTCGGCTTGAATAACTTAGAAGTAATGAGATGGGAAGGTTTTAACGAGTTCGGGTAATTGGTGTGGTTAAGTCTACATCTCATCGGAATCGGTATCTCGGAATCAACTATCAATCAATAACTATATATAGATGATATATCATGGATTTTACCCATTTTTAGCCATGATATAAGTTGTTTTATCGAGTCTTTCTAGTGTTTTTTCTATCATTTTAGGTTCTTTTCAGGTTTTAGCACGTTTGGGACGAAATTGGAGATTTTGGGGACATTAGGAGCCTTTTTGGAGCAAACCGAAGAAAGTACCCGTTTTGAAGGCCTGGTATCGATCGACACTCACCCTGGTATCGATCGATACCCACGCACTCGAGATGCAGGAGAGATTTTCAAGGAAGCCTACAAAAGCCCAATCACCCCAATATTTACAGAGGAACCCCAGCTCGTGTTTTGGGGGGTTTTTAAGCAAGTTTTAGGGTTTAGACCGGGCAGACTTTACTTTTCACTTTTATTCTGGAGCCACCATTGAGATTTGAGAGTTATTGTGAGGGAGACGGATCCAAGACTCTGTTCATCATAGAGAAGATCTCGAACCCTTGTTTTTATTCTTTTGCTATATTTAATTTCATGATCTATTCAGTTATGTTACTTGTTTCATTTATCATGTCTGAGTAGTCTCTTTTTAGGTTTAGGGATTTCTCATATGGATTTCTCTGATTTATGATAATTGATTTGTTAGGGTTCAAAATCTGAATAGTTCTTCACCATAGGTTGTTCTCAAATCTATTTCTAACCTGATCACTTAGAATATAGAACCTAGATTAATCGATTAGGCACGACAGTGCAATTGAGTAATCTGATAAAACCTAGGGTGAGCAATTGGATTATCTGCAAAGAGATTTGGTTTAATCGAATTGTGAACATATCAAACTTGAATTGATTGCTGGTTTACTGTGTAGGATTTGCAAAGAGATTTGGAATGTTAGACTTTAAACTTAGTTAGTTTTCGCAACGACAGTTGGTTAACTATACTTTCGTGTTTGAGTTCGAGAACGGCGCTTAATTGAATTGAACCTTAATTGATTAATTGTTATCTATCATTGACTTCCTGAGAATTTCCCTGAGCCTAGTTTCCCCTCATATAAATCAACCTAAGTTTAATTCGATCATTTGTTTTCTCATCAATCATTTGTTTGCTTAGCACAATCTGCATCTTTCATCTATTGCGTGAATTTTCTTGAGTTCTTGTGTTCGACCCCTAACTATACTGCAGCAACTGCTTTAGTATCATTATAGGGTATTAATTTGAGCATATCAATAGACCAAGAGAATTACAACAAACACAAGAGCTTTAATGAACCACGAATAGTGTTTTTTAAAAAAAATTGTCTTATAACCTTTTGAAGAAACTCATGGATCATCGTAACTTCATTTGTGTCACTAGTTTTATCAAGTGGAGTTCTTGAATATGAGAAGCCAGCTCCAACAGGCTGATCCAAAAATATTACGTTTGCCATCTACAAAAATGATCCCAAATTTAATAAGATCAATAATAGATCACTGGGTTTGTGATCGACATATGAACATACTTCCAGCTACCTTTGTCCATGAATATGTAGTAGAGAACAAAGAAGGGACACTTCCATTGTAAACCTCGGACTTCAAACCCAAAGGACCTATTTTTTTTGTCCCACTTTAAGCAAGCCTTTGAAAATAATCCTTAGATTAAGAGGAAAAAATATAGAATTACCAATCTCTAAAAGAAGGCCAGTGATAGAAGAACATCCAGGTCCTCCATCTAACCATAGAAGAAGAGGGTCTTCTTTGGGATTGTTCTCAGATTTGATGAAATAGTAAAACAGTTGCGCTTCCTCTTCCTCACCAATGCCAATGTACCTTCATTCAGAAGAATGACTAATTACTAACTCCAATCTCAAAACACATTCTTGCAAAAGAGAGATTTAACAAACCCGGTTTCGAGTTCGAAAGGAAGACGGCCTTCAAAACCGGGAAGAAACTTGACGATGGAGCCAGAATCAGCATAATGACTCAAGACAAATAGAAGCAGAAGCAGAAATTTTAGTATCAAACTCATCCTCTCTTAATTTCTAAATATTGATACCTTTTAGGACAAAAAGAGCTTTTATAAATTACCAAAAGAGAAAGTGGCTAGGTATCGTTTTCTTATTCACTAGTCGCTCCACGTTGAGTAGCAGTGGGGGTAAGTTTATAGTGGTTTTAATTACATGTCGTTGACCCATGCATATTCATTTTTTTATATAACTTTAATGTCCTTTCCATTTTTGTTTGGCTAAAAATCTATAATATCTTTTTATCAAAAAAAAATGTAATATTCTTTTACATATTAATTCGTGTCTTTTCGTTTAGAAATATGCTATTTTTTCCCTACATTTTTTAAAAAAATTGAACATATATTTTTTTAATCAATCTTCACAATATATATTATATATTTTGACAGAAAAATATTTTAATGATAAAAAGTACTTGATTCAATTAAATATTTTTAATCTTTAATTTAAAAAGATCATGAACTGCGAGTATCTTTAAAGTGAAATATCTTAAAAACTAAATATATATATATTTAATTAAGAAAATAGATTATTTAGTTTTATTTTAGGTTAAAAAAATATTCTCAAAACCATTTAAGCAACAATTTATACTCTGAATATATCATTTACTATTAATATATAATAATTTTAAAAAATTAGTTAAATATATATGATCCTTATAAATAAAACTTCTGTTGAGTAGTCCTTGTTCACATGTTTGTTGAGTAGTCCTTGTCCACATATCTTTGGGTGGACAAATTCCACTCGTCAAACACGTGTTGGTTCTAACAATAATTATTTTGGTGTAGCCATATTAAAGAACAAATATATTCTAGAACAAAAAAGGGGATACTTTATCACCAAAAATAACACATTATTTAAAACTTTGTCTAAAATCGTTTTCTCTCTCTTAGTATATTTATTAGGAAAAATTATGGTAAATAATGTGTTATTTTTGATATTTTAGATGATTTATTATGTTTTAAGCAAACCCTTGTTTGAAGTTTTTTACTCATATTCTGTTTTAGATGACTTATTATGTTTTAAGTACCCTTGTTCTGTTTTATTTAAAGTTTATTTTGAGTTTTTTTGAAGTTTCAAAAGTGTTATATTTCTTTGAAGTTTAAATTTGTTGTATTTTTTTTAAGTTTGAATTAGAACCTCTCAAATACTAAACTTCAACATCTCAAAAGTCATTAGCACATTACATAGACACTACATAGACAATGAGGGCCACTACCATCACGGCAAGACCAAGACCAACCATTAGTTTCATTTCATTGAAGTTTTCTGAGCGTTTGAAAATAATCTCCTCAAGCTGCTTGAGTTTGTCATCTATCTCCTCAAACAATTCTTTGAGATGGCATATCTCATCTCGATGAAATCCAATATTGCGCCACATCAATGGCGGATCAACCAACTCATCATCGTCTCCAAGACAAAAGTATCTCATCCGACCTTTAAGATTCAGAATGTCACGCTTCATCTCACTGAAATCATCCATCATTGCCTCATCCCACCATTTTCATATGTGGCAACCTCCATCCTAAAAGACAATCACAAGAACATACTAAAACTTAAATCGATTTATACAAATCGGTTTCATAAACTACCAAACAACAATCTCCTACACAGAGTAACTAAAGACAATGTAACTAGTTGAAATACGAAAGAACCATTCTTAACAAGTCTCAAATACAAAAGAATCATTCTTAACAACTCTTCGAAAAAATGGATCTAATTGCTTACATCGCTCCTTTCGCAAGTGTAAAACCTCCTTCCCGGATTAGTACCCGTGAATGAGGTGGCGATTACGGCTGCTCCACCACAAAAACATCGACGGGGAATTTCAAATTCACCATCTCTCCTCTGTTGAGCCCTTCGCTCTCTTAATCTGATACTTATGTTCGACGATGAGCTATCACTATCACTCATTCTCGATGAAAAATGACTTCAGATTTTGATTTCTCTTTCTGTTAAAAAAACTCTCAAATCTCGATTTCGATTTCGTTTGTGAAGAAACCCAAATATTTAACTTAAGGTTTGTTTTGCTTTTATCCCCTTTTAAAACAGCATGGAGTTTGTTCGCAAACTCAACAAACAAAACGATGCGTCGTGAACTCCGTCAAAAACATAATATCGATATGACGGAGCAACTATATTGCGGGTTAATTTTGAGTTAGGGCATTTCGGTGTATTTTTTTGAGGTGTAATGCTAACGCGCAAACAAATTTAAGTTGGAGGGTTTCGTTGCATTAATCCCTTAAGAAAACACTTCTAAGATTTTGTTTTCATATTCGTTCTCTCACCCACAAATGTTTTTGTGAAGCAATATATCATTTTATTAGAGTTGTTGACGTGAACGGTTAGGCGATCCGAAATTGTAGGAGGGCGATTCAAAAGGTGATTTCCGGTTATTTTGTTTTGGTTTCTTGGACATTTTCTGCTGGTCTCCAGTGACCCCATGGCCTCGCCAGCGGCAGAGATTGTCCCCCTGGAGGCGGTAAGAGACGGCGTGGAGGCTTCCTTTGTTCGGGTGGAGTAGAGTTTTGTTTTGACTTCTGAAAGTTCTTGTGATGGTTCGAAAATGGATTTGGCTCTTGTGGAAAAGAATTTGGATCAAGATGTTTCTAGAAAGGAAAACGCAGTTGTTTTGATGAAGGATTAGAACGATTATGGGAATCAGTAGGATATGGTAAGGTCGGAAACGACTAAAACTAATGTGGAAGCGGTGACGATTGTTCAAAGTCAAGGCCCTTCTAAACCAGTAAAACAATCAGTATCATATGCTACGATTGTTTAAGAGAAGTCGACATTATCTAAACATGATGTTCAGATCAAAGAAAGTGAAGGAAGTGTGTATGCAACTATTCCGAATGAGATTTTTCAGGATTCTCTTCCTCTATGAAAATATCTAATTGTTGGACAGTTCCCAGCTAAGACACCACATATCGCTAAAGTTCATGCGATAATAAAATCTGAAGTTATGGAAGCAAGACTTTGAGAATTGATGCTTTTGTGGAAAATGCATCAGTGATTAAATTTAGAATCTGGGATCCAGAAATTCGAGAACACATCCTTAGGTGGGGGATGTGGAATATTGCAGATAAGTCAATGATGGTATCCAAGTATGATCCGGTAAGTGAAGAGACTCAGTTAATGCCATTGTGGATCAAGGTTATGAAAATTCCTCAACATCTACTTTCTTGGAAAGGTATAAGTTTCCTAACGAGTGTTGTGGGATCACCAAGGAGTTTGATTACATTCTGAGATGGAGTTATGTAAGGTCTTTGATGAGGCAAAAGCGTTTATTGATTTGGACTTGACTAAGGAACTCTATGAATCATTTAGATTCAAATCAAAACAAGGTGACGACTTCACAGTTGAATTCCAATATCCTTGGCTATCTCCGAGATGCTGTTTATGCTCTAAATAGGGACATAACAAAGACACTTTTTCTCGAAAAGCTACCGATGCGGGTGAGGGAGTTGAATCGATTATTGAATCGGCATTTTCCAAACTATGACTGCTGAAAATGATATTTCTGATAAATTTTCCTTTTAAAAAATTGTCACTTAAGAACTTTAAATTATTATACAAAAAAATTCTATCTAAAATAGATAGGATCCTGCTTTTTGCTCACGTATTTGAATTCACCAATATTTTATCATTTAATAAAATGAACTAGACTTCGTAATTGAATTGAAATGGTAAATGGTAACACAAGTCTATATAAATTAAGAAATGCTTCTGATTAATAAATATTCCATTGTTCGTTTTAGGCCTAGGACTTTGGTTATTCGGTTCGGTTCGGTTTCAGTTCGGTTTGGTTTGGATTTTGAAATCGGAAATATACAAAAACATCAAAAAAAAACCCAAAAATATCAAAAAAATACCTGAAAATATCCAAAATACCTCCAAGATGCCGTTTATGCTCTAAATAGCATAACAAAGACACTTGTTCACGAAAAGCTACCGATGTGGGTGAGGGAGTTGAATCGATTGTTGAATCGGCATTTCCCAAAGTATGACTGCTAAAAATGACATTTCTGATAAACTTCCCTTTTAAAAAATCGTCACTTAAGAACTTTAAATTATTATACAAAAAAAATTGGGACGACGATCTATTTCCCCACCAACAGTAGCTTTATCACGACAGATTCCCAAGAAACTTTGACCTCGATCTATTTCCCCACGAAATGATACTTCTAAATCTTAATCTCCACAAAAATCTAAAGTTCTCATCTATTTCCCCATAATTTGATTTTTCGTATTAAACCTCATAGAAACCCAGATACTAAACCGCATCAAATCATGCTAAACCAGTCCAATCCAAACCATAACCATTTGAACCTAAACCTTAACCGAATTTTATAGGTAACTGATATAAAACCGATTTTTAAACCCGATTCTGCTTCTTTTTCTTTCCAAACAGAGTCTTCTTCTTCTTCTTCAACGAAGCAATAACACAAGGTTTGGTCTGGTAAATGTGACAAATCAAAATCACAAACGTTAGATTTTGGACACAAACAGCATCAATGAATCAATAAATTTGTCTGTAACCAAGAATAGTCCGAGCACCAACACCACCGATTGATTTCCTTCCTCCTCTTCCTCTGCCACCAATTGATTTCCTTCCCCCTTCTCCACCGCCATTAATGGCTGAAGCTATAGCTTGATTCCGGATTCAAATTCGGATTAAACTCAAATATCATCTTCTTCTCCGACAAAACCTTGATTTCTTCTTCTATGAAACCAAATCTCACTTGTTCTTCCTTTAGAATTCTCGAATTCTCGTTTCATTCGCAGCTTTGATTATCGTAAACTCATGTATACTCCATATCTAGGTCCTCTCTCAAATCCGTAATCACCATTGTCCACCAAAAGCTTGAATTTTTGTTGTGTTTCGGACATTGGATCAACAGAAAATAACAGAAACCTTAACCCGACAATCTAATAAAACCGGAGAGTAACCAAAGGGCTCACCTCAAGTACCTCAATCTAGGCTTTGATTCTCCTCTCGCCGGCTTCTTCTCCGATTATTCAATGATGAACATCGGCGTGATTGACGGCTTTCTTGGGTTGGCCGATTTAAATCTTCCAGTGATTTATGGAGAGACGACAGTGGAAGGTGATCCAAGACTCTCAATTTCGCCGGAAACGATGATTAGGACTGGAAATTTCAAGAAAATGAAGTTTGATACATATTCTAAAGTTTGTATGTAGCTCTATTCTTGAACTACATAAACTAAAATTTGATTTCTAAAAGAAATAGAAAACTGATCTTACTTTGAGGTTTCACTTACCATTTCTGTGTTTTTTTAGGATTATAGTGGAAAGAAGAAGAAGATGATGAACATAGAAGAAGAAGAAGAAGACTGGTTTTCTGGATTTAAAATTGGCTTTCTATCGGATTTAATGCGAAAAACCAAATTATGGAGAAATAGATGAGAACTTTAGATTTGTGGAGATTATGGTTTAGAAGTATCATTTCATGGAGAAATAGATCGAGATCAAAGTTTTGTGGGGATCTATCGTGATAAGGCTACTGTTGGTGGGGAAATAGATCGTCGTCTCAAAAAAATTCTATCTAAAATAGATAGGATCATGCTTTTTGCTCACGTATTTGAATTCATCAATATTTTTATCATTTAATAAAATGAACCAGACTTCGTAATTGAATTGAAATAGTAAATAGCAACACAAGTTCATATAAATTGAGAAATGCTTCTGATTAATAAATATTTCATAGTTCATTTTAGGCCTAGGATTTTGGTTATTCGGTTCGGTTCGGTTCAGATTTTGGAATTGGAAATACCGGAAATATCCAAAAAATACTCAAAAATATCTAAAAATACCTGAATATATCCAAAATACCTATATTTATCGGTTCTATTCTGTTTTTTTGATTTTCGGTTTGGTTCGGTTAATAACCGAAAACTGATCGGTTATCAAATTTGAAACCGTTCGGTTACTATGCAGAAATCGAAACCGAACCGAATCCTATATTTTGGTTCGGTTTGATTTTTCCGTTTCGGTTTATATTCACAGGAGTAGTTCGTTTTGGACCGTCTTTGTATACCATTTATAGCCACATAAATTACCGACAACAAATGAAAATGCGGATAAGTAGTTAGCAACAATTTAAAGATAACTCCTGTTTAACAATAAATGAGGCATTTTCCTCATGTCCAAAATAATAATAAATGGTTATGAGCTCCACTTGAGGCCATCCATCCTTATTTAATAATAAATAGGATTTTGGGTCCCTAATTTCAAAAATTGTAATGATTAAAAATCTGTTTGAGTAGGGTAGGCCCTAATAATTTAGAGGCCTAAAGCAAATAAGCAAAATGTGTTCCCCAGATTTCAAAAATTCAAAATCGTGTAGGTTTAGATTGTTTAAAAACCATTTCTAAAATTTTGTTCATATTCGTTTTCACCCACAAATATTTATGTGAAGCAATATATCATTTCATTAGCGTTGTTGCGGTCAAATGCGACATAATTCCGTGCATAATATTGAGTATAAGAACTAGCAATGCATCCAGATTTCAAAAATCAAAAGTCATGTGGATATAAAAAATCCAAAAAACACTCCTAAAATTTCGTAAATATATTTTCCCACCAACAAACGTTTTTATTTAGATTATCAAATATTGAATATACTTTGTAATTATTTTATTTACTCATAACTAACTTATTTTATAGAAATTTATTTCTTATATTTATTTAGAAATGTACTTCTCAACAATTAGCGGATAATTAAAAAGAGAACCATAGATAAAAATTTTATTCGAAATTTATTTAGGGGTTTTTAAATTATGGCACTAAAAATTAATTTATTGTAAAAGAGAGAGTTATGTATTGTTTAACTAACTAGAATATATCTTATAGCACGGACAAATTACAATTATAGAAAAATATCCAAAATTTATAAAATCAAGATATTAGAAAATTGTAATTCTTCCAAAACTTTACGAAAAATATAATATCAGTTTTTATAATATCGAATCTTTGTAATATCTGCATTAAAAATTTTGTAATCAGAAATATAAAACTAATTTTTCATACTCGACGATGTTGAAAACTTTCTGTTGGGAAAATGATATATAAAATCAGGATATTTTCTTTGATTTAACCGAAAAAAGTAAAGTTTTGGAAGATTGCGACATTCTAAGATATTAATTAAGATTTTTTGGAAATATTAATCCATGATATTCTAAGATTGATTTCGTAGAATATATATTTTTATGTTCAAAGATAGTATGTCTATTAGCGATATTGGATATTGCGATATATTGTTTCCAACAGAAAATTTCCGGATATATTTTTTTTGAATATTAATTATATTTTGTTCTATTTTAATTACCAAATTTTACAATCTAAATAGTGAAAATTAAATTAAAATAAATTTTACACCATGTTAAATTAAGCAGATATGAATTAAAAATTTTTAATCTACTAAAAATTTATTAATAGATTCGATATTATAAAGAGGAACTAACACTAACAATAACATTCCAAAAAAAAAATCGCAACCTACATCAAATTTTTAGTTTTTGAAAAATTAAATCAACATTTAATTTAATATAATTAGTATGTCTAATTAAATCAACAAAATCTTTACAAAATCTATTTTTAACTAATTTTCAAAAAAATTTAAAATTAATTAATTAATTAAAGCATAAATTATAATTAATTAATTAAATGATCATATAATAATTAATGACTAAAATATTCTTAATGAGAAAATAATTTTTTTTTTTTAAAGTAACGACAATGTGATGTAAATATTAACTATTTTTAATGTTTATTTATAAATGTACTCCCCAAATCATATATAGGGGATATCTTATTCTTATATATATTTTCATTCTTAATAACTTACTTACGAAGAAGTTTTTGTTATATAAACATAAGAAGAAGATTTAGTTTACATGACATATTTGACCCAAAAATTTTTTTTGTATGATGAAACATAAAACACAAAATAAATTAATAAAAAAAAGTCCCACACCAAAATAGAGACCACTACACCAACACAAAAACTTCTGGAATGTGGCCTTTAAAATTAACTTAGTAAATGATGCTCTAAAGCATGAACCTCTTGTGCCTTATGCAAAGATCGGACCTATGTTTGAGCCTCCCACCTAAACTCGCAAACCCAATCACAGTTTTCGTACCCACTCATCATAGTTATTTCTAGTAAACACAACTCGTGTCATTACAATTTCTGGGTTGTCCTTGGTATATAAACAGTAAAGTGATAACATGTTCTTTGCTAACGTGTTCACCTTCTTGCCCATCACCTCTAAATAAATAGAAAAAATCATCAGATTTCAGTCAATTAGCTCTGATACTATCTAAAAATCATCATGTTTTTCTAGGAAGTCAACCCGCGATTAAAACATGGGACTAAACCTCTTGTTTGATGATTTCGATCAAACGTCTTATTCATAATCACAGAAGGAACCACTTTTTGATTTTGAATTTTGTTTATTCCAACCATCACAATGAATTGTTTCATTTTATAAGTTCGTAGACATATAAGTTGAAGGAGGGGGTTGAAGTTAATATATCCGAAACAAGTGGTTTTTTTAATAAAAAAGAGCCAATAAAGTATGGGGAGTGATTAGAAAACAGGAAAGTAAATAAATAAGAGAAGAAAGGATCAAAAATACAGTATGATCCACGTTCTTCTCTGTTCTTCAATGATCACTTGTCTTTTTTTTTCTCGGCAAGTCTTTCTAGTCCAAGTTTTTGTTTTTGATAACATGGATTCATTTCAAGAACAAAGAAACCAAAAAAAATGGATGAGTAGATTAATTGTCATTAGCCTATTTAACTCAAACTTAGTCAACAATGTAAAAAAGGAAAAATTGCAAAAAGGCAAAAGCTTTGTGAAAATTTTGCATGTGTCAATAGGAACTTCTGTTCTATAAGAGCAAGGTTGTTATCGGCATTGTATCTTCGATCACACAGGTATTTTCTTCAAGCCAGCAGCGATCGGCATGCCCAAGAAGCCAACGAATATGCTGAAGAACCATTGGACTATTGTAAGAGGTGTGGTGCTTGCAAATGTTCCCAAGAACTCAATGATTATGATCTGAAAGAAAACTGTTGCACCAATAACAACCACAAAGACATAGTTGTCGAGTATGCCTTTGAAAACATCGATCTCTTCCATCTCTCGCGAGCTTATTTCATTGAAGACCTGTAACATTAAGAACAAGCCACACAGTTTGTCATACCACAAAAGCTGCAAGTGTGTCTACGTTTCGAGTATAATTTATGATTTTACCTGACAGAAGACAAAGCAGTTGAAGATAAGTGTGTTCAATACAAGAGTAGAGTCAGAACCAACAAGACCAAACATAGACTTCCCTTTGGCCTGTAGAAACCAAATGATAACGAACTGGTACACAGATTGTCCCAAGATGTTTCTCCACATCGCATTGGTAATGAAATTCCCTCTTCTTCCAACGGGCATACATTTCATCAGCTCGTTGTTTGGAGGTTCTGTAGCTAGAGCAAGAGCTCCAAGTGTGTCCATTATCATGTTGACCCAAAGCAGTTGCACAGCAGTTAGAGGAGCACTTCCTGTGAATTAATGCAGAAACAAAGTAAAGATGAAAACTACAAAAGAATAGAATTGTAAAAATGAATATTTGAATAAAACAGAACCAGTTAATTCCTTTAACTTACCAGTCAAGCAAGCTGAAGAGAAGTTAACAATGAGGGCAACAACATTGACTGTTAGCTGAAACTGCACAAATTTCTGAATGTTAATGTAAACAGAACGTCCCCACTTCGCCACTGTCACGATTGTGCTAAAATTATCGTCTAGAATGATGACATCCGCGCTCTCTTTCGCTACCTAAAAGAGTTTAAAAAAAAAAAGTTTGAGTTGTTTACATAATAAAATTAGACTTTTTCGTCATATCATACTCACTTCAGTTCCGGCAATGCCCATAGCTAATCCTATGTCCGCCTCGTGGAGTGCTGGTGCATCGTTTGTACCATCGCCAGTCACAGCAACAACTTCATCAAAAGTGGTCCTTAACTGCTTCACGAGTGTATGCTTATCCATGGGCGAAGAACGAGCCATCACCTGGTAAGAAAAACAAAAATCAGCTTTACTCGTGGTGAGTTTGCGGAAAACTCCTTACCAAGAGACTTGCTCACCTTGTGATACTTGATGCCAAAATCTTTTTTAAAAAGGTTAAAAAGTCTAAATCAAGAAACGGTTACCTGAATCTTGGGAATGAGATCAAGCATCTCTTCTTGATTCTTCTCTCTGAACACAGGCCCTTCAATGGCTATACCATCATCAGTGAGGATTCCACATTCCCTAGCAATAGCCTTTGCGGTATTAATGTTATCTCCTGTAACCATTCTCACCATAATACCCGCACGGCGACAAAGTTCCACGGACTCCCTAACTCCAGGACGAACAGGATCTTTGATACCAACAATTCCTATGCAAGTAAACCCTGAAGCCGGAATGCTTTCATCTGCAGAAAACCCATTTTCGATATCCATATAGGCAAGACAAAGAGTACGAAGAGCTTCATTTGCAAAGTCATTGATTGTAACATTCAAGTACTTGATAGATTCTTCATCAAGCGGAACAGCCTCACCGCTCGAGTTGATAACTTTATCGCAAGCCGCTAAAACTATCTCAGAAGCTCCTTTCGTATGAGCGCGAATGCGTCCTCCTTCAGGCAACTCAATGACTACTCCCATTCTTTTCTTTGTTGAGTTAAAAGGCTCAACTTTGATAATTTTATATGATTGTCTCTCTTCTTGAAAGTTACCTCCAAGAGATAGTCCTAACTCCAATATAGCAGTCTCTGTTGGTGTTCCCAATATCTCAGTCTTGCCATGTTCGTTCACAACAACTTCGCCACCGGTATTATTAAAAATCGACTGGAGCAATAGTTTCAGAGCAGCTTCAGGAATTTTAGACTGCAAGCTAGAACCTTTGCTTGCTACATCTTGAACATTCATACAAATGCAAGATTTCACAACAGTCATGTGATTTGTTGTTAATGTACCAGTCTTGTCACTACAAATAGTAGTTGCAGATCCCATTGTCTCACAAGCTGCTAAATGGCGAACAAGCGCTTTATCGTTCATCATCTTCTTCATCGCAAACGCGAGGCTAAGAGTCACAGCTAAAGGCAAACCTTCAGGAACTGCAACGACAACAATTGTCACAGCAATAGCAAAATATTCCAAAAGCTCCAATGCTTCATCTCCAGACCACCTCCAGTGAGTGCCCAATGAAACCTTCCTCATAAACATTCCTTGCGCCAAAACAGCAAAGGTAACAATGGCGAAGAAAAGACCGATTTTCCCAATGATGGTTGCAACTCCATTAAGTTTCACCTGCAACGGAGTTTCGTCATCGCCTCCTTCAGTAAGAGTTGCCATTAGCTTTCCCCATTGAGTTCTCATCCCAACTGTTGTAACCATCATCTTACATGACCCATCTTGAACTTTGGTTCCAGAGAGAAGGAAAGGGTTCTGTGCACTCACCATCACAGGCTCACTCTCTCCAGTCAAACTCGATTCATCGATAACAACAGAGAATCCCGATAGGAAAAGGCCATCCGCAGGAACTTGATCTCCAATAGCAAGATGAACAATGTCACCAGGAAGCAAATCATATATAGACATCTTCTGTCTAAACCCGTTTCGCGTAACTTGAACCGTTATCTTCTTCTTCTCTTTATCCAAGTCCCGGAACTGCAAAGACTGTCTGTAATCACTTGTTGCTGTCACAAACACAACCAAAAGGATACTAGCAACAATGCCAAGACCATCATGTGAGCCTTGAGGCCATCCTTCAGTTGCAATTCCAACTATCAAAGACACGAAAGCACAAACTCCTAGAATCATAAGAGTCATGTCTTGAAGTGCTTCCCAAACAAACACCCAGAAACTTCGTAATTCACTCTCTGCAAACTTGTTGATTCCAAATAGCTCTTGTCTTTTGCTCAACTGGTCAGATTCACCTGTTGAGAGACCAGCATTGGGACATGCCTTAAGCTTACCTGAAAGACCATCAACTCCACCATGGAACTTAAGCTTCTTCACATCATGACCTTCCACTATTGATCCTAACTCATCCGCACATATGTCAAACCCTGCAGCTTTAACTTCTTCAGGAACCTTGTAGTCACTTGGAGAAACACCTGCAAAAAAAAAATAAAACAATTTCAAAATCAAGAACAAAACACTTTTTAAACAAATGCCATAAAAATAAATCTTTAAAGTTTCTTCTGTCTCAGATTAATAACTCACCAGAGATAAACTGGAATGCGGCTTTTGACACGAGAACTGCAATCCTTAATTTCTCCTGTATATATATAGCAAATTTTCAAATATAATTTTGAGGGAAAATAAACTGATTTAGACCACTTTTTTTTCTTTTTTTCTTTTTGAAATGTTTTAAATATATTTATAAAAAAAGGTCAATAAATAAAAGATAAACATAGTGAAAACCAAAAAAAAAGTTTCTAACGAGCCAAATAGTTTTAAAATATCTAAAAGCTACAATACTGTTTTTAAAAACCTGGAATGGTTCCAA
The DNA here is from genome assembly GCA_026770425.1 of Boechera divaricarpa. Taxonomy (NCBI): domain Eukaryota; kingdom Viridiplantae; phylum Streptophyta; class Magnoliopsida; order Brassicales; family Brassicaceae; genus Boechera; species Boechera divaricarpa. Next base: position 2,144,139 of record CM049186.1, on the reverse strand, counting down.
GACTAGATCGTTACATAAACGTTACATAACAAGACTCTAGATGGTTCCAATATGCATAAATGAAGCAAAAGAAGGAGGACCTGGTTGGTACGGCGCATGGCAGCGGCTTCGTAACGCTTGGAGAGATTGGCGGTGAAGCGAAAACGACGTTTCGGGTTCTTGACGACGCTGCAAAGATTCCGCCATTTTTCGAGCACTTCCTCCGACGAATGCTTCGCCTTAACGTCGAAATTCGAGTTGAGGTAACTCTCCATTTCTCCTTAATTTCCAGCTTCAATGGCTATTTTCTGTTTTTCTTTCTTTCTTTTTTTTCTCTCTACTCTCTCATTCAATTAATATTTCTTTTTTTATTATTTGTTTAGACAAAAATGTGGGAGAAAAATAAGAGCAGAAGAATCGCAAATTAAATGGAGGAAGAATACAAAGGCGAGTTTTAAGATCTGTGGTTTTTATTTTAAGCTTGAGAAATTGACCCAGTCCTTGAGTTATGCTGAGCCAACTCTCTTTAATGATTCCTTGAATTAAGCTGAGTCGACTCCTTTTTAATTTCGTGAGCTCAACTATCTCAATCAAAACCCAAACATTCGATTATTTATGTATTTATAATAACAAACATGCAGTAGTATATTGATTCTGAACGTTAAAATTATATGCTTGAAACATTCATGCAGGGCATGAAGAGTACACTATATGCGTTATATCATCATTATTGTTTTTTCTAGTGTTCCATGTTAAAGAATAAAATATCGTAGGATTCGTAAAGAGAAGTGGCGAGTAAATACGTTTTTTTTTTGTTAAAGGAGTAAATACGTTGTTTAATCTTTTTTGAATAGTAAAGAAACACGTGAAAATCAAGAACACTTTGTATGATGCCTTTCAAAAACTATTTTTTGACGTTCAAATCAACATTTTAGACCGTGGAAGAATTTGGTCGTATAATTTGCTTACCATGATTCTGAACGTTGTAGAGTTGTTTATCGTGATTCCATGTATCGCAAATAATAGTTATCATTATTTATAATAGTATGAGATTTTCTAATAGTGATATAATAGACATGAAACGAAAGTTAATCTAATATATATACAGTTATGTAGAAACTTTATGAACATACGACAAAGAAATTTCATTTTAGAAGAAGAAGTTTTCTATACTTTATTTTATTTTATATTTGTGTTGGAAGTCAAAGTCTATGACTTACTTCTATGATTTAACAACAGCATATTTTAGACCAACATTTCTTTATAATGATATATTTGTACAAACTGATAATTTTATCTTAGTTTTTGTCAATAACATATAATGTGCAACTTTAAATTTGGGTTGTATTATAGTAACGTTATTAGCACAAATTACGGCAATATTAATACAAATCATTAAGCTATAAATAATAATTCTGAATAGAAGCAGTCCAAACCAATGCTTGCGATCATAAATATTATATGTATTTTTCTGTCGATTTTAAGGAAAAGTTTTGTTAGCTAAGTTAAATAATGCTTTAAGTGATGTTCGAGCATTTGCCCTCTTTTCTTACCTTTACTTTTTAAACTTAGTATAGTAGTTGATAAATCTCATTTTTATCGGTTTTAAAAGTCATTTTAACGTCAAGTTTTGAATTTTTTCAATAAGAACAAGATGATTTTCGGTGCGTGCTTCTTATTTTTTTTTTCAATTTTTTGTGTCTATTGGAGCAAAATGGGAAGTTCTAGAGCGGAAATGGATCATTAAAGCATCAAGTGAAGTGAAGATTTAAGATGACAACCAATCGGTACATACTTGTAACCGATCGGTAGTGAAGATGCCAAGAACTGATTGGTACAAACCTGTAACCGACCGGTGCTTTCATATGAAGTTTTTATTTTTTTTTTTTTCAGGGGTTTTTGTATTATAAATTGGTGTCTCGACTTTCAGAGACACCAAAAACGTTCTAGTGCTATTTTACTCAGTTTTTTTTAAGGTTTAGGAAGAAGATTTTACTATCACATTTTCGTGGAGAAGAATTCTAAATCATTTTATCTTTATTTACAATTTTAATATGAATTGTCCATCTCTTACTTTGTTTCTTTGCCTATTTCTGAGTAGTTCTTTCATTGGGTATTAGGTTTTCTAAGGGAAATTCATGGTAGATTTATGTTATGTTGATTTGGCAATTAATCATATAGTTCTTCATCTAGGTAGGCTATTCATGCTAATTTATTTTGGCCATTATGTTGATTTTATCGTGACACCAAAAGTGTTGTTAAATCAGTCGATTTAACCTATATGGACAAAGTGTTCTTAGTCAACCACAGTTGATGTTATTGCACTTTGTGAACATATCAAATTAGGATCATAATGATTGATTGAATTTCTATTAACAAACAAGAGTTTAATTTCTTATGCATAGATAATTATTTCATACGAAAGTATTATGACTTGACATTCGTAAATCGAGAACGATATTTAATGCATTCTTATTTATTCTCTTGCATTAATTTTCATGAACCTCAAATTATTTTCCTTCACTCAATGTTTTTTTTTAATTGATTTTACAACTTTGTTTACATTTTCCATTGAGTTACAAACCAAAATTTCATTTCATCTTAGCTTAATTTAAATCATTATAATTCATAGTGTACTCGGTTGATTCTTGTAGATTCGATATTCTAGTTATACTATCTCTTTTGCTACAGTAGGATATTTAGGAATGAGACCTGATCACAATAGTAGGCCTAAACTTTTTTTTTTTTTTTTGGGCTTCTTACCCAATAAATTACAGGATCGGCTCTAAATATTGGTCATAAATCAAATTTAAAACAACGGGCGTAGTATTTTAGAAACTCATACATAAGACAAACATATAACTCTTATCTTCTAAAACAAACATATAACTCTTATCTTCTAAAACTGCATCAGATGTACCTTTCCTAAATAATGAGATCTAATCCTTAATGATTGAATCCATCCCTATCCTAACATTTGCATAATGATTACTTACGATCATGAATGGAAAAAAAAAATCTCACCCTCATGAATACTTTCAGATTGCCTTTTAAAGACTTATTTTCTATATGTCATTTTGGTAAGATATTAGTTGTTGTTATCTAATGGAAAATACTTATAGAACGCTTTCGATCAATACAAAAAAAGAAATTTTTTTTACCGATTTCTTTTTTGTTAATTATGGTCAAATTTAACACCTACACACAAAAAAAAGTTTCCTGGTTTCATGTACAGTGGCAGAGCTAGTTGAAGGGGAGGGGGTCAGTTAACACCCATGACTTTTATAAATATTTGTTTACATATTTATTTAGTTAGTATTTGGTGGAAAATTGGTATATAGCATATAAGTTGATCCCATGATAAAATTCAGTTCATGTGTTTCCACACATTATGTTTTTTCCTTTTTCTTTTGATCGTATTCTTATTTGCTTTTGATATGTTAGTGCATAATTATAATCTAAAATTTTCATTTATAATATATAAACATATATAGTTCTTGCAATTGGTATTGACTTCTGTTTTATTTTATATGTCTATATGTTTTCTTAAAACGTCATACTATTTTTATTCACCAATATAAAACAAATTAAAAGTGGGAATGAATGAATAATATGCAATTACAATATTATATTAAAAAATTACCATTTATGGGTTTAACACTATATTTCTTATTCATTATAATATTAATTGTAATACCTAAAATATTTAATTTGTTTTTCTAAATGATTTAATATTATTATATTATATATTAATAATGACCCATGTAACAAATATTTCTGGATCTACCACTGATCATGCATGCATACAAAATAAAATTTCATCTAGAAAGCAAAGTTGAATTTAATTGATTTTAATTGAATAGTTGTGGCTTTAGATTCTTTCTACAGCCATATTTTGATCTACAACTCTAAATTTATAGCAATCATGTTTTACATATATTTTTTTAAACAACAATCATTTTTTTTTGGGCTGTAAATATATAAAAACGTATACCCATAAAAATTTTAGGCTTTGGAAAATTATAGAAAGTTGGTTCTACAGTTTAAATTTCAAAGTTACAACAGAAAAATCCACATATAAAATGCTACAGCTAAAATCCAAAATGTATTTTCACAACAAACCGGACCCAAAGTTTTTGTGGAGAAAACAAATTAACTTTCAAAAGCAATAAATAAAATCAAAGTATCAGTGATTTATGTGTAATGTATATATTTTAATTAAGTCAAAAGCATTCCATGTGACATTAAATAGCTAATGGAAGTTAACTAAGGGTCTGATTGGTTGTATGTGTAGATTTTGGATTTTGGCTGTCGGATTATGGCTGTAGATTTTTTTGCTGTAGATTTAGGATTATGGCTGTATAATTTTTGACGGTAGATTTTTGGGCTATACCTTTAGGTTTATCTGCTGGAGCTATAGGTTTATCTTTAAACTTTAAATTTTTCAAAGCCCAAAATTTATATTTTTAGACTTTTATTCCAAAAAAAAAATGGCTTTGGTTTTGAAAAATATTTATAAAGCATTATTGCTTTCAATTTTAATATTTATAAAGCATGATTGATTTTAATTTAGTATTTTAGACAAAAATATGGCTTTAGAAAAATCTAAAGCTCCAATCAATCATCTCCTAAGTATTCATTTTTAATTTTTTATTCAACAGTAGGCGTTACCAACGAGAGAATCGTGGAAAGATTGACTAAGTAACAAAAATACAAATGTCTGGAAATTTAATTTAATGCATTAAGAGAATTTAAATGGTTTACCATAAATATATTATTATATAAATAATTTCTTCCTCTTTTTAGATAAAAACATGCCATTTTTGCAATAGAAACTAAGAAATATTCCAAAAAAAAATATTAATACGCATCCAGCAAAATTAAAGAGTTGGATTTTTTTGCAGCCATAAAAAGGAAAAATATCATATTCTATATATCTTACCTAATTTAGCCTTATAAATATGATTCTTCCTCTGCAACACTCTATATATCACGAACCAAGCCAAACAAATTTAAAAAAAGAGAGAAAAGGAAGGATTAAGAAGAAGAAATTATGTCAAAGATTAACATTCTTGTCTTTGCAGCACTTTTTCTTAGCTTCGTGGTTATTGCTTCAGTTGCTCGTCCCGACTCAACTCTCCAGAACAAATTTACGGTAAATACTCATTCTCTTAGCAAAACCAAAATTTCTTGTTGAATGTTTATTTCTAGGAGGCCATCTTTATGCATTATATTCTGTTTACCATATACAAAATTTATATTAATTGTATGAAGCAGATGGAGAAGAAATGTGAAACGGAGGAGTGTTTGATGAAAACGACTTCGGATGCTCACCTCGATTACATCTATACCCAAAACCCTCCTCCAAAACCGCATGCACGTAAAGTCAATCCTTAAGTATATTCAATCAGTATTCCATACGTTATGTTGTGATATATATCCTTCTTTATGAATGTTCTAATAAAGACTTAATGAAATAATATTATGAATGGATTATTTGTATTCAAAGTGACTAGATGGCGTCCTGGACCAGAATATATAGCCTATTCTTTTTGTGTTAGTGTCATTATTTTGTTAACAAGTGATTGCCAAGTGAAAACTCACTAACAAAGAGAGACAAGGGACAACTGATGACAAATAGACAAGGTTGTAACAATGAAACAAATAGATAGGAAAAGCCATAAGCTGGATCGATCAAGCTCAGTTAATGGCAATACCAAATCTTTGTATTAAGAGCTATCATAAAGTATTTTTTGAAGGTGATTGAAAAACAATGGTGGATCTAGTCAACAACAAATCCATGGATTTTGGAATTTCTAATTTCATTCGAAAAGCACATTGTTAAAAAAGCTTTTTTAACTTGTTATTATTGATGGATGATAAATTGATAACAATGAATAATATTGTTGCAAGTAGGATCAGCCAAGTCTACACCTTTTTGCATCCATAACATTTGCAAACTGGTTTTGTCCGCTCCATTTCACATTTGCCGGTTCTATAAACACCAGCACGCGTGCAGTCTTGTGCGCATAAACTGTTACTACAAGGACCAGGTGACACGTATGCGGTTCCACCCTCTTTACATGGCGACTTATTAGTCTTTACTGTTGATATTCCTACTGTATTATATAAGAAACATCTAAATCCCTTTTTAGAATTTGCATATTTTTGTTTTAATAACATCTTTAAACCCCATTTTATTTATATAAATTTTGTAAATTATTTGGGGTTTGATAGATAATTTTTACGTTTACAAGTTAGAAATATATAGTTGACCAAAATTTTAAATATTTGAAAACAAAATATTTTTCTGTTCATGAAAATAAATTTTTTTAAAGTGTATATGCAAATGAAATTTGGGAAAGGTATTTAAGGTTATAAATTTATTTGAAAAGAATACATACTGTACTAGTTAGAAAATAAAACCAAACACACATCAATGTATAGTACCTGTCAAAATCAAGAAAATCACCAAATAAGTGATGAAACCAATGGCATGTACACCTTTAGCCATTTTCAGTGTTAACTTCTCCTTTTTTTCCTTCTTTTTGTTGGAATATTTTACATATGTGCACAATTATCTATTGTTGTATATAAAGATTTTTTTTATCCTAAAAGTAGAAAGAAAAATATTTATTAGATTAGTTTGACTATAAAGATAAATAATAAAATACTAACATATTTTTACCCATAATGATTTTTTTATGTTTGCTTTTAAGATCAATAATATTGTATGTAATTGTTTACAATTTAAATGCTTGTTAATAATGTGTAATTCTCAATTAATAGTATTAGATATGGCTTATATAATTTTTAAATTAATTTAAAATAGTAATATTTTAATGGAAATTTGAAAAAATTGTTTATAATTTTATTTTTTATTGATTTTGGAGTCTATAAATTATTTATTATTAATTTGTATATTTACTAATTTGTAAATAAAAATTTTGTTTCACCAATTGATTTATTTAAGAAAATTTGAATAAAATTAAAAATAAATTTTGTAAAGATTTTATTTTCATATGTATTTTCTTAAATACATATGTAAGTAATACATCTTTCCTCCATAAGCCTTTGTGAAAAAAAATATTTATTAGATTAGTTTGGCTATAAAGATAAATAATAAAATACTAACATATTTTTACCCATAATGATTTTTTATGTTTGCTTTTAAGATAAATAATATTGTATGTAATTGTTTACAATTTAAATGCTTGTTAATAATATGTAATTCTTAATTAATAGTATTAGATATGGATTATATAATTTTTAAATTAATTTAAAATAGTAATATTGTAATGGAAATTCGAAAAAATTGTTTATAATTTTATTTTTTATTGATTTTGGAGTCTATAAATTATTTCTTATTAATTTATCTAATTTCTAAATAAAAATTTTGTTTCACCAATTTATTTATTTAAGAAAATTTGAATAAAATTAAAAATAAATTTTGTAAATATTTTATTTTCATATGTATTTTCTTAAATACATATGTAAGTAATACATCTTTCCTCCATAAGCCTTTGTGAAAAAAATATTTATTAGATTAGTTTGGCTATAAAGATAAATAATAAAATACTAACATATTTTTACCCATAATGATTTTTTTATGTTTGCTTTTAAGATCAATAATATTGTATGTAATTGTTTACAATTTAAATGCTTGTTAATAATGTGTAATTCTCAATTAATAGTATTAGATATGGATTATATAAATTAATTTAAAATAGTAATATTGTAATGGAAATTTGAAAAAATTGTTTATAACTTTATTTTTTATTGATTTTGGAGTCTATAAATTATTTATTATTAATTTATATATTTACTAATTTGTAAATAAAAATTTTGTTTCACCAATTGATTTATTTAAGAAAATTTGAATAAAATTAAAAATAAATTTTTAAAGATTTTATTTTCATATGTATTTTCTTAAATACATATGTAAGTAATACATCTTTCCTCCATAAGCCTTTGTGAAAAAAAATATTTATTAGATTAGTTTGGCTATAAAGATAAATAATAAAATACTAACATATTTTTACCCATAATGATTTTTTATGTTTGCTTTTAAGATAAATAATATTGTATGTAATTGTTTACAATTTAAATGCTTGTTAATAATATGTAATTCTCAATTAATAGTATTAGATATGGCTTATATAATTTTTAAATTAATTTAAAGTAGTAATATTTTAATGGAAATTTGAAAAAATTGTTTATAATTTTATTTTTTATTGATTTTGGAGTCTATAAATTATTTATTATTAATTTATATATTTACTAATTTGTAAATAAAAATTTTGTTTCACCAATTGATTTATTTAAGAAAATTTGAATAAAATTAAAAATAAATTTTGTAAAGATTTTATTTTCATATGTATTTTCTTAAATACATATGTAAGTAATACATCTTTCCTCCATAAGCTTACAAAGGTAAGCAAAGATTAAAAACAAACATCCAATTAAGACGGACTAACGAAAATGAAGATGATGATATATGATGTGTTTTAAGACACATACATACATAGATAATATATATATTAAATTATATTCTGCGCTATAGCGCAGACTTTTTTTTTTAGATTAAGTTTTATTCTAAAGTATGGATTATAGTATTGCAATAATTTCAATATTTAAATAATAACTTTTGAGTTAGATTATTATATGTTATTCAACAAATTAAATGTTATTTTTATAAATGTACTTTCCAAATATTAGTAAGAGGTATTAACTTCAACAATTTGATTTCATTTAAAGAAATGTATTACTATTAAATATATTTCATTTTTATACTAAGTTAATGATGTGTTATTATTAAATAATAAAATACTACGGGAATAAAAAATCTATTTTTCGTAAATGTTTGATTTTATTTAAAAATATTCATTTTAGTCTTTCATTAAAAACTAATAGATCTTACATGAAGTTTTTTGAATTTTATATTAATATCTTTTATGTTTGTAAAAAAAAAATATATATATATATATATTGATTTATTATTGTAAATTGTGTCTAATTTTTGATAAGGTTTAATTACATAATTGTGTTTGGTTATATGGGTAGTAGAGAAAGATTTATTAGATTATTTTGGGTATAAAGATAAATAATAAAATACTAACATATTTTTACCCATAATAAATTTTTTTCGTTTTCTTTTAAGATAAATAATATTGTATGTAGCATGTTTAAATGTTTGTTTACCCATAGTGAGTTTGGCTCTCGGGTCGATGATTCAGTGTTTCGAATGGGAGAGAGTTGGAGAAGAGTATGTGGACATTAGTAAAGCAACCACAATGCGTCCAGCGACACCGTTGCTAGCCATATGTAGAGCTCGTCCCATAGTCCATAAGATTCTCAATGATTTTGTTTGAGATGTAACTCCCATTTCTTTGTTTCGTATCCATTTGTTTTGTGTTGATTAATTCCCATAACTTAGCTGAATTCTTGAACTCAAAGATCTTGTATACCTACTTACCTAGCAACGCCACTCGCGCTGGCGGATCCGAATTTATTATTAGCGTTGATTTACTACACATGTTTAATGGTATTTAATTGCATGAGACGTTACGAATCTTTAGTGACGGGTGGGGATAATCCCATGATAGCACCAAAATTTGAACTTCTTCTTTTCACCATCATGCTCCACGTAAACTCTCACTTACATTATAAATTAAGCTATAACTTACATTTACAAATTCTTAGATCTAATGGAAACCCATTTCCTAATATTATCTCTCGCCTTCTTCTTTTTCATTTCTCTTAAACTTTTGTTTGGTAAACGGCATAGCAAGTTTAACCTACCACCAAGTCCGGCTAGGCCACTGCCGTTGATTGGACACCTTCACATCCTGAAGAAGCCGCTCCACCGCACATTCCTCTCTTTTTCTCAATCCCTAGGTTGTGCACCAATTTTCTGCCTCCGCCTCGGAAACCGTCTCACGGTTGTCGTCTCTTCCTACTCCATCGCTGAAGAATGCTTTACAAAAAACGACATTGTTTTCGCCAATAGGCCAGAAGTTCATTGTCGTGGAAACATATTGAGTACAACTCCACCACTATGACCAGTGCGCCTTATGGTGACCAATGGCGAAACCTGCGCCGCATTGGCACCTTGGAGATCTTCTCGTCACACAAGCTCAACGGCTTCTTATTTGTCCGTAAGGATGAGATCCGACACTTCTTACTAAGTCTCTCCAAAAACTCGCAACATGTATGTAAGAGTCTACATATCTAGAAACTCTATTCAAATATCCTAATAATCTCAGAAATGAGAAAAAAAAATATATTTATACAGATTCTATACCAAAAAAAATATTGAGAAGAATGAAAATGAAAAATTGAGAATTAATCATTTGTTTATGTGATTATAATCAGGGGTTTGCGAAGGTGGAGATGAGACATTTGTTTTTTGAGTTGACTATCAATAACATTTTTAGAATGATAGCCGGGAAACGATTTTATGGTGAGGGCACAGAGCAAGACGAAATTGCGCGGCAAGTGAGACAGGTGACTGACGAGATTGTATCCAGCGCTGGCGCCGGGAATGCAGCCGATTATATACCAATCTTGCGTTGGATCACAAATTTGAGAAACGAATCAAGAAGTTAGCGAGTCGGGTCGATGAGTTTTTGCAGCGTCTGGTGGATGAGAAACGTGCGGATAAAGAAAAGGGTAACACTATGATGGATCACTTACTTTTTCTCCAAGAAACTCAGCCTGATTACCATACAGATGTTACTCTTAAAGGAATTATAGTTGTAAGTATTAAAGAATCCATATATATACTATATGTAAGAACACTAATCAAGCTTTCGGATGGCTTATAACTGATTTTGATTTTTCAGGTTATAATACTTGCTGGATCTGAAACAATAGCAGGGACTTTAGAATGGGCGATGTTGAGTTTGTTGAACCATCCAGAAGTATTAAAGAAAAGCGAGGACCGAAATCGATACCAAAATCGGTTTTAACCGGATACTAAAAATCTCCCTTATCTCCAATGGATTGTGTCGGAGACCTTACGTCTTTACCTGGCAGCTCCAACACTTGTTCCACGTATGGCGTCAGATGATTGTATGTTGGCAGGATACGACATTCCACGTGGAACGATGTTATTCGTGAACGTATGGGCCATCCATAGAGACCCGTCTATATGGGAAGACCCAGAAATGTTCAAGCCAGAGAGGTTTGAAGATGAAAAGCAAAATCAAAAGTTGTTGTCGTTTGGGATTGGACGACGAGCTTGTCCCGGGGTTGGCCTAGCTCATCGGTTAGTGAGCTTGGCTCTTGGATCGATGGTTCAGTGTTTCGAATGGCAGAGAATTGGAGAAGAATATGTTGACAGTAGAGAAGAACCCATGGCCTTGATGCGTCCTTCGACACCGTTGCTAGCCATGTGTAAAGCTCGTCCCATTGTCCATAAGATTCCTGATGCTTTTGCTTGAAGTGTAACTCTCCTTTCTCTGTCTTTTGGGAAAATTACTTAAACAGTATGTACTTTTTAGAAGTGTTCAAATAATACTCAAAGAGTTTTTTTTATTTAGAATCGTTATAATCCTAAATAAAAGTTATAATTGATTAAATAATTTTTCAACTTTTTAAAATGTGTTCCTTAAATTTCCAAATTATTAATCAGATTACAGTTACCACAAAGTCATTGAACAAATCATATGAAAGCAATTTGAATAAAAAAGATTATCATGTCAAAAAAATCAAACCGACAAACACTACAAATGTTTAAATTTTAATATCTCGAATTTAAAAAAAAAAAAATCTCAGAAATATAGACTGACCGTTTACTAGGTCAGTTTTGGAGAGCCTTAGGTGAAAGATTAGAGAGTGGTTGTTTCACGGGACAAAAGACGATGACTTGAAAGTCAACTCCGGTCTTCTATCTTTTTCTCACACCAATGATTTCAATTCTCTGTCTCTCCTTCAATCTCATCTTCTTCCTCAATCCTCTTCACCTAGACCACACATGTTTCTTCATCCATTGACCTCAAATACTTGACTTTTCTCTCTCGCTCTTTCTCTCCATCAAAGCTATGGAGAATCTCCGTTTTCTCGACTCTGTTTCTCTCTTTGTAACGATTATGGTTATTGTTCTTCTTCTTCCTCATCTCACTCTTTCTGCTACTTCTGAGTATTCTCGTCCTGAGAAGTTTTACGTCAACTGTGGGTCGGATTCTAATGCCGATTATGGTGACCGGACCTTCGTCGGAGATATGAGCTCCAGCAGTAACTCTGTTTCCTTGAGCAGCAAAGAAACTGAAGTCATCAACAACCAATCGTCCGTTGCGCCCGTAATCTACCGGACGGTTAGGATATTCAGACGCCCTTCTTCTTACAAGTTCCAGCTCGATCCTGTTGGCCTACACTTTGTGCGTCTCCATTTCTCTGCTGTGTTTTCTAGGGAAGATCTTTTAACTGCTCGTTTCACTGTCTCTGCTATTTCTGGTTCTAATCATCGCTTGAAAAGTTTCCCACTTGAGAATTTCACTGAGACCCCACGAGTTGAAGAGTTTCTCCTGATGATTGACTCGCCAAAATTAGAAATTCGATTTGTGCCCCAGCATTCCTCTTTAGCTCTCATCAACGCCATTGAAGTGTTCTCTGCTCGCAACGACCTTCCGAAAGATGCCGACAAGAATCTGCATATAATTTACAGATTAAACGTAGGAGGCGAGAAAATCACACCGGAAAATGATACCCTGGGACGAACTTGGTCGCCTGACGATGAATTTCTCTACCGAAAAGATTCTGCGAGGAACATTAATTCAACACAAAAGCTTAACTACGTGCCAGGGTCAGGGTCAGCCACGAAATTCACTGCTCCTGATTTCGTCTACCAGACAGCTAAAGCAATGAACCGTAGCTCGAGTCCGCAAACGGGTATTTTAATGAACGTTACTTGGTCGTTTAAGGTCAACAGGGACTATAGTTACTTCATCAGGATTCACTTCTGTGATATTTTGAAGAATTCACAAAGCTCCGATTTCCATCTCTATGTGAATGGGAACTGGCAAGAAGATGTAAATCCTTCAGCGTATGGTGGGCCAGTGACTCCATTTTATAGAGATGTCGCAAATGTCTCTCCTCGTTCTGGACTATTGAATGTGACTATAGGTACTAAGGAGCCCAATAAGGATGCTGGTTTTCTGAATGGTCTGGAGGTGATGGAGTTTTTGAGTAAATCTGGTTCTGATTCTTTAGATAAAAGTAGTTCCCAGGTTCACATTATCGCTGGTTGTGTTGCTGCGGCTGCATCGGTTCTGGTCTTTAGTTTGTTGTTTATAGTATTCTTGAAGAGGAGGAGATCAAAGAAGAAAAAGCCAGACGTTGAGGTCACTGTGTGGTCTCCATTACCATTGTACAGAGGTGGGAGTTCCGACAATAGACATATCTCAACATACAACAATTCGCCACTACGCAACCTACACTTAGGCTTAAAGATTCCCTTCACAGACATTCTGAGAGCTACAAACAATTTCGACGAGCAGTTGTTGATCGGGAAAGGCGGGTTTGGAGATGTTTACAAAGCTATTCTTCCCGACGGAACCAAAGCCGCGATCAAAAGAGGCAAGACCGGCTCAGGACAAGGAATTTTAGAGTTTCAAACAGAGATTCAAGTCCTCTCAAGAATCCGCCACAGACACCTTGTATCTCTAACGGGATACTGCGAAGAGAACTCTGAAATGATCCTCGTCTACGAGTTTATGGAGAAAGGTACACTCAAAGAACATCTATACGGCTCGAATCTGCCTTCATTGTCATGGAAACAAAGACTAGAAATCTGCATTGGAGCAGCTAGAGGATTACATTATCTCCACAGTGGCTCAGAAGGAGCAATCATACACAGAGATGTCAAATCCACAAACATACTACTAGACGAGAACACTATAGCCAAAGTTGCAGATTTCGGACTCTCGAAACTCACGATTCGTAATCAAGATCAAACCAATATCAGCACAAACATCAAAGGAACATTTGGTTACCTCGATCCTGAGTATCTCCAAACACACATCTTAACTGATAAATCAGATGTTTACGCCTTCGGTGTCGTTCTCCTCGAGGTTTTGTTCGCGAGACCAGCTCTAGATCCTAATCTTCCTCACGAGGAAGTGAATCTAGCGGAATGGGCGATGTTCTGCAAATCCAAAGGAGTAATCGATGAGATCTTAGATCCGAGTTTGATAGGTCAAATTGAGACGAATTCTTTGATGAAATTCATGGAAATCGCTGAGAAATGTTTGAAAGAGTATGGAGATGAGAGACCTAGTATGGCGGATGTGATTTGGGATCTGGAGTATGCTCTTCAGCTTCAGATGATGACAATTCGTAGAGAGCCTCATGAAGATAGCACGGCGATTATCTCCGGTGGTTCAATGGTGATTCCGAGGTTGATGGTGAGTGATTCGTTTAGCACGAACTCGATTGTTCAGGAGGATGAATCGATGAACAGATTTGGAATTACAGATTCATCGGAGACTCGAGTTTTCTCACAATTGAAGATCTCTGAAGCAAGATGATAGAATCATTTTAAATCGTGTGTAAAAGATTTTAATTTCTTGAAATGTGATTTCATTTGATAAGCGTCTGGTTTAATTTATAAATTAAAATCCGGTTCTTGCCGGTTTAAAGATAAAATTAGAGGCCGGTTATTCTATGTAGAGCTAAAATTACGAAATCGGAAACTACGTTAGAAGAGCCCCAATCCAATCCCAAATAAGTTTGTTTTGGTTCAAAATTTCAAATCTTACCTATTTTCTTTTACCTAAAATGGTAACTTTCGGGGCTCTACTTTGTTTTTTCCGGTGACGCCTCTCCTCTCCGGTGTCTCTCCCTCAACATCTACTAATCTTGCTTCTTCTTGAAGTCTTTCCTCGGCTTGAGACTTTTCTTATACCGTTTGCAACACTTACCATCCAGTTTTCTTATGAAGAAAAGAGAAAGTAGAACTGTTCAACACTACTCTCCGCTTCTATCCAATCCATTCTCCACTGTTTACTAGCTCCTTTAGTAAATTTTGTAAATTAGCGATTTAAATTTACTTGGTTCATAAAGAAATATAATTCGATACTTTTAATCAAATTTCAGTACAACAAAATCATATAAGAATAATTCAACCAATAATTTTTTTTTTATCTAGTAGAACCTTTATAAATAAATAAGATTTAAAGTCCCAACATTTAATTTATAGAAGTTTTACTGTATCACGTAAAAGAAATTACATCAAACGAATATATAACTCAAACCGTGCAATATGGACTGACCGATAACTATTGTCAACTTTGGATAGAGAGTATGTTTCTTCCTTATTGTTCCCACCAATAATTTCTCTGTTTCTCCTTCAATCTCATCTTCTTCCTCAATCCTCTTCACATAGACCACACATGTTTCTTCATCTATTGACCTCAAATACTTGACTTTTCTCTCGCTCTTTCTCTCCATCAAAGCTATGGAGAATCTCTGTTTTGGAGACTCTGTTTCTATCTTTGTAACGATTATGGTTATTGTTCTTCTTCTTCCTCATCTCACTCTTTCTGCTATTTCTGCGTATTCTCGTCCTGAGAAGTTTTACATCAACTGTGGGTCGGATTCTAATGCCGATTATGGTGGCCGGACCTTTGTCGGAGATATGAGCTCCAATAGTAACTCTGTTTCCTTGAGCAGCAAAGGAACTGAAGTCATCAACAACCAATCGTCCGTTGCGCCCGTAATCTACCGGACGGTTAGGATATTCAGACGCCCTTCTTCTTACAAGTTCCAGCTCGATCCTGTTGGCCTACACTTTGTGCGTCTCCATTTCTCTGCTGTGTTTTCTAGGGAAGATCTTTTAACTGCTCGTTTCACTGTCTCTGCTACTTCTGGTTCTCATCATCACTTGAAAAGTTTCTCGCTTCAGAATTTCAATGAGACCCCACGAGTTGAAGAGTTTCTCCTGATGATCGACTCGCCAAAATTAAAAAAATTCGATTTGTGCCCGAGCGTTCCTCTTTAGCTCTCGTCAATGCCATTGAAGTGTTCTCTGCTCGTAACGATCTTGAAATTCCAAAAGATTCCGACAAGAATCTGCATATAATTTACAGATTAAACGTAGGAGGCGAGAAAATCACACCGGAAAATGATACCTTGAGACGAACTTGGTCGCCTGACGATGACTTTCTCTACCGAAAAGATTCTGCGGGGAACATTAATTCAATACAAGAGCCTAGCTACGTGGAAGGATCAGTGTCAGCCACGAATTTCACTGCTCCTGATTTCGTCTACCAGACAGCTAAAGCAATGAACCGTAGCTCGAGTCCGCACAAGGATATGTTAATGAACGTTACTTGGTCGTTTAAGGTCACAAGGAACTATAGATAATTCATCAGGATTCACTTCTGTGATATTTTAGAGTATTCACAAAGCTCCGATTTCTATCTCTATGTGAATGGGAACTGGCAAGAAGATGTAAAGTCTTCAATATATGGTGGGCTAATGAATCCATTTTATATAGATGTCGTGAATGTCTCTGATGGTTCTGGAATATTGAATGTGACAATAGGTACTAAGGAGCCCAATAAGAAAGCTGGTTTTCTGAATGGTCTAGAGGTGATGGAGTTTTTGCAAAAATCAGGTTCTCATGGAAGTAGTTCCAGGGTTTACATCATCGCTGGTTGTGTTGCTGTTGCATCGTTTCTCGTCTTGGGTTTGTTGTTTATACTTTTCTTGGAGCAGAGGCGATCGATGAAGAAGAAGTCAGACACTGAGGTCACTGTGTGGTCTACTTTGCCATTGTTCAGAGGAGGTGGGAGTACCGACAACAATTCGCCATTAGGCAATCTACAGTTAGGCTTGAAGATTCCCTTCACAGACGAGAACAATGTTGCCAAAGTCGCGGATTTCGGTATCTCGAAACTCGCGGTTCGTAATGAAGATCTGATCAATATCAGCACTAACATCAAAGGAACATTCGGTTACCTTGATCCTGAGTATGTGCAGACAAGCATCTTGACGGAGAAATCCGATGTTTACGCGTTCGGATTTGTTCTCCTCGAGGTCTTGTGCGCGAGATCGGCTCTCAAAAATAATCTTCCTCCCGAGAAAGTGAATCTAGCCGAGTGGGCGATGTCCTGCAAATCAAAAGGTATAATCGATAAGATCGTAGATCAGAGATTGACAGGTCAAATTGAGCCGAGTTCTTTAAGGAAATTCATGGAAATCGCGGAGAAGTGTTTGAAGGATTACGGCGGAGAGAGGCAGAGCATGCGGATGTGATATGGGATCTGAAATACGTTCTCCGGCTTCAGATGATTCACGAAGATAGCACCATCTCCAGCTTTGGAAGCGAAGGCTTGTTGGTGAATTCCAAAGCTAATGGTGAGTGGTTCCTTTAGCTCCAAATCGATTGTGGCGCACAGTTTCATCGGAGACTCAAGTTTTTCTCCCAATTGAAGATTTCTGAAGCAAGATAAAACCCTAATTTTCCAGAAATGTGATTCGCAAAGTGTCTGGTTTAATTTTTTTGAAACTAAAATCCGGTTGTTGCCGGTTTAAAAAGATAATAATTTGAAACCGATGATATTAAATTCCGGTTATTTCCGGTTAAAGTATAATAATTGTAAAAGTTATCGAAAGACAAGGTCAAGTAATCACAAATCACTGATGAACAAGTCCAGATTCCGAGCTGAAGATCCACCAGACGCCATCGCCGATCTTGCCGCTTGCTTCAACTCCGCCGCTCTCTTCCTCATATCCGCGGCGGATGGACCCTCTGTCACGGCCTCAATGCAACTCTCTACCTCTGAAACCTTCAACTCTCCGTCGACAACATCATTCCTCATCCTTACTCCAATTCCAAATACATCCACAAGCAATCTCGCATCAAGCGGCTGATCTATCCAAGTCGGATACGCCACAACCGGAACACCAGGCACCACCGTCTCGATCGTCGAGTTCCATCCACAGTGCGTGACGAAGCAAGAGATCGCCTCATGGCTCAATATCTTCTCTTGTTGACCCCATTCAATAACAACTCCTTTACCTTCTTTCACCATCTCCTGCAAAACTTCGACGTTTTCGCCTATCTCCTTCGGCCGTATCACCCATAGAAATGGAACTCCTCTGTTTCTTAATGCTGTCGCTATGGTCTCGATTTGATTCTCCGATGATTTGAGTATGCTTCCGAAAGATATGTAAACCATTGACGACCTAGCTTGCTTGTCAAGCTACTCCATACAATGATCTTCTGATTTCCACATATCTAGGGTTTTCCCATCTAGGGTTTTGTCCTCATCAGCTCCCAACATAAATGGAGAAACTAGAGGGCCAATTGGGATAATAGGTTTTAAATCAGACATTGATTCGACTATATCCGATTCGAGTTCGTAAAATGAATTAGCCAAAACCCATTTGACATCGTTCAAGCATTCCGCGAATTCCGCCATTAGTATATTGAAGTGAGCACCGTCAAATGGTAACATCAATGTCGGGAGATCTCGGACTTCTAATAACGGTAAGGCTGGTAGCTTCACGGTTTGATTCGAATCTTCGAGATCGGGGAAAGAGTTAATCTTCACGTAATAACGGTAATAAACCGAGAAAACTGCACAAGCTTCAATCCAGAGGATTGCACAAAGAATGTTATGAGCGGCTGCAACAGCTGGAACCCATGGAGTAAAAGGCACAGAGATGATGCAAGCGAATCTCTTTTCTTCGATGATTTTCGACAAATTCTTGGCTCCGAATTTTCTCAATGACTCTGTGAGAGGTTTAGGGTCTCTTGGATCGTCTTTAGGCAGGCCGTCGGAGAAGAACACAAGGTCCACCAGGCTATGGGGTTCGTCGGTGGATGAGAGAAGGTCACGGGCTTGTTCAGTGGTGGCGAGGGTGAAGTGTAGGTTCGTTCGTGCACGATGTTTGGGGAATTTGAGCATTGGATTGAGGTGACCTTGGAATGGTAATGCTACCATTAGAACATGTGTTTCTTGAACCTCAATACTTCCCATTATTACGTACAATAATAATTCTTTTTAATAGTAGTTTAGAGGTATTTTAAGACTTGAGTTTCGTATGAAATTATGAGTTCTAATCTTAGCGGTATATATAACAATGGTTGTTCAACGATAGATTTTGGTAATAAAATCTAACATTGTGATTTGCTAGCCCAATAAATGTTGGTCTGTAGATTTAAAATTAATTATGATTTTCAATATTATGACAAGAAATCATGTTCTTACCAATTTCTAGTATGATTATGGTCAACAGCCAGTTAAAAATTTATCTTATTAACTAAAGTTTTATATAATAGTGTGAAACATTATATATTTTTCTGATAATATTTATGAAAAATGTTTGATAATATTTCAAATTAAGAAAGAGTGTATATTTAGTAAATTTTCTAATGATGTGTTATTATTAAATAATAAAAAACTATGAGTATAAAAAATCTTATTTTTGTAAATGTTTGATTTAATTTAAAAATATTCACTTTAATCTTTCAAAAAAGGTAATAGATTTTATATAAATGTTTTAAATTTTTTTAAATTAATATCTTTTTTTTTTGTAAAACAGAAGATTTTGTTGATTTATTTTTTGTAAATTGTGACTAATTTCTATTAAAGTTTAATTACATAATTGTGTATGGTTATATGGGTAATGGATAAAGATTTATCAGATTATTTTGGCTATAAAGATAAAAAATAAAATATTAACACATTTTTATCCTTAATGATTTTTTTGTTTGCTTTTAAGATTAATAATATTGTATGTAATTGTTTATAATTTATATCTTTGTTTATAATGTGTAATTCCCAATTTATAGTATTAGACATATATATATATATATTATATAATTTTTAAATTAATTTAAGTAGTAATATTTTAGTGAAAATTTGACAAATTTGTTTATAATTTATTTATTATTTATTTTGGAATCTATGAATTATTTATTATTAATTTATTTATTTAGTACTTTTTAAATTAAATATTCTTTTAACTAATTGATTTATTTAAGAAAATTTGAATAAAATTGAAAATAGATTTTGTGAAGATTTTATTTTCAAATATGTATTTTTAATAGTAAAACGTAATAAAGTATAATTTGAATAAAATCGAAAATAAATTTTGTGAAAATTTTATTTTTAAACATGTATTTTTGATAGTGAAAATAGATTAAGTGTTTAGACATTTTTATCTTTAATAATTATTTTTGTTAGTTCTTAATGATCTAATAACTGGATTCAATCTGAATTCAAAATTTCAAACTTCTAGATTTATCTAAGATATTATGCAAAAATCTTTAAGGGAAATATTAATAAAATCAACAAATTTTTATCCCAAAAAAAAAATTATCTTAGTGGGCCCAAATCCTACATTCATCAAGACCCAAGACACAAGTCCGGCTTGCTTATTTCCAATTTTTTTGCATAATGGTCCTCTCACTCTTTTTCAGAAACGTGATAAAGTAACACTTCCAACTTATACACTTTCCATTCTCATTTTTCATTCAAATTAAACTTGATTTTGACATATGAATATATTATATAATAGTACTCATCACAAGTCAAAAAACTCAAAAACTCAAAAAGTTCCAACATGAAGAGGCTATACTAAAATTATGGATTGTTAAAACCATCATCAAATCAATTAAATCCAAATACAATATTATTCTCAAATCATAATTAACATTTTTTTTATAGTTTTCATTGTTATTTCATTCTCTCAACCAATCAATTTATAAATACAAATTAATGTAATTAACTTAATTTAAATTTTGCTAAGAAATAGTTCAAATATAGGTAAACAAAAGAATACGTTTAAATATAAGGTCTACGGTAATACTCGTGCACATAAATCAAATAAAACATCAAAATTTCCGGTACAATAGGAACAATCAAAATATTTGACTAAATAACTAAGGAAATAACTAATTGCAAAACCTAGAAAAAAATTTGGAAACAAAAAAAGTTTGTGTATACGTGGGTACTCTCCTAGTCTATAGAATACTAGCAATCCGAATAGAATCCATCTACGGTTGCATCTTTTTATCGTAACTTTTCGTAAATATATTTTTAAAATTTTTAATAACTTAAAAAAGAATACTTTTTATTGTTGTATCTTTTAAGAAAGTTACATATGTTCATTTAGAGTTGTATCTTTTCACCATATAATATTTCTGTTTTTTCATCACAATTTTTCGTTCCAATAGTTCTGTTTATTACAAACAGTCATGTTTATTGTATGAAACGTTCATATCTTCTTAACTCTATATATAGTTTCCTTTCTTATTAGATAACTACCAGAATTTTTTTATTTGACACTACTTTTTCGTTTTTGGATGAATCCAAATAATTTGAATTTCAATAACAAACGTTATTATATACTCTTCAAACTATTTCTTAACGTATATCATTTCAAATTAAAAAAAATTCTATAATTCTTGATCTCACTAAGATTTTTAGAATAATTATAATAATACAAAAAAATTAAATATACCTTCTACTGTAGCGTATGTTTATCGTAACTTTTCAAAAATATATATTTTTAAAATTCTATCCTTAAGTTTTATTTTAAGAAAGTTGTATCTCTTTATTATAACTTTTTGTTGATACATTTTTATTTAAGGTTGTGTTTATTTTAATCATATCTTTTACTTTTGCTCGCATTTTTTCATCACAACTCTTTGTTTAGATAGTTGTGTAGAAATCTCAATAAATATTTTTAAAATTGTGTCTATTTTATCGTAACTCTTTGTAAATAAACTTTAGTTTTAATTTTGTTTATTATTTTATATTTTGAAAAGTTGTGTATACTTATTATTACTTTTTATTTGATACTTTTCATATAAATGCTTTTAAAGGTTGCATCTCTTTATCATTATTTTTTGTTGAATATATTTATATTTATATTGCTTAAAAAATTGAAAAGTTGCGTCTATTCATTATAATTCTTTTTTCGATTTATTTTTCAATTAGGATCGCAACTTTTCACCATAATATTTTTTTAGTAATAATATATCTTATATTTTTTATCGCTAAAAAATACTTTTTGCAAGGTTGTTTTGATTCATTATAACCTTTTGTTTTGACACTTTTTAATTAGAGTCGGATCTGTTCGACATAACATATTTTTTTCATAACATTTTGTTTTGATAGTTGTGTTTTTACTAACAGTTATATGCGTTTCATATTTATATATATTTTAATTTAGTTAATCTTTTTAGATAATTTTAATTTTATTGTTATCGTAAACTTCCAAACTATTTACATACATCATTTTTAATTTATTTTTTTTTCTTTTTTTTTGTTCAAAAATTCTTAATTATCTAAAAAAAATTTGGAATAATTTTTTCTGCAACATCGCGGTATTGAGGAAACAGAGCAGAGTACTACAAAATCTGCAAAACCTGCAAATGAAACAGAAGGTTTGAAGAAGTCTACTACAAAAGCAAAACCCGTTTATGAAACAGAGGGTTTCAACTCAAATATGCAACGATTAAATAAACAAGAAAGCTTCAAGGAAAGTCCAGCATTAAGACAAAAGATTCAAGGGTAATCCCAAGGCATAAAGTTATAGGATCGGTTTGATGTGTTGGCGCAAGGAGAGTAGAAGTCACAGCTGGATTTCAAATTTGTTAAAAAGCATCTTTGACTGTTAAAGCAAAAGCTAATCTTATTAACCTTATCTTGTTATGACTATAAGAATGATATATGGTGTAATCATTTTGGATTAAGGTGAATAAGAAAAAGTTACAGAAATCATCTTCTTTGTATTTCTCTTCATGGTATTAGAGCCATGGTTGAGCCTTATTCACAACCGGTTCTAAACATTTCTAATTGTGTTACTATCAAATTAACAGAGAAAAACTATCTCCTCTAAAAAAATCAGTTCGATTGTTTTCTCTCCGGTCAAGGTCTTCTAGGTTTCATCAATGAAGCCTCATCTGCACCTTCAAGAATGATGCAAGTTCCCACCATTGATGGTCAGACAATGGAACGTACAAATCCAGACTTTCAAGCATGGTGTAGAGCATACCAGATCGTCAACTCTTAGCTACTAGGATCTTTTCTGAAGATATCCTTAGTATTGTTGTCAATGCAAACACATCCTTTGAGGTATGGTCTACTCAAGCTAGACACTTTAACCGGGTTTCTTCAGCTAGGTTATTTGATTTTCAGAAAAAACTCCAAACAATATCTAAGGATGATAAGTCTATGGTGGATTACTTGAATGAGGTTAAGTCCGTTTGTGACCAGTTAGCTTCGATTGGTAGTGTGGTTCCAGAGAATATGAAGATGTTTGTTGCTTTGTTAGGTTTTGGAAGAGAATATGAACCTATCAAAACTAGTACAGAAGGATCTATGGATAATGTTCCTTCTCCTAGCTTTGAAGATGTTATTCCAAGATTGACAAGCTATGATAATCGCATCCAAGGATATAATACTCAGTCATCATTTCACCACACATAGCATTTGCTGTGTCAAGACCAGGGTTTTATAACACTAGAAACAGAGGAGGAGGCAGAGGTTGTGGATATCATCGTATTTTACATGCTTTCTTGCATACATTTAGCTTAGTTTATAAGTTTCTAACTTACATTTAGGATAATTTTAGTGCATTTGCATTTGTTTATGTATTTATAGGTAATTGGAAAAAATCATACACTTTCAGAGCATTTTGGGACCTTTAAAAGCTATAGAGACTTTGGAGCCACTTGTTGAGGCCAGGAACATCATGAATAAACATCTCAAGAGCCTCACAAAGAAAGCAGCGGCCTTAGCATCGACCAAGAGTGGTCGATGCTTTCCCAGAAGAGACTACCTACAGCCAGCATCGACCCAAGCCTATCGATGATGAGTCACTGTGCAGAAAAGGAAACTTCGGTTAATGCAAACTTGCAAGTTATGGAAAATTAGGATTTCGAGTTATGACCTTCCAGAAGCCTCTAAAGACGCCTTAGACTCCCCCAAGCCACCTAAAATCTATATAAACTCATGTATTCTCACTAGACACAAGCTTAGACTCTCTAACCACTTTTTGTCTCACTTTCAATAAAGAGTTATTCTTTTAGATTTACTTTTTTCTTATGCTTTTGTTTATGTTTATGCTTTGATTTCTATTTCTGTTTTTGTTCTTTAATTTCTTATTTACTGTTTTATGAACCTATTTTTTGTCATTGCTGTCACCCTCGGAAAGACAAGAGAGTAGATCCTTTAGACCACTAGGGTGGTGGTCGATGATTGGATCGAAGATTTAGGATTCAATATGTCTGATTGTTCTTGACTGATCTAACTACTCTAATATGCACTCTTAATGCTAAGTCATTTCCTATTGGAGGTGCTTAAGGTTATAACCAAATCAGTAGATGCGGTTATACGAATAGAAGCCCTTAGCACCACGAGAGTGGGTTAAAACTTCAGACTTTCATATTAGGGAGTATTAGTTAGCATCGAGTTTGTTGTTTGATGGAATATCTTAAAGCTAATCTAATTGTGGTCAAAGTTAGATTATGATCTCAGGAATACATCACCACGAGAGTGGGATTGTATTCTAAAAATAGATCTGTCGTTCACTCTTCGTCTTAGACACACTTCTAACGCAAGCTAAACACTTGGTTAATTGGTTGGTAGTGTGACAACGCCAATTGATGTGTCTCTCACACATAAGAGTAATCGATGATGGGATGCGTTCAATACGTGAAGGTCGCCACGAGAGTGGGTCTGACACAGTGTCTAGCATACCACGAGAGTGGACTAGCCTACTTCGTATATCCCTAGATTGACAACATAAACTAAAAAGGTAGAACATAAATCCTATTATCTGAAATCCCTGATAAATTGACCATCACCCAATTAACTGTAAATATTTAATTAAGTATTTTAATTTATGTTAATTTATTTATGTTATTTATATTTCTGCAATTTAATTTATATTATTTATTTTATGCACTTTAATTTCTGCAATTTATTTTCTGTACTTTAATTTATGCACTTTAAATTATGCAATTTATTTTATGCACTTTATTTTCAGCAATTTAATTTCAGTACTTTATTTTTATGTAATTTAATTATGTTATTTATTTTAAATATTTTATTTATGCAATTTAAATTGTTATTTAATTTATGTTATTTAACTAAAGTAATTTATTTTATTGCATCATATAGCTTAGGACACAACCCTTTATTTTATTATTCCGCCTAGATTAGATCTGCATTTGCATTCTCTGTGTAGTTATTATATTCTCTCTGTGGATCGATCTCGTACGTACTACAATTGCATGACTGTGCACTTGCGGTCCTATGGGTTAAACTCTCGAGACTACTTTAGGATAGTTTTAGTGCATTTGCATTTGTTTATGTGTTTATAGATACTTGGAGGAAATCGTACACTTTCATAGCATTTTGGGACGTTAAGAAGATATAGGGACCATAGAGCTACTTGCTAGGATCAAGAACATCATGAAGAAACATCTCAAGAGCCTCACAAAGGAAACAGCGGCCCTAGCATCGACCAAGGGTGGTCGATGCCCTTCTCTGGAAATGCCATCGACAGACAGCATCGACTAGAGACGGTCGATACTCTGCCTCGGACCTGAAGTGGAAGCGATGACGAAGACCATCGACGCAAACATCGACCGTGGCTGGTCGACGCCCGACCAGACGAAAACCATCGACGCAAGCATCGACTAGGACCTATCGACGTCCGACCAGACGAAACCCATCGACCACAAGCAACGACTAGGGCTTGTCGATGCTGAGTCACTGTGCAGAAAAGAAAACTTCTGTTAATGCAAACTTGCAAGATATGGAAGCTTAGGATCTCGAGTTATGACATTTCAGAGCCTTCTAAGGACGCCCTAGACTCCCCCAAGCCACCTAAATTCTATATAAACTCATGTATTCTCATTAGACATAAGTTTCATTTTCAATAAAGAGTTTTTCTTTTAGGTTTACTCCTTTTTTATGCTTTTGTTTATGTTTATATTTATGTTTATGTTTATGCTTTGACTTATATTTATGTTCTTTAATTTCTTATTTACTGTTTTTATGAACCTAATCCTTGTCTTTGCCGTCACCCTCGGAAAGACAAGAGAGTAGATCTTTTAGACCACAAGGGTGGTGGTCGATGATGGGATTGAAGATTTAGGATTCAATTTGTCTTATTGCTCTTGACCGATCTAACCACTCTAATATGCACTCTTAATGCTAAGTCATGTCCTATGGGATGTGCTTAAGGTTATAACCAAATCAGTAGATGCGGTTATACGAATAGAAGCCCTTAGCACCACTAGAGTGGATTAAAACTTCAGACTTGCGCGCATATTAGGGAGTATTGGTTAGTATCGAGATTGTTGTTTGATGGAGCATCTTAATGTTTATCTAGTTGTGGCCAAAGTTAGATAATGATCTCAGGAATACATCATCACGAGAGTGGGATTGTATTCTAGAAATAGATCTGTCATTCACTCTTCGTCTTAGACACACTTCTAACGCAAGCTAAACACCTGGTTAATCGGCTGGTAGTGTGACAACGCCAATTGATGTGTCTATCACACATAAGAGTAATCGATGATGGAATGCGTTTAATGCGTGAAGGTCGCCACGAGAGTGGGTCTGACACAGTGTCTAGCATACCACAAGAGTGGACTAGCCTACTTCGAATATCCCTAGATTGACAACACAAACTAAAATGTTGAAACATGAATCCTATAATCTGAAATCCCTGATAAATCGACTATCACTCAATTAACTGTAAATAATTAATATACTATTTTATTTACATTATTTTAGTTATGTTTATTTATTTATGTTATTTAAATTTCTGCAATTTAATTTATGCAAATTACTTTCCAGCAATTTACATTTCCGCAATTTATATTTATGCACTTTCAATTTATGCACTTTAATTTCTGCAATTTAATTTCCGTAATTTACATTTCTGCAATTTATTTTTCTGCACTTTAAATTCTGTAATTTATTTTCTGTACTTTAATTTTTGCACTTTAATTTATGCAATTAATTTTATGCACTTTGATTTCAATAATTTAATTTATGCAATTTAATTTCAGTGTTTTATTTTTATACAATTTAATTTATGTTATTTATTTTATGTTATTTAATTTATGTGTTTTATTTTTAAGTCTTTTATTTTATTTATTTTAATTACATCATATATCTTAGGACAGAACCCCCTTTATTTTATTATTCCGCCTAGATTATATTGCATTTGCATCCTCTGTGTAGTTATTATATTCTCTCTGTGGATCGACTCCGATTATACTACAATTGCATGTAACCGTGCATTTGCGGTCACATCGGGTTAAATTCTCGAGACTACTCTTTAGAGCTTGGATGAAACTGAGACGAGGTGGAAACTTAAACTAAACCTTTCTGCCTCCGTGTCAAGTTTTGGCGCCGTTGTCGGGGAGAATATGCAATAGCCATTGAGTTTTGACGTGAGTCTGAGACTAGGCATTTACATTTTATTAATATTCTCATTTCTTTTTCGAATTTCAAGTGTATGAACACGAGAAGAAGCGGCAAAAACATTCCTGCCGATTCCATTTGTGACATCAGAGAAGTCGAGAAAAGAGTTAGAAAAGAAAGAAAAAGAAGAGAGAGGATGAAGTAGCAAATAAACGAGCTACCTGCTGAACACATTGTGGGCGTTGAAGTTGTCAACAACAACGTCGCTCAAGCTGATGGTGTGCCACGTCAGGCGGCTGGCCACCAATACCGAGTTGCTCCGGCAATCGGTACGATTTATGAGCCTACCACAGCGGCTCAGAGATCGGGTATTCTTCCCCATTCGGTGGAGAATAACAATTTTGAGATCAGGTCATGCTTGATCAGCATGGTGCAAGGCGACAAGTTCTATGGACTGCCTATAGAGAACCCAGTTGATCACTTAGATTAATTCAACAAGCTATGCGGGACCGTGAAGATCAAGATCAACGGAGTTTCAGATGATGCTCTGAAGTTGCGTTTATTCTCATTTTTCTTGGGTGATAAAGCAAAGCAGTGGGAGAAGAGTCTACCAGCTGGATCGATTCTTACATGGGAACAATGCAAGAAGATGTTCCTCGCAAAAATTTTCTCAAGTTCTTGGACAGCTCGGTTGAGAAACGAGATATCGAGTTTTATGCAAAAAGGATCAGAAAGTTTTGGGAAACATGGGAAAGATTCAAGGGTTACACCATGCAATGCCTGCACCATGGTTTTAGTGAGGAGTCGCTACTAAGCACTCTTTACCTAGGTGTCCTGCCAAAGTATCGTATGCTTCTTGACACACGTAGCAATGGTAATTTTTTGGGACAAGATGTTGAACACGGAATGAGATTGGTGGAGTATTTGGCTCATAGTGATGCAAATTTTGGAGGAGATTATGATCGGAGAGACCGAAGTGTAGCTGAAGGAGAAGAGAGAACGCGTTCGGACATCAAAGCGTTGAGCGATAAGCTTGACAAAATGCTGCAAGTTTCGAAACGACAAGTGCACTTTGTCGATGAGTTGGATGCTGAAAGAGGGTATGCTGAGGAAGATGATGGTGAAGGAAACCAATGTGAGGTCAACTTCGTTGGTGGTTATAGACAAAATGGTGGTTTCAATTCTTTTCGGAATCACCCAAATATCTCATACCGGAGCAACAATGTGGAGAACCCGTAAGATCAAACATACCCGCCCATGAGAGCATCTGCCCAGCCTTTCCAGCAAGGAGGTTTTCAATAAACAGCTCAGTTTCGACAACCGTTCTACTCTCAACAACAAACTCAAAGCCAAGGAGGACAAAATTTACAACCAAAGGAGGAAAAGTACGAAGGAATGCTTCAACAAATTATTGAGGGGCAAGCCAAGGCTTCACTGGAGATCTCTGAAGGTTTCAAGAACGTCCACAAAAGATGCAACGAGCTGAACAGCAAGTTCGATAGACTTGCTTTGCGCATAAACGTATTAGAGACACAAACCGCTCAGGTCGCATCTTCGGCTCAACGACCCCAAGGAATGCTTTCCGGGAAGCCTGAAATGAACTCTAAAGAGTATGTCAATATCATCACAATACGAAGTAACACGACGGATGAAAGAAGTGGTCCCAGCCGAGCCAACACGGAGAGCATCGACCAACACCATCGACCGTGTGTGGTCGATGGTCCAAAACGCAGACACAAGCATCGACCGGCCAGGGTCGATACTATGATGGAATGGAGGCCCGTCGGACAGCCACATCGACACCACTCCATCGATGCCAACTCGATGCACAGACCAGTCGGACAACATCATCGACCAGGGCTGGTCGATGGTCTCCCAGAAGCAGACACGGATCCTCAGCATCGACCCGCCCTGGTTCATGTTGTGCTTGAGACCAGCGATGACATTGATGCACAAATGAGCAACTTGAAGAAACAGATCATAGATCTTGTAAACAGAAGGAGATTCTAAGTACTAGTCAACTCCATCCCAGAGCACATTACCTTTAACGACGCATGGAAGCAATATCAATTAGGAAACTTATTCAAGGGCACTGATGAGACGATTCAAGACATAGAACAACGTTTTTGAGGAATTCGTTTCTCGAGGAACTGCCAGCTAGGCCGAATACACTAACCAATGAAAGCAGATGACACGACTTGGTTTTATAGACGAGTAAGCAAGGAGAAATTAGGCCAATTCAAACGTCTTGTCAAGCTCTTCTCAAGTACAACCTCAATCTCTACTTCATAGACACAAAGGAAACCATAGAAAACATATGCGACCTTTACATGGAGACACGAGAGCAGTCATTACTCTCCCTAAGTGGGAAGATTCTGGACTTTACAAGGTTTGTTGCTCTATACTCGGTCGTGAATTTGGTGATGCTCTATGTGATTCTGGTGCCACAATAAACGTGATGTCCATGGAGAGAGCGAAGGAGTTAGGACTCAATGATCTAAAAAGATCAAACATTTGCATCGGTCTAGCAAATGCCGAGGTTATGCAATCATACGGAGTAGCCAAAGACGTGATCGTGTGGATTGGAAATTATCGTATCCCCGCCGATTTCCATGTGATCGACATGAGGAAAGATGATAACACATTAACACTCCACTCATTCTTGGTGGACCGTTTTTTATAACGGTAGGGGCGGTCATCGATTGGACGAAGAAGAGAATCTCTTTCACATATGTGAACCGATACGTATTCTACAAAGTCACACCGGCTGATCAAATGCCACCACCATCTCCATCTCCAGCCCATTCCGTAAGCCCGTCGAGAAAACGACGATAAATAACATTCTACCTTTGTAAATACATTTTTAATTTTTAAATTTTTTCAATTTTCAGTTTTTCACTTTTCAATTTTTTAAAAAATTTTAAGGTACTTTTAGTTTGTTTTTGTTTTGCTGTTTTCTGTCTTTCTTGTTCTTCAATTTCAGGTGATTCTTCACCAGAAACAAAAAAATAACCAAGGACTTGAACCCATGGGAGCTGCTAACCTACACATCCAATAAGAGAATTACGGTAAAATTTTTATATTTTACCCCCTTTACAGTTTTTATTTCAACGAAGACGTTTTAATTTAAGTGTGGAGGGGAGTCTTGCGATTTATGGAGGCAATTCTTTTTCCTTGACATCTTTTGATGGAAGTTTTACCATAAGTTTTTCGCATTTTGAAAGATTGTTGCATTTTTTTCTCGTTCATAAGTTCAATAACATGTGGAAAGGTTTTTAATGAGGTAACAATAGAATCTGTTAAATTGTATTATTTGTGCTAATGTTTGGATGCTTTGCTGGATAGTGTGTGATCTTTACTAGGAAATTTGGAAAATCCATGAGTGGATCAATAAACCCCAAAAGGATCATTCTTCCGGACACTTAGACGATTCGGAGTTGACTTCTCACCATAATGAACTTTAATTTTTCTCGATTTGGGGCTTGAGATACATTGGACGTGATACCTCTATGAGACACTGCAAGACACGTCTGAGTAAGTGTAATTCCCTTCTTCTCCCTTTAATAAGTAGAAAAAAGGATATAGGTATTAAAGAAGTGAACCGGGTGTTGGAAGCTACCACTTTTAACATTCGCGTCTCATGGAAACCTGTCCTAAGGGGAAGAAACAGAAAGGATATAGGTATTAAAGAAGTGAAGCGGGTATTAAAAGCTACCACTTTTAACATTCGCGTCTCATAGAAACCTGTCCTACGAGAAGTAATGAGTTAAAAAGAAAAAGACAATCGATAAAAAAAAAATGATACCCTAGAAAAGTAGGGAAAAATCGATTGACCTTCAAGTGAGAAAAGGAAAGGGAAAGGAATTGCACTAAGACGATCTTGAGCTTATAGAAATCCGAAAGAGTAAGTGTTCATATCCTTTGATCGATATTGCCAAGTTGAGAACCCATGCTTAGAATAAAAAGAAAAGTCAACAATGAGGAGTCTAGGATCAAAGGAGGAGCGGTTCAGACTAAGGTGAGTTGCTATGCTTATGGCGAAGTAAATGAGTACGGTAGAGATCATTCCAATTCCACAAGGTCGAAAAGCATCAAGCACAACAATGTCACAAGATACAAGTTCACTCTCCTTATCTTTACCGTTTTTAGCATTTCTTCACCATGCTTAACTTTTGTTTGCTTGAGGACAAGCAAAAAGGTAAGTGTGGGAGACTTGATAGCATCGTATTTTACATGCTCTCTTGCATATATTTAGTTTAGTTTTGTATGTTTCTAACTTGCATTTATGATAGTTTTAGTGCATTTGCATTTGTTTATGTGTTTATAGGTACTTGGAGGAAATCATATACTTTCAATGTATTTTAGGACCTTAAGAAGCTATAGGGACCATGGAACTACTTGCTGGAGTTAAGAACATCATGAAGAAACATCTCAAGAGCCTCACAAAGGAAGTAGCGGCCCTAGCATCGACCAAGGGTGGTTTAAGTTTTATGTTATTTAATTTCAGTATTTTATTTTTATTCAATTTAATTTATGTTATTTAATATATGTCTTTTATTTTTAAGTTTTTTATTTTATTTATTTTAATTACATCATATAGCTTAGGACAGAATCCCTCTATTTTATTATTCCGCCTAGATTATATTTGCATTTGCATCCTCTGTGTAGTTATTCTATTCTCTCTGTGGATCAACCCCGATTATACTACAATTGCATGTAATCGTGTACTTGCAGTCACATCAGGTTAAACTCTCGAGACTACTCTTTAGTAGCGCTCGGGTGAAATCTGAGATGAGGTGGAAACTTAAACTAAACCTTCCTGCCTTCGTGTCAATTTAATTTCAGTATTTTATTTTTATTCAATTTAATTTATGTTATTTATTTTATGTTATTTAATTTATGTCTTTTATTTTTAATTTTTTTATTTTATTTATTTTAATTACATCATATAGCTTAGGACAGAATCCCCTATTTTATTATTCCGCCTAGATTATACTTGTATTTGTATCCTCTGTGTAGTTATTCTATTTTCTCTGTGGATCGATCCTGATTATACTACAATTGCATGTAACCGTGCACTTGCAGCCACATCAGGTTAAACTCTCGAGATTACTCTTTAGTAGCGCTCGGGTGAAACCTGAGATGAGGTAGAAACTTAACTAAACCTTCCTGCCTTCGTGTCAACTATTCTTTAGTAGCACTCGGGTGAAACTTGTGAAGAAAATAACAGTGGTGAAAACCATTACGATTTCTTGATGACCAGGTTTGTGGCGCCGTTGCCGAGGAGAATATGCAATAGCCGTAGAGTTTTGATGTGAATCTGAGACTAGACGTTTACGTTTTACTAACTTGCTAATTTTTTCAAATTTCAGGTGAATAAACTCAAAATAATGGTGCCAAAGATGAATGCTGAGGAGATAGTCAAGGTGATCAGTTTGAGGAATGGCAAAAGAATAGGAAGAGACATATCAACAGTCTCTGAGGAGAGCCGCATCAGATCAGTGCGTCGACCAAAATGGTTTAATGCTCTAAACATCGAGCATCAACAGCAAGCAGAGCAGCCCGATACACTCAGAACCCGAATCTCCAGCACCTTGCATCGACTCTGTGATAGTTGAAGATGGAAATTATCTCCCTATCACACACATTGGATAAGCTCTGCTTCCTACTACCTCAGGTAATTTACCTTTGCAGGATGTTCTTGTGTGCCCTGATATTACTAAGTCTTTTCTCTCAGTTTCAAAGCTTACCACAAATTATCCTTGTTCTATAAAGTTTAATTCTAATGAGGTTCGTGTAAAGGACAAGGTAACAAAGAAGATGCTGATAAGCGGAAGAAACAGTAATGGGTTATACATTCTGAATGATGCTAAGAATCAAATGCTCTACTCAAATCGACAAAGATTTGCTTCAGAAGATACTTGACACAAAAGATTGGGTTATCCAAATGCAAAGATCCTGAAACATCTATCCAATATCAAGTCTATAGTTTTGAATAAGAGTACCAAGAATGTTTGTGAACACTGTCATCTTGGGAAAAGTTGTCATCTTCCTTTTTCATGCCCCACACTCCATAACAGAATGGATTACCAGAAAAAAGATATAGACACATTACAGAGTTAGGTTTGGCAATGATTTTTTAGAGTAAAGTGCCTCAAAGTTATTGGTTAGAAGCTTTTTTCACTGCAAATTTTCTGAGTAATATGTTACCATCATCAGTTTTCAGTGATAATTGATGTCCTTTTGAGAAGCTTCACGGAATGAAACCTGAGTATTCAGCTTTAAGGACTTTTGGATGTGCTTGCTATCCAAATTTGAGAGATTATGCTATTAACAAGTTTGATCCTAAGTCCCTGGAGTGTGTTTTCATTGGATACAGTGAGAAATATAAAGGTTATAGATGCTTGTATCCTCCAACAGGACGAGTGTATATTAGTTGTCATGTGATATTTGATGAAGTGTCATTTTCTTTTGCAGATTCATATCTGCATCTTCAATCATCAGAATTATCTTTTCTGACTAAGGCATGGTAGAAAAGTTTCAGTACTCAAGATTTTTAGTCTGATCAACACAGTGAATCAAGAACACCAACATAAATTCAAACAGATTCACATTTTCCTGTGTATAACAATTTAGAAGCTCCATTGCAGACACAGGGACCTGCAACTTACTCAGAGCAGCCACAAGAACCTGCAATTCCAGTGTAGTCACAAAAACCTGCAAATGCAACAGAGTAGCCACAAGAACCTGCAAATCCGAAAATGAAACAGAATCATTTGTTACAAGTGAGGGAGTAAGTTCTGAGTGTACGACAAGCTTAGACCCTTATCCTATAGGCAACTATCCATGTAACACTGATGGTCAAGAAAATGTCAAGAATCAAGAAGCTTCTACTCATCCTATGATTACAAGATCGAAAGCTGGAATTCATAAACCAAATCCAAGGTATGCCTTACTCTTGCATAAAGTAAATTATCCAGAACCTCAAACTATTACACAAGCTTTGAAGCATGAGGGGTGGAAGAATGCAATGATTGAAGAAATAAACACCTGCAATGAAACAAATACTTGGTCTCTAGTTCCCTACTCTGAGAATATGCATGTG
The DNA here is from genome assembly GCA_026770425.1 of Boechera divaricarpa. Lineage (NCBI taxonomy): Eukaryota > Viridiplantae > Streptophyta > Magnoliopsida > Brassicales > Brassicaceae > Boechera > Boechera divaricarpa. Next base: position 2,109,648 of record CM049186.1, on the reverse strand, counting down.
TTAGGCTATAAATGGCTTTTTAGAACTAAGTTACATGTTGATGGATCACTTGATAAGTTAAAGACAAGGTTAGTTGCACAGGGATTCAATCAAGAAGAAGGTGTAGACTACTTGGAGACATATAGCCCAGTTGTAAGAACAGTAACAATTAGATTGGTTCTACATATGGCTACTGTTCTTAAGTGGGATATCAGGCAAATGGATGTCAAGAATGCCTTTTTATATGGAAATTTGACAGAAACAGTGTTTATGAAGCAACCTACAGGTTTGAATATAAAGCCAGACCAAATCACGTTTGTCTTCTGCATAAATCTTTATACGGATTAAAACAGGCTACACGGCCCTGGTTTGACAAGTTTAGTAACTTTTTGTTGGAGTTTGGTTTTTCCTTGCAGTACTCGTGATCCTTCTCTGTTCATCTACAACAAAGGTAATGACATCATTTTGCTTCTTCTCTATGTTGATGAAATGATCATCACTGGAAACAGCTCAGAGTTGTTCAAAATTCTGATGCATGAGATGAATATTTAGTTTAAAATGAAAGATATGGGGAAATTGCATTACTTTCTGGGAATGCAGGCTCAATTTCGTGCAGGTGGTCTGTTTCTCTCACAACAAAAGTATACAGAGGATCTGCTAAAAGTTTCATCTATGAGCAATTGCTCACCAGCTTCAACTCCTCTGCCACAACAACCAGATAGGTTCCCAGATCACACATAATTGTTTGAGAATTCATTTTATTTCAGAAGTCTTGCAGGGAAGCTACATTATTTAACTCTGACAAGTCTAGATATCCAACATTCTGTGAACTATGTGTGTCAAAAAATGCATGCTCCATCATCTTCAGATTTTCATTTGCTCTAAAGGATTCTGAGATATGTAAAGGGTACAATCACAATGGGAATTAACTTCTCTCCTAATACAGACTTCACAATGAGTGCATATAGTGACAGTGATTGGGCCGGATGCAAAGTTACAAGACGATCAACAGGAGGGTTCTGCACTTATCTGGGACAGAATTTGATATCTTGGTCATCTAGAAAGCAGCCAATAATCTCCAAGAGTTCAACAGAAGCAGAATATAGAACCTTGTTAGAGACAGCTTCAGAGATGACTTGGATAAGTTTTATCTTAAAAGAGCTTGGTATTTCTTAGATGATTACTCCAAAGCTCTATTGTGATAATCTCTCTGCAGTTTATCTTACGGTTAATCTGGCATTCCATTCCAAGACAAAGCATTTTGAGATTGATCATCATTACATCCGAGAGAGAGTGGTTCTTGGATTGATTAAAGTCAAGCACATACCAACCCATTTTCAGATTGCATATATCTTTACCAAAGCCCTACCAATTGGTGTTTTTCAGCCCTTAAGATTCAAACTTGGTGTTGATGTTCCACCTACACCAAGTTTGAGGGGAGCTATTGAGGAAACAGAGCAGAGTACTACAAAATCTGCAAAACCTGCAAATGAAGCTTGAAGAACTCTACTACAAAAGCAAACCCGTTTATGAAACAGAGGGTTTCAACTCAAATATGCAACGGCTAAATAAACAAGGAAGCTTCAAGGAAGGTCCAGCATCAAGACAAAAGATTCAAGGGCAATCCCAAGGCATAAAGTTACAGAATCAGTTTGATGTGTTGGCGCAAAGAGAGTAAAAGTCATAGCTGGATTTCAAATTTGTTAAAGAGCATATTTGAATGTAAAAGCAAAAGCTAATCTTATTAACCTTATCTTGTTATGACTATAAAAATGATACATGGTGTAATCATTTTGGATTAAGGTGAATAAGATAAAGTTACAGAAATCATCTTCTTTGTATTTATCTTCACGCGGACTGTCTAAATCCTATTATATATTTATAAAATTGATAAAAAAGTAGTTATAAATAAAAAGAAACAAGTCACTCTATTTTTTTAACAAACACGAACATACGTTGACATTGTAAGAAACATGCATGCATTGAGACTCCAGTGACTGCCAAAGTCCCTTCATATTCTGAGAGGGGAGAACTGTAAGATCTGTCCCTCGGGCAGTCTTTTTGTCGACTCGGTCAGTTTATCGGACAGGTCCCGAAATACGAAACCGGACATACGTGGAGAATCGGATTTACCGATGCTTGGGCTGGCCGAGCAAGCATCGAGGGTCGCCGAGGATTCATCGATGACATCGTCGCGTTATCGATGGACCGGATGAGGTTATCGAGTGCCTATCGTCGACATTTGGATGTTCGGATCGTCGGGATCAGTTTTTGTATCATCGATCTTTTATTGTGTTCGGATTATCGTATCGTCGGTATTTTTATTCGGTATGGTCGAGGTTTTCGAGTGAGGTTATCGGTATTTTATGTTATCTTATTGTTGTCTTTGTCGGCATTCTATAATCGATAGTTTTGGGCTATCGTCGGTATTTTGTGTACTGCAGGGTGCACTATCGTCAGTGTTTTTATCGGGAGCGGTACATACGTGGTACGTCCGGATGCGGCTTATTACACGTGTTTGTGGTCGCTTTTTTTTAAGCTCTCCCGTCTCACCCTTGGCCATGAAAAACACTTAGAGAAACAGAGAGAGAGTCGAGTTTTGCTGAGAGAGAAAGGAGAAGAGCTTGTGTCGTGTGAGGAGCTTGGTGCCGTGAGAGAGAATTTGCGATTTGGTAAGCATTTTCTCTTATTTGGTTATTGTTTTTGGACCGATTTTGAGCTGCTCTTGATGGTGTTCATCGTTCATAGCTGCAAGAAGTGGACCCTTCTAGATTGAGCTTGCTTGCTTATTGGTTCCTTGTGAAATCGTGAAAAGGTAAACAATTTCTCATTATTTTGCTGCTTTGGAATCGATTTGTGAGCAGCCTTTTGGTGTTATTTTAGGCCTCAATGTGTGTTGTTCTTACTGAGGAGAACTCGTTGCTCGTTGTGGCTTAAGTTTTCTCGAATCGTTTTGGTAAGGGGACCATTATGGATCGTTTTGGGGTTGTTTTAGTGGAATCGGTTGTAATCAATTTTTGTGTTGTTTTTTTGTGTTCAGTTTGTTGTCGTGGTGGCTAAGGAGTTAGGACTGATCGTGTAGCTTCAGTTCAATCATCGTTTGGTAAGGGCTTTGTTTTAGGGTGTTTATTTTTGTGGAATCGATTTTTGATCGATTTTGTGAGTGTTCTTTGTGTCCAACGTGTGTTGGTTTTGCTGTGAGGAGATCGTTCCAGCTTTGGTAGCATTGGATTGATCATCGTTTGGCATGGGGTCCTTGTTGGTCCGTTTGTTTGTGAATCCGTATGGATTTTTGGGAGTCGAGTTTTGACTTCGTTTGTGGTTTAGGTGATTGGCGTGTGTTGTTGACATCTTGCTGAGTGTTTTTGAGTTGAAATCGTTGTCATTTAGGTGAGTGTGTGATCGTGGCTATGTATATGCGATAATTTGATGCGTTGGTTTGATTGTCTTGTTTGGTTAATGGTATGCGTTTGATGTCTTGACTGTTTGGGTTCCGTTTGTTGTGGTGTGTGTGCTTGGGCGTGTCTCAGTACATTCACGTTTGGGAACCGTTGCATTACATTAATCATATTTGATATATCTTGCCGTTTGTATCATTTGTTCGTATACTAAGCCTAGTGAGACGGGATGACCACCTCACTAAACAATTCTTTTGCTTACGCATTCAGACTTACGGATACAGTTAGTGATGAGGAACTCGCGGAATATGGTGGCGTTGTGGATGGATAGATGGTTATCTTTTGTTGTATTTTGAGTTTGGTTTATTTTAATAGATTATTTGGCATGATTTTGGTGAATTTGAACATGAAATATTGTTAAAATAATTTGAAAATATTTTAAAAATTGGTTTGGAAACATTTGAATAAATTGGTTAAATATTCCGCTGTGATATCTTTGATTGAAAATTCGAGAAGTAACACACAATAATAAAAAATTTCAAAATTTGCAAAACGGAGGTATTATAAAAACCCCGAAAACACATGTTGATCTTCTTGTCCATTCGAGCGATAAGTTAAAATACATGTTAACTGTGCTAGGTTAGTGTGTGGGTGGACTTTAGTTCATGCGCAAACGTTGTGAACACTGGACAATATATTTCTTAAATGAAGTTCAAAGCTATGTATTACTGGTTAAAACTACCAAAGACGTTAACCATCAACTTTTATCTTTTCTTATATATGTGGTCGTTGATTCTAAATATGAACTTTTGTGCGCGAAGTGATCCTTGTTGACAGTCTTAGACGCCACAATCGGAACACCAGTGACCAGCCACAACCATCTCGATCGTAGAGTTCCAGCCACAGTGCATGACGAAGCAATTTATCGACACGTGGTTCAGAATTCTCTCCTGAGAGTCTGTGACCATATCTCCTGCAAAACGTCGACATTTTGGGCCTTCTGCTTCGGCCTTGTCACCCGTAGAGATGGAACTCCTCTGTTGATATGACCCCGACTTGACTCAATTAGTACTAGTGCAAGACCCTCAAGTGGCAAGGATTGTTAGACTCTTGGTGAGTCATAAAAATGAAATACAAGAAGCAGAGCATATGACATATATTTTATTGTCCAGTTTTATTTCAGATCGACAAGCTAGTAGTAGTACCTATTATACAAGTATGATATAGACACAGTTAGGCATGTCTAAGCAGCGCAAGTGGCGCAGGTGCAACCCTCACCACAGGTGCAGCCCTTGGCAGAGGTTTGAGTTTGGGTCTTGGGGCAAGTGCAGGGGTTGCAGCCACAGTGCTCCCCACACGGACACGTGATGTGCTCTTGATCCCCACCAGAGGCTTCTCTCATCCTACACCTACATGAAATGGAACCACGATTTTTAAGATCACAACACATCAATCTTGGAGCATATAGAGAACCAACCTGCAAGATTCACCACCGGGACATGGAGAAGGGCAGCCACAACGATCGTTGCAGCTAGCGCCGGAGCTTCCTTTGCCTGTGTCTGCCATTTTTCTTTCTCCTTTTCTTTCTCACTCCTCTCTTTTACATTCTTAGAGATAAAGACACTGAGCGGTGCAATAGGAATGAATACGTGGCCTCTATGTTGGGCAATATGTGCCATGTGGCAGCTTCTCCTCTAACCCGAGTCGTGACTAAGAACGTGCTACGTAACTACTACTCTTCTTACAAACACAGAAGAGTTGTTGTTTGGTTTAGCAATAAGTTGTGATGGCCAAACAAAAATTGAAACGAGTTTATCGTTGAAACATTACCATAGCCTATATGGCCTGAAATAAGAATTACTGAATTAGTATATACTAATTGGCTAATTGCTAACCCAATCAATATTGGTGCATAGATACAAAGTTAATTATGTAATCTTGTAAAACCTGTTGACGAAAAAGCATGTTCTTACCAATTCAAGTATGGTTATGTTTATTTTCTTAATTCAAATTTATTTTCTTAGCCAAACCGGAAACGCCGCATGTTACAGGTTTATCATACTTTCCTCTGTCCCATTTAATCGGTTATGTCTTTCCTTTGGTTTAATAATTTGAGTCTGTAATTCCGGTTTGATTCCTAAATCCCGGTTTGATTGTTTCTGGTTTTGTAATCACAAACTCTACTTGTACGACTGTTTAGCCATTTTTTGCTATAATCAGTCAGAATAATTAATCTTCTTCTCTACTCTTATCTTCTTCCTGTACATCTATCTTTGTTATCGTTGAGTACAACCTCTTAAAGGTAGATTCACTTTCTTATTTCTAGCTTCTAGTAATGTATTTCTTCAGATCTTAAGCTCTTGGTAAGTTCTAGATCTGTTTTATCTCTCCAAATTGACGGAGCAAAAATATTTTATTGACGAACGAGGTTTGGTTGTAATCATTTCAAATTATAATTATTAATTAATTAAATCGAAATCTACATTCGGGAGATTTTAAAGGTGTCCGAACGTCAATTGTCAAAGAGTTTTGTTTTTAGGTAAGCATGATCAAAATTTAAAACCGTAACGATGGTTAAGAAACCATAACTGTAATAACCGTAACCGTAATCATGTCTATTTCTAAGAATGTTTAGTTGTTATGAAATAGGTGTCCGAGTTCTCGGTAGCTGTCTTTTGGAAGCGGTAAAAATGTAGTTCTTAAGATTTTCTTAGTTGATATTTTATGTGCATCTCTATGCTGCACATTTATAAGCTCTTCTAAAAGACTAGTTTTGTTAGAACTAGGATTGACTTCTCGTCACATCCAAGCCTACTTCCTTTAAGATTCAGGTTAAGGACTTTCCGATAGTAGCAAATCTCATGCCCTTTCGATCACACTACAAGGAAACATGTCTATTTCCGACCACCATTCCGAGCACAATAGTGGTCGGAAAAATTCTGATGCAATTCCGATGAATTTCCGACCAAATTCCGACAAAAAAAATTTTTGTCGGAAATTGGTCGGAAATTTCAAATATTTTCCGACTAAATTTTAATCGTCGGAAGATCGCCGAAAAAATACGTCGGAAAAACGGAAAATTTCCCGACTAAAGTAAATGGTTGGAAAATCTGTCGGAAATTAGTCGGAAAAATAATTTAAAACTTGCCGACGAGGTTCCGATAAAATATACTAATATTTTCGAAAAAATTATGACCAATGTAGTCGGGATTTCGTCGAAAATTAGGTGACAGAGGTTCGTTGGAAATCAAAGTGCGTGTGGTCAGAAATTCGTCGGCAATCAAAATGCATTTTCTGACGAATTTCTGACCAATGTGTCTTTGTTGTTTCGATTCAATGATTCAACCATATTTTCAATGAATTTATTTTCCGACCACCGTGGTAAAAAATTCATCGGCAATTAGAATTGGTCAGAAATTCGTCGGAAATCAAAATGCATTTTCCGACGAATTTCCAACCATGTGTCTTTGTTGGTTCGGTTCAATGATTCAACCGAAGTTTCAATGAATTTTTGATTCCCGACGAATTTTCGACCATCGTGGTCGGAAATTGGTTGGAATTTTTTCTATGTAAGCGCCCCTTCTCTTCACAAATCAACAAATCAATTCAAAAAAAAAACTCAAACTTCCTTCTCATCGGAATTCTAACTAGTCGCCGGAAAAAAAACAGTGTACAATATAGTAAATACAATATGAATTTTCGAAGATTCCGGTTTTGATTTGTAGTTTTATTTTCAAAATAATATGAACATTTTACTTTTTAGTTTTTTTAAATATATTTTTAGTTTTAAATCCTAAAATATTATTAGTTTTTTAATTATAATTTGTATATTTTTTTGTTTTTTAATATTTAGTCGGAAAATTGGTCGAAAATTTTTTTTCTGACCAATTTCCGACCACATGCATCACTGTTGTCGGAAATTGGTCGGAAAGTTTTTTTCCTACCAATTTCCGATGATATTTATTCCGATGATTTTCCGACGAAAATTACCGACTACTTCTTCGACGAAGCATCCCGACCATTTTTCCAACCACTCATTTCGTCTGCAAAATTCCGGTCATTTTCCGACGAATCCAAATTTTCGACCAGGCTTTACCTACCAACCAGTGTTGGTCGGAATCTGGTCGGAAAACATGATTTCCGACCCAAACGGCGGTTAGAATCAGACCAGCTTTCTTGCAGTGTCAGGACTTCCCATCAACACTAAAAGGTCTACGTTAAGCTAACTCATTTGAATTTAAAGTCCGGTTATCGTAAGTCGGTCTAAAGATGACTAATTATTTATATAAAAAACAAATGCAAAGTTACAAATTGGAAAACAATTCAAGTAACTAGAGTCAGGTGGTTGTGATATCACTGATGAACGACTCCAAATTCTGAACCGAAGATCCACCAGGTGCCAACGTTGATCTCGCGACATGCTTCAACTCCGCCACTCTCCTCCTCATACCCGCGGCAGCGGGTCCCTCTGTCACGGCTTCAATGCATTTTTCTACCTCGGCGACCTTGAGCTCACCCAAAGGCGGATCATGTGCACCAATAGGGGTTCAATTGAACCCCTTTTTAAAAAATATATATATATTTTAGTATAATATTTTTTTTTTGTTAAATTTTTGTAGTATTATTTATTGGGTTTGAACCCCTATTTTTTTAGAAAAAAATCTAGCCTATGAACCTCTATATTTTTTTGGAAAAAATTCCAGCCCATTTAATACATATTTAATAACAAAAAAATTATTATACCTATAAAAAAAATAGAAGTTATTAGACCTAAAAAATATAAACTATCCTCTTTCTCCATATCTCTCTCTCTCGTAGAACTAGAAAAAAAGAAAAAAAATTATTCTCCTACTCCATCTCTCTCTGTAGAATTAGAAAAAAAGGGAAAAAAAAAATTTCTCCTTATCCATCTCTCTCTCTCGTCGATTAGAAAAAATTCTTCAGCATTTTGCCTTTGTTGTTATTTATTCAGAGATGATGCTGGCAAGGCAGGAAAAAATGATATCTGGAGCACTCAATGTTTCACTAGTTGGCATAAATTCAGCAAAGTACGAGGCCGTGTAGGAGGAGTTGATAGTTTTCATAACCTTGCAGTCATGAAGTGTAAAAACCTAAGGAAACAAGACCAGTCGATCAAGCATGTTTTTCATAAACAAGATGATATTATGAAGAATGAGTATCAAATTCGGTTGAATGCTTCAATATTTTTATTGCATCAAGGGTTTCCTTTTTGTGGCCATGATGAGACAGAAGAATCTCTTAATAGGGGAAATTTTGTGGAACTCCTCAAATACACTGCTGAACAAAACGAGGTTGTGAGCAAATTTGTTTTAGAAAATGCTCCGGGAAATAATCAGATGATATCTCCAACGATTCAGAAAGATATTGTGCATTGTTTTGCAGAAGCGGTAATCAAGTATATCATTGAAGAAATTGATCACGATGTTTTTGGTTTGTTGGTGGATGAATCTGCTGATGTTTCTAACAAGGAACAAATGGCTGTAGTGTTTCGGTTTGTTGATAAAAATGGGATAGTCAAAGAGAGATTCATAAGTATTACTCATGTAAGTGAGACATCTTCAGCATATTTGAAACAAGCCATTGATTCGTTGTTAGCTAAATGTGGACTGAGCATAAAAAATAATAGGCCAAGGTTACGATGGAGCAAGTAATATGAAAGGTGAATTTAATTGATTAAGATCACTAATTTTAAAAGAAAATGCATCAACATATTATGTCCATTGTTTTGTTCATCAACTTCAACTAGTTATTGTGACAGTGGCAAAAAAACATTTTGATGTTAGAGATTTTTTTGATATGATTTCTCTATTGTTAAATATGGTGGGAGGATCATGCAAGAGAAAAGATATGATTATCGAGGGTCATAGGAAAATGATTGAGAAAGGAATTATGATGGTGATATTAGCACTGGGACAGGATTAAATCAAGAAGTTAGTCTTCAAAGACCAGGAAATACTCGTTGGGGTTCTCATTACAAAACTCTCTTGCGTTTGGTTGAATTATTTTCTTCCATTGTTATTGTACTTGAGTATATAAAAGCTGAAGGCATGGATGACTCGAAAAGACGTCAATCACATGGTCTCCTCAGGTACATTCATAGCTTTGATTTTGCATTTTACTTGCAAGTGATGATACATCTTTTAGGAGTTGCAAACAACTTGTCCATGGCTTTGCAAAGAAGAGATCAAGATATTTTAAATGTTATGTCATTGATGAAATCAACTAAGAGACAATTACAAAAGTTTAGGGATGATGGATGGGATTCTCTCATATTAAAGTTTATTCTTTTTGTGAGAAACATGATATTGACAACCTTGACATGGAAGAAGATTTTGTTGACTCAAGGAAGCCAAGAAAAAAACCAGGTGTTACAAATATGCATCAATATAAGGTCAATTGCTTATATGCTGTATTGGATTTGCAGCTTCAGAAGTTTGATGATCGTTTTGATGAGGTGAACACTGAACTACTTATTTAATTGTGCTGCTTCTTTATCTCCTATTGATTCATTTTCTCAGTTTGACCACTCGAAGTTGATGAGGTTATCTAAGTTCTCAGATGACTTTAGTCATGGAGAATATATATCTTTTGAGCAACAATTGCATATCTACATTGATAATGTTCGAATGGATGAAAGATTTACTCATCTAAAGAGTCTTGGAGAATTTGCTCGTATGCTGGTAGAAACACGAAAACATATATCACATCCTTTGGTTTATAGGCTTTTGAAGTTGGTTTTGATTTTGCCAGTTGCTACTGCAACCGTTGAGAGATGTTTTTCAGCAATGAAGATCGTGAAAACAGATCGCCATAATCGGATTGAAGATCAATTTCTGAATGATTGTTTAATTTGTTTCGTTGAAAAAGATGTATTTAAAACTATTACAAATGAGATTGTGGTGAAAAACTTTCAGGACATGAAAGATCGTAGGATGGTTTTGTAAAACATTTTAAAGTTTTATTACATTTTAATATTTTTATATTTAGTAGTGATCTGAACTCCTTTTAACAAATTTTTGGATCCGCCATTGCCTCACCATTAACAATGTCATTCCTCGTCCTTACTCCGACTCTGAAAACGTCAACCAGCAACCGCGCGTCAATGGGCTGATCCGTCCAGCTCGGGTACGCCACCACCGGAACACCAGCCACCACTATTTCAATTGTCGAGTTCCAGCCGCAATGCGTGACGAAACGAGATCGCCACGTGGCTCAAAATCCTTTCTTGTGGACTCCACTCGATAACAACCCCTTTACCTTCTTTCACCATCCTGCAAAACATGGTTTTGGGCTTTCTCCTTGGCCTTATCACCCAAAGAAATGGAACTCCTCTGTTCTTCAGCGCCTTCGCAATGGTCTCGACCTGATTCTCCAATGGTTAGAGCATGCTTCCGAAAGATATGTACACAACTGAAGACCTAGCTTGCTTGTCAAGCCACTCCATACAACAATCATCAGATTTCCACAAATCTAGGTTTTTACCATCTAGGGTTTCGTCCTCATCAGCTCCCAACAAAAATGGAGACACCAGAGGACCAATCGGTATAATGGGTTTCAAATCGGACATCGATTCGATTATCTCCAATTCGAGTTCATAAAACGAATTACCTAAAACCCATTTCACATACCTTCAAGCAATCTGCAAATTCCGCCATTAGATTATTGAAGTGAGCACCGTCAGAAGGTAACATAAATGATGGAAGATCTTGAACTTCCGGCACTGGTAAAGCTGGTAACTCCACTGTTTGATTCAGATCTTCAAGATCGGCAAAAGAGTTTGTCTTCATGTAGTAACGGTAATAAACCGAGTAAGCTCCACAAGCTTGGATCCATAGGATTGCACAAGGGATGTTATGAGCAGCTGCAACAGCTGGAACCCATGGAGTAAACGGCACTGCAGACATGATACAAGAGTATCTCTTTTGTTCGATGATTTTAGACAAGTTCTTGGCTCCGACTTTATTTAGTGACTTCAAGAGAGTGGTGGGGGCTCTTGGATCGTCTTTAGGCAGACCATCGGAGAAGAACGCGAGGTCCACCGGATATTTGTCTGTGGTGGCCGCGGCGGAGAGGAGGTCACGGGCTGGCTCAATAGTGGCGAGAGTGAAGTTTTGGTTCTTTGATAATGATGAGAGATGTTTGGCGAGTTTGAGAAATGGATTGATGTGACCTTGGAATGCTAGTGTAACCATTAGGACATGTGTTTCTTGGTCCTCACAACTTCCCATTATTGTTTTTCTTTTAGTAATAGTTTAGGTTTTAGACTTGAGTTACTACATGAAACTGAGTCTCATAATTTTAGTGGTATATATAACAGTGGTTGTTTAACGATAGGTTTTGCTTAATGAAGACATAAAATGAGATTATGGTAAGAAAATCTATCTATAGTAATGGCTAATCCAATCAAGTGTTGGCATATAGATTTTATATTCTCCTTTTTTTTTTTTACCAATTATGTTCATCTATTGGTCATCAGGTCAGTTACAAATCTTATCTAATTATTAACTAAATGTTTTTATTAGTGTGACACTTGACAGTTACGATTATCATACTTTGATATGTGTCAAAAAATTTCATGAGATTTTAACATCTGTTTAGTATTGTTTCTTTCTTGATAAAGTCCTTCTTATAATAAAAAGTATGAAAAAATAGAATTGAAATTAATATATGCGGGAATTATAAAATTAAAGTTTGGTCAACGATAAGATTCCCAAACAAATAAGGAATAAGAAGAAGTGTTTAGGTGGCATGTACCAAATCAAAAGTTAATCTGCTAAATTCTGTGAATGTAAAAGTAATTAGCCAAAACATAGTAATTGCAATTCACTATGTGTTGACTTTGTATTTAGTTGTTTACAATTTAAATGTTTGTTAATAATGTGTAATTCCCAATTAATAGTATTAGATATGTATTATATAATTTTTAAATTATTTTAAGTAGTAATATTTTAATGGAAAACTGAAAATTTTATTTATAATTTTATTTTTATTTATTTTGGAATCTATAAATTAGTTATTATTAATTTATATACTTGCTAATTTTAAAATTAAAATTTTGTTTCACTAATTGATTTATTTAAGAAAATCTGAATAAATTGAAAATAGATTTTGTGGAGATTTTATTTTCAAATATATATTTTTAAGAGTAAAAAATTAATTAAGTGTAATATGAATAAAACTGAAAATAGTTTTTGTGAAGATTTTATTTTAAAATATGTATTTTTAATAGTAAAATAGATTAAGTGTTTAGACATTTTTTTTTAATGATTTTTTTTTTGTTAGTTCTTAAGACTAATGACATTATATGTATATTTTTTTAGAATTTAAATGTTATTTTCAAATGAGTACTTCCCGGATGAATTATTTCTATTCTACGTGACTAGATAGCATCTTTGACCAGAATATATAGCCTATTCTTTTGTGTTAGTCTCATTATTTTATTAACAACTGATTGCCAAGTGAAAACTCACTAACAAAGAGAGGCAAGGGACAATTGATGACAAATAGACAAGGTTGTAACAATAAAAGCCAAAAGCTGGATCGATTAAGTGTAATTACGATGAGAGTTTCGTCTCCCAGCATCATTGAAGCAAAATTTCAAGCTCAGTTAATGGGGGAATACTGAATCTTTGGATTAAGAGCTATCATAAAGTAATTTTTGAAGGTGATTGGAAAACAATGGTGGATCTAGCCAACAACAAATCGATGGATTTTGGAATTTCTAATTAATTTTATTCGAAAAGCATGTTATTACAAAATCTTTTTATTATTGATGGATGATAAATTGATAACAATGAATAATCTTGTTGTAAGTAGGATCAGCCGAGTCTACACCTTTTTGCATCCATAACATTTGCAAACTAATTTTGACCGCTCCATTTTACATTTGCCGGTGTTATAAACACCAGCACGGGTGCAGTCTTGTGCGCATAGACTGTTACTACAAGGACCAGGTGACACGTATGGGTTCCATCCTCTTTACATGGCGGCTTCTTAGTCTTTACTCTTTATATTCCTACTGTATTATATAAGAAACATCTAAATCCCTTTGTTAGAATTTGCATATTTTCATTTTAATAACATCTTTAAACCCCACATTTTATTTATATAAATTTTGTAAATTATTTGGGATTTGATAGATAATTTTTACGTTTACAAGTTATAAATATATAATATTTGAAAAAATAAATTTTCAAAGTGTATATGCAAATGAGATTTGTGAAAGATATTTAAGGTTATAAATTTATTTGAAAAGAATACATACTGTACTAGTTAGAAAATAAAACCAAACACACATCAATGTATAGTACCTGTCAAAATCACCAAATAAGTGATGAAACCAATGGCATGTACACCTTTAGCCATTTTCACTGTTAACTTCTCCTTTTTTCTTCTTTTTGATGGAATATTTTACATATGCGCACAATCATCTATTGTTGTATATAAAGATTTTTTTTTTTTATCCTAAAAGTAGAAAGAAAATAAAATTTAGTCCATAAAAAATGCCTATAAATTAGTTAGAAATGAAGAAAAAGTATTAGATTGATGGACCACATACTTTTTTTTTTCCCATTGTTTCCTAATTTTAATTAAGTTTAATACATATTTCTCTACATTTGCACAACTACTATATGAAAATATTAAAACAAAACAATATCCTAAAGCTGGGAGGGATCGCTGACGAATTGCTCAGTTTGAACAGGCTAGAACTTCATGATTACTCTGTCCTCTTCCGCCACAAACTCTGGCATCAATCATCGTTACGGTCCTGCCGTATCTATCAACGGAGCAGCAGATGTGGCGGTTACTGCCGAGATCAAGACAGCAGAGGAGAAGACGGTGTCACGAAGGAAGATGCAGATCGACTTTTGGAGAAGCTCAAAGTGATAGATGCCACAATGGCGTTGGAATGACATATGTTACCCTGTTCACTGATTCTAGAAATAATGTTGATTCATTCAAAACTCAACATAATCTTAGACATTCAGCGAAATTTTTCTGTGTCAATTACATTCTTCTTCTCAACACTCTCAAGAACCATACTGAAATGTACGAACAACAGAAATCCCACTCCTGTCTGGCAATAACTTCTTCATGTAATACTTCGATCTCCTCGAAAGATTGATTCTTTCTCGTCTTGCCTCCGGTATCATCTCGATTGAACATTCCTGAAACCCGCGTCTCACAAACCAGTCAGCAGTTCTCGTTGTTAGCAGAAAAAGCATCTCGAGTCCGAGAGCTGACGCTTTCTTCTCAATGTAATCTGCAAAATTTCAGAGTCAAGAAACTGATTTTTCTCTTAACTGTAGATTGTAAACACAATGCTCAAAAGTTTTGTGATTATACCGAGCAATTTATCTCCCTGTCCTTGTCCACGGCAATCTGATGAAACCGCAATAGCTGCAATTTCTCCACACTTGTCTTCAAAGAAAGGGAACAAAGCCGCACAAGCGATAATCTGTCCTTCCCTTTCCACAACCACAAACGAATCCAAAGCTCGCAGTAGCTGAACACCAAAAACCAATTATCCCTTTAATCCTAACAACAAAACAATCAGACTTAGAACCTAAGGCTAAGGCTACAGGCTAAGAGGCGAACCTCTTCATCAGTTCTGCGAACTAAAGTCCCTGATTCTTCCAGAGGTTTGATTATTTGTCTAATTCCAGTAAGATCTTCCACTTTCGCCTCTCGGGTTCCTTCGTATACATCACTGTGACATTAAGGGCCAATAAGCTTTTGTAAGAAAGATTAAAACTTCGAATCGTTTGCAATTGAAAACAGTTGTGTATACCTTGCCACCATAGTACCCATTCCATCTCTTTTGAAAAGCTCCAACAATAGAACTCCGCTTATAGTACCATCCAATAAGTGAACTCTTTTGACACCACCCTTCAACACATCAGTACGTCAGAAAACTTCAAAATAAACAAAAAGAGCACAAGGTTTAGCTCAAGGACTCACTCTGCAGACGAATGCTGCTGCAGCCAGTTCAGAGAGATATCCGTTTAAGCGGCTAAGTCTCTCCTCACCGCCAATAGCAAAACCTTGCTCCCCAAACCACAACCCGTCTCCGCTGTCAAATCCAACACCATTCTGAAAGGTCGGATTGTGTTTTTCCCAAATTGGTCTCCCATTATAATTGTTGGGAGTTGTCACCATCCCATTGTAACCAAGAGGTTCAGGAAAACTACTTATCCCTCCATCCCCAACAGCCTTCACGTAATTGGCAGCTATCTCGCTTTGTTGTGCCCGTTTTCTGACTAACGTATCTGCTTCCTGAAGAGTCAAGAAGCGAACAAGATGTCCATTCTCATCAAGAATTGGACCGTCCATTATGCAAATAAGCTTATCTGCTCCTATAGCTAAAGCACAAGCTGTAGCAACCTCATAGGTACTGCAGTGTAGAAGTAATGTCCCAATATCAGAGTGAGGTAACTAATGTCTTCAAGGTTTTAACAAGTAAAGTTTTACTAAGAAAGAGAGCATACTTGCAATTTAAGACTTCTCCGGAGCTGGAATGGCCCAAGTTCCTCAGTAAAACTACAGAACCACTATCAAGCCTCTCACGGATCCGATCTACATCTATCTTCTTCACTAAACCAGTTGCTCCAAAATCAACACCATCAACAACACCTCTTCTCTGCCACGCCAATTAATCAGATCGAAAATGACACGAATCGACATTCAAACTAACATATCAAGAAAGTAGAAAACTCACTTTTGCTGCAAAGAAGTTACCAGTGTCGACCCTAACACCTGTTTCATGCAAACGACTACTATCACCATGTCGGCGTATATTGTAAATGGAAGGTCCGGGAGATAGTTTGGCCTCAATCATTACAGATATTGCTCCTGCAGCTTCCTTGGCAGCCTGCAGAGATGCTGAGTCTGTAACTCTGTAACGACCTACATATGTTGGCTCACGTCCTGCAACTCATACACCTTAGGCTCCATCTGAACAAGCTCAAAGATTCATATTTATCTCAATAAGGTTGCAAATTCGCCATCACTAACTGATGACAAACCATTACTTGGCACGGGCAATGAATTTGGCTAAATAGATCAATAGTAAGGTGAAATCACTAACATCTTATATATCTAAACAAATCTATAAAGATAACTATAAGTGACTGAGAGGTTCAAAACAGGCAAATACAGCGTCAAGCCAATAAAAAGATAGGTTGCAAAGCTAATTATCTGACCTCTCTCAGCTAGAAGCTGGTCGATTTGCACTTGAGTTCCAGGAACTAGAACAAACCTAATGCCCAAGTGATGAAGAAACGCTATGTCCTGCACATATGTCAAAATGATTTCACTTTAGATTCCTCTGCACAAAAAGTACAAGAAGTGAAATCTGAAGTACAATGATCATAAACTAGCTTAATAGAACACTCAAATCAAATAGCTGCAGACAAATAAACAAGATCAATGAGCAGCAATCAATAAGACGAATTTCACTAGAGAACACACAAATTACATGTTCAATTTTAAAGCAAGACAAACAATCAAACACCTTGCGTGCATAATTTCTCATAAACCAAGACACTAGTAGGTAAAGAATAGAATGGTGCCTTTAAAACGAGATCACAATAAGGGCCATCTAAGACATCTCCGGAGATAGTAACAACGAAGGTACAGCCACGATGAGCCCATAGATAAGGCCAAGCTTCACGAAACCACCGCACGAACTGCTTATCACCGACAGAATTCTCACCAGTTTCCGCGTAATCAAACATATTGCATTTCGCCGCCGTTAGTGCCGGAGAAGACGTATAAAAGGGAAGCTTTATCCATCGACGATTAGGGTTTACCTTCTTACTCGGCTCGAAGAAAGCAAAATCCTTTCTTGTTTGAAGACATCGAAAAGGAACGTAACAGGTAGAAGATGAAACCACCATAGCTCCTAGCTCCGTCATTTTCAGATTCGTGTAAGGAATTCAAATAATTCCGATGAAATTTTATAGAATCAGAGCAAAATTGGAAACAATGGCGGATGATCGGTTGAGGAAGAAGAAAGGTTTTGGAAGGATTCATCAAAGTGTGGACAGGTGCATTTCAAATTTCGGTTTATTTCGGTTATTGAACGGATCGAAAATGGTTAAAACCGGTTTGTTTTTATACTCCTGAACCGGTATTTGCAGTTGTCTCGGTCAGTGATAGTGAGAGTTCAGGAACCAGACAAGAAATGCAATAAATATCTAAACGTCACGGGCCACGTTAGATGTTGATTTGAATTATTACTATTTTCTTATTGGTTAGTTTCGTAAAGTTGTGAAATGCATTGCAAACGTGTTATTATATTGGTGGTGATTGGTGAGCAAATCGGAGAACGAGTTTATACAGTATTAACACGCCAAAGATTTCAGACTTCTATCCAGATTATCTGCCTTACCATTTAACAAGTATGAAATATGACAGATTGAAAAGTTGGTCGTTAACAGTTTCTTTTATCTACTTAAAAATTTAATACTACATTATGTTATCAATCGGACCTACTGATTTTATATTTTTGTCTGGTTATACAAAAACATTTTTCAAACGATATGCAAGACTTTAAATATAAGTACTGATACAAAGACAATAGCACATACCATCATTATAAGTTTTTTTTTCTTCACTTAATTTGTTGATTTTTTTATTTTTTTTGACAACATCACTTGAAATATTGATCAGCCATATAATTTTTGCGTTATATTTGTTACTCTTTCCATTTTATAAAATATTTTAGATGTTTTTTTGTTTTCGATAATTTATTTTAAAGTTATTATGTGAAATTCAATGGTATTTGATTTTTTCTGATCATTTTCCTAGAGTGTTTTATTATTATTTGTAGGATTATTTTTAGTTAGATATTACATAAATATTTTATGTAAAAAACAAAAACCTTCGCGTTTCGCCGCGTTTCTACCAAATCATTCTAATTATTTATCTATAGATCGAAGATATTTATCTATGTATATTACTATGATATTACTTTTATGAAATTATTAATTATTTCAATTGTTCATTCATTGGTCACGCGTGTTTGTGGTTTTGGAATCTAGTAGTAATGTGAAAAAGAGTAAATCGTAATGGACCTTGAGAATGCCGTCGACGGTCGAACCGGAGTCAAGTACTTCAGCCGACAACATAACGACAAATATGCTGTCTCTATGTAGATTCACGTACGGATGAGCCTCCCTGAGCACCGCCACTAACTCTGCTTCCTCCGCAGCAACAAGCCCACCGGAGTCTTCAAAATTGGAATGGCTCTTTGTTTCTCCACTGTTAACGTTGGTCCAGCTTCGTCGTTGCTGCTTTGTCGAAGAAGACACGTGACTGTGTCTCATTTTCTTCGGACATCCCCACGAACCGGGCTGCTTAGACCGCAAACCAGAGTTTTCCAAAACCTCGCCGCAGATGAGCGAACCAACCCACGGTGGTCTGGATCTGCAATTTGCCATTTATTTTTGTAGAAGATCAAAAGACTATGATAGATGATGACTTGGTGCAAAAAGTTGGATTCTCTTTTGTTTCTCTAGTTCGAAGACTCTAGCGATAAATCAATAAAACAAATAGTTATAACACACAAAAAATAAAAGAGAAATAAAAATGAGATTTTTATAAGATATTTTGTAATGAGAGCGATGTGGGATTCAATTTGGATGGTTATTGTCTTATTGACTTAATTATTGTCTATTTGAAAGCGAGATGATTCGATGAAACTCGAACCTCATATATATTTTTCCAGCCGTCGGATGATTGTGGAATCCTATAGAAGTTACAGATATTTAAGTCCATGTATGTTTATATTATATATGGAGAGTTTGTGTATTATTCTAAAATGATTTTGGTACCTTTTTTGTCTAATATTGGAAAAATGGTTATATGGTCTACTATACTAAAGAAATTGCATTACAAACAAAAAAGCATACTACATACGAGTAATTAATACATAAATGGGATTACAAGATGGACGTATATTAGATGAAGATAAAAATAAAAGAGAACTATAATTAGTGAAGATGTCGTATCTTGTGTGCTTTGAGCAGTCCTCAACAGATAACGATTGGGATGCTTGAACTTCAAACCAGCGGCGTAGTGAGCTTTGAGCTTGTGTGAACCGGTGTAGTGCAAAGAGAAGATCATGTTTCGAACCGCCTTGTCAATGAACCGTGTCATTTGAGAAGTGGAGAGCCAGCATCATATCGTCGATGCCGACGTGCGTTGCACTTCTTTTATTATTTCTATTTTTGTAACAAGAAAACAGCTCAGAATCGATATGTGCATATCCGTCAATAATCCGTCGGAAATCAAAAATCCGTCGGTTTACCGATGGCCGAACTTCATATGGGTTTGAATCCTACTGAGAGGTCGATCGGAAATATTCTACGGATTTCCGACAAAAATTTCCGATGGATTTTTCCATAGGAATTTTTTTTCGACAGATTTCTAACGGGTTTTAAATAATAACTAACATAATAAATATAATAAAAATTTCATAAATTCATAAAAAAATTCAAAATAATTTAAAATTAATAGTAAAAATTTATAAAAGTTCATAAAAATTGGGATTTTTATTAATTGTGCTTTTGTATTGGTGATGATGGCCCGATGGCTGGGTATAACGTTGTGATGATGATCCGGCAGCCAGATATAACGCCGCTATCTTGAAAAAATGTTCAGTCTCATACGTCTTACCACATATAAGTTTGCCGGGGGTGTTAGGAGACCTCGGAGATTACGAGATCGACATTAACATATTTTCTTATTATTATTAGGAAAGTTAACATTTGTGTAATATTGCCTTATTACTAAATAGGTAAATTTCCTATTATCATATATTTAAAAAGTTGCTAATCAAGTTATAACTTCGTATAAAAGTCTATTGGGGCTAATCAATAAAACTGAGAGATAAAATTGAGAGAAGCCGTTAATTCTTCTGATTTCCTCCAAATTAATCACTTGTTCGGAAAGTTGTCGCTAGCAACACGAAGCGGCACAAAAAAAATCGTTTCAGTGTAGTTGCTGGTTTCTTCTTTGGAAAAGGTGCTCCTGTCAAGGCCATAATGTGATCCGGCTCACTAAAGATACAAACTTCTGTTTGATATTTTAGTTCCCCCTTAAAGTTGCCTTCGATTTCAACTCCTCTAGTCTTCTTTTTCTTCGGATCATAATAGTATGCCCATAACGTTTCATCAGAATAATGAAACCTCTTGAGCATTATCTCAATCACACCATCACGAGTGACACCAGCGATACAAGTGTCATTATTTAATAGAAAAGGAGATATGGACAATGTAATCTTTGACCATTCTTGTCTCTTCATATGATCTTCCATAACCCACATCTCTGCACTACCGTTATTGCTGTAACGTCTATGTATGCATCCTAATTTCCCTTGGTAGTTTACCATGTGTCAAATCCCAAAACCGATTTAGCAGAGTTTTGGGCATCTGGATATGATTTAAACACTCGAATCTAACGTCGAACCTCCCTAATACATGTCTGAACAATCCTATGTAATAGATAATCCCACTGATGCATAAACTACGACTCCTTGGTGGAGTGAAAAAGTCTTGGAGGTTAATGTTTCTCCACTGCTGTTTTTTGGGACTTCCCATTGTGAAAACTTGACAAGTATACTCCAAAAACATTGGCTTCTTAAGAAAGCAAAACACTTTGTATTGATTCTCAACTGAATCATACCCAAATAATCCATTGATGGAGCTGCTCACTTTATCGTATTTGACTCCAGGTAACAAAACAGATTGTTTCGTGGTAGGGTTGTATATCGCAAACTGATCCGATCTTGACCAACAACAGATTAATCCGTGGACATATCGATAGAAGAATTCGCAATTTAACTCACGAGTTAATGTCTGATGACTTCCTTTGTCAGCGGATATGAATGTTTTGTTAGTGTTTAGAGGATAAGTATACGAGGAGAAAGATGACGATTCGGGCAACGGATGGTGGAAGATGACGAGTTGACGTGGCTGAGTCAAATTTCGAGTCTTGATCGAGTCGGTAATAACAGATGACCATAGCTTCGAAACACATTGAAACCTCACTAGTGACTTCATCGGAAGTTTCGAGACTATATCGACTGTTAGATTCAAAGGGATATAGATTGCACATTGTGGTTTCGGAGCTTGTGAGGACTTCTGGCTAATCTTCTCTTCATGTCCTCCCTTCATGGTGTCTATTTTCTATTATTTCTTTTTGTAAATAGAAACTAATTAAGGTTGAATTCTTTATTTCATAAACCTTATTATTAGGAAAATCGGATATCAAACAAAATCGACGGTCGATATGATTTTCCAAAATTATGAAATCATAAAGATTAAAATAGATTTAAAAGATCATAATATTTGACAATATCTTAGTTTAAGAATATTTATATTTATCTCTAAAATATTATTTACATTTATGTTTATCTTAATTTAAGAAACTTATATATCTTATACCTTTATTCGCATGAGAGTCTAATAATTATTCTTTCTAAACATTTTTATGTTCTTATTCTCATCAAATTTATCATGGTATCAGAGCCAAAATCTAATTCATATGGATTAAGGTTTCTTCCACGAAGAAAAAAAAGGTTTTTTTTTTGTGACATCAGTAGCTACATGGTGAAAATAATTTCCCAAAAAGACGATGAGTTGCTGATATCAACAATATAAACAATGACATGAAGAGCTACACCTATGAAGATGAGGATTGTCACTGACGCTACCAAAAGGAGAAGAACGAGGACGTCGAGAGACCAACCTTACAACGACCTTAACAATACCGACGAAGATGACATCTAAAGCACGTGATTGTGCTTTGCCGCCTTTGTTCCAGATGTTATGAAGAGAAAAACCACCGACTTCAAGATGTTCGAGAAAAACCACAAACTTTGATGCTAAACACAATGAAAATGAAGGAGGCGATATCATAAAATTTTACGAGAAAAAAAGAAGAAGAAGAAGATCAAGAAGAGAGAAGTGATCCAATTGGAATGATCGGTCACGTTTGATCTTATTGGCTAGCAAAATTGCTAGTTCCTTAAGAGAAAAAAAAATTGATGATGCTTAAGCCGATGACGGTAGATGTTTCTCTTAATAGTGAGTTTGACCCTACGATCAGGTATAAACGCAGTAAAGATGACCTAACAGCTGGATTTAGCCGTTTTGACCCTACGACCGGGTAGAAACATCGATGATGACCCGACGGTCGGGTATAACGCCGCGATGATGACCCAATGACAGGGTATAACGCTCTTATTTTGCAGGATGGAATTAGGAGAACCGGAGATCAAACAAGATCAACGATTGAGATGATTGTCCAAGATTATGAAATCATGAAGATCGAGATATTTGACAATATTTTAAGAATATTTACAATTATCTTGAAAAGATTATTTACATTTATAATTATATTTATCTTACTTTAAAAACTTATGTATCTTATACTTTTATTCCCATGAGAGTCTAATAATAATTCTTTCTAAGCACTTTTGTGTTCTTAGTGTCATCAAATTTATCACTTATGCACAATAATATATGCTTTTCGGCAATTGTTCCGGTTCATGAAACTCCTTGCAAAAAGTAACTTTTTCAAACGCATATTATTCTCCACAATATGTTCACGTTTACTTTGCTCTTGGATTTCATCATGACGTATAAGGTTTCAGAGGTTGTGATGTTTTCTCATCGTTAACTTTGCGTCTTGTCTTCGTGGTGTATATTTTTTTCTTTTGTATTCTATGATCAAACCGTAGACGTATTGATCAACCTTGGATTACAAAGCGGAAACAATTTTCCAATTAGTTCTGACTATGTTGAGACTCAAGCGGGGGAGAATGGTGATGCTGTTAAAGATGTTGTATTGGAGTTGAAACTGTTGAGTTCACAAATATAGTCAAAAATGGAGGAAAATGTTAGGGTAACTTGAATGAGCTTAAGATAAAGGAGATCACAAATCTGTTTATAACAATTGTACAACATCAGTGACACATGATTTAACACCTGACGTTGTTGATTATATACATGTCTCTCTTTTAGAAGATTTGTGGAGACAAAATTAAAACACATTTTGGAGATATTATTAGGAGATACATAAACTAGAGTTTGATAAGGATAAAATAAAAAAGAAACCACCTTTTTCCTATGGAAGTAGAAAACTTTTTCCGATGTGATTTGAAAGCTTCTTTGTTACTTGAGGGAGTCATCTGCACGTTTGAGTTGAAGATGCGTGAGTAGGGAAAAAAAAAAGTTTATCTTAAGTGGCGTCTTTACTATGTTGTGTTTTTGGAGCGTTACTATGGTTGTGCGACGGAGCATGTCGTTATCTTGTGTTTGAGCTGATCAACATTGTTGATATGTTGGTGCTGTCGTTGGTGCCTTGGTATTACCGATGGTGCATGTCGATGTTGCGGAGATTCCGCAAGTTTGAAATCTAAGTTCATAGAGAGTTTTGTTATGTTCAACAACCTCTTGTGTTATGTTCACTAACCACCGTTTGTGGTACATACACCGTAATATCCAATTGCATAATCGAAGATGATATAATACTTATTGTAGAGGAAGCGATAATCATTTAGCATCTTTTTCTATGAAGTATAAAAAGTAACAAGGCTTTAAAGTTTTGCTAGCATTTATGGCTCTGTTAATTGTCACCGACGTATTCATTAACTTATTTTAACTATCAACATCAGGATCTGCTTTGTCAAGTGCCTTTAATCATCCAGTTGAAAAATATATTCAATTAAACCTGGGCACGGAGCTGATACCCGTAATTTTCGTCTGTTTTGGTACTTAATCCGCCCCGTACGAGTAATACTCTTATCCGTCTTGGTACTTGATCCGCCAAAATTGGACGCCTTGATACTTGACCTGTCCCAAAAATTAGTACCTGCCTTGATACTTGATCCGCCTCATTATAGTAATAACGAGTATTTTTTTTGTGGATAACATTTATTTTTTTACAGGTAACATGTATATTTTGCAGGTAATGGATAAATTTTTGCGGGTAACGAGTATTATTTGTGGGTAAAGGATATTTTTTTACGGGTAACGGGTAATTTTTTGCGGATAACGGATATTTTTTGCGGATAGCAGGTAACGAGTAGCGGATAACGGGTACGGGATGGGTAACGGGGCGGGTAACGGAAAAAAATTTCGGCTTGGACTTGCCCCGTTATTTGCAAGTAATTGAAAACCAAGACTTGTTACTTGACTTGCACGAGGCGGATACCCGCTTTTACGGAGCGGATATGGGACGGGTCGAGCGAGTCGGGCGGATAACGGGTATCCATGCCCAGACTTATATTCAATCTTATTCTTATGATTTCAATCCCCATAAAGGTTTAATCTAGGGAATATTATGAGAAATGCCAAAATACGGGCACTGTATTATGAGAAATGGCACAACGTTTGAAAATTTGTCAAAAATGCCAAAATTGAGTTTCTTGGCATGAGAACAAATGACAGAAATGCCCCCATCCATTTGAAAACTTGTCAAAAGTTTTCTCTCTCTTCCTAATAAATATATTAAAAATGGAGCATTTACCATAATTTTCCCTAATAAATGTATAAAACAAAGAGAGAAAAAGTGTGGTGATAATGTTCCTTTTTTCTTCCTGATCCAATATTCTTCTCCATTTCTCTTTCTCTTTCTCTCCCTCTCTCTCTTATTTTATCTCAATTTTTCACTGCATCATAAACCCCTTCCCCTCTCTCATCTCTTCTTCTTCCTCATATAAATTTCTCTTTCTTGTTTCTCACCTGAGATCCAGAATAACGGCAAGGAATTGAAGAAATCTGATAAGAGAAGTAAGATCCGATCTCGAAGGAAGTTGAGGGAGCTTTTTGTAGAGTGAATATTAGCTTTGTTGTTTTTGGATACAGATTGATGACATCGTGGCAAGAGAGATCATTAATCATCGATCACTATAAATTTTGGTTATAACCAACGATGATGAATCATAAGTAAGTGAAGATTACGTATATCTACCGGGAAACACATGGAAGTTGGGCAACCGAGAAAATTATGTCCATAGGAAACGAAATTTGTGCACATAAACTAATTTTGTCCACAAGACGAACATATGTCCACGAAAAACATGTTTTATGTCCACCTGTGGACGAAAAACATGTTTTATGTCCACCTGTGGACGAAAAACGAAATTTGTCCACATAAACAAATTTTGTCCACATAACCAAATTTTGTCCACAAGCCTGGATCATGTCCACCTGAATGCAATTTCCACCTCTTAAGTGCACAGCAAGGATCATGTCCACCCGGGAATGCTATGTCCACGAAATAAACATATGTCCACAGAAAAAACATTTTAAGAACATTTTACTGAAATTGATATTTTAAGAACATTTTACAGAGTATCTTGTCCATGAAAAATGATTTAATTTGTCCACGGATATACAAAGATTATGTCCACAATCAAATGAGTATTTTGTCCACTAATTATGTCCACTAAGATACAATAATTATGTCCACGAGAAATGGTTTAATTTGTCTACGAAAATAAAAAGATTATGTCCATAATTAAATGAGTATCTTGTCCACAAATTATGTCCACTAGGATACAATAATTATGTCTAAGAGAAAAGGTTTAATTTATCCACGAAAATGAATATCTTGTCCACTGATTATAGATAAACAGTGACAATTGGGTAAACATGTCCACTAAGCTTATCCATTAAGCTTGTCCATTGATCATGTCCACTGATATTGCCCTTGTCTATTAAACTTGTCCACTAATCTTGTCATCAGCGACGGATAAACATAGATTAGGGCACCAATTAAGAGATGATCTTGTCAACTAATTGTGTCTACTAAAATAAAATATTTATGTCAACGTGGAAGAGTTGATTATGTCCACGGGACCACAATAATTACATCGACAAGCAATAAAATAACTTATCTACTGGTGTGGAAATATTGTAAGCATGTCCATTAACCTTGTCCGTAAAGCTTGTCCATTAATCATGCCCACTGATATTGCTCTTGTCTATTAATCTTGTCAATTGATCTTGTCAACAGCGACAGATAAACGTGCACACGATTAACCTAATAGTGTCCACAAATGTAAAATATTTTTGTCCACTGATTATGTCCACAATTAACTGAGTATCTTGTCCAGTGATTATGTCCACTAACGTACAGTAATTATGGACATAATTTCCTCTACGGTTCTATGTCTGTTGCTGTGATGCATTTTCCACCATCCATGTGACTCAAGAAGATGGTTTCAGCTATGCTAGCGTTGAAGCAGTGGGAAACGATTTCACATCCATGGAAACGATTTAGAAATACTTCTTTAGTTCTTCTATTAGCTTGCATGATGTCACTCTGAATTAAACAGAATCAAATCGCCCTTCTAAGCCTCCATCGTCGTTTCTGGTTTACGATGAGTCGAAATTCAAACGATTATTTCTGATCTTCTCAGGGATCACCACCGCCGCAGGCTCCGCCAAATCAAAATCGAAGAAATCATCCGACTTATTAAACGGAAAATTAAAATCGGCAAAATCTACGTTCTCATTGTCGAGTAAGAAATCGAGATCGGAGATCGGAGCATCCATTGCCTCTGATTCTTCTTCTTCCCAAAAAAAAAAAAAAACTTAAAACTCAACAGACACATTTTTTCTCCCTCCTTCTCTTTTTTCACGTAGATATATCAGTAAAAGTGTTAAAATCATTTGCTCAGCTGTTTACGGTTGTGTTTTTGGCATTTTTAAAAAAAATTTGAAAATGTGGCATTTTTCTCACTAACGTAATAAAATTTGTAGCATTGGAGACAATTATTTCTTTAATCTACTCTGTGTACATTCGTATGTATAAAACTCTAATGTTGTGTTTTACCTTAGGGTATACCAAATAAACTAATCATATAAGTTTTTTTATTACAGTACAAATATGAAATAATGGCTTCGTAAATTGTGCCTCATTAATTGTGTGATGGGCAAAAAGATGCGCTCTTCGTGCCTATCTTCAGCTACTCAGTAAAAAACTAATGTTATTTTTTTTTCAGAGCTTTTTTCGTAGTACCTATACTTTTTTTTAATATAAATTCAACCCAAACTAAACCCAAATTTCAACATATTAAGCAAGAAATTGCGGGTGGAATATTAATCCTAAATTATCGCAGCAAACTCACGTGCCCGTTCTTAACCGGATGCCGACACGTAGCCACCAACAGCAATCCTATTTTTGCAACAGTGTCGGTGAACCGACCCGGTCCGGTTCATCACACTCACGTTGTTTAAGTTTCTTCTACCATAAACAAAAGCACTATCACATGACATTCTGACATATAAAAAACCTTATCTCTTGCAGTTATAAAACCTACAAAAATTATCTCTCTTTTTTTTTTTTTTTTTTGGCGTTTTAAACCTACCAATCAAAACACGAAACCTATTAAGTAAGTACAGTTAAAATTTCAACAGCATTTAAATTTCAATGTATACCTTTAGAAAAAAAATCATATTTAAAGTAATATATCAATCGAGTGATTAATGGCACATTTATGTTATATTGAAAAGAGTAAAAAGAAAAAGTTATTGCCTTTATACAACAAAGTCTCCAAAAATTTGTATCATCTCTAAGATTTTGTAGGTTATGGTGTCGACTGAGACATCATCACATTACCAATCATCTCCGATGGCAAAATACGCCGGAACAAGAACAAGACCGGTGATATGTTTCTCCGACGTCGTTCTCTTCCTCGGCGGAGCTTTCATGTCACTACTCCTGGTCTGGTCATTCTTCTCCTTCTCTTCAATTTCCCCAAATCTCAGCATCAAAACCGATGAATCCTCCACCAAATGTTCTCAAGGAATCGATATGAAGTACGATCCAACCGATCCGGTTTACTACGACGACCCGGATCTAACCTATACAATCGAAAAACCGGTTAAAAACTGGGACGAGAAACGAAGACGTTGGTTAAATCTACACCCTTCGTTTATCCCCGGAGCTGAGAATCGTACGGTTATGGTAACAGGATCACAATCATCGCCGTGTAAAAACCCAATCGGAGATCATTTATTGTTACGATTCTTCAAGAACAAAGTTGATTACTGTCGGATCCATGGTCATGATATATTCTACAGTAACGCTCTTCTTCATCCCAAGATGAATTCGTATTGGGCGAAACTTCCGGCGGTTAAAGCGGCGATGATTGCTCATCCTGAAGCCGAGTGGATCTGGTGGGTTGATTCTGATGCTCTGTTTACGGATATGGATTTTTCTCCGCCGTGGCGTCGTTATAAGGAGCATAATCTTGTTGTTCATGGTTGGCCTGGAGTCATTTATAATGATCGGAGCTGGACGGCGTTAAACGCCGGCGTTTTCCTTATTAGGAATTGTCAGTGGTCTATGGAACTCATTGACACGTGGACAGGTATGGGCCCTGTCATTTTTTAATTATTTTTGAAAAATGTTTTTCTACAAACTAAATTCAAAATATCTGGTCTTGGACTCCGGACCAACCCTAATAAGTCCGGTTTGGTTCAAAAATTTGGAATTTCGGTTTTTAGTAAGGAAACTTTTTCACCGGATTAGATAGAAATTAAAATTTCGGTTCGGTTTGGTCTATAAAAGACAAATTTGGGTTTTATCCAAGGTAAATATTTTACTTTAATTTGGTACATTTCGGTATATTTCATTAATTTTGATTAAATTTATATAACTTATGACAAAGTTTTGGTATTTTTAGTTAAATTCGGTATATTTCAATACGTTTGGTACATTTCGGTGTATTTCAATAATTTCGATCCAATTTTTGAAAATTATGACAAAAATTTGGTAATTTCGGTTTAAATTCAGTTTACTTTAATTCGGTTTATTAGTTCTTAACCGAACCAGTTGCCGAATTTTATGTTTCGTCTTACTGGTTATAGATTTACAGAGTAAACTGAATCTGATTAATGGTTGATTTTGGTACATTTCGGTATATTTCATTTTAATTTTTATAAATTATGACAATTTGTTTTGGTAATTTCGGTTTAATTTCAGTTAACTTCTGGTATATTTCAATAATATTGGTACATTTCGGTATATTTCAACAATTTCGAATATATTTATGATAAATTATGACAAAAATTTGGTAATTTCGTTTAATTTCAGTTAAATTTAGCTTGGTTTAGTGGTTTTTAACCGGATCTTATGTTTCCTCTTGCTGGTTGGTTTTAAAATGTAAACTGAAACTGAATTGAATTAACAAGGTTCGGTTCGGTTCGGTTAACTCAAACTAAATTCGAATCGGTTTGGTTAACTAGGTTTGATTTTATTTCCTGCAGGTATGGGACCAGTGAGTCCGGAGTACGCTAAATGGGGACAGATCCAACGGTCAATATTTAAAGACAAGCTATTCCCAGAGTCAGATGATCAAACGGCTCTGATTTACTTACTATACAAACACAGAGAGGTGTATTATCCAAAGATATACCTCGAAGGAGACTATTATTTCGAAGGGTATTGGTTAGAGATCGTACCGGGTTTAGCTAACGTAACGGAACGGTACCTCGAGATGGAACGAGAAGACGCCACGTTGCGTAGACGACACGCAGAGAAAGTGAGTGAACGATACGGTGCGTTTCGTGAGAAACGGTTTTTGAAAGGAGAAAGAGGCGGGAAAGGTAGTAAACGGAGACCGTTCGTGACGCATTTTACGGGATGTCAACCTTGTAGTGGAGACCATAACAAGATGTACGATGGTGACACGTGTTGGAATGGGATGATCAAAGCCATTAATTTCGCTGATAATCAAGTGATGCGTAAGTATGGTTTCGTACACTCGGATCTAGGCAAAACATCCCCGCTTCAACCTGTACCGTTCGATTATCCTGATGAGCCTTGGTGATTTTTAGGTTTTTTAATATTGTGTGTTTGCTTTTTTTTTTTCTTTTTTAACTATTTAGATGTGCTTTTAAATTTTAATATGAGGATTATTATAATCCATGATTTGAAAGGTTTATAATGCAGAATCTTTTGAATAATTTAATGATTATTGGTTTAGGGTTTAGTTTAATAAGCTTTTGATAGAAAAAAATTATTATTGTAGCCTGTAGGGCAAATGAGATAAAAGAAAACAATAATTAGTTGTTCTTTTTTTTCTAAACTTTCTTTTCTATAGAGTAACTTATGATGAGTGGGATTCTAGATTTTTGTGTTTTAAATTGTATCAATCCTATAGACGGTAGACCTTCTATAAGAGACTATGATATAAATTTTTTAATTTTTAGAAATAGTTTTTTTAATGAGTTTATTATTATAATCCATGAATTGAGAGGTTTATAATGGGGAATTTTTTTTGAATTTAATGATTCTTGGTTTCCGGTAAAGTTTAAAGAGATTTAATAGAAATGCGATTATTGTAGGGCATATAGCATAAAGAAAACAATAATTAGTTTTCTCTTTTCGACAGAGTAACTCATCGTCAGTGGGATTCTAGATTTTTGTCTATTAAATCAATCTGCTAGTCATTCGATTCGATTTCTCTCAGTTTCGATTCGATTTCTGGTTTTCGATTTTGAAATGTTAATTTTAGGGTTCGTGTTTCTATCGGAGAAGAAGGGGAGAAGAAAGAAAAAAATAACGAAGAAAAAAAACCAACAGAAAGAGAAAATAAAAAACCAAACACGCAAAAAAAAAAAATTAACTGTTTCGTTGGCTTCTGTTAATATTGACTTATCCAGGATTAATTTTGCTTAGTCAACTATAAGTTTGGGAATAAAATTGCAAACTAAGAAGTTGAAGAATTAATTTGCGTTTTTCTTTTTAATAATTGAGGAATATTTTGAGCATTTTCTCATCTAAGCTATGTATTTAGTGAGCACTCCCGATAGCTTTGTGTTTGCAGTGAATATGTTAAAAAAAAAAACTGGGAAAAGTTATGTAGATTTTGTGAAAGTCCAGCTCCATGAAAAAATAATGTTTATAAATTATAAGTAAGCCTTGACTTTGCCTGATTATGAACTGAGGAAGCCGTGTGATACTAAAACATGTATGAGCCCAAAGTAACTTAAAACATTTTAAAACGAAGAAGAGAGAGAGTGGGTTTAGTGACCCTCACCTTAGATTGGAAAAGTCGAAATAGTAGGACACGGAAATATCCGCGAGTGGCTGAGTATTTGAGGTGCTTTTGTAAGTTGACGTGCTTTCGAGAAGCAGCTGAGTGGCCACATGCTTCCGAGAAGCAGCTCGGTGGCGACGTACTTCCGAGAAGCAGCTCGGTGGCGACGTGCTTCCGAGAAGCAGCTGGGTAGCGAGCTATTTTGCTAGCAAGCAAGCAAGCAAGCTAGCAGCTGAGTGGTGGGTTGCATGTACGTCCGTGGTAAGCAAGCAGTTGAGTGTCACTTCCGTGAAGAGTCAGCAGTCCATGTGTCATTCCGTGGTCCACGAGTAACAGCCCGTGTGTCGCTTCCGTGGACGTTTGGGAAACCCTCGGCCAAAGTCTTCTCCGCCTATAAATATGAGCTCTCCTCTCATTTTTGCTTAGTGTTGAACATTTGTGAGCTGCTTGGCCGAGAGAGAAACCGAAAAAAATCCGAGAGAGAAACCGAGAAAGATCGAGAGAAAATCCAAGAAAAAAACCGAGAGAGAGATTGAGAATTATCGAGTTGCTTTGTAAAAGTAATCGGATCATCCGAGATAAGCGAGTGCTATCGTCGGGATTCCTTAACGAACCATAGATTGTGAGCCGGATTTAATTATGCAAGATCGTTGATGCTTGAGTTCAGATTTCTTGATTATTGATGCATTAAAGTTAGACGTGATATTGTTTGATGGTTGTTTAAGTTGGATTCTTTGGTGATAGGTTCGGCTGAATATTGTTTGATGATTGTTGATTTCGGATCCTATAGCTAAGGATGCATATAGGTTCGATGATGAGATTTATGTGATGATTGATGCACATATGTTCGGTGACTTGATTTTTTGCGATGATTTATGCGTATGTTCGGATTAAATATGCATGTTTGATGTGGTTTGATGAGTGATCAGCTTATTGTGTGAGAAACACAAGTGAGACGGACTGGATATTCTTAAACTTAAACATGTGATGGATTTGTTCGCTACCATCATCAGTTGTCGCATGACGATGCGTTATTATTGTTCGGATCACTTCGGTTCTTAGCTTGTCGCTTTGGCCGAGTGAGATAAGATGGGAACGTTTGGATCACTTCGGTTTTATTAGTCTTTATGGCTGTAGCCGAGTGAGGCAAGATGGGAACAATTAAGAATATTCCAATGTCGCGAAAGTATAAAACAGAAATGAGAAAGATCGAGAAATTGTTTATGATGCGTTTTAAACTTGTGATTTTTGAATTGTGTTTAATATTGATTGTTGGGGTTTGGCGGGTTGAATATGCTTGTTAGGCACCCGTTCTCACTAAGCAAAATAGTTGCTTACCGAACTCATTCTTGTAGGTAAACATAAGTAGCGAGGAAAGGAAGGAACAAGTTTCGTGAAACCTTTGTCTAGAGTTTCGCCTTTTTGTAAAACGTATGTTTTCATAAGTTTACTCGTTTAAGTATGTACTTCCGTTGTAGTCGTTTTGTAAGATATTGTCGCCACTTGTAAATTGGTTTTCGTTTGTATGAACTTAAGTTTTATAAATAAATAAATGAGGTTTTCTGTAAAAACTTAAGTTCTGATAATGATATTAGCTTTGTCCATGCGAACTAACTACGAGTTTTTATTCGCAACCAATCCATCGTATGTTTAAATTTAAGAATTCCAGTCCGTCTCACTTGTGTTTCTCACACAATAAACTGATCACTCATCTAACCACATCAAACATGCATATTTAATCCGAACATATGCATAAATCATCGCAAGAAATCAAGTCATCGAACATATGTGCATCAATCATCACATAAATCTCATCATCGAACCTATATGCATCCCTAGCTATAGGATCCGAACTCAACAATCATCAAACAATATTCAGCCGAACCTATCACCAAAGAATTCGACTTAACAACCATCAAACAATATCACGTCTAACTTTAATGCATCAATAATCAAGAAATCCGAACTCAAGCATCAACGATCTTGCATAAATAAATCCGACTCACAGTCTATGGTTCGCTAAGGAATCCTGACGATAGCACGAACGGATTGATCTTTTCCTCGCTTATCTCCGATGATCCGATTACTCTCGCAAAGCAACTCGATAATTCTAAATCTCTCTCTCGGTTTTTTCTCGGATTTTCTCTCGATCTTTCTCGGTTTCTCTCTCGGATTTTTCTCGGTTTCTCTCTCGGCCAAACAGCTCACAAATGTTCAACACTTAGCAAAAATGAGAGGAGAGCTCATATTTATAGGTGGAGAAGACTTTGGCCGAGGGTTTCCCAAACGCCCACGGAAGCGACATACGGCTTGTGACTCGTGGACCACAGAATGACACATGGACTACTGACTCCTCACAGAAGTGACACTCAGCTGCTTGCTTACCACGCACGCACATGCAGCCCGCCACTCAGCTGCTAGCTTGCTTGCGAGCACAGGTAGCTCGCCACCCAGCTGCTTCTCGGAAGTACGTAGCCACCGAGCTGCTTCTCCGAAACACGTCGCCACCCAACTGCTTCTCGAAAGCACGACAACTTACAGAAGCACCTCAAATACTCAGCCACTCGCGGCTATTTCCATGTCCTACTATTCCGATTTTTCTGATCCAAGGTGAGGGTCACTACAGTGGGTGACTATCTGATGGATAATTATGAGGTCTATGTAGAAAACTTTTGAGATAAGTGCACCAATTCATTTGATCATTAGAGAGTACAGGACGAATTTGACAAATAAAACGAATCCACCGAGTTGACGCAAGATTTGCCAAAGTCAGAAAGCTCCACAGAAGATGAGTTTCTTCTATTTAAAGGACGAGCCACAGAAGCATTATATAACTTATTATTCCACCAAAATAAAAAAATGATGGTTCAACGCCATTGTTGTTGTTGTTGTTATATTCCTGTTTCATTTTCCAATTTAACAAAACTTATTGAATTCTGCCTCAATAATAATTACTTCGAATCCATGTTTCCACTTGATATGAGTGGGATTCCAAGAATTGTGAGTATTTTAATGTACGTGAAAACTCAGTCGTCGGGGCTTTTCTTACATCCTTATTCATGATTCCTTGATTACAAGCAAGCGATTAATATGGAAGGAAACCGATTTAACGGACGTAAAGAGTTTGGGAATAAATCTTCATCTTCAAAACTACGGCTTGTATTCCTTGCTCATAACAAATTTGATGGATCAATCCCTAAATCTATATCTATATATCTCAATCTTGAAATGTTAGATCTTAGTTACAACAATTTCATTGAGCCAATCCCTATATCTATTTCACATTTTGTCAACCTCGATTTTCTTGATTTCTAACAATAAGTTGGAAGGCCAAGTACCAAGTTGGCTATGGAGATTGACTACAACTATGGTGACGCTTTCTTACAACTCTTTCAGTAGTTTTGGAGAATCATCTAAAGTTTTCGATGAAACACTAATCGAGGGGTTGGATCTTGGTTCGAATTCAATCCGAGGACCACTTCC
Source organism: Boechera divaricarpa (assembly GCA_026770425.1). Lineage (NCBI taxonomy): Eukaryota > Viridiplantae > Streptophyta > Magnoliopsida > Brassicales > Brassicaceae > Boechera > Boechera divaricarpa. The sequence goes on along the minus strand of CM049186.1, from coordinate 2,074,704 downwards.
AAATCAGATATACGTATATTAGACTTGTCCAACAATCTCTTCAATGGCTCAATTCCTTCATGCACAAGCAATTCCACTAATTCTCTTTTAGTGTTAAATCTACGTAACAACAGTCTTAATGGAATTCTTCCAGATATATTTGTCAGTGCTACCAAGTTACAAGCCCTTGACGTTAGCCGCAACCAGTTGTAGGGAACACTTCCAAAATCCCTGACCAATTGTAGAGCTATGGATGTGGAAAGCAATAAAATCAAGGATATGTTTCCATCTTGGTTGGGTTCTTTGCTATCACTAAACGTCGTCATCCTCCAATCAAACCAATTCTTTGGGTTGTTATATCTTTTGGACGAGACATCTGGTTTATGTATGTTAAGGGTTCTCCATATCGAGAGCATACCCTCCTTCACTGGTTAACCCATATTTAATGGTGCGCCATAAATAAAACAATCATGATTTTTCTTTGGCGATTAATTTGGTTCCTTTGATGGTGTTTGTTCTTCCTTGACATATACCCAATTTACGTCTCTAAACCAAATGAATGTTTCATTTAGTTATTTTTATATTCATAAATTTTTCTTTAAAGAAAAACAAATAGAAGTCTGGATTAACGAGAAATTTTGGTTTAGTAACACCTTTTTAATGTTAGGTTTTAGTTTGTAACTTCATAAACTAATCCAAATTTTGAGTTTTTTTTTTTTAATGTTATTATCTCTTCCTCTCTTACTCTTTTTGGGTCGAAATATGTCTTCTTTTCTTTGGCCATCAGCTAAATTTTATTATTAGTTTAAACTTTAGTTTCGATACATGATAGAGATAGGATGGCCTCTTTTGCCAGCGAATCAGCCTCTCCTTTAAATGATTTTTTTTTCTTCCTTTATCCTTGTTTTTTTAGCTTTAGAAAAAATCTAGAAACTTGATCACTTTCACATCTTCACAAGTATTCTCCTTCGATGTCTACACCTCTTCAAATCAACTACACTCTATGTCCCATCACAAACAACATCCCAAAAAGCCACCGTCCATGGCTTCGCCGTGTACGTGTCTCGTGCTTGGTTACTCCCACCAGCAACCCTCAGCCTAACTATGAGAAGCTTGTTGTTGAACAACGTCTTGTGAATCCTCCTCTCTCCAACGACCCAACTCTACAATCTACATGGACTCACCGGTTATGGGTTGCAACTGGCTGCACCACCGTGTTTGTCTCTTTTGCCAAATCGATCATTGGGGCATTTGGTTCTCATCTCTGGCTCGAACCAGCTTTAGCCGGTTTTGCCGGGTACATCTTAGCAGATCTAGTTTCTGGTGTGTACCACTGGGCCACCGATAACTACGGTGATGAGTCAACGCCTCTAGTAGGAACTCAAATCGAAGATTCTCAAGGTCACCACAAGTGGCCTTGGACAATAACCAGACGGCAATTTGCAAACAATCTACATGTTCTGGCTCGAGGCACAACCATGACTGTTCTCCCAATAGATCTTGCATTTAATGACCATGTGCTTCATGGCTTTGTAAGCACGTTTGCATTTTGCGTATTGTTTTGTCAGTTGTTCCATGCTTGGGCTCATGGAACCAAGAGCAAGCTTCCACCTCTTGTGGTGTGGTTGCAGGACATTGGGCTGCTCGTTTCACGGAGAAATCACGTGAATCATCACCGAGCACCGTATAACAACAGTTACTGCGTAGTGAGTGGGGCGTGGAACAAGGTTTTGGATGAAAGCAAGGTCTTTGAGGCAATGGAAATGGTGTTGTATCTCCAACTGGGGGTGAGACCGAGGTCATGGATAGAGCCAAACTCCGAATGGACGGAAGAAACCGACATATCCAAATGTTAGTCGTCACTTTTGGCAATTTTTTTCGTCATTATAGACGGTTTAAGACTTATATGATTGTCAAAAATCAAATGTTTCTTGTGTGTTTAAAAATATGATTTAGAACAAAAATTTGAAAGATTTGAAAAGTGTTGTGTTTCTTGTGTGTTTGAAAATTTTGAAATTGAAAATTTGAAAAATTTAAAAATATGTTTCTTGTGTGTTTATAAATATCATTCAATATTTATGTTTAGTAAATTTTTAAAATACATGTTACAATTTCTAAAATATTAGCCGGCAAACATTGGAAACTGGAAAGTGGTCTTCAAGTTTTATAGATAGGATATCGTTTTTCCATTATACAGGTTTTTTTTTTTTTTTAATGCGGATAATTGAGTCTCATCACTTATGGACATATCTCTTTACATTATTGCTTTTACTCTGACATTCGGAAGAAAAAGTTTTGTTTATTTGTTATTTTGTTTAATTGTGTGGACCCATCGAATTAGGATTCATCAATAAAAAAAACATATTTCAAGGATCCCACACAGAAATTTGGTCGGTTTATTGGCAAATTTGGTATGGAGTCGATTGGAAATTGACACAAAAATCAGTGTTGAAATCAACCACAAGCCACCGTTTAAGTGTCTTTCTGGTTGATCTTTAGAAGCTTCTCTCTCTAGAATTCTCTCTTTGTGTCAATGGTCACAAAGTTTTTATTTTTGTCTCTACAATCATCCTTTTATAAATAAAGGAAGAGGAGCCAGAAAGAAACACCAATGTCATAAAGAGAAACGAACGGTTTTAGTGTCTCTTAAGAAATAACTTCCCAAAACTACTGGTTATCTAAACCGGTTCGGTATACTGCCAAATCACGAGCACAAACCGATCATAAACCAACAAATCTTCTTCACTCCAAGTGGTTGAGGGGATCTCTAAACCACAGATTTTTCCTCTGGTTTGCCATCTGTCTTGAAAACTTATGAGAAATGGAGGTTCGAACAGGTCTCGAGCTGAGGCTATTGCAGTAAGCATGAGTGCATGACTAGAGACCATCGCTACCAATCATATATAGCTCTGGAGGATCCATCTTGGCTGATCAATCTCATCTGTTCCGACGCTTTGTTCGTCCTGAAAAATTCTCCCTCATGTTTAGGAGTTAATTTCCTTCTCCCTTTGCGCTCCAACTGTTTGAGCTTTTTCACTTTTGAATAAGGCTGGGCACAGGACGAGTATCTGCCATTTTCGTCTGCCTTGGTACTTAATCCGCCTATGCGAGTAATACAATATTCGGCCTTGGACTTGGATCCGTCCAAAATGGGTACATGCTCCAACAGGTACCCGTCCCAAAATCCATTACTTGTGAGGTACTTGTCCCGCTACTTGGACTCATGGATAACGTGTAATTTTGCGGGTAACAGGTATTTTTTGCGGGTAACGAGTATATTTTACGGGTAACGAGTATTATTTATGGATAACAGATATTTTTACTGTGGATAACAGGTATTTTTGTTGCGAGTAACGAGTAATGGGGCGGGTAATGGGTTTCAAAGCAGGTAACCGGACAAGTAGGGTGAAAATTTTTCTGGCTTGGACTTGTCCTATTACTTGCAAGTAATTAAAAAACATACTTTCTTACTTGACTTGCACGAAGCGGATACCCGCTTTTATGGACCAGGTACGAGACAAGTCGAGCGAATCCAACGGGTAACAGATCCCCAAGCCCAGGCTTACTTTTGAAGACTTCTCTTTGAGTCTTGACCCTTTGTTCATTTGGTTCTATATCAATCATGATCTTTCATTGTTAAACCAGTAACTTTCGAGTCTTGGCGATTGGTTTTCCAAACAGGGCCATATACTACATAAGGAAACTTATGCAGTTATGCGTATAGGTAAAAAGCCCACTATATGTATGGAACCCATTCTCAATATACGTGCACAATAAATCATTTTACATGCACATTAAATGCTTTTGTAAATTCTATTCTATTGTATAAATTGTTCTATATATTCGATAATTCGTTCTATTGTAGAAACACACAATTCATAACATCACCTTCACGAAAATAGTAAGAACGTTTACCCTTAATAATATTCTCTCCAACTAAAGTTATTTAATTTCATATTTCTTTAAAATTTATCTGTGATATGTTATGGTATAATTGTTGACAAAAAAAAAAATAAAGATATGTTATAGTATAATTATAACAAAAACCATGTTTAATCCAAAATTGTTGTCATTGCTTTTCACCTAACATTAGAAAAAAAAAAATAGTTAGCACACACAAGTTGACATTTCAATTCCATGAATCATCCCATCCCGTTCCTAAAAACGCACATTTATTTCACTAAAAGTCAAAACCAAATAAGCCGCAAAAGAAGATCATAAAACGCAAAACGCAATTGACCCACGCTTTTAAAACGTTGCCATTATTAATGCCGTCCACACGTATATAAATACATATGTACACACTAAGCCATCAAAGATAAGACACTTGGCTTCAAATCTTGACAAATCATTTGTATATTACAGAAACTTCTGATCGCCATGGAAGCTACTTCAAAGCCATGTTACTCTCAGAATTACCACTCCTCGCTCCATTTGACCCGTAAGCAACCGGCAAAGCCTTGGAAAAAAACTGTAACAGCTTTGCCTCAGCGAATGCATCCCAAAGTTTACCGAGTCGAGCCTGTTAACTTCAAGGAGTTGGTTCAGAGGCTAACTGGTGCACAAGACAATGAGCCAGAGGTAAATCAAGTTGAGGCTAAGCCACTTAAGATTTCTGATGACACAATAACAGCCAAGGACAATCCGTTCGCTTTTGATCTGTCACCATCATCATCTCGGTTCTGGGAAGCTTTCCCTCTTCTCAGTCCTTCAAATCTTTCGAGATGGTAGCGAGAAAAAAAAGCTTCCTTTGATTGTAATTCTTGCCAATTTTTCGGCAATTCTCAAAATTGTCCACAGAATTAGACCTGTGTAGTAACATTTTACGCTTTATCTATGAATACAAAAGTTCCTGTTACATTACAAAAGTTCCATTTTACATAACCAATGTTTCAAAATGGATCTTTTCGAACATCTGTTTGTGATATTACCTATTGATCCCAGTAGTTTCTCAGCTGTGACATGTGAAGAAGAAGCTCGTCTCTGCCCAAACCGGAGACACTACTCGTCAAAATCCAAGGAGGATGTACTTTAAAATTCTCTCTAATGATTTGTTGGAAAGCTTTGATGTTCTCATCAGGTCTTTTCCCTTTCGCAGCCTTCATTTTGTCACATTTTGTAAACACAAAAGTCATCGGTACCTGAAAATCATCAAAAAACAACAATAAAAAACTCCTCAAAAGCATCATTTAACTGAACACAACAACAACGCCAAATAACCAACATACATTGTTGCGACCAAGCCAATTTGCACAATCAAGATCAATCTTCTGAGGAGGAACACTTGCATCGATCAGAAGAAGAACACAAACAAGAGTGTCTCTATTCAAAAAGTAACCTTTAGTAAACGCAGACCAATCTGTCTTCGCAGCATCTGAAACTTTAGCAAATCTGCAAATACAATCTCAAATATCAAACAAGAACATTGCTTTTGCTTTTGTCTGAAAGCAAGAGAAGATACAAAATACATACCCATAACCAGGCAAATCCACAATGTACCAACTCTTATTCACCAAGAAGTGATTTATAAGCTGAGTCTTCCCTGTTTCATAAAAATCAAACTTTCAGAGTTCCAAAACCGAAATTTGGATTCTATTAAGAAAAAAAAAACACAAACCAGGTTTCTTGGAGGTAAGAGCAACTTCCTTCTTACGAACCAAACAATTAATAAGAGAAGACTTGCCAACATTAGAACGACCCAAAATCGCAATCTCAGGACGATCATCTTTAGGACAATCTCTAGCACGAGCACTACTTTTAACAAATTCAACTTCTTTGATTTGAGAATGACCCGCAAAAGGTCCGATTACGATGTTGGAACCCGGAAGCACCATATCATCTGTTAACTCATCAATCTCTACACCAGGAGGTATGAACAACACGGACTTTGCGAATTTGGCCGCATCGGAAATCGAACGATTCGTTGTTGTTGGGTTGTTCGAAGAGGCTGAGATTCGTGGGATAGATATGAAATTCGGGTTACGGAATGATTGGAGAGTGTGGAATTTGTGAGATTTCGGTATAAAAGGACTGAGATATATTGTTAAGGATCGATATCGGATTAGTAGCACCATTTTTTTTTTTTTGCAGAGAGAGGTCTCTGTGTCTTGGGTTTAGTATATGACTGTATGAGGATAGGGTTTTGAGTTTTGAGTTTTAAGACTAAAGGGTCCCTTCTGTCTCAGTTAGAGGCTTTCAATTTTTCTTTTTTTTTTTCACTTTTTTTTTAATATATAATGAGCCTTTGATTTTATTTTTATTTTGGACAAAAAATAATGAGCCTTTGATAAAAAATGCAAAACATCTCTCAATAATATAAAAACAATTTATATTCACAAAGCCTATAAAACCACACTTTTTTTTTTCTTGTCAACTACAATTTGTGACTTTTAACTAGTGTAAATTTTGACCTTTCCTCTAGTTTTAGTCTTAAATATTTTGAGCCTTTATTTTTTATCCTTTAGGCATTTCAAAAGAGGTCCAAAGACCATTTCGTGTTTCAGCTTTCACAATCTGTAAACCAATATATTTTTGACAAAAGTGAAGATTTGTTACATGTTTTCATCGCTTACTCATTTCAATGTAAAGAAGAGCCTTGACACCCAAACTATATAAAGGCAACAAACTCTAGACCATGGTATAATGTGGTATTTCAAAATAAAGATACACCCTAAAGTATTAAAGAAATTTTATTCTGAAATGATTAATTTCATACGTACATTCTTAATGTGTAAAGTTTACTTAAAACACAATAAACATGACGACGTGAAAAATAGAAGATTGGATAACTTCAAAATAAGTAGACGGATAGCTTGTGACATGATAATTTTTTTTTTTTGTATATCCAGAAAATTCAAGCCCATGGGCCTTACATCTTCTTGGGGCAGGGTCCAGACTATGTTAAATTCATTTCTTTGGAGGAAACTCTTTCCAGGTGGACTCGTGAATTTTTCAGACCTAATCTCATTGTCATGGCCACTTGAAATCATACTTGGCCTCAGTTCTCTTATAATTACATATATGTGTCTTAATTGCTAAACCCCATGGATCTGGATCTTTTGCAAATTTGTCGTCGAGCAACTAGATACCACGGATTATAGATTCTTGAATCGGTTCGAACCTCGATTGAATTAACGAAATCGCCTATTTTATGTTGCACAACATGTGTACACAAGTTGGAGTAGCAAGCAACATGGGATAGTTGAAATAGTCTTTTTAGCAAAAAAAAAAAAAAAAATGAAACATGGATATTTGTTTGGCATTTGCTACTTGGATATTACAACATTTTATTATAATCATAAGATATAAATTGTTTCGTGATTTGAAGTTCAAAGTATATATTTTTAAAGTAATAGTTAATATGTCCAAAATCTAGTATCAGTTTCATTATCAGGCACGACCCCAAGTGAAGCAAATGCTTCAGGCCCTATAATATTTATTATTCAGAGATTTTTTAGTTCGCTGGTTGAGTAGTCTAAAAAAGTGTAAAAGGTCCCATGTTCGAGACCTCTCTATTATTCTCATCGGCAGTTTTTTTATTAAATAGATTTATTAGAAGAAAACTTGTGATAATTGCGGATTTTTTTATTATTATTTTGTGTTGTAAATAAATATATATTTAGATCTTCAATTCAATTTTTTTTGCTATTTTCTATATACATTTTTATTTTTATTTTTTATTGTCGACCTTAATAATCTGTTCCATCAACTATATCCAATGACTTTTAGTATTTTTTTTCTAATGTTTTAATGTTATTTTTCTATCGTTAATATTTGTAAAAAATGCCATAATTTTTAAGTGTGCTTTTTAGGCCATCTAAAGCTAAGGACCGCCCTGTTCATTATACATACACTATTAATGTATTATTACTCGATGATTAGTATGTTCTATTATGAAAACAATATACAATTCGTCTGAATGTTTCAAAAATGGTCTAATTTATAGTGCTCTTGTGCACGAGACAATATCAAATTTTGCTAGTTTTATGAAACAATTGTTTAGCAGTCTCGTTCGATTAATCATCAAGCCAACATATTTTCTCGATAAAAAAAGATTCCACAAATCCACTTACAATTTTGTAGTTTATATATGAATATACTCGAGTTTAAGTATTTTTTTGTCAATAATATATGCGACGGTACTATTACGAATCACTAAGATTTAATTCTTTATTGTCAAACTTCTAAAACATACCTTTCTAGTTTTCCACATACGAAATACATATAATAATCACAACCATAACTATCTTGATGATCGTTGTGACAATTACTAATTAAGGATGACATGAATCACATAACCAAGAGCAAAAGTTTGTCAGAAATAAATTAGTGAAAATCAAAGATGCTTCTTCTTCTTCTGGGTATAGATGTAATCAGTATGAGCGACCAAAGTCCTCCTCATTAAGCAATCTTCGTCGTTGGAACCACAGTTATCTTTTGCCATGTCATCTAATCTTCCTTCCATCTTCTTCTCCTGCCAAATTAATCATACATTACATGCAAATTATTTGAAAAACATGTACAACTTTTTAACAAAAAATCATACATTACATGAAAATTATTTGATGTAGACACATAATCGAATTCACCAATTGCGGATGCTAAAAATGGCTATATTATATGCATGTTTATACATAGAGAAAACGGTCTATTCCAATCTGTTAAATTTTCATCGTGTCTTTTTATACACCAAAATTAGTATTGTGCCGATTTCAACTTGAACAAAAAAATTTTTCAAATAAACTAAATTTTTCCGAGTTTTTATGCTAATTTTAGCCTAACAACCTAACCAAATTAACTGTTAACCGAACTGAATCAAACCGAGATTTTCAATTAATTTTGGAATAAAAAAATAAAAATATGTTAAAAAAAAATTAAAACCTTTAGTTGGTTCAATTAGTTCAAGTTTGGTTAACGGTTAATTTAATTATATACAGATTTTAGCCTGACAACCAAAATTAACCGAAAAAACTCGGTTTGGTTTAGTTAGGTAGTTTATATAGTATATTTGAAAAAAAGAATTTAAGTTTAAATCAACATGGTACTAAAATTGATGTATAAACAAGCACGATGAAAATTTTACAAGTTGAAATAGACTCTTTTCCCTTTATATATATATATGTTTGTGTTTATAAATAGATATGTATGGAAAACTGAGTTTTGGCATGTGAATTAGACTAACCACGTTACATGGATCGGCAGCAGTCGTGATAGAGACGGAGAAGGACGGGCCGGGACGGGCAGTGCATATTAGCGTGGAGCAAAGGAGGAGAGCTATCGTGAGTAGGGCGGAGACGTTTGCCATTTTTTGTGATATCTTCTTTCAGGGGAGAGAGATGCGTAAAAGAGAGGAGTTGACGGGTTTGGCATCTTTGAAACTAAAATTTATAGCCAAATTTAGTCAAATCTATTTTTGTTTTGTTCATTTATTTATTATATAACCAAATTGGGGATCCTATCGCACGTTAATAACCTCCAATCTTTTTATTTTATTTTATTAGGAGAGTCTAATTATGGATTTTGGTGGACTCGTTTGACCGATGGAATTGGAAATGAAAACTAAATTAAATATTTTCACACTTGTGCATAGCGTTAGTAGTGGAATTGGACCAAACCGATAAGAAAACAAAAAAAAAAATTTAGTCGCAGCGTGTATGAAACGTGGGGTGATAGAATGATCATACTCCACTTCTTAAAAGCATAGAGTCCATTTTAATTTATTCAGAAGTTTTATGGCGTCACCTACCAACATAAGCAAAATATCATTTGACCAAATGATATATACAAATATATATACACACTACAGCTATAGTGTTCCGCACGGATTCAATGTATCTACCGATATATATGGTGTAGCCGACATTGGATAACTGTAGTTTATACAACCTCAATATGTTAAAAGGATTACACAAATCAATTGCAATGATAGCACAAATTTAACAAAAGGATTACACAAATGGATAGCACAAATTTAACAAAAGGATTACACAAATCAATTGCAATGAATATAATTAGTGCAGATCAGACATGATGGATTTAGAAACGGTACAAAACAAGCTAGAAATGGTAACTATGATAAGTAGAATAAAAATATAATAATCATTAAACTATGAGTAAATTATAATAACATTTTCAATGATAAAAAAAAAATTCTGAACAAAATTCTAATGATCGATAAAATGAAACAGAACAATTGTTCAAAGCTTTTTTTATTAAATTAAAAAAAAAAACCTTTAACACATCAAATATCATTCTTACTGAAAATTATTTTGGAATAACTATTTTTACTTTGTAAAAATGTTTCGCCTGCAAATCGTATTTTTTTTTTAAGCATAGTTTTGGCTTATATATGATAAAGAAGAAAAAACCGCTCCCATCTTTCCCGTTCGTAGTTTAAATGATCGGAAAAAAGAACAATTTTGAATCAAATTGCGCGAAATGTTCGAATGCCTAAAATTTTTGTTTGTATATCAAATTTATCAATTCTTTGGATAGTTGAATGCCTAAAAATAAATACGAACAAACAAATGTTAATTTGTCATTGCGAACAATCTTACGCACTAGCAAACACGTCCCCACCCGAGTGGTGTGACATTGTGTTGATATCATCCGTTTGAAACGCACCAAATTCAAAAGCGGGTATTGGAGGGTATATATATATATACAAGTCGGTGTGTGACTTATCATATATATAACCAAACCGGTTCAAATAAATCGCAAAAAAAAAAAAAAAAATGCAGTAATAATAAAAAATCATAAATACTTTCTTCTCTTCGCTAGAATATGTTAAAAAAATTTTGGGCACTCGGACAAAATCGAGTAGATTTAATTAATATGGTTTTTATGTTTTTTTCGACTTTTTTATTTGGACATCTAAAAATATGTTACAATCTAATATCAAACACGGAGACTAAATATAAAAGTATAGTACATTTCCAAAGTTTCGGTGTTGATGTTATGTTCACGAGGCTGGTTTATCTTTGGTATACTTCAATGTAATATCCTCTACTTGTGTAAACAACTTCTCTATGTCCTCTTGGACATAGCCATGTGTTTGCTTCCTTTACATTAATGCACCAAACTTATCAAAAAAAAAAAAAAAAATTGGATTGGTTCGTGAGTTAACCATATAACTAGTCTATCCTGTTAAGAAGAGAGAGTGGAATATTTGTAATAAAAGAGATTCAAGAGTTAGTCGGAAATTACGGGTGTTTGACAGTAGTTGACTCTTTTGAAAGATATGAGTTAGAAAGTTTATAAAATACTCGATTCATTCAGTTGTGTCACTCTATCTAGTCTTTGACTTTCTCTTGTGTAATTCTCTCTTGTAAAACTCAAGATAAGTAGTGGATTGCGGAATCTCCAGCCAAGACGTAATCAAGATCATCAAAATATCTTGAGAAATTTGCAAACATGGTTTGGATGCAATGTTTCTTTCGATCGTTAGTGTGAGTGATTGTAAGTTGTTTAAGTGATTTCGATCCTGCAAAGCCTCGTCTAAATCTTAACATTTGGTTTTAATGAACGCACAAAGTACATTGATAGTGATTATCATACCATACATGAAACCTTTTATAAATATCAAAAATGGTATCTATATATTAGTATCGTCATACTCAAAAATTTCATATATTATATGAGTATCATATCTCTGGTTAAATCTGTTGTACTTATCATTGTGGTTTAAGTTGGTTTATGACTTATAAGAAGGTTATATATATATATATATATTTGCTGTCATAAAAAATAGAAAGTTAAACTAAATTGTCGGAACAGATTTGTTAAGATCTACTTAAACGTTACTTTTCTTTGGAGAATGTTGTTTTTGCTGGATTTTTGGTGTGTATGGATAGGTGATTTGACCGATGGAGCAAAAACGGAATTCAACTTTTCGTTCATATTTCGCTCATCTATCTGTCCAGAGTTAGAGTCCTCCATCATCTCCTCCATTTCTCCATCACTTCGCCGTTCTCAGATCTTAGAACTGAGCTCTTCCCGTTCGGTGGATTCTTCGGGTTCTTTAGCACCTTCCTTGGTGCCCTCTCGTGGCACTCCTTTTTTTTTAACAAAAAATTAAAATACTTGAAATGGAAAAGCTACACAACCGAAATACAATTCAAGTAAGGAGGGTGTAGAAGGGTCATCCGAGAAGAAAGAAATAAGCTTATCGCGAATGTGACGGTCTATTTGGCGTCGAATCTCTGCTTCACTCGAGTGGGAGCCGGTGAAAATGCGCTTGTTCCTCTCACACCATATGGAGTAAATCGTCGTTTGAAGAGCAAGCTTGAAAATGATTTGGAGAGCTTTTTGGTGGCCTTGCGCTCTTGTCCGCTGAGTGCCTTGCGGTTGAAGTTGACTGTGATGTCCTCGATGTCCATGGAGGCCGTGCTGCTGTTTGTGCATGCTGAGCCAAGAAGGGATCGCCTGAATCTGGGCCGGAGATGATGGCATGATCCGCTGGCCAAAGAATCTCCACACAAGACCTGCAAAACCACATTCAAAGAATAGATGAGAGTGAGATTCGTCGTCCCTAGTACATAACACACATTGCGATTGGACTTGGATTCCCCATGAAGATAGCCTATCCCTGGTTGGTAATCTACCCAAATAAGAAAGCCAAGCAATAAACGCAAAAAGAGGAATTGAATGCTTAAACCAAACCACCCGAGCCCATAGGGTCTAAGGAGAATGAAGTCGAATCTGCTCCCAAGTCCCTTTGGAGCTGAAAGAGCCGCTGAAAGTGCCATCCGGTTTCCGCCAAAGGTAATGGTCTTCGCCGCTTGAAGGAAGTGGAGGTGTGATGCTGGCGAGAGTGATGAGCAGCTGCTCGGATTAATCAAACCGAGCGTGAGAGAGAGTCCAATGTTCAGAGGGAGCTGCTGATTGAACTAATGCCTCCAAGGGAATTTTTAACTGTCGCGGACCATTGCTTCCCATGAAAGTGATAAGCTGTCCTAGGTCAGTCCATGAATCGAACCAGAACTGAGCTCTTCTCTCATCTTTTACTTGACAACGGAAGAAGGTGGTGATCATAGGCTTCATTCGCAACAAGCTACGGACTGTCGGAGAGAACCGTAGTGAATCATTCATTTGCCAATATCTCTTGTTCTTGAAGATGTGGGAACGAAGCCATGCTACCCATAAGAAACCCGATCTTGAAAAAAATTCCAAACCCTCTTACGCTTGAAGATTTCTTCAAATTCTTCAAGATGCCTGAGACCTAGCCCTCCTTCCGCCTTAGCCCTTGGGTCTACAAATATCAGCCCATGACACTCTCGCTCCCGCTGTTGAAGTAGTGTTATTGTTCCAGAGAAAAGCCGCAGAGAGAGAGTCAATCGTGGCACTCCTTTCGCCTTTTGGCATCCATTTACTGCAGTATGCAGGCTCTATTCCGGTCTTGATCCGGTTTTAGCTTCTACCAGGTTCGATTATGGCTCGTTAATCTCTTTCCCTACAATCTATTTGAGCTGTCGGTTGATTCTTGGAATCGTAAGTTTCATTCGATGGAAGTGTGTTCTTGTTTTGGTCACATTTGATTATATGAATGCGTTGGTAGTTTACAAGGCTTTCGTTGTTTGTTTGTCTTGGTTATGGTTTCATGATTACTTCTTTTGTTGTTAGTTTTAGCTTTCCCATTTGCTTGACCATACTGTTGGTCGTTGGCTTGGGTTGTTTGGCTCCTACTAGCCTTTTGTATCCTCTCTTAGTGGAGGCAAAACTCTTTTAATTTGAATGAAAGTTTAGCATGTCAAAAAAAAAAAAAAAGTACCTAAAACTATTTCAGGAAATAGGCAACACATGATGTTATTTCCAAGCAATTTCTACTTCTTCGAGTTGGGATGACCGATCAAAGTGATTTATTAAACGGTAAATTGACTTCAAAAACAAATTGTATATATTCTTAAGTATTTTTGTATTAACTATAAACAATATGATAATTTAAAAACAAATTGGGTTAATAGTAAATGTTGATGCACGTTGAAATTTATGTAAGAACATAAAATATATAGAATCACCTACTTATATTCTATAATAGCAGCAATATATATTACTGAATTTTTTTTTCTTTTGTAATAAAAAGAGAAATTGTGATTACGGAAAATAAAAAGTTAATGTGGGAACCATTTGAATGATACATCTTTATGGCCATTAAAGGTTGATTTAACATGCTACCAAACCATATAATAAAAGTTTTCTAAATATATTTCTGCTTTACTTTTGAAGATTTGCATGTGGCCGTTGCTATAGTTTTCCTCTTCTTTATTTTCTTTCTGATTTCGAATAAACTAACTAACTGAAAAATTAGTGTACAAATCTTATTTAAATCATGAATTTGTTGTTGGACGTCTTAGTTATTTGATAAGATTATCTTTCGTTCTTAAATAATTTTTTGTTAAACATAAATTATTTCGTTAAATTCCAATTAAATTTTGTCCTCATACCATTATTGTTCTTGGATTCCATTTAGAGTCATTGTCAGTTTGGGAAAATCACTTGGAATATTGAAAATTACTTATTGAGAAAATATTTTTAGTTGGTAAGTTACACTGGGTACCGACTAATATATGTTTTCCCAAAGTGCCCTGAAAACCTGAATTTTTTGAGTATAAAATCATATAAACAACTGACTCAAACATTTTGTGGAAAAGAAAAAAACATTTTTGATACAAAGAAATAGGAAATAAAAAGCTGGATTTAGTAAGATTCATAAAATATTAGTTTTACTATTTTGAATGAAATTAAAACCAAAAAAGAAATATTTTGATGGAAGTGCTTGTTCAGTTCTTTCCTATCAACCACACTAATTACACCAACTTCACATATAATCATACCAACGAAACCATATTCTTTATTTTTGAGCCTCAAAGTATAAAATTTATTTAACTTCTCTTTTTTTTTTTTTTTTTTGGTTCTAAATCTAGATTTGAATCCATGGCGATAAATTAGATGAATGGACAATGTATGTGTTAAATATGGACTGTTTCTTCATCACTAAGCTATACCAAACATTTGGTTTAACAATTTTAATCTTATTTTATTTTCAGAAAGTGACCTTAAACGAGAGCTATTGGTGTCCCACAAAATATTTTTCTACTTTTATAAAAGTTGTTTGAAGAAAATACTAACCCCACTTAGTGCCACATGACTCAAAAGTCGTAATACGTATAAAATACGGACATACATCGTATTTTCGAAAATGACCAAAATACCCTTATCGTTTTTTCTTTAAATTCCACCTTCCTTCAATGCAATTCTTCCCTTTTCTCCTTCTCTTCTCTCTCATCTCTCTAATTAAACAATTTTGAACCCGGTCATTATGATGTCTACTGTACCGGCCTTTTCCTTTACTGAACCGGGTTTGGTTAACCAAATATCGGATTTCCAGACCGGATTCACTCCTTGGGAATTGGACTGCTCCGATCTCTTCTCTATTATCGATCACGAACCGGCCGTACCAAGTCCTTGTTCTGGTGAATCCGAAACCGGTTCCGTCAAAATTAACACCGGTTTTCACGGTTTCGACGAATCTTGTATCGGTCCCATCAAAGCAAACTCCGGTTCCGATGATTTCGACATTTTCCACGGCGTACCGAGTCCTCAATCCGATGAATTGGACTCGGAAAACACAAGAATCCGGATTAACCCCAAGGACCATAACCGGAAGAAATTGAACCGGTCGGTGTTGCAGGTGACTGACGACCGTAAACGGAAGCGTATGGAATCAAACCGAGAATCAGCGAAGCGGTCGAGGATGCGTCAACAGAGACACATTGAGAATTTGAAAAACGAAGCAAACCGGCTCGGTTTAGAAAACCGGGAACTCGGAAACCGGCTCCGGATCGTTATGTACAACATCGAACTGATATGTACGGACAACAATCGGCTTTTGTCGGAACAAGAGATTCTCAGACGAAGATTCTTGGAGATGAGGCAGATTTTGATTCTCAGACAGCTTCAACAGAATCCATCATTGATCATCAATCATCATCAAATGATTTGAAAAAAATAGAAAATAAAAAAAAGAGTTTAGAAAGAAAAAAAATATCAGATCGAAGCGAAGTATTTTTTATTTCTGTCTCTCTTTTGATCTCTCTTATTGTGTAAATGAGAATGAGTGCTACTTAGATGATGGACTTAGTTTTTGCCCTTGTTTCGTATTTGGGCCTCTCTAATCATATTTATTAAGGCCCATTAGTTAAATTTAACTGGGCTAAAAGATATATCACTAACCAATCACTAATTAACTACCTTTCAATAATTTTCCTATGATTTTGCTTAAAGAGTTTCATTGTCTCACTTATATAGGTGATAACGTCGCTCACAAAATCGTGTAAAGTTGTGTTTCATCGTGCAAAAAATCATTCACCAATCAATGAATGCCTCGAACACACTTCAAATTATTTGTCAAATCACGGATCAGAAGAACACACAAAACATCACCAAGATTTCTACGAGTTCCCCTTGATCACATAGATGCATGTCGGTAGAAAGTTTAGTTCCACAATTTCTCTATGAATCAAGAGATTACACAAGTATTTACAATACATTCACTCACCATCTCGATTACCCTGTGAATGAGACACATGGAAAAAGGAAATACAAGGAAGAATAAGATCAACATGAGACGAGCTCAAACACAAGAAAACAAACCTCTCTCTTCTCTCGAATCGCACAAGAAAAAGTGGAAAAAGATTTGGTTAACAACTTCAGACAAGTCTACCACTAAAGGTTAACAATTTGTTTTAACAGGTTATGAACTTCACACAAGTCTAACACTCGTGTGACCAATCCAATTGTATTTGAAACCTTCTGCGTAAGTTGGAGTCTTCCTCTTTGAAAGTTGGCACTGAAACCTCTATGTCACCTAGAGTCTTTCACGCACTTCCCATCTTTAGCTTGTTTCCTCTGTGATTCCCTAGAGTCTTTCACACACTTCCCATCTTCAGCTTGGTTCCTCTGTGATTCCTTCTTATTCCTCAAGTAGACTTGAAGCTTCCCACAAGCTCATTTCAACCTCCCTCAACCTTTTTTTTTTTTTTTTGTATAAATGTTAGATTATATTCAATAAAAAAAAAAAACCACTTTACATCGATAATCTGAGTTTAGAATATGAAGCTGACCCTCAAGCTAGTTTTACCAAGTACTTCAAGTTGAATACGGAATAAAGAAGTCAGATAAAATAACTTGATTTCAAATTAAATAATGTATCAACGCAACAAACATATTATTTGTTTAAAATAAATACAAAATTATTGATGTGTATGTGAGGATTAGTGAGACGTGAAAATTAAGTAATATTGTAACGCTCAGTTTTAGGTGGGTTCCCACGGTCACAAAAGTCTATTATAGTTGAGTTATGAAGAATGGTACAGCTTGACTTTGGTAAAAGGGGATTACGTTTTGTCTAAGAAAATTGCAGGTTTTGCTGCAGAAAAAATTGCAGGTTTCAAGGCTGCAGATTTTTGTGTGAAGACAAACAACAATCCTAAAGCATTGTCTATAAAGAGATACTGATGCAGAGAGAAAGAGAGTTAAGGTGAGCGTGACAAGAGTTTAGAGAGAAAACAGAGAGAAACACTTTGAAACATAAGTTTTGGGATTGCGTTTCTTGTAAGCATCAAAAGACTGTTAGTGTGTAGTTACATAAGCTCTATACATTGTAACATATTATGTATTGGAGTGTAAAACTCTCTTTCTCCACACAAGTCACAGCTTGTTCATTTCTGCAACTGGTTCTTGTGACATTTGCAGGTCTTGAGAAAGTCGAGATCTTTAAGGCCTCAGACTTAATAGATTGGTATCAGAGCTACCGGTTTGTTGTTAGTGAAAGGTTCACTCACGGTAAAAGAGAACCATGTCTACTGCAAGGATAGAGGTTGAGAAGTTTGATGGACGTGGTGACTATACTTTATGGAAGGAAAAGCTCATGGCTCATCTAGACATTCTCGGTATAAGCATAGCACCGAAGAAGAGAAAAAGAGCTGAACGAAAAAGAAGAAATTTTGAATAAGAAGAAGAAAAAGGCAAGAAACACCATTGTTTTAAGTGTTTCAGACCAAGTCTTGAAAAAGATCAAAAAAGAAACAACAACAGCTGCAATGCTTCAAGCTCTGGACAAGTTGTATATGTATAAGGCTTTGCTAAACCGCATATACTTGAAACCAAAACTGTATAGTTTCAAGATGTCCGAAAATCTGTCTATTGAAGGTAACATAGACGAGTTCTTACACTTGATTGCAGATCTTAAAAACACCAATGTCTTAGTGTCAGATGAAGATCAAGCCATCCTATTGCTCAGGTCTCTGCCAAGATAATTTGACCAACTTCGAGACACGTTGAAATATGGGACTAGAATAACTGTTTTGACAATGGAGGATGTAGTTGCAACAATTTACTCTAAGGAACTAGAGTTTGGTTCCACCAAGAGGGTCGCTAAGGGGCAAGTTGAGGGTCTGTTCGTCAAAGGGAATTCTGAGAATAGAGGCAGAAGTGATTGCAGAGATCAGAACACGAAGAACAGATCTAGGTCTAAGCCAAAAATTAAAAAGGGTTGTTGGATCTGTGGGGAAGAAGGCCATTCTAAAAATAATTGCCCAAATAAGACCCAACAACAACAAGCTAAGGCAAAAAATCAAAATAACAAAGGAGACGGCTCAGTCACGAAAGAAAATTTGGTGGAGGCGACGGGGTTGTGCGTGTCGGAATCTTGTCTCGACGGACATAAATCTCGAAGATGAGTGGATCATGGACACAGGTCGTAGCTACCACATGTCTCATAAAAGAGAATGGTTTGAAGATCTCGACGAGGATGCAGAGGGTCTGGTTAGGATGGGAAATAAATCGGTTTCAAAGGTCAGAGGTGTTGGTAATATCATACTCAGGAACGAAGATGGGTTGATTATTTTTCTTACTAAGGTGAGATACATCCCTGAGATGGATCGAAATTTGTTATCACTTGGTACTTTTGAAAAAGCTGGGTATAGGTTTGAATCTGAAGATGGCAAGCTCGCCATTAAAGCTGGGAATCAACTATTACTTAGTCGAAGAAGAAATGATACTCTTTATCTACTCAATTGGAAAATGGTGAATGGAGAATCACTAGTAACAGAGAGAGAAACAGATGACACATTTTTATGGCATCGAAGACTCGACCATATGAGTCAGAAAAATATGTCGATGCTGTTAAGGAAGGGTCTCCTGGATAAGAGAAAGGTATCATCTTTTGAGAAGATTGTATATATGGGAGAGCTAAGCGTGTTGGCTTCACATTGGCTCAACATGACATAAATGAGAAGTTGGAATACGTTCACTCAGACTTATGGGGAGCCCCTTCCGTACCATTCTCACTTGGTAAGTGTCAATACTTCATAAGTTTTATTGATGATTACACTCGCAAAGTTTGGGTATACTTTTTGAAGCACAAAGATGAAGCATTCGGCAAGTTTGTTGAGTGGGTAAATTTGGTGGAAAATCAAAGTGAAAAAAGCTCAAAACTCTTAGAACAGACAATTGGCTAGAATACTGCAACAGAATGTTTGAAAATTTCTGTGAATCAAAGGGTATTCAGAGATATCGAACATGCGCATACAGTCCTCAGCAAAACGGAGTTGCATAGCGCATGAACAGGTCAATAATGGAGAAAGTAAGGAGCATGATGAGTGATTCAGGATTTCCGAAGAAGTTTTGGGCAGAGGCAACTCATACTGCAGTAACACTCATTAACAATACTCCTTCCTCAGCTCTTAATTTTGATATACCGGACAAAAAGTAGTATGAAAAGTCTCCAGGGTATAGTTATTTAAGAAGATATGGCTGTGTTGCATTTGGTCACTATGATGAAGGGAAATTAGAACCAAGAGCAAAGAAGGGAGTTCTGATTGGATATCCAGCTGGTGTAAAAGGTTACAAGGTTTGGTTACTTGAAGAAAGGAAAATTGTCATAAGCAGGAATGTCATTTTCAAGAAAGAATTGTCTACAAGGATCTAAAGAAGGATAAGGAGCATGTTTATGTGGATGAATAATCTCAGACAGGATCCTATTTAGACTTTGATCTTGAAGCTGAAAATGATGGGATCTCAGGTGGAGATAATGAAAAAGCACAAGAGACGACAAACCAGCATGATGCAGGCCCAGCTTCTCTTATTCAAACTGCAGATTTAGAGGTTGGGGATCATCAATCTCCTTTGAGCTATCGTCTAGCAAGAGACAGAGATAGAAGAGAAATCAGACCGCCAATGAGGTTTGACGATGAAGATTATTTTGGGGAGGTTTTCTGCACTACTGAGAGTGGAGATCCTCTAGAACCTGCAGATTATAGAGAAGCAAAAATTGA
This sequence comes from Boechera divaricarpa, assembly GCA_026770425.1. Lineage (NCBI taxonomy): Eukaryota > Viridiplantae > Streptophyta > Magnoliopsida > Brassicales > Brassicaceae > Boechera > Boechera divaricarpa. The sequence goes on along the minus strand of CM049186.1, from coordinate 2,054,392 downwards.
TCAAAATTAGAATATGTGGAAGCGTGGCATGGATGAAGAGTTTGATTCATTGTTAAAGAATAACACTTGGACAGTGGTGTCAAAACCAATGAATCAAAGGGTTATTGGTTGTAAATGGATTTACAAGTATAAGCTTGGAATTCCAGGTATAGAAGGACCACGGTTTAAGGCTCGGTTAGTTGCCAAAGGGTATGCTCAACGAGAAGGCGTAGATTATCATGAGATATTCTCACCAATAATAAAGCATGTTTCTATAAGAATTCTCTTATCAAATATGGCTCAAGAAAATCTAGAATTAGAGCAGCTTGATGTCAAGACTGCATTCCTCCATGGAGAATTAAAAGAGAAGATCTACATGATGCCACCAAAAAGATATGAAACAAAGTTTAAACAAGATGAGGTATGTCTTCTAAATAAGATTTTGTATGGTCTTAAGCAGTCGCCACGTCAGTGAAATGAGAAATTTAATCAGTATATATCTGAAATCGGGTTTGTAAGAAGCAAGTTTGATCATTGCGCATACACAAAAGTTGTGAGTGATGGTTCAATGATGTATCTGCTTCTATACGTCGATGATATGCTGGTTGCAGCAAAAGACGCTGGAAAAATAGTAAGCTTGAAGAAGGAACTCGGCCCTGCAAAGAGGATTTTTGGAATTGAAATTGACAGAGATAGAAGCAGCAATAAACTGTGGCTATCTCAAGAAGGATACTTGAATAAGATCCTAGCCAATTACAAGATGGAAGATTCAAAAGCAGTCACCACACCTCTTGGAGCTTATTTTGAAGATGTGTGCAACCACAAAGGAGGGACTGATGAAGGATGAAGAATTTATGAAATCAGTCCCCTACTCAAACACTGTTGGAAGCATCATGTATGTAATGATAGGATCACGACCGAACTTGGCTTATCCGGTTGGTATCATCAGTAGATACATGAGCAAACCGATCAAGGAGCATTGATTAGGAGTCAAATGTGTGTTAAGGTACATTAAAGGAACTTTGGGAATAAAGTTATGCTACAACAAATGTTCCGAGTTCAAAATCACAGGGTATTGTGATGCAGATTTTGTAGCAGATCCAGATAAGAGAAGGTCAATTTCAGGTCTGGTTTTTACATTGAAAAGAAACACCATCAGCTGGAAATCTGGCTTACAAAGAGTAGTTGCTCTATCTACCATAGAATCAGAGTATATGGCATTAACAGAAGCAGTCAAAGAAGTAGTGTGGCTCAAGGGTCTGTTAAAGGAGTTTGGTTATGATCAGAAAACAGTGGAGATTCATTGTGGCTCTCAAAGTGTCATCGCACTCTCGAAGAATAATGTTCATCATGAAAAAACAAAACACATTGATGTGAAGCTAAATTATATTCGGGATGTCATTGCAAGTGGTGAAATAGACGTAATGAAGATATCAACAGAGAAGAATCCAACTGGTATCTTCATAAAGATCTTGGCTACCAGCAAGTTTAAAACCGCCTTGGATTTGCTGCGAGTCAAGGCTGAGTAATAAAGTCAGGCTTCGAAGCAGGAATTCACTAGCAGGTCTCATCTCTCTCTCTAGAAGTCTATTAGTTGTTGTTTAATTAGCTATGTTCTTCAATCTCAGGTGGAGATTTGTGAAGATTAGTGAGACGTGAAAATTAAGCAACATTGGCGGGAGCTAACGCTCAGCTTTAGGTGGGTTTCCACGGGCACAAAAGTCTACCATAGTTGAGTTATGAGGAATGGTACAGCTTGACTTTGGTAAAAGGGGATTACGTTTTGTCTAAGAAAATTGCAGGTTTTGCTGCAGAAAAAACTACAGGTTTCAAGGCTGCAGATTTTTGTGTGAAGACAAACAACAACCCTAAAGCATTGTCTATAAAGTGATACTGATGCAGAGAGAGAGAGTTAAGGTGAGCGTGACAAGAGTTTAGAGAGAAAACAGAGAGAAACACTTTGAAACATAAGTTTTGGGATTGAGTTTCTTGTAAGCATCAAAAAACTGTTGATGTGTAGTTACATAAGCTCTATACATTGTAACAAATTATGTATTGGAGTGTAAAACTCTCTATCTAGTGGATTCCGAGGATGCCTCGGCGAGACGTAGGTGTTGCTATTTTGGCTCACCGAACTCGTTAAAGTCTTGTGTGCTCCCTTTTATTTTCTCTGCTTTTTATTCATCTTTGCTCTGTCTTTTCATTTCGGTCACCGTTGCTTTCTCCACACAAGTCACAACTTGTTCATTTCTGCAACTGGTTCTTGTGACATTTGCAGGTCTTGAGAAAGTCGACATCTTTAATGCCTCAGACTTAACAGTCTCGTATTGTTATAGGTTTTTAACTATTATTTTATCTTTGTTTTGGTTTTTTTAATTGAGTTTTTAGAGTTTTTTAGTCTTTTATTGAATCTTCACAGATTTTAGGTTGCTTCAGAGGAAAACGAGTTGTTGTGGGATGCAAACACACATTTGAAGATGTAAGATCAAAAGTTTGTCTTCGAATGGAGGATTTTCCACCATTAGATCTTTCTCATTTTTTGACACAAGCTTTATGAGGACTTTAGCTTTCATTTATAAGATGTTTAAAGGAAATATAATGATACAATCAAAAGTTCTGGCCAATCTATTGAAGACAGGTGAGCGAGTGTCAGAGACCGACGGGTCTACACTTAGGACCGATTGGTCCACCTTCAGACGAGATTTTAAAGTTTCCAAAACGATCTTGAACCGACCAAGATCTATTTATTTTATTATAAAACCATAGTGCTCAACTTTTAAGATAATAGAAACGCATTCTATTGAGTTTGTAGCTTGTTTTACCTATTGGGAGACTTTGGGAGAAGATTTCTGAACCTCATTACTAGGAGAAGATTTCTGAACTCTTTTTATCTTTGCAACTGAATTATGTTTTCTTCATCTTTGATTTATTGGTTCTTTGCTTCCATGTCTGAGTAGTTTTCCAATTGGATTTAGGGATTTCATGATTCGTTGATGTTAGGTTGTTAGATTTAGGATTTAATCTTTTTGTTCTTCATTTATGGTTGTTTTCAATGCTGAAACTTGATTAGCTACCTAGTTTTTAGATCTTAGGTTAATTTATTGAGGCACCAAAAGTGTTGTTAAACTGCTTGAAAGAACACATATGAGCAAAATGTCTTTAGCCAACGAGAGTTAAAGTTAAGGTACTTTGTGAACATATCAAACTTATACTCATTGCTTGCTTGATTTCTGAAATTCAAACGAGAGTTTAATATTTTAGGAATTCATTGCATAAATAGTTAACGTCGCGAGAGCGGTTGACTTTACTAGCCTTGGACATTCGGGTACCCGTTCGGGTTCGGGTCGAATCCATTCGGGTTTTAAGTTTTCGGATAGAGGGTTGAGGACCCGGGTATTTGTAAAAATCAGGTCAGGTTCGGTTCGGTTATTTGCGGGTTTGGGTCGAGTTTATACTTAAAATTGAGAACCCATAAATACCCGAAAATTTTCGGTTCCTTGTTCGGATTCGGGTATTTTTATCCAAATGTACCAAAATCTATCCGAATTACCTGGAAATACCTGAAATACCCAAAAAAAACTAAAACATCATTTACTTTTTATCCAAATCTATCCGAATTACCTGAAAATAACCGAAATATCCAGAAAAAAAAAATAAAAAACTTGATTACTTTTTACCCTAATCTATCCGAAAATACCCAAATTACCAAATATATCTAATATATACTTATATTTCGGGTATTTTCGAGTACCCATGAATATCGGATTTGGTTCGGATTCGGTTTGGATTTTCAAATACTTAAAAATATTACCCGTTTATCTACAGTGGCAGTTCGGGTTTTTTTGGATGGATTCGGTTCGGATATTCGGTTTCGGTTTTTCTTTCCAGCCCTAGACTTTACCTTATTGATTTGAGTTCAAGAACGTTGCTTAATAAATTTCTGTTTAATTATCTGGTTTATGCTTTCATGAATCCCTACGATTTCTATGTGCCCAATTGTTTTATCTATTGAATCCTCGTTAATTGTTTTCTTTGTATATTTGGTTAATTTAGGAAAACCCAACCAAATCTCTTTTATTATCTTAGCTCTACTTTAATCCTGCAAATTAGATCTTTGTGAATCCAATCCTAAAGTGTTACATCGACATATCATTTCGTGGTAAATTAACCATACTAATGTAAGCTATAAGGTTATTTACTCCATACTAAAGCATCTATTGAGATATTTATTCGGTAAGAATTGTCGTGTCTGATGCAAGTGGAAGTGTCTGGATCGTCCCACACATGACACGTGATAGAATAAAATCTCCAAAAATACACAAAGAATCCAAATTAAAAACGCATGGACCATCCATAAATTGAGAGGTTGGTCCTCCTCCACTCTTTATAATTTCCAGAAATAAATTTCTTTTTTTCTTAAAGAAAAACAAAAACAGGAATAAGTAAAGGTAGGGTTAGAGAGATAAGAGCAAAAAGTAGTTAAGGGACCCAAAAGTGGAGAAACAGAGCCAAAAACAACTAAAGTTGGAGACAGTTGTTTTGAAGAAGTGTTCTATGTCCAATCCACAAACAATCTTGCCTCTTGTCTGCAACTAGGAAACCTCTTCAAATTCTTAAGGTTCACAATTTTAGAGTTTAGACATTGCAAAAAAAAAAAAATTATATGTTTCATGGATCTAATTATTATTGTTCGAAATTTTCCTAATCGCTAATCAGATGATCGGAGAAAGCCTAGCGTCTAGACAATAAATCGGAAATTTGTGTTTCACTGTTCTTGTGTTTTTAATATGTTTAATTAGTGTAAAAAATACAATTTTAGTATATTTCTCTATTTTTAGTCACTTGTTTTTAAAATACATAAATTTATTAGACGGCTGTTTTTTAAGAACAGAGCTCTTTGTGAACAAAGAATGTTTCAAACCAGAGGAATATACTAAATCAAGAATTTGATGATTGAGAACAAATAAACCCATGGATTCAGAAATCAGAAAGATGGAGAAGAAACGGGTCTTTGAGGAAAAACAAAGAACAAAGATTATGAAAGAAAAAAAAAAAACCATCTCTCTTCTCATCTGTCCTTAGTTTCTTCTGACTTTATATAGAAAGAAAACAACAACAACAATGCACAAGTAAGAAAAAACAGAAACAGAGAAAAACAGAGTGTTTTGTTTTCGCCATCTTTCCTTGGTTTTTTTCAGTTTCAGAGAGAAGGAGCAGTAGCAGAAGTGTTCATCAGTGTGGTTGGGCCAAGCGGATCCTTTCCATCGCCGTTCTTGTTGCTGTTATCGCCAATGACGGTGCTGCTTCCTGAGCTGCTGTTAGAAAGAGAACCAAATGTCGACTTTTGCAAGACGCCCGTTGGAGAAGAACCAAACTTGGGACTATTCGTCGTGCTGTTTAGTACCTCGCCAAGAGGACCTCCCATGGAGTTATTGTTACCCCAGGAGGTTGGTATCCAGTTATTCGCCTTTTTCCCAGGCTCAAGAAACTCGGTGTTGACGCCTAATCCCATGTGGATCGCGGGGTCATACTCACGCGATAACCTTAAAGGCGAGAGTGCTAGTTTATCTTGAACAGGGGAAGATGGAGCCATGGGGATTGACATTGAGAGCTGAGTCCAATCCGATTTCAGCTCTTCGGGCCAAGAATTGACATTGTGGTGATTGCCAGAGTGCTTCGCTTGGTTGCTGAAGTCAAGATACGATCCAAAGCCTTTTGAGGAGTTGCCATAGGACCCTTGCTTATGCGACGGGTTGAGTAACGAGTCAGAGGAGATGAGTCCGAATTCAAAAGGATTATTGCTTTGTTTCTGATGAGTTTCCTTCGACTGTAAGTTCATCGTGGCAGGAAAAACCAAAGCCCCTCGAGAATTTTGAACCCTGTGATGCAACAAACAACCATTAAGATTTCACAATAGAATTGTTAATTTGTGCATCATTGAATCATCAAGAAAAGGAGGGTAAACAGTTCATAAAAGCAAAACGTCCAAATATATGGAATCCTAAGCCCCAATTAATAAGGATTAGTCACAATCATAAAAGATGTAGTAATAATGAATTGGTGGGTCTACTTCTTACTCATAGGGCAAAGAAGAAAAAAAAAGTTAAAAAAGGTATGAACATTAAAACTTAGGAATATGCAGATAGATTATATCAAAAAGGCAAAAAGAGATTTCAAACGGTTTCACCTGTTAGCCAAAGAATCTGTAGATTGATTATTGGCATGATGATAAGTTCCAACAGCAGCGGCAAGGCTATTGTTATTATCTGATCCACGCATCGCAACTGCCGAAGTCCCCGCCGCCTTGGACATAGCAGCAGCGGTAGAAGCAGCGGCAGAAGCGGCGGCAGCATTAGTATTGTGGCCATTTTGGCCTTCCACAGGCTTTCTTGAACGATGGCGGCCTCGGTTAATATGTCGTTCACAGTACTTTTGATCGGGAACAGCATCCCTCGAGCACCGCCATTTCTTTCCATCTGTCCGGCGACATCTCCCGGGCTCGGGATCCATGTTACCACCGGAAAAGCCCAGATGAAAAGAGCCCCATCCAACTACATAAACACACAAAACAAAGAATCTCTCAAGATCTCATAAAAGCACTAATGGGCGGGCACCAACAACATTCCCCTAAAAAAGCAAGAATCTTAAATAAACCCACCACCAATCCATACAAGATTAATTTTCCAAAGGACTATACACTTAAAAAAAGATAGCATAAAGTTGATTCTTGGCTAATGTATTGGAGTTAAAAGGAATCAAAACTATTGATCAATAATCCCAATTTTTTAAAATCAAAGATTAAGGAAGAGAACTTACAAGAACTAGGAGGCAAGGATCCATAAGGGAAAAAGGATTTCTTGAGAGAAAGGAGTAAACTAGATGGCACAGGGACATTGGCTGTGATATACTTATAGATCAACGCCTGTTGCTCTAGCTCAGCCCATTGAGTCAATGAAAAAGGTCCTTTTACTCCTGTCAACAAGTTTCCATGCATGCTGCTTGTGTTCATCATCCCTCCTAAACCATATCCTGTCACCACAAAAAACCATATCTCAAGTTTAACAACCCATTTCACTAAATCCAACTCTAATCAAAACCCATATGATGATTTTAAATTTTGACATAAACCCATTTCTTTAAATCTAACTCTAAGGAAAACCCATTTGCTGATTTTCAAGAAAGTAAATATCTTTAGATGAATACAAAGAAATTAAGAGAAAAAAAAAACAGAGTATTTTATTATTATCAGACCTGAGTTTCTACAGTACTGAAGATAAGGTGAGACATCTGATTTGTCGGAAGCAGAAGAGAAGCTAAGCATATGTTCTTGTCCTCTACGAGGATCAATAGTGGTAGATCTCAGTAGAGGGATGCCTTGATGAAACGACAGCGTTTTAGTTGCGGCAGATGAAGAAGAGAATCCATCAGTTGATGTTCTTGCGAGCTTTGAACTTCTCCAGCAATCTTCACCATCGAAACCGGATCTTTCTTGCTTGTTGCTGAAACCAGATCCGAGTTCAGTTTGACCCGGAGAAGACCCGTTTTCATGACCCGAAACACGAACTCCAAGATCCATAAAAATGGATTCAGAAGGAGACAAAAATAAAAGAGTGCTAAATAATCACTTCAGAGATTTTTCCCATGGGATGAAATCGCTTGAGCTCAGTGAAGAAGAGAGAGAGAGACAGAGGGAGAAGAACGAGGAGAAGTTTTTATTTTCTTTATACTGTAGATATTTTATTTATTTATTTATTTTGCTTTATGAATAAAGGATATTTATTTAATAAAAAATAATAATAATAATAATAAGTAATAATTTGGGGAGTGAGAGATATCATATAGCTTTGGGTGGAGACAAAGAATGGTACCGAAAAACACAATCAAGATCTCGGACATGTTATTACATATTTATTTGTTATATAATATTAGAAAAACGGTAAATAATATTAAATAGTCAAAAATAATATAAAATACTGTAAAAAATGAATTAAAAATTTGAAAATAATATTTTTAACATCACTGTTATAATTTATAATTATTAAAACGGTGTATTTCATATCATGGCGATACATAGTTATCAATCATTTGTTTATGATGATATATATATAATTCTTTAAGAAAAGAGAAAATTCAGATCTCTACATAATATATATTTTTATTTTTATATTATTTCTACAAGTTTAGATTTTGGAAATTTGATGTAGTATTTTTAATAAATTTGTGGTTAATTTTGTGATATTAAGAAAAATATATTATAGTGGAAGCAAGCAATGAACTTTTTAAAGATAATAGACATGTGGACACCACGTGAGACATGTCTCTCTACTCTATATTTCAACTTCAATCAAACCCTAAGAAAGGAATTTTCATTTGCTTTTTGCTTTTTGTAATATAAACATCTCGTTTTTTATCCACGAAATGACTTAACAGTTATGTTAAAAGTTAACAATCTTAGCTCTTTTTGTTCATTTAGTTATAATAAAATAATGCAATTGAAAAATCTTAGTTTTGTAACCTCAAATTGTGGATATAGTTATTAGGTATAGATTTACCCATTTGTAGTTTCTTAACAAAAACCTTGTGAAATTCTTTTAAAGTAATTATAAAACTTAAATTATCAAGGCGGTGCATGTGACTCTAAAATTTGTTATGATATAGATTTATGCAATTTTACCAAACGTTGCAAAAGAAAGATGGGGTATACTTTAAGTGAGATTTTAGTATGAAAGAAGTTAGAGAATTGTCGTATCGAAATAAATATAGTATTGAGTGGAGTATCAAATATCTATCAGATTCACGTGGTTCCCAATTATATTTGGACCGTCTAATGGTCTACTCCAGTGTACCCCAGGATTTTAGTTACATGGGCCATTGTGTTCTTCAATCCTATCTCTTTGGTTAAGTTTTATTACTACTTTATAAAAAATGGACATATGTAAACATCAGCACATCATCGCTAGTGAAAATGTTATCAAGGAGGTTATGACTAATGAGCATGAGCATCTAATTTATAATATCTTTTACTGGTTTGGTATATGTTCATGATATATATAAAGATTAGTTCTTAAGTTGTACATTGTAACGTTCTGGTTTACTATTGATTGGTTCTTTATTTCGTGTAAGGCTTTTCTTATCTCATTTTTTGTTTCCATAGATGAGATAGTCGAACAATCATTGCTTGCTTATCTGCTCTTAAATGTTCTTTGTATTAGCTTCTAAATGAGAAGTCGGGTTCCTCGTTTGCTTCCCTCAAGTTTACACTTAAGGATGAACTTGAAAGGTTGGCAATTAACGAGGAAGCTATGGGCTTCACACTGATTCTTCGCCTCATGGTAGATCCTTATATAATAGGTCTTACAATCCTTCTTGCAAGCTTTGGTGAAACATGTTGCAGTCGGCCTGGCAAAATGGCCAATTTCAATCTGTATCATTTTTGTCGTGCTTTTTTATATACCAATTTTGGTACCGTGTCGATTTCAACCTGAATAAATTTTTTTTTCAAATGAACTACATGAACTACCTAACCTTAACCGAATCAAACATTGACTAACATGATGTTGGTCAACCATTCTGAGTCAAATGCTACATGTGACGTGTACAGTTCGGATGAGTCAGATGACACGTGTACAATTTCTTCTGAGTCGGATGCCACATGTCATTTTTTTAATTTTCTAATTTTTCTAACCAATTTAAACATAATTATACCAAAATTATTTAAAATTGTTACCCGAACCGATAATCGAACCGAGTTTTTATGCAGATTTTAGTCTAACAACCAAACTGTTAACCGAATTAAACCAAATTGAGTTTTTTGGTTAATTTTGGAATAAAATAATAAAATATGTTGATTATTTTTTTAAAAACCTTTAGTTGGTCCAATTAGTTCAATGTTGGCTAACAATTAGTTTCGTCATATAGGATTTTAGCCTAACAACTGACATTAACAAAAAAAAAACTCAGTTTGATTCAGTTCAGTTAACGGTTAATTTGGTTTAGTTGTTTGGCTAAAATCCGTATAAAAACTCAGTTCGATTATCGGTTCAGTTTGGTTTTGTTTGGTAAGGGATTTTAAAGAAATATTGGGATAATGCAAAACTTTCGTCAAGCATTTGAACCTCATAGTTGAAGATGTTCATCATCGATTCTCTATGCCTTCTGAAGTTCTATCAATTACTGTTTTATCGTCTGTTTTTATTACTACTGTAGTTTTAAACCTTCTTTTTTAGGACTTGGAAGAGTTTACTACTCGCGGTTGTATCGAAACTTAGTATTTTTTTTTTGTCAACAACTTAGTATTTTATGAAATGAATATTCCGTTTGACAAAAAAAAAAATTACAATCTTTCCTAAGACAACAGAACAAATCATCGACAAAAATATTTTTAATCAAAATGATATTGTTTTAAGTAAAATAAAAAAAGCATAACAGATTGTGATTTTTGTATCAAAATCATCATAGAAAGCCATTATATTTTCTTAAAACTTACTTGGAAAGGGATAGAACATAAATGGAAATCAATAAAATATATTCACTAATCTATTTATTGACAATTAATTTTGAATTAAAATTTCATGATTTTTAGCATAATGTCATCCGAACACACGCTAATTTAATCCGAACTATTATCAGGGAATGAACTCTAAAATTTAATTCCCTGGTAAATACGATTGTTTTAATGTTAATATGTTGAAAACCATACTAAATTAGACATAGTCCAAATAAAATAAAAAATTTAGACCAACAAAAGATAATTTAGAAATTAAGTGGCCTTGGAGCATGCTTTTTATACATTAATAATTTCTTAATACTCTCTCTATTTCACAAAAAGTGTAATCTTAGCATTTTTTACGCAAATTAAGAAAAATATACAAATTTATATTCTACTATTTATTAATATAGTAAATAGTTTTTTCTCTCTAATCAATAAGCTGAAATAATATAGATAAAATTGAGATTTAGTTTAAAAATCTGCATAGAAAATACAAAACTACATTTTTTCTAAAACAAAAATAAAGTGTTAAGAAGTATCTCTTTGTGAAACAGAAAGAATAGTGATTTAGTTTTTTTTGTTAGACAACCCCTAGAGCACCTCTATTGGGAAGTTCTAAACTAGCTATCTTACAATATAGAAAAGAAAAATAATAAATAAAAAGAGAAGAGAAAGTGAGAAGAGGGTTCTTATTTAAGATACCCATAAGAAACTCTTAAAATAATTGTCTTCTGGTGCAAATTTTTTTAGATTAAAATTTAGTTGTATAGTAAAATTATATTAAAATACTAATATTTTTTTTTGTTTAAGAACTTCAAAAAGTATCTCATAGATGGAGATGATCTTAAAAGCTCGATAGTAAGGGCTGCATGGATGAATCATATTTAGTTTTTATAATGTTCAATACTTAAATTCTTGATGCGGTAAAGGACTAAAGGGGAAGCAATTAAATGTGTTTGTAGGTAGGAAGCATAAGCATCATTGGTCCACATAATTGAGTATATCTTTTAATAATAAAACTAAAAAATCGAAGAGGAGAAACTAAACATAAACATCGAGAACGAAGTATCTGTTATACCCAAAAAAAAAAACAAAAACAAAGTATCGGTAATTTACCACATAGCAAGAGTTGTATATGTATTTTAATTTGACATATCTAATCTCTGTTATTTTATATATAATCAAATCCTATTACATTTTACGGGTCTACACTTCATTTTATTCCATTTGTTTGTTAACATTTTTCAGTTTTGTCAATTATACCGATTTAAATATTTACACGATTTTACAAAAATACCAAACACAGTGATTAATGTGTGTCATAGTGCCAGTGCCACCAATACAATGCAATTGGGAAAATGTGTCTTTTTCCTCTCAAGCTAGATTTCTCAATACTAGTATGTAATTAGTTAAGACTTTAGATAAACGCACACGCATAAAAATACCTTCTTTTTATACAGTCATTATTAATGACTCATTAATATTGCTTCAGAATTCGAAGTTCAGGCCCTGCTTTTGGGTTTGGGGAGAGAATTTAACGAATGATCCAACCCGTAACGAACGATTTGAATAAGTGAAGTTAGAAAGTTGAGTTTGTTTGTTGCTTTTTTGGGGATTCAAGGTTGGGAATTTTTATTTTATTTTAATTCAGGTAATTTGAAATCAAAACTTTATACTTTATTTAGTTAATTAACAACATATTGGAATTCTGTCGAAATACTAATGCAAATGGTCCAAGTACTTGATAAAGATGTTAAATGGGCTCCAATAGTCGCTTCCAAAGTAGTAGTTTATGACTATCGCATGAACCAATATATAGTGGGCAGAAGTTTGAAAATTTTCCACATAAATTGTTGTCAGAATATTTCTGTATTATCTGTCCAAATTAGTGTCAAACTAGTTTGGAAATTATACAAATTATTATATATTGATATGTTCAAATTTAAATATATTATTTCTACATATAAATACACATGCCAACAGAAAAATACATATAAAATAATTTTCAACATAGATCAATTCTCCTTGATAGTGGTCTAGTGGTTATCACTTGAGAAGAAATTGTTCTGTAGGTTTAGACCAGAGATCAATTCTTTTCAAAAGCGGAATTATCTAACAATTTCTATTTAACTAGTCGAAATAATGTCATGTTTTATATGTATTAGAAAATTAGATGAGTGGAGTACTCGACAGCTATACTCATTTTACAAGAATTAGCCGGTTTGGTAAAAATTCTGATTATAAAGAAAAAAAAAAGAATTTTCAACAATTTTTTAAAAAAATATGTAACGATATTGTGTAATTTAATAAGAAGTTTCATTAAAAAAAAAAGAAATTAAATATCAATTTGTAAGGTTTTTGGAATATGGAAAAGTTTCGAGGATATATATATGATTAATGGGTTTGAAATCTCGAACAAGTTGGGCTTTTGATTCGCATAGGCCTTAAATTCGTCATAATCAAATGTTGGACGTGATTACGATGGAAACTGGATATAGGGATGTGTTAAAATGCGTAAACTCATCTTATTTAACTATAAACCCATTTATACTCATTTAAATCTGAAACTATTTAACTCCACCTATTTAATCCCACCCATTTAAACATATTCTGATCCATGTAAACTCATTTAAGCAATAGATGTTTTTAATTAATTATTAATTATTTTGTATTTAATACTCCTTCCCTTTCATAATGATGAATGTTTTTTAAAAAAAAAATTGTTTCATGAAGATAGATATTTTGTGTTTCCAATGCAAGATTTGGGTTACATTTCGTATTTTGCCCCTATTAGTTAGAGTTAAAATAAGGAAAACAATTAATATATAATTATAAAATAGGGGTATATCAGGTTTTGTAAAAGGTTTTTTTTAATATGTATGCATAACCTTAAACATCTATTTTTATGAAACGGAATGAGTATTATTAAATCATACTCGTGTTTTTCTGCTTATGAAATCGTTTTTTTTTATTTAAGAAATCATATATTCCGAAAAAAATATGGATTTGTGTTTTGTCATTTGTGAATTGTGTTTTTCTGAAAAAAATACGAAGAGAGCAAACTGTGTTCACCAATCGTTTTTTTACCATATTTGATTATGAGAATCAATGATTCTCATGCACGTGATAACAAGATACCCACCTCATATAAACAAAACCAAACAAAACCGTACTTAAATTTTTTTAAAAAAAACCAAACTAGCCATTAAAATAATCATTTAGAATTAAAACAAGACAAATATTTAATACGTTACGTTGACAAAAAAAATATTCTTCTAATAAAGTTACCAATTTACTACTAGTAGGTGACATGGGAAAATAGTACTAGCGGGTAACAAAACAAAAGTGAAATACAATATTTTTCCATAACTAAATTATTGTGGTTAAATTTTTTTATCATTTCGATTAAATGACGAAATTGGAATATTTCCAACATGATTTGATTACTGTTGGCTATTCCATAATCTGTTCACAGAGAAAAAGAATTTTGTTATCCGTAACAATTAAATAAATGGTTTGACAAAAACAAAACGGTAAATTATCCCCCTATAATTTATGACATTTGAGTGAAACTTTCTTGATTATATAAAATTATTTATAAAGCAACACTAATAAATCATACGATTTTAGACAAACAAAAAAAAGTATAATAGCTACACTTAATTTTATTAATTAAAACAGTGAAAAAAAAACCACACACATAACCAAAAAGTACTTTTTATATATATGTTTGATAGTGATAGATTTTAATATTTATTGTGAATTAGTAAACTATTTATATGAATTGTCAACAATTAAGAATAAATTAACGGTCTTATATAAAAAAATAAAAAAAAAATGTTGTTGCTGATTTTCAAATAATATACTACTAGAATATATCACATGCTATAGCACGAACAAATTACAATTATACAAAAATATCCAAAATTTATAAAATCAGAATATTAAAAAAATTATAATTCTTCCAAAACTTTACGAAAATTATAATATCAGTTTTTATAATATCGAATATTTGTAATATCCGCGTAAATATTTTGTAATCAGAAATATAAAACCAATCTTTCATACTCGATGATATTGAAAATTTTCTGTTGGAAAAATTATATAAAATCAGAATATTTTTTTTGAGTTAATCGAAGAAAAAAGTAAAGTTCTTTAAGATTGTGATATTCTAATATATTAATTAAGTTTTTTGGAAAATATTAACCTAGAATATTCTAAGATTGATTTCGTAGAATATATTTTTCTGTTGAAAGATAGTATATTTATTAGCGATATTGAATATTGCGATATATTGTTCCCAGCAAAAAATTTCTGGATATTTTTTATTTGAATTTTAATTATATCTTGTTCTATTTTAATTACCAAATTTTATAATTTAAATAGATTTGAAAATTAAATTACAATGTTACATTGTTATGTTAAATTGTACACCATGTTAAACTAAATCAGATATGAGCTAACATTTTTAAATCTACTAAAATCTATTAATAGATTCGATATTATAAAGAGAAAGTAACATTAACATTAACATTCCAAAAAAAAAATTGCTATCTACATCAAATCTTTTTTTTTTGGAAGATTTAATCAACTCTTAATTTAATTTAATTCGTATGTTTAATTAAATCAATAAAAATTTCACAAAATTTATTTTTAACTAATTTTCAAAAAAATTAAAGTAAATTAATTAATTAAAAACGAAAATTATAATCTATAGAAAAGTAAAAAAAAAATTGACAAACTACATAAATTCTTAATTAAAAATTTCCAAAACAATTGCTATCTACATAAAATTTCTTATTTTTTAAAAACTAAATCAACATTTAATTTAATTTAATTAGTGTGTTTAGTTAAATTAATAAAATGTTCGTAAAATCTATTTTTAAATACTTTTCAAAAAAATTAAAATTAATTAATTAATTAAAATAAAAATTATAATTAATTAATTAAATGATCACATAATAACTAATGACTAAAATACCTTTAATGAGAGATTAAAATTTGTTCTTTGAAGTAATGACAATATTAAAACTTTTTAATGTTATTTATAAATGTATTCCCCAAATAATATATAAGGATACAAAATTTTATAAATTTTGGTTTTTGAAAAAACTTATTTTGTGGTGTTATGGGACTTTGTTCTTATATCATCTATTTATTTAAATTTCGTCCTTCTTAAACTAAACAAAAAAAATTATGAAATCAGTCGTAATCGAGAACCTTCCACTGTTTTGTCCTCTTAGATCTTCGCTTCTATACACAAATCTTCGTCTCTCTCTTCGATTCTCACTCTCTAATCGTCGATTCATCACCGGAGCCAGCTACATTCGCGCGGTGGCGGAGGAGAGACACAAACGCGCCGCCGTGAGAAAGACGGTGATGGCGCCGGCTACGATTGTCTTGGATCAATTCATTATAGGAACATTCGTAGCTTCTCTATTCGCGTTTGTGTTTCTCTACGTTTTGCGTCGGAGTAGTAACGATGTGATTAGGAACAAGAAGAGTAAGAAGAATCGTGGACTCGTCGTGTCGACGAAGGATGACTCCGGCACCGATGTGATCATCGTCGGAGCTGGTGTTGCCGGTGCTGCTCTTGCTCATACTCTTGGCAAGGCAAGTCTCTATCTCAATTTCGATTTTGGATTTTGCATTTTTTTCCAAATACAATTCTTCGGGTTGAAATTTTTTTTGGGTCAATTAATATATCGATAAATTAATAACTCTATAAATTAATAAAATGTAATAAAATAACGTTATTGTAATAAAATGTCATTCAATTTATCTGATTGTACATTGTTCAATCTTCATTTTTTGCAATTGTTTGTAATATTCCTTCATGTAATTAGGAAATTATTCCATACATAGTAAGAACAATTGGCTTATTAAATTATTGTTTGATTTTGGATCACAAAAATGGTGTGATCTTAGTTCCTAGAACATTTTGGAGATAGAAATGCTTGTTTCTTGGTCCTTGTTCCAAGTATGTGTTCTTGAACAGTTTGAGAAATCTCAGGTTTTTGTGTTGTTTGTGTTCAAGACGTAAGTCCTTGTCTGATTTTTGGCCTTTGTGTGGTTGTTGAAGGAAGGACGAAGAGTTCATGTTATTGAAAGAGACTTGTCTGAGCAAGACAATATCGTCGGTGAATTGCTTCAACCTGGTGGTTACTTGAAGTTAATCGAACTTGGACTTGAGGGTAGAGACCAATGAGCTTAACTGTTTTATATAACTATATACTTGGAATCGACTTTTGATAGTTTAGTTGTGTGATTGTAGATTGTGTGAAGAAGATTGATGCTCAACGAATTCTTGGTTATGCTCTCTTCAAAGATGGGAAGCATACTAAACTTTCTTACCCCTTGCAAACGTTTGATTCGGATGTAGCTGGGAGAAGCTTTCACAATGGGAGATTTGTGCAGAGAATGCGAGAAAAAGCGGCTACTCTTTCAAAGTAATCTTGTTGATTTATTCTTTAATTGAATCCAGCTTGATTCTGCTTACTCTAATTGCTCTGTTTGTGAATCAGTGTACGATTGGAACAAGGAACAGTTACGTCGTTGCTTGAAGAAAACGGGACAATCAAAGGGGTTCAATACAGAACAAAGGAGGGCAATGAGCTTAGATCATATGCCCCTCTCACAATTGTATGTGATGGTTGTTTCTCCAATTTGCGTCGCTCTCTTTGCAAACCTAAGGTGGTTTCCTAGATTGGTCATTAAAGTTAGTTAATTTGCATTAAAGCTTTCAATAATCTCCATTTTTTGTTTGTGGAGCTTACACGGTTTGATATCTAATCAGGTTGATGTGCCCTCTACTTTTGTGGGTCTTGTTTTGGAGAACTGTGAACTCCCATTTGCAAATCACGGGCATGTTGTTCTCAGTAACCCATCACCCATCTTATTATATCCCATAAGTAGTTCAGAAGTCCGTTGCTTAGTCGATGTACCGGGTCAAAAGGTTCCTCCCATTGCAAATGGTGAAATGGCCAAGTATTTGAAAACACGAGTTGCCCCTCAGGTACCAACTAAGGTTCGTGAAGCGTTCACCGCCGCGGTTGAGAAAGGTAATATCAGAACTATGCCAAACCGCAGCATGCCAGCTGATCCGGTTCCTACTCCTGGAGCTCTTCTTCTGGGTGATGCATTCAACATGAGACATCCGTTAACCGGTGGTGGGATGACCGTTGCATTGGCGGATATCGTTGTACTCCGTGATCTTCTAAGGCCAGTTCGTAACCTTAATGACAAAGAAGCACTGTCTATGTATATGGAATCATTTTACACACTGCGGAAAGTAAGCATCTTTAGCTAAAGTGAATGCCTCCTATGTGTTGATTCAGAGTTTTAATGGAGTTATATGTGGCCCTTCTACAGCCTGTAGCTTCCACCATTAATACATTGGCGGGTGCATTGTACAAGGTCTTTTTAGCATCTTCTGATGAAGCAAGAACGGAAATGCGTGAAGCTTGCTTTGACTATCTTAGCCTTGGAGGGGTTTGCTCATCTGGTCCAGTTGCATTGCTCTCTGGTTTAAACCCTCGTCCTCTGAGTCTAGTTCTTCACTTTTTTGCTGTGGCGATCTATGCTGTTGGTCGTATAATGCTACCATTTCCTTCGATTAAAAGCTTTTGGCTTGGAGCTAGGATCATCTTGGTATGTGGTTCCCATCCTCTGAAACGAGAGTGTTTATACTATATACAACATCGAAAAATTAAATTGATCTTTGATATTTTGCTCTTTCACAGAGTGCTTCAGACATCATCTTTCCCATAATTAAAGCAGAGGGAGTGAGGCAAATGTTCTTCCCTCGTACTATCGTTGCTATATACCGCGCTCCTCCTCAATGATGCACCATGAGCTGCATACATTGAATGATTAAAGCTATTTAGGCAAACATTATAACTGTTAATCGTATTATATCTTGGTGGCTTAATGATAATCATGTGGGTATTTAGGCAAGACAGCTCTGGAACAAGTGTAAAGCTCCTTAGGTATATATATGATTGAGAACAATGAGTCTTGTAAGTGCATCAATGAAAATCACCGAAGTAAATCCGCATCTGCCATTTTTTTTTTGTATATCCTAACATCTTCTTGTACTTTGTAGCGAAAGTGAAAATAGTTCATGTGTAGTGTGTTGTTAATGGGGATTGAGTTTATATGAATCTCAGTGTACATCAATCATATTAATTAATGTACCATAATGACCATAAGAACCAACTAGCGATAAAACGCGCGATTCAACCTAGATTCACACCTGCCAAAACCATATCTTAGTCGCTACCAAGCATGTGGAATCCAAAACCACATGGTACCAAACGTTGCAATGCTTTATGCCTGATCTAGAAATATCATTGCAACCCAACGCAAACAAAATAAAAGTAATATTTTATTAGAATTTAAACCATATTAAAAACATAAATATGTACTGAAATGTATATATTAATTCAGGAGTGTGTGTTTATACTTTGATTATTATTATTATTTATTTTTATTTTTTTGTTTATGATTCATATTTCCTTATAAAAACAGGGAAACTCATTTAGAGGTCGGTAGCTCAATGCCTCAATGGTTGAACCCAAAGCCACACTTTGAGATAGTCGGGCCATGTCCTAGATTCGAACATCGGTTACAGGGAAGGGGGCTACGGTTACCTTGCTCTGGTCTTCGGCTCAAAGAGATGTATAAGCGAGTTATGAACAAAATATTATGGGCTTTAAGTGCTGCTCCAAGGCCTATTCGATTCCCCACATCATCAGTACTTGGGACCAACGAGGTCGTGTTATAGCTAATTTGATTTCTAGATTTTGTGAACACGACAAAACCAGTGAATTACAATTATTGGGTTAACAATTTGCAACATAAATCTAAAGCAGAAGAGCTTTCAAAGCAAGGCTGGATAATTTTTGTTGGTAACGCTTGTGAGAAGTTTATATTTATTGCAATGTTTTTATAATGTCCTGCTTCAATAGAAAGATCTATTTCAAAGCAACAACACTCCATGCTTCAATGTTGTGTATACTCTTTGTAATCTTAAAATTGACCCACTTTGGCATCTCTCTATGCAGACAAATTTAAGGCTGTAAGGGAATCGAAATTGAACATATCATGTGTGAGTGTAGTTTTTTCACATGAATGTTGTTAGTCCTACTGATTCGAGAGATGTTGCTATAGTGTCAAATGACATTTTTTTGTTTGTCAACTAAATTTTGCAAATTGTAAGGGTTCAGAAATGTGTGTATTTTCGTTGACTTCATGATGTGAAGACCAAGAGCCTAAAAGGAAGACACATACATCGAAGCCTTTTCAATATTGCAAACTTCTAAGACACCGTATTTATTATTACAAGGTTAATTCATTAAGCTAATGAATCGTCCTTAGCTATAATGCTATATAGAAAATTTAACGTTAACATTCAAAAGTTAGATTTTAAAATAACATTATTACTATATTCAAATGACCATTAAACAAACTCGTACGATGTTCTCTGAGATTGGATTTTTTTCTCTGTTGTATTTGTTTTATGTGATCAAGTTCCGACTACTGTGTATTGTTTCACGAATACAAAATATTTCAAAGATTTTAACACTTTTATAATCTTGAGCTACAAGTATGATAAATCTTGTTGGATAGAATTTGTAAAATGTTGTGACGACAAAATCAAATCAATTTGTTTTTTGTTTTATTAGATAGTAAAAGACAAAAGAAGCAAAGTAATGTAAAATTGGAGAAGGGTCCTACGTTATGGAATAGGTGACACAAGAGTTGGTCCATAGAGTGATGTCTCCTCTATAGACTATAGCTCCTAGGATATATCCGAGGACCAAGACAACGTGAACGTCATCTTAGTTGTCACGCATTTTCATATGGATCCTCTTGATCTTAAGTATTAATCATCATCATAAAAATAACAATAATTAAGTAACATGCACATTTTTATACATACAGAGAGACATTACTCTATGGACAGAAAAGCTTAATAAGCTATTGCAATTTAAAAACATAATATTGTACATAAATTGTTAATGTTTATGTGATGATTAATATGCATTTTGTTTCACAATAAGTATCATTATAGACTAAACTTTTGTTTTTAAATATGTGTCGTTTTAGGATTCCAATATAATTTTGGTTAGAAATTATATAGTTTGTTCCTGCTAATGATCAATATAAAAATATAATAGAAGTCCAAGAGTCAATTTTTTTTTTGGGAGGTAAATTTTCTGGATTTATTTCATTGTGACAAAGATAAAGACTATTACCGTTTATAAATAAAAGAGTGTTTTGTAACAACAACAATTTATTATTTAATTAGGGGTGTATTAGAAATTTTTATTTAATTTGTGTGAACATTTTTACAGCCATATATATATATATATTAAAAATGCATTGCGTATATATATGACTATATTAGTAATTGTTCCTATTTAAGCGACAAAAAAATATGTTAACTAGCGGAAATCATATATGCGTTAGACCTCGTAAATGACATGTTTGTCTTAACTTGTGTGTACTTACTTTGTATTGTTAAGCTTTGAAGGTTACAAAGCTTATCAAATTATCATAAAAAGTAAGCATTGTCGTATTGTCGTAATATATACATGTAATTTTGTTACTTCTCAGATACAGGGACCAGTGAGTGGAACATTATTCACCACTTTTTTTTTCCTAATTACACAATTAAGGTTTACAAATATACCGTTTTCTTCTTTTAATAGATTTTGTTTTTTAAAATAGATTGTCATTTATATCTATGAAATTCTAGTAGACTCTGATCCCACGTGATGAGACATTGACTAGCATCGAAGTGGGACCATTAGACCATTGATGAACCCACATTTTATACATTTTGTTAATTTTGGGGACTAATTGTCACAATTGTTGATTAATTTATACAATTTAATTTAATTATTTTCAATAAAAATTTTGATGGTAAGCATGACATGTCGCTAGTAATTTGTTCTACTGTTATTGTGCCATACCCAAGTTTAAATTGACACTATAAATACTCGCTCTGTTTCACAATTTAAAATGTTTTAGCAAAAAAAAATTGGTTCACAATATAAGAGTTTAACATTTATCAATAAATTAATTTTCATTTTATGTATTTTTTACCTTTAGTCAAAAACACTTAAATCCATTAGTTTATGTTTTTATTTTAACGAAGAGACATAATTAAGGATAAAATAGATATTTTATTTGATTCCTTAAATATTGTACAAAAAGTTTAAAACTCTTATATTGTAAAACTGAGTAATAAAACGTAATACATCCAGATTTTATTTAATTCTTAAAATTTACTCTCTCTGTTCTACAATAATTGATTTTTTAGAATTTTCACACATATTAAGAAACAATAAATACTAGGTATAAATACATTATTTTCTCTCACCAAAAGATTATTATTTAATTATGAACCAATAACAATTCATAAATTCAAATATTTTCATTGATTACTTCTTAAAAATTTCAAATTATTAATATTAATTAATTTAATGTGCATAGAAAATTAATTTTTGTGGAACAAGAAAAAATTCTAGAAAATCAATTATTGAGGTATAAATTTTTAATGTTAGTTGCTCGATAGTGAAAGAATATAAATGTAATTAAATGGACGTTTTAATCAAAATATTAGTGACTAAAAAGCAATTTATTTTAATGTTTTTAATTTAGCATATTTCTTATTTTACCATCATCTATTTTGTGTCAATAACTCTACCGTTATTCTTACAACCAAAAACACTTTTATCGTTTCTGTATATACCGTTATTTTCACAGTAAAAATACTTTTATTGTTTTATGTCACCAATGAAGTTCTATAATCTCTAAGAAAGAAACTAAATAGAAGACAAAAACTTAAAAGTCTCCAAAAGAGGATCATCGTGCCCCTACAACACTTCACCTAACTTCGATAATTTGACCCCAAGGAAAGTAAATTGCAATAATTTAAACTGGAATTTGATTATCTTCTTCTTTTTATATTCAGAATAATTACTTACAACCAGAAATAGTCTCCTTTTTATGAGATTTAGAAATAGTAACTTCAAACTTAAAAAATGAAAAATGCAAAAAAAGGAATTAACAAAAATTAAATATAATAAATATATCACAGCTAAAAATTGTTGAAAAATTCTACAATATACTATTTTTTGTTATTTTTTTTAATCATTCACATAAAAATACTAATTATAATGTATTAAGAAGTGGTAAGCTTGGAAACTTTACATATTTTTGTCATCTACATATAATATGCAGGTTTGAACTCATGTGGTGTCGATAGAACGATATCACTAATACAAATTAATACATTAAATGTTATGGTTATCTTAGTTTAGTGATGTCTTTTATTGGTAACTCCGTAATGCTTTAACAATTACCAATCACAAAAGTAATACCAAAAGTTTTACCAAAAACTTTATTTTCAGTTTTTTATGTACCATTTTCTCTTATTGTTATATTGTACCGTTTTAAACTATTTTAGTATCGTTTACAGCTTCTTCTACCTCTTAAAAGACTTGTACCGCTTTGTGTTACTAATCGGATCTGATATAAAATTACTAAGACACTACAAGAAAACAAGCCTAATTCCGATGACAATTCCCGGCGAATCCTGTTGTCGGGACAGTACCGACGACAAAACGTCTATGTGCCGACGAGATCCCGACGACAAAGCATCTATGTGCCGATGAAATCCCGACGACAAGAAATAGCGTCAGACTATAGTCGGGATATTTTTTGAAATACCAACTAACATAATTTCGTCGATAAAATGTCGTATATTGTCGTCGGCAAATTTTAAAAATTCTGAGAAATTTATTTAATCGGTACTTGGTCGAGAAAAAAGACAGAAAAGGGTCGGGAAAAAAACTGACCAAATACCGATAAAATAATTTAAAATCGTCGACAATTTTCTGACTAAAGTTAGATGGAATATAGTCGGCCATTGAAATAGCCGTTACTTTCTGAAATTCGTATTTCCCGACCAAATACTGACTACATGTAGACTAACATTTCTCTTATATAATAAATTTGATACTCGCAGCTATGTCTGAACAAAAATCAAAACAAAATCTAAAACTCCAATACTATGTCTAGATCAGAGAAAGGTGAAAATTATGAAGGTGGTAGTCCGTTAATTTTGGGACCTGCTGGCATTATACAAATGGCTATTAGGGGGAAGAGAAACAAACATCCTTCTGCTTTGGATGCCGATGGTGGTCTAATTCCTACGCAAATGGTAATTAAAAAAATAGATACAGAAAAGGGACGTGGAGATGATGATTTTAATAAAGAACCATGGTTAACGGCGATAAATTTTGTTCGTGAGGAAAGTAATGTATATATAGCTTTTATAACAAAGTATTTTTTCTGTTTTTTAAACTTATATGTTTAGCAATGTTTGAAAAAAAATTCTATGTTTAGCTCGTCTCATGCAAATCCCTGCAAACGGTCAATTTATGACTTCTAACGGAACAACAAATTGGAGACGTATTGAGAAGGTGGTTGCCATAGAAAAATATTTCAACCGAATGGATTAGGTGATGCAATGGTTACACTTAAAGACCCTAGTAGCACAATTGACGCAAGCATTCACAGAAAAGTTTTGGAAGAACCATATAATGCAGCAAACATACGAGTTGATTCTGTTATAATCTTACAAAAAGATTTTTACGTATTAATAATATATTTAAAATTATTTTATATGATGTTTCGAAAATTGCTTCAATGTGTCACAAGTTGTAGTAACGAGGCTATCACGGACAAATTGTTGTTTGAACATCGTTTTGAAAAACGTAGACAAAGTATTTACAAAAGATAATTATTTGCAACCAGACAATGTTGAAGCAATAGAAGAAGATGGTTATGTAGCGGATTCAGATGACAATGAATGAGATAATATTGTAATTTCAATTTTAATTTATTTTTATTGAATAAAAAATTAGTTTTAAGTTTTAATTTTAATTAGTGAAAAGTTATATAATTTTAAGTTTTATCGTTGAAAAATGAATAAAAAGTTAGTTTAAAAAACAAATTAATTATAAAATTCTTTCCGATAAATTGCCGAATATATTTCCCAGCCAAATTTCGAAAAACCTCCGGTTGGTAGTCGGCAATTCATCAGATAACATAGCCGTTGAAAAAACCGACTAAATCCCGACTACTCTACTTAGTAGTCGTAATTTCGTCACCAATATTTGGTATATATATTTTCATCTGCATTTGTCCTAGATTGTATGTGACTACATATTTTGGAGGATACAGAAAAATAAAAAATATCGAAAGAATCATGGTCAGAAGAAGTTGACACTCCCATAATTCCAGACATGGATTTAACATGGTCCGAACTGTAAAATGTTGTAGCAGGTTGGGAAAGCGATCGGCTTCGCGAAGAAGAAACATTTTCAAAGATGTGGACCAATACAAAAGAAAATTTACCCGGTAAAGAGGACGACGGTGGAGGAGAAAAAAAATTATTAGAAAAATCAAAAGGTAACTTCTTGATATAATTGTTGACTGTATGTCATAAAATTAGATTTGGTATAATATATATTTTTTTATATTAAAAATATGTTGTTAAGTGTAGAAAATGTTATGACAAAAGAAAAGTGCATCGAACCAGAAAGGGAGGATACGATTGATCCTGGGTTGAGATTTGGGTGCAGAAGATGGAGAGATGGATTAAGAAATGATTTTGGTTATATACCGTGTATGGAGAAAACGTTATTGAAACGGGAGATGAACAACCGTAGTTATTTGTATTTTCAATATTAATTAAATAATATTTGTATTTATGAATATCCGTAGTTCTTTGTATTTTCTAAAATTTTATTTGTATTTTCAGTATTAATTAAATAATATTTGTATTGATAAACATCCGTAGTTATTAGTATGAAACAGTGGTTGAATTTCTCAAATAATTGGTATCTGGACATTGTTATTAAAAAAAAATTAGTTAAACAGCGATAAAATACTGACAATACTCCGCGCTTTTGTCGGGAATGTGTAAGACCCTATAACTGCATAAGCCGACAAAATACCGACTAATAAATCGGGAATTATTCAGGAACTGCAATAGTAACAATGTGTGACGAATTGCCGACTAATTTAGTTGGCATTCAGTCGGGACTGTAACGGTAATAATTTGTGACGAATTGCCGACTAATTTCGTCGGCATTTAGTCAGGACTGTAACGGGAACAATGTGTGACGAATTGCCGAATAATTTCGTCGGTATTTAGTCGGAACTGTAACGGCTACCAGTTTCACCGACGAAAGTCCGACTAAAAGTTTCGTCGGCAGTTTTGGCTATATAACCTGCCCCTTCATTTCTCAAAGTTTAGATACCGATTGTTTATCTGCTGAAAAAAACAATTATTTATGAAATGGCTTCTCCTACAATTTATAGTGTTCGGGCATCGATGTACAGTTGTTTGGATGAAGTAACCGGTCAATTGCGTCATGAATTCAAAGAAGGATTAGCGGAGTTCATGCAATTTACATCACATCTAGAAATGACTCGTAAAAAAGAGATTATGCCATGTCCTTGTATTCAATGTTCAAACGAAAAGTTTTTAGAAAAGCAAATTGTATTTAATCACTTATATTGGGGAGGTTTTACACCGGGGTATTTTATATGGTTTTCTCATGGAAAATTTTTTACATCTGGACCAAGTAGTCATGGTAGGAGGGTAGAACCTAGTAGGCATGAAAATGAGTATTTTGGAGATGATGGTAGTACATCTATAAAGGATGAGACTAGTGTTGTGCGAATGGTAAAGATGAGTTCCGAGTGATAATAGGAGATAACAATGTGTATGAGGAACCCAATGAAGATGCCCAGAAGTTTTTTCAATATTAGATGCTGCAAAGAATCTAATATATGCTGGATGCAAAGAAGGACATTCTCTGTTATCAGCTGCAACACGGATGATGAATCTGAAGACGGATTACAATTTAAGTGAAGATTATGTAGATGGATGGACTCAGTTTTTCAGAGATTATCTTTCGGAAGATAACGTCGCACCTGCTTCATATAGAGCGATCTAGAAGTTAGTTTCAGGACTAGGGCTACCATTACAGATTATAGATGTTTGTCGCTAGAATTGTATGATTTTTTGGAGGGAATCTGAAAATCTTACACAATGCCGGTTTTGTGGGGCCGATAGGTTTTAGGAATCGATTGGGAGGAACATAATTTCATATCAGCGGATATGGTATTTGCCATTAGCCGAGAGGTTAAAACATTTGTTTCAATCGGAAAGGACAGCAGCTACGATGAGATGGCATGCAGACCACGAATTTACAGGAAAAATTGCACATCCATCAGATGTAGAAGGTTGAAAGCATTTTTGTAATGTATATCATGATTTCAGTGCTGAATCAAGAAACGTCTATCTCGGAATATGCACAGATGGTTTAAACTCATTTGGAAAGTCTGGTAGAAAATATTCGTTATGGCCTATAATCGTCATCCCATACATTCTTCCACCAGCTCTCTGCATGAAACAGGAATTCCCTTTCTTAACCATATTGGTTCCTGGACCAAGCCACCCAAAACGATATCTTGATTTTTTCTTGCAGCCGTTGATAGTAGAGCTACAAATGTTATGGCACGAAAGCGTTGCAGTTTATGATGTCTCTTGTCAACAAAATTTTAACATGCGTGCTGTTTTGTTGTGGACTATTAGCGATTTTCCTGCGTATGAAATGTTATTTGGTTGGACAACACATGGAAGATTATCATGTCCATATTATGCTGATAATATATATACTTTTCAGTTAAAACATGATAGAAAATCATGCTGGTTTGTTTGCCATAGGCGTTTCTTACGAAAAAATCATCCATACCGCCGGAATAGGACACAATTTCGGAAAAACATGATAGTTCGACAATCTTTCCCACCTACAATTGGCAGCGAGTACATTTTGCATCAGAATAGAAATTTCAGTATCGATCGTACTGTAGACGTTGGCGAAAATAGACATGTAAGGATAGATGAATATGGAGAACAACATAACTGGCATAATAAGAGTATATTTTGGGAGTTGCCTTACTGGAAAGATCATCTTCTACGCCATAACCTTGATATTATGCATATTGAGAAGAATTTTTTCGACAACATCATGAATACAATTCTGAATGTACAAGGAAAAACAAAAGATAACATTAAAACAAGAATGGACTTACCAAATATATGTGACCGTGATGATTTACACCTATTAGCCGATGGAGTTGGTCCTGTTCCCATATGGAGATTAGATGCAAACAAAAAGACAGTCTTCTTCCAATGGATAATCGATTCAGTGAAGTTTTCAGATGGATATGCGGTAAATTTTGCTTACTGTGTTGATGAGCATAGTGGACGGTTACCAAAGATGAAAAGTCATGACTGTCATGTTTTCATGCAGCGTTTACTCTCTTTCGCTTTTGTCCAATTTTTACCAACGGTAAATTGTATGTATGCACTTTATTTTTTAAAATGTAAATTTACTTTTTTAACATTATTTTGCATAACCAATTTTTTTAATATACTCTTTTGTTTTATTTTCAGGTGTAGGGTCTTTTTTTAGAGATATTTGTTCGCGTTCTTTAACGAATGAAGGGCTAAAAACATTGGAGCAGGATATTCCAGTTATCATCTGCAATTTGGAAAAAATATTTTCACCTGCGTTTTTTGATATGATGGAACGCTTACCGATTCATTTATCTCGAGAAGCTATGCTAGGTGGACCGGTCTAATATAGGTGGATGTATCCATTTGAGAGATTCATGTTTCATTTGAAGAAGAAGGTGAAGAATTTAAGCAAGGTAGAGGGATCCATAGTAGCTCAGAGCATTAACGAAGAAATCTCTAACTTCGCGTCCTATTATTTTGCTCCAATAATTCAAATAAAAGCAAGAAAACCGGGAAGATACGATGACGGCGGTCTTAGGCCACTATACCATACTTATGTCCCAGACAATTTTTCTCAAATTAGGAGGATTGACGGCAAGCAAAAAGTTAATTGGCTTACAGACCAGGAGTTCAACCACATTCACATGTACATTCGGCAAACTGTGAAGATGTATTGCCATTTGAAAAGTAAGCATATATATATATTATTACTTATAATTTAGTATTTATTTATTTATATATAAGAATTAATATCGTCTTTTCATAATGGCATAATTTTTGATGAACAAATGAGAGCAGCGTATCCAAATATAACGTCCGAATCATTAGAAAATATGAAGAAAAACCAATTTACCGAATGATTAAAGTTTTATGTAAGTATTACCCCGTGGACTTGATGTTTACATTGATTAAATAAATTTGCGCTAATTGATTGATATTTTTATTCTAGATAAATGTTGAGGGAAGATATGGGAATGAACGATATCCAACATGGTTGGAAGAGTTGGTGGGAGAACCATTATCACGAGTGATGTCATCATCCATGTATTGTACTCGAGGTTATATCTTTAGAAAGCGTCCAAGCATGACAACACGGAAAACGGTCAACTATGGTGTACTTGTTCGTACCGAGACGATCGATTACTATGGAGAGATTACAGATATTTTTGAGATTGAGTATCCGGGAATCAGAAATTTGAAGTGTATATTATTCAAGTGTGATTGGTACGATCCTACAGTCAAGGACTCGGGAGAGGTGTAAGAGTTACAAAGTTTGGTGTAACTGAAGTGAACGCTGCAAGGACGTTACATAAGTATCCATTCATATTGGCATCACAAGCACCTCAAATTTGCTACATGCCATATCCCAGGGTTAGGAGTATAATAGATCCTTGGATAACATCCCACGAAATCAATCCACGTGGTAGAGTTAACGGTGTTACAGATATTGTGATTGAACCACTACAACAAACGGGGATATTATTGACTACAGCGGAAGTTGATGCTTCCGATGTAGTAATTTCTCTTACAGATGTTGAAAACTTTGAGGTCAAGGAGGTGTTGGAAAACGATGAGGATGAAGATAATAGAGATGAATTTGAAGAGGCTAGTGATTCCGCTAGTTCCGATTACTCATCAGATTCTGAATGATTCATGTTTGTATGTTCTGTTATATATATTATTCATATAACATTTGGTTTTTATATTTAAACAATTTTACATTTTCTATTCCAATTTATTTAAATTAAAAAAAAATATTGTATATTAAACGACCAGAAAGAGTTATGATTTTGTGGTAAAAATATAACGTCGTTATCATTATCGCCAGTTGAAACAATGCTCGTAGATAGTTTTATCACTAATTTTTTTAGGATAGTGATTCTGTTTGTTCCATCCATAAAAGTTTCGAAACTTATCAATGCAACATATTTTGCGAATGGAATAACAGAATCACCATCCCAAGAAAAATTAGTCATAGAAATAACAACAAACACTACTGTATCATCTTAAGGTAATGATTACGGGGTTAAATTTTTAACATATGTGATTGTAGAAGAGGTGTTGGAGAAGATGTTGGTAAAGATTTGCTAGTAGAATAAGTTTTCTAAACTTTTTTGGAGAATATGTGTTTTAAAAATCGAATTTCTGTTTGTTTTTGACTGTGGAAAAGATTGCATACGTTTATATAGGGAAAGTGTAGTGAATTTGTCGACGAGTTGCCGACTCGTTTCGTCGGTAACTCGTCGGCAATAAATGGCCATAAATCTTCGTCAACCGTTCATGTTTCCAAGGACATAGGCTGACTAGTTGCCGACAAATTTCGTCGGCATTGTGTCGGTGTTGTTAGAACGTTCATTATTACATTCAACGAATGCAGTCAAGAAATATATCAATTAATACAGCCAAGACAGATGTTTTCGAGTCAATATGCCGACGAATTTCTGACGTAATTAGTTGGAAAGTAATCGGCAAATGTACGATTCATGCATTGGTCGAGGCAGATTGAATAGTACTATATTCTGAGAAATTCTCGATGACTTGCATCGGGAAATAGTCGGCAATTCGACGCAAATTTTCCCTATAAAAGTTGTCATCGTTTCTTCACAATTCAATTACAAAAAAAGAATACTACAAGTATATATATTAAAAAAAAAACTCAAATCTTTATTAAAAAAATGTCAAAAAATTTACTACATGGGTACAAAAAGAAAACAATTTTTGCAGTTAGAGACTGGCCACCTGGATGTGGACCGAACGCCACTGAATATGTAAGATTTTTAATCATTCAATTATATTAAACATTGTATAGTAAAGTTTTAGGTACTTGTAATTTTAACTATTGCCAATGTAAGAAGAAAGTTGTGGGTCTAATTCGATGTCATAATCTCAACTTGGCGCACATCCCGTAATCGAGAGAGTCAAAGCTTTAGTTGAGGATACTCAAGAATTCCTATCTACCATGGATTCAAAAATAGCGGAGTGTAACAACATTATGAATCGGTGCGAACACGAAATAAAAAAACTAGGAAATAAGGTGGAGAAAGACTTCAATAAGAAAAAATAATATATGTAACTTATAAATGTTTATCGCATTATGATTATGTTGTAATATATAATAAAATTTTTATTACCAGTTTAATTTTCAAAAAGATTGTCATGTTTTTCAATTATCTACGTCGGTTTACTAGTATTTAAATACCACAAACGTAAAAACATTTTAGCATAAGCATCTATGAAAATTATCCCCGCATTATACAACTTTACGTGTACTTTGTTGTTTGAGCATATTTAGGTGGTGGTAGAAATATTAGAATTAATATATTACCGACGATTTGTCGACTACATTTGTCGGGAGTTCGTCGGGATTGAATTTTATGTTACCGATTAAAGATAAGATTAATTCAACGATCATTCAATGAATTACACAATATTCCGAGGAAATCCCGATAATTTAGGTCAGTAAGTAATCGGCATATTGAGTTGACGGTTTCATTATAATAATTCCGCTATTACCGTCTACGTACCGACTAATGTGATATTCCCGACGAAT
Source organism: Boechera divaricarpa (assembly GCA_026770425.1). Lineage (NCBI taxonomy): Eukaryota > Viridiplantae > Streptophyta > Magnoliopsida > Brassicales > Brassicaceae > Boechera > Boechera divaricarpa. The sequence goes on along the minus strand of CM049186.1, from coordinate 2,022,982 downwards.
TGCCGACATAATTTCATCAGTATTATTCGGCTAAAGTGCAGCCGTTAAACCCCCTTAAATGCGATATTCCCGACGAATTGTCGACACACTGTCGTCGGCATTTAGTCGGCCAAATTTCTCCATATAAATAGCGCCGAATCCTCATAATTCACAATCAGAGAAAGATTAAGAAAAAAAAACTCTAAACGCCTCCAAAAATAAAAAATTAGTCGACTCCTCCACCCAAAAAAAACTACAGTAATTTTTTTTATAATAAATATAATATTTTCAATTACTTAACCAAATTGTTAATTTATTTTAGGGATATGGATAATTCATGGGATGCTTTTCAAAGATACAGACGTGGTGAGAACAACGACACTGGACCATCTCGAGTTTCGCCAGGTCATAGTTCGGAATCGGAAACCCAACTTCCGCAAAATTTTGGCGCAAATACCGAGGTGCCAGGTACACAAAATCAGGTCCCTCCGGATACTCATCCACTCTAACATTTCACGCTGGACCAGCTATACCATGCTCCCGGTCGTGACAAATTGAAAAAGTTGGATCCTTCCCGCATGGACGGGACGGTTTGGTAATATTTACATTTATAATATTTTCGAATATTTATTATATAAGATATGATTACTTATAAAAATTAATCCATATATTTGTTTTAGGTATAAACATACAGGCAAGATCACTCGTTCAATATCTAAAATCATGAAGAGTGACATGCCCGAGGTGTATCCTAATTACTCATCCGTCCCCGGACATATAAGAGAGCGTTGGTATAAAGCATTCGTCGTAAGTTTTAAATATAAAATTTTTGTTTATCAATTAGATATGTATACGGCTTTTTGTATTATTTAGTTAAATGAGATTTTTTTTTCCAGCAAAAATATAACTAGGATTACGGTCTGAACGGCGAAGTCCGTGGAAAATTTGATGAGATTTGCGCTACACGTTTGAAAGATAACGTCTACGAATGGAAGTAAAAGTGGCTGAAAGGAAAACCGCAGCCAAAGTTTATGAGTCGAGCAAATCTCGCAGCCAAACAAACTCACAAAACCGTAATAGTGATCGCAACGGTTACAGTGTAGCCAAACGCACGTGCGAGTCGACTCCGTACGTTAAAAAAGGGAGAAAATGGTAAGATTTAATTTTTAAATATCTCATAGTAATTACTAGAAGTAATATACAAATATATAACTTTTTTTACTACATATAACGTGACCCCGAGACCGGAGAGTATCCAGACATGTGCACGTTCGTAGAGGCAACACATAGGTGGAAAAAGATGGGGTCTTCGTCGATAGAAAAGCCGAAGAACTTGCTCAAAAATGCAAAGCGATTGAGCAAGATACACTGACTCAAATGAGTCAGACCCCGGACGCTGACCCAAATCTCCGGCTTACTCAAGCTCAAAAAGACACCATCTACCGCTCAGTAAGTTTTGAAATTTTATATAAATTTGTAAAATACATTGCTTTTTAAACTTTAAGTAAATGACATTCAATATTATTTTTTAGCAAGTCGAAGGTTGGGGCAAAAAGGGGCGAAGGTTCGGGTATGGATCCAATCCTTACGAAAAGACGGGTAGTCAGGTACACCCTTCAGTCGCAAGGGCTGAAGATTTAGCCGTGGCTAACCAACGGATTAAGGAGTTGGAGCTTCATCAAAAAGAGATGGAGCGGGATCATACCAGGATGAACTACTGGATCCGTATTATGCAACAGATGCATCCGACCCTCGTCCTTCCAAATGACGAAATCTGTTCTGATTCAACCACCGCGACCAACACTAATTCTAGTGACAATATTGATTTGAATCAATTTGGTTTGTAATGTATAAACAATTTTTTTTTCACTATTTTGGGATGTTTAATATTAAATTATGCACTGTGTTTATTTTTTTAGTTTTCAGTTTTTTTTTTCTTAAAAAATACATATTTTCCGACGACATTCCGACAAGCGTAGTCGGCAAATTGTCGGACAACTTACCGACTTATACCCGACTAAGTAGTCGGCGTAATGTCGGCAAGTGCTCCGATAAACTGTCGGAAGTTTGTCGGCACTTTTATGCAGGCGATCATCTTTATTTGGTCCCGATACAAAATACCCGACTATATACCGACTAATGTTGTCAGTATTTTGATGGAGATTATCGATTTTTTGCCGACTATATTTGCCGATTCCGATTGCCGGTTCACTGGAATTATTTCCGACGATATTCCGACTACATCTGTCGACGTCTTACCGACCAAGGTTTTCTACTAAATCCCGACTAATATTCTCGATTCTGAATGCCGATTCACCGGATTTCTTACCGACGAGATTCCGGTTATCCTTGCCGTCTTCTTTCTGACAAATTTTTTCTACTATATCTCGACGAGTTACGTGGTCGGCAATTGCCCGATGAAATGCCGACGATTTATGCATCCCGACCAGCTTTTTCCTAGGATTCTCAGTTAGTCAGCAATATGTCGGGAAGGTCGTTAGCTGACGAAATTCCATCTAATGTCGTCATCGGGATTAGCCTTATTTTCTTGTAGTGAGACCTTTCGTTAGTTAGTTGATACCAATATTTGAACCGCCCTTAAAAAAATTTCATCTTACTATTGCATATGCATTTACAAATCATCTTATGCTCTAGGAAAATCTTGAAAATTCGATTAGAAACACTAGGATATAATATACTAAGGTCAATTGTACATTAAGTTTTCTAATTCAATAGAGCTATGGTCAAAAATCTGTGGTATTATAGTAACATTCACAAAAATAAAGTGTGTTTAATTTATATGTTGGATATAAGAGTGGTGTGGGTTATGATGAGACACTCATTAATCAGGGAGCTGTAAACTAAGGGCTGATTAATGGGTAATTAGTAGGTTGTTGAGCACAACAATCATCATCGCCCTGTTTCGTTATTGTCTCCGTAAAAAAAAAGAACTATATTCATGTCGACATGTGTTTCAAACTGCAAAACACGTAGTTGGTTTTGTAATTCGGTATCATAAGTTTGTTAAATTCGGGAAATACAATTGGAGAACGAGAACTGAAGAACAATTTATATGATTTTGACAGCTCAAAGTTATATTAATTATGGGTTCGGCCTTCAAAACTTTTTTTTTATGAACATTGCTTGCTTAAAAGAACACGCAGCTACGTGTTATGGTCAAAATGGTACGACACGTTTCCGACGATATATAACTAACTATAGTTTATACATTCATTTAAAACATTTGATTAGTTATCCTTTGTTACAAGATCGATATTTTAAAGATAAATCTTCCGTTGTAATGATATTTTTGTATGATATAGTTGTATAGAGATCAAAATAACTAAATGTCTTGTTTCATCATCCTATACTCTCATATAATCATATTCGTGAAGAGGGGTATTGAATTGGTAAGGCAGCAAACTAGAGGTTACTGTTAGAAGTTTAGTTGGTTAACCATAGTTAGTTCATATAGATGTAATACTATAATAATTATTTTTGTTTTCATGGTATCAAGTAATTCTCTTCTGCTAAGTATATTCGAAATAATAATTAACAAAAAGGGTATATTAGAAATATGTTTTAACTCAAAAGTAGATTCAGACTCATTTTTCGTTTAAAGTAAAATTAATTTTCTTTTTCATAATATTTATGAAACACTACATTTAGTTATTTTAGTAATATTTAGTTTTTTTTAATATCAATTATAGGGTTAGTTAGATATATAGTTTTTCTTTTGGTTACTTAGGTAAATAATTTTGGTGTAAAATGCCATTGATATCATGAAGGATGTGACTTGTGAGTTTAGTCTCATATTCACCCGTTTGAAACTATTTACTTAAATATGGAATATAACTTAGTTTAACTACTAAACTTAAACATAAACATATGGCGACAAAAAAAAGGTAAGAAAACGTATTGAATGAAAAGTTTGTAAAAAGCTTTAAAACGTTGAAAATAATAGCCGACATAGAATACAAGAGAGGGATACCATCGGGGAGCAAGGGGGACCAACATGATAGTCCTCCAAATAGTCCCCAAATTGTAACATTGACATGTTTCTCTTTTTATTTTTATTTTTTATATGTATATTTTTTCTTTGGGTCACATTATTTAATATTTGTATACAAGTAGCCATTTTACATGGAGATTTCCTGTCGGTATAGTGTCCACATTACTCCATCGCGTTCACTTCTTTTCCTACTCTAATTTGATCTAATTCATGTCAAAACATTATTCAAATGCCAATATATTTAACATTAAAAAAATGAAACTCGTAATTTGCTTGTATCAGTTTTACCGCCGTCTCACCATTCATAATTCAATTTAGTAGATTAAAAATGCTATTTATTGACGAAAAAACTCGGTTTATATCTCAATTTTTGAATCACTATAACTTTAAACAATCAAAAGTAAACCAATGTTGGTAAATCGAAAAAAGAAATCCCCATCTCTTTTTCATTTTTTAATCCTATTTATGTATTTTGGCGTAGCATGAAACTATATATATATACACATGCAAACATTCTTAGACTCTCGTAGCTTACCAACAACAACAAGCTCTCTCTCTCTCTCTCTCTCACCCTCTCACAACTCTTTCTCTGGTTCTAGATTTTTCAATTTCTTATCTAGTCTTTTATAAGAAAATAAAAACAAGAACAAAAGAAATGGTTCTATTGTCAAGAAAAGCTACATGCAACAGCCATGGCCAAGACTCTTCGTACTTCCTTGGTTGGGAAGAGTACGAGAAGAATCCTTACGACGTTATCAAGAATCCTCAAGGCATTATCCAGATGGGTCTTGCCGAAAATCAGGTAAATAAATATTATTCAACTGCATGTGATAACTAATATAAATCAAAATATATTTTATGTATTCATGACATAGAAACTAATTAAAGTATATTTTATTGGATTTCTGTAGCTATGCTTTGATCTACTAGAGTCATGGCTTGCACAAAACCAAGACGCAGCCTGTTTCAAGAGAGATGACCAGTCTATTTTCCGGGAACTAGCTCTCTTTCAAGACTACCATGGCCTCTCTTCCTTCAAAAATGTAAGATTATTATTGTATATCAATCAATAAGTATCAAATCTATTTGCAGTTTGCTGATTTTGCTCGAATGATTTTCAGGCCTTGGCTGATTTCATGTCAGAAAATAGAGGAAACCGAGTTTCTTTCGATTCAAACAACCTTGTGCTCACTGCTGGAGCCACTTCCGCAAACGAAACTCTAATGTTTTGTCTCGCAGATCCCGGTGACGCTTTCTTGCTTCCCACGCCATATTATCCAGGGTTAGTACACCATTTGCTTCACACGTAAAAATTCCATCATTTCTACAAACTTTAACTAACTAAGACTCCTCTTTATTTTTATACTTCAGGTTTGATAGGGATCTAAAATGGCGAACCGGGGTTGAGATTGTACCAATCCAATGCTCAAGTACTAGCGGGTTTCGCATAACTAAACTTGCTCTCGAAGAAGCCTACGAGCAAGCCAAGAAGCTTAACCTAAACGTCAAAGGAATACTCATCACCAACCCATCTAACCCTTTGGGCACGACAACAACCCAAACCGAACTCAAAATTCTATTTGATTTCATCTCTAAGAATAAGAATATACATTTAGTAAGTGACGAGATATATTCAGGCACAGTTTTCAACTCTTCAGAATTCGTCAGCGTCATGGAAATTCTCAAAATCAATCAACTTGAAAACACAGATGTTTTTAACCGTGTCCACATTGTTTATAGCTTATCTAAAGATCTAGGCCTCCCTGGTTTTAGAGTTGGAGCCATTTACTCCAACGACAAAGATGTCATCTCTGCCGCTACAAAAATGTCGAGTTTCGGCCTTGTCTCCTCCCAAACACAATACCTACTATCCTCATTATTATCCGACAAGAAGTTCATTATGAACTACCTTAGAGAGAACCAAAAAGGGCTTAAGAATAGACAACGAAAGCTCGTGTCGGGCTTAGAGGCCATAGGGATCAGATGTCTGAAGAGCAATGCGGGACTCTTTTGTTGGGTTGACATGAGACATCTCCTTAGCTCTAGAACGTTCGAAGGGGAGATGGATCTTTGGAAGAAGATTGTTTACGAAGTGAAGCTCAACATCTCTCCTGGTTCGTCGTGCCATTGTGAAGAACCGGGTTGGTTTAGGGTTTGTTTCGCGAACATGAGTGAGGAGACATTAAAGCTTGCTTTGAAGAGATTGAAGAAGTTCGTTAATGATGGAAACTCAAAGAAGAGTTGCCAAAAGAGTGAAAGCCAAAGACTAAAGAGTTCGAGTAAGAAGACGATGACAAATATCTCTAACTGGGTTTTCCGACTGTCGTATCAAGACCGTGAGGCCGATGAACGATAGTCCGGTTCTTATTTTGAAGTTTAATTTTTTCTTTTTCAAATTACAAGTGATGTAATTTTTTACTATATTTTGGTATACAGTTGTTGGAGAGAAAGTGTACACACTCGTCCGTACGTGTATCTACGGCCGATAATGCTGTGGTCTTTTTCATATTGAAAAATAAAAATAAATTTGAACCTTTATTTTTGGTATATTATATAGTTTCGTTGATGTCATTACTTACCTAACTAAAATTCGTGTGCGGCCAATACTTTCTCACCAATTATGGAGTTTTAGTCAACTCAAAACCCAACTATTTAGTACTTAAATTCTTTCATCTTGATAGATTTAGAAAGAAATTATATTTTCTTTATGGAACGCAGTGAGCAATTTCGTTTAAACGACTTGAAAGTCAACAAAGACTACTATCGAAGTCAAAAGGTTAATTTAAATATACATTTATTAATCGATCGAATTTCTAATATAGTTATCGAAAGTTGGTCGATTCATGCTTTTGAATCTAATATTATATATATTCGGAAAAATACTTATTTTATTCCTAAGTCGTTGAAAAATGCAGATTTATTATCAAAGTTTTGTGGTTGTAACTCTATTCCTCAAACAGGAATTGACTTAGCCAATTTATTCTTCAGTTTTGTCAACATTAATTGAAAAATAGTTACATTATCTCTAACTGAACCCAATTTAGTTTGGTTCTTTAGTAACTAAATACAATAGTAAAAAAAAAAAATCTCTTGGATGTACCATTTTTATTTTGACCAAATTGGTAAAAAATTGGTCAATGAAATTAGTCTATGTTTATTGTAGGATATAATAAAACGACTTAGTTGATGATTATTATATATATATTAAAAAATTACTAAAACTAGAAAAAATATAAATAATATATTTTAACAACATACTTTTAATTTTTACGTTAGTTTTAAAAAAATAAAATTGTCAAAAAAAATCTTGGACTAATTTTCAGTTAAATAGTTTGGCATTCCAAAACCCCGATTTGTGCCTTACAAAACTCTTGAAAAATGGTTGTCGCTGTTGAAGTTTTTTTTTCCCAAGAATTCATAGTAGTATATATTAATTAAATCATGTGATATATAGCTATATGAAAAATGTAAGATAAGTTACTAATTCAAATGCACTGCAAAATTAAATTGGTTCAGAAATGATTTCAAAATTATAGTTATATAATTATATTTTGTTGAAAGAGGTGGACCAAGTAGGTCAGGATGAGATGACTAAGTAACTGAAAGTGAAATTCATCTTTTTGAAAATTTCAAAGTGTGATTATAGATGACTACAACAAGACTATAGATGCAGTATAATGACATTCAAAACTGTCGACGAGATTCTGCTCTTCGACTTTTGGTTAGGCATAGAAGAGCAAAATTTATTAGTTGATCCATTATTATTTTTTCAAAAAAAAAAATTGTTGTATACATTACAGAAATAAAGTATTTTTTTTTTATGGCATGGAAAATTGAAATTAAAAATCTTCTGATACGTTGGTCTGCAGTCCGACCACATAATTTGATAATCCATTGATTCTAGGACATTTATGTTCTTCTTTCTTCGATTTTGAAAGCATTGCTGATTTAAATTCATATATAACTTATTTTGTGAGATATTTACAGTTCTTGTATATCAAAATTATTATTGGAATTACCATTTGCGAAAGGAGAAACCATTGTAAAAAATTTCGACATGTTGACAAAAAAAAAAAATTTCGACATACTTGCATCCTTTTATAACTAAGAAGTTATAATCTAACCATGTGGATGATGAGGATTCATTTCCATAACCAAACGTTCGAAGGTGAATAGTTTTTGGACACTGACATCTATATTTACTTATGTTTCTACGCGCGGTAGACTCGGCAAGGTTTATGGCAGACTTAGCTCTCAACTGGTGGACTGTTGGCTCAACTATAATTTTCTTTCGTGAGTCGTGCATGTTTAAAAGCCTGTATAGGCCCATTAAAAACTGATATATTTGGCCCAGTAGTCAGTTTGGTATATCATGAATAACGTGATTTCCGCTTTGACTTAGTAACACATGATTTTGCTTGGATTTTTAAATCAATTATGGACATTGGGTCCAAAACGAAAGCAGAAAAATAAAAAGAGTTCGAAAGATTAATTGTCATACATAAACCCAACCCCAAGTTTGCACCAATTGATCTTCTAGTCTCCGGAACTCAGCCTCCAAGTCAAACTGTGGTTCACCCATTAATTTCTTTAGGAGGGAAAATTCAGCATTCTTTTTTATTCAACTTGACATTAAGGTGGTAAGCTTCGTCCGTCTCTGTCACCTCTGCTTTCACTAACAAGAGAATTGTTTTGTAGCGTTCCTTCACCTCCACTTTCGTCTTACTTACAGCGGAAGCAACGTTTTCTTCGACTCTTTGTCATGATTTTCCATTGAGGCTTTTCTTTTGTTTGAACTCTCTGCGGCTATGACAAGGTTTTTGATGATAGGAAATGCGGTTAACAAAATATTAAAGATGTTAAGAAAACATCTAAAAACTCTCAGTAAATTTAAGAAGGGGATAAGAGAACAAATAGATTGATACATGTAATTATTTGTTTAAAACTAAATAAGGAGATGACAAACATGTAAATATTTTTAATTCTTTTTATTTAGAAAATTTCGCTAACTGATTGATTTTTAAACGTAAAGAGAAATGACATTTTCTTTATTAACGTGCAAGAGGTTGGATAGAATAGTAGTTAGCTTATTATTTAGTTTACTTACTAAAAATATTTGAAGTAAAAAGGATCGACATTTTGTTATTATTTCTTAATATGTTGGATAGGATGATAGTTGACCATAAAATAGGACTACTTCAGAAAATAAATTTGACAAAGGGTACAAATTTAGAATTAATATTAAAAAGTAGACTATTTTAATAAAATCTTTCTATTTTCTATGCATAAGTGAAATTTAGATAATATCCATTAACATTCGAACAAAAGAAATGACAAAATTGATGAAGATGGGATGTATTTTCATGTGGGATTCACATGATGAGGATGCCATTTTTCATCACATGGAAAAAGGGAACAGGGAACGTCTTCTTCCGTTTCCTAAATTGGCCATTTAAAAATTAATACATTGTAACATAAAAATGTGTTGTGGAACAATCTTGTTTATAAATCATATCGGGGTTGATGTATCATGTCTCTGTTGATTGAGGCATGAAGGGACCACATGACATATCCCTTGTTTCTTCACTCAAACACATTATACATATATTCTTGATCTAGTTACATGAAAGTGCAGAGAACTCAAACAAAAATTCTTTGACTTGGAAAACACCATATTTAATGCTTTATACACTAAAAATATGTGATGTTAATCATTACAATGATTATACTTAATCAGCGTTACACAAATCTAACTTAAGAAATGTTTTGAAAGTGACTTTGACCTTATGGCAAATACCCATCTTACCTACTCTTATAGCCGGGCTTGGTAGCAATGGATCAAAAAAAAAATTCTCACTATCATTATTCAAAATTTGGATGAAATAATTCGATAACTAATAAATTCAGTTGAAACATTGTTGGTATAATGTTCATCGGCATCATTAGTTAATTACATGTTTGGGCTAATAATATTCATCGATAGTTGTACATTTTATAATATTTGTTAGGTCGTTGTGCATTTATTTACCTTATAGAAAGACTTCTTTGTACAAAACATTAGTCAGACAAACTTAAGTTCAAATTGACGTTTTTAGTTTAGACAGGACTAACATTAGTCAAATGTGGAACTATATTTTTTGTTGTTTGGAACGTAGGAGACAATGACACAGCATTTTCAAAAGGTTTTGATCTTTGCAGCGTCATAATGTTTATTTAAACTTCAATAAATTAATTTACTTTTATTTTTTTTTATCTCTACATTATATCCTACGAGAAAAAATCATGCTTGATTATACTATACTATTTTTTTGCATAGACATATATGTATTATTATTTACTGCGTTAAATATTGGTCTATCCATATATGAAGATACCAAAATAAATGTATTTTTCAAGTTCATTAAAACTTGTTAATTTTTCTCATAACAACTCAAGTAGTTGAAATTCAATTTTGTTTGATGGACAATAAAATAAACTTATTATAATTTTTAGCATATCGTTTTTTTGTCATTTGAGTGCTACATAGTAATGAGATCGAACCAGATTCAAGTAATTCATCCGAAAACATAACGAAAAGTTTGATGTCTTATGTAAAATCACATACGGAGGAGCTCCCTTAAGAAACAAGAGCTAAACATTATGTCTTTTCTCAGCTCATTCCAAAGACTTAGAAGATAATTGTAACTTCAATGTATGATCCACTGTATTGTCATAAAAACGGCGCAATAGAAACTGTATGTTACAAACTAATCACCACATGATTGCTAATAGAAGCAGTGTATAGCATTGCTGCTTTTCTGAGCTGAGCAACATCAGAGTAGCTTGGATTTTCATATCTATTCTCAGCATATCATCGGTTACCTCAGAGCAGCGCTGTTCAAGCAAAGCTAGTGTTGCTGGAGCAGCTTCCTTGTATCTCTTCTGAAGCTCAGACTCTAAGAAATTTCTTAACGACCCAAAACCAATATAGGACCGGAATTTTTCTTCATCAAATCCTCCCTGAACTCCCTCCCGTAAATGCCTTATAACTTCCGTGTCCACCTGAGGTATTTGTCTACGAAATTCATCATTTGAGACAGTGCTTCTGTCATTTGGCAATGCCACGAAATAAGGACGAGTGTTCTCCCCAAGGTATCCACTAGCACTCAGATAACGATCAACTTCACCGCGATCACTAAATTCCTGCAAATGTTGGATAATCATATGGTTTTAGTTCAGACAGAGGGAATCATCAACTTATGGTTCATAGCAGATTGTGTTTCAAAATTCTGGTACCTTAATTAAGGCGATTATCAAACTTGGAGACAACAACAATAGCCCTTCGAAAGCTTGAATAATCTCACGAACAGCATCCAACCACAAAGATGAGCACCACTCCACACTACTCTGCTGAAGGAACAAGAGAATGCGATGTGGAGGACTAGCCAGTGACTTGACCATCGATAGAATTTCATCAGGTCTGGTTTCAGGCTCTCCTTTCTTAGCCTGCTCAAACAAGAATTAGGAACTATCCAAATGTTAAACTTTGATACAGATAAACAAAAAAAAAAAACAGAGAAAAAGCTAACCTTAAGAACAAATCCAGGAGTATCAATGATAGTCAGATTTGGGCAATGAGCATTACTCAGCTCTCATCACACTCGGCTTTGGCGAGACTGCAGTTTTCGTCTTCTTCAAAAGCGCCTCTGTTCTTGACCTAATTACATATGCTAGTGCTGTAGCTGAAACAATAGGACTACCATATTTCATCCTACCAATCAAAAAATTATCAAATTAGTAATCAAAATCACCAAATTAACAAGACTTCGTTGAAAATAACTCAAACCCAGAATAAGCCAAATTCAACAACCCTACTACATCATACAGTCTCCAAATTCAACAATCCTAGAAATCAACTATATTGTACAGTCTCCAAATTTAACAACCCTAGAAATCTGAAACATATGAAGAAGTAACTCGCAATCGAATGACAAAATCGTCTAGGTTATTATACCTGGAATCGACACCAACGCTGATAAATCATGAACCATCTGGAGAATCAAAGGGCGCCGCGTGCCCATTTCAACTTCTCGATTGGACTGTAAATCGGAACCCTAAAGCGCATCGAGAAGAGATATTTTTCCGTCTGATTGACCACCAATGGCTGCTTGGAGACGATTGTAAGCCTCAAATCGTGACCTAGACTCTGCATTTACAGGATCCTTGGATTGAGATTGCATCTTCGATTGAATCTGTTGGTTTCTCCTGGAAGAAGGGGTCTTCGTCGGTGTGGTGAGGTATGTGTTTGAATTCGCCATTGACGAAGAGGAATAGAAAGTAGGGAGTTTAAAATTTGAATTAATGGGCCGTATTGGGCCTAACTTTAACTCTATTAGGCCTAACATTAACCGCCTAGGGTCAATAATCAGCTGTTTATTAACGATTTTGTTAATAATCAACATTAGATAAGCTCTAAAAAATAATACGATTTTGTCATAGCATTTTAGAGTTTGTAGAAACCTCATTAGATTCGAACAGCTCAGTGATGGTCTTTTGTGGAAACTGAAGAAAGTAGTCTTCTTTTCAGCACAATAATTCTTTTTTTTTTTTAGCATATTTTCAAGAACATGTTAGAGCAAGACGTCTTTTGGAAACCTACTACATAAATTGTTGAAGTACAAACTAGAAAACTTGTTGATATTCAACATACGAATAAAAAACATTCAACTGTAGCTCATATATACTATATTTTTAGAGATTTACAATTCATCTGTCAAAATTATTTCCAATGTTTCTCTCCGTATTACTGAATTTTGACTGGATGCTGTGAATATATATAGAAGAAATTTGAAAACTGTGAATATCTAACATTATCTAACATCCAAAATATTTCCACTTTTTTAAAAGGAAATTTGGAAACTGAATCTAACATTATCTTCGGATGCTTCTATTAGGAGATTTCAACGAGATTGTTAACAACAATGAACAACAAAGAGGCCATCCCAGAGCTGACAGATCTTATCAACCCTTTTGCAATATGATGATAGGTTGTGGTCTTTTTGAATCCCCTTGCCATGTGAACCAGCTTTCTTGGCACGGTACCAGGAATGGGAGTCAAATACATTGCAAATTAGATAGAGTGTTGATAAATGTAGACTGTTTCCTGCTCTTCCCAGCTGCGGATACACATTATCTCCCAAGAATTGGTCATGATCATAGTCCAATTATGGTTTGTCTAAATAGAGTTAGTTTCAAAAAGGGTGGAAACTTCATATTTGATAAAAGCCTAAGTTCCAAGGAGGGTTTCTCTGAAGTAGTTATTGCTGGACATATAAAACTTCCCTGGACATAGTGAGCAAGATCCACAATTGTCGTAAGGAGATGCCTACTTGGAAAAGAAGGAACAAGCCTAACACCCTGATCATGATAAAGAAACTCAAGGAGATACTAGATTGGCTCTCTCATCAAGATACTCTTAACTTACCAGAGTTCAGAGAAATCAAACAAGTTCTCCATGATGCTTATTTGGAAGAGGAGATCTTCTGGAAAAACTTGAGTATAATAGTCTGGCTAAAAGAAGGAGATAAGAACACTAGGTTCTTCCATGAATCTGTCAAACAGAGGCGCTTCAGCAGTAAAATTCACTTCTTGATAAGTGAGAGCACGAGTCAAACTTTCGACTTAGAAAAAGATAAAAGGGCACAAGCAGTAAGATATTTCACCCAATTGTTCACTTTAGAACTCCGAGAGGATGTTTGTATCAACGACTCCTTCATGATCAGAGACATATATTCAAGAGTATCAAATCTACAAAATCAGCGCCTGATGGATGTGATAACCTTAGAAGAAGTTAAACAAGTTATTTTTGCAATGGGATATGATAAGTGCCCTGGCCCTGATGGTTTTTCTGGGCTTTCTATCAGAATCGCTGGTCTACTGTGGAGGAGGATGTCTACAATGTTGTCAAAGAGTTCTGGGATACGGGTCAGTTAGATGGCAAGATCAACATAACCAACATTTGCTTAATTCCCAAGAAGACAAAAGCTCAAAAAATCTCTGATTTCTGTGCAACTTCATGTATAAAATCATCTCCAAGGTTATATCTTCCAGGCTGAAGAAAATAATGACTGAGCTCATCTCAGAAAATGAGGCAGCGTTTGTGGCAGGAAGACTTATTACTGACAATATTCTATTGGCCTATGAAGTTAATCACGCCCTCAGGACCAGAGAATCTATGAAACTGCCTAGCCATCAAAACATATATGCAAAAAGCCTTGGACAGGGTAGAATGACCATTCATGGCAACTTTGTTGAGCAAGATGAGTTTTAGTCAAGGTTGATCACAAAGGTAATTGCGTGTATCACTTTCCCATCTTTTAGCATTCTGGTTAATGGGGAGCAATATGGATGTATTGAACCAACTAGAGATTTGAGGCAAGGGGATCCACTCTTATATTTCCTCTTTATCCTGGTAACAAAGGTTCTGAGTATTAGTCTTCAAAAAGCTGAAGAAAGAAATCATCTGAATGGTATACGGGTTACTGAGCTTTCACAACCACTATTACACTTACTTTTTACAGATGACTGTCTATTCTTCTGCAGAACAGAAAAGGATGGAATCTTAAGGATAAAGAGTATACTTGAGGAATATATAAGAATCTCAGGATAAAAAGTTAGTTTTCACAAATCAAGTTTGATCTTTGGGAACAAAGTCAGTCTAGAGACCAAAAATCACATCAAATCCTGGACAAGAATAAGCAAGGAAGGTGGGGATGGTTTTTACTTGGGTTTCCAAGAGGTTTTCATTGGATCAAAAACAAAAAAAAAAAATTGAATTTTCTGGAAAACAGAGTAGACAAGAGATTAAACAATTGGAAGACAAAGTATCTATCTCAGGCTGGGAAAGACACTTTTATAAAGGTAGTAGCTCTAGCTTTGCCAACTTACACCATGTCATGCTTAATGTTCCAAAAGGTTTGTGTTCCAAGATCACGAGCAAACTTTCTCAGTTCTGGTGGAAGAATCCTACTACAGGAAAGTGTATACACTGGAAGGCATGGGGAAAACAAGATAAGCCTAAGAAGGAAAGAGGTCTAGGCTTTAAGGACATTGAGGGTTTCAATCTCTTCCTGCTTGGGAAAAAACTATGGAGATTGGCCACCAAGAGGAACTCTCTACTGGCAAAAGTACTTAAAAAGAAATATTTTCCCAATTGTTCTCCACTGGAATCCCCATTAAGGACAAGACCATCATTTGGGTGGAGGAGCATCCAAAGCTCATAGGCTCTAATGAGATTGAGAATGAGGAAGGAGATGAGAAATGGTTCAGAATTGAAATTCTTTCAGGATCCCTGGCTTGCTACAGATCCTTCACGACCTCTAGTGCCAAGAATGGAATTTGATCCTCAGAGTTTTAGTTTGCAATATTTTAAAGATCCTTATTCAGATCAGTGGAGTCTACCTCGGATCACCTCAGGTTTTACCGAAAAGGAAGCTTCTCTTATTCTCCAAATAAAACCAGGTGGACAATCTTCATCTGTAACATATTCTTGGATACATCACAAAAAATGGGTACTATACGGCGAAATCAGGCTACTGGTTATGGCAGCACATGATCAAGTTCAAACAGGATGTTGAAATGGTCTTAAACCCGAGTATAAATCCTCTTCATTCAGAGATCTGGTAGCTCAAAGCCCTTTCAAAGATAAAACACTTTCTCTAGAGATATCTCTCAGACTGTTTAGTTGTTGGGAAGAATATGAAGAAGAAGAAGCTGACAAAGAATGGAGATTGCCCTAGATTTTTTGAGAAAGCAGAATCAGTAAATCATTTACTATTTCAATATCCTTTTACAAGGATTATCTAGGCATTCTCACTAGTAGGTCACCTATTCTTCCCAGTGCCAAACACCTAATTATTGGAGAATTTTAGTGTATTGTTATTGCCTTAATATCTGAAACAGGGAGATCCAGAAGAGAAAACTAGGTATAAGCTGGACCTGGATCTTGTGGTTTATTTGAACAAGGAGAAATGATATCACCTTCTCGCGGCTAGATTGTCTAGCGGATGAGCTGATCAAGCAAGCACGGGAAGCATCTAAGGAATGACTTTCCGGATAGTGATCATTTTAAGTGTACCATTGATGGTTCATGGTGTGCATACTATAGTCGCTATGGTCATTTGAAGTTAAAATATTTCTCGAACCCATTTCTCAAAAAGACGAAATATTCACCAACGAGCGTATTAGAGATTTCTGATTCATCAGTAACACGATGATCTCTCCTCTTCCTTAAAACTATATTTTTACTAAAAAAACTATCTCCGATCATTCTTCATCTACGACGTTGTTCGAAAAACATGAAAAAGAGCAAAATTTACACCGCCACCTTTAAAAAAGTGTAGTAGTAGCAGTATCAAAGTGATAAGCAATGATTATTGCAAGCCGCCATTCAGAAACCTTCCGCCGCTGTTATCCATGATGGAGGAGTACGAAAGTGTTTGTCTTGTGTCAAATCTAGGTTACTTGGAAAAGGCGCTTACGGTTTGTTTTATCTAGTGACAAGTAAGAACGAAAAAGTGAAAACATAGAGAGCCATCAAAATTGCATAGCTTTCACAAGCTTCAAATCTCATGGACGAAGGAAAGATCTTACGACGTTTACAATCTTCCTTCGTGATTAGTTACGGCGATGAGATTACACGAGAAGGGACTAATCATCATTATAACTTGATAATTGAGTATTGCTCTGTCCAATGTCTTGCATATATGATCGAAGATAACAACGGAGTTTGATGTGAAGTTATTCGCTAAAGATGTTTTGTCTGCTCTTAGTTACATTCACGACAGAAACATTATTCATTGTGATATTAAACCGGACAATTTCTCACTCAGCCCTGTTGATCACCGGTTAAGGTCTAATGGGTATTTGAAAAAAGATAGGGGATTTTGGTTTAGCAATGAAGAAAGGGTTGGTGGAGTACGAAAACAGATGTGGTTATAAGAGAGGTACGACGAGGTATATGGCTCTGAAGCTAATAGGCCATGGGATTGTGGAATTTAGTGTTGACACTTGAGCGTTCGGATGTTCGATTTTTGAGATGTTAACTGGACAACTTGTTTGGGGAGAGCATAGTGATTTAGTTTTTGAAGATATGATCAATCTCATCGGTCACAACAATCTCATTTCATATACCGAGTTGGTTATCGGTAGAAGCATAATATTTTCTGAAAAGATGCTTGGTTAAGGAGCCTGATTCAAGGTGGGGGATTGGTGCATTCATGAACCATCCCTTTCTCAATTAGGATGTAGATTTTTCTCATAACGGTTTTGTATTTCACTGATTTAAACTGTCAACATTGAGTTCTATTTTTGTAGGATTGGTAAATGATATTTTGTAGTATTGGTAAAGTATTGTAATTGCTACTGTTTGGTTCATGTTGAGTTTTGTTTCATTATTAGGTTACAATTGCAGAATCAAGTATGAATAAATTATAAAAAATATATTCTAATTGCAAAAACCAATATTAACAGTTAAGTCGATGTTCTGTGTACGAAACTACAAATTTAAAAGCCTTGGTTGTAAACAAAAAATGTAAAGCCTTTGTGGGGATTTCATTAGAATGCAAATTGAAGCTAAGAAGCATCAGGTGGCTCAAGCACGACCTGTCTTATGAAAGCTCTTCTCCACCAAGCCTCAAATGATCTTTGAACGTTTGGACATTCATCTCCTTTGCTCATAAACCGATCGAACCACTTCATCAGAATCACATATTGCTGTCTCATCGAGACAATGTTAGTATCATCTGGTTGATTCCATCTCCCACCATATTCCAGTCCATTGATCTAGACGATGTCCTTCTCATATTCCCAAAATCATCGTACAACACCTCTAACCGTGTCTTCAGAATAAAAAACCGAGTCTCCCTCTTCACCAAGATGTTTTCTTTACCAATTCCAACACAGATTTTTGTTGTGATCTTGCTTACTTCGTGTCTGTACAACGCAAAAATCTTGGAGTGGAGATTCGTTAGCTCCTTCTGATCCGCCCATAGATTCACAAACTCGTCGCATAGCCTCTTTAAAATTAGTATATCTACTATCCAAAGCAAGTTACCAGCTTATCCAACGATTTCTCCAATCAAATCACCGGATTCATTCATATTGGAGGTGACTTCAGATAAGCAAAGGATAAGAGAGAAGAGACATTGGTGACATAGACTATAAAGAATATCTTTAGAAACATCATGATCAACTTCTTTTTTAATCAACCGAAAGATGACAGATTTCATTTTTCGGTGTGCTTTATCATCTTTAGCTAGGAGAACACCAGTAAGGTGTTTCAAGAAGATGTTATCGATCATGGTTGTGGAAGTGGAGGGCTTAGAAGATGATACTCTCTGTGGAACTGAAGTGGCGGTCAAACTAGGAAGATTAAGTTCTTCAATACAAGACACAACTATTTCTTCCTCGTCTTCTGACCAAAGAACAGCCTCTAAGTACTCTAAGTACTCGATATTCCCTCCTCAAACGATAGAGCTGAAGAAACCTATAAAAGAAAAGACATTGAAACCATCATAGAAGGAAAAAAAATCAGAAACCAATTTAGACATAAAAAGCTCTCAGATTTGCCCTGCCATACGTACCAAAAATATCAAGAACAATCATAGCAGATCACTTGATGCTATGTGAATGATATCGAATGAGCATGTCTTACCGAGTAACATATAAACTGCTAAAACCAAACACAAAAAATGCAGTAGAAACAATGTTTCTCTAAGTAATTAGTCCACAAAGTTCCATTTTCCTTCAATCTTCTTAGAAACAAATAGATCAAGAACACTCAAAAGAGATTCAAAGAGACATGGATTATCATTTATCAGTAAAAACGATTCTACTTTATCCTAATCATTTTGGCTTGAGCCTAATTCAAGCCTTAAGTCTATCCACCAAAATCAAATTTACTATATAAGAGAAAGAACTTGATCAAATCATTGTTCATATATATATAATATAGCTTAAGCAAAGCCAAGACTTTGATGACAGTTTCACCAACCAACTTGTTCTTGAGAGCATCACAATACATCAACACCACAGTCTCTACATACACATTCACACCATCACATTCACGTATCTCCACCATTAGAGAATGAGAGACTCCATTCTCTCAAGAGGGTCAGATATGAGTGACTCGAACAAGTGGAATCGTTTGGAGGAGGAGGGGAGGCTATAGGGGATGATGGTTTGGAGAGAGTCGTAGTTCTTGAATGAGAGAAAGAGAGAGAAGGATCAGAGATACACCCATGTTTGATCATCATTGATATTACTGTTGATGCCATTGAACAAGAATTATAAAAGAGAAAGCTTTGGTTTTTCAGATAAGCAGAAACTCTGATTCTCTGAGAAAACAGGAGATTATTGTCTTTTGAATCGATGAGTATTTTCTGTAGATTCAGAAAGATTGAAACTTTCTTCGAATGAAGAAAGTGGGACAAAGTTTTAAGACTTTGAATGGTTGGCATGTACGCTGCGGATCGGATGGTGCGTACCAGCATTTTGGTAAGCAGGGGTTCGAATTGTAGTATGCAGTTGATATCATCGTATTTTACATACTTTTTTGCATACATTTAGCTTAGTTTTATGTGTTTCTAACAAGCATTTAGGATAGTTCTAGTGCATTTGCATTTGTTTATCTGTTTATAGGAACTTGGAGGAAATTATACACTTTTAGAGTGTTTTGGAGTCTTAAGAAATCATAGAAACTTTGGAGCTACTTCCTAGGACCAAAAACATCATGAAGAGATATCTCAAGAGCCTCAAGAAGGAAGCATCGACCAGGAGTGGTTGATGCTCATCCTGGGCAAGCCATCGACAGACAGCATCAACCGGCCTGGGTCGATGCTCTTCCTCGGATCCGAACTTGAACCTGACGACGAAGACCATCGACGCAAGCATCAACCACTCATGGTCGATGCTCGTCCTGAGGATCCACATCGACCAAGAGCATCGACCTAGGGCCGTCGATGCTGACTTACTGGACATAAAAGGAAACCTCGGTTAATGCGAAATATAAGATATGGAAGCTTTAGATCTCGAGTTAATATCTTCCAGGAGATTCTAAGGACGCCCTAAGATTCCTCCAAGCCTCCTAAACTCTATATAAACTCATCTATTCTCATTAGACATAACTTTTGGAGACTCTATTAGCCACCTTTTGTTTTCATCTTCAATAAAGAGTTCCTCTTTAGGTTTCTTTCTTCCTTATGCTTTTGTTTATATTTATGCTTTGATTTACTTTACTATTCCTTGTCTTTACCGTCACCCTCGGAGAGACAAGAGAGTAGATCCTTTAGACCACTAGGGTGGTGGTCGATGATGGGATCGAAGATTTATGATTCAGTATGTGTGATTGTTCTTAACCGATCTAGCTACTCTAATATGCATTCTTAATGCTAAGTTATGTCATGTGGGATTGCTTAAGGTTATAATCGAGAGGTTATACGAATATAAGTTCTTAGCACCACGAGAGTGGGTTAAAATTTTAGACTTGCATATTAGAGAGTATTAGCTATGGTCGAGATTGTTGTTTGATAGAACATCTCAATGCTTGCCTAGTTGTGGCCAAGCTAGGTCTTGATATCAGGAACATTTTATCACGAGAGTGTTATCGTGTTCTAGAAATAGATCTGTCATTCACTCTTCGTCTTAGACATACTCTAACTCAAGCTAATCACTTGGTTAATCGTTGGATGGTGTGATAGCCTACAATCGATGTGTCTTTCACATATAAGAGTAATCGATGATGGAATTGCGTTTAATGTGTGAAGGTCGCCATGAAAGTGGGTCTGACATAGTGGTCACTAGCCTACTTCGAATATCCCTAGACTGACAACACAAACTTAATTGGTAAAAGACATGAATCATATAATCTAAAATCCATGTAAATCGACTACCACCCAATTTCATGTAAATATATATTTAAGTATTTTATTTATGTTATTTTATTTATGTTTATTTATTTAATTTAATTTATGCAATTTAATTTCTGTAATTTAATTTTTGCACTTTAATTTATGCAATTTAATTTCCACAATTAAATTTATGCACTTTATTTTCAGTTATTTATTTTATGCAATTTAATTTAAGTAATTTTCTTTTATGCAATTTAATTTATGCTATTTAATTTATGTTGTTTAATTTATGTATTTTATTTGAAGTCTTTTAGTTTATTTATCTTATCGCATCATATAGTTTAGGACTCGACAACCCCCTGTTTTATTATCCCGCCTAGATTAGATTTGCATTTGCATTTGCATTATCTGTGTGTTATTTTATTCTCTCTGTGGATCGACCCCGTACGTACTACAATTGCATGACTGTGCACTTGCGGTCCTACGGGTTAAACTCTCGAGACTACTTCCTAGTAGTACTCGGATGAAACCTGAACGGAGATGAACACATTTGCAAATCACAATCAATCTCCCTGAGTCAGCAGCAGACGAGGTATGCATTTCAACATACAACAATATGCAGTTAGGTATGTAGTTGTGAATGGTAAAAATCGGACTAGTATGAAATGATACGTACCAAACTATAACCAATTCTAAAAAAAATTAACTATAATTAATAACATGTATTTATAATAACTATTACAAGATATCTTAAAAATACAAATAAAATCTATTATTTTGATTTTTCCATAATATATGAACAATACTTTCTCGTATGTTTGTCAAATATTGTCTATCTTCTCTTTATGTCTCATCTATCTCATTTGAATCATTTTGATCGTCTTCGGTTTGCACTTCTGAAGAATCTTCAAAAAAATCTGGATCTGAAAATTTTGAAACTCTAATAAAGTTGTGGAGTCCCATTGTGGCGAGAATTACTTTCTTTTGCACCTCCAAACCATATCTAGGATCATCTCGAAGAATCCTCCATTTTTTTTCCATACTCCAAAAGTTCGTCTGAGTGGTATGGAGGTTAGAAGGTGTATACCAAAAAACTCGGACGAATATTGTAAATAACACGGTATGGAATGCTGCATCCAAAGTTGGAGTGGTACAAAGTATTTTTGTCCGAAACAGTGTGGACTAGTCCGATTTTGTGAATGATGAAATAAGTGCGGACTAGCCCGACGTTGCTCTGAACCGCAGCATACATGCCAACCATTCAAAGCCTAAGTATAAACCAAAGGACGTCTAGGCGCATATGAGGAGCAAAAGTTTGTGGGGAAAATTAGAGACAAATAAAACATATTGGAAAAATACATTACCAATCTCGTGAAAAAAATAAATAAAATATAATTTTTGTTTTTTGTCATTGTAATGTTTTTGTCATAATTACATATATTCATGATTAATTATAGTTTTATGTATGTAGTTAATTTTATTTATCTTTTAAGTTTTACCAATTAATTTATCATCCATATACACAATTAATAGTTTTAATTTATAATGCATTATACATTGGAAAAACAATTATTGCAATAAATATTCATATTTCATTTAATTTTTGTGCGGGACCATCTTATATCTAATTAAAGTCATTTACAAATCTACCCTTTATACATTACATCATAACACAACAATAATTTTATAAGAAAGGGCTACATTGTTGAAATCATTTTTTTTTTTTTCATGGCTTTTTACCTGACCAATCAATTTTTATTATCTTTTGTAGCTTTCAAAACTGCTTTTAGTACATACTTTGTCTAAAAGGGACAGGAAGTCTCTCACAATCATGAAGATTCTCATTGTGTGACCTTCCTTAGAAGAATCTCCATGGAATTGCTCGGTGACTTCTTCCAATGCAAAGAGCGTTGAACTTCTCGTATATTAAGCTTCGCAATCTCCTCTACAGCAGTTTTCAAGAATCGGGGCCATCCACTCATGAACTTCAGCCATTGATCTCCACCAAATCTACTCTCCTCGCTTAGTAGCAAAAGCTCCTCGATGGTCTTGATTCTTTGTCAAAGCTTCTGAGACATCGCCTTCTTTGTTGAATTCACTCACACTCTCAGGTTTGTTTCCACTTTTACTTCTTGTTTCTTGAGAAAAACGTTTTTACTATCACATCTCCATTTCTCATTATCTTCATCAACCTTATACACACATACATCTTCTAGCTACACACACTTACACTTACACTTAAACTTTTACCTTACCTCTAGATACTAGGTTCACTTACACAAGCAACCTACTCATGTTTAGACTCTAACAACCCTTAACAACTCTTCTTAGGTCCTTAACCACTACCTTAGACTACAACACAAACACGCACTTAATCACTTGGGCCTAACTTGATCTGTGTAGGCCCATTAGTCTCATTACAACTAAACAACTTCAAGCCCAACTTCTTCTCGTCGACTTCTCTTCTTCTTCTTCTACTTCTGTATTTCTTTGTCCTTCATCATCCTCTTCTGATTCTTGTCTTCTTTTCCTTTTGCAGGAACAATCAAAGGAGTCAACCTCGACATTCTTAGAACACCATACTCAATGTTTTCTAATTTTATCATTTACTGAACATCAAAATGCAACAGACTGCTGCTTCCATCTAATCCCTTGACCTCAACTAGCTTGAGCAGAGTGTCAAGTTTGAGAACATGAGCATCACCGGAGCGGTTTGTTCTAACACTCATCTTGCTTCTTGTCTTCAGTATAGCTTCCAAAAGTATCAAGAATATTCTGTTATCCCTTTATTCTTCACAAGTAGCCTACAAATGACAATAAGCTTTTGAGAGACAAGATTACAACATCATACGCATAATTGTCAATCTGCTGTCTTTAGCATTACCTTTACAACACTGAATGGTCTTCTGAGGTGTTTGATCTCATGAGTGGAAATTAGCCACAAAGAGCTATGAATAAACATGTTTGAACGCGAAAGGTACATGAAGCAATTCCTTAAGAAACTTCTCAGTTGGGCCAATCTCTGAGAGATAACAAATAATCAAATAATCAAACGAAGAGGAAGAAGAAGTCGATTGAGGATAATAGGACTTAAAAACCTATTTCTAAATTAGAGGGTTTTAAAACCATCCTTTATGAATTAGAAGTTATGACATTTAAAAAAAAAAAAATTGCAAATCACACTTATAAGGGTATAATAGGTTTGACAGTATTAAAAAGTTTAGTTCACCGATCTTAATAAAAAAAAATATAGATGAACAAATTATTTAAAAAGTATCCTTTATTTCAAATTTTATAGAACAAAATCCAGACAAGAAAAGCAACATGTCTGGCTGGCCGCAAAGCCGGAAAGATGATAAAAAAAAAGGATCAGACAATCCATTATGCATCCTACACAGTCTGTCTTTAATTATACAATTACATATTTACAATCATTGTTTTGATTAAATTAATATACTAAATTTGATCATATATCGTCCCTTTTATTATTTGATCCAAACCAACATGTTTTCCACGAAAAATTATTAAGTTGTGTTGATCTCTGTTTCAAAAAAAAAAATGTCATCCTACCATGTTTCACACAAATTTAAAAAATATATAAGTTTTTAATATCATTTTTTTTAATATCATTTATTAATACACTAAATCAGTTTCTCTCTAATTTATAAATTAAAATAATAGAGATAAAACTGAGATTTGGTTTAAAAATCTGCATTAAAAATAAACACTCTTTGTGAAACAAAATTAGAGTTTTAAAAATAATATTCTATATGTATCGAGATGCAAAAAAATTTTAGTTACTTTTCTTATCAATTTCCTTTAGTTACAGAAAACTCATATTTTTCAATGCATCCTTCTCATGCCATGAATAATATAAATCATTTTTAGTGATATATATGATATATCGTAATACTTGCCGAATAGAAAACCTAAATTGTAGTAAAAATAGTTATTAAAGACAATTATTCCGATTTTGCTCGCAAATTTGAATCCAACTAAACAAAGATAATGTTTTAATAAGTGTATGTTTATATACTCCCTATGATTTTTATATGATGTTTTGAATAAAAACATGAATATTAAGACAAATATAACCAATACTAAAATCACTGTAAACTTAATTTTGCATAAAAATTTTTAAAAAAAAAAAAAAAAAAAAAAAATCTCTCTAAAATCTATTATATCAAAAGATACAAAGGAAATAAATAAATAAAAACATTATACATGTTTTGAAACTTTTAAATTGTAGAAAGTATTTTTTGATGATGACATGGAAATGCATCTTTGGTAACATGTTTCGGGTCAAGAGGAGAAGAAACCAAATCGTTAGAGCAGCTCCATCAATGGGTTTTTAGGTGAGTATCTACAATAGTGAAAAATAAAAGAAAATAATAATAAATGGATAGATATCTTGAACAGATAAAAGAAACTTTTGGATGAGTTTCTTAACTATTCAAGATACCCACCCAATTTTTAATAATTTGTTCCAGAATGATATACCAAAGGTCCACGTCTTCCTTTATTATACCATGTTTATATAAAAGTTAGAACAACTACATAATCAAAGTTATGTATTTAACAATGCTTCTCAATTAATAGATGTAGACTCAAAACTAGCTTATATAACATTTGTTAAATTGGATCAACCTAAAATATAGGAGTTCATAAATAGGAAAGCATGGAGTTATTTTTTATATATATATTCAGGAAGTTCAAATCTGTGGATCCTACATCTCATATTAAAGCATGGAATTATTAATTTCATATATTCTTTTAAAATTTTATTTTTCAAATTAATTCTATGAACATCATAACTAACTCGTCTAATCTTTTCTTAAATCAAAATATTCACTGAATTAGAAGCGAGGTTTTGTGAGTTCGAGAATGCATATAAAGTATGAGTGCTCAAATAATTTCCCAAGTGTATTTCTAACTGTATTTCATGTCTTAAGCGTGTGCGTAATTAAAGGTATCATATTCATATTATATTCGTGATATATACCAAGTAGTTTCCACGCATAATCATCTCTTTAAACAATGATTCCACATATGGTTCTCTCATTTTTTAAGAGAGATAATATTTTGATAAGTGTATGTTTATATACTCCCTATGATTTTTATATGATATTTTGAATAAAAACATGAAAATTAAGAAAAATATAACCAATAGTAAAATCACTGTAAACTTCAAATGCTTACAAATGATAATTTTGCATAAAATTTGTAAAAATCAAATAAAATAAAACAAAACAAAAACTCTAAATCTATTATATAAAAGAAACAGAGGAAAAAACATTGTTTTGAAACTTCTTAGTAGTAAAAAGTATTTAAAAAATAACTAACATATTAAAGCCTGAAAATGAGTAGATTAATTGTCATTAAAGTCGTCATTATCATGATTCATAACAATCTATGGGAGAATCATAATCAGAGACTCCACCATAGCAAATCATTAGTGGGACCTAAATGTTTGAAGCTGTCTAAATATGCCACTTGTCGAACCTAACTGACAAAGATACTGTTTTGGAACTGCTTCGCTTCTCTTGTGTCGTGTGGATAAGATGTTTGTGAGGTATGACATGATTCCATCGATGGTGCTTATTGTTGATGACATGTGAACCACCACTTTCTCTATTACTTTTTTGTTTTTTTTTTAAATATAATATATTAATTCGAACCAAACCGAGAATTTTTTAGATCGATTACATAATTAAAATCAGATAAAATTCGATTCAGACCATTACATCCTAAACAAATCGATTTACAATTCGTCGGGAACCTCTAATCATCGGAATCAGAACCTCTAATCATCCTAAAATTCAGCGTAAGAAGTCAGTCGACAGCGGACATTCCAAAACCCACGATAATCGCTTGCATGACACCTCTCTCCTCGATCCACTCACGGCACCATTCATTTTTTCTTTCTATAATTAATTGTTATTTGTTACAATTTTATTGTTTATTCTTCGTTATTGTTGTTGTGGATGAGGTTTGATGGCTGCCAAAACGAAAGAAAGATGAGGTTTTAATGTAAAGATGATTAATTTAATTGGTTACCAATCATCTGAACTCTCTAAAAAGGTAATGCGACTTGTAGTTGTGGGTCAGACTCCATTATATTATGGGTTTATTTTTTTTTTTAAATTACTATTTTGTTTTGTTTTTTCTTTTAATTCCACCTTCTTATTAATGTAGTTTTTAATATTTTTATTACTTTATTGTTACCTAACTTTCTCCAAAGTCATGTTTTCCTATTGTTATTCTTATAATATTATTCATGTATTCATGCCGACGAAACAATTTTGTGTCGGATATTAGAACCGGTCTAAAGATAAAAGAAACTCAAAACAAGATTTAAAATATAGACCCTTTCATTCTTATATTCGCTTCAAATGTAATAGTAATCTATTGTGTGTGATGAAAACAATTTTTCATTTATTAGTTTCGCTATTAAAATTTGATGATAATTTATTTTATCTAAAATTATAGGTTTCTTATTTCGTGGTAAACGATGAACTTTTTAATTAAATTAAAAAAGGTTGAAGTTTTTAGTTTAGGAGACAACCAATTTATTTAGGATTTTAGGGTTTATTTTTAAGAAATGAGATTTAGCTTTTAGGGTTTAGAGTTTAGAATTTAGAGTTTAAGAATCTGATTTTAATCTATTTGGTTTATTGTTGACCAAAAAAAATAATCTGTTTGGTTTATTTCATTTAAAAAAAACTATCTTTTGTAATTTTGATTAAAAAAAATTTAAGATGTTTTCATAATTCTTCTTTTTATTTCAATGGCATAATTGAAAGCAGGTAAAAAACATGTGAATAGTAAGACAAAAAAAAAGGAGAGACAAATATAGTTCATATATTTCCAAATAAACGTCCTTCTAGTATAAATAGGTGATTCATATCTCATATTATATAAATATTGCAGATTGTGAATCTGAGTTTTTGAAGAACTTCATATGCAATGTGATTGATTTGAGGTATTGTCATGGTCTATGTACTTTTAATTGTTATTTTTTATGTCTAGATGATTGGATTAGTTCGGTGAAAAGGCAGTATAATCTCCTGCTGAATATAGATGATCAAAAGACATAGATCTAGCTAGTATGTCTCTTGAATATACTATAATTTATTCATCAGCTTAAATCGTTAAGATAAACATTCACACACGCATGTTACTACAAACTTGAAAATCTAACAAAATATTCAATCTTGTCATACCAAAATAGAAAAAAAAAGTATTCTATCTTGAAAAATAGTGAGCACAATATGAGCAAACTCTTTTATAAATTAAAAAAAAAAAGAACAAAACAAAACTAAGTATGGCGTCTTCTTATTTGAAAAGATCGCCTAAATCATTTGCATATAATATTGGTCCGAGCCAATTTTTGTCATCTTATTCTTAAATTAAAATATCAAATGATTAGGTCAATATATATATATATATATATATTGGTTTTTCAAAGTTTAACACCTAAGTTCAACATTAGGATTTTGATTAATTAACTGAATCTAATTAAAAGAAATTTAATTTATGATAAGTAATGTATGTGTCGTCGTGGAAACGAGTTTGCCACACCTTCTCCTGAGGAGACTGGTCTGGCGGCCTGGGACCAACTCTTCATAATGAGAACTAAATTTACTAATTTAATATTACTATGCAATCATGCATGCACTTCAAATAACGTTACCGGATTAATAATTATCATCTATAAAGTTATTAAAAAAAAAAAATTGAAAATTCTTTGGGTTCAAATGCTTACGTTTATTGATCCATTATTAGTTTTATCCATTTCGTTTGACAATCAAATCGCTATTCTAAAAGGTTTAAAAGAATTATCGACTAATTTTACATATCACTTTGAAAGTTTTCTTTTTCGTATTTATCTTCATTCATACGATACTAATCATCATTTTTCAATAAGTCACTCGTTCTTAATTATTTTTTATCCAACATATTTACACGTAATTTGTTTTCATCAAAATTACAGAAAAAATAGATATATTTTACTGATATAAATAATTAATTTAAATTTTCCCATATGCACCACCATATAAGATATAAAGGAATATTTTAGTTTCGAGAACAAAATAAACCGTAAAATTTAGAAAGTTGTTTGCATGTTTGAAGAACTATTTTGAGTTTTGGTATGAACTCTTCCGGTTTACAAGAAAATAAAATATTATATACAAAATGTGAGCTAAATTCATGAATATTTGCACAACATCAAAGTCCGATTATACTAATATTCGATGAGAATTAAATCTGATCAAAAATAAACAAAAACCAATTCCACGGTGCGACATCATATTAAATTTTATAGTTAAAATTGGTGAATTATTCTACTTTTTATCAATTTAATATAAGATTATCCATGAACTTCATCATTTTTAGCATATTGATAACTCGTCGTACCTAGAAAAAGTCAAATGTTATGAAACTGACAAATCGCATTATTTTATTTCCCTTGTTCAATAAAAAAAGAAGTTATAATTGATACTTTTTAAAAATTGATGTAGCCATTAATCTCGTGTGTGGGCTACTATCAGGATTACGGGGTAAAACAGAATTCAATTAAGCAAATACTTTAAAAAAAAACAATAAGAAAGATATAAAGTAGATTATAGATGAAAAATAGGGATTAAAAATAATGATAAGAATAAGAAGAAATTCGTTAAAATTATATGTTTTTGAACAATAATTTGAAAAGGATATATTAATAGGGAAAATTGTAGAAATAATACATATTTTCGAAATACCAACGTTACTTTTATGTATTTGCAGAGTTTCGGCAGGTTGTACCTTGTTATTAGAATGTAACAGTGGCATACCGCATATCAAAATCTGTTCCTTAACATTAGTATGTAAAGGCACACTATCCGCATGATCTTCCTTGACATTAGTTTGTTATAGTAGTAGCATATTCTTTGCAGGCTCTGTCTTAACATTTGCAATGTAAGCAATATTTTTTTCCTACATAATATAAAAAACCTTTTATATAATTTGGGCCGAAGATCATCAAATAAAATGGCTATAATGTGTTTTATGCCACTCGAGATATTAATGGCTCACCAACGTCTATTCCTATGTCCTTTGGCTTGAACAATTTGGTTCTTACAACGTTAAAATGATATGGTCACTTTTTTGGTAAACTCTGCTTTTTAAATGGCAAACCATGATGCAACATCTTACTTAGTTGCACAACCAAACATCTTAAGAAATATTTTATTGGTTTTAGGGTAGACACACGAAGATGCAAAGACACACTCTCACCTCCCCTCATCTACTAGAATTTTTGACATCCTGTTAGCCACATACTTCATCACTTCCATCCTTCTCTTCACTCTAATCCTCTTCTTCATCCTCTTCCTCTTCACTACACCGGAGAAAAAATGAAAGAGAGACGAGTCGGCGGGGATGTGAGTGAACAGACGAGCCGATTGTCTTTGATTTTCCATTGGATGAAGATACAGTAGAGGATTTTCAAGAGTTAGAAGATGAACTAGAGACCACCTTTTTGGATTGAGATTTCTTAGAGCAGAAAGCAGATCTAGACGCGTTTGTGACAGGAGAAGTTGTCTCGTTGTCAACCATGGAGCGACAAAGGAAACCCACAATGGTCTCTGCAAGATTTCGAGAAAAAACTTTCTTCTTGGAGATGTGAGCTTTTGTGATAGACATTTAACAGAGAAATTAGAGTTTAGGGGATGAGAGATTTTGTGATAGAAATTCGAATTAATAAATAAATAATTTATTGAAATGCTTTTTTATTTTTTATTTTTTATTATTAGACAATCTTTTTTAATAAAAAATAACAATGTAAGAAGCAAATCGGAATCGAAAAAACATCCGCTCTGAATTTAAAATATTTTTGAAAATTTTTGCTCTAAACCTTGAGGCTGATTTCAGGCAGAGGGAAGAAAGAGGGACGCAACATATGAGCAGACTTTGGAAGCTTCCGTTTACAGACGGAAAGAAGACTTGACGCAGAATTAAAAAAAAAAAAAAGACTTCGAGAGATTTTATTTTTACAGTTATTTCATATTTGTTAGTGTCTATTCACTAACACTTTTAATATACGTTGTTACTTACTAATTTAGTACATATTTTATATAATTTTTTTTATCAGTTGTATTTTTGTTGTTCTATCAAGAATATGTTAAGTATTTCCTTGGTATTGTACTCCTTTTTCAAGCCATGAATTATGGTTTTCCTTCGATGGTATAATAAACTTTTAAATGTTTAAGATATGAGAGGATTTTGGATTTATATCATCTAAATCAATGATTACTGTGGTTTTTTCTTCGTTTTAATTCATTTAGGGTATCCCAGATTACTGCGGATTGAGACAGCGTTTTGATAGAGTGTTTACAAAAAGAAAAAACGGCATTGACAAAACTGTAGTTCTTGTTTCCGCTGACCTTTTAATACAACAAAAAGTGGCACCTGGCGTCAATGTACTTCCGCTGTTTTTAAATTAGATTAAGAAAAGATATTGTTTCATCACCGTCTCCTTCAACAATGAACGCATGAATTTCTAAAGTAAATACAAAGAGTTCAAAAAAAAAAATGCAGTCATTACACAACCCGACATATAAATCTAAAATGAACGAGTGTAAACAAATCCAAAATCTGCACAGTCTCATTCCCCTCCGTCCAGAGCTGCACTGCCTCCCACCTTGTCTCGGGCGAGTCTGCGTATGTAGTCTGGAATAGAGGCGATATCGCCGAAGCCGAGTTGTTTCCATTGCGACGGGTGGACTCCAAACTTTTTATCTTCCAACCTATTTCGCCAGCCTACGGGCAAGTCTCGCCTTCTTGTTGAGAATATAGTCTCGAACGCGGCAACGATTTCGATATTTATCGGCGAGTTGTATAGAAATCACCATAAAAAACGGTGTGGTAAAATAGATAAAATCGGGCCAATGTAATACTAAGAAAGTGCATATTGCCAATGAATTTATGGGATTTCAAACATTCTTCGCAGTTGAGACTCGGGATGTAGAAGTATCCCGATATTTGCATGCTGAGCGGCTCGAACCCACCGACGGATGTAGCGATGGATTCTTGATCTGCGACAAGGCGAATCGGAGCCAGGTTCGATGGTTCTGAATTCACGCACGACGGTTGTGGAACAGATGCACCAAAATTCGACATTGATCAATTAGTTCCCTTAGCAAAAGCTAAAGAGAAAATCTTCAACAAAGAATATAAAATTGCTGTCCGTATCAGGCGTATATATTATACAACCACGACGACCCTTCTGTTTCCATGGAAGGATAAATGTAGCAAATGCTTGGAAGTTGGGCCAGGAGATACGCTAAATGATCGGTTAGACGATGAGATAAAGCACTGACCAGAAGTCGGGTGATCCACAAAAGCACAATGGGCCATGCCCAAATTGAGTCAAAGGTTCGACGAGAAGGCTTTCGGAAAAGGGAGGGTTTGACAGCCGGCGAAAGTGTCACCAGAGCAACCTAAATGACAAGTCTTCATGCAACAATAGAGGAGAGGCTCTGGAACGAGACTTGATGGAGGCGGCTGAGACGGAAGAGGAGGATGCGGAGATGGAGGTGGAGTTGGTGAATAGACGTAGACTGAGGCGGAGACTGAGGAGGATGCAGAGATGGAGGAAGAGATGGAGGTTGTCTAATATTGCGATTTTGTATAGACTACTTCTTTTGTCGTATTCTGCTGAAATTACTTTTAAAAGCAGAGACTGAGCGGACAATGCGTCTACAATCAGAGGCTTTATTGTACGAGCAAAGGCTCAAAAGCTGCTTCTATACAACGAGTCAATGCAGAAACTGTGCTTCTATGGGTAAACACTTAATAGAAACAAACGATCATAGTTTCTATGCAGCTTCTACTTTATTATGCAGCCTCTTGCAGTGTATGTTTGTATTATGTAGCCTCTCCTAGTATTATTCAGCCTCTGCTTGTTTTTACGCGGTCTTTGCTTGTTTTTACGCAGTCTTTTCTTGTACTATGTAGCATCTGGTTGTATTATGTAACATATGCTTGTACTATGTTTATTTTTACGCAGTCTCTGTTTTTAATATGCAGACAGTCTGATTTAGAAAACTAGTGTATTGTATCGAAATATTACATGTGTTTGATTTTCTCGAAATATACTCCGCTTTAACTCCAGATATTGTTAGATGTAAACGAAGATTGTCTTCCCGAAAAATGTACGTATTTTCATACCAAAATTGAAGAGGCTGAAAACAATTTTCCAAACAATAAAATTAAGAAATTAGCTGCGGATATCACTTGGATCTGTGAAAAATAAGAACTCGTGAGGTTCACTAGTGAAATCAATATTTTGCTTCACCAAATAAAAATTGAAAATAATTGGAGGTTTAATATTTCTGTCTAGATGTTAAAAATGTTGATAGCAAACTCAAGAAAATAAGAAATAATGGCATTCTTGTTATTATTTTGAAAAAACATATATTATATTTGATCGTAAAAGTATATTTTTCTACAATTTTCCCTATAATGTATCTCGTATGCTTAAAAACTAACTATTTTAACAATCTCCCTAATAGTAATGTGTATAGGATAGGATGGGTAACCTAACTTTGGTTGGAGGAGTATAGCCGACAAATGCATTATTGGGAAGTGCCAAAACAAATAACAAAGCTGAGACCAAACCTAATGAAATGTTTACACATCAACTTTCTCAGTCAATTCAATTACTCCAAAGATTTTTAGTTTTATTGTTGACGAATCATATTCAGCTACATCATGTTTCAGTTTCTACCCACTTTTATTGTTCTTCTCCTTTATTTGTTTGTTGTGCATTCTCTTGATAGTTCTAATGTTACGTCAGGTAACCAAACAAAAAGTGGTTTAAAAGGTGAGCACCCATTTTTTTTTACAACTGTTTGGACCACATAATTTATGAACTCGGGTTTAAATTCGGGTAATGTAACTATTGGACTAAAGACTTTTGATTATATCTAGCCATATAGCTTGACCGAGTCTTAATTTGTGATGTAATGAATGATCCAAAATATAATAATTTGAATTCCGGTTTTTAAGACCATGGTAAATCAGTAACATTTGTTATCATGTTATAACACTTATAAATTACTTGTTCTCATTTCACCCTAAATTTAGAAAAACATTGACTTACATAATATATTCTGTACATTATGGTTCCAAAATCCGATTTTACTATTTTTTTTTCTTATATGTTACATTGTTACATCGATTTATCGTGAAAGAGAAAGCGTAATAAGATATATTATAAAATTCTTGGAAATACTTTGTAATTTAAAGATAACTATTCGTTAAGCTCGAAACTAATTAAGGATGTAACGAATAATTGGTATGGTAATGAATCACCTTGTTTAAATATTTTTCGAAAATAAATGATATGCCTAACTCCTTCCAAAAGGTACTAAATTAATTGTTGAATGAGATCAAGAGAACCAAACCTAAACAAGATGGTGGGGATCACTATCCATATGTATCAAATAAGAAACAATTAACTAAAATATATAATATCAAATTAAATAAATGAATTGAACATCAAGGGCCAATGTGTTTCTGTGATAAGAAAAAGAGAGGCTGAAAATTAGTGGGTAAAACTGACTTGTGGTCCGTTATTTAAAGGCACCTCTTAGTCACTTTCTTATAACTATTAACTTTTATAAATTCTAATATACAATTATAGATTTTGACCATGACATTTATTTTATCTCATTTTTAAAATATTCTAAATTTTATATGATTAATCTGTGAGAATTTTGATATATCATAGAGAATTGAAATCGTTGCAATGAAACTTATCTGTTAAGCAGATTGAAGATAGATAATCATTGTCCCCTAAATATCCGTATTCCCATTCATACTAATAATTAGTCCCTTTTTGATAGCGTTGTACCATAACAAAAGAAAATGCATAAACACATGCATACATATGTGTATATACACACACACATTTTTAGTAGATAAAAATGAAAAAAATTTCCATAATTCAAAAATAAATATATACGGAAAAAATCAGTGTGTCATTAAACGTTTTTCTTTTTCTTTTTGATAAGAGTGTGTCATTAAAATTAGTTTGATAGGTCCAAGAAAGGAAAAAACGATTATAAAATCAACTTAATTTTTCTTATACTACATTAGAAAAAAAAAATTGATAGATGAAGGTTTTTTTTTGTCTACAATAACACTTCATTATAAATATTTAAACTGAATATTTCATGATATAAAATCTGAAATACCTGTTTGATGACGGTGTGTGACATATCGGGTCTTACTCGGGCTTTTTGTCGCAACCAGGTATTTCAAAAAAACTTTGTAGATCTCCGTTTTCCTTTGCTCAATCTTAATAATTAGATATAATTCCCCTAATTTTGGTTCTTTATTAGATTTGACATCTTAGTTGGTTTTATATCAGGTTTTCTAAAGTTTGTATCTTATCAGCTTGTGTTAGTTTGTTTACTTCATTTAGTTTTTTGCTTCCGAGGATATCAATTTATTTTGTCGGTTTTTGTTTCTGGGATATTAATATTTTTCGCCGGTAATATCTAAACGTTTTACGCTAGTAGTCCTTTGAAAAAAAAAAAATCTGAAATACCAATTGCCGACAGAACCAATGATACCCGAAAAATAATGAATGAAAGCTTTAAATTATAATATTGAATTTATATTCATGATATGATAATTCTATTCTACCAAATATAAAATCATTAAACTTTTTTGGGAACTTTTCTCTTAGTGGGAAGAATAGTAGCAAGTGCCAAGTGGGATGCTCATTTGGTCAACCTTTGCAAGTGAGAATAATAAAGCAGAGAGAATTGTGCCATCATTATTTCCCACATTATTCTTTTTTTTCAGAAAAAAAAATTTACCGAGAAAATAAAATCATTTCTTTATAACAAAAAAACTAAAATAAATAAATCATTCTTTTGATTAATAATTATTAGCCATCCACCCACCCATCATTTAAAAAAAATATAAAATAAAAATACTTTTCTTCTCCTTCTTAAGAAGCCCCTTGGCTTCATCTCCTCCCATTATCTTCTAAACTTCACCAAACAAAACCAAAAGAACGCATTTATTTTCCTCTCAATATCACAAAGATTGATAAAATCAACAAACCGTAAGATTTTTTTTTTTTTTTTTTAACTCAGATGGGTTTTGATGATTCATGCAACACAGGTCTTGTTCTTGGATTAGGTCTCTCACCAACTCCAACTAATTACAATAATGTCATCAAACGATCCTCCGGTTACAAGCTCGAGCCGTCGTTGACTCTAAGCCTCTCCGGCGATCCCTCGTTTACGGTGGTCACCGGACCTGACCAGCTAAGCCGTCAGACGTCATCTCACAGCGGAGTCTCTTCTTTCTCAAGCGGGAGGGTGGTGAAAAGAGAGAGAGACGGTGGCGAAGAGTCGCCGGAGGAGGAGGACACTACGGAGAGAGTTATAAGTGATTATCATGAAGATGAAGAAGGTGTTAGTGCTAGAAAAAAACTTAGGCTTACGAAAGAACAATCTGCTCTTCTTGAGGAAAGCTTCAAGCACCATAGCACCCTTAATCCCGTAATTATATATCCTTAATCCTAATTCTTTTCATTATACGTAACTAATCACTTTTGATAATCCTTATCTAAGAGGATTCTTTATTATTTTATTTTATTTTACAGAAACAAAAGAAAGTTCTGGCTAGACAGCTGAATCTAAAGCCTAGACAAGTTGAAGTATGGTTTCAAAATAGAAGAGCCAGGTAATTTTTTTTTTTTTTTAATTTACTCTATTAATTATCACAATATTCAATTTTTCATGTCTCTTGAATAGTCAGAATTTTTGTACGTGAAATTATTCTCTAGTAATATATTTATTTTATTTAATGAAAATTTGAGCAGGACAAAGCTGAAGCAAACAGAAGTAGATTGTGAGTTTTTGAAAAAGTGTTGTGAAACATTAACAGATGAGAACATGAGACTTCAGAAAGAGATTCAAGAACTCAAAACCCTAAAATTGACTCATCAGCCCTTTTACATGCACATGCCTGCATCGACTCTAACGATGTGTCCTTCCTGTGAGAGAATCGGCGCCGGTGGCGGTAACGGAGGAGGAGGTGGCGGCAGCGTGGCTAGCGCGGTGGTCGTCGATGGAGGTACGGCCAAAGGAGCTTTCTCTATCTCCTCAAAGCCTCACTTCTTCAACCCTTTTACCAATCCATCTGCAGCTTGTTGAATAATAGTAATTCGTTTTTTTTTATTACTTAAATATTAATTAATTTTGTTTTTTAGTGGCATTTTAACTAGTAGGAAGAACACAAGAACTATGTTAGAAAGGATAAGATGGGTATAGATGGTCTCTTCTACAATTTCCACTTTGTTTTTCAGTGGGATTGTTGGTTTGGGAATAAGAATAGTTTGTAATTATTTTTTCATTTGTAGAAAAAGGTAAAATATATAGTCTTCACTTTAGTTAATCCACCTTATTTTCTCACCTTCAATATTAGTCAAGTAAATCATGTTTGTAATATAAAAAAACTATATAACAATATAAATATACGTTAGAATTTTTCATGCATACTAATCAGCCGATGATTACTTTTATCTGTGTTTAGATCTTATGGGGCGGCATCTATTGATCATAAGAAAATAAAAAATAAAATATATAACGTTTGATATCATATTTAAATCGGACTCAATGATATGGTGGTGATAAGCTACAAGTATACTAAATTTACAAATATCAATCTAAAAGTTAAAACTTTATACGCTAAAATACGACATCTATCTAATATAATGGTAGGTCATATTTTACATCACATCAAACAACTAAATACAGTTTTCGTTTGATCTTTCCTATTATATTGTATGACCTTTCAAGCTTGTATAATGTTCATTGGAATATTTTTACAAAAAAGAAAGAATCTTATATTATATCATGTGACAATATCTGATAATTAAGACTTTATCATAACAAACAAAATTCTTATAAATTAGATTCATCATTCATCTAAACAAGACATTGGTATCAACTTGATTTGTTTTTTCAACTCTTGAATCCAAAAACGGAAAGAAAAATTGATGGAAATTATGTTTTCCCACCAATAAATAAAAGTTATATAGGAATACTAAACAGATGGGGAAGCCACAACTTTGAAAAGGGTATATAATTTTAGTAGGGCCAAACTTTTCTCTTTTGAGTAAAATCCAAAATTGAGTTGTGGAATCAGATAAAAAATGCATTAAATGATGTGAAAGTAATTCTTTTACTAAAAAATATTATATTTATGGATTATCAAAAGAGAAAATTCAAACAAAAAATGGAAATCATTTGATGGGTGTGAAGGATTTTAAGCGAGAGAGAAAAAGGGTGTGGGTTTGGAGGTTAGCTCACGTGTATTGATGAATCATTTTAAATTAAAGTTTTTAATTAACAAGAACTTTGTTTTAAAAATTAGTATGAATACAAAGATCACACAAACAATAAGAATAATAGTACTACCCTTTCCAATACTTTTATTGTGTGTACTCAATATATATACCTTTTAGAAAACGATTTAGAGGTTCAATATATTTGAGTGAATATGTTTTAAAAAGGAGTAAATATGAGCAATATTTTAGTCATTGTATTTAAAGCCAGTCGGCTAAAATATATAAAATCCAGAAACTATAAACAGAAAATAATTTTTGTGCTTTAATTTTTATTTATTTTGTGATTTAATTTTTTTTAATCATAAATTTTATACTTTAAGTTATTCATTTGAATATAGATTTTCGAGAAATTTTGTTTGTTGAGAAACCTACTCGTCTTACAAGTAGCCGAGTTTTATACTTAACAATCAAAAAGCATGATGCTAACAAAAATAACAATATAAAGCTAGTAAAAAAGAATTGGACTTATAATATAATGATATGTATTATTATCGTTGTTATATTATAGTTCGATTTCAAACTCAAAATAATGTGTATATAAATTGTAAACGGAACAAAAAGAAGAGTTGATTAGAAAAGAAATAATGATATTTTTCACTGTCGAGAAAAAAGAAAAAAAATATATTTTCTCGACAAGAAAAAAGAAAAAATATATATTTTCTCGACAAGAAAATAATAAATTTTACAATCATCAAAAACAACAATGATATATATTTGCACATATATATATATATATATTGACGTCAATAATCATACATATAAAGAATGGAAAAAACGAGCATTAAATTTAGAAGAGAAGTACCGCGAAGTCGCGAGATGCTCTATCTTAATGGGGGTAAGGTGGGGCATGCTTCACGTGATTTTCTCTTCGAATTTTTCGCACGTACCATTTTATTGAATTATATGCCTTTTCATATAGTACCCATGCCACATTTATTACATACATGATTATATTGATGAATCTTTCAATTTCACTACGGTCTATGTACATCCCCATCACACATGAAACTTCATTTCATAGTCGGCCCTAGCGCTTGATAATGCGACATCTACGCAGCTAGTTTATTAAATTTCTGGAATATATCAAAGGAAGTATGAGTAAAATCATGGTAAACTTTTTAGTTCTTTATATAAAATTGTAAGGTTGATGTTGTTTTATTTTGATTTACTTACAGTTTTGTTTTTTAATACGTTAACCCTAGAATTTACAACTGTTTCATTAGTGACTCTCATCTAGCGAG
This sequence comes from Boechera divaricarpa, assembly GCA_026770425.1. Classification (NCBI taxonomy): domain Eukaryota; kingdom Viridiplantae; phylum Streptophyta; class Magnoliopsida; order Brassicales; family Brassicaceae; genus Boechera; species Boechera divaricarpa. The sequence continues at coordinate 1,983,448 of CM049186.1, read as the reverse complement.
ACTCTTTATTGGTATGCATGCGCCTTAAAACTGTTTTAGAGGAAGTGTTCTTATGTGTATAAGCACATGATCCACAACAGAACTAATAATATTGAATATTTGCCATGCGCTATATATACTCGTACATATATAAAAATCCCTATTAAGCTTCCACCGGGTTTTGGTTCAGAGTTCAGACACGATTATACAATGTGTATGGACACCCTAAGACTACGTAATATGATTAGATTACATTTATTTAAACTGATTGGTAACGCTAGTAATTAATGTTTTGGTGTTGATGATTGATCGAATTCATTTACGTGTGCACGTACGCACGCAATTAGCTTATTGTAGAACAGCATAATACATGTGTCAACTGCTGGTTCAACGTCGGTTTGTCGACTTCTTGTTTCTAACCTTTTCCGTAAAGCAGGAATATTTTTAATCAACCAAGCTCAGATTTGGTATAATATAACGGGAAACCTGAAAAAAAAACTATTGGTTTAAATTTTATATAACTTAGCAATATTATTAGTCGTTTACTATATTGAAACACACATGGATTTAGTATCAAATCAGGCCAGCTGCTTTATACACACTGAAGAAAAGTTGACTTTGTGTGAAGGAGTAGGTTTTGCTCAAACAAGCAATCGGTGGTGTCAGAGTCCGAAAAAGGCGTGATGATAATTGTCTGCTGGATAATAGCATGTTCGAAAAAGGTTGGGTAACACTATAAACGGAGCAAAAACTCCATTGTTAGGGTTACCCACTTAAAAAAGAGAAAAAGTGTGTGTATGAATCAAGAAGAGAAGAAGATTTCTTGAGTTCAGTTTTTGGTGAGTGAACAAAGAATGTACACAGTTGTTGCTGTGTTTGTGAGCTGAGTAGATTAGGAATCGGTCAGGAGCAAATCACAAGAGGTGATGTTGCATAATACTGATCAAACAACCTGTAACGGATCTGTTTAAAAAGATTTCTAATAAACCTTTGTTGTGCAATTTGGTGTATTATTGAAGCTTGTTAAGGTTCTTAATTCTATAATTGGTATCAGAACGGAAACTGATCTGATATTTGTCTTCTCAAACAGGTTAGATCCTGAAGAATGGAACCAACAACAGAACTTCCGGTCACTAACAAGAACATAATACTTAATACAAAACGCTAAGGATACTGGAAAGTTCGCATGACACAACTCATCAGAGGGCAAGGTGAGGATGCGTGGACTGCAGTAGAGGAAGGTTGGGAATCACCGTATGATCTGACAAGAGGAAGGAACTAAAATTCCTAAACCAAAAGTCAGGTGGACTACAGAGGAAAATTATCTGTCAAAATTCAATGCCACACACTACAAAGAAAACATTTGTTTTGGAACTACGATTTTCGATCAAACCAGTAGTCCCAAATATTTGGAATTAACTTGGGATGAATTTAGGACTAATTTGGGACTACAAAAAGAAAATCATAATTCGTCGCAAAATCATTTGTAAAAATTTTTGTCTCAAATTAGTGGCAAATTTTGCCACTAATTTGGGACTACCATTTAAATAATTATTTGGGATTAACCATTTAACTATTTTTTTTTGCCTGTCTCAAATTGGTCTCAAATTTTCTCCACCAATTTGCGACTACCATTTAATTTTTTTTTTTGCATATCGTCCCAAATTGGTGGCAAAGTTTGCCACCAATTTGAGACTAACAATTTAACTATTTTTTTTGGCCTGCCGTCCCGAATTGGTCCCAAAATATGCCAATATTTTTTTGCTTATCGTTACAAATTGGTCCCAAATAACAAATTTATCGAAAAATATACAAACATCGAAAAAGTATATATAAAAACTTCTTTAAATTAATCCTGAATAAAGTTTGTGACTTCTGTAAATAATTCGTTAAATAGTTTGTCACAAATTTTGCCACCAATATAAGTATTTTGAATGTAAGAAAACATATAAAATATATATTTTAAGGTATATCTTTCATATATGAGACCAATTTGTCATTACACAGTGACTACAAGACAAGAAGTCGCAAAAATGTAGCAATTTTGCAACTCATTTGCGACTATATTTAAAAAACAAAACAAGTGCAGTCGCTCTTTAGTCTCAAATTTTAAGATTCTTTTGTGACTACATTTAATTTATTCTTTAAAATGAGTCATTTTATATATTTCAAAACTTGAAATATATATTTCATAAACTTATATCATGTAATCATATCAAAATATCAAAATTTACATAAGTATAAATAATTTTTAACATATACAACATCAACACTATAATACCTTATACATTTAACACATTTTATATTAGTATTATTATTGTTTTTGTTTCCGACTTAAATATTTAAAATACTTTGATAAAAAACAATGCAAAACGTTTTGTTACTTGTTTTATCTCAAATATTAGTATTTCGAATGTTAGGAAACGTATAAAACATATATTTTAAGTATATTTTCATATATGAGACAAATTTGCCACTAGACAATGACTACAAGACAACAAGTTGCAAAAACATAATATTTTTGCAACTCATTTGCGACTACATTTAAAAAAACAAGTGTAATCTCTCTTTCGTCTCAAATTTTGAGACTCTTTTTTGACTACATTTAATTTGGGACCAATCTGGGACTAATTTGCGACGACATCTTCAATATATATATATATATATATATATGTTATACGGAGAGTTTACCAAATGTTAATGCGGTCTAGTGGTTATTTGATTAACTTTATACCTTAAGGTCTTGAGTTCGAATCCTACATGATATAATTTTTCTGAATTAATTCAGGTCGCTCCCTGCCGCCGCCGAAGGTCCCAGTCCGGCCACTGGAGGTTACTGGAGTTCCTAGTCCAGCCACCGAAGTTTCCAGTCCTGCCGTTGGAAGTACTATTCTGACCGCTAGATGTACTATTCCCACCACCGGAGGTTGCCAGAGTTGCTAGTCCGGTCGCCGGAGATTGCCGGAGTTCCCAGTCCGGCTGCCGAATGTACTATTCTGGCCGTCGGAAATACTATTCTGACTAATTTTTTTGAGACCAATTTGAGACTAAATTTTTTGGGACTAATTTTTTTAGACCAATTTGAAGCTAATTATTTTTGGGACCAATTTGAGACTAATTATTTTGAGACCAATTTGAGACTAATTTTTTTTGGACCAATTTGTGACTAAAATTTTGGGACTAATTTGTGACTTGTTCTAGTAGTTAGTAGTTATTCGCAAATTGGTGACAATATATTAGTCTCAGATTAGACGCAAGTTTTGCGATTTTTTTATGTAGTCTGATATTCGTCACAAATTTGAGACTAATATGCGACGAATCACTTTTTCAACGCGTGATTTGCAACCATCGTAGGTGGTCGTAAATTAGTCTTAAATTCTCATTTTGAGACTAATTTGGAACTAATGTTGTAGTCTCAAATCGATTGTTTTCTTGTAGTGAGAGCCATAAATACATTTTTGGAGGTGTTGACGAAGACGAGTTCAAACTAATTCAAGGATGTAAGTCTGCTAAAAAGGCTTGGGACATACTTCAAAAATCTCATGAAGGTACTTCAAGTATAAAAATAACTAGGCTAGATCATCTAGCATCTCAGTTTGAATACCTCAAGATGGCCACTGATGAGACAACTGTGAAGTTTAGCTAAAAAATCAGTGCAATAACAAATGAACTGAAATTGTGGATAAAACCTACAAAGATCATAAACTTGTTAAAAAAATTACTCAGGTAATACTGATTCAATGAGTTTTGTTGATCTTGTAAGAGGATATTCCGTTGATGACAAAAATCTCAATTCTTTCCGAATGTTTTGTTTGAGGATATGAAGATTTGCCAAAGTGTTTAAAGTATTGCTTCCTCTACCTAGCCCATTTTCCTGAAGACTACATGATAAAGGTGGAGATACTATTTAATTATTGGGGTGCAGAGGGCATAATAATATCATTTTACGATGGATCAACCATCCGAGATAGTGGAGAAGACTACCTAGACGAGCTAGTGAGGAAAAATATGGTTATTGCTGAAAAAAGTTATTTGAGTTCGAGATTACAATATTGTCAAATGCATGACATCATGAGAGAAGTATGTTTGTCTAAAGCCAAAGAAGAGAAGTTTTTTCAAGTTATCAAATTTGCTTTTTGGAGTCGAGGAAGACCTTTGGATACAATCAGCTCCAAGCTTCCGAAGTTTACCATTGCTGAGGGTGTTAGAAGGAGGAAAGTTACCTTCCAGCATTGGACAACTCATCCACTTGAGAATCTTGAGCTTATTCAATGCTGGGGTATCTCATCTACCTTCTTCTCTGCGGAGTCTTAAGCTTCTTCTCTATTCGAACTTAGAAGTTTCTGAGAAATCACTTCAAGTCCCAAATGTTTTGAAAGAGATGCTAGAACTGAGGTGCCTTATCTTATCTTTTCGAATGGATGCTAAAACGAAGTTGGAATTGGGTGATCTAGTGATTTGGAGACATTGTGATTTCGTGCTTTTGTAGGAAGGAGAATGGTGTGCTCAAAAGGCGGATTTTGTCAATTGTGTGAGCTAGTGTTATTTAAGTTGGAAGAGTGGATAGTAGAAGAAGGGTCGATGCCATGCCTTCGCACTTTGACTATACATGATTGCAAAGAGTTAAAGGAGCTTCTAGAGGGCTCAAGTACATAACATCCTTAAAGGAACTGAAGTTCGAAAGGATGAATAGGGATTGGACAGGGAAATTGTCTGAAGGCAGAAAAGATTACTACAAAGTCCAACATATTTCATGTGTTCAATTTATCGAATGTGACGACGAAGAAAGAGAATAAATATTAGCATTTGTTGGTTTGCTACTTTGCTGCTCTTTCTCCTTGGACTTTGTAGTTCACTGGCGATGAAGAATTAATTTAGCGATTATGCTGCCAGTTTTGTTGTTCTTACCGCTTGCGATTACGCTACCATAGATTAAAGTGCTTAAAGCTATATAGGGAGGTGGGTGTTGGTGGATGTATGTGACATGTTATATTGATTAAAGGAAGTAATAGACATCTCAAAAGAGTCTTATTGATTAGATTAATATCATATACCCGATTCAAGTAACAATTGCTGATTGCGCCAGCCTTGTGGCTAATAAGTAATAACCCTTCTTATAATTGGTTCAACCCTTAGGTTAACTTAGATATCTTTTAAGATCTATCTCTGAAGTCAAACCACGGACTTGAATGTCTAAGTAAAACTTGTAACAAATTTTAGATCTATGGGTTTTTGTTTGCGGTTATGAGGTTGTTATGCCTTTAAAGATTTATTTCCGCAAGAGGAGTAAGGAAAAGAGTCAAAGAAAAGAAAAATCAGAAATCCAGGTGGCAAAGATGATGATGTGGCATAAACACAATCAGATGCAGGACCACAAGGAGACAAATGGCAATGAGGATGGGCGCAAAGCAGTAGCTGGAGAGGGCAAACGAAAGGACATTGTGTTGTCTACTGACATAGCAGAAACAGACAAACCATGTTGTAGCAAAGGAGGTACCCAGGAGACAGGAAACTAGGGTATTGAATGCATATAAAGAGTGTGGCAGCCTAGCAGTGGAGGACAGTTTTTTGGTAGTGAACGTTGGGCTAGCTCGTAAGGGGTTAGAGGCAATATTTTCTCGGGAGAGGAAATATTGATATCTTTTTTCTGTTCTCAGTTTAATAAGCTTTGTAATCACAACTCTTGCATTTATTCAGAAACTTTCTTTACATCTTTGAGAAATACAAGAAGGCAACGCGAGAGAAAATACATAAAGCTGGTGACTTTATCAATTAGAATCCTCAGATCTTGGCTAAAGCATAACAACTAGTGCGTGAGTAAGAACACAGAAGATGACGACACCTACACCGTTACCTCCTCCGGACAGAGAAGAAAGCGCCGCCTCCCGCCACTCTCCTGACTCGGCGGTAACACAACACAACATCAAAGAACTCTTCCGCCATTTAAAGGAAATGGAAAAAGGACAGAAAGCTGTGGTTACCACCTTGGAAGGCTACAAGAAAAAATGGAGCGGATGGTGAACATGAGTGTTGCAAGAGCTCTTCAAACTCCAGCGAGGTTTCCTCAGTGTCCACCAAACCCCTATCAAGCACGGGAGTACAACCAGTACCACATACAGGACAAAAGACCGTTTCAAGATGACGATAGAAACAACACTCCAAATCTGCAACTCGAACACCATCAGAACCAACCAGCCGACCAGAAGGAACACCAGCCGGACAAGCAACCTTCGCCGAACGATGGCATCATCAGGAAACTCGAAATACCCATTTTCGAAGGTGAGAACGCTTTCGCCTAGCTTTCAAAAATTGAATATTTTTTTCGATTCGTAACCTATTCCGACGGCGGCTTGATTTGGCGTCTCTAAGCCTTGATGGACCAGTGATTGGGTGGTTGAATGCTGAAATGAACCTTCAACCTTTTCTCAACTGGGGCGAGTTCAAGGACCGCCTCCTGCTCCGATTTGGCAACGTCGACTGTCGTGGCCCAAGTCAGATGTTGTGCTACGTCAAACAAACTAGGCCTATAGCAGAATACGTGGCCCAATTCGAAGAGCTAGTCTCACAAGTTCGAAACCTTGATGAGCTTACTTTTGAAGGTATTTTTTTAAATGGACTAAAACAAGCCTTATGGACCGTAGTGGAGATGAGAAGGCCCAACAACCTTTCAGAAATGAGGGCATATGCTCTCACGATGGAAGCCAAGCCCTTAACCAGAGTCCTAATTAAAGAAATCAAGAGCGAGAGTAGAGGTCATCGTCCACCGCTTCACACAGAGCAAAGAACTGGGAATCCTACTGCTTGGCGTACGAGAGAAATTCAGCAAGCCCACCCATCTACAATGGACAAAAACAATCACAGAACAACAAATAAACCGAGATACACCAATGATCGTGAATTGGAAGAGAAGAAGAGACAAGGTCTTTGCTTCAAATGCGACGCTAAATGATCGAGGGAGCACTCAAAAGTCTGTCCAAAATGATATCTTCAGCCTCTCACCGTTATAAATGGCTACGAGGTAGAGATACTAGACAAGAACATGGAAGCCATGATGTTACCCGAAGACGAATAACCATTGCTCTTTCCTGACGACGAAGTTGATCCGTGTGTGATGATACTTTCTCTGAATTCCTTCTTGGGCATTGACTCACCAACCACACTCAAACTCTGAGCTTTGATGGGTTCACAAGAAGTCATCATGATGATTGACAGTGGGGCGACCCATAATTTCATCTCCCCTGAAACAGTAGTTCATCTCTGTCTTCCTTTGTATGAAAAAGTCGCTTTTAAATTAGATTGGGAACTGGGATAGTAGCTCGTGTTGTGGGCGTCTGTCAGGATGTCCAATTTCAGCTAGCTAGGGCGCATTTCACAGAAGACTTCGTGGGGAGAAAAAAACCTTCATAAATCACACGTTATGGGCTCATCAAGACACCACAGAGACGTATACTGCTCTCATTAGATGGCAATTGCTTTGAGTAGCACCTCAGATACAAATTTTGATATGGACTCCATACTAGCATCTCTATCAAACTTGCTTTAGTGTTTCTCTCCCGTCATTTCGGAACCTCACGGACTACCACCACGTCGCAACAGAGATCACGCAATTCCACTCATTCTAGGCACTAAGGCAATATCAGTCTGCCCCTACAGGTACCCTTATGCCCAAAAAGAAGTCAATGAACGCTTAGTAGCTGAAATATTGGCTGCCGGGACGATTAGACCAAGCACTAGCCCTTTCTCGAGCCCTGTCTTGCTCGTCAAGAAAAAGGACAATACATGGCATTTTTGTATCGACTATAGAGCTCTTAATCGCATGACGATTCCGAATAAGTTCCCCATCCCTGTCATTGATCAGCTCCTAGATGAGCTACATGGAGCCACAATTTTTTCAAAAATAGATTTACGCGCGGGATATCTCCAAATACGCATGACGGATGAATATATCCACAAGACGGCGTTTCGCACTCACGAGGGCCACTCTGAATTCCTTGTAATGCCCTTTGGACTTATGAACGCCCCAGCCACTTTCCAAGCTTTGATGAATGAAGTGTTCAAGCCATTCCTCCGCAGCTTTATCTTGATCTTCTTTGATGATATCCTCGTGTTCAACAAGTCCTTAGAAGAGCACATCCTACACTTACAGTAAGTGATGGAGGTTTTTGTCAAGCACCACCTCTTCGCCAATCAGAATAAATGCCTCTTCGGATAACACTCACTTGAATACCATGGTGACATCATCTCTAACACCGGCGTGGCTACAGACCCAACAAAAACAGAGGCTATTCGCACTTGGCATGTTCTTCGTACTGTTAAAGAGCTGCGTGGCTTCCTTGGACTAACGGGATATTACCGGCGCTACCTCCGAGGTTATGGAGAAATAGCTCACCCACTCACAGGCTTGTTAAAAAAGGACAGCTTCATGTGGTCACAAATAGCACAATCGGCGTTCGATACTTTGAAAACATCCATGTGCTCTGTTCTGGTCCTTCAACTACCAGATTTTACATAAGAATTTGTAGTGGAGACGGATACATCCAGCACAGGGCTGGGAGCTGTGCTATTTCAAGGTACGAGCCCAATTGCTTTTTTCAGCTATGGCCTCAAACCCAGGGAGCAGCTGCGATCAACCTATGAACACGAGCTTATAGATATTGTGATGGCGTTAAACAAATAGCAACACTATCTCTTAGGCAGGCACTTCGTGGAAGCCACAGACCAGTAGAGTTTAAAACATCTTCTAGAACAGCGGGAAGTCTCAACAGATTACCAGAAGTGGCTGCTCAAATTGCTTCACTTCGATTTCGAAATACGATACAAACCTGGTTTCGCTAACCGTGTTACTGATGGCTTGTCCCGCATCCCTCAACAAACGTGGACCTGCAATTCTTCTAGTTTTATGGCTTTGACTTTGCCAACCTCTGTCGATGTGGCTACTCTATATCACGAGATTGACAACGATGCCATTTTGCAGCGATTAACCAATCAGGTTAAGCAGAGTGGTCCAACTAAACTGGGGTATGAATTAAAACATAACCGACTTTGGTACAAAGAAAGATTGATTATTTCTAAAACTTCATCTTTCATCCCGATGCTTCTACAAGAACTCCACAGCAGCCTCGGCGGCGGCCATGCGGCTATACTCCGAACGACAAAGAGAATACAATAGCTTGTTCACTAGGAGGGTCTGCACCGAGACGTCACAAAATTCGTCACGGAATACAGCATTTGTCAACGCCACAAAGGAAAAAACTGAAATTTTCTACTGCTTATCACCCTGAAACAGATGGGCAGACTGATGTTCTAAATCGCATTTTGGAGGGCTACTTAAGGTGTTTTTCTTCCTCACATCCAAAGACATGGAACAAGTTCTTACCATGGACTGAATTCTGGTATAACTCGTCTTACCATTCAGCGCTTCGCACCACTCCTTTTCGTGTTATTTACGGACGCGATCCACCTGCATTACTGCGCTTTGAGGAGGGTTCCACCAAGAAATTTGAATTAGAAAAGTTATTGAGAGAATGAGATACCATGTCAGCTGAGATCAAGTCTCACCTCACCCGTGCTCAAGACTCCATGAAGAGGGCAACAGATCAACACAAGCGAGATATGGAATTCACGGTGGGCACTAAGGTTTTTCTGAAGCTTCGTCCTTACAGACAACAGTCACTCACTCACAGGCTTTGCAAAAAATTGGCAGCCAAGTTCGATGGCCCATTCGTCATCACTGAACACATTGGCAAAACAGCTTACAGACTCCGTCAACCTCTGGGTTCAAAGATTCATGATTTCTTCCATGTTTCACTCCTCAAAGAAGTTATTGGCTCCGTGGAACCGGCTGATCACTTACCTGCAGCAATCTTCCACACAGATGACATGGCGGTGGAACATGCGGAGGTACTAGATACGAGATACAACATCACAAGCAACTTGGAAGCACTCATATAATGGAAAGAATTTGTTGCAGAGGATAACAAATGGGTCTTAGTTAAAGACCTGCTTCAGCAATTCCCCGATTTTGAGCTTGGGGACAAGCTCGCCCTTAAAGGGGGGATTAATGTTATGCCTTTAAAGATTTATTTCTGCAAGAGGAGTAAGGAATACAGTCAAGGGAAAGAAAAATCAGAAATCCAGGTGGCAAAGATGATGATGTGGCATAAACACAATCAGATGCAAGAAACACAAGAAGACAAGTGGCAATGAGGATGGGCGCAAAGCAGCAGCTGGAGAGGGCAAAGGGAAGGACATTGTGTTGTCTACTGACATGGCAGAAACAGACAACCCATGATGTAGCAAATGAGGTACCCATGAGACAAGAAACTAGGGTATTGAATGCATATAAAGAGTGTGGCAGCATAGCAGTGGAGGAAAGTTTTTTGGTACTGAACGTTGGGCTAGCTTGTAAAGGGTTAGAGGCAATATTTTCTCGGGAGAGGAAATATTGATATCTTTTTTCTGTTCTCAGTTTAATAAGCTTTGTAATCACAACTCTTGCATTTATTCATAAACTTTCTTTACATCTTTGAGAAATACAAGAAGGCAACGCGAGAGAAAATACATAAAGCTGGTGACTTTATCAATTAGAATCCTCAGATCTTGGCTAAAGCATAACAAAGATCCTCAAGCTTTTATCTTCTTATTTGAAATCAAAGGACTGTGCCATTGATACCTTTGCTGCTGATCTTGTAGTTATGGAGTTCCATTGACTTTAAACTGGAGAATTATTGTGAATTAGCAATCATGAAGCATTGTTATGTGTTAGTTAAATTTGAAAGGCATAGAAGTGTTTTTTGTAATTATATAAATAGAGATGTTTCAGAGAGATATGTTTTTTTTTTTTGGGTTCAGGTTATCATATTAAACTAGTAACTTTATATTTAGCACTAAAAGCATGAGCTTGCTCAAATATCTTTTTTTTTTCCTATGTGAACTCTTATTACTACAAAACTAAGTAATAATAAATGCTCAATTTGAGAATTTGAAACTAAAAATGCTATAGATGATCAATCAAAAGAATATAAATCTTATCTTTAAGTGTGGCTGCAAGCTAACCATGACTGTGTTTTTAATATGATAACCTGAAACAAATAAACATAGATTGGTTGTTTAATTTTTTTCAAATAACTTATTACAAAATATAAAACTAGTAACTTTTACCTTTTTTTTTTCTTTTTTTTTTCTTTTTGCTGTTTGTGGTCAAAAATGCACTTCATTTATCACTTAAACAAATATTTGATCAATATCTTGAAATCAATAAGGAACATAAGTGCAAATAAAGGAAAAAAAAACAGAATTCTTCTCAGGAATATTATTTTTGTATTTCCCATAGTAGGAGTGGGCGATCGATTCGAGGTATTTGGATTTTCATATTTTTGGCTTTAGATCTCTAGGCCTCATTCGGGTATTTTACATATTTGGTTCGGGTTACTTCGGATTCGGTTCGGGTTTATTATATTGGTTAGGGTTCAAGTTACTTTGGACTCAGGTTCAGATAGGATATTTTGAACCCGAAGTAACCATTATTCTTAAAATGATCCGAAGTACTAATTACCAGACCAAATTGTGTTTGAACTTTCAAACAAGTCATAATTCATACAATCATACATTCACTTAAAACAAACCGTAGTCTATACTCATCAAAACACACATACACTTAAAACAAGCTACAATCCATCAAATCCATGAAGATTATAACTTTATAAGAAAGGAAGAACACAAATCCATGAACCTTCTTTTACATCATGTTTCATCAAATTTCAAAATTGAAATGATCTTAGAACCAAATACTAACACTAATGGCAACTATAAAATTATAAACCTAGGGTTATACATATGTGTATATATTCAGGTATATTCGGTTTGGTTCGGGTTTAGAGTATTATCCTAATCCAAATCCGAATCCGAATCCAAAATACCATAACAACAAAATCTATTTAGGTATTTCTCAATAACGGGTTCCGAATCCGAATCCAAAATATCCTATGGATTTCTCAACAAAATCCATAGGATATTCTTGAGATTTTAACCCATAAAACCGCAAGTGCACGGTTAAATACAATTGTAGTAATACGGGGTCGATCCACAAGGACTGAAAATAACACACAAAGAGTACAAGACTAAATATAATCTAAGCGTAATCATAGAAGTTGAGGGGTATGATTCCTAAGCTAACATGCATAAAATAAATAAAGCAATAAATTAAACTAACTAAGAATAAACTAAACTAAACATAAATTAAATAGCATGAATTAAATAAAATAAATTGATTGCATAAATAAATATTTACAAAATACGGGTGATAGTCGATTTGTCAAAAAATCTAGATCTAGGGTTCATGTTCTACCTAACAAGTTAATGTTTATCATTCTAGGAATTTTTCATGTCTCGCTAGTCCACTTTTGTGGTATGCTAGTCTCTATATCCAAACCCACTCTCGTGGCGAATGAACATGCAATTCATACAATCCCATCATCGAATACTAAGTATTCCTGGACTTTTAGAAAAGGCACACAAAGTGAATGATAAGATCTATTTCCAGAATACAGCCCACTCTCGTGGCGAAGCATCCCTAAGATCTTAATCTAACTTGATCAGGGCTAGATCAATATTTACTTTATCAAACAACAAACTCAACCATAGCTAATACTCCCAACTATGCAGATCTGAGATCTCTATCCACTCTCGTGGCGCAGGAAATTTCTAATAGTACAACCATACCTACTGGATTCGGTTATACACTTGAACATCTCCCATAAAAGAATACTTAGCATTAAGATGCATAGAAAAGTAGCTAGAGCGATTAAGAACAAACAAGCATATATTAAACCCTAAAAATAGATCCCATCATCGACCACCATCCTAGTGGTCTAAAAGATCTACTCTAAAACAAAAGAGAAGAAGTAAAAAGAAGAACTCTTTATTAGATATGAAATGGTGGCTACAAGGATAAGAGATGTGTGTCTATCTCGGTATTAATGAGATTACAAGTGTTTATATAGTACTATGGTTTTTTAGAACTCTCTATGTCGTCCTTATCTTATTTCTGGAGGCTTAAAATTCGAGATGACAAGTTGCCCAAATCATAACTCGCCACGTCATCGAAATCCCTTATTTTTCGGCCTAGCATCGACCTTGATAGGTCGATGTAGGGGTCAATTCTCCTCCTGCTTCTTCTGGCATCGGGCTTGACACGTCGATGTCTCGTCCGGGAGGTCTCCCAGGAATTCACATCGACCTTGATAGGTCGATGTGGCGGTCGATTCTGGCTTCCTGGCTTTGACTAGTCGATTTTTCTTCCAAGATTTCTCTCTGGAAATTCTTCAGACTCAATATCGACCCCACATGTTGATTCTGGGGTCGATTCTGCCTTCTTTGGACTCTGTGAAATCCTTCTCCGAATGTGCATGATCCAAGTGGCGGTGCCAAATCTCCTATAGGTTCTAACAGACTCCAGAAATATTCTAAACATCAACTTTTAGCTCCAAGTACCTAGAAACATATAAACACACTAAAACTACATTAAATATTAGTTATAAAGGATAAAACTAACTTATTCTAAAGCAAAAAAGCATGTAAAATATGATGCTATCAGTTGGTGTGTTTTCGATGCCATCGCCGAATTCCATTTCTTCGCTCTAGTTTCTCTTCCTTGCTGGCTTCCTGCAGATCCTTGGTTTGTTTTGCATCTGTTGAGATTTCCAATTTGCTTATGGTGGATTCTCAGATCTGAGAACGACAGCTCGCTTCTCACCTTTTTTTGGAGTTGATGATGGTGTGTCGATGTGCTTCTGCTGCTTCGGAGTGGAGGGTTGAAGTGTTTAAGATGTGGATCATGGTGTGCTTTGGATCAAGCGATCGAAGCCAGCTCACATTCCGTCATCCTCTATTGCTTAGGAGTTAATTCCGACCTCTCCAAAAGCTTTTGGTCGGTTTTTGGAGTCTTGCTACGGTTTCCTTAGTGCAAGGTGAAGAGATAGTTGTTTAGGAAGTGTTTTCCAGTAGTTTATGTGCTTGAGGGTTTGCGTTTGTTATTCAGGTTGTTTATTTGCCGATTTCTTCCTTGATTTTGGTGTGTTTCGATTAGATTTGAGTCTTGGTCCTTGTCTTTGCGTTCGTGTTCTAGATGAGAACAGGTCGTTTCTTTTAAGATTTTTTTTAGGTTTCAACGGATGCATAGTTTCACGTAGCCCCAGCCTAGTTCGGTCGAGTTGAATGGGACTCTGTCGGATTTCTCTCGTGTCGGATGAAGAAGTCTTATTTACTATGTGTGGAGAGATCAGCTTTCAGAGGCATAGGAGAAGTCAGATAGTGCGGTGGGATTGGCTGAGAGCATCTTGGTATTTCTCGTTCGTAGTTTCTTCAGAAGAGTCGTTGGTTTGCCTTTTTTGGTTCTCGTTTGGTTTAAGGGAGAAAAAGCTCATTTAATTCCTCAACTTTTTTAAATTGACACATTTATTCTTGAACTATTGTGTTAGCAAATTAATTCCTAATGTCAAAGTTGACTTATTTAATTTTTTCTCAACATAAATCAATGTTTGTTTAGTTAACAAAATTTCATTTTATCCCCAAAAGCGCTCCCCTTCACAACCTAGAAAAAAAAAAAAAAAAAAAAAGAAGCTCGTCGAGAAAGGAAGAGCTCACTCTCGCCGTCGTGAAGGTCGATTCTTCTTTGAATCATGAAGCTCCAAAATTCGTTCAGGTGACGAGTTGATTACCTATTTCTTCTTCGGTTTACTTTTTGATTTAAGTTCCTTTTTAGCCCAATTTTTCGAATTGATAACCTCATTTCATTTGCCCAGAATCGCCAGTAGAAGAAATCATGAAGAACACGAAGAAGCAATTCCTTTGCCAGAATCGTCGTCAAGATCTGTTAGTTTCTTTTCCTAATTTGTTACCTTTTTTCTTGCTCGGGTTTGTGTCTGATTATGTGTTTAGTATTTTTGGGAATTAAGTAAGTTCCACATTTAAATGTAGGAGGAGGAGTTCCACATTTAAATGCCTATCCTGGACGTGAATTTGGAAGATGAAGAATCGATGAAGGTAAGACTCTTTTGAAAAGACTTTGGTTGGTAAAGCAAAGTGAGTTTGATTCCTTTATACGGAATATATCACTTAGCCTTACATAAATGTGTTTAATGATATATTACACAAGTTCTCATCCTTAAACGGCAAGGAATTAGTTTTGGTAGAAATTAATATAACATGGTCTGAAAAGCAACAACAATAACAATAAAACATGGCTTGAAAAGTAAACAGCAACAACAATAATAAGCATTTGGTCTCATGTCCTAAAAAGCAGTAGGATGATTGTGTTATCCAAACAGAAGATGTTCAAGATTAGTAGCACTTTGAGAAGGTTGGGATGATTATGATGATTGACCCTACGATGAAACAAAAACTATGATTTAAAAACCAATACAGAAATCAAGCAAACACAAAATGGAAGTACAGAAAATACCTGATTCTTTCGTGGATGACCTCTTGCTCTTTTTTCTGGAGGAGGTGCAGATGGATTAGAGCATCTTGACTTATTATGTCCTTCTCTTTTACAATTTGAGCATGTCATAACACGGTCATATCGTGTTAGCTCATTCGGGTTAGATGAAGACTCGTGAACACTTTTTCTCCTAGCATGACCATGTAGTCTTCCACGATTAAATCTTGATGGTGGTGGTAACACCGGTAAACGGCATGTGCGTGTCCATAATTTCATGCCTTGTACTGGCCTCATACCATGAGCGTACAGTTGGCGCCACTTTGAAGTCAAGTAGTAATCAAAGACATACTCGTTGAGATCTAATCTTGTTGTTGTATTCATATCCACACAGTAAGAATCACCATGATATTTTATCTCATGCAAACTTCCTGTAGTCATGTACCTTATACAATCCTTAGCTCTTTGTCTATTAAGTTCAATTTTTTTTGTCTACTCTTGGTGTGAACCGTTTTTTTCACCTATTGGTTAAAACGGTCTTATTTGCATTTCTCTCCATGCATTTCCTCCTAACTTCTGTCAAAAAATCAAGCAAAGGTTTCCTCCTTGACTCTCTTATGTTTATATTGAAAGATTCCGACAGGTTGTTCAAATAATCATTGCAACAAGATCCAGTTTTGAAAAAAGCTCGAGACCATGTTGATGGTGCATAGTATTGTAGTGAATCAAATGCACCTTGGTTGTATTTTTTCAGTGCTTCTAGGTTATCAGCAAATGCGTTTCTTGTATAGCTCCTAGCTATTTTCCAGAATAAACGCTCAAGCTCAATGTCTTTGTTTGTCTTCTTCCAGTTGTGCAAAATGTGCCTAGCACACATTCTGTGTTCAACTTTGGGAAGCTCATCGTGAACTGCATTTAATAAACGCTGTCACAAAAAAAAAAAATTAGATGAACGTTAAAAGTCTGTTATAAACAAGTGTTAAACGTTAAACACGAAAAACACGAAATATAACTTACAATATGTTTATCTGAAATGATGGTGATGTCTACTCCATCTTCAAGTGTCAAATCTTTTTTCAGAAGTTGCACAAACCACAACCAATTATCAATATCCTACACTTCTACCACTACCCATGCAATTGGAAATATTCTGTTATCACCATCTCTACCAACTGCTGCTAACATTTGGCCTTTGATATCCCATTTCATAAATGCACCATCTAATCCAATAATAGGCCTACATGACTGTTTCCAAGATGTTTTCAATGCATCGAAACATAGATAGATACGGTAGAAATGTTGTAAGCTACCAGGAAATGGCCTAGGAATGGTCTCAGTCTCTATTGTGGAACCTGAATTAAATGTACGAATCTCTTGTTGGTAATCCCATATTCTAGCAAAATGAGATGTATGACTGGCCTTTTCTCTTATCTTTTAGCAATTTCTTCGCTCTTTTACACTGATGCACGGTGACAATCATATTGTACTCTATCTTGATTTCATCTACCATCTCTTGAGATTTAATCTTTGGATTCAGTCTTAGTCTTTCCTCAAACAGCTGTGCAATAGTTCCACTTGTCAAAAGCTTTGTGTAACCAGATCTTACACAAACATGTTCATTGTGAAATAGTCTTATCATAAGCTTGCTTTTCCTCTTCTCAAAAGAGCAATAAACTCTCCATGAACACTTTTTTTCAATGTGTTGTGTGCACTTTGCACCAAGCGTGTCTGAAGATGACTTATACATTTTGATACCGTATTGAGTCTTTAGAGAATACCTAAGGAGTGCATACTTGAATTCATCTGCATTGTTGAATGTCTTATACAAACATAACATTTCATCAGAATGATGGCCATTGTGCATTGTCGTCTCTGCTTTCTCTGCGTCATCATCAGTCAATGGATTCGGAATCGTCTCGTCGTTCCACATATCATCACCGCTGCCGTCAGTTCTATTACCACTTGAAGCTTCACACGCATCATCCCCAAAATGGTCTTCTCAGTTATTGCATATTTCATCATCGACGAGATTTTCTTCCTCCACTGGAACTACAACCAAACATTCATCTTCCTCTCTATATCCTCTGCTATCTTCGACGATAACTGGACAATCATCTTCGTCAACACTCGAAGCACCAGAATATTCAATTTCGTCTTCAATTTGGGCTTTAGGTTTCCTTCGAATTGGGAGCTTGCACCTTCTTTTAGGCATGATACTCAGCAAAAAAGGTAAATCTGAGAAGAGAAAAATATACAAATAACAATGAATCGACTACAGTTAAAATCTGAAACGAGATTTATACCAAAACGAATCTTGGACCTTCACGACGGCGAGAGTGAGCTCTTCCTTCCTCGACAAGCTTCTTTTTTTTTTGGGTTGTGATGGGGAACGCTTCTAGGTTTTATTAGATTTGGGGATAAAATGGAAATTTGTTTAATGAAGCTTCTTATCTTAAACGGTTCTGTTAACTAAACAAACGTTGATTTATGTTGAGAACAAATTAATTAAGTCAACTTCGACATTAAGAATTAATTTGCTAACACAATAGTTCAGGAATAAATGTGTCAATTTAAAAAAATTGAGGAATTAAATGAGTTTTTTTCCTGGTTTAAGGTCCTATCTTTTGGAAATTAGGAATTGATTTGGATTTGTAGTTGTCCTTTCTTTTGGATTAGCCTTTATCTTCCGAAAATTAGGAATTGATTTGGATTTCTAGTTTTCGTCGGATTATGTTTCTGGAAATTTTTATTTTTGTCCACCAGCTTTAGCTTCACTTGTTTGGACTATTTTACTTCTATGGTCGAATATAATCTATCAGTTGACAAAAAAATTCTATAGTTGACCTAATTTTTTAATAGGCCACAATACCATTCATAGAGAAGATACGACGTCATGATAAACTGTCGGTGTCTTAGTGAGGTCAAAAACGACGACGTTAAAGCAGATTCACATGTCATCTTCCAAGTGTGAAGCTCTCTCTAATTAAATATTTTTCCAAAAGAAGAAAAAAAAACTAATTTTTCTCTGCAATTTGCTTTGATTCCAATTGAAGGGACGCACGATTTTAATGGCAGTTTAACGGGAGCACTACTCTCTCTCTCTTTCCAAATCCCAAAATCAAACTCTTTCCCTTTTTTTTACAAAAGTGTTCATCTTTCTTATTTTCCCAGAAAAAAGGAAGAAGCTAATTCACATTCTCAAAGCTGCTCTCTTGATCAAGGTAAAGTTCCAATTTTAAAATATACATTTTGTTTGTGATTGTTCATTTTTTAGTGTAACGTTTCATAATTGAATTTTAGGGTATTATTTGCTTAGATCTATTCCAATCATTATGCATTTAATAATGTAATGCTAGATTCATGATTTTTTTTTTTCCTCGATCTGATCGGATTTGGATTAGTATATTTTTTTTTTTTGAGATCTGAGATTTAGGTTTTGATTCTTGGAATAGGTTGAGCAAGTATGTTTAGATCTTCACCAAGAAGAGGACAGAGATCAAAGGGTTTCAAGGTGAAGCATTGTATTCAATTGACTCTGTTACTTAGTGTGGGAATATGGTTGCTTTATCAAGTGAAGCATTCTCATGAGAAGAAAGCTCAGTTTGAACAAAGTGCAAAGATTGTTGTTGGGGATGATAAAGTTGTGAAGCTTGGGAGGAAAGATCTTAACCCTCGTGTTGAGGAAGAGGAAGCTGAGGATCAGGGAAGTAGGATTGTTGAGAGTTTTAGTGGTGGTGATTCGGGTAATGGGGATGATAAGGAGAATGAGATTGTAGTGGGAGGTGAAGAGAATAAGGACAAGGAAAGTGAAGGAAATGTGTCGAATGAGGATTCGAATATTGAGATTGAGGAGAAGAAAGATAATGGCGGTGTAGACGAGAGTGAGGTTGAAGCGAAGAGAGATAATCGCGGTGGTATGGAAGAGAGTGAGATCGAAGAGAAGAGAGATAATGGCGGTAGTACAGAAGAGAATGAGAAGAGTGGTACAGAAGAAAGTGAGGTTGAGGAGAAGAAAGACAATGGAGGTACAGAGGAGAGCGAGGAGAGTAAAGAGAAGAGTGGTACAGAAGAGAGTGAGGTTGAGGAGAAGAAAGACAATGGAGGTACAGAAGAGAATGCGGAGAGTAAAGAGGAGAGTGGTACGGAAGAGAGTGAGGTTGAAGAGAAGAAAGACAATGGAGGTACAGAGGAGAGCGAGGAGAGTAAAGAGAAGAGTGGTACTGAAGAGAAGGATATAGAGGGTAAAACGAATAGTGAAGAGGCAAGGGAGAATAATTACAAGGGAGATGATGCTTCTAGTGAGGTAGTCCATGAGTCCGAGGAGAAGACTAATGAGTCGGAGAACGGTGAGAAAGTGGAAGACAAGTCGGGTGTAAAGACTGAAGAAGTGGAAGATTCTGTTATCAAGAGTGTTTTGCCAAACACGACGGATAATGGGGAAAGCAGTAGTGATGAGAAGACTGGTTCATCCTCAGGTAAGGAATCGGATTCCTCGGAGGAAATAAAATCTGAGGGTGAATCTATGGAGAAGAATGAGTTGTTGGAGAAGGAGTTCAATGATTCTAATGGTGAGTCTTCTGAGACCGCGAAATCAAATGGTTCTGGAGACGGAAGTTCTCAAGAAACTAGGAAAGAAGAAGATGGAAAAGAGAAGGTAGAATCTTCTGAAGTGTCATCTCAAGAGGAAAGTAAAGACAAGGAGGAAAGTGAGACAAAGGAGAAGGAAAAATCTTCGTCTGAAGAGGAAATTAAAGACAAAGAAACTGAGAAAAAGGAGAAAGAAGAGTCTTCGTCGCAAGAGGAAACTAAAGACAAAGAAACCGAGGCAAAGGAGAACGAAGATTCTTTGTCCCAAGAGAAAAAAGAAGACAAGGAAACGGAGATAAAGGAGAAAGAAGAGTCTTCTTCCCAAGAGAAAAACGAAGACAAGGAAACTGAGAAAATAGAGAAAGAAGAGTCTTCGTCCCAAGAGGAAACTAAAGACAAAGAAACCGAGACAAAGGAGAAAGAAGAGTCTTCGTCCCAAGAGGAAACTAAAGACAAAGAAACCGAGACAAAGGAGAAAGAAGAGTCTTCTTCCCAAGAGAAAACCGAAGAAAAAGAAACCGAGACAAAGGAGAACAAAGAGTCTTCGTCTCAAGAGGAAACTAAAGACAAAGAAAACGAGAAGATTGAGAAAGAAGAGTCTTCATCGCAAGAGAAAACTAAAGACAATGAAACTGAGACTAAGGAGAAAGAAGAGTCTGTGTCCCAAGAAGAAACTAAAGACAAAGAAACCGAGACAAAAGAGAAAGAAGAGTCATCGTCCAACAATTCACAGGAAAATGAAATTACTGAGATTGAGAAGAAGGAACAGGTCGAGGAAAACGAGAAGAAGACTGACGAAGACACAAGTGAATCTAGCAAACAAAGTAGCGATTCAGAAACTAATCTTCCTCAAGAAGTAAAAGATGTTCGCACCGATCTTGAAACTTTGCCGGATTCTGGCAATGGAGGGAACAATGAGAGTGTTGCGGCTGAGTAAATCTCCTCTGGTTGATCAAATTCTCTCATTTGATGTTGTTTAGTAGAGTTTACGAATTGAATTTTGTGTCATGTAATTTGTTGTAATCTTTTCTTAACATATTATGGGTTGTCATTCTCAGAGCATAAGGTAGCTCTTTTTCTTTTGTACCGAACACATGATTTTTTTGTCTTTAAACAATTCTTGAAACTTCATTGTCTCGTGAAAATAAAGATTTTAGTTAACCAACCAAAACAACTCAACGACCAAAGGACAAGTATATTTTTGGTCACAACATTAGAACAAAATTATAGATTAGGATCTTAGTGATACACATGTATTTAGATTAACGAAAACACTTCAATTTGGCTAATTATATAGTTTGTTTGTTAATCATGGTGCATGACAGTCTTTTGGACAGTGCGGTCAAAATTTTCTTCAAGTCACTTTTCATCGTAAATGATGAAGTCTCGTGTGTTTATCTAATTTTGATGTTAGAAATTTGCAGATATGCATGCGGTCCAAAACTTTCATTTTGTTAGCTAGGTGTGTTTAGGGACAAATTTTATTTTATTTTTAAATCCAAAAATATTAAAACAAAATCTATGGATTAAATTTATTTTATTTATTAAAAAGAAAAAAAAGAGAGTTTGGCTGGCCAAAATATTTGTAAAAATATAGTAAATTGTAATACGTATACCACATTTATTATATTCACCATTCAATTTTTGTTTCGCTCGTTCCGCACCGCTTATTCTCCGGCTCGTGTCGTACTTGAACTGCATTCTCATTTATGACCTGTTTGTTCCGATTTGCTGTCACCATTTAAAACTTTAATTAACATGAAACATATTCCTGCATATTCGTCCTTAGAAATGATTTTATACATACGCGAGGAAAATAATCAAACTTACAAATCCTACCATCTATTAGTATATTTAGTTTTCTACAAATAAAAAATTTGAGTACCTAGGATTGTATAGCGACACCCATCACATTCTTGTTCTTGAGATTTTGAGGGTAATCATTACATTTCATTATTACTAATTGCGCGTGTTTGTATGATAGTACAGGAGTTTGTGCTACATTTCAATGCAGAACAATCTAAAGAGGAAAACATACTTTGGTGAAGCATATATGTAATTCAGATTCCCTTACATAAATCAATCGATAGCAGTCAGTTTCTCATTTGGTCCCAAGTTTTCTTTAAGGAGAATCGAAGATAAAACTTTCAGGTAAACAAAACATTATACATGCATACTTCTCTTCCATCACGTTGTGTGTTAGTTTCTTAATCTTAAAGAGTTAATTTCATTAATAACATACGGATTATAATTTTCGACCGACCTAAAGATATCATTTACACAGCCAATCACCAATTACGAAGATCATACTCGACCAATCTCCTAAAAGAAAAATAATGTTTATCTAAACACATAGACATTTAGCAATTTACATTAGCTATAATACCCCAACCAATCATTTTTAGCTGATCTAACGGTCATAAAGCAGCAGATGCCTCAACGTCGTCACTTCTCCCCGTTTCCCATGATCATCTTCCTCCGTACACGTGTCTCCATCGTCCATCTCCTCACCGCACTCACCGCCAAACGCGTACACCACATCCCGCGATAGCGTCTGCTGAGCATACGTGTCTCGATCTACACCGTTCATCATCATCATATCGCGAACCTCATCTTCCGTCCATCCTCCTTCCCTCAGCTTCCAAAACGCGTCGTCCAAATACGCCGTTAACCCCTCACAACCCAACGCGCTCCACCACCGGCGCGTGGGATCACGCGCAACCACCACCGATCTCCCTCTCTCCGCCACGTCACTCCAAAACTCCACTCTCCGTCGTCGTCGTATTCGTCGTTTCTCCGTTTGAGTTTCCGTTTCCGATCGACCGAGTCCCTTGAGAAATCCAGCGACGTCGCAACTCAGAACTCTAACTCCGTCGCCGTCGATTTGAAAAACTGGATTTCCCGCCAAATTCGGCGTCGTCGAAGGGATGTAGAAATCTCCGTAGACGGGGACGAGAACCGGAGCGATCTCAACCAATTTCCTCACGAGCGATAAAGCCTCCGCGTCGTTTCCGGGTCGGATCCCCCAAGAATCGACCCAGAATCCGTTTCCGACGACGATTTTGGAGAGATGAAGAAGAGGGAGAAGGAGACTATTCCGGTTCAATCCGGTTCGCCAATTGGGGAAATTAGTACCAACCGGAAGACCGGTTTGAAGAATCGAACGGAGATCAAGAGGGAAGGAGAAACCAAGAGAAGATTCAACCGCTGAGATCTCTTGATTGGTGAGCCCAGGTGATACGTGGATACCGGTTAGAGATTTCAAATGGTTAATTATGGTTTTGTAGTAAACCGGAGACGGAGGCTTATTAACGGAGGAGGATCGAATTGGATCTGTGGTAATGTGGCCAAGTGGGCTAATTATTCCGGCAAGACGATGATTCATCTTTTGATTCTTTGTATTATATGTTTTTAAGTTTTGAAACTAGTCAAAAGAGACTATTAATATATTTATAGAGGAGAATCAAATCTATTTCTTGATATGAACGATTTTGGAAATTATATGAAACGATTTTAAAAAGTTACGTAATAATGGAAACATTGGGAATTTTTAATAATACGTTGAAGTGAATAAAAGGAAATTAAAAACGTGTACTATTTATTATGTTTTGAATCTTACAGCAATTTTTAGCTATTAATTTCTATTTACAACTTTATTTTTCTTTATAAACTAAATTTATTTTGAGATTTATCAGTTTGCCCATGAAACTAAATTTACTCGGTTAACTTTTTTCAACTTATGGATCTAATGTATATATATATTTTGAATCTGAAAGTTGAATATTTGGAAAGCAATCCTAATGAAATGTAACAAATTAAGGAAGTACTCTAATGCCTAGAGATTTTGAAAATCTTGCACTAAATCAATAAATTAGTAACATTTCATAAATAAATGTCAAGCAATTAGTCGACAACTACGCATATTGGACACACTTTATTTGGTATTTTCTTCAAATTTTTTTTATCAATTAAGATCTCACATTGTAGAGCTATAAATAAGATTTTACAAGGTAACCTGAAATTCTTTCATGCTAATATTTTATTTTAAGAGAACTAATATTTGGAAACTAAATCTAATATAATTAAGATTAGATATCAAAGATAAATTTTTTTTTTAAAAAAAAACAATCTTTGAACATCCATGAAATGGTAATTCACGTGTCTATGAAATCGATTTTGCTATTTACCAAAAAAAAAAAAAAAATATATATATATATATATATATAAAAGGAAATGGTCATAATTTGAATTTAAACGTTAAAAATTTTATAAGTTGAATCTAAATAAAGAAATTTTTATAAACAAATATTCGCGAGTATTTAAAACAAGAAATACAATTGTTTTGATGGTTGAACTAAGTTTATTTTTTCTACAAGAATAAATAATGATGAAAAACCTTTTGGTGTTTCTAAATAATGATTAGGTAGGATTTTTAGACAGGTGATTAAAAGTTAATCCTCCTTTTTGGATTTTATTTGTTTACTTTAATTGACTGATTCGATCTGTTTAGCTTTTGGTATCCAAATATTTGTCATTGAAGACAGAATGTGTCGGCTCTGAGTCTCATGGGTTGGTTTTGTCTTATGTTTATTTGTGATTTCGCTTTTGCAGTGGAAATGGGGATATGCCCCATATAATCAAAGACCTTGCTTGATTGTCTCTTTATTAGATAGAAAGTAGAATTCATAGGAAAATAATTGTTTGAATATTGTGTAACAAACGACCATCTCAATCAAAAAAGGTTGAGGTAATTTTGAAATCTTTATGTGATGTCTTTTCAATATTCTCGGATGTATAAATTAATAACGGACACTACATATAAATTGAATGGAAAGATAGAGAAAATCGAAAGAGATTTTGTAGGTTTATTATTTGTCTCAATTATAAAATAATCGCTACAACCTTTTTATAATATGACGTTAAGAAATCCCGTAAATATTATCATAAAAACCGTAAATATGATCAAGGTACATGCACTTCAATTTCAAGAGACATGGATGATAGATCTTACGTTGTCATAGCTAGAGTTGGCTATCTTATTGACTAGAAGAACTATACATCGTTTTCTACTTTTTTTTTTTTCAACCGTGAATGATAAAATAGGTATCCACATTGGCAAGCCAAATCGGAGAGATATAGTCTATAAAAGTGAAATTGACAAATCTATATCTAGCATTACACATGTCAAAACGGTTTTAGAGTTTAAAAAACAAATCATTTTTCTAAGAAGAAAAAATTCATCTAACAACTAAAAAGAAGATGGTCATTCGGAGTTTCGGACATAAACCTCGTTCAAGCATATCTGAACAATTCGTCTTTAAAACGGTGGAAGAAACGCCCTAGCTCTAAATATTTGACAATACCAAATTTAGAGTTTATATTTATGAGTGCAAAGACGAAACAACTACTAGGATTGGACACAATTTATTTGTTACCTGGATTGTACTTCCTACTTGGCTAAAATATTCAAGTACCCGCTAAAATCAAGTCGTGGAATAAGTAAGATAATTTTATTATTTAGATAGATATCAAATCTCCTATATATTAATTGAGAATTAGTTTAACAAAATAACTTTATGTTTATGTAGAATATTACAACATTGTCATGCTGATGTGTCGTCATCAGAATATCTTAGATAATATATTTTATAGGACATTAATTACTAGAATAATTACATAATATATCATTAGATCACTCATATATAATCTGTTTTTATTTTAAATATTATAATCTTACCTAAATTTATTTTATTTATTTATGAAAAATCGATTAAGTAAATATTCCATAAAATTATTGCTGGTTTTATTGTTTCTTAAATTTAATTTTTAAATTTTTATTTTAAAAGATATTGTTTTAACTAAATAATTAATTAGTTAGTTAGATATGTAAAAACTTTAACTTTAGATATCAATTATTTATATAATAATATACTATTGAAATATTTTAAAATATTTATTTAATTTATTAAATTTTACAAAAAATTATAAATATTTTATCTCGTATATAACGCGAAAATTACCTAGTATCATAATTATTTTTAATACTTGCCATGTTACTTGTTTTACTTGCTTCTTGGTACAATAAATATTTGGTACCCTTTGAAAGAAGTAGTTATTTCACTTATTTGCATTTTAGTTCTAATACCAATAAAAACCCCAACTTACAAAAAATCCAAAGTTGAATGTGGAAAAAAAAAAAAAAAAAAAAACCAAAGTCGAAAAGGAAAAAGACTAACAAAACCCAAATATTTTTAATAGCCAAAACCCAAATATTTTAATAGCCAAAACCCAAATACTAATGTTAAAGCCCAATAACTAACTTCTAGTCATTAGATAATTGCATACGTTTACTAACTCATTTATAACCAGTAACAAGTCAGATCAAATAATTTTGAGTATTTTATCCCATGTGTAAACCTCACAGTATTTTATCCGATATGTTGCCTCTCTCGGTCTGCTGATTTCGGCTTCTCCGGTGTGGTTCGTATTCGCTCCTTGTCTCTATGTTTCAGAATGGATCGTGTCTGATCTTTCTATCAGGTTTCTGTCGAGGCGTTTCAAAGTCATTGCAGACTTAGCCGCATCTGAAGGATTTGTTTTAGGTATTGTACATTGGGGAAATCTTGTCGGATTATGAAGCCTTGGTCTCTCAGTTGGTGTGGTACCCTGGATTCACTATAGGAGCTCTCCGTTATCGAAGGTTCTCTGGAAGTGTTAGATGATTTGCAGGACAGATGTAATTATCTTTTCTCAGGTTATATCGTTATTGTCTTGTATGTTTAGGTTTATGAGTTCCCTTAGTATCCGGCATAGGTGAAGAAAAATTATGACCGTGAAGTTGACAAAAACTTCTAATATATTTGCATCTAACCTCATCTCTTTCATTAAGATGATATTCCAATATTTTTTTCCTATCTTTAGAATCCCAAAATAAATCTTTCAAGTTTTTTCACACATTATTTCAAATTTTATTTTTAAATATTTTTCTATCTGCAAGATTTAAAAAAAAAACTTAACATCAGCCTTTTTTTCTAGATCTTGAAAATAATAATAATAATAATAATACACAATCGTAAGGTTCATAGATGCATGACGTAAAACACAAATACTTTAATTAAAATAATCGAATGCCTAGAACGGAAGCGCTACTCATGACGCGTCCGGACATTCGATCCGAGGTTCCCGAACTCACCGAGACCTTAGACGGAGCATCCGAGGCGTCATGTTTCCTACTCACTTTTATTCAAAGCTTTTCAACCCGAATAAAAGCTCGTAGTTAGTTCGCTCGGACAAAGCTAATATCATTATCGAGAACTTAAGCTTTCGCATAAAACTTCCTTTATTTACAAAACTTAAGTTCACACAACAAAAACCGATTTACATGGCCAGTTTTTCGTACAAAAGGCTACAGCGGAAGTCTAACAAAAACAACAAGTTCAGAACATACGATTTTACAAGGTGGTATCAGAGCATGGTTTGCGATGCTCGTAAGAGACTTATTTTTTGGATTTTATCGAGTAAGGTGTCGCAAAAGACTATTAGGAAACACTGGCTTTGTTCCTCCTTTTCCTTGCTTAAGTTCTGACCTTTGTTCCTTTGTAGACTATGCCGCCGAGAAGAGCCTACAGAGGGAGTGGACGTTCGTGGGTTAATCCTAGTACCCCTGTGCTTGAATCAGACTCGAGTTCTTATGAGTCAGACCCATCTGAGAACCCTTCACCATGCGAGTCCGTCGGACAGACTTTGGGTAATTACGAGTACGAAGTGGATGAGTTGGATGCTCGTGACATGAGTGTAAATCAGAAGGGTGATGATGCGTCGTCAAGTACTGTAAGCGGGAGGCCGAATCAGACTAGAACAGAACCATCAACGAGAAGGAGAAGTTTATTCACGAGTCTTGTCAAAGGACTAATTGATCGTTTGGATCGTCGTGAGCATCGAACTTGTTCGAGTCATTCCGCTTTAGAGCCGGACTTCTTGAAGATAGTGAGAATGATGAAGACATTGGGGACGGAAAGATTTGAAGGTAGCACAGACCCCTTTGTAGCTGACGCTTGGATAAAGAACTTGGAGAAAAATTTTGAGGCTACACGATGCCCAGAAGCCTTTAAGAAAGATGTTGCCAATTATTACTTGGATAAGGATGCGGTAAATTGGTGGAATGCATTGGAAAGGCGTTTCGGAGGGTACTCAACCAGATACACATGGACGGAGTTTCGTAACGAGTTTATGAGGAAGTACTTCCCTCCAGAAGCTCGCGACCGGCTGGAAATTCAGTATTTCGGGCTCACGCAGGGTGATCGAAGTATCCGGGATTATGAAGCAGAATTTACTCGCCTCCGTCAGTACGCGAGTTATACACGTGGTGATGAGCCTTCGACTACCCGAAAGTTCCTGCATGGGTTACGACCAGAGATTTGGAGCCGTTTACAAGTGGTAGAGTTCACGGACCTGACTACCTTGGTGGAACGAGCCGTTAACGTGGAAGCGGGGCTTGCAGCAGAAAGAAGAGAAGCTGTGAGAACTAGTGGGGCTCGTGATATGGGAAACCAGAGGAACGCTATGCCTAATGATCGGGGCAAGAACGCAAGGATATCAACGAAACCCGTTGGTCAGTTGCGGACCTGTTACAGATGTGGTCAGCAAGGGCACACGGCCGCCGTTTGTAGAAGTGCAATGCCCAATGTTCAGCGCCCAGACATAGTGTGTTTTATTTGTAATGGAAGGGGACATTATGCGACCTCTTGCCCTCAGAGACAGTCGCAGCAGGCGTACCAGCCCTTGGCCATTCAGCCGCCGGTGAACCGTCCCACCCTAGGACCCGTGCCTAAGAAGCAAGCAACTCCAGGCCGAGTCTATGCGTTAGGTGGTGCTAAACCTGAACCGTCATGTCCTCCTAAAGGGCCCATTGCAGGTATGTTGGGTTCTTGACCTTATGATTTAATTGATGCGTTATGTTTACTTGATGGTTGAATACATATAGAATAAAGGACATATTGAATTGATGGATATTAGGAACTTTGCGTGTTGGTGGTATACTTGTGCATGTGTTATTTGATTCGGGTGCGACACATAGTTTCGTGTCACCCGAAATAGTGAGGAGTTTCCAGGGGATCTTTACGATAGTGAAAGTGAGTATGCCAATTAGAACACCCGGTGATCAAATCCTCCATGCCACAAGCAGTGTGTTGGGAGTTCCTATCATCATCGGAGAGATCGAGTTCTCAGCGAACCTGTTAGTTACTCCGCTAGCTCACCACGAAGTGATTTTGGGAATGGATTGGTTATCCAGTTATCAGGCACGTTTGGAGTGTGGTAAAGGCAGGATCTCGTTAGAAAAAGATGGGTATCCAGTGGTATCCTTTGGTGGGTTTTGTCCAAGTGTGGGAGTAGCTGTTGTGTCAGCATTAAGGGCTGAGAAAGAGTTACGTTGCGGAGAAGCTTACTTGGTTACCTTGACCATGATTGATGACGGTGTAGAGGAAGAGCCAAAGTTGGAGGAAATTCAAGTGGTTCGAGAATTTCAGGATGTATTACTTGCTTGGTGCATGTGACTCGGCACCCAGCTGTGTGCTCGCTAGCCTAGACCGAGCACGTCGCCACCCAGCTACTTCTCGGACTTGGCCCGAGCACGTCGCCACCCAGCTACTTCTCGGACTTGGCCCGAGCACGTCGCCACTCAGCTACTTCTCGAACTTGGCCCGAGCACGTCGCCACCCAGCTACTTGCTGAAGCACGACAAATCTTGGAAGCACCTTAATACCAAGCTGCTTACTAGCTTACTCAAGCACGACGATTCTCAAAAGGCTGCTCAACTTACGACAACTCGCGAACTTTTCCGCGCTTAACTGTCCCGTCCCTTCCGGTCCAAGGTGAGGGTCATTACATTCTCCCCCCTTATTAGAATTCGTCCCGAATTCTAAGACCTAACATCTATTCTTCGTCAACAAACATCTCAGGGTAACTCTTTCGAAAATTCTCTTCGTCTTCCCAAGTCACCACAATTCTATTCTGCTTTCCCCAGAAGACTTGGATTTGATGTATCTGTCGGTTCTTTAGTCTCTTGACTCGCCGTTCTCCTAGTCGTATTGGTCCTTCAGGGTAGGTGAGATTAGTACGGAGTTCTTCTATCCTTTGAGGTTCAATCTCCGTCGGGTCTCTTACATGTTTTCGCAACATGGATACATGAAACACCGGATGTAAGGCCATATTTGAGGGAAGTTCTAAGCGATAAGCTAATTCTCCGACCTTTCCCAAGATTTTATACGGCCCTATAAATCGAGTAGCCAATTTCCCGATTTTTCCAAATCGGTCTTTCCCTTTCTATGCCGCTACTTTCAAATACACACAATCTCCAACCCCAAACACGACTTCCCTTCGATTCTGATCAGCGTACTTCTTCTGACGGTCTTGAGCCTTCTTCATATTCCTTCGAACAGTCCTGATCTTCTCTGTAGTCTCATCCACAATGTCGGCCCCAAACATTTTCCTTTCACCCACTTCGGTCCAACACACTGGTGTTCGGCACGGTCGTCCATACAAAGCTTCATAAGGTGACATGCCGATACTGGAATGAAAACTGTTGTTATAAGAGAATTCCACCAATGGTAAGTGTTGTTCCCACGTTCCAGCCCAATCTAACATGCACATCCGGAGCATGTCTTCGATGGTTCGTATGGTCCGTTCTGTCTGACCGTCTGTCTCAGGATGGAAGGCTGTACTGATGTGAAGTTCTGTACCCAAGGCATCCTGAAATGCACGCTAAAACTTTCCAGTAAATCGAGGATCTCGATCAGACACGATGTTCGCTGGTACTCCATGAAGTCCAACAATTTCTTTTATGTACAACTTGGCTAGGGTTTCGAACTTATCTTCCACTTTTATCGGGAGAAGATGCGCGGACTTAATTAAACGATCGACTATTACCCAAATAGCATCGTTTCCCCTTCCTGGTGCAATTGGTAGTCCGGTGATAAAATCCATCGCTACGGCTTCCCATTTCCATTCTGGGATCGGTAAGCTTTGTAACAATCCTCCCGGTAGTTGATGTTCCACCTTAATCAACTGACACGTCTGACACTGAGCTACCCACTGCGCTACGGACCTCTTCATTCCTGGCCAATGATAGTACCGTCTGATGTCCCGATACATTTTGGTACTTCCTGGATGAATACTAAGCAATGAGTGATGCGCTATCCTTAGGATTTCTCTTTTTAAGTCTTTTCCGGTGGGGACTGTAATCCTTCCGTTCAACAGTAAGGTACCATCGGCGGCCAAGTGATACCCACTTTCATCTTTCCCCTCAACATCTTTCAACTCCTCAATAATCTTCGTCAGATTCACATCTTCATATTGTTCTTCCCGGATCCGTTGAATCAATCCTGCTTGATTCACAGCTTGAAGTCCTAGTGGCTCACTAGCTTCACCCTCTATTGTCGTCAAACTCACCATCTTGAATGCTACAGCTAAAGCTTCTACGTCCTTCTCAACATTCACACTTGCTCGTCGACGACTTAGAGCATCCGCCACTACATTTGCTTTCCCAGGATGGTAGAGAATCTTTAGATCGTAATCCGCGATAAACTCCATCCATCTCCGTTGTCTTAAGTTCAATTCTGGTTGAGTGAACAGATACTTAAGACTTTGATGATCTGTAAGTACTTCAACACTTTCTCCATAGAGATACGATCTCCAGATCTTTAACGCAAAAACTACTGCAGCCATCTCCAAGTCATGAGTGGGGTAGTTTTCTTCATGCTTCCTTAACTGACGCGATGCATAGGCAATGACTCTCCCGTTCTGCATCAGTACACAACCCAATCCCACTCGAGAGGCATCCGTATACACAGTGTAAGGCTGGTGAAATTCAGGGAGAACTAAAATAGGAGCAGTGATTAACGCTTCCTTCAACTGCTCAAACGCATTTGCTGCCTCGACATCCCACTGAAACTTGACTCATTTTCCCGTCAAACGAGTTAACGGCTTGGCCCGAGCAGCAAAATTTTTCACGAACTTACGATAATAACCAGCCAAGCCCAAAAAGCTTCGCACTTCTGTGACATTGGTCGGTTGTGGCCAATCCTTGATGACAGCGATCTTCTCAGGATCAGCAGACACACCATGTTCCGATACACGATGGCCTAAGAACCCAATTTCCTTTCTCCAGAACTTGCATTTACTGAGCTTAGCGAACAACTTTTGCTCCCTAAGTCGATTCAGCACTAATCTTAGATGTCTTTCATGCTCCTCGGCACTTCGTGAATAGATGAGAATGTCATCGATGAAAATGATTACAAACTCATCTAAGTACTCCCGGAATACTTCATTCATCAATCTCATGAAAGCTGCCGGCGCATTCGTCAATCCAAACGGCATTACTACAAACTCGTAATGTCGGTACCTTGTTCTGAATGCAGTCCTCTGAACATCATCTTCTGCGATTGAGATTTGATGGTAACCCGAAGCAAGGTCAATCTTGGAAAATAACTTAGCACCTTGCAACTGATCCAACAATTCATCTATCCTTGGAAGTGGATACTTATCCTTAATCGTTATGTTATTGATTCCCCGATAATCAATACATAACCGCTTAATTCCGTCCTTCTTTTTCACGAACAACACCAGAGCTCCCCAAGGCGAAGAACTTGGTCGAATAAATCCCTTGTCCGTGAGATCTTCCAATTGCTTTTTAAGCTCTCCCATTTCAGCTGGTGCCATTCTGTATGGCGCTTTGGCTATTGGTACCGCGCCTGGCTCAAGAGCAATGGTGAAGGGATTAGAGCGAGGCGGAGATACTCTTTCCAAAGGTTGGAATACGTCCTGAAATTCCCGAACCACAGGAATTTCTTCTAGCTTTGGCTCTTTTTCTACGCCATCATCAATCATGGTTAAGGTAACCAAGTAGGCTTCTCCACAGCGCAATTCTTTCTCAGCTCTTAATGCCGACACAACAGCTACTCCAAGACTCGGACAAAACCCACCAAAGGAGACCAAAGGATACCCATCCTTTTCCAACTGTACTCTGCCTTTACCACAATCCAAACGAGCCTGATAACTTGACAACCAATCCATTCCCAAAGTCACTTCATGGTGAGCTAACGGAGCGACTAACAGGTTGGCTGAAAACTCTGTCTCTCCGATCATAATAGGAACTCCCAAAACACTACTTGTGGCATGGAGTATTTGATCACCGGGTGTTCTAATTGGCATACTCACTTTCACTATCGTAAAGATCCCCTGGAAACTCCTCACTATTTCGGGTGACACAAAACTATGTGTCGCACCCGAATCAAACAACACATGCACAAAAAGAACCACCAACACGCAAGGTTCCTAATATCCATCAATTCAATACGTTCTTTATTCTACATGCATTCAATCATCAAGTAAACATAACGCATCAATTCAATCATAAAGTCAAGAACCCAACATACCTGCAATGGGTCCTTTAGGAGGACATGATGGTTCAGGTTTGGCACCACCTAACGCATAAACTCGGCATGGAGTTGCCTGCTTCTTCGGCACGGGTCCTAGGGCAGGACGGTTCACAGGCGGCTGAAGGGCTAAGGGCTGGTACGCTTGCTGCGTCTGTCTCTGAGGACAAGAGGTCGCATAGTGTCCCCTTCCATTACAAGTAAAACACACAATGTCTGGGCGCTGAACATTGGGCATTGCACTTCTACAAACTGCAGCCGTGTGTCCTTGCTGGCCACATCTGTAACAGGTCCGCAACTAACCAACGGGCCTTACGGATATCCTTGCGTTCTTACCCCGATCATTGGGAGTAGGATTCCTCTGGCTTCCCGCATCACGAATCCCACTAGTTCGCGCAGCTTCCTTTCGTTCTGCTGCAAGCCCCGCTTCCACGTTGACGGCTCGTTCCACCAAGGTAGTCAGATCTGTGAACTCCACTACTTGTAAACGACTCTAAATCTCTGGTCGTAATCCATGCAGGAACTTCCGGGCAGTCGAAGGCTCATCACCCCATGTATAACTCGCGTACTGACGGAGGCGAGTGAATTCTGCCTCATAGTCCCGGACACTTCGGTCACCTTGTGTAAGCCCAAAGTACTGAATCTCCAGCCGGTCCCGAGCTTCTGGAGGAAAGTACTTCCTCATAAATTCGTTGCGAAACTCAGTCCAGGTATAACTGGTTGAGTACCCTCCAAAACACCTCTCCAATGCATTCCACCAATTTACCGCATCCTTATCCAAGTAATAATTGGCGACATCCTTCTTAAAGGCTTCTGGGCATCGTGTAGCTACAAAGGGGTCCGTGCTACCTTCAAATCTTTCCGTCCCCAAGGTCGTCATCATTCTCACTATCTTTAAAAAGTCTGGCTCTAAAGCGGAATGACCCGAACTATCCCGATGCTCACGGCGATCCAAACGATCAATTAGTCCTTTAACAAGACTCGTGAATAAACTTCTCCTTCTTGTTGACGGTTCAGCACCAGTCTGATTCGGCCTTCCATTCACAGTACTTGATGACGCATCATCATCTTGTTGATTTACACTCATGTCACGAGTATCTAACTCATCCACTTCATACTCGCAGTTACTCATAGTCTGACCGACAAACTCGGATAGTGAAGGGTTCTTAGACGGGTCTGACTCATAAGAACTCGAATCTGATTCCAGCACAGGGGAACTAGGATTAATCCACGGACGTCCACTCCCCCTGTAAGCCCTTCTCGGCGGCATGGTCTACAAAGGAACCAAGGTCAGAACTTAAGCAAAGAAAAGGAGGAACAAAGCCAGTGTTTCCTAATAGCCTTTTGCGACACATTTACTCGATAAAATCCAAAAATTAAGTCCCTTATGAGCATCATAACAATGCTCTGATACCACCTTGTAACACCCCCGTTCACGCCTAGAACGGAAGCGCTACTCATGACGCGTCCGGACGTTCGATCCGAGGTTCCCGAACTCACCGAGACCTTAGACGGAACATCCGAGGCGTCATGTTTCCTACTCATCTTTATTCAAGGCTTTTCAACCCGAATAAAGACTCGTAGTTAGTTCGCTCGGACAAAGCTAATATCATTATCGAGAACTTAAGCTTTCACATAAAACTTCCTTTATTTATAAACTTAAGTTCACACAACAAAAACCGATTTACATGGCCATATTTTCATACAAAAGGCTACAGCGGAAGTCTAACAAAAACAACAAAATTCAGAACATAAGATTTTACAAAAGGCTAAACTCTATACACCGCTTCACAAAAAAAATCGTCCCTTCCTTTACCTCACTGCTTACGTTTACCTGCAAGATTGAGTTCGTAAGCAACTATTTTGCTTAGTGAGAACGGGTGCCTAACAAGCATATCATTACCCGCATAACCCCCCAACAAACATTCAAATATCAATCAAAAATCACAAGTATAAAATAGTTCATAAACAATCCTCAAACTTCCACAAACTCACTTATACTCAACCTGCGGAATTGGATAATTCTTAAGGTTCCAGCTCTTACTTCACTCGGTCTCAGCCACAAAGGCTATTGAGAACCCGAGTGACCCGAACGCCCAAGCAAAAAGCTAAGGTCCGATGTGATCCGAACCATAATTGACTGTCGGGTTGCTCACGGTAACCAGTCAATTATCCGCATCGTCATGCGACATACGGCCATGGTAGCGAACCATTAGCCCGTATGTATTCTTAAGAATCCAATCCGCCCAAACGCATAATCCCACATAAACAATCACACGCCACATCAATCATGCATAAACAAACGGCACATGCATACGACTAACCACATGACCGAACATATGCATCACGAACAAGATAACGAACTCATAAACCACGATTCTTGCTTAATAATAAATCCGAACTCACAGTCTAAGGTTTGGCTAAGGATTCCCAACTATCCACGGACGGATTGACTTCCTTCGGTTAACTCCGATGATCCGATCACTCTAGCAACGCAACTCAACCTTTACTTAATTCTCTCGGTTTCTTTCTCTCGATTTCTCTCTCTCTCGGATTTTTCACGGTTCTCTCTTTCTCGAACAAGAAGCTCACAAATGATCAACAACCGAAAAATGAGGAGAGAAGGCTTATATTTATAAGGAAAGCTTTCTTCGGCCAAGGGTTCTCAAACTCACACGGAAACGACACACGGGCTGTGACTCATGGAGCTTGCTTCGGAGGTGGGTTAGCTTAGGTGCGAGCTTACTTGCTTGGTGCATGTGACTCGCCACCCAGCTGTGTGCTCGCTAGCCTAGCCCGAGCACGTCGCCACCCAGCTACTTCTCGGACTTGGCCCGAGCACGTCGCCACCCAGCTACTTCTCGGACTTGGCCCGAGCACGTCACCACTCAGCTACTTCTCGGACTTGGCCCGAGCACGTCGCCACCCAGCTACTTGCTGAAGCACGACAAATCTTGGAAGCACCTTAATACCAAGCTGCATACTAGCTTACTCAAGCACGACGATTCTCAAAAGGCTGCTCAACTTACGGCAACTCGCGAACTTTTCCGCGCTTAACTGTCCCGTCCCTTCCGGTCCAAGGTGAGGGTCATTACATTGGTGATTCTAAACGCCTTCAAATTTGATGTTTTTGTATTTTCCAGTAATGGTAATCATCCCTTGAATAAAAAAAATCAAAATCGTGTTTCTACTATTAAAAAAAAAAACTGAGAATAATCTTTTTAAATAAAACTCTTATTCAATAAAAATCAATCGTGTCTTTTACAAGATATCAAATTACGTATTTATATTTGCAAGATTGTAAATAAAATAAAAAATCTAAGTTAAAGAAAACAAGAAATTAACTTAGGAAAAAAAGAAAACCTTTCAATTTAAAGAAAAAAATGGGGAGTCATGTACTCTTATCTTTTGTATAATTTCTATAATTTTATAAAAGAAAAAAGAGAGTGTGGGACCCGTGCCCTCATATCCCACAACGTACGTCCGCCACTAGTGTCTGGGGACGTTAGGTAAGTTGCCTGCTGGCTTAATTTCCGAGGTTTTAAACTTTTGTCTTCGGTGTTGCAAATTTCCTACTCCTTTTTATTATATATATTTTGATGACACAATATATATATATAGAATGGACTACCACGATGAACATAATTTCACGGTTCTAGCAATAACATAACAAAGCAGTCAAAGTTAAAAGATATGGGTGAACTAAATTGTGCTGGAATTTCTGTACCGTTTGGATTCAGTTTAAGTTTTTCGGGTTTTCGAGTTTAGGCATATAGATCTAATTCGGGTATTTTATATATTTGGGTTCGGTTCGGATTATTTCAGGTTCAGAATTAGTATATTTTTAGTATAATTTTTTGGGATTCTCGAGTTTGGTTTTTGTTTTTTGGGGTTTTCGGATATTTTTGGGTTTAGGTCTCTAAATTCATTCGGATATTTTTTCAATAACTGGTTTGAATCAGAATTGGGTTTTTCGACTGGGGTTCGAGTTCGGATTTCGGGTTCAGATGTTTTGTCCATCCCGTCTCAAAATCTCCTCCTAAAATAGGAAATGTTGTATTAAGGAGAAATATAGATATGCTCTGTTCTTGTCACGCTTCCCAATACATGGATCCATTTTAACGTCATCTTCATCTTCATCAATCTCCGCTTTTTCCCATCACTAGCTCTCTATACTATAAATCTCCACGTACCCTTTTACCGATTCTTCTCCGTGATCGCATAATAAGACCTCAATTTGAATTAGCTATGGATCCAAACCAACGTATAGCGAGAATCTCTGCTCATCTCAATCCTCCTAACCTTGATGATCAGGTTCAAATTTCGTCGACTTATCTGATTCTTAGGCAATTTTGTGATCAAATTTGGCTTTTTGTTTGATCCGATTTCGATGATTTGGGTTTAGATGGTTGACGGGTCGGGTTTGAATCGGGTGGGTTGTCGTGCAAAAGGTGGATCACCCGGATTCAAAGTGGCGATACTTGGAGCAGCTGGAGGGATTGGTCAGCCTCTTGCTATGTTGATGAAGATGAATCCTTTGGTTTCGGTTCTTCATCTCTATGATGTTGCTAATGCTCCTGGTGTTACTGCTGATATTAGTCACATGGACACCAGTGCCATCGTAAGTTTTAAAGTTTAGGCCTTTAAGGTTTATGATGGTTTAATGGGCAAATTGTTGTGTTTTGGAAGGCTATGATTTGAAATTGGTACTTAGATAATGGTATAACAGAGAGAAATGAGCTCAAGATAATGTTTTTGGAACTTTTTGATTCAGGTTCGTGGCTTTCTCGGGCAACCGCAGTTAGAGGAAGCACTTACGGGTATGAATTTAGTGATTATACCTGCTGGTGTTCCGAGGAAACCAGGGATGACGAGGGATGATCTATTTAACATTAATGCTGGGATAGTGAGGACACTCTCTGAAGCTATAGCCAAATGTTGTCCTAAAGCGGTTGTGAATATAATCAGTAATCCGGTGAACTCCACGGTGCCAATCGCAGCTGAGGTTTTTAAGAAAGCTGGAACCTTTGATCCGAAGAAACTCATGGGAGTCACTATGCTTGATGTTGTTAGAGCTAATACTTTTGTGGTATGCACTCATAATACTCTCTTTTTTTCCCGTATATCGTTTGTGATCTGATATTCGCTAGCCCTATAGGAATCAAATGTGAATTTGGTTAATGACATGGGCTTAGATTGATGTGTGCCATTATCGATTAGAACTCAGTTATCGTCTTCTTTTTCTTCTTTGCTTTTTTGGTTTAAAACAGGCGGAAGTAATGAGTCTTGATCCCCGTGAAGTTGATGTTCCGGTTGTTGGAGGACACGCAGGAGTTACGATTTTACCGCTGCTTTCTCAGGTTTGAGATGATTCACGTGGAACCCATCTTCCTGTTTGTTCGAAGCTGATATTATATGCTCACTATTATGTCTGCTACAGGTGAAACCTCCTTGCTCATTCACTCAAAAAGAGATTGAATATCTCACAGGCCGCATCCAAAACGGTGGCACTGAAGTTGTTGAGGTATAAGCCAATCTTTCAGCTTTCTTTGTTATTAACTTCGAATCTTGGATTTACCATTTAAATCAATTTGCAGGCTAAAGCTGGGGCAGGTTCTGCAACACTATCCATGGTAGGTCTTCATTGTACCATGTGCAGTTTCAGATAAATCCCGGATTTTAATTTATATTTCAATATCTCAACACATTGAATGTAAAAATACAGGCCTATGCAGCAGTGAAGTTTGCAGATGCTTGCCTCAGGGGTCTACGAGGGGATGCAAACGTCGTTGAGTGTGCATTTGTGGCATCTCATGTACAGTCCTTCTGAAAATCAATTGTATTTATAAAATTTCTTAAGCCTTAACAACGTGGACATATGAACCTTGTCTTATTCCTCATACAGGTGACTGAGCTTCCCTTCTTCGCATCAAAGGTGCGTCTGGGACGATGTGGGATCGACGAAGTGTATGGTCTTGGACCATTGAACGAATACGAGAGGTAAAAGTTGAAATTTTGGTCGACCTGATCTCTTGAATTTACTTCGACCGGTTCATAATGGTCATATCGGTTTTTCGCCTTTGTTTTTGCTATTGATCAGGATGGGATTAGAGAAGGCAAAGAAAGAGCTTTCAGGAAGTATTGAGAAAGGTGTTACCTTTGTGAAGAAATAAGATACTTGATTGGAATAAACACTGAAGTGATGGTTTTGGAATAGTAATAGTTTTGGAATAAGAACAACGCCTTGCGATAAAAGCTCGTGCGTTTTCTGTGATCCGATCTAAAAGGTTCAAGAAACTCATCTCCTTTAGGTAATTTCTTCGAATTGTTTTATCGTTCCATCCAACCAGTCTATTCTTAGATACGTGAACGTTTACAAGTTGATATGTGATTGGGTTATAAAAGTGAGAATAGAGCAATAATCTTGCCACTTTTTTATTCTTATCTTCTTGGTGTCTTTCCTCAAGTTGTTTATTGTTTCATATCAACCAATTTTAAACCAGTAGATTTAAACTTAAAACTGTAATGATGGAACACCGGATACGTTTGAGCTAAATAGAGTTTCCGTATAGTATAGTAATCATGAAATGTTGGTTTTAGTAGATAAATGAGTTTTTTCTTTCCTGATTATATATTTAACATTTGAATGATGAGGATAACTACAGTCTTTGATCTTGCTCATGGGAATCTTGAGGCTAGAACTAGGACGTAAATAAACTTGAATCATGATAAAAACGGTCCAAGCAAAGTCATTCGGAATACAAGTGTGGTGCCTTCTGAAGAGCTTTTGATGTTCAAGTCAGATAGACTCAGAAAGGATTTAGGTTAGGGAATAACCGCATGAGGTGATATACGGTTGTGCTTAGTACTTTGTTTAAGCTACTTTGTACTGTTTTGAGATGTTCGTTGAGACTTGAGAGTTAAGATATCCTAAAGAATGTTTTGGATCCTTTTGATGAAGCATCGATATTTATCAAGCTTACCTCAACAGAGATGAAGTACCTTAAGAAGTAGGTATACCTAGACTTTGACCATAACACTTCCCAAAACTTTCTTGATATGAAGTTCAGTAGTGTGGTTTTTTAATCTTATTTTGAATGTCGAAGCAATAATTGATGGTATACGTATTTTCATAGAGAAGTGTGTTACCATATACACATAAGAAAATGATATCTTCTTTACGTAGCTGTTAGTGGACTACGAGCCAACAACCACAATTGACTTGTGGAATTCAGCAGTGCATACATGTATTACTCTTCCAAATAATTTTACAGTTTTGTAGATCTTCTTCTCTTTTCTCAAACAAACAGTAAGCATTTTTTCATGACAATACTTCACATGCATGCTTTGATGATGAGGTCCAATATATTAAAATACGGTTGTTGTTCTACGATCATCGCCAATTTTATCGATGTTTTTTCGCTGTTCCAACCAATACATCTAGTTATTCGTTCTTTAAATATAACAAAATCTCATTCTCTACTCTCTGAATATCTCCAGCCTTAGGAGGATACTAATAGAATAAGATCCCTAAATTCCTACATCAATATAAATTCACACATTGTCAATCATTCCCACGTGTTGCATACATGTACATATCTATTACAAGATCATTTCGTTGTTATCATATATACGTTAATTAACAACATAGTCTAACAGATTATCCCAGCCCTTAGATCACATGTGATCACGTGTAATATGTACATATTACAGATTACCAATGTCAACACTTTCTCAAATTGATATATGATATTTGATTTGTACATATTAAAGTTTATAAAGACTATTGTTTTGCGCTTGAAAAAAATGAAAAACAAACCACTTTATTACATCTATCATAATAATATACTGCCACATAAATCTTTATCATCTTTCTTAATTGCTATCACTTTTAATGATACTGGTTTCACATAAACCTTAGAAGACTCAACAGCCAACAATAACTCTCAAGTGCCGAGTCTTTAATTTGAACTATATTGGGAGAAGACTAATTAAACCTACTCTTATCTCTAAGAAACCCCAGTGGATGGTCACTACAACTTGATTTTTTAAAATGGTTATATTTTTTGAAGAGTTCTAGCCTTCTAGACCATAGTCGTCTATACATCTTTTTTTGGGAATCTAAAATTTGCCACCAAACTAAGAGTCGCTTGGTATTACAATTTGTTGATTACTATTACGAACAGTTTCTGCAATCACATTTTTACTTTAACAGGCATTTAGTCGTTGTGCGTAACTTTATGTCTTTGTCTTAGGAATAATTGAATTATTCTAATTCTTTTGTCTTTCATTGTCTCATGGAAAAAATATTTCCAATCGTCTATCATTTTCTTGTGGAAAATTTATCCCACTGGCAAGACACAATAACTTGTCTTAAATGATGTGTTGTGTCTATAGCTATCCACAACAGTTCGTAAAGTTTTAATGTCCAATATAACCACCATTCTTAATGGAGTCAATTTGAAATGAAAACTATACAGTATATTAAATACTTTTTATCAGATTTATTTTAAATATTTTAAAATACTATAGTTATTTTTATTCAGGTACTAACTTTATTAAAAATAATTCGTTTATATTTATTTAAAATATATATATTCAAATAAGAATATATCAAAAATTGATATATAAAATAATATAACGAAATAAAATAACATAACCAAAATTAATGTGTGCTTAATGTTGCAAATGAGCAATGATTCAATTTTTCATCGTAAAAACAAGTGGAGGATTTAGGATAAAAAAATATTTAAAAGTAATACTTAAATGATCATGAAAAATATGGCATTTGGTCGACCAATGAAAACGATAATGGGAAAAAATCATGGGATAAAAGTTTATAAAACAAAATGGTCACAATTGGTCTTAAACATTTTTAAATGGCACCAAGACGTAAAATTTTAACCATTTTAATACAAGTAAATACTTTTTTTTATAAGAATCCATAATTGTCACGTGAACTTATCTCCTATATATTATTTGTGGAGTACATTTATAAATAAACATTAAAAAAATATTAATATTTACATCACATTGTCATTACTTCAAAGAACAAATTTTAATCTCTCATTAAGGGTATTTTAGTCATTAGTTATTATGTGATCATTTAATTAAATCATGATCATCTATTTTTTTATGGTAACTAATTAAAATCTTATACTTATGGTAACTAACTAAAATATTATAATATGGATACTAAAAATTCATATTTAAAAGAGATATTCTATATAATATTTTATATTTATGAAAAAAGTTCCATAAAATTTTTGCTAATATATTGTCCAATTTTTAAAAGTTCCATTAAGACATAAATATTAGTTTTGATATTTTATATTAGTTCATCTGTTAAACATCAAGTTTTAAAGTTTTATTTAATATCAACTAAAATATACTTAATTTTGATATAACTAATCTAAAATATTAAAATATAAAATTTATAATATCGAACTTTAAAAGAAACATCAATCCGTGCAGTAGCACGAGACATTTCTAGTTAAATTTATAAGAATACAACAAAGAACTAATAAAAGTGCTAGCAAAAAATCCCAATTAAAAAGATTTATCGTATTAAGTTTAAATCAGAAAGTAATTAACGAAAAATAGAAATAATAAATAACTCATCGGCTTTAATTTATTAAAACAAACCAATCATACAGGCATGATTAGGTGCACATACTAATCCAGCTTTTGCACTCAACAAAAGACAAAATCCCATATTTCCTGCCTATTTCTGCTTTTATTATCCAACTACTCATTATACAACTTGGGTCATAACTGGCGACCAAATCCACACGTTTAACCATTGGAAAAATCACATAAACGTTTTTTAAAATGCTATTCGGCTAACGCAAGTCTTATGTTCTTCACCACTTCTTCAACAGGTCGAGAAAACTTGTTGTCCATCTGCATATATGGAAAAGAAAAGTTTATTATTTTGTGCAAAAATGAATTAATATGATAAAAAAAACAAAATATTATAATACCGATAGATACCTTAGTGAGAATAGTGATAACGAGAGTTGAATGTCCAAAGGGTAAAGTGAAGCTATTGACTACATCAAGACGAAACTTCTCCAAGGAACTGAGGATCTTAATCAGACACCCTTTGGTCTTATCACAATGAACTCTAATCAGCAAATCTCTGTCGGAAAGTCGTGCTTCGATCATGGGCATCGTCTGTTTCAAGATCGAAACTTCTTCTGAAGAAGAAGACAGAGGAGAAGCAGCAGAGCAAGTAGATGAATAAGATGACGAATCATCGTCTAAATACACTTGAGATCTCTTAACCAAAATAACTGATTGATCCATTTTCTTG
Organism: Boechera divaricarpa; assembly: GCA_026770425.1. Lineage (NCBI taxonomy): Eukaryota > Viridiplantae > Streptophyta > Magnoliopsida > Brassicales > Brassicaceae > Boechera > Boechera divaricarpa. The sequence goes on along the minus strand of CM049186.1, from coordinate 1,939,698 downwards.
GTCCCGACTCGCTCTTCCTCGAGATTCTTTACCCGCTCTTGAAGTTGTTTCAAATGCTTGATCGCGTCTTCAAGAACGGTTGCCTTGTCCGTCTACACACACCAAACAAAAATTTCTAATAAAAATCCTGTTTTATCATGCTAGCTTACTGATCATTGCGTCACCATCCGGATTTGATGAATAATGGGATCCACAAAAAAAAAATTTTAAAAAATAACTTTAGAGGTCTCTATTGTTTCAAAATACAATTTTTAGTAAAAACCAAATAAAACAGTTTCAGATTTTCATATAATATTTTCACTAAAAGCAAATGCAAATAAAACATTTTTCTTACGTTTGACATTGGGGTTTACATTGACAATTAACAAATTTCTTTTGTTTAGATAATTAAGGTTGTGGTGGTGTATTTGTAAAAGAATATATATAATAAATATACGATTAAACGCAAAATAATTAAAGTCTGATCAGAAAGAGATGGTTTATAGAAGTTGACCTTTTTGAGGCCAGGTAGAAGAGCAGAGAGAGCAATCAAACGCTCGTTGAGCTTTTGTCGACGTTTTCGTTCAGCTAAAACATGTTCTTTCAATAGATGTGGTTCTCTTCTTCCTCCATTATTAACACAATCTTTTCTTTCGGACCTCATTTTCTGATCCATGCTTACTTGGTTGGAGAAGTTCAACGATGTCTCGACCGGGGTTGTCTTCGTGTCTGGAGACCCAAATGAGATCACTTGCGATGTGCGCGAACCCGAAGAAGAAGAAGACGACGGAGAAGAAGATGTTGAATTCATGTTGTTGTTGTTGGTTTTTATTTGCTTTGCGGGTCTCTCTGCAGGTACCAACTCAAACACGGTTCCGGATTCGGACTCTGAACCGGGTTTGGTGCTAGTCTCCCCGCATATCAGGAAATCGGATTCCCAGTCATCGATCAGATACTCGTCTGTGTCGATCATTAAATCCATAAAGCTTGAATCTTCCATTTATATTGAAAGAATAAAACTGAACAAGAAACAAAAGAGGAAAAAAAAAGCTTTAGGAGAAAGTAAATATGATTTTGTTTTGTTATGTCAATGTGGACGAGTGAACTCTTTATAGTGGATCTTTATGATTTGTTTTTAAAAAAAAAAATATTATTTTGCTGTATATAATATCGGCCTAAAAAGCATATGCGTTGAAAAAGAATTTATAGTTGTTTTTTTTTTTTGATTAAAAAAAAGGAATTTATAATTGTTACTCGATCCGGTAGGATTTGCATTAATAAGGCCCTGAAATATTAAATGTGGTATTGTTTTGGTTGAATTTAGAAGTAATGGGTGGAGATTTGAGATCTGACCTTGGAAAACTACCAAGATATTAAACTAAAGATTAAATCATTTTTCGTACATTAAATGTATACATCTTGATAGAGATATAGCTTTGTGAGTCTGTGACTTAGGTAACAATGGAACAGCCGATCACGTGGACGAATTAGATAAAATGTAGATAAGGCATATGAAATATGGATAACTGAAAAATTGTAATGGCCTAATGATTTTTATTGGTTTAGGTTAGGAATCGATTTTTCTTAAACGCAAAATTATCTAATCATTTTCATCTGACTAATCAAAATGATATCATGCTTTAGGTCTATAAAAAAATCCTATGAGTTGGCTACTCGACAGCTACATCCACTCTAGAAAATTTATCCGATGATAAAATCACGGATTATTTATGATTATCAAAGTATTATCGAAGTAATGTTTTCTGATAAAACAAAATTGTAGTTGTTTGTGCAAATATTGATCGAAGGTGAATAGACGAGTGCCACAAACAAAATTGTAGTTATTTGTGATTGTAGGTGAATAAATGAGTACCAACAAAAAAATTATCTAGATCACTCGGAACACAAAAGGTTGCTTTCTGAGAACCCTCTAATATGCTCAAGTAAAAAAATATTCGAAAAGAAAAAAAACTATATTGCATGAGCATAAGAAGATATGCAGGTGGGCTGTTAGTTTAAGTGTTTGTACTCATAATGCTTTACGAAACTGAAGGTCGAACTAGATCAAATCTTTTTGAAATGGTGTTTAAAGTTATGTTTATAAGAAAACTATTCTCACGGATTCAAATACATATGGTATTAATGTGTGTTCCACTTATCGACTTTCCGTAGGAACCGCATATGCACTAGGTACCACACAACTAATCTTTTAATATTCGTTATCTAATGATGCTTTAACTACTCATCCTGGAGATATGCGCCTGCTACTTTCTATCACAAATGTCATATCACAAATGTCTAATGCATTGATGTGGAATGTGGCTTCATATAACTTTTTTTATGAGTCCAAAGTCCACGTATTATACTATCTACGATTATTAGCTAGTAATTGATAGCTAAAATTTCTCTAATAATAACTATTTCATTTAAGTTACTAAAATATTTAATCACATTTTTAATATATAACTATTTGCATTATCCATTTTAAAATATATAGAAATTTAAAATATACATATGATCATTGTAACTTTTACAAACAAGAATTCGATCCCGGTAGATAGATAGACTAGACATCCTAGCTGAAGTATTTTTTGATGATGAAACATATTGTTCCGCTACTGTACCATTCCCAATTTTTAACATTTTCAGTCTCATGGTTGCATCGTCATGTTTTTAAAGCATTCCAAAGATTCAACTTCGATAAACATAGTATTTCAATGATATTTTCGATTAGTTTTTTACTGTTATGAGATATTGAAATCCAACATTGTATCGCTAAATGGAGCGATCATATATAACATGGATGATAATCTAACCGGTTATTTTGGGGTGCAAGACATCAACATAGACCCGAACTCAACTCCCACGTGTTACTGCAATTAACGTGGTACATTGTAGGCTTTAGAGAGGCTTATATATCTCCTATATATATAGAAACTTTTTTTTAAAAATAACGTTTTTATGTAATTAATTACATGATATACTATTAGCAAATAGTTAAAATAATTAAATTATAAACCGACACAATTGTTTTTCAAATTAATTGAAGATATTCTTAATATTCCACTTTTATCTCCTTATTTTTAAAATTAGATTCACTCAAAATTTCCTTTTTCAAATTTTTAATCAAAATATTTATATTTTTAACATATTAAATTATTATTTTAAAACAAAATTAATGATTTTAAAAACGAAAATGCTATTTTTTCAATTTTAAAGTATTAGACAACCTTTTGGTAAAGAATATCATTTAAAATTGAATTTTAATATTATGTGTAAAGTGTAAAAAAACATAATATGAAATTTATACTTAAAAATATATATATATATATATATATATTAAAAAATCGCAACTACCATGTTAATATCATAACCAATTTTCAACCATAAAATAAAAAAATTCTTAATTTATTTAATGCTTTAAAAATAAATATTCCTATATATATATATATATATATATATATATTTGATAAAAAGTCTTTAGAGATATTAAGGTATATGGTCCGAATTTACTATACATAAAATTGTATAGATCTGAATTTACTTCTCAGTGTCCAAAATCATTAGTTTTCCGTGTAAAATATTCTATTATATATCTTATCAAGAAAATATACTGTGTATATTTTATTATCTACTATATATTAAAGAAACAATTTCGAAGAAAAACCTTTAGCTTGATTATGTTTACATTATATGCGATTAGAAAATCTTTAAAAATTTATTTTTGTCTAAGTTATTTGAAAGATTTAAAAAAAAATTATACAAATAGAATCTATGCATATCATTAACCGTAACTTTTTTTTGGAAAAAACTCTAGTTTGATTGTGTTTACAGTGTATACTATTAAAAATATTATTTTTGCCTAAGTTGTTAGAAGGTTTTAGAAGTAAATTATACAAACACAATCTCTGCATATTTTAGTGTTATCTTATCAATTATTATCTTCCTAAATATCACTACAAATATCTTTTTATCATTTTTTCTTATCAATAATTTTATATTAAAATTAAAACGGTTGATAAACCAAACCGAAAGTATCGAGTTTACATAGTATTAGTGATTTCGTATTTCGTGCCAAATATCCGTTATAGCGTTTAACATGCGTTGAATATAAGAAATTGAAAACTCAGAGAAACGTTCCTTACATGTTTCATGTCATCTAGATACATCTCAAAAGCAGGCTAATCTGTCAGAAAATTTACCATCTTTACTAACTCTGAGCAGTCTCTAAAGATATGAACATTTCTTTTTTGATGGATGTAGAGATGACCAAATTTCGTCTGATATTGCATAAGCCTAAAAAAAAGTTATGGTCGCCATCGCTACAAATATCTTTATGAAAATTTAATATTTTCAAAAATTAAGATTTTCTGAAAAATTAAATAAAAACGAAAATTTAAAAATATAGTAGATTAGTTATATATTTATTATTTTATAATTTAATTATATTTATTATTTTCTTCTTCTAAACAATAAGTTATTATTTTTCATATTATTTATCAAGTTGATCAACAATAGATTAAACATATTTTCTTTTGCTAGATAGAGGTTTTGTTTTGTTAGAGGAGTGTTTTGGTATATAGAGTTGACTATTTTACTAATTAAGATGAGTTATATATGTACAAAAAATGATCAAATAACTGTTCAATTTAATAATTCAAGCTAAGTCTCAACATTTGTACATGAAAAATTGCTAACACATGTTATATCCATATTTATTTTATAGTTAAATATTTAAGTTAATACAATATGTTTTAAATTATCCAAGCGTTAGTATTAAATGAAAACTACAGATCCTCCATGACGTAGATGAGATTTTATACTTATATATAGAAAAATAATTGATACTATATAACTCCTACTTGTTTATGCAATTAAATTAGAATTGTCTGGACAAATTAAATAGATAATTAGGTGTGACTAATAAATGGTGATAAATTGCGTTCTACTGCTTCTTAATTGATGTGCTTCTTTGTGGACCAATGGACCTATAATTGAATTTTTATATAGAGCAACAAGTTCTAATTTGCGCAGATTCATGATTGTAAAGAAAAAACTTTATGAATTACATTCTAAATAAATTATTTTACGTAAATATGTTATTTCATAATAAATGTAATTATATAAATTTGAGGAGATGTTTGATTTATTAAAATAATAAACATTGTAAAATGATGAAATGTTTAATTCACTACACAGAAATTATGAAATAGTGGCCAAATTAAATGTAGTAATTTTATCACAACCTTCGCACGTGTGAATTTCGTTTTTTTTTAAACGTATGCAAGTATACTTTTTGTTATTTTATATCAATTTGTATAAGTGATAGAATAAATACGGGAATTATTTTCAGAATTGTATAGGAAATCAATAAACAAATAAAAGTATTTGATTGGTTTTATAGTGTTTAATAGGTCTAACCCACATGAGGAAAATTGTTTTTACAAAAAGTTTATTGCGGTTTATATTTGGGTACAAGTCATTTTTTCTAAAATTTTCAAATTCTTAATAAATATATGTTTACTATCATGGAACATTATATTTGGATTACATGTTAACCGTGTTATATACATGAATAAATATTATGGCCATAATAAATTATTCAATGAGTTATAGAATTATGAGATTACGGTTTAGATAAAAATTTTTTTGACATACTTTGGTTTAGATAAATGTTCTCTCTCTCTATATATATATCATTGTTGCATAACAATATAGTTTTACTTATTTAAAAATATCATAAAAACCATTCTTTGGCGATAAAAATAAATATATGAATCCGATTAAAAGGCCTTTAAATTTAATGATTAAATAAAATAGCTTTTCTTTGGAACCACCTTCCTATCTTCGTGAATCATGTGAGACTACTATTTTTTGCCTCTTAAAGTATCGAAATATTATTATTATTTACGTCTACCAATTGTTCTTATATAACTAAGAAATCAAGAAAAGAAAAAAAAAACAAACGAAGAGATCAAATACTTATTCTCAGGACTTCAGATCTATCAACCAGAAAATGAATATTTATTTTGTGCATGCTCGCCTTTCTGGCACACTAAAAGAAGGTTGAAAGATCGTTGGCTGCATATATGGGGCAGTGGATATATGTGTATGTTAGTGAGAATCATTGTTTATGTTGTTTATTTGAGTTTCTGGAAAACTTAACCATCATCATCAATGTCTAACTCTCAAATCATCCCTTCCCCTTTAAAATTTTTTACTTTACCTAAACACAGAAATCAAGCATCCTCTTCTAATATAGATTTTCTTTATGAAGTTGAATATGTTCCAGGAGATCGATTACCTGAAACTACTCTTTCTCTTGTAAATACTTATGAAATCTTCGCTAGGAAACCAAGTATTTTTTTTGTTCGTAGTGTTACACAACTTGTTCATTCATCTTCCACCAGAAAGGTCAAGGAGTATGTCCAAGCCAGCAAATTCTCCTCATGCCAAGTCCCAGCCACCGAAGAAGAGCAATTCATCTCACTAAACATCCCGGAACATCTTCCAAGGCTTTGGCAACAACAAAGATTTACACATCTACACTTTGGTGTTGTACGAATTGGACTCATTTTGCATGCTCGAAAAGGATTATCGGTCACAGCACGAATCACTTTAGTTGACTCCAGGCTCAAGACTTATCAACAAGCATGTATAGACACCGTCCAACCTACGCTAAATGCAAGAACAGTTTTTGTAACTCTGTTCCCCAACTTTAATGTTTTTTTAAGAGAACCTAATCTCTTGAAGGCCTCAAAGTTCAATTACAAATTGTTGGCGCACCTATGCAAGAGACTAGTGTAATAGCTACACTACACCATCATATGGTTTACCGCGTTCAAGACCATGCTCTTGACTTTGTCCTTCCTTCAACAGATGAAGCACTATTTCTAGAAGTCACTTCAGCCTCCCAAGCACCTAATGCTATCCAGATCCCTCACCAAATATCCTGAGAAAAACTCATACAGAAGCTTTCTGAAACATGGGTAACAAGTTATGAAAAACTTCATCAGGCACCTCAAGGCCCCATTCAGTCTTCCGAAGTATCTTTTCAACCAAGAAATGATGGAACGACGGAGATAAATTTTGAGAAGCCGCGAACATCCCTATCTTGAAGACTGATGTTCACCCAATTCTCCATTCAAGTTGATAAACACGAATTCCATGGCCCTTACAAAGACCAATACCCAAAGCCAGTCTCTTTTGAGCAGGATGGATCAATTTTGTATCCCTTCAAGGACAAAAATGGCCATCAATTTTTTGACGTATGCACCTGTACAGCCTGTACTGAATATGAATCTGGTTCTGATGACGAGAAAAGAAGAAGACGAAAAGCAAAAAAAGACCCACTCTACAAACGATATCTAAATAGAGATCCAACAGTAGGCTCCTTGGGAGAAGATATTCTAAGATACGAGTATATCGTCCAATATTCCACAAAGAAAAATCTAAAACCTCCTGAAGTCATGATGTTCAGCCCAAGCAATTTCCTTCCACCTGACAACTTCACGAAAGACGATGTAGCTCATAGTCCGAAAATAATACCAAGTACAGTCAATTCTACTGGACTCGACCAACTAAGTCAAGCAAAAAAAGTTCTCAATTGGCAAAGAGAGGACGTCATAGCTCAAAACCACCTTCTGCATACAATCAATCACAAAATAGATCAGATAGCGAATAACTACGGCAAAAGATTCAACACCTTGCAAAGCTCCATCGCAGAGATCCATGGCCGATTAGACCAACTACACCAAGAGATGTTGTCCATGGCATAAAACATGTTGGTGAATACTTCAAACTTTCGAAGCAAAGAAGCAGAAATATCAAATCTAAAAAAATCAGTTTAAAGATCTTCAACGATGCCTTGAAAGTATGAAGCAGAACAGAAAAACGACATATCCATACTTTCCTCTCTTTATACCAAGGTATTTATTCCCCATGATTCTTTTCACAAAACACAACAAGACCAGCAATACCTTCCCCAGGTTTCCTATCATCTGATGAGATATTCACATCCCGTTATGTTGTACCATCTCTTCCAACATTCAAACCGGCATCGTACCGAGAAAAAACAAGAAAATACAAAGAAAAGGAGATACCAGCGCAACCGGCAAAAAGATCAGTCCTCTCCTCTTCCCAATCCAGTCAAGAATGTCTTGAAGAGCAATTAAGAAGAGAAGCCTAAGAAAAAGGCAAAGCTGTAGATATTGAAATAATTGATTTCTCAATGGACAAACTGCTCAATTCATTAGCAGATCAAGTCCAGACAACAACAAAAGAAGAAGAATATAAGCCCCAAGCTTATTTTTCAAGTTAGAGAAGACAATCAGATTCCAACAATCAATCATCTGTCTGACACATCAGAAGAAGATATAAACACAGAAGATGATATATCGCTCCCAAAATAGTTTGGCCTATAACAAGGAGAAAGTAGCATGCCAAAAGAAGAGCCAAACATCAACGAAGTATCCAGTGACGAAGAAATACAATTTCAGTATAACCAGCATGAAGATATCAGACAAACAAGACAGTTCGCATCAAGAGTCATCACATTCACATTTGATGACATTCTCTTTGAAAAATGGAATCAACGTCTTGATGAATTCTATGCATAGCTAACTTCTGAACCCTTTACTTCACCAACTTATCAATTTATCCAACAATTCACTGCTCGCCTTTCTGGCACACTAAAAAAATGGTGGAATTCCCTCGGAGAGTATAGACACCTACAAATAGACACCTACAAGTTTACCAAACTAGTATCCCGATATTGCTAGGAAAAATTCACAATGAGTTTATCGGTACTCCAAACCATATCAGAGAACAACTCCAAGAAGAATACTTTGCAGCAAAATGTTGTCCCTTGAAGAAAAGAGATCTGACAAAACATTTTGAAAGACAAACAAAAAGATGTTATGCACTTGATGGTCTCAACAAAATCCAAGTTTGAAGCATGTATATCTCTCCTCCATAGACGATTATCTCAGCCAACAAACGAATCTCTACATCAGAGATCAAAAACAAACGGTTGAAGAAATTTTCATAGGCCAAATCCAACAGTATGTCTTACAAACACTTGATAAGCTCTGCAAACAAAAAGAATTCTGGTCAGAATTCATGGACAAATAAAAGCATCTATCCAAAATCTGCTCGAAGTCCAATTTATCGATCAAATGTTCGAAAAACAATTTTGCTCATGTGATACACGTAGGAAAATATCTCACAAAACAAGGCGTTTCCCAAGAAAATCCCCATTCAGGCGTAAACGATTCTTTAAAAGAAAACGCACTTTCAAGAAGAATACAAGATGCTTCCTCTGTCACAAAGAATATCACTTCGATATCCAATATTGCCCTAGAACTTGATCTAGATCATCATGATCTTGAATCAATACACTCCTATGATAGTGATGAAAAAGATGCAATATGCGGATATTCACATTCTGAAGACGATGAATCATCATCTGAAGAAGAAGAAGGATGCAGCAAAATTACAGAAATTCCACATTAAGAAGAGGTCTAGACACCACATCTCCCTGTAACAATTTTTGATCCAGAAAAGGAGATGCGTCCAGTCCATATTATTGCTTTTATAGATACTGGAGCTCATACCTCGATCATGAACCCAAAAGTCCTTCCGACATCCATGTGGTTACCATACCAGCAAGAGTTCAGAGTTGCAAATGCGGGTTCTCTAAAGATCAAACTCAAATCGAGACCAATAACTATAGAAGTCTTTCCAGGATGCCAGATAACGATTCAAGTACTTGGATCAACAGCACCAGGCAAAGATATCATCCTAGGATGGGATTGCTATTATGCATTAAAGAAAAAGTTCGACATTTTCATCGAGCCTAGAGGAGTTAAATGGAAAATTTTATTCAAAGCTTTTACAACCATCCCAAGACTTTTCACAATCGAAGATCCAATGGTGTTAAAGTTCGAAAACATCAAAGGAGAAATTGAAAACATCTCATATGCAGATTCCCACAGTGAATTCCTCCAAAAATGCAAGGAGCCATTATGACTTAATCCGGCGTTCTTCGTATCTCTTCCCTTTAAAGAAAATGTAATCACTACACCTACAAAGGTAAGTCATGCAGGGATGCCTCCAGCGTTACTACAATAGGCAAGTGAAGAAAGCGAACAACTCATCAAACAAGGCATAGTCTCACCAACGAATTCACCATGGGTTTGCAAAGCTTTCTATTTCAACAAGAAAGCAGAACAAGCACGAAAAAAAATTACGGCTAGTCATCGACTATAAGCCTCTAAATCAATTCCTCCAAGATATCAAGTTCTCACTGCCAACAAGAAAAGCATTGCTACAACACCTATAATGAGCAACCATTTTTTCAAAGTTTGATTTAAAATCAGGGTTTTGGCAAATTGGGATCCAGCTAGAAGAAAAATACAAAACGGCATTTTATCTACCTAATCACCATCTTGAATGGAATATTATACTCTTTGGTCTAAAAACAACTTCGTCCTTGTTCCAGCAAGCAATGTTAAAGATATTCAAGCCATTGGTCCATACAACATTGATCTATATTGATGACATCCTCCTGTTCTCTACAAGTGAAGATGATCATATTCGAATTCTGAAGCAATTTTTTGATATAGTAAAAAATTATGAAATTATGCTCTCAGTAAAAAAGATGATTATAGCACAACAAGAGATCGAGTTCCTTGGTGTCAAGATCAATGAAGGAACATTTGTACCTCAAGCTTACCTTGCCACGAAACTACTCTCTTTCCCTGATGAAAAACTGAGGAGAAGGCAAGTACAACAATTCTTAGGCGTAATCAATTACTCTGTGACTTTATTCCAAAGTTGTCCCAGCTGACACAACCTCTGTGAAAAATGCTCTAAAAGAATCCCCACAGTGGACTACACGATAGACTGAAGTAGTCAAAAGGCTAAAGCTAGAAATACAGAAGCTACCACCCCTAAAGATTTTTTCTACAAGAAAACGAATAATTCAGACCGATGCCAGTGATAAGTATTGGGGAGCAATACTGTTCGAAAAAACTGATGGAAAAAGATAAATTTGTGGCTACAAAAGTGGTCGTTTCAAAAAGTCATAAATGCACTACCACTCCACATTCAAAAAAATCCTAGCCGTCAAAAGAGCTATTAAAAAATTTGAGTTTTACCTTATTGGACACAAATTCCGAATCGAGATGGACATGTCATCTTTTCCAAAAATATTACAGTTCAGTCAGAAGATAGTTCCACATCAGCAATTGCTACGTTGGAGTGAATGGTTTTTGAAGTATGATTGATTGTGGACATCTTAGCAGACATGCTCAGCTGTAACCCATTAAAGACAGTCTATACAATGACAACTGTCGCAGTTTCTAGCTCCTCCACAAAAAGAAGCCTTTACGACTTTAGCAGCAACATGCCTGAAGATGCAAAAAACATCATCAAAAACGGAACATTCTATAATCACCTCAAGCAAAAGATGTTTTGATACCAGTCTATAATCCTGAGCAGTCACGGAGCCGACAACAACTTTATCACACCACTTAGAATTCATCCTGACTATTCATTCGCTCATCTTTACAGAATCCAAAATGTCAACCTCCCAGAAGAAGTTATCTGTTTCCTCTGGTACCTTTATGCAGCATATACTATTGGAATTATCTTTGATATTTTATAGTTATACCAATATATCCACTGCCCCAGATACGCAGCCAACAGTCTTTCTACTTTCACAGGCCTATCAATCTCAATCCAAGATCACAAAAGGTCTATGCAATGCCAACATTGATCCACCACAAAGATTTCAACAAAGGAGACCGTCCAGATTTCAACATAGCCGACAATGAAGTTTTTTAGTCCTTCCAGCTACATGCTTTCCGCCTCAACAACACATACCAAAAGTTTGACATTCTTTATAAAATGAATTGGTCATTTTATGAGCTTGACTACCAGATGACTCTCGATGAAGACCTCCAGTTCTTCATGTCAAAAAAAGAAGAAAAAGAAGCAGAGAAACAAAAGCAGAATACCCAAAAGAAGACTATCAAAGAAGACAGTCACACCGATAAACCACCAGCACCAGGAATGTATTGACAAGATTCTCAAGAACGAGAAGATCCTAATTTAGACTTACATCTTGATGAAATCGGCAAGCTTTGCAACATTGATGCCACCACGGAGCCAGTCAATGATCTCAAAGAAACAGTGGAATATGTATGCCCAGACGATGATTATGGATTCTGTGAAGAACACATGCTAGAATTGAAATGGATCACTAAAGGGCCAACAAGAAGACTTAAACCCAGCAAAAGGTTCATGAGCCCAACAAGGAAATATAAGAAAATATATGTATAATTAAAAATAAATGACGTCAGCAAATATGTAAGCATGACGCTAAAAGCCACTTAAGAAAATGATGTCAGTCTTATGTAAGCATGACATCAGAGTGTGTAGAAATATCCAGTGTGTGTAGAAAAATCTATAAGTGTGTAATGATGTAAGCGCTTACGTAAGCATGCTTAAACTCTCCTATAAATATGTGTGTATCCCTTCATGGGGAGGACAAGTTTCATTTTTCGGAAATAATATTCTCTCTCTAAAATGAGTCTCTAAATTTTTTCTAACTTTTCTAGATCTCAACATCTTCATAAGTTTTATTTATTTCTTTCAAACACAAGTTAGCGATCAAAATATTAATAAGTTTAAATAAATATTGTAGAGTCTCTAATCTAGACAACACGACGGTCAATATGACTTTCATGAGGAAAAATTCTAAGAGTGGTTGAGCCATGGCTGAATGTGTTAGTGCCTCTGTATGCTCACAATAATTGGATTCCTCATGTCTGTCAATATGACTTTCCAACACGTCTTGATCTGAGGTCTCTTCTTTGTTTATCTATAACCTATTTGATATGAGGTCTATCTTTTGTTTATCTATAACCTATTGGTATCTAGAAAAACGACAGATCCATATTTTCCTCTTTTCACCAATGTCTGTACGGAGCCTTCATAACATGGAATCCTGAAAAATAGGATCTTTGGTATGAAGGCTCCGTATAGACATTGGTGAAGGGAGAAAATATTTTTGTGCCAAGAAAACCTACCCTTTCTAAAGCTCTTATTCTACAAATATGCTTTTTTTTTTTTCGGTTAAAGTCTACAAATATGCTTCAGAAAGAAACCTAAATTAAGTGTTGTGAGGTAATCTGTGAGTCTACTAGGATCCATCTTCAGCTTTTGAAACATTATTGGCTCTTTCTAGTATTTCTAAAAGTTACCAATCATACCTAAGAGATACTACTAATTACATTGTAGTCACATAAACTTAATTTTTTTTTATTATTACTCAAAGTTATAAATCGAGATCTCTTGTAGCCGTCTCCAAGGTGGTGAGGCGCTCGGCGGCCAGAGTCATTAGCTATGATTTTAAAAAATCGACGAAAATTTTAGTTGATAGTGCGTGATTTTATGGTTTATATATGATGCATTATATTCCTTCCATTTTAAATGAATTGTTGTTTAAAGTTTTTTTTACATAAATTAAAAAACAATTAAATTTTCTGTTTATAATTTTTTTTAATCAATATGATGGGCGTATTGATTAATATATTAAAATAGTAGGTATAAAACTAGAATTTTTAGCAAAACTTTATATTGAAAACCTAAAATGACACTTATTATAAAATAAATTTTAAATTCTAAAACAACAGTTAAACTGAAACTGAGGGAGAATTATATAATCTAGTTTTTTATTTTTGTATAAGAAGAAAGAGATGGAATCGATGCTAATGTGTGAAACTCTGCTCTCAGCCATTGTTTTAGGGTTTTAAAATTAATGATAGAAAAGTATAAAGTCATTAGAAAAAGTTTTACCACAAGAAGCGACAAATGTGGCTGAAACTTTTAAAACAAAGAGCAGTAATTGGTTTCGATTACTGAACTATCAAAATTTCCACTATGTTGTTCTTTTTTTCTTTTCTGACACTATACATTTAACGCTCAATATTCTATATATTACTTCTTTTATTTTATAAAAATATTATTTTGCGACATCTAATTATTTGAATTATATATATATATATACATATATGTTCCTACTTAATAAGTGTTTAATTAGATGATAATAATTTAAATAAAAAAAACTTTAGGTTAAGAATAAATTAGGAAATTGGTTTGAAAAGCCACATTGAAAATATAAAACAATCTTTATTGAGAAACAAAATCAAATTCCAAAACGACACTTTTTGTAAAAAGGGGAGAATAATATATATTTATATACCTATAAATTATTAAGAAAAAGTTAAAATAAAATCATGAGAAGTAACATAGAGATTCATAGCCTCCTAGTCTTGTTATTGTGTAATTATCAAAATTAAGCGTGTAAACTGCATGTATATATTGATAGAAAATAACATTCCTTTTAAATAACTATTAAACCAAAAATGACTGACATATTCTTAATTTTGTTTCTTTATCTAAATAAAAGTGTAATTTAGGAGGGTATATTCACCCCTATATTTTAAATTATTTGAGTTTTAGTGAGTTTTTATATGATTTTAATTATTTTAGGTAAATTGAAGGAAGTTGTCATGATTTGTTGTAAAATCCTTCCAAATTCTACTTAAAACCATGGGATTTATATCTATGTGTTTTCTAACTAAGAAAATCAAAATCCTTTAAAATCCCTTAAAGTCATCAAGAATATAATATTTCAAATAACAGTAGATTTTAAATTATTTTTCCAAATCACTAGTTCAATAACACTAGATTTTACAAGAATTTTTAAAATTCATGATTGAATAACATAGGATTTATTATTTTAAGACAAATCACTTAAAATGCTTGATTGAATACACCTTCTTAATCTTTAAACTAGAAGATATTAAATTTATAATATTTACACTAATAACATTAATACTTATAAAATGTTATCAAAATTATATTTACAATATAAGCTTTATAAAATAATATTATTGGGACTATGATATTTTTTATTTTATAAAAATATTAAGTAATCGATAAATTAGTATTGTGCGATATACGATACATGGTGCCACATATCTGCTTTTGTTTCTATTTTGAGTGATGAATCGAGGATGAAGTAATAGGATTTTATTGGCTTAGGTAAAATCGATTGGTTACTATGTATCGAATGGAACCAACCCGATAACCATAATTTAATTAGAAATCCACTGATCGGTTAATAGTTGAGAGCTGAATTGAACCCGACAATCAAAAGTCTCGGTTCGGTTCTTTTGCCTTCTGCCATAAGCCCAGGGCTAGTTTTTATGCGTATTATCAAAATTAATGTTGAGTTGTATGGATAGTATAAAAAATAATAAATGTGTGTGGAAGTTAAGTGTTATAATGGTGGTCACTTCAAAACTCATCACATTAAGTTGTAGATTCGGGATTCGAACTTTGCTCCCTACAGTGTTAAAGGATTATTAAAAGCTACTAGGTTAGTTGACAAAAATAATAATAATAATAATAATAATAACAATAATAATAAATGTGTTAAAATTCTAACAACTCATTAGAATAATAAAAATAAGTTATACTTATTAATCTTATAAATATATATATTGAGCTGGAACGAATATCCAAACACCAAAATAGTAGTACTCGTACCAAATTAGGTTTTGGACGGAGTTTGAGCTGTTTCCATTAAAATATATCATAATAAAATCAAACCAAACTAAATTTGAATCAATAATTTTAGGTTTTAGATCGCGTTTATGTCGCTTGAATCATAAACAACTTTACTAAAGTATACTTAAATCTAATTCAAATTAATTTTAATTATTGGGAAAATATTTTAGTTATATAGATTTGTTGGTTACTAAAAATTTTATAAAAAATGAAAATAACCTCTAAAATAAATACTTATCTTCAAAATTGTAGAAAATAATATAACTTCTAATTAAAATCCAGAAATAAAACATAACATATCATTTAATATCCTAAATTAAAATTAAATTATGTAATTTTAAAATATATGTAAATTATTACTCATTTCATTGTGTTTTAAGTGTCATTTTAGAACTTAATTTTTTTTCATAATAAGTGGCGTTTTAGAGTTTAATGCATATGTTTAGCAAAAGTTCCAGTTTTATCCTTTGTTTTACGGAAAAAATGGCAAAAAAAGCCTCAACTTTCAAATTTGCGCAATTTAAGTTCTCACTTTTGACGAGCGCGATATAAATCATTAACTTATTAACTTACGAAATCAAAATCACGAACTTTATTAAAAAAATTGATCTGCACACACCGTTTACTCGCGTTTAGCGGCGTTATCACTCCGTTTTTTATCCGTTTGGTGCTTCTCTTTCTTTTTTAACCCCAAAATTAGAACGAAACTTAAAATTCCTAAATCGTGAACCCCCAAATCCCTAAATCAAATCCCTAATTTTTTTTCTTGGTTTCGAAATCCTGAACCCCAAATCGATTAGAATGAGTTATATGAGTTCAAGTTCTGAGCAAGCTTACATAAGTGGGATTCCTTCAAAGTGTGCGTGTGGAGCGGATGTCACGATGTTCACTTCCAAAACCCAAGATAATCCAGGTCGGCCCTTCTTTCGTTGCATGAGTCAACGAGATGTCAATCTGCGCTCCAACAAAAGAGATGTAAGTCAATTTTGTTTCAATTTCGTTCATGTGTCGTTCGATTAGCTAAGACAAATTTTTTTTTTTTTAAAGATTCATACGTTCAAGTGGGTGGAGGATGTTGTGGTTGAGGAGATTAGTAATGGGCGATATGAATTTGAAGTTATATGATTGTTGATTCAACAATTGAAGAAAGATGGTAAAGATAACAAAAGAGAAATACAAAAGCTTAAATCGTGGACCAAATGTGGTTTTCTTTGTCTTGGATTGATGACAATTCCCATTGTTTATGTTTTCTTTCTAAAATCTGATCCGAATTAGTTGGTAGCTAGTTTGTAAGTTTATGAGAGTATGAGTAGGTTTGAGTTTCAGTTTGTAAGCTTTAGTTAATGACATTGTTTCACTTTCAGTTATGTTTCAGTTATGACACATTGTTTCAGTTCCTGAAAACATTCATGTGCAAACACCCGATAATTAAACCTGAAAACAAAAAAGTAGTAAACACCCGATAACTAAACTTGAAAACATTTATGTAGCATACATTCATGTAGCAAACAAACATACAAGATTGAAAACAAACATCCTGAAAATATTCAAACATCCCAATTACAAACATCTCCTACGGTTGGTCTTGTGAACAGTTAAACCAATCCAAAAAATCTGCGGCTTATCTTTGTGCTGCTTGTCTTGTTGAGGGTTGGCCTTGTGAAGCTTGTGAGGCTCGCCTTTGTGAAGCTTGTGATGCTGGTATTTGAGAAGCTCCTGAGGCTGGTCTTTGAGAAGCTTGTGAGGCTGGTCTTTGAGAATCTTGTGAGGCTGGTCCTTGAGAAGCTTGTGAGGCTGGTATTTGTGAAGATGAAGCTTGTCCTTGTCCAAACAACACTTGTCTTGGTTCCTGAGCCAAATAAACAAATGCTTTAGTAAGTAAGCAGAGGATAGAAATGCATTAGTAAACACTGAAAACACTAACCTGTTCTTTTCTTAGTCTACCTCTTCGTCGTTTTGGTGGACTCTCTACCCTTGAATTTTTACAACCTGCCTTGTTGTGACCTTTTTGCTTACAGTTGGAGCAGGTCATCACTCTATCCTGCCGTGATAATCTGGTTCGTGAAGCTGCCTCATTCCTTCTTTTCCTCCTTGTATAGTTGCTTGGCCTACCCCGATTACCTCTTCTCCATGGTGGGGGTAATACTCCTAACCTGTTCAACCTAGGCCACATCATTTCACCTTGTACTAGACCAATCCCATCCTTATAAGTAAGCCTCCATGTATTAGTTTTGTAGTACTCAACAACATAATCTTCAACCTTCTCCTTTCTCCCAATGATAACCGATGCAGCATGAACACAAGGTATACATGTCATGACTACAAACTGTGAGCCTTAACTATTAATGCAAACAATTAACAATTAACAATTTACAAACCTGTCATCTGCCACTTCCTACAGCCGCATGTACTCTGATTCATATCCATCCGATATTTCTGTCCTTGCAATTCTACTTCATGCACATTATGCAAAGCCATGTATCTTTCGCAAAACTGTGAACCTGCAATCATTTTTTTTATCTCTGCATGTGCTCTAGTGGTAAACCTTGTCTGCAATCTCTCAGCTATGATGGATCTCTTCGCATTCCTAACCATACATTACCTCCTAATATCCTCTAGCATTTCTAGTAACGGTTTCCTCCTACCTTGACGGATAGTTTAATTGAATAACTCACACAGATTGTTTAAGACATTATTGTAGCAAGTTCCAATCCTGAAAAAAGCTCTTGACCAAGTTGCAGGGTTTGTGACTAGCAGGTTTGCATAAGAAGGAGGATTGAACCTCTGCAATTCATCCATATGTTTACCAAACTCTCCTTGGGTGTAGCTACGTGATATCTTCCAAAACAGACGCTGGAGTTCCATATCATGACTATCTTTCTTCCAGTTATCCATAATGTGTCTAGCACATTGACGATGTTCAGCATGTGGTAGGATATTGTGGATTGCTTTAACCAACCCCTGCAAATGAAAATGATTATCAGATAGTATTATTTACTCAGATTTTAATGAAATGATTGGATTTAAATTGTACCTTCTGTTTGTCTGAGATGATTGCGATGTGGTCTCCATCTCCAATCCCCAAATTTGCTGACAAATTCCTCACAAACCAATCCCAATGATCATCACTCTCGATCTCAACTACAGCCCATGCAATTGGAACTATCCTATTATCTCCATCTCTCCCAACTGCAGCTAGAAGGTGTCTCTTAATATCCCATTTAAGGAATGCACCATCTAATCATATGATAAGCCTACAAGTATTTTTCCAAGACTCTCTCTGTGATCTAAAACACATGTATAGCCTATAAAATCTTTGTTTAGTCCCAACAGTCGGCCCTGGTATGGTTTCAGTCTCAAAGGTAGACTCTGGATTACTCTGACGCACTTCAGCTTGATAATCCCAGATACGTCCAAAATGTGTTTCATGACTTTGTTTCCTCTGCTTGGCAAGTTGAGACTTTGCTCTTGAACATTGATCTTCACTTAAAACCAAGTTGTACTCTCTCTTTATCTCAGCAGTCATCTCTTGCTTTGTAATTTTTGGATTCTTTCTCAGCCTCTCTGCATATAGCCAAGCTATTGCACCCTGCTTCAACAGCTTAGAATAACCCGACCTAACACAGATATGAACATTCACATATATCTTTATCTGAATCTTCTGCTTTTTCTTGTCATAGGATGCATAACATCTCCATTGACATTTTCCTTCTTTGTCTGAACACTTAGCACCAACCTTAGTCTCCTGAGATCGATATAACTTGATGTCGTATCTAGTCTTTAATGAATACCTAAGCACAGCTATCTTGAACTCATCCTTAGTATTAAAACACTTACCCAGCTTCAGAATATCTTTACTCTGTTCAGTTTCGTCGTTACCAAAGCCATCTCCATCTTCGTCTTCATCTTCAGATGCTGACAAAGGTTCTGGAATCTTCTCATTATCCCAACAAATCTCATCACCACTATTCCCATCATCCACATCTTCACCAAACACAGTTTCTTTGGGATTTAACCCAAATGCTTCTCCAATATTTTCACAGTTTTCTTCCTCAATACCAAAATCCAAATCTTCTTGTACCTGGTAATCGTCTTCGCTTACAGGCTCGCGATCTGAATCACTGTGGACTGTTTCTTCACCGTCGATTGCTTCTTTACTGTGGATTGCTTCTTCACCGTCGATTGCTTCTTCACCGCGGATTGCTTCATCGTGGATTGCTTCTTCACCTTCTGGGATTGGTTCATCTTTCGTGATCGTTTCATCTTCTGGGTTCGGTTCACCACCTTCATCACCTTCACCGCCTTCATCACCTTAACCGCCTTCATCACCTTCGCTGGCTTTATGACCGAGAGTAGCTTCGTCGCAGATGGGTGTAGCTTCGTCGAGGATCGGTTCATCTTATGGGTTCGGGTCACCGCCTTCATCACCTTCGCCGGCTATCTTACCGTGAGTAGCTTCGTCGCGGATGGATGTAGTTTCGTCGAGGATCGTATCATCTTCTAGGATAGGGAGTTCTTCACATCTGGGATTTGTCTCAGCAGCTTCAAATCCAGAAAGTTCTAGCAACATTTCCGACTCCAACAACGGTGGAGAATTCGGAGACCGTGTCTCCAGAGGTACCGGAAAAGGTGAAAGCGGAACCTTCTTTTTTTCTTATTTGGGGACCAGTTTGTCTTCTTCTTCCTCTTCCCCATGCGATTGAGTCTAATCAAATTAGGGTTCTTCGATTTGAAAATTGGATGATTGAGAGATTGAGAAATTAGGGTTCTTGATGATTTGGGAATTTTAGAATTGTGACTCTTCGTTTTAGGATTGAGAGTAATTACGTTTTAGAGCAAAACACATCGTTTAGGAGAAAACGGATAAAAAAACGGAGTGATAACGCCGCTAAACGCGAGTAAACGGCGTGTGCAGATCGACTTTTTTTTAATAAAGTTCGTGATTTTGATTTCGTAAGTTAATAAGTTAATGATTTTAATCGCGTTCGTCAAAGTTGAGAACTTAAATTGCGCAAATTTAAAAATTGAGGCTTTTTTGCCATTTTTCCTTTTGTTTTACTGTATTGATCAATGAAAAAAATTTATAGAGTCTATTAAAATATGATAAAACATAAAAAATAATTATTTTTTAAATTTTGGTGAAATATCAATATTTAATCTGCAACGGGGAGTAGTAAATTACTAATTTTGATTTTGTAATTTTTTTATATTTATTAATATGGTTTTTATAAAAGTTTTGGTGGGTTTTATTTGGTATATCCAAATAACATTCAAATTGATATATAATATTAAATGTAAATAGATATTTGTAGAAATTCATATCCAAACTAATCTCGATTTTTTGGGTTGGATTGGATTGCGTTGTCGTAAACTCGTAATTGACCTGCGTAGTCGTAATTGACCACCTTTACTTGTAGTCTCGTACTAATAAATTGGATTACGTATACATGTCTTTATTTCAAAAATTTGATACTTTAAAATTCATATGGCTTTAGAAGAATAACGAATGAATCAAGTATTCAGGAAATATCCACATTTAAATGCTATTCCCTTTGAAACGATTGAGATCCATTTTATTAAACTCGTATACTATATATCTATGGTTTAAATATCCACAGTATTTTTTTAGACTTTCGAGAATGTTTAAATATATCTAATACCTAAAAGATATACTATATTTTTAATAATAATTAAGACTATATAACCCTCTCAAGTCCCAACGCTTTTATTAATATATATGAATGGTTACGAATGCCTTTGCTTTATTTAAATAATGCAATTTTCATTTCGACGATTGATTAGTCCAGAGTTGTTCAATCAATGTTCATGACGATGACAAATTTTTTCTTTTTTTTTAGTGACGATGACAATTAAAGGTGATGTTGACTACGTGATATTAGCAAACACGTGATTTCTCATATATGTGATCACGCTCTTTTATTATTTTTTTTTTTTTTCCAACTGGTATTTTATTAGAACCAATAAAGTGGAATATGTTATATTACATTAATATCTCCATAACCTTTGCAAAATTCTCTTAAACCAACCACCTTATATTCGTGTTTTATTTACTTTATTTTATAGTTTTCGAACGTTTTCAAACCAGTCCAATATATTTTGCCTTAACTTTATTCTATTTTTATAGGTTTATTGTGCAATCTTTTAGTTTTCGGTGAATTCGACTCCTAATTACTAGGACTCACTATTCTACACTTGTAGATATCTATGGTTTAAACTCTAAGCACATCAGCTTTCCATCAATAGAAAATTAGATCTAGAAAGAAGTCTATGGCTAACTAAGTGATATGAAAGATATTTGTAATCAGCTTCAGTTGATAGGATCTCCAATCTCAGACCACGAAATGATTATGGTGTGATGAATGGTTTGGGAAAAGAAAGCATGGCCGTTCTGGAGGATCCAGAATTCGCAGTATATACTTAACTCATGGAAGAGGTTTTCATTAGTAGATCTACTCTAGATCTAGCTCAAACCAAAACACTGACTTCTTCTCTAGGCATACTTGTCAAATCTGTGGAAAAGTAGGAAATCTGGCCCTTAAATGTTACAAGCGTTTTGACAACACATACTAAAGTGATGATCTTCAAAATGCAATGGTTGCAATGAGAGTTTATGATCAATCTCCACTATCAAGTCTTGAATGGTATCGGTACGCCTGGGTATTCGGTTCAGTTTCGAGTAGAATCTGTTCGGTTCCAGGTCTTTCGGATAAAGAATTTAGTACCTATTCGGATATTTTAAAATTTTGGTTCGATTCCGTTCGGATCCGGATATTTTCGGTTTGGCTCCAGGTATCCGAAATATTGAGAAAAAATTATAAAAATATAAATTTGAATAAGTTTTGGTTATATTTTGACAAATATAACTAAGAATTTTAGGATATTTTGGTTATTTTGAGTATTTTGGTATAAAAATAACTGAAATTTTCAAGTTTATAATTGTAATTTTGGGTAATTGAGTTATATCAATTCGAAATATAATTAATATTTTGGGTATATAATTATATTTTGGATTCAGTTCGGTTCGATTATTCGGTTCCAGGTTTTTTTGCCCAGACCTAGGTATCCAGATACTGGTCCTACATCTCACTAACTCTCCTGCAAATTTGCAAGCGCCTCAATACTATGAAAGTGATGATTCAGCGTCACAATTCTAATATGTTAGATTTTTGGAATTTAAACTCATTGTAGGTCTTACATCGCGGAGTTGCAGAACTCCAAAGCTTGCATGCAAATTCCGGTCGATGAGCTTCTCTATCAACTGGGACATGAGGTCCTGCCGATCCTTCATCCACATCGTTCTTTGGGAACACATTGGTATGATGTTATTTTTTTTCAAATTAATTTGATTTTATTTATGTTTATAAATACTAATGTGTTTATTTTATTGTGGTAGATTTCGCCACAGTAATACCATCAAAAAGACTGTTTTGAATATGTTGCATCGACAGCAACTGATTCTTTCGTGGAGGCAGTTTGCTTCACTCTTGGACTTAAGCCGCTTAAAATCACCGGACACGGGGTTGCTCCGGCACCACCGTAGCTCTCTGTTTCGCACCACCGGATTCTGCTGCCATCTTCCGACATCTCGTTTGTTCTGTAATTCTTGATGGGGTCGTGAATGTGAAACCAATTTCCAAGAATCTCTTGATCTCCGACATATCTAAAGAAGTCTCCGTAAAGCTTCTCCGTCGGATGTGGATGGAAAGCCCATGAAGAATTTCTGCCTTGCTTACTGGATCAGGTCTTTGGGCCGATTTATGCTTTACAGGCTATTTATTCTACTGGGCTTTGAATCCATTAAAGGTACGGATTTTTTCCGTTCAACGGCTTTCGCATCATGCTTCTCATCAAACTTTTGTGCTTCAAACAGCTATTAAGAGTGAACTACTCGAAGCTGTATCATCTCAGTCTACCTTCGGAAAATGCAAAACTCTCATCAAGCATTTGGACCTCATAGTTGAAGATGTTCATCATTGATTCTCTATGCCTTCTAAAGTTCTATTAGTTCCTGTTTTATCGTCTGTTTTTATTACTACTCTATCTTTAAACCTTCCTTTTAAGGACTTGGAAGAGTTTACCCCTCGCAGTTGTATCGAAACTTAGTACTTTTTGAAATGAATATTTTGTTTGACAAAAAAAAAAAAAGAATATGTTGCATACACAGCTTCTGCTTCCATATCCCAAGTACAGTGACATGCCAAAAAGTCTAAAAGACCAATGGTTCAAATTATTTGCGGTAAGTAAATTTCTAAATTTTTCGTTTCTGTAGCAACACTACAACTGGAGTTAATGGTGGATACGCACACCAACAAAAAAATCCGACATGATTCAGGACAAAAAAAATTTGCAAATGGGGGAGAATGTAGAGAAGAGGAAGACGGAGCAGTTAAGTCAACTATCTCAAGAAGACGATGGATCTGGCTCGGGTTCCAATTAGCTGACCCGGGAAGAGATGAACCGATTAGGCCTCGAGGTTAGTACAATTTTTTTTTAAAATCTTTATTATACAAATTTTATTTTAATTTTTATTATACAAAATTTCAATATTTATAATATGTTTTTTTTCCTGTAGGAAACTCCGATTACCAAAGAAAGGGTATTTGGGGTAGGACGTATTCCGGAAACCGATTTTGCAGTGTCTTCTTCACATTATCACGATCCCGAACTTGTTCAAGAAATATAGGTGCTGAAAGAACAATTTTCGGAGAAAAATGTAAATATTGCATACCTCAAATTACAATTCGAGCACATGATAAATTTAATGACTCTGAACTTTCCACATTTTCCATCTCCGGGATTGTCTTCTTCGCATAAGTAGCTATGTGTGTTTTAAAATTATTGTGTGTTTTTAAATTTCAAAACACTTTTCTTATTTAATTTAAATTTTAGTTTATATATGATTATCGTTTTATATTAATATTTAAAATTTAAACAAATTCGATTAATATTAATTATTTTGGCAAAATAATAAAGTCTGTCGAAAATTATCGATGGATTTTCGACAACCATTGGAAATTGGTTTTCGGAAGTTTATCGTAAAAATTAGCGTATCGTCGGAAATCCGTCGAAATGTTTCGACAGAATTTTGATGATATATGTCTGACAACTTTCTAATAACAGAAGCCGTCGCGGTTTTTGAAAACTTATCAAAAAGTGGCCGATTGAAAATCGTCGAAATTTTTTGACGACTTTTTAACAGGTAAACAGTAACGATCACTCTAACCGACCGATTTGGATCGGTCGATAAACCGTCCAAATGACCCTGTGTAGATAGTTTGCCGACGGGTTTTGCCGTCGGTTATACGCCATTATCTTGTAGTGTAAAAAAAAAAAATATAAGCTAATCAAGAGTCCTCTAAACCATAAATATAATTCTGTCTTCTAATATGTTTGAACGCATTTCCTTGAGTGTCAGAGTCGATTCCGAACGATACGGTCAATAGATTTGGTCAGGAACAAAGCACATGTTGCTTGTTCCCCGTGGCTTCTGCAGTCCTTTCACGCCAAATAGAATGCATGAAAGATGACAGCTCATATAGTTACAATCAATAACGGATTTGATCTTCTTGAATCGCTCACTATAAGCATGGAAAATGACAGCTCATATAGTTACAGTCAATAACAGATTTGATCTTCTTGGATCGCTCACTATAAGCTGTTAATGACACATGTCCTTAGTCTAATTTTTGAGTTTTGGATTCTTGTGTGGTGTATAAATAATGAGATGATGTAATCTGAAATAATAAGAAATAGAAATATCATTTTGAGCCATCTTCTTCAAAGATCTCATCTTTAAGCTTTTCCATTTTAAGCTTCAATCCACCTTCCATCAAATCATCAAATTTCACATAGATGGGCTAAGGGATATAGTTGACGAGTGTCACATAACCATGATTGTCTCAACTATTTAAGAAGTCGATCTTGAGCCAATAAGCATTGCTTCATAATGTTGAAATACCTCCACTGACTAGTGACGTCAAATAACGCTAGGACAAGTCATTTAAGAATAAGAGTAAGTTTTAGCGACACCTTCAACCAGTTTTCGAAAAATCTAACAAAAGATAAGTAACTCGGCATACAATAAATTTACTAACCCAAATTAAGCTATGTTAAAACCAATTGATAATGACTAACTTCATCACCACCAAGGTGTTGGAACTCAAATTTTGACATATGGTTTCGGCCAATTTTCCGACAACTTTTCCGGTGAACTTCGTCAGTAAAATGACCGGATTATGGATTATTTGGATTCCTTGTAATGAGCACTATGAGATAGTGTATTTACATGTCAAAATCGGAGTTAATTTGAATGAGAAATGTTGGGTCAAAGTAAATAATCTGGAAAGACTATAAAAGTCAACCATGTTACAATGTCCCAAATCGGAAAGAATGGAAAATTCTTCCTCTGTCCACTCTATATAAATAGAGTCTTCCCCTCATTTTTTTTATTCACATCAACTCCTCTCCCTCTCCTCTCTCAAGACCCTTACACTCTTAGATTAACATTGGTTTCTAAATTGTGTGTAAGCAAAGTCCCATAGTAAGTCCGAGAGTATTAGTAGATCTACTGTTCGGTAGATTTTTTAACCGGATGATACGGTTCTGGTCTAGTCATGGTTGTATCTCGGGATTCAAGAATCTCACTAAATCGCCACATTGTGGGAAATTTATTGAGTTAAGGAAAGAGATCATATCTCGCCTTCATGTCGGTTCGGTTTTGTAATTCGCAGTTTTCATGTCCGATTTCGCAGGTCCTACACAAGGCAACAACTAATAAAAAGTTAAGCATTTCACGGAGCAGATATAAGTTTTACCTTCAGAAATCGAATTAGTTTCTTAGAACAATCTGGACACACACATGCATTAACCTTCATTTTATATTTTAATTTGCAGATAACCAAAAAAAAAAAAGTTAAAGGATTGAATTGACACCGTGCTATATAGTACAAACGTGATTCATGTGATCACGCCTTTCTCGATATCAAGGGAGTTTTAAATTCGAAATTATATTAAGAAGAAAGGTGGATGGCCATTTAAAAGATGTGTCATTGTGATCTTAAATCAAGCTAGAGTTGACCCTTGAGACCATGACTATGTATATTAGATCGGAAATCAAGAAATAATAGAATCGTAATATGCTTAATTCATTTTAAACTTATTCTTAATCGATGCTATTTTATTATTAAGAAAAAATCTAAATTATTTTAGTATCCCAGATTTGGGGTGAGTATAACCTTTTCCAAGAAATGGTTTTTAAATCAGTCGTGCGCCAATTACTATTTTGTCACGTTCCTCTCAGTCATGTATTCATGCTTTAGTAATTATATGCATGTGATTCCTTTTAAGGTAAATCGTTGTACTATATGATTACTGAATAATTACTGATATTGTTGTCCTGTAGAGATAAGAAATCCAAAATAAAAATTTAGATTGTATTTTATTTGTTGTTATTTAAATTATAAAAAACATTAAAAAGTAAACCTATATATTAACATTAGATATATATAATATTAAAAAGAATATTGTCATCATGAATTACTTGGATGAAAATAATATTGTAATATAGCATACATCAAGTAATGAAAACATATGCATATATCATAATTAATTTGGGCATTAGCTTTCAAGTTTCAAAATAAAAATGATAAATCTATTTAAATAATGTGGCTGAATTGTCTAATAATTTACATTATACTGTTGTACTAGAATATATCCCTGCTATAGTACAGAATGATTTTTTTTAGATTTAAGTTTTATTCAAAAGTTTTGGTTATAATGTTGCAATGATTTTAATATTTAAATAAAAATGATAAATCTATTTAAATAATGTGGCTGCATTGAGTTAGTTTATTATTTGTCATTCAATAAATTAAATATTATTTCTATAAATGTATTCTCCAAAAAATATTACGAATATTTGGATATTCCTTAATCGAAAGATTGATATCCTAAAAGGTTACGATTTAATTCTTTTTTATGTGATAATTAAATTTACAATTATAACTTTAATAAGAAATTAGCAAATGGTCTTAATACAATGGCATCAGAAAGTAAATCTTATCATTAAAGTTATTTCAAATTTGTACTTCTCAAATAATAAATAAGGGGATTTTTTCTCTTTGGTCTTGTTAGTGTATATTCTTTTTCCACTCTTTTACTATGCTCATTTACTCTCATACTACCAATCACATCCTACATTTATAAGTGTTTTCATCGTTTGTTTTTGAATTTTTTTATCCAGTCAAAGTATATTTTTAGATTTTGTGGAGAAAACAGAGATATTTTGGTTGCAAACGACTATATGAAGATGCAGGATAGTGTAGAAATATCTGAAGTATAGAATCCGTTGGAGACTTTACTATAGTCGGAATGAGCTGAAACTTTTCAAGTTAGCTTTCATTTGACAGTGGTTCATGGTCATTACAAATGACAGTTCAAAAGTTATGCTAGCTTTCGTACAAATTAATTGGTCCGTTTGACAAGCATAAAAAGTATGCGCATGAATGAAAAGGTTAAAGGGAACCAGTCCGATGGAGGAGCAGTTCTCTGCAGGGACCACCGAGATGAGCTTTTATAGAAGATCAAGGCATTTAACAATCCACGTTTGGCACTACTGACGTCAAACGATACTAGATCAGATGGAGTTTGAAGGGGAATGATTGATTGTTCTTTTATCATCTTGGGAACTGTCAAAAAAGTTTCTCGAAATTACTCCTAAAATTACTCCTACTGGATCACGTGTAACTATTAAAATCTTATAAAATAAGTTACAAAAATGCAAATTGCATTTTGATAATATAGATAGTTAAGTTAATTATTTTAACCTATTTTCATGTACCATTCTCGTGTGTTTTTTTTTTTTTTTGATAATTTTTTTTTCGTGTATTACAATATACATTTTAGAAGTTTATAACATTGAGCTTCGATATAGTTTTGATTGCTACGCTAACTTTTTTTTTTTTTTTTTTTTTGAATGTAAATTCCATTAAGGAATGAAGAGGACCTGTAATTACAAAATATGCATTAACCAGCCAAAAGGCATTACCTTGTCAAAAAAATAAGTAAAACCAAGGATAAGGGCTAGGAGGTGAACAAAAATGTTCCATCCAAATTCCGACCAAACTGACTTATCCAACGATATGGACCCGAGCGGTTCTTTTGGTCGGTAATCCCCCGGAAATGACCGTTTCCGAGGACATTCCGACCATTTTTACCGTTGAAATCCGTATCTTTTTCTTGTAGTGGTGCCACATTTAATTTTGTTACCTTTCTACACTAACTTTCAACGTAATATATGGCACTATATTTTGTTAAACTTTACTGCCTCTTTTGATTAGCTTGAATCAACAAACTTAAACAACGTTTTGACCACATATACATTATTTTTATCAAAAAAGCATTTACATTAAATTAGTTTCAACCACTAAAGACGAGAACTTCGCCTAGAAAATCCATCAAACACATGGTAGTACACGTGTGAAAAAACCCCTAGAAGAAAACGACAGCAAATTCAGGAAAACATTGGCATCGTTGTATAGTCAGTTACTAAAACTTGAAAGCAGATCTTAAACCACTGCGACTCTTAGGTTCCGTACAAGCTCCTTAAGTACACTCACCGAAAAATCTTTCTCCATCTGCCATAAAAAATTAAGACGATAATTGTAGATTATCAGTTTATTAAAACATCAATATTATATTGAATGAATTACAATTTATCCATTTTAGTATTTCCGTATAAATAGTTATTAGAAAGATCACCTGTGCAAGGACTGTGATGTCTAGAGTGGAGTCTCCGAATGGCAATACGATACTATTTTGGATGCGCAGTTGAAGTTTTTCAATTGTGTTTAGTATGTTAATCATGCACCCTTTGCTTTTCTCGCAATGGATTCGGATTAGAACGTCGTTTTGGGATACTTTCGCTTCGATTTCTGGCAACGCTTGATCAAATTGATTATGGTCTGAAGGACAAGATGATAGGTTAGGCTCCTCGTCGAATAGCACTTTAGATCTCTTCACAAGAATAATGGATTCCACTTCTCTTGTTGCTTCTTTCTCTTCCTTGAGCTTTCTCATTTGTTCTTGGAGTTGTTTCATACGTGAGATCGCGTCATCAAGAATCGTTACCTTGTCCGCCTAAAAAAACCACAAGATAGTTCCGTATTCTCAAAACCAATTGATAATGATGAAACTATATTATTTTTACTATGCATCATTCTTCACTGTGAAATACCAACATACAAAATTTATAGATAATTAACTATTTAAAAATTTGCCATACCTTCTTAAGCCCGGGAAGAAGAGCTGAAAGGGCGATGAACTTTTCAGAAAGCTTCTCACGGCGCTTTCTCTCGGCTAGAACATGTTCTTTCGCAAGAACCGGAGATCTTGTGCCATGAGAACATGTTTTTCTTTTGGTTCCACGTCCAACCAATTTGTCCATAATGATCTCCTCCACAGCTGGGGAAGAAGAAACATTACTAGAGAAATCGAACGAAATCAATCGTTGGTTGTTGTTGATCTTCATCATAGGCTTCACCGCAGACTTCGGCTTTTCTCCTAGGAACTCAAGAAGCATTTGATGATCCAAATGTGATGAACGTTGAGACCTCTGTGAATCCATATCCGCTTCGTCAGCTGATAGATTATTTTCTTCATAGAAATTAAAATCGAAATCAATGTCTTCTAGTGAGAAATCGGTTAATGTGAAGTCTTCTTCCATATCCGAATATTAAGTAATAATCGACAAATATTTTCCTGCTTAAGACAAGATTAAAGACAAATCGAGAAAATGTATTTGCTGTTTTGTGTTTTCAGGTGTTCTCTTTATATATTGACAATGAGACGCGGCTTAGTTTTTGTTATTTTTCTCCACCCCATAATTACGTTGACCAGATTTGTGTATACAATGCATAAAACGTGACGTATATGTATAAAGTAAAATTACTATGATCGAAATCAGAAGTCTTCTTATTATTATTGTCTATGATGATCGTACAATTTGTTGACTTCTAGAGAGGTCTGAGATTACAATGTTTGCCTCGTCAAAAAGTCTATATAGAAAAAACGGCATTAAAAATTTAAAAAATTATATATTCTATAGAATTTAATAATAGATTTAAATTAAATCTTATTTTCATAAATATGAACACATGCATAACACACGTTCAGTCCATGATGTGATTTTGATTTTCTTGTATTTTTTTAACCTTATAATCGTGTAGAGTTCTTAAATATTAAGGGAAGGTCGTGAGTCCTGACAATGCAGAATTAGATCTACAAGTTAATTTAAGAGGGTGTCCATATGAATCATCAATCGAGTCTAACCGACATATTATGGATCTGATTGGTAGTACTAATACATGTTGGAGTAAAACAAATTATTATTATGGAGTCCGCTTATTTTTCACTAATCAAAAAGAAGATTAAAAAAAAGTATTCCCTTTTCTGCCCATAAAATAGAAAAATAGACTGAATCTTAGAGCATCTCCATCCATTAAGAGACTCAAATGAATGTTTAATAATAAAATATTAATATTTTGATATAATTTAGTTATATAATAATAATAATTTTTTTTTTTTTTTTAAAACCGCTCATGTAAACACAAGTGGCTCGAGAGGTTCTTGTGAATCTCTTAGACCATCCACATTAGAGACTTTGTCTTAACCATTTTTAAAAATTAAATTTAATATAATGACACTAAAGTTATTCAAAAAAGAAAAAAAAAACCAATACACATGTTTTGGAGAGAGACATTGTCTTCCCCTCTCCTATTCACCCAATTTTATTATTTTAAAATTGAGAGACATAACTTTTTTCTCCAATGTGGATGGTCTTAGAGTTTCTTAAATAAAAATCCGTTTCACTCTCTCTTATCTCTTTCTATTATTTTTCATTTTTTATTATCAGATATTCAGGTAAGATACCTCCAATGGAGGTTCTCTTAACTCTTAAAAATAAATATGAAAAAACTAATTACTCCAAAATTAATAATTCTTTTACTCTATTATTTTTTCTTTCACTTTATAAAGTTCTTGTGTTCAAGGTTCGTGGACTTATACATCCCCAGAATAGAACACATACCATGTAATTTAATTATTATTAGGAAAGCATATTCTCCCAATATAAATCGAATCTATGATTTAGTAAATCTGTTTCCGATAACACAAGAGACTTAACTACTACACCAACTCATTATTCCTCTTTTTACTCCAACATGCAACCCGTTAAAACTTATACTTTGCAAAGCTATCGTTTCATCACTTAACTATATTACTGTCTTTTTTTATCCTTTTTTTTTTGTGCACCAACTTTATTACTCTTCTCTTCCGACGGTTTCATCAAACAACCAACAAATGCTTGCTTTTTATCTTTATCTTAAAAAAAAGGGTTTTAGACATATTTCTCTCTCGAAACTATCATATAACATCAGTTCCACCTAAACTATTGGCCTAATGCTATTTTCTCCCGAACCGTAAGTTGCAGAGTTTTTTCCACCTATATTTGAAGTTCGAAACTTATTTCCACCCAGATCGTAAGATCAAAACTTTTTTCCACCCATATCGTAAGTTCGAAATGAATTTACACACAGGATTGGTTTGTTGAAAACCAATGTTACTGAACTAAACCGAAAAACCAAACAAAATAAAAAATTAGTCGGTAAATGACCCGATTACAAATAATCTTAATCTCAAACACACCCTATCTAATCTAAAATCCCCAAATTGCTATCGAAATCCTAATCTCTCTATCGAAGCCCAACTATCAAGCCTAATCCCTAAAATCCCCAAATCGTAACTATCTAATCCCTAAAATCCCCAAATCGTAACTATCAAGCTTAATCCCCAATATCTATTGTTCAATTCCACGAACCTCTTCCCATTGACGACGAATCCGATGAAGATGAGTTGCGAGAGAGGTACGATTTCGAGGTGGAGGAAACAGTAGCCGATTTCACCGATGAGTCGTCTATCCGTCACGACGTGTATCCAGATTCTTCAGATGAAGAAGAGATCCGACAGAGAAGGTTCAATTATATTCGGCGAGGTAGTGGAAATTTGTTCAAAGGGCAAGTGTTCTTCAACAGTATCGCGTTTAAAGAGGCCGTTCTCGACCATGCTTTGAAGACAGGTCATAACATCAAGCAATACAGGTATGATAAGAACAAGGTAGCGTTTATGTGTGTTGGTGGTGAATGCAATTGGCGTGTGTATTGTTCAACCAAAAAGGAATCGGATAAATGGCAGATTACTGTGTTTAATGATACGCATACTTGTGTTCCGAATGGTGAATGTAAAATGCTAAAGGTACATGTGATTAGTAGATTGTTTATTGATAAGATCCGAGATGAGCCTGAGTATTTTTATGCCGATGAAGATTGAAGAATTAATCATGGAGAAGTGGAAGATTAGTATGTCTAGGGCACAATGTCAAGCTGCTAGAAATAAAGCTTTGAGGTCTATTGAAAGAGCCTATGATGATCAGTTTGCACGTCTTAGGGATTATAGAGCTGAGGTTCTTAACTCCAATCCAAATTCTATAGTGGCTATTGAGACATTGAGAAATAAAGAAGGTTTGGATGTCTTCAATAGAATGTACGTGTGTTTTGATTGTATTAGAAGATCTTGGAAAGATACATGTAGGCCACTTATAGGAGTTGATGGTTGTTTTCTAAGAGGCAAGATGAAGGGTCAGATATTAGTTGCTTTAGGTAGAGATGGAGACAACGTTATATATCCTATAGCTTGGAGTATTGTACAATTGGAAAACATACCTAATTGGTTATGGTTTATGAAGAAAGTTAAGGCTGATTTGGATTTAGGAAATGGTGAAGAATATGTCTTTATCTCAGACCGTCAAAAGGTGAGTTTTTCTTTCAGTTTTGTTTCAGTTTTTAACTTATGTTGCTAACTCACAATGCATGTTATGCTTTTTTCAGGGATTGATCAAAGCTGTTGAGTTAGAGCTACCAAAAATTGAGCATATGATGTGTGTGAGACACATCTATGCAAATCTAAAAGATAACCATGGGAAAAAAGCACAGATGAAACCTTTTATTTGGAACCTTGCATGGAGCTACAATGAGGCAGAGTATAATGAAAATTTGGCCAAGTTGTTAGAGTATGATAAGGATGTATACGATGATGTCATGAAGTCCAATCCACGTAGTTGGTGTAGGGCTTTTTACAAGATTGGAAGTTTTTGTGAAGATGTGGAGAATAATTCCACAGAATCATTCAATGAAATATTAGTCAAGGCTAGAGAGAAGACGTTGGTGTCTATGCTTGATATCATCGCTAGACTGGCTATGATACGTATTTTCACAAGATCTGTTGCCTCAAATGATCACCAAGCTTTGTGTACTCCATACGCTAAAAAGTATCTTGCTTCAGAGCATAAGCTGGCTTCAATGTGCAAGGTTTATAGAAGCACAAATAATCAGTTTCTAGTGTATTTAGGACGAGGTTCTTATAGGGTCTGTTTGGAGAAGATGACGTGTAGTTGCAAGAAGTGGGAAATCACAGAAATTCCTTGTGAGCATGCTTATGGAGTTATCATTAATAGGAAATTAGAGGCCGAGGATTTTGTATGTCACTGATTTAGGACAGCTTTATGGAGACGGACTTATACAGAGGGAATAACTCCTATACAAGGA
This sequence comes from Boechera divaricarpa, assembly GCA_026770425.1. Classification (NCBI taxonomy): domain Eukaryota; kingdom Viridiplantae; phylum Streptophyta; class Magnoliopsida; order Brassicales; family Brassicaceae; genus Boechera; species Boechera divaricarpa. The sequence goes on along the minus strand of CM049186.1, from coordinate 1,905,400 downwards.
TTTATGTTCTGGCCAACTGGTTCAGGTCCTCTAGTACATCAACCACCTGAGCCACCACAACCAGGTCGCAAAAAAAAGAGTAAGAAGCAGAAAAAAAAGAAAGGGAAGAATGAATCACCAACAAAAAAGGCTAAGAAGCGCATTATGCATTGTGGTATATGTGGTGCAGCTAACCATAACTCTTGATTTCATAGGAAAGAGTTTACATAGGCTGGAACTTCTCAGGGAGTGGCAACTCAAGCTGAGCTTTCTCAGGGAGTGGTAACTCAGGAACCTTCATAGAAAAGACTAATGGCTTATGGATATTTTTTTAAGTGTTTTTTTGGTGGTTTGTAATCGGCTAATGGATGTTTTTTAGTGTTTTTTTTGTGGTTTGTAATCGGCTAATGGATGTTTGTGGATTTTTTGGTGGTTTGTAATGTAATTTGACATTCTTCCTTCATTTATGAATTGTAGTGATCAATCAGGTTAAACTAGAAGTTTAAGACTTTGACGCAGGGACAATGAATCCACATACAAACACACAAAATGTTTGATAAACTTCTGGCTTACATCAATTTCATGATACCAATCATGAACATACTACCTAAAACTACAATGGTCATCACCTGCCGAAGATTTCTTTTGGATTCCACAACCTCATCATGCATCTTCTAATGCTCTTCTCTGATCTCTAACATGTCCTTCTCAAGCTTCCCAATCATAGCAGCCAATGTCTCCACCTCATTTACCAATGCCTCATCACACCACTACAAATTACAATGACCGAAAAAATTAAAATCACTTCAAAAATCAAGTGTTACAAGTGAATGACAAGTAAATTCAATCACATTACCCTATGCGATGCAGCAAACGAACACCGATAGTACCGACGGTAAGGATTTGCTTCGGATCTTGACATATTTGCCAAAATTGATGCTCCACACCAGCAAAGCTTTGGAACACCAGCCACGCTTCGTCTCTGCCGCGCATTTGAGGATCCAGTCGACGTTCCTGACAATTTGCTCATCCTCTGCTATCGATTTCTACCTACAAGAAACCCGAATTTCATCAACCACAAAATACAACCAATGAATAAGCTTAAATTCGACCTAGTGGATAACGAAATGATGATTTCAAACAAACCCTAGCAATAATATTGCAGATTCGAACAACAATTTGAGAAAACAAAATCGCGATTGTGATAGCAAAATTTTAGGGTTCTATTAACGATTTGGGGATAAAAAGAACTCGGATCGGGTTATTTTGCTTATTCGGGCCAAAGCAATCGGTTTAACAACGGATAAAACTGGTTTGTTTTCGGGGTGGAAATAGGTTCGAACTTCAAATATGGATGGAAAAAACTCTGCAACTTATGATTCGGGAGAAAATAGAACTATGTTAATAGTTTAGGTGAAACTGATGTTATATAATAGTTTAGAAAAAAAATAGGTCGATGACCTTAAAAAAAAATTAAAACTTTTCTACGTCCCAAAAGTCTTATCACATTTATTGGGTTTTCTTTTCTATGTATATTATTGCTGTGCAAAGTCAACAACTAACAATACGTGTGTTATGGACCCCAAAAAAAGTGAGAGAAGAGGGACATGTAAATAAACACGTGGTTTTCGTGTTGAGATATGGAGAGCTTATTCCCACTCGGAAACAACAAGGTTCAAGAAAAAGTCCCTAAAGCCTCGTCCCCTAGGCCATCTAACAACCTCATTAGTTTTTAATTCTTAACTTAATTGCTATTAGGTTCACAATGGGTCTGACTGGAAAAACATATTAGCTGAAAAGTAGGAAAAATTTACTTTGAAGTTTGCCAAAAAATCACCAATCAATATAAAGTGAAGTAGAAACTTTTACTCTCAAGTCTCAATTCCTCTAAAGTGGAATAGAATAACAATAACTTTTCACTTTAATTTACAAGTGGAAAAATATTTCAGCCCTTTTACTCTAACTTTTATATTTCTTTTACTCTCATTTCTTTCCTCTCAATTATTGTTAATCTAGATGATTCAGATAAATGGTCATACATCTCTTAGGGTTGGGATTAGCTTTTAATAAATTATTCTTTCCACGAAAATTGAATTTATATTTCCTAGGTGCCTATGTTTTCTGCTTTCCTGAATTCAGCCACTAGCATAACTCACATTAACTGAAAGAGTTATTTACATTAGATAAGAAAATAGAAAAAAGCAACAGAAGATTTAAAAATTGAAATAAAAGAGCGGAAAGAGTAGAAAAACAGAGCTATTGAAATTGTCTTTCTATAAGCTAGTATGTTTGAACAAAGCTAGAGAAGCTCGTCAAGTTGATGGTGTTCCCACAAACATTAATATGAAAAACCCTCGAATATATTTTATACATTTTGAGTAAAGTTGAAATGAAAGTAGCTCAGATGTATCCTTTTACTAATATTTGGGAAATAACCGTTTAAAAATAATATTTAATTTTTAAAAATTTACATAAATGCTATTGGTCTTAAAAAAAGAAATCATTAATGGCAAAAATATCTTAACAATTAGCATTTTAATTAAAACAAAATATTCACCAAAAAAAAAATTTCAACTTATTTTCAAAACATTTTAAAATAAATAATTAATTAAAAAGTTTATAATTTAGAAAAAAGTAAAGACTGTTAACTATTATTAACTAAATTGTAATTTCAAAATTAAGAAAAATAAAAAAATTATTTTTAATTTACATACTAAAGTTCATTCATCTAAAGTATATTATCATATTTCACTGAGAAATAAAATTAATATCTCCTATATATTATTTGGGGAGTATACTTATAAATAAACGTTAAAAGGTATAAATATTTACATCACATTGTCATTACATCAAATAACAAATTTTAATTTTTCATTAAGAGTATTTTAGTCATTAGTTATATGTGATCATTTAATTAAATCATGATTAATTTTAGTAAAAATCTAATAATCTCATTACTCATTTATCTAAATCACTAACTAAATTTTCTATAATTATTATCGAGATTTTAGAAAAAAATCACTTTTAATAAATAATAAATTTCAAAATAACATGTAGTGCATAAAGTTTTAAATATCTTTCTGTTTTTTTTTTTTTAAATAATCAAAATCTTTACAAAAAAAGTTAGATATTATAATCGATAATGTAAATATTTTCAAAGATTTTATTTTGCAAAACCTAAAACATACATTACATGTTTATCTTTAAAAAAAAAACCAAAATCAAACATAAAACACGCGATTTTAAATTCTAACCACTAATAAGAAAAACTAGATTACGACTTTATTCATTTATTGATTTGTAGATCACATGTATAAATCTTATATGTCATCAATATTCTTTATACTCTATATTACGATTATGTAATCTTAACAAAATAATATATTCTCTCATTATAATAAAATCATAACAAAGTGATTTTTTATCGTGTATAAGATTTCAGAATAAATATAAATATAAATTTATAATTTTGAATTTTAAAAGATACATTAACATGTGCTATAGCACGAGACTAATTCTAGTATATATATTAAACTAAAAGTTTTACTTAAATAACATTATAATTTAATAAATTATTTCAATAAAATTATTTAATCTTTATATATTTTATTGTTCTAAAAAATATCATCTTAATTATATTACCGAAATACTTTTTACAATCTAACCTTTAAGTTTTTAAAAATTATGTAATAATATCATTGGAATAAATCATTTCAAGAACAAAATTAATTGATTCATTAAGAGTATTATTGTCATTTATATTAGGTAAAAACAACATAATATCTTAACAAAAAATATTTATCAAATTTTAAAATTTTATTTAATATCAACTAAAATATACTTAATTTTGATATAGCTAATCTAAAATATTAAACTTAATTGAATATATATTTTTGTTGATAAATTATCTCTATATATATATATATATTTAACACTTATATTATTAATTTATAATCTATAAATAAAAATTTATAATATCGAATTTTAATAGAAACATCAATCCGTGCTGTGGGAGTCAAGTAACATAATGGTGGCCATCTCTGAAAACTCATCACATTAATTTGCAGGTTCGGTGTTCGAACCCTGCTCCCTACGGTGTTTAGGAACTATTAAAAACCACTACGCTGTTGACAAAAAAATAAAAATCAATCCGTGCTCGAGAGATAATCAAGTTTTATAGGTTTTACTAACTCGATGGCCGTTATATGCAAAAACATTATTATAAAAGTTCTGATTTCACCATTCAGGATTACCAATTAAAACACAATACGATAAACAATCTTTGAAAACTCTTCCCAACGTTGTAACAATCGTTTAATAATTATTTCCTCCATTTGATATTAAATATTATTTTATATTTAAAATTTAATTTCAAAATAAATGTCATTTTGTATTTTCAATAGAGATGTTTGGTAGGATTTCTAATTTTATTTCTACTACTTTAATGTATTGACCAATAAAAAATTGTATAATATATTAATTAAGGATAAAACTAAAAATTTAATTGTTTTTTAAATATGTGTAAAAAATTTAACAATACTTATATTGAAACGGATGAAATAATTATCTATTTGTTTGAAAGCTTATTTTCCGTATAATATGTTTACTAGGTAATTTCTCCGTTATACGCGGGATAAAATATTTATAATATATTTTAAAAAATTAATAAATTAATTAAATATGTCTAAATATTTTAATAGTATATTATTGTTATAAATAATTGAAATCTATAGTTTAGAAAACAATAAAATCAGTTATAATTTTATGGAATATTTACTTACTTGATTTTCTATAAATGAATAAATCTAATTTAGGTAAGATTATAATCTTTAAAATAAAGACAGTTTATTATATATGATTGATCTATGAGATATTATGTAATTAGTCTAGTAATTAATGTCCTAAAAATATATTTTTTGAAAATCATTCTGATAACACGTCAGATGACAATGTTTAAATATTCTACTTAAATGTAAAGTTATTTTGTTAAAATAATTTTTAATTAATATTTAGGGAATGTGTGTACATGTCTATCGGCTCAATATATTTGATAATCAAAGATTTGGTACGTATCTCTTGAAATGAAGTCATAACAGTACCTTTTAAAAAGGTCAGTTGATATATAGAATGGAGATTTTGTAAGAAAATTTTGGATGCGAAATCTGGATAATATATAATAATTTTTTTAATGATATAATGTAGGACAAATGTGTATCAATGGTTACACAGACCTTCCAGTTGGTGGTGCGGTGTGGACGGGATATGCCGCCGAAAATATCATAAATCCAGCTGACCAATCTTTTACTCACCCACTCTCTTTTTTACTATTTATTTCTTATTTAATTATCATTAATACACTATTTCGTCAATGAGTTTCGATAGGACCAATCAGTACCATTTTATTATTGTCGTCCTAATCAAACTCTGATAAGGGACCTTCCAATTTTATCTTCTTCCCTCGTCATAAGTGGAAGTGAGAACAAACCATTTATAAATATATATATAAAAACTAACCATTTATATATTATTCAGAAAATTAGATTTTAGGTATGAAAATTGTAATTAATTTTTTTTAGTTTATTCTATATTGAATTCCTTAAGAGGAGACAAGAAAACATAATTTTAAAAAGAAAACTTATTATACTTTAATAAAAAAAATCGTCAAATATTTTCCATCAAACCCCAAATCCAAGTTATATAATTTATTCGTAACAAATGTAAATTGTATTATAATCATTACTTCTTATCTAATACTCCTACCAGTTTTTTTTTCTTTTTCTGTTTAATCAATACCCCTACCAGTTTCAAAATATAAAATTAAACAGTTTATAAACGAGAATTTTTGTGTATATATGTTTCCGTCCTACTCTTCTTTGTCTCTTCTAGTCTCTGCCATCACTTGAACTCATGAGGTGGAGCTCCTTTCAAATCAAATGAGCTACAATTAAAATTCAAGTAACCTTTCTTTTCCCAATATTCAGGACAATTATTTGGTCCAAAAACAGAACCTTATATGACCTTCTCTCACTCTATCTTTCTCTAATAAAGTAGACATATGGTTGAAGCATTTTGGTTGGAATTTTGGACCCGAATATAGTTTAAGCAGTTTAAGACAAACCCAAACTCCATAGTACACTTTTGATTTTCACATTTATTTGACCTCCTTGAAACGGTTTCCAATCAAATAGGAAAATCCCACGTTTTCAATTCAATTTAATAACCCATTGTCTTTGCTCGCCTGTTTTTAAGGAACTTCCCAGTTCCCACTTAACTATTACTTTTGCTTTTCAGTTTGTTTTTTTCCCTAAGATGTAAATTAAATCATGGGGAGTTGAAATTACTTATAAAATTGAGGTCTAGTCGATTTAATTTTTTTTTTCTTTATGGTTATAGTTTTTGCTTGGATTCAATTGCTATAGTTTCTAGAAAGTTATATATGTATATGTACATTGATAGGAAAAATTGTTTTTTCACTTTTACTAATTGCACATTTTATCACACAGACATAAGTCATTGCACGGTATGGCAAAAATGGTCGTGAAATGACCAAAATATTTCTAATGAAAGCGACTGATTGCAAGTACGTACATGCTATATTAATGTTGACGTATTCAAACTTGATTATAAATAGTTATCAATTTAATATGTACGTAAACGATATATCAAATTCTATGGTGTACATACATATTCAAGTTAGGGTTGAAGATTTTTTTGTTTAGAGTTTGATTTTATATACATCTACATTGATATAATATCCCTGAATTTCATTTAAGGCATTTTTGTAAATCTTCCCTACCATGTTACCAAAACTTGCAATGATTTATGTCGGTGGGTTTGAAAAACAAAATGTTATCGTAAATTACTAAACCATTTTACAGCAATTATCATATAAATATCGTAGTGACTAGATGTGTTTAATTGACAGAAAAAAAAACTGATCAGATTTATTAAGAAACATACCGGAGATATATAATCCAACAACTGGTACCGTACGTGTATAAAACTAACGAAATGCTTTACATCGCAGGAAATATATATTCCAACAACTGCGAAAAAATTTCCGTCCCGAATGAAACCGGAGAGGAAGAGGTACTAAACATTGATGATATGCATCTTAAAGCACACTTAAGCAACACAAGAACAAACGATCTTTTAATGACTTAAGAACCTCCCATACAGCAATTAAACTTATCAACTAAAAAACCATTTTCATGGAAAAACCGATTTCGGATTCTTCGGTGACGGTCGGAGAAATTGATGATGAATGTGAAACCAATTACATGAGCTTTGATAAGCCACAACTCAAGTTCTTCACAACATCCTCTATTTTCATATCAAAATTGCTATTCTTCTGCAAAAGAATAATTAAACAAATATATAATTAGATTTTTCGAGGAATCGAATATCTAAGTCGAAAGTCATACTAATTCTGAAACATGCTTCTAGTCTTCTACCATGATAAAGCAGCTCTAATTAAGATACTATGCATGATCTATAGAATTGATTCATGTTTTCACACAATAAACATGTTCAACGCATATATATTAAAAGTTATTCTGTAGTTTGTATGAGAATATAGTTACCTGAGCGATAATAGAGATGTCAAAAGTGGGTCCAAAGGGCAAGAAATTGCTGTTGGTGATAGACAAACCAAGCTTGTCAATCTCCCCCATAATCTTGATCACGTTACCCTTTTGCTTCTCGCATAGGATCTTAATAAGAACGTCTTTTCCCGAAACCCTAACTTCTATCTCTGGAAGATTCGAGCTCGAGCAGCCACGATTTCCATCTGAGGAAGATGATGATGATTGATGATTTTCATCTAAAACCAGCTGAGACTTCTTTACAAGAACCATTGATTCCATTGTCCTTTCCTGCTTTTGTTCCTCATACTCTTTCACACTCTCTTGAAGGTACTTTATATACTTTATTGCATCTCCCAACACAGAAATCTTGTCCATCTATAAACACATACATGCATAGGTCAATATATAGCATGTAACATTTTAAGATTCAATCAATGAATATCCATCAAGCTGAAACTGCAAATGATTTTTATAATAACCATTATTCTTGAATATGGAGGATTTTTAGTATATTTCAGAGTTTCACAAAGTAAGTACTGATCAAATAATTTAGTCTCATAACCGGGAGATCCCAAGTCAAAACTCAAATAAAATTTCACTGTCGGGATAAGCAAAAAAGGAGAGCAACTGTCCATGAAAATTGGTTTCTTGCCTCGCAAAATAGAATGATTTAAGAAAAGACTATTATCATTGTAGGGCCACTACAATCTTAACTCAATAAATCCGCTTTATCTTATCGCTACTATCGAATTGAGATTTGCAAATATTTTCAAATCCTTATATCTTAACATTTTCGCGAATGCTTAACCGCGAGTTTGCGAAGCAAAGCAAGATATTAAACGGTTTCCGCGAACGCTTAACAGCGAGTTTGCGAAACAATTTAATCTTATTTGAACTTATCTTGTTTTACTTTTGTAAACATGATTAACGTTCAAAAAGATATAGTCATAATTCAATAAATCCATTTTCGCTTATCACTGTGAACGGATTAAAAACTGCGAACAGCTTTTCATATGGTTTTGAAAAAACGAACCGACTTAACCCGCAAAAATGTTGTTTACATGAAGGTCGTACGGCAGATTCGCGAAACACTAAAGCTCTTACACTCTGAGACTTAGTCCTCGGAACCATTGGTTGCCGAGTTGTGTAAGCTATTTCGATGGTTTTCCGGTGAAATCCGAAATATTTACATATATTTGTGGAGTTATGCTCTATATATATATTTCGATGTTTTCCCGGTAAAATCCGAAATATTTACATATATTTGCGGAGTTATGTTATATATATATTTCGATGGTTTCCCGGAGAAATCTGAAATTTTCATAGAGTTATAGGAAAAAAAAAATTCAAAACTCTATAGAAAATATGTACGCATTTTTGTTGAAAAAAGAATATTCTCAGAAAATGTGGGGAAAGCGTTGCTTACCAAAAATAATAATTTCAACAAAATACCACAAAAAATTATTGGCAAAAAACCATATAAATTGTGGAGTGCTCAAGTAATTTTGTACAAATACTTGAAAGTGTGTGGGGGGGTGTCTAGCGAAAATCGTTGCCACGATCACTATAAAATAGTGTACTCATATGTAAAAATCAAAGTTCATTTTGAATGAGAAATGGAGGTTCAAAGTGGGTAACTTAGAAATGTACCACACTTGGAAATTGAGGTGAAAATCCATATTCATATATTTTGGATAAGTCTTGGCAAGGTTCATAACCTTGAGACCACCTTAGGAAGAAATAACCCAACAATGTTAAACCACATGCGCGCGGTTGAGTAAGTCGATACAGATTCGAGCTCAGTTGTGGGTTTAGAACGGGTTTTAGTATATGGGCTTTTGGGGCCCAATAACCTATATTTGGTGTAATAATTTTTAGTTTGCGTAATTGATCACTACACAACACTAAATTTTAGCTTAAGAAAATAAAATATCTCATTAAACATATGATTAAGTCAATGATTTAATATCATGATTAATATCTTTTATAACCTCCACTTATTTGGTGTAATGACACAAATTAATAGGTTCATGAATCTCTAAGAAGATATTATGATATGGTAGAAACTAATGCTGATATTATGTGCACACCGTGATAGCAATTAGGCTATAGCTCGTGCATTGAGTTTTTTGTATAATGGTAAAACTTATCTTATAAGTAGATAAAGTGAAACCATTAAACAATTGATATCAAATGATGTATAATCAAAACTGAGTATATAAATTTGATTGACAACATATGAATCCAAATACTAAAGGTTCGTCACAAGATCACATTGTAAAATCATCAAAGAGAATGAGTTTAAAGCCTATTAAAAAAAGGATGTTTGATAGAAACCCCACCTATATGACTGGAGATCCCAAGATGTAGGTTCAAAGGGACAACTAAATCAAGCTAATTCTACCAAAATCACTATGAGATTTCTATCTCTACCCAGTTCCCAGGATGATAAACAGTGCTTCATGATTGTATAGAGGATAAGCAATGCTTTTAATGATTACATAGCTTTTATCATGAAAATGAAGTATAATTGTATACTTATAGAAAAGTTTATGGCAAATCACCTTGTGAGTGTAAAATGAGGCGTTTCTAGGAGAATGAAAGTTTTCACTCATGATTAACAAGACAAAGTTCAAGGCCAAAATGAACCTAATAAAGAACTTAGCTCTACGAGAAAATGAAGCTGGCCGATTTACACCAAAATTCGGAGTGCTCAAGACATTATGTTCACCTTCTGGCTGAGTAAACCCGATAGATATTAACTATGAGTGGTTCAAGGATGAAAAATACCACCATCTCAGACATAATGAATTTTTTCGCATATACTCTCAAAGTCCGTCTGTCTAGTCAGTCGTATCTGTCAAGTCCGTCATATGTTTAGAGAGTCATTTCTATTCATGTGGGGGATTGTTGGAACTTTATTTTGAGTTTTTTGACTTGTGATAAGTACTATTATATAATATACTCATATGTCCAAATCAAGTTTAATTTGAATGAGAAATGAGGATAGAAAGTATATAAGTTGGAAGTGTTACTTTATCAAGTTTTAAAAAAAGAGCGAGAGGACCATTATGCAAAAATATTGAAAATAAGCAAGACAGACTTGGGCCTTGGATCTTGATGAATGTGGGATTTAGGTCCACTAAGATAATTTTTTTTGGGACAAAAATTTGTTAATTTTGTCAATGTTTTCCTTAAAAAAAATTTTGCATAATATCTTGGATAAATATAATTTTGAAATTTTGAATTCAGATTGAATCCAGATATTTGTTGCATGATTTTTGCAAGCACGAATTTGGCCCGAATTCTGCACATGTTCTTTGAGATAATATTTGAATAGATTTTCTTATCTTCTCGTTGAACTTATCTTCTCAGCTCACCCTCTACTATAAATAGAAGAGTAATCTCATTGATTCTACACACCTCACAGAAAAACAAAAGCTTGAAATCTCTCAAACTCAAATAGTCTCAGCAATCTCCTTCGCTTCTCTTCGTCATAAGTAAGTCGAGAGTATATCGTTTGTGCTAAGTTCGCAGATTCTGTTTTACAGTGTACGTAAACAGTCTCAAATAGTTTTACCCTGAAATTCAAGAATCGCTATAAACCGTGACACTACGGACGATTTATTGAGTTAAGGAAAGAGATCATATCTCGACTCTGTGATTTTTTCAGTCTCATTCATACGTTCTCGTTGAAAATATTTTGTTATTACGTTTATATATCGTTATTATGTTGAATATTGTTTCATTATATTGATTTATATTTGCAATTTACTCGTTCAGTTTTTTAGCGATCCTACAATCATTTGGTTAACTAATTTGAACCTCGTTCGCTACAAGAAAACAATGTGTTTTCCTACATGAATTCCGACGGATTCAAATTCGTCGGAAATTTTTGAAGGCGTTTACCAAATAAAAAAATTCATCTGAGTCGAAAATGGTCGAAATCCGTCGGAATTTTCTGATGGAATTGTTGTGGTTGCTAACTAGTCATAAATATCCGATGGATTTATTTTCCGACCATTTAGAACCAACGGCCAAAATCTGTCGGAAAGAACCTATTCTGACTAAATTCCGACGAATTTCGGCGTAGGAAATAGATTGTTTTTTTGTAGTGGTTATTAAACAAGAAGAAGAAAATGATTTTTTTTTATAGATATATGTACCTTCTTTAGGCCAGGAACTAGGGCGGAAAGAGCTACAAATCTTTGTGTAAGCTTCTCTCTCCGTTTTCTCTCTGCGTGGATGTGATCTTGAGCATTTGATTGGCTTCGAGTCAAGGTTTGAGCCCTCTTTGTCCCTCTTATTATCAGGTTGGCTTTCCTCTGGGCTGGTAATCCAATTTCTTCTTCCTTGGGGATAAATATTAAGTTTGGGGAGTTATGATTCATAACCTTCAAACCAGTCTTTTCGAAAGAAAGAATCCTGGATGAGGGCTGATGCGTGTAAGGAGGAGTATTGGAAGAAGAAAAAGGATGTATCGTTGGTGATATGTGAGTGGTCTTGAGGATCTCTTCGAGCAAATCATCATTACAAGAAGCATCAAAGTTATAACAGGTGGTGGTATCATCAAGAGATGAAAGAGACTGTGGAATATCTCCAAAGAGTGAATTCATGTGGTATTGGTGGATGATACTATAATCTTCTATATCCTATATATAGGAAATGCAAATAATAAAGATTCATGAAATTTGCCAAAAATTGATAGGGAAAAGAATATGAAATAGATTATATTTACAAATCATAAGAGGAAGGAAAGACACATATAAATTTGTATGTATGTGTGTATAGAAATATACCAATTCGGAGGAGCATCTGGTAGAGAATACGTTCTTCGTTGTGGCCATGATTGCTTCTTAATCAAAAATCTGAACATTGGTAATCATATGAAGAAACTATTAACCAAGAAGATGAAAATATATAAACCATAGTATTTCTTGAATTCCAAAAGCTTTTCCCAAAACTTTAAAAGGAATTGAAGAAACTTGAGCAGACAAAGAAAAATGAAGTTGAAGGTTACCTGTAGAGAGAGAGAGAGTTTGGGGTTTGGATTTGGGTAATGGCTAAACGATATATATATATACATATATTTTATATATTCAACTCTGAAGTTTATGTGTACGTGTGAAAGGCAAACAAATTCAATTAGATATTGTTTGGTGATATTATTATTATTTTTTAAATAGATTGATACTGATAAGACTCAAAGATCTTGATGCCAAATGTGTATCTATTACTAATAAGATAAAAAAATACCAAGATATATTGAATGATAATATATATATATATATATATATATATATATATTAAAACATTCATGATAATCAAAAAGAGGGGCTAATGTGAACTGAGAAAAAATGGCCAATGTTGCGTCATCGCATAAACGATTTGAGAATACTATTTTTTTAATTGTACTTTAAAACTAACTAATGTTCAATTAGTAAATTATTTACATATGTCATTAAAACTAATACGATGCATAAGATATTTAACGTTACCAATATAATACTTAAATAAGTCTAAACCTAACTTCCGAAGTAAACAACTTGGATACATATATTTCAAGAGGTGGTAACCAATTTATAAAAAAAAAAAATTGTCAGCTACACGAAGATAGCCCAACATATAATCACATATCTAAATTAAATTAATGTATCATCATATACACAAAGTAGTAAATTTGTATGATGACATGAACAAACTAACATTAAGTTATGTGACCAACATCATACCTATTATTTATTGTTTCTTGATTTGATTCAATATTTTTGGTAAATATTGTGTCATTCATCATAGATGTGTTTTTGTACCAAATCATTGTTTTTTTCTTGTTTTATGTCTAATTGAGTGGCGAAAAATTCATATGACAGTCAATTAGATTGTTAAAAAATTTCTTTGCGGTTTCATCTTCTAAATTTAATTTTTTAGTAAGTTGAAAAAAACAATATCGGGTCAAATCAAAAAACAATAAATGATAGTTATGATGTTGGCCACATAATTTATGTTAATTCGTGCATGACACCATGTAAATTCAAAATTTTATGTAAGTATTGATACATTAATTTAGTGTAGATGTGTGGCTATGCGTTGCTTTATACTTCATGTAGCTGACAATCATTTTTTCCAATTTATATCATACATAAAATTTAAATTGAATACAAACCAAAACAAAAACCAATGAAATTGTTATATTCTCAATTCATTTATTTAAAATTTTGATCAATCAACTAGTTTATAATTAATCCATCTCCCATTATGATACGATAATATTCCCTTTTTAGGCGAATACTAATATGTATGTAGGGTTATAAAAAGATTACGAAATCTTCAAGATGACTTAATAATATCATATTAGTCTTCCAAATGTATTGCCAACAAGAATTTATTCAAACAATCAAATCTTGATTCATTTTAGAATACCGCTCGCTAAGCAATTCATTATCAGAGATAACCAAAGAATTTGCACTCATCGACAATGTATGGTGGGTTCAATCACTGTTTCATATAGAATAATATCTTTCCGTTCATTACTTTTTTCTTTGTTGTTTAAAGTTAAGTATGGCACCAACCCAAAATCTTCCCTTGATTTTTTTCTATTTTATATAGTATTGGAGTATTGGACTATTGGTTATGGCACAGTTACAACATTTTTTCATTTACCAATCAAATTCAGCTTCACACCCTCAGATATAAACTTTTTTTTACTTACTTCCCTTTAAGAAATATTAGATTTCAGGAAAAAAAAATATGTTCTATATAAACATATATATAGACTTTCTAATAAAATAATTATTTAGTATTCGATTGGTAGGGCTTTATTAATAGATTAATTGATGTAAGAAATTAAATAATATGAAATACAGATTTAAACAATTAGTTTTAGAAAAGGAGAAAAAAAACATATGAACTAACACAAAAATATTGTTGTAAGGATATGAGTTTTTAGTGGAATCTATCTACAGATTTTAAGACATGATAGGTAAATAATGCTTTCTCATTAATTAGTTGTTGTTCATTTAGTGCTCCGTATGTATGTAGTATCACATTAACACTATGGTTTATTTTAGGTTCCTAAACCTCAAATTTCGTTCGACAAAATAGTGAACAATGTGCATGATACATATTTTTTTACAAATTCTACACAGAAATCATCACTAGCTATTTCACTAGCTAATTATTTTTATTTTTTTACCACACATTGGTGATATAACATAGATAAATGTTCATTTGCAATGAGTTACACTCTGAAACTAATTGTTAGATATAGTCTTTGCTTTGCACAAAATAAAAATAAAATAAGAAAATATATACTCTTTCCAAATGTATACTCTAAAATAAAGTGCTCGTAAATAGTTAGATACTGAGAGAGAGACGACACATCTGACTCTTTTGAGGGTCCTAGTGTCTTGTGCAACCGCGGTATTCTAGGTTAAGAAAACACATAAAGTTATGTTGGAAGTGTTGAAGTATTCAACCTTTCAAAATATAAAGCACGTGGGTTAATGTAATAATCTATTTGATAAATGACAGGCAAGAGACAATTAATTTCTTCTATAACCTAGCCCCATGATAGAAGCATCTTGATATCATTCATATATATATGCACATGATAAAGGTATTCAGGTATAATTATAAGAACTATATATATACACATGCACATGATTAGGGTATAATTATAAGAACTTTTTCATTGTTCAAGATCTAAATCTCTATAATGAAAATAGTTTGATGGATCCGTATCTCCGGTGTAACGTGAGAGGAAAAAGATTATTGCAATTTGCAATTTTCAAATAATATTTATAGAAAGTAACATGTGTTACTTAATACCTATTGGTGCATGATTAATAATCAATTTCTGGTTTTCTATTATCCAAGCGTAGTTGGTTTAATTATTAGAAAACACTATTACCTAGGTTCGATTATAATTTTGCGCATAATAAAGATATTTACCATTTACGTGGATCGTTAAGAGTTAGTGTTGGATCCAAAGAAAAACAATAGGGCGAAAACTAAAAAAAAAATATCCAGTGTACTAAAAAAAACTAAGCGATAATATAGATCCTTCGGATGATAACAATTTTCTAGTTTTCACGTGTATTATGAAACAGGTAATAGTTGATCCAAAGAAACAATAGAGCGAAAACTCAAATATTTCTCGTTTACAACAAAAATGAAAATCAAGCGTTTGATAATATAGATCTTTAGATAAAAATTGGGAGAACGGTCTAAACACCACCCCAAGTATGAGCCGACGGAAATGGCAGACACGAAGTTTGCGGCTCGGTCCAATTAAACCCAGAATTTGACAATTTTGCAAAGTTAGTATGCAATTGAACCGAAATTTTTTAAAATGTTTTAAATTAGACCGAACTCCAAAACTCGTCTCAGCCATTTCCGTTGGCTCATATTTGATATTGGCTCATACCGTTATCCATTGGTCAATAATTATTTGTTATGGGAGTAAATTTTGAAAGTCAAACACTCAAATTGGTAACGAAAAAGAACAAATACAAGTAGACAAATAAACTCTTATTATAAGCTTCTTTCATTTGTTACGTTAAAGGGAATCTGATTAGTTTATTATCAGTATTATGCAACTCTCTTTGCTTGTCACTTGTCAGTATGTGTTGGATGATAGATTTAAGATCAAGTCGCCCTATTATTACTGGATTTGCTTTGGATTTGATCGTACTGTTCATCTTAACTCTCAGCTCTTGACCTAACAATGTCAAATTAGTCTTGATAGTTTCAAACCTCAGGAAAAAAGAAAAGAAGACACCCATTGTGTCCCTAGTTCAGTCCCACTTCGAAGGGGATATTTTCAAAAGGAATATACTAAAGACTGACTCCAGATCCACGGAGATAAGGGCCTAGGCCCGAACTTTGAGGTTATGAAGAAGATCTAGGCCCGAACTTCGAAGTTATGAATTTAAAAAATACGGGTATGGACTGTGTTTAATAACTTAGATTCTTAATTAGTATTTAGACAATAATGTATTTTAAAGAGGAACAATTTAAAAACTTAAAAGTATTTATTGGTTCTTAAATTTTAATGGATTTGAAATCCAAAAAAAATCATGTGTAATTAAATTATTGATTTGAAAACATCCTTATCAAAATCATGATTATTAATCATATGATTTATAATATAACTTAAGTGTTATTATTATAAAAATCCTCATAATGCATTTTTAAGTAGATACCGAAGTGCTTTTAAACTAAAAATACAAAGACTCAATTATAAACTTGAACCTTGTTATTTTGAACAGACTCAAACACTTTATCTACTTAAAACACTTTAAACGGTAAACTTATTCGAAATTTTTTTTGTGACATAATGATTTTGACTAAATCTAAAACTAAAATGACACTTTAGAGACAATCTTGCAATACCACAAAATTCTCTGTACGTGATCTTAGACTGATCAAAGTACATTGAGAGACCATATAGCTTTATATTTTCCGTAGCAATTGATCTTAGACTGATCAAAGTACATTGAGAGATCTTAGACTGATCAAAAAATTTCGAATAAGTTTACCGTTTAGCCTATTTTTAGATCTTTGCCAAATTTTAATGATGTCACGATTTTTTAGAACTTTGCGTTTATATGATGATTTATTTTATTTATCATTTATATATTTTTTGAAATGTGCACTGTTAATTAAAGTAAGTAATCTTTCAAATTAAGTATGTTACCACGAGATTCCGACAAAAAATTTTGACAGAAATATTTCAATGAATTTCAGATCAGTATTCGACCCGCGTATTCCGACGTTTTTGTGTTAGTCAAAAATTTGTCAAAAAAACGTTGGATCCGACAAATACCATAGTCGGAATATGGTATATTTTGTTGTAGTGTATTGCAAAATGTGCTCTTTTCGCAGAGTAATTCTCAAATTCAAGTAATAAATTAATAATTTTTATACTTTAAACATTATGATTTGTTTCAGACAGGTGCTCAAAATTACCCAATTTGAGCTAATTCGAATTAGTGTCGGAAAAAAAATTTGTTTCCAATTATTTGATGTTTTAAAATTTCAACAATATACATGAGTGTATATATCTCTAATGGGTTCCATTTTTTATCGTAAATTTTTTTTTTTTAAATGTTTATTTCCTTTTACGTGATTTATTCGCTCGCTCATAAATTACCCAATTTCACCTGACTCGAATTCGATTTCTTCATCATTCGCCGGAGACGGAGATCTTTCGCCAGTAAATTTTCTCAGTTTGCTTAATCTGATCTGTTAATCGCGTTTCTGTTGTGTTATTGTGATATTCGTCGTTGTAGAAATCGTTGATTCGATGTGTTTCTGCTTAGAATTCTGAAATTAGATTTGAAAAAAATGGATGAAATAGTTTCTTATTGTTCATGGATTCCTGGGAATTTGCATGGTTGTCACTGTAATTTAGTAGATTGTTCTTATCAGAAATTGTACATTTGTGGCTGTAAAATTTGTTTGTTAGTATGTGAGATTTTGATGAAGTTAAAGTGGAATTTTATAGAGTTATAAATAGTGATGATGTTTTTTTCTTTCTCAGGCTGGTGATTTTGGGTTCTATGGGTGTAATGGAGAACAATATGGTACATACGGAGACATCAAAGGTTAAAGTGTTGAGCAGTGGCGATGGTTTTGTGGAGAAACGAGGAGAAGCAGTTTTGCAGAATGGTGCTGGTTACAGGATTGATACTAGAACGGGGCTAAAGTTTAAGCGCCGGATGATTAGTGCCGTGAGGGATTTCCCACCTGGTTGTGGAACCAGTGCGAAGTCGTTTATATCAAAAACAACGGAAATGAAGACTATTTGTGAGAACGGGAATGTTGCTGAAGATGATAAGGTCGAGTCTTCAGTTAAAGAGGAGGAGGGTTTGGGACAGAGATATGATGAAAAGAATTGTAGTGACATGGGTGAATTTGATGCATTGATGTTGTTTGCCCCAGAAGATGGGGGTTTGCCGGAAAACGCGAGTGATGTCAGTATGGCTAAGCCGTTTGAGGTTCAGCCTCTGAGCATTTGCATGCCAGTTGGGGATGTCGTGGTGGGTTCTGTTGGTGGGGAAAGCTTTGTAAGGACTAAACAACTTCTTGAAAGAAAGGTCGATGTGGTAAGAGACTTCTCTACTACAATGGGAAGCAAGTGTTCAAACAGTGAACAGACTGTGAAGGTTGATGTGTCAATGGGAAAGATCTTGGCTCTTGAGAATTCGGGTTCTGATGTTAGCAGCAGCGGAACAGAAAACATGATGAGGGATATCGTTGTTTACTCAGATGAGAAAAGTCTGGGAAGAGATGATTTGGATCAAACTGAGCCGTTGGAAATTATGTCAAATGTTACTGTTCCAAAACCAAGTCTTGTTGCGAGTAGAAAAAAGGCTAAGAAAGGGGTTGCATTTCATTCAGCCTTGAAGCTTAACAAAAATATCAATCAAGAGTATGGTGAAGGATCTAGGATGAAGAGGGATTTATATTCGCGTGAGAGGGTAAGTCCAGATATAGAGGATTCTCCTGACCAGCGAATAGCTCGACAGTCTCGGATATTAAACGTCGGGATTCCTCCTTCACGTCCCAGTGGTTCAAGCAGCAGTGATAGTATCCGGAACAAAGTTAAGGACACTCTACGTCTTTTCTATGGAGCTTGTAGAAAACTTTTGCAGGAGGAAGAAGCAAAGCCTGAGAAAGATAGGAAAAAAAGATTTAGAGTAGATTTCGAGGCTTCAAAGATTCTGAAAAGCAAAGGGAAATATCTCAACGTTGGTATTCAGATTTTGGGATCTGTGCCTGGGGTTGAGGTTGGTGATGAGTTCCAATATAGAATGGAGCTGAACATTCTCGGTATGCATAGACCGAGTCAAGGGGGTATCGATTATATGAAAGACGGTGACGACATAGTTGCTACGAGTATTGTAGCCTCTGGAGGGTACGACGATGCTCTAGATAACTCCGATATCTTGATCTACACTGGCCAAGGCGGAAATGTGATGCAAGTAAGGAAAAGGGGAGAGGAAGTGAAAGAGCCCAAAGACCAAAAGCTTGTACAGGGAAACCTCTCGCTAAAAAACAGCATATATAAGAAGACCCCTGTACGTGTCATAAGGGGCAACAAAAAGGCAGCTTTAGAATCATCAGGTGGTGATGCGAAAGGTGGAAATTATGTTTACGACGGTTTATATCTTGTAGAAGAGTATTGGCGAGAACTCGGATCTCACGGGAAGTATGTCTTCAAGTATAAACTTAGGCGCATGCCCGGACAACCTGAGCTTTCATGGAAAGTGGTGAAGAACTCAACGAAGTCAAAATACCGGGAAGGTCTATGCAAACTTGACATCTCAGAAGGGAAAGAGCGACTACCCATTAGTGCTGTGAATGAAATAGACGACGAGAAACCGCCTTTGTTCACCTACACGGTGAAAATGATTTACCCGGATTGTTGCAGACCAGTTCCTCCAAAGTCATGCGGTTGCACCAAACGCTGCATGGAAGCAGCGAGAAACTGCAATTGTGTGAGTAAAAACGGAGGAGAGATACCGTACAACCACGATGGAGCCATTGTTGGTGCAAAGCCTTTAATCTATGAGTGTGGCCCTCGCTGTAAATGCCCTGCTTCTTGCTACCTAAGAGTCACACAGCATGGTATCAAGTTCCAGCTTGAGATTTTCAAAACTGAGTCAAGAGGTTGGGGAGTGAGATCGCTTAACTCGATCCCTTCGGGTAGCTTCATATGCGAATACGTAGGTGAGCTTTTAGAGGAGAGCGAAGCAGAAAGAAGAACCGGAAATGATGAGTATCTCTTTGATATTGGTAACAGATACGAAAATTTCTTAGCGCAAGGTATGTCGGAGCTTATGCCGGGGACACAGTCAGGCCCAGCCATGGAAGAAGATGATGAGACAAGCGGATTCACCATTGATGCAGCAACAAAGGGGAATATTGGGAGGTTCATAAACCATAGCTGCTCGCCAAATCTGTACGCACAAAACGTATTGTATGATCATGAAGACACGAGAATCCCTCACGTGATGTTCTTCGCAATGGACAATATACCTCCGCTTCAAGAACTGTGTTACCACTACAATTACGCGCTCGATCAGGTACGCGACTCTAAGGGTAATATCAAGAAGAAACCTTGCCACTGTGGTTCTGCTGAATGTACCGGTAGGCTCTATTGATGGATTCGCCTTAAACTTATATCCCTGTTTTATTTCAGGTTCTTCTTGTTTTATGTTGACTGAATTATGTTACATATAGTCTTAATTAAAGCTTGAATTTAGGCAAAAAAAACAAGTATCTCTTTGATATCAAAGATATTTTTATGCGGGTTGAACAGGCCGGCCCTTGCCTAAGGCAATGTGCTTTAGGCCACATATTATAAGTAAATTTAAAAGAGTCATTAGTCTAGTGGGTGTTCGATTTTTACTCTTCTCATTACTATTGTAAGAGTTTCTTTTACAATTCCAAAATCAAAGATCTTTCGCTTTGTTCCCACATCTCACTTTCCAATTTTTTTTGTTTTAACACTTTCAATATTTTGTTAGTTTCTTTTATTCATATGATTATGTGTTTGTTGCAAATTTTACTGTGTTAAAATTAGTTTTTTAAATTTGTTTACCCTTATATTATTTACTTCATTACAATATAAGAAAATTTATTAGAAAAACAATTATTTATTATTATTATATCTAAAAAAGTTTGGTATTTTAATTTTTAACTAAATTTTTTTACGTAATAGGAAAATAATTAAATACTAATGTAAGAATTTATATAGCTTTAGTTGTCAAAATTAGGAAAAAAAAAATTGAAGCCACATAATTATTTTGAACTTTAGGTTACACGAACATGAAAACCAGACCTGGAGTTGAATGGTAAAATTGCGGTTGCGAAACTCTTGAGCTGAATAGAGTTTTTGTAGACTAATTACAAAATACTAAAAAACTAGTTTGAGAAAGATTAACTACGTGTAAATCTGATCATTGTTTTGTATGGTAAAAAAGTATGGAACATGTTTTCAGAACGTCAAATTGAAAAAAAGTGGTATATCATTTGTGTTTTGGATGTGTACAAGACTCTGGTTAAATTTAGAATACAAACAGATTCCTATTAAGCTTAAGTAGTTTTATGGAGTTACAATCGATTGTTCTTGCGTCCTCGGGCTCTCACTTCCAGTTTCTTCTTCATTAAACCGATCTACACTGTTTATGAATATCCCTAGCAAATGCAAAAATTCGCAACAAAAACCGGTTCTTGATTTAGACCAGAAAGCTTTCATCTACGGTTATTCAAGCTAAAGAATTGAGATTTGTTTTACCTATAAACCATATTGCAGCAGCTAAGAACAGAATCGATGTAAGCATCAATGCGGTTTTTCTCCAACTGTTGATATGATCCTGCGTAAACAACAATGTCGTATTCCGAAAGTTCTTGTGTTTTTTTTTCCAGGATTGGAGATGTAAAGAAGGGATATTTTACCTGAACGATACCAACAAGAGGGGAAGAAGGAACATCGCCAAATATGTGAATTGCGACGGTGGAGATAGCCATTGATAATGGTCGTAAACTTGGTTTCAGACAATGTAAACACACATAATTGACAGGAGCCTGAAGAAGCAGAAAGACGCAGCTGTTCTTGATGAGCAATTTACATTACAAAAACAATACAAGACTCCTCAAAAGTTTGAACCTTTTTTTACTTTTTACCTGTGTAGCAAACACAAGAAGCTCTCCTAAGGCAAAGAGAGCGATGAAACCGTATAAACTCTTCAGGGTAAATGCAGTGAAGCAAAATACCGCTCCGAGAAATGTTGCACCGGATAAGAGCTGAATCCAAGATTAAAGATAAAAACCTGAGTAATCTGAAAAATAGAAGAAAAGCTCCTTTTTACCTTAAAAGCATTTGGAATTGTAGCAGTGACACGATCAAGTATAAAGCCTCCTGATAATGTTCCAACGATCCCACAAATGATAGTTACTGCCCCGAAGATCATATCCGCGTTTCTCTGTCAAGATACAGTTCTTGAATCTTTCATGAATGCCCCAAGATCAATTTGATTTGAAATTACAAGAGAAAAGAGTTTTGATATGTTTTACCATTTTATAAATATTATAACCCGCCTTTGGTCCCCAATATGAGTATGCTCCTATAACAAAATTGTATGATACATAACCTGTTTAAGGCAAGTACATGAATCAATCAACGAAGAAGATAAATAGTGTAAGAAGAAGAATAGAAAAAGGAAGAGGAAAACATTACCTAAGACATTAACAACAAAGACCTTTTCTTTATACAGAACTTTCATGTCTTTTGCAAATCCAGTAAATGATTTCAAAACCGCATTCGCATAACTTGACCAACCACAGTTGAAATAAAGGTTTGATAAATATATAAGCATATGGAAGAAAATAAAGAAACAAATATACAATGAAATCAACTCACTTGCTAGTTTCAATTGAGACCTCAAACTTATCATGCTCAATCTCATTACCAACCTGAAGACGATTGTTGTTTGTCGATGTCTCTGAGCCTGCAAAAGGCAAGTGTCACTGCACAATTGTATAATCAGAGTACATTAACATTACCATAGAAGAGAGATTAAGAAAATCACCTACTGATGGAGTCATTAGTTCAATTGATCTAACCGTCTTTATCGAATCAGTAGAAGGAAACCCTGTTCATTATTTTTCTTAGATCAATATCTTTACCAGTTCATGCTTAATATATAACATAAGAAAAGATTAGTTCCTAACCTTTTAACTGCAAAGGTTTCATTACAAAACCAAGAACAGCAAATGGTGCCATTAAAATAGCTTCACCCCAAAACGCGTACCGCCAACTAAAATGTTTCCCGACCTAAAAAGCATCAAGAAGGAATCACACAATGCGTTTTGTTTTTCTTAAGTGTTTTGACAACAAATATAACTTACGTATCCGCCATAGACATAACCAAGAGCAACACCACTTGGTATACACATGTAAAACAGTCCAAGCCATGCAGCTTTCTGAAAAAAGCAGTTAACAAACAAGCTTTTAAAATTTATGCATTTGGCTTCATAGGGGAGGTGCAAAACAAAGATCAAACAGAGACCTGTTTCTGAGGAGCATTATCATCTATAAATGGAGCTGCAAGACTAATGAAAGAAGCTTCACCTACACCAACGAACCTACGAGTAATGATAAGAGTATTTGCATCCAATGACAAAACATTGCATGACAATTAAGAAAATACTAATGCAAACAAATTATGATTTTTAGATGGGTTTTTCAACGATTTTATCTTCCATTTAATAGTTACCGGATGTGTGATTTCTTCTCCTAACATGTTATTTTTCCATGTAAGAATCTAATTTATTAAATGAAAAATAATTAGGGTTTTGGATTCATTGTATGTGGAAAGCGTCATGTGATAAAATAGGCGTTCACATAAATAATAAGTAACATGTTATCTTAAAAAAAAAAAAAAAAAAACTAATTTAAAGATAGAATCGAAATAATGAAAAAAATGATTTCGTCTTATTGTCATTTACTTATTTATTTTTTCCTAATTGCCACTTACCTTATTTTGTTTTCCAAACTTGTCATTTACATAATTGACTCTAATAATAAACTCCATTTCATAACTAGAAAATTTTGAGGAAAGAAAGCAAAATAAATCATATGGTGTACAGACAAAACAAAACAACTTACATGCGGCATAAGACGATAAACCAAAAGGCAAAGGAACAGCCACAGCCAAGAACTGCAACAGTCCAAACAGTTAAACCAACCCCAATAAGTCTAAATGGATTGAAGCTGCACTAAAAAAAACAAACAACCACTTTAATAAGTTTAGATATTAATTAGAAGAGGGAAACATAACAAAAAATGAGAGTTCTTCTGATCACCTTTTTGCCAATGAAGCAAAGATTGGTGATGCAATAAGAAGCCCAACCATAAATGAAGATGACAACACACCATCTTCGAAATTACTTAGGTTAAAATGTCCCCTAAAATAAGCAACTTTTAGATAGAAACAGCTCAAATTTAAGTAAAACAGAACAATAAATTAGAAAATGAATAAAATACTCTTAATTAGAATACGAAAAACATTACGTTATAAAAAAAGTATAAATAAAATTCAAATAATTGAATAATCATCCTGATTCTACCCTGCATCAAAGATATCTTACTGAATTCCAGTTGCAAGAGTGCATTTGCCATTATCATTACAACTCCCGGTACTTCCATTGACACCATTGCTCGCTATTGCACCACGATCCATGTAGTTTAACAAGTTAATGATGCTAAACATCACCAGTAACCTTGAAATTTTTGAAGAAGAAGATAATGAATGACGCAGGAAGTAATCAAGAGTCTTATGTCTTAAAAGTCCATAATCATTATAGAAACCAAAAAGGTATCTTCAACATATATAATAATCGAATGCAAAGAGATAAAAGTCTTAAATAGAACAAAGACAAATCAGATTTTGCTGTTTAGGGTATCCAAGATTTCCACTTTGCATCGTTTTTCTTTAGATTAGAGAACTTAAAATCCGACTTTCATGGCAAACAGAGTAAATAAAGAACAATTTACCAAACGGGAGAGAGAAAGGAAGATTCAACGATTTCTAAGCTTCGAATAGACTCGAACTCCCCAAGAGGAGTAGATGAAGAAGGAGAATAACATCTTGACGTCTCCGTCGCAGGAGGAAGACAATCTTCTTCTTTGGTCACCATTTGATAACTCAAACACAGTTCTTAGCAAAAAAAAGGAATAGACAAAAGCATCACTAAAATCATATTATTGGACTTTTAAAAAAATGAAATCTTCTTATCAGCTAAAGGAACTACTACACGTGAATAAAGAAATATTCGTTTTCTCTCTTTGTTTCTTTTTCTTTATCATCCCCTCAAAAAAAAGTATCAAACTTTCACTAACTTTGAAGGTTTCCAACAGATTCTTGAAGTGACCCCAATGAAAGATATTATTACTAATTGTACAATTCCAAGATCAAAAGATCCTTTAATTTTGAAATCACAAAACAAAAAACAAAAAAGGTTAAAACTCTTTTTTGCCTCAAGTGGCCAAAGAGATTAAATGAGCGAACACTAAAAAAAGATCTGAAGTCCTAAAAAAGAAGACAAAAGAGCAAAAGGATTCTTCTAACTTTTTAACGGCTCAGCTTCCGATTCTTTCTCAGTCTTTCTCTCCTTTCTTCTTCCTCTAAGAGCTGAAGTTCTCTTTCATCTTCCTCCCTTGCGATTCTTGCACTGCATTTAACAATTCAACATGAATCATTAAGGAATATCCAAATAAATGAAACTTGTGATCAAAATAATGATCTACCTTCGTCTCTCTTCCTTTTGGATATCTTCAAAGCCTGCTTCCATGTTTATGTCATCATCGTCATACCCAGCAAAACGCTTGGATGGTCTGAAATTGAAACACAAAACCCATATAAGTATATCAGAGAGACAAAAAAATAATAATTTTTTTAAAAATGTAATGGATTTGAGAGTACTTACAACAACTTTCTAAGCATGTCGAATGCTTCTTCATCCTCTGACCTTCTTGCAGGCTTCTTCTTCTTCAGCAGCCTCCTATCATGATCTATATCACGCGAGGGAGGTCTCTTGGGTGCTGGTTTACTCATCATCTGTACACATTACTTGACAAATTAGTGCCTTGGCTAGAGGAAGGACATAAGAGAGAGATGTGAAAGATCATGATCACGATACCTGGTGTTTCGAGGTAGGCACTGATTGTTTTGGTATCATTCGGGGTGTGGTGGTGTCACGGGAAACCTTTCTCTGTTCTACTACCCGTTGCCTAGGATCAGATGACATTGGTCTTGATGAGGACGGTCTCTGAGCACTTTGAAGAGAACTCTTTCCCGCGGAGATGGAGGGTTTTCTTTCCAATGAAGTCTTAGAAGGCAAAGGTCTTGCTATGGCCACTGACCGACCAGAACCAACTCCATTGCTACTGCTCATCTGTTTCCTATGATCCACTGGACCTTTCGCAAGAGCTGATCTTTGGGAATCTGATCTGGAATTCGGTAGGCCATTCCGGTTAGCTGATTGACCATTCATTGTGGAACCTGAACCAGGTGGCCTCATGGGTGCTTGACGGTTTGTCGAGGAACCTGGTCTTTGGCTGCCTGAGGGCGCAGCCCTTTGTTGCATTTGGCTACCAGCGGAAGCCAGTCTTGAATTTTGCATTTGGCTACCTAAGGAAGAAGGTCTCCCTGAGACAGCTCTGGACTGCATTTGGCTGCCAGAGGAAGCCAGTCTTGAATTCTGCATTTGGCTGCCAGAGGAAGCCAGTCTTGAATTTTGCATTTGACTGCCCGAGGAAGATGGCCTTGAATGATTCATTTGACCGCCAGAGGAAGACGGTCTTGAATGTCCATTCGCTGAAACAGGTCTCTTCTCCTCACGAGGGGGACCATGAGCAGTTCTACCATTGATACCTGATGATTGTTTGGGCCTCACTGATAATTGAGCAGATTGAGCCTCTTGAACATCAGCAAAAAACCTGTATAAGTTATCTCCATGAAAATGGTATGCTTTAAAGAACACAAATAGCAAACAAGATTTTCAGAAGACACAACATACCAGAATTAGGAAAGGAGCCACTTCGAGACAGAGATTCCTTCTTCGGAACAGGAAGCTCCGCATCATCGGAAAACAAAAACGAATAGTCTCTTGTATCCTTAAGAGTCTCAACTTTCCTTCTCATCTCATTCACAACTTTAGGCCGCTTCTCTTGTGATACATTCTTAGTGCCTGAACCACTCGTTGAAACAGGTCTTTTCTTCTGCACCCCACAAACAATTCCATCAGCAAAAACATGTCAAATGATTAAACACAAAGAGGAACAGAGATCAAATTCACATACAGTTTGGCTTGAATTAGACATTCTAGATGTCCGTAGCTCATTTTCTAGCAATGATTTGCTTTCTTGTATAACCCTTGACGAAATAACAGGCCGTGAAGGACCAAAGAAGGAACCAAAGCTGCATAAAAAAAAATCAATTAGCTGATCATCAAAACACATTCCAGGATATTGTAATAATTAGAAAATGTCATTTAGCCACCACATACTCGTTATAAGGAAGTTTTCTCCTTCTATCATTTGAAGATTGAGCATTAGCACTTCCTTTTACCATGTTCTTCCTGATTGATTCCTTCAACTTTTGGCGCAATTCAAGATATTCCAATTCATCCTTTGGAGGTTGTCTTTCTTCTTCCTCCTCCTCATCTTCATACTCATCCTCATCACCGCTGTAATAGTCATCATACCCAGCTTCCTCATCAAGGTCCTGCAACACAACATATGAATCATGTAAACGGTGTCAGATCTATCTAGGGTAAATGTGAATTCGACGCAACCACAGAAAAAAATTATGGGCTTACATCTTCATAACCATGCATGTTTGCTTGAAGATAGCCTACCAATTAGCTAATCCCTGCAATCAACATGATTATCACCAAAGTTCCGAATTTTCAGATTGAAAACAGAGAATAGCTCATCCGTTAAAAAATTAATAATTTCGGAATATCGAGATTGAACTTTTGACCAAAACACGGAAAATCCACAAACTTGATATGGTTTCTTGAAAATTTTCTCAATCCAACCCCAAATACATAGAAATCGAGATCGAACTTTAGACAAAAACACAAAAAAAAACAAAAAAATCGATCTCGTTTCCAGAAAATCATCTCAATTCAATCCAAAAAATACAGAAATCGAGATCGAAATTTAGACAAAAACACACGAAAAAAAACCAAAAAATCGATCCCGTTTCCAGAAAATCTTCCAATTCAATCCAAAAATATAGATATCAAGATCTAACTTTTGATGAAAATCGATCCCGTTTCCAGGAAATCTTCTCAATTCAACAGAAAAATATATAAGACAATCACCAGATCTCAAATCTGATCGAAAATAGATCTGAAATCGACGAATCTGATCGAAACTTTACAATTGACATACCTGGATTTGACCTGGAACCGATGAAATCCGATGAAACGACGAGAAATCGATGAGATCTGAAAAAATCCGATGGAGAGAAGAAAGCGAACGATTGCGAACGATGAGAGCATATAAATCTGAAAGAAGATAAGAAGGGGATATAGAAGAAGAAGAAGAAGAAGAAGAAGGAGATAGGGTGATGGGTACCCTCGTTGGGCTTTTTAGGTTTTGAGGGGAAGACAAAGGAAACTCTAAGGACCCAGAAACAATTAGGTCTTTTGCTATTATGCGCCATGTTGCTGCGCCTCTCAAAAACATCCAATCACTTATGCATATTTCTCTTTAAATTTAAGATTTTTTTTTTTGTTTGGTTGGTAAGAAAAAAATATATATATATTCTCCTTTTTTTAAATATATTTTTGGTAAAAAAAGAATGAGTGAAACAGAGACATCTCATCCTGCCACGTTTCACCGGCGAGAATTTTTCATCCATGTTGGTTATAAAATTCGACTTGCTTGAATAAATTATAAGATGTTGAAGCTTATTATGCCCTGTAACTCATTATTAAAATGTTAAAACACACAAATTACGCAATCTACAGAGTTTTATTATTTTTAAAAGTATATATTTTCTCTTTTTCTTTATAAAATCTGAAACAAACAATAATAACTAAGATGCTTTTATTGTTTAGAAATAAATTTTTATCATTAAATTTTAAATATATCAAATATTGAATTCGTATTTTAATTATTTATTTCATGTAGCTGTAGATTATCTTTTCTGTACTTATGAACCCTCTTCTTTAAAATCTACTATATGTTTAAAAGGTGTTAAATTATGTATAACATATAAAATTTGCACGATCAAATTATATATCAGTTTATAATATCCCTTTTTTAGGCTAATGTATTGGAAAAAAATTCAAGTGATAATATAGGTCAAAAAATATATATTATCGAAATCAAAAATAAGAGACTGTATTAATATGTGAAATCAAAAGTTAAAATATATAAAATCAAAAAAAAAAAAAAAAGCAATGGGCCAAGTTTTCAAACCAATGGATAAGTTATATATTTTGTTTAAAGATTTTGGGCCGAAGTTAAAGCATTATGGCCCAATAGATTTTTTTTGTTTTGTTTTATCTTGAAATAATTATTTTTGTATGGCATCTTTTGCAATATAACATTGCTCAAATGATGGTAATAGAGGTTTGAAAGAAACTGAAGAAATCGAAATCTGTGAATTAATCTTTGCCTCCTCCGATTCGTCTTTCTCCGTTTCCGGCGATTATCTTCATCGGATTTTTTTCAGGTTCATCTTTCTCACTGAACATGTATGGGATTTGATGCTCCTTTTTATATGTATTGAGTAAGTCTCTTGACTTTGGATTCTTCTTCGCTTCATCGACGGTTTCTGATTCGCGAATCGTCAAATTCTCTGGATCTTTCGATTCTTGGATCATTTGGCTTATTGGGATTGACGATACAATAATTGGAAATGCTTCGTGTTGTATTAGATGTGTCGATCATTTGGCTACTATGCTATGAGAACTTGAAATTAAGTTTCTGATGGCGATTAGATTAAAGCGCATCTCTGGAAAAATTAGTTATATCTGGAGATAATGTGGTTTCTTGAGTCTGAATTCGATTTTTTGAATGATGATATAATGAATAGTCACTTGTTTTGATGCAAAAAGGTTCACGAAATTGCTATGTGGAGTGCTTTTTGTTATTTGGTTGTGGAGATTGTCTGAGACCGTCTTGTTGATACTTGTTTCAGGATTACCAGTGTGATTGATTATCTTAGAATGGAGCTAAACACTGTCAGAGATGCGTTTGATCGTGTTACCAAAAAGCAGAAACTTTGCTATAGCAAAACACAGGAAGTGCTAGATAGACTGTCTCAAGAAATCAACAAGGCATTGAACACGATACAGGAGGCACCCACTGGCTCAGATAATCCGCTTCATCATAAATCTGTTGTTGCTGATCTGAAGAAAACTTTCCAGGAGATTGCTCCAAGCAGTCAGCTAGATGCGACTCAGAAAGAACTAAACGTGGCTCTTACCAAATACCCGAAAGCTCTGGACAAAACTCTGAATCCAGACATATCAACGGCTTACAGAAACGTCAAGTTTGATACTCATTCCGTTCACCAGATAATAGCTAGTTTTTTCTACAGGCAAGGTATGTTCGACATTGGTGAAAGTTTCATTTCCGAGACTGGTGAGCCTGAGCCTGAGCCTGAATCTTCTGCTAGAAAATCCTTCATGGAAATGAATATGATACTTGAAGCCATGAACAAACGAGATCTCGGACCAGCTCTTAAGTGGGTAGCCTCAAACTCTGACAAGCTAAAGCAAGCAAACTCAGATCTCGAGTTGAAACTTCACAGCCTTCACTTCCTGGAAATAGCACAAGGCAAGGACTCCAAAGAAGCTATCAACTACGCGAAGAAACACATCATTACATATTCAGATAGCTATTTCCCAGAGATCCAGAAACTCATGGGCTCTCTCTTGTGGAACAGAAACCTCGATAAATCCCCATACGCAGAGTTCCTCTCACCCGCATTATGGACCAATGCTGCCAAGGAACTAACCCAACAATACTGCAACCTACTCGGTGAATCAACAGAGAGTCCGTTAATTGTAACAGTTGCAGCGGGTTCACAAGCTTTGCCGACGTTTTTGAAATACTTGAACGTGCTGCCAGATAAAAGACAAGAATGGCAAACAATGGAGCAACTTCTTGTACCTGTGGAACTCTCTGAAGAGTATCGCTTTTACTCAGTCTTTGTCTGTCCTGTCTCTAAAGAGCACTCAAGTGAAGATAATCCGCCGATGAGATTGTGTTGCGGTCATGTCCTTTGCAAGCAGTCTATCAACAGAATGTCGAGGAATGGATCAAGGTCGTTCAAGTGTCCTTATTGTCCAACAGATATAGATGCTTCCCAATGTAAGCAGTTGTATTTTTAGAGTAGTCTTATAACTCTTGTCACAACTTCCTATGCTGCATTTCTTAAAGAAGATAGAAAAATGTTTGGGTTTGTGTACAAAAACTATAGTTTTAAACAAAACCTCTATACACACATGGTCTTTTGTCTCCTGGTCTTGAATTTTTGATGAAATCACCAAATTTGATCACTTGCCAAGACAAAGCTTACCGATCCTCAGTAAATTTGAACACTTGACCCTATAACCAAGATCTACGGCCGACGCAAAATACCACCTCCGGAAGTCTCAACCCTCATCATGCGACCATCATTCATCGCTCATTCACCATTGTTCCAACCATCCTTCAAATTCGTTCAATTTTTTTTTTTAGTTTTTGACTCCTATAGTC
Organism: Boechera divaricarpa; assembly: GCA_026770425.1. Lineage (NCBI taxonomy): Eukaryota > Viridiplantae > Streptophyta > Magnoliopsida > Brassicales > Brassicaceae > Boechera > Boechera divaricarpa. The sequence continues at coordinate 1,873,540 of CM049186.1, read as the reverse complement.
GTATTGATTGTAGAATATCTATACCAAGAAAAAAGAAAAAAAAATGTGATACATTATGAATCGTGCGAAAATGGAACACCACTAAATCATATATTATTTTTGTAAACGTTAAAATTTTGGTGCGTCAAAAGAATATATTTTAAAATTTGGTATATCATACACTTAAGAATACAAATGATACAACCCCAAGGTTGAAGCTCTTTATGTTTGGAGACCTTTATGATATTCTTATGGCTAATGTATATTATAATAATTAAAAATTTATTAATTAAGATAATTGTTTAGACTCATTTTGTCCTGTTGATCATTTCAAAACTCTCCACTAACATAAATTCGTGAATTACTTTTTGCCTTTTGGTCTCTACTTTAATTTAATACATGGCCGTGTATTGTATATACTAAATCTAAAAACTAAATAACTAAAGATCTCTTGATACTTTAAAATGAAATTAATCTTGGACTTGTTTGGATATGATATGAACTTTTTTTTTGCTTTAAGATATGAACTTTTAGATATAGCCGTGCGTACCATTATTGCATCCCTTTAGTGGAACGCACCATCGCTATCCAAATTAAACGTACCAAAAACATATACTTCCCAAAAAAAAATTTGCCTTTTATTTTCTTTCTCACTGTTTGACCAATGTTCAGATAGGTGTTACATCTGCAAGAAGAAAGGTCACTATGCGAAACAGTGCCCAAACAAACAAAAAAGAGAGACAACTTTCTTAGATACTTATCCCCGATCGAAGACATTGAATCCATATTCTCTCTTGACGATGAACCAACAGATGATACAGTACTTGCAATGCGAACAGTGAGTTTTGTAATTAAATTTAACAAAAGTGATAGTATTGTTTAGCAATTTATTTTTCTAATAGTTAAAGAAGCTGATTAAGAGAGATGCGTGACTAACTGGCTTATGAAATTGGTAAAGTAAACTTACATTATCGTCGTAGATATTTGGTATTTATCATATTATAAATGATGTTTGATCGATCAATACTAGCTATTTACAATATACGCGAAATGAGATCATGATAAACGATTTTATGGACGATTTCAAAACTGACAGCTCTCTCTACAATATATAGATTCATGTAAACGGTTTTTACATACAATATTACATCGACAATAAACAAGTTAACCAGCTTGTAATACACGTGACCACGACGACAGATCTACCTATAACAAGTTTAGACCTCCGATAAATTTAGTATTCATAATTTAAGAAAATTTGCATTATGTATAAATCATATCTCATATCTTATGTTAAAAGTTCACAAAATCAACTACTAAGTCAAGGGGTTTCTACAACAATTAATCTATCTAAGAAGTTGAAAATCTTCTTTACTTAGTTTTGGATAAAACTATATATGTTAATAGATGATGGATGAATCGATCTACCTACTGAATTTTTTAAAAAAAATATCTTTTGACTTTTGCGCTTAATAATTGCGAAAATATGATGCATCTTGTGCGTAACGCAAGCGACACTCAAACGAGAGGTGAAATTAACAATCATAGTACTATGAATTATAATTTAGTGTAAAAAGCCTACGAAACAAACAAACAAACAAAAAAGAGACATATTCCGCCGTTAAAATGATATCCTCAACTCAATTATTAGCATTGCAATCATATTAATAAGGTTTCTATAGAATTTTTTATTGCTGATTTATTGTATTGCTTAGACAAAATTTTGTTGACCATCGAGTTTGAATCATTGGATACAACGAATTTAATTAGTGTGTAGCCGCAAAAAGGCTTCATCCGGATTTTTTACTACATTTTTAGTATTTATAATGTACTACCCATAATGAAGAAGTACACATAGAATATATGCTCTGGCTAAAAAGTTTCACTTTAAATAATTATAAAGCAAAACAACAAAAAAAGTTCTTATAAAAAATTAATTATAAGTAAAAGAAAATATCATATCATGTTCATGATTAATGTATGTTAAAAGCATTTTAAATGCCTACAAATTTACAACAACAGAAATGGAAGAGCCCTAGTAATATTTTCATTCAAATCACCAATTCATTTCACATTGACAAGTAGGTAACAATGACTTTTTTAATATATAGAGGATAGTTCATTATATTGATATTAAATGTTATTTTTTTTTAATTGATTTGGTAAAACCCACTACCTAATGCAATGTCCTTGAAAAATTGTATAATCTGAGATATGTATCACATAATAATTGAATGGTATATGGATGGTTTTTTCTACAACTTTGTAAATTCGGATTCAAAGTAATAGTAATAAAAATACGTTAAAAAATAACTGAATGGTATAAACTAACTATCCAAACTTATCATTTGACCAAATATAACTTCATTTTATGCACCACTCTATTTGTATGTATCAGATTATTACACAAAGTTCTTAACCTAATTAACGAAAATATATTTAAATACATAAATAAATAAATAAAAACTAGAATCTAGCATTTTCGAACCCATGCAAGTCACTGACTCTGTTCATATGTTTCCTCACCATCGCCACTTTAGCCAACCTCTCCGCCGTTTTCCAAGCCGACGTCGGAGTAAGCGACTCCAAACTCTCCGATGCCGCCACGTGTCTTCCTCTCACACCGTTAAGATCCGCTAGCTCAGCATCCAAGCCACGTATGCACATATCACTCGAGCTCAAACCGTACTGCACAAGCAAGGCTCTAGCTGACGTCAACAATCTCTGAGCTCCGGAGTAATGGTTCCGCTCTATTAGCCGACGAGACTCCGCCACGGCTCGAGTGCTTACGTGGAGGTTTCTGAGCCGTGAGATGTTCGGATTAGATGATGATCGTACGGTTAATGGAGTAGGAATTAAAAGCGCGCGATCTTCGGGGTTTCTTATTTCCTGAGTTGTTGTGTCCACGTAACGAGATCGAACGGTCATGATTTTGTGAGATCTACTACCGGTTAAGGAATTAACCGGTGATTTTATTTCAACCAGCAACGCTCTCTCTTCCTCCGCGTACATATCACCTAACCGGATTAACCCGGTTCCAAGCCAAGCGGGTCGACCCGTAAGAGAGTAAACAGAAGTTATCTCTCCTTGACCCGACCCGGAAACTAACCCGAGCTGTAAACCGAGATCTTGAACCGACAAACTCAAATAACCGTTGATGCTTCTCGCAAACGCGTCCTCGGGAAGCGCGTGGTGCCACATGGTGTGTACGGGGATTCTAGAATGGACTAATTGGGCCTGATGGGCCTGACGGTCCGTTAAAACGAAGATGGTGGTGAAAGGGTTTTTCTGCCGGCGATCTTCTAACACCTTAACCGCTTTCTTCAACGCGTCGTTCACACTCATCCCTTCGCCGGAGAAAGCGACTCCAGCGCCGGAGACGGAGCCGGGAACGGTGATGATATCTACGATTCGCCGCGCCGATCTCCTCCCGTTCGCCGTCATCCTCCGTAACGGGGATAACCGTTTCGAGCTCGACGAAAACGCGACGATCGATAAACGATCCGTCTCTCTCAGATTCGAAATCACAATCCTCATCGTTCGCTTCATAGTCTCCAATTTCTCACTGTAATTTCTCCCGCTCACGTCTAAGACGGTTACCAAATCAACCGGAGCTCTACGCGTAGATCCACGCGCCGTCGGAAACGGCGGCGATTTCACCTTCATAACCACTGAGCAAGTCTCGTAACCTTTACTCGACGCAACGATAGCTGATTCCGGTGAGAGCTTAACGTCCACGTTTCGATCCGTTAACAGTTTCGCCGTAAAAGGTGACGGAGTATTAACGGGAAATCCGCTAAACTCACCGTCTTCGTTTTCGTCGGATTCAAGTATTGTCTGGAATCCGGCGGGAGATATCGGAGATGAAATCAAAGCTTCGTCGTCGTTGTAAACTCTCAGAGACTTGTTCTTAATTTCCGGTTTGATTTGAGATTCCGGTTTAGCGTAATTTCTAATCTCAGGTAAGAGCGAGGATCCGCAAACCGGACAAGAGGCAAGACGGTTATGATTCGCGGCGGCGCATGAGGTAACGCAGGGAAAATGAAACGTGTGTGAACACTCCGCCGTGAAAATCGCCGTACCTTGACCTGATTTCACACTCTGTAAACAGATTCCACATTTGTTGCTGCTACTACTCTGCTCAAATCCAAAATCAAGAAATTAGCTAAAATCAAATAAATTAAGAAACAAAAAACAAAATCAAATCGATCAAGTGTTTTTTTTACTTTGTTGACTCGGAGTTTGGATTTAAGAAGGGAGAAGCTCGCCGGTGAAATTGGAGAAGAAGAAGGGGTTAAAAGAGAGACAAGGCTTCTGTTTCTCGGAGTTGTTTCTCCGGTGGTGGTTTTGCACTTAAGCTTCGGAGTTCCGGGAAGAGACGGAGAAGAAGGAGTAGCGGTGGCGACGGCGGTGGCTGTTGAAGTACGACAACGGAGGCTATAAGTTCCGGTGCCGGAATCAGAACGAGGAGTGGAAGGAGTTGAGAAAAAACCGAATCGAGAAGTGGATTTGTGGCGGAAACGATGATTCTCCGGTGAATCAACAATAAGTCCGTCGTCGACGTCGTTGTTTTGGTTTGTTTCTTTGGGTATATAAGTGCAAAAAGCTCTTCTCCAGCCGTTTATCATATTTGCTTCTTTCTTCTTCAACCTCGTGACTCGTGTTGTTGTTTTCGTTAGAGACTGAGATTTTGGTTCTCTGATTAAGAGATTATAAGAAACTGAGAATTGCAGAGAGATGGTGTTGGTGGGAGGAGAGGTTGAATTTAAAAAGGAGTCTTTTTTTTTTCTTTTCTTTTTTTTCAATTGTAGTGGAAGATTGGATATTGGGATTATCTATGCTTTTTTTTTTTTTAGATTTAAAAATGACTGACCAGCTTAAATGCTGTAATTTTTTTTAAAAAAGTTACCGCATTTGTGTAATTGCTTCTTCTTTTTTCTCCCAATGGTTAATTATAAGTAAATGATTGATTTTGGTACTAATTTTTGAATACATGAACTTATGGGCTACATGCTATTATTATATTATGGCTAGCCCCCACTGATATTTTAACCTTTTAAGAGATTTTAAAGCTTGATTAGCACCTAGTTTAAAAAATTTAAATTTATATAGTCACTTATTATTATATAAAAATAAAACAGTTATATAAACTTATGGGCTACAGGCTATTGTAGCAGGCTGATACTAAACCATTTTAAAATAGGGTATGTGTACTAAATAACTTTATTAATTATGTGAATTTTGTAAAATTACTTCTAACTTTAAAATCTTACTCCAAAGTTATATTTTGTAAAGTAAAAATTTTTAAATTATTTTATTCAATAATATTTTTATTTTATTTGTTATAAGGTTATTTTATCCAAAAACACATTATTTTTGTGTATATATACTTATTAATATGCGACTGTTAATTTATCCGATAACACGACATTTAATAAAATTACAGTAAGTATGTATAAATACCGAAAACATTTTGGTAAAATCATGCAATAAATATTTTCACTTATATGTTTTATATTTATGATAACTAACAGATTACCCCTGAAAAGGTACTATTGAAGCTTGTGTAGCTCCTAATCCTAAAATTAAGGGAAAAAAACAAAAAAAAAGATATACACGGTCGTCTTAATATTGTAAACAGTTGACGAATATATATTTATAAATCTGTCGGCTATATAAGCTATTATAGCCTATCGATCAGTCTAATCTCGTAGCTGGTAAAGAAAAAACTCACACAATGTATAATTTTATATTTTCGAATTTGTAAAAGTCCCATCTCATACAAAATAGGAGAATCATGTGTTGTTTGACCGTTTTTTGTATAACACTATTGGATCTTTGACGGAATTTAATATAATGTAGTAGATGGGCAAATATGATTGGGTTAATACAGTGCAGTGAATGTATAAATGCATTATGCATAGATAGATACTCGATTATTGGATCGGTCTATGGATGTGAGCCATTTAACTTGTTTATATATCGATCCATGTAAAACATTTAATGTTCGAATCAAGTGTTGATCCGATAAGCCATCACCTGGTGAATAGAAAAATATACATGTTGCCACTACTTTAACAATGCCCAACTATATTTGTTCAGATCTTTATTGCTGCTAGCTATAATGCTGAAACTGAGGTAATGTTAGTAACTTAGTATAGTAATGATAATAACGGTTGATGCAGTAAAAATGTTATAGGTGAGGAATGGTCTATTATTATTTTCCCCCAACATATAAAAACATAATTTCGCTATTTTTCTAATTTTATTTGAAGATATTTATCAAGTTTTTTGTTGTTTTAAAAAGGTAAATTTGCTATGTTTAACTAATTCATGGTAGTCTAATGGTTGAAAAAAAATATTTTGGATTTGGAGACTAAAATTTTAATTTTCTACTGTAATTTCGACTTGAGTTAACTAACCATTGTAAACTTAATAACTGGCGGGAATATCAAAATTTTCATAGTTTCGAAGATTAAACTAGATTTTGGTATGGGATTCTCTTTAAAAAAATGGTTACATACTATGATATTAAAATTATAACTAACAATAAAATGTTATTAATTTACTAAAACCATATATATTAACGTTTAATTTAATGACTATTTTACAAAATCTTTGTTCATTTATAATGTTTCTGTTAGTCAATCATTTGATCCTTATGATTGATCTAATATACGAGTTAAGTTCATTGGTAACCAAAAATAATAAAACTTGTATGTACAAAATTATCTAACTGTGAATAAAAATAATAAAACTTGTATGTACAAACTACAAAGTAAACTCTGTAAATATAGGGTACACGTTTTTGTTTTGGTCGACAAAAGGGTACACATAGAAATAAATCAAAAAGCATATATCTCCAATGACATAAGTGCTACTATCCAATAAAAACAAAAGTCGACCTACGACTATAAAAATCAATGCTATAGAATATGGTACGAATTATAAAAAAAAAAAAAAAAAAAAAAAAAAAAAAAAAAAAAAAAAAAAAAAGTGATCGGCAAAAAAACAAAAGAAGATAATAATGAAGGCATCAGTAAATGTATTGATAGTGAATGGCATGGGGGATAGGACGAAGATCCCCAGAACCAATTTATTACAGAGACGCCAAAAAAAAAAAAACCATAGTTACTGTTTTAGGATCTGTACTCTGTGTTACTTTTATTAAATTGTTTGTAATGGGTCGGCTCGTTTTTTTTTTTTTTTTATCTCTATCCCAATCTCAACGATTTATTGGTATTTATTTATCACTTTTGACTCCTAACCTATTTTTGTTTGTTTGTCTGTTTTGTTAACAGCTTTTAACGTACATTGCATGCATACCTACGTGTTTGGCTATTTTGTATGTTCCAGGACCAGACATATATTATATGTGTAGTCTTAAGATACTTTCATAAACTAATCCCACTTTTACTACTATTATGCTAATAGGGTTTCTTGCGTTTCAAAAATACCAAACATATTATTGTCATAATTTCATGCAAGCAAAGCTTTTGAGGAGGTCAACTATTTCGAACGCCAAACGAAAAACACTCTTTTTTTTTTTATCAACTTATAATGATTGCATTGTTGTGCTCGACCGTATTAAATTTTGTGTGAATCATCATACTTAGGTGCAGCAGTTCAAAATGCAAATATTTTATCTAAATAATTTATGTAAATTAGAGTATATATTACTCAAATAAACTAGGAAACACCTATCTGTCTATTGAATATCGATGATGATGAGATGAAGTGGTCGTGGTCTTGGTCTTGGTCTTGGTTCTTGGGAGTCATGTCTCTAGTTCGACACCCAATTAAATAATAATTTTATTTTTCAAAAAAAGAAATATATATATATCTATGATGAGGCTAATACTTAATTTGTAATGTTATTTTATCATGATGTATCTCTGAAGGTTGATCATCTGCCTTGTGTCAGGCTTAGCATTCTGCTAGGGCGTGATTTAAGATATTTAGGAAGCTCTATTTACATTAAACAACTTCGCAATTCCTCCTTACCAGATTCTCAATTCGTGCTTACCAGATGAACCAAATAGTCCAATGTTTTCCCGGTTTTATATATTATGGCGCCAGCAATATCAATCTAATTTGAACTTCTTACCAATGGCCAGGAAGGACATATCTTCTCTAATAGGATGACCTCATTCAAAAAGTATTCGTTCTACTCAGCTAGTTCGCCCTTAATAAGGATTAACGTATATAGAGACACAACCAAAGTTATTGTGTTTTGATAACATCCAAGAATATTGTTGGGAATATTTCTCCTAATACTCTATTTATTATTTAATCATAGCAAATGTTGCACATTCCTTATGTTGCAGAAGATTTTGTTTGGTTTATCCGGCTCCATGTACTTCACCGGAAAAAAAAAAGAACATATTAGAAAAAACAGGTCGTTTCAAAATTTTAGAGACAATGTTTCAAGATAAGATTAGATCACTCTCACCAACTATGTTAGTAAAACAAAATAATGTTGTCGATTCCATAATAAATTGTAATCAAATCTTTTTTTTTAACACTGTAAGCTAATTCAATTTTCTTTATCAAATCAAATATATTGATATCAAAATGTGTTTACTAAATTTAAAAAAAAAAAAAACATTCCAAACAATCATTATATGTAAATATAGGAAATTGATATAATCTCAATGAAGGAGTGGAAGTAACCCTGCTATTATTTGGTAGTTTTATAGACAACAGATGTGATCCGTTTAAGTCTCTCCCCTTCAGTTAAGTTCCTCCCCCTCCTCTCCCCTTCCATTCACACACTTTTTATTGACTATCATCTTACTGCTAAAACTCAAAAATGCATTTGTCATTATATATATATATATGAAAAAATAATTTAATATACGCTAGAGTTTGTATTAACATAAAAAGACAGTGAAACACCATCAACTAATACTGAATTAATTAAATTGTAATAACTGACTTGAATTTCTTTTTCTTAAACATCAATTAAAGTTAGAAGTTGGAAAGACAAGTCAATCTAGTCATCTATCTTTTGACCTTTCAATGAAATTTGAAAATTGTCTTAAGATCTTGTACTTTCTAAGACTATATATATTTTTTTGCCTGAACATTATTAAGCTACTTGATCTGCATTTTTCTACTCTAAGCATAATTTTTTTCTCTGATCCACTTGATCCGTTTTCACAATTCGAACCCATAATCCTACGAAATAAGCATAGACTAACATATCAACAAAAAAAAACAATTTATATCCCAATGATGCATTATTTTATGTCATTCAATAGAAATAATTTTTTTTTAATTAGGCCTACTCAGGTATCATATATTTTCTTTCAATGGATAATGAGAGACATTTTTTTGTCTCATTGGATGCAAGACTTGTAACTAGAGCATTCAAACATAACTCCAATTCGAAAAACATGTTAAATATATATATATATATATATATATATATATGAATATGAATTGGATTATATTATTTTTTTAATAAATTTTAGTCACACCAAATTTATCTTTAACCAAAAAAAATTGTTCATGATCTACAAATAGTCTGAGATGGACTCATTGGATGTCTAAAAAGTGAGAAGCTTCTCATAATGAAGAAATTTTGCAAAATCAATGCCTTAATTAGATAGTTTAGAATATTTTGAGTAGAACAATCCATATATTTCATATTATATGATATTAAGGTTTTTCCACATAGATTAAGAAATCATTTAATTTTATGTTATATAATATCATTGTTTACCTAAAAGTAGTTCGACCAATGAAAAAACAAATAGAAGAATAGAATAAATCAAAAGTCAAAACAAGAAAGAAACAATAAATTTTACATTGAAAATTTAAAAAAAAAACAAACAAAAATCTCTAAAATGAAGGCAGTATTATTTAGTATCTCTAAATTTTAATAAATCAATAAAAATCATAAATTAATAATTTGTATTAATTGTGTTATCGTGTGAGCAATAAAATAAAAATACGAGTAAAAACATCCCCTATATATTTTGAGAAATACATTTATAAATGAAACTTACAAAATATTAATAATTACATCACATTGCCATTACATCTAAGAACAAATTAAAATCTCTCATTAAGAGTATTTTAGTCAATTAATTATTATGTGATCATTTAATTAAATATTAAATTAAATATTTTTAATTTTTGTTTTAAATATATATATTTTTTTGAAAAAGAAGTTAAAAATAGATTTTATAAAGATTGTGTTGATTTAATTAAACACACTAATTAAATTAAATTAAATGTTGATTTAATTTTCAAAAAAATAAGAGATTTGATGTAGATTGCTATTTTTTGGAATATTTTAAAGAAGAATTTAAACCGATTTTATTCTGTTTTTAGGTGCTAACAAAGATTCGATATTATAAATATTGATATTATAATTTTCATAAAGTTTTAAAAAATTATAATTTTCTAATATTCTGAATTTATAATTTTTGGATGTTTTTTATAATTGCAATTTATCTGTGCTGTAGCACGGAATATATCCTAGTGTATATATGAATTGGAGACATGATATATCCTAGTGTATATATGAATTGGAGACAAAAAGACATAGACAACTAGTCAAACCAAATATTTGGATAATATAGTTAATTATTCGTATCTAATATCTTATTCTTCTGTCTTCAAACAAAATTGTATCAGACGTAGATATAAAATATACGAATAGGAACTAAATTGGAGGCAACGAACAAAATCAAAATAGAAAATGTGTTTTCTTTTTGTTGGGTACGCTTAAAAGAATGAGTGCAATGAGTAGAGAATTATAAATTTAAAAGATAGTGGTTCGTTGGAGTGTATATAATAAGAATAATTTGACTAAAAACATAGCTTAAATAGAAGAAAGGTTTTGGGAGACACACCATATGATCTGTTTGTGGACCGATCCATGATTAATTATAATATTAATTAAGGCGATTAGATTTTTATGTTGTGGTCCATTAATTATTTATTAAAATACTAAACATAACTATATATTATTCGTTGACAAAAGGCCATGTATTATTATCAGGATATTGAAACAAAAAAAGAATGAGTTAATTCTTAAACCAAGAATTCATTCATTCCACTCGATATTTTTGAAACAAAATCATGGAAAATGGAAAGAAAATCAGGAATCAAAGTTTTGAATAATTCTCTGAAATATCAAACATCAACAACATCCCCATTGGACCTTCTCTAAAAATGTTCCCTCCCATTATCATCCCCTAGAACCATTAGATTGTCCCTTATGCTTGAGTCTTTCTGCATGAAATTTTTTTGTGTTGCGGGATCTTTTCTTTAGTCACCGTTTGCGATTCTTTTTTTGCTAAAGGCTATCGCAAGTTGTTCTTTCATCTCAAATACTCGGCCAAAGTATGGATACCGTGATGATGCATCCATTTCGAGCTCATCACGTAATTTTTTTTATTTTTATGAATTGTTTTTCATTTTAACCAGAAAAGTGCATACAAATGTTTAAACTTATTTTGAACATGTAAGAAAGTTGGGACCATAATTAAAGTTACAGTGAAAAGTATTGGACTTTCAGCATCAACCCATATGACAAATTTTCTTAAATCACTAAACTACTATAATTGATTTCTCTTTAATCACTAGCCTATTATGAATTGACTTTTTCTAGTTGACTCTTACTAGCTTTTAATCGGTAATATTTTTATCAAATTTAAATTTATGAAATAAGATGACATAAAATAACAAAATATACTTTGGCAAAATATCGTAATTTTTGCTAAATTTTGAAGTTTCATTATAACTTAACAATTAGAATTTACGTTTTAACATATCCGTCAAAAAAATTGGTAACAATAATTATACATCTTGATCCATCTAAACATATCTAAAACCATAAAGTAATAATCACACACACCTATTTAGCTAGTCGAAATAGTGTTATACTTTATGTTCATTAGTAATTTAATTTATGTCGGGATTTTCTCTTATTATAAATAAAAACAAAAAAAATAAAGTAGTGAATTACAAAGAATCACAATGGTTAGAGTGTTAACTAGTATTATTAATTGTTGAGTTTTGATCGGTAATTTATATATCATATGGCCTAAACAACTTGTCATCTCATTAGATATATTATAGTTTTTAATATATAAAAATTGCATAAAACGATATTTCCATATATATTGGAACATATATAACATCACATTAATTCAAAAAGAAAATGATAACGTCTTATCTTATGTTAGTTTGCGTTTGAACTTTATAGATCACAATATTTTGGTAAAAAACCAAATATCTTGATAGGAAAAGACCAATCTAAACTACATATAGATATCCCTAGCTACCAAATCCAAAGCTACATATAACGAAACCCAATTCTTTCATAAACCAAAACTTTCAAATTCATTATTTTACCATTTTTTTTTTATAGATTAAAATTTAAGTGCAACCATCTACCAGTCATAAAGTGTAAAAAATATTTTATATATTAGGTGGGTGATAAATGATTTTACAGTGTAGTTTCTATCTGAGTGCATGTTAAAATATAAGATGCAAAATTCATTTTGAAGAGATTGGGACCTCAACTATGAATCTTTTCTTCCAACTCTCAGAACCAAAGGATATAAGCCACTACCTTCCAATTCCATTACATTGGGACCAATATTCTTCTAATTCCACTAACTTTAAAACATGAGATATACCGTAAATAATCACTTGAGCCCTAGATAAGAACATTTTAACAAATATCACAAAAATTTCTTTAAATAATTTAGTTAAATAAATGTAGAAAACCAAGATATGATAGTTTAATGGTGCTAGTTTATCCATGGTTCGAGTCATCCGTAGAGTCGAGGGTTTTTTCATTTATTAGTAACTTGTACTATGCAAGTTTTAATTTGGGTAGTTATACAACAACACTACTAGTAAGAACTACTAAAATTATATATCCTGGTCGAGTCTAGTTTATCTACAGATGATTTTCGATTTTCATTGTAGTATTATTACAACCAAAGTAAAAAAAAAAATCATAACCTTCTCTAAAGTTAATCCGATTAATAAAAGAAATAAATAAGTGGTTCGTATGAAATAGAAGCATTAACAAGACATATAACTGTGCTTGATATAATTGTTCTTACGAATTGCAAAACAAATCGAATTAGACAATAAAGTCAATGATGAAGTGCACTAACCACAAACTCACTTAGAAGTGCTACATTTATGCAAACCACTTTGTCCCATTTGATAAGACTAATTTGACAACTGATGTCGAAATATTATAATATTCTTTCTTTTAGGGGTGGGGGAGGGGAATTAGAATATGAATAGTAACACTTTGTAACAAATTTTTAACTTCATATTAAGTGAGAACTATATATTCTTCTTGTAGCAATCACATTAGTTTGTGTAAATGTGTCATTATAAGAAAAATAACCACATATTTCGCAGATGTAAAAATAAATCTTGGTTTCGGTTTAAGAAACTTTGCTATAAAAGGAAATTGTATGGATAAACTTTGGAGCACTAAGGCCATATATAAGAGAGATGGTATGTCAAAGATTTAGATATTCAGTTCAAACATGTTATTTTTTTCTAATATATAATAAACTCTTGTAAGAAAGTTGTAGAAGATAAATTATTGGGATTAGTCTAAAGGTAATCAAGATTTACACACTTATTTGTTTTGCAGATAAAAAAACCATCATTTGAGATTCCACTTTGTGTGATAAGGCTCTTTATAAACAGGATTACCCATCAGTAACAAACTTTTATCCTAATTATCACTTAGAGACTTTTGTTCTAACAATAAACAAATCAAGATTTTGCGTACAAATAGACAAAAAGTAAAAGTTGGTCTTCAATTTAAACTATGGAGAAAAAGTCTTGAAGATCAAAGTAGAAACACACATAAGAAGAATGTATTTGTTCTGAACAAAGCACACACAAATAAGAGATTCCAACGTCTTACAACACAAATTAGTAAATTACTAGAGAGTTTTCAAACATCAGTAAAGAAGACTTAAACATTGGAACTGTGCATAGTGTTTTGTCTTGAGCTTCTTTGTTTCAAACCCGGTCTTTGTTCTTCGATTTCTCCATTGCACCTGGAGCTGCGACCAAGCAAATCGACAGTAAATTGAGCCACTGAGTAATGTATCCAGATTAAGGGGTTGGCAAAGTAAATGGCTTACCTAAGCCGATAGAATCAGAGCCCTTCATGATCTTCAGTTTCTGGCATGTTTCAGTAAATATCCTGCAAATAGGTTTTAACAAGGATTCATTCAACTTTTGCGCAGAAACAAAAACCTAAAGATGGAAATTTTCAGTAGTATGAATCAACTTTACAGATCTGATGTTCTTTTAAATTTACCGGGAACAACTCATAAAACCCTTAAAATTACTAAAGTAGCGAGTTCAAGAGAAGCTTACTCCCACGGGACATCTCCAACGAGCATCCAATCGCCATCTTTGTCTTCATAAGTAAGCACAAATTCTGATCCATGAAGAAGATCCTTCAATTTGATCTCGCTCATTCTTTCTCTCCCTTGAGCACCATGAAGTCCACATTGACCTGAGATCACAGACAAGACGCGAAATTACTGTTTTTTTTTGTTCATTTCTTTTTACAACGTAATCAAGGATTTTCTTAATACATAGAAGATTCTCACCAAGAGTGAAGCAGCTGAACATTTTCTCAAGTGCAGAAGACAGCTGTTGATAGGAAGTGTAAGTTCTCAAGTCGACCTTTCTCAGATACGGGGCACCATCCATGCTCACTTTCACAAACAGAGCACCAACACCAGGTTTCCCATCAACCTCGTCAGTGTTCTTCGAAGTAGAAGAAGCCATCGTATTCTTCCGGTATGATCTGATTGGAGGCCACCCAACAACCTGTGCCCTGTAAACAATAGATAGATTACCACAAGATTCGGTCTTGAGTCATAAACAAACCATAAAACTCATAAACCGGTTATCATTTAATACACACTTGGCAGCTGGTGCATTGTTCGAGCCACCCTTAGCATGGGATCTTTCTTCTTGAATACTTTTCGGGACATCCTTAACATTTGGCGACAACATCATGTTGATACCTCCGGGTCTAACAGATCCTTTAACACCCGAAAACTCGTCCCAAGTGTCAGTGAATCCTCTTTTGTTTCCAGAAACAACATTTTTGTGACCTATAGTAGCAGAAGCATTGTCTTTAGAAGGTAGCAGCGGGAAGAGAAGTTTCTCATCGGGTGTTCTAGGGCTTAGCAAACCAAAATCATTTTCTCTCTCGGGAGATTGCGACTCAGGGAGACCTAGCCTCAGTTCTGTAGCTTTGAAATTGAGCCTGCTCTTCTCACCATCTGGAACACGATTGTGAATGGTTGAGCTATCAACAGAGGAGCAATCAGAGAGGCCCAAGTAGTTACGTTCTTTCAAACCAGGTGGTATATCCAGTTCCTCCTTATCCACACTTAGCAATCGATAAGACATCAGATCTTAATTATGCAGTACTTGTTTTATCTGTTTAGCATCACAACAACAACCCAAAATCAAACTATGCATAAAAATCTGCAATTTCTATATATGCATGAACAGAATTCACAATCTCAACAAAGTTCGAGCAGCAAGTATAACTAATTTCTAGAATAATCTAAACTACAAAAAGGCCAAATAGATAATAAAAAGCTGTTAAAGAGAAGACATAGATCACTGGTTCTGAGTCAAGAAGAACCCAGATAATTTAGGGTTTCAGCTAAGAATTGGGTCAAATTTGCTCAACAAGTAAAATAAAGTTAGAAACTTTAACCTAGGTTTCATTGTCCAAATTCAACTTCTCTCGTTCCCAGAACTCATCTACCCCAAAATTAATCACTTTCAATGAAACACCAGACTGAGAAACAACAACTTCTTGCCCTAATTTCCTCTGCATTTCCCCAAAAATTCAAAGATATTACTCAGCTCAAAATCACAACTAAAACACTTACCTACGAGAAAAAAAACTAAACCCAATTGATAATGAATCCACAGAAGCTACGAGAACGAAAGAAACAAACCCAGATTGAAATTGAAATTACAGAAGCAGATTTCAAAAAAGTTTTTTTTAAAGAGAAACTTAAATTAGTACCTTGATAGAGAAGAAGAAGAAGAACACAGAAGATCAAATAAACGAGAGAGAGAGAGTGAGTGTGTAGTGAAAGACACGAACTTTGACGAGAGAAGAGAAGCAGAGCTCAAGGTCCTTCCATGGAAAATGAACCAGAGAAAAGCTAACAAAAGCGCAACATTCAAGAAGAAGAGAAAAACAAAACATGGAAGGAGTGGCAGTTTCGGTAATAAACTACAAAAGCATGGGCATTAAGGATAAATTTTGGTTTGTTTGTATGCTGCGTGGACTACAGTAACAAGATCCGACGGTTGAGAATGAGTACGTGAGAGAGACTCTGAGTCGTTAGATCTCGTGGAGATATAATAATAAATACATGTCGCTGTTACAGGTAACATAGTTTCAGGTTTCTGGTTTGTAAGGAAAAATATTACAAAAAAGGTCCACATATAACATGCGTGTGTTTATTATTATTTTTTATTTAAAATATTATTATATGGTTTATCAATAATTAAATGTTTTTTTTTGTTAGAATCAATTATTGAATTTTTTAAAAATTTGTAGTTGACGAATATCTGATTTTGATATTAGTCCTTTGGAATTGATAATTATAGAGATGGGACCATCCAATATTTAAGAGGCTGAGTGGTCTAAAATACCTATTAAATTTAATACTTTTTACATATAATATGAGTTTCAATAGTTATGGGACCACGTATCGGTTTAAATTTTGTCTGTCTAAAAATATGCATATGAAAATTACCATGGATATAAAAAAGTAAGACAGAGCATTCAAACAAGGGGTAAAAATTATGAAATTACCAAACAGTAAATCAGTGAAAAACAACTGTTACTAATTACTCCTTGGTTTCTTTTTTAATGATTGTGAATGGTCATTTAGTTAAATTATTCAAATAGAAAAACAAGTTCATTTTACGAAAATTGACTGAAACATCGAAAAATAACTTTTCATAAAAACTGTTGATATAGTGTAACTTAGTGAGGCAATTGCACGAGGAACAAGGATCAAAGAACACAATCAGTGTGAAAACGAGAGGAATGAACAAAAATAATAGCATGTAAAAATAGTATTTATAATTTAGTGTAAAAATGAAGTGTGAAGTAGTAATACAATATTGAAGAAGGTGATGATCGAAGGGACACGTTGGAAGCACGTTTAAAGAGGAGGGGAAACAAACAAATCAGGCTTTGCAGCTTCACTGTTGACATGCCTGTCACCTAACTCCATCATCACCCGCTCTTCCTTTCTTTCACATCATACGTCACCGTCCCGTTGCTATACCATTTTATCACCTTCTTGTCTCCCACTCTTTTGTTGTTACATATGAGAGATTATGAGTGTGAGTGTAGACTCTATGCGATTGTTTTATTGTTTTTATTGGAGATTCGAGTTTTAAGAAACAAACTATGAATATGCAACACAATGACAATCGAAAAACTTTCGGACTATGCACATAAATTATGGCATTTATAAGAATAAGAAGACTCCATATGCATTTATTTTCCATTTGTTGTAAATTAATGAGAGTATATTTGATAGTACAGAATATAGTGTAGGCTTTCATAATCATATCTTTTACACATTGTGGCCAACAAAAAGCTAAGGTACGCACGCATGACTTTTCCATTTTTTTGCCATCCCGTTATAGCTTGATTTAAGGACACTATTTTGCCATTTAAGTATATCGTAGTTTAAAAGGGGTAACCAACGTAGGGTTAGACCAGTGGTAAAAGCTATTGATAGGAATTTGAGACATCACGGTTCGATTCTCGTTGGGAGAGATATCTCTCAAAATGGATAAATTTAAAATGGTGTGGATCCCGTTCTGAAGATGTAGGGCCTGCATGAGTTTGAATTTCAGAATTCAAAAGAAAAAAGTTTAAATGGGGTATGAATTTTTTTTTTTTCAAGATTTTCGAATTCTCATTTGCCTTCATAAAAATGAATGGAAGCCGATCCCAATCTAAAGAAAGTGAAAACAATTTGGGACGTTTTGTTTAGAAACTTTTTGTTAACTATTATTTGATTACTGTTTTTGAATTCATTAAAAGCGGACATAAAATTTTTATGAATGTTTAAGTGTATGTACCAAACAAAACAAAAAAAAAGTAAAAAGCCAAGGATAAGAACCTTGAAAAGAACATAACACAACAAAAAAAAAGTTTAAATGGGGTATGAATTTTTTTTTTTTTTTTTTCAAGATTTTCGAATTCTCATTTGCCTTCATAAAAATGAATGGAAGCCGATCCCATTGTAAAGAAAGTGAAAACAATTTGGGATGCTTTGTTTTAGAAACTTTTTGTTAACTATTATTTGATTAGCGTTTTCGAATTCATTAAAAGCGGACATAAAAAAATGATGAATGTTTAAGTGTATGTAACAAACAAAACATAAAAACGTAAAAAGCCAAGGATACGAACCTTGAAAAGAACATAACACAATCGAAATTAATCATCATCATAATTCAAGATGATTATAAAAGATGACCGATGATCACTAACAGAATTATTATACTCGTGAAGCGATTGCTAAAAACTTATAAATCCGTTAATGAGTATATATTTAAATATAGAGAAAGAAACCTTTACTTTGAGCCACAGATTTTGCGGGGCGGTGCGATGACAATGGGACCCCCCTACTTCCACTTATGCCGGTTTTATTTTTGTTTAAAAGACATTAGTAGTAATGAAATTATAATAATGAATAACAAATTAACAATAATCAAGTTGTTTAAGCCACACCACAGCCGTAGGATTGAGTAATTTGCTTAACCAAGACAAACAAATAATCGACAAGTGTCCACATGTAAAACGTCCCTCTCTAGAGCATGTGTCTACTGATCAAAGGAAAGATAAGTCAAAGATTGGGTGCATGCGATCTTATGTACATCACTTGTGGGTATCCTACGTATTGCGAACTCAGTGTCGAGTACTACAGCTCCATACAAGCACTTGTTCAAAAACACACAAATCCAGAATTGGTGATAACAGTTTAGGTTTAGGCCCAATTAGAAACATGCTTAAGCTTTTAATCAGATAATCTTTAACTACATTCCAAGAGTTCTAGACGCATGACTTTCATAATTTAAGATTTAAAATCTGTTATATTCAAATGTAAGTTGAATTAATATTCAAATATGCAACTATGTGAATTTGTGTTTCCAATCCAATCTTTAATACGCTAAAAAAACTAGCAAATCAAAATTATTATTTTAGTCATATGCTAAAAAGCAATGTAATTTGATTACTTTCTGATTTTCATTATATGAAGTATATCAATTATTATTATTTTATATTATTCATATTAATTTAAAATTTAAAATAAATATTAAATTAAAAATGTGTGTCATAATCTAGTTTGATATATAAATTTCTATAGCAATCAGATTATAATACGGTTAAGATTCAAATCAATGAATTATTTTTTGATGAAATGTGATCAATGAATTTTAGTTTGGTTTGATTTTTATGCGCACCTCTAAACCTGACACTAATCGTTGGAACAAGCAACACAAGTACAAATGCTATTTATTACCATATAAAGATCCGCGTATTTATAAATGATAAACTTTATTGATTATATTTGAGTTTTAAGTGGTAGCTCACACATTTTATTTGGTATATATATATTTTTTTAAAACCGATTTGAAACTCATACACTCTATCTTACAATACAATTTAACTATCTATTTTATTATAATACAACCAGATTTTAATTCATTAACAACTCATTTCAATGATAAACTGATAAATAATATTATTGCAGTTTACAAGAAGGCTTTTAAAAAAAAATTTACCTTAAGACGCAAGGTAATAATAGTTCATTTGCTAATCAGAGACTTAGGATTCGAATCTTCCCGAATACAGTAAGAGTTCGAATCGCCTTCCAAAACATATTGTTTTGGGCAAAATGGGTTTAGAGGAAATAGTAATTTCCCATTTTAGTTCATCGTAGAGTTCTTTTGCTCGTTCTACGAAAATGTTTTTAGTTAATCATGGATTTAACCGATCTTGTAATAAAATCCTTCTTGGACACACAAAAAAGTTTCAAAGAAAACAAAACAAGGAATCTCTAAGGATAAAGAAATGAAAATTACAACAAGTAGAGTTATCAAACATCAGAGGCTCTTGAGTCCATGGTCCATCTGACCTCTCTCGTGAGCCCTTCATATATTACTCATTCTAGTTAATTATTGCGTGTCTTTTTCATTCTCTTCTTCCTGTTTTTTTCTTCTTTATAATTTATAGTTAATATCCAAAAAACTCAAATAATAGAAAATGATGAAATAATTTGACAAAATATACGCATTCATATATACTTATATGACATGTATAATGTTATTATCAAATTAGTTTCTTAAATTGAGCAAAATTATAAGCAAAAAAAAAAAAAAAAATGCAAATTATTTTTGGTTTGTTAGGTCATGCTCTAGGAAAATCAAGCAACCACATGTTTGGAAACATTAACAATGATAAGAAATAATGTGACAACATATCAACCAAATGTCCATGGTGATTTAGTTTTCAAAGATCATTAGGATGCATCTTTCTCATCTTTCATGAGATAGATAAATACATATGTATTTTGATTAAGGTGCCTATTTTGATTTGCTGTGGAGTTTTTCATACGAGTCTTTCACAAAAGAATTTGAAAACAACCTTTCAAACAGTTTCCGTAAAAACTCCTCAATCTTATGAAAATGCCGCAGAGAAAGTCCAGTCATACAGAGAAGTCTCACTTAAAGTGAAGATGCGACGAAAATGCTAAATCTCCGGCATTGTCTTGTGCTTTTGTATTCGTAATCTGCAAAATTGTTGTTCAAGAGCTTATTTCATGCTCTTGTATGACTTTGCATGAAGACACACAGTCAACACTAGAAGTGTTTGATTCATTTGAAATCACCAAACAAAAAGAAAAACGAGATTACCCCAATAATGGATATGATCATGATGTTAATCGAGGATAAAAAGATAAACATACCAAGTTCTCTTCTTTGAATCTGTTATACTGCTTTCCATCTCATTAACCTGATTGAAGACATAAACTACTTCAAAGGTTGTTTTGTTGTCTTAGTAAAAGCCCCACAAAAATTATTTTCTTGGTTCATTTGGATGTTATAAAGAAGTTTTTTTTTACAATTTTCTTTAGAAGTGAGTTATTTTACTTTTTTCTATTACGATTATTAACTACTTCAAAGTCTTCAATCAATGTTTTCGATTTATTATGTATTTCAACAGAATAATTTTAATAGGCCTTGAAATGAAGATCACTAGAAAAACTGAAGGGTTTGTGTCATATCTGCTCAAAGAATTATCTGATAAAAATTATCGTGTCATAGTTCTTCTCCTCTTCTTGCAAACCGACCTGAAAGCATTCAAACCTCATATAAATTATGTTGGTCTTTACCTCGACAAGGAAAAAAGTCTTTACGCATTCCTTGATTCTCCTAACTTTGCGGAGTGATCTCATCATGCTAGAAAAACAGGTCTCTGACAGAATTCTAGATAGAATCTTATCAGAATAGTTTGAGTTTGTCGGTATTTCGCGAGACCAACAATATTTTTTCCTCCATTCGTTCGAGAGAACTTAAATCTTCCTTTCGATCAAAATAGTCGATATCTTATTAAGCGTTAAAATTTCTCTATATATAGGTACGAACGAATAAAAACCCTAAAAATAACTATGACCCATATATTGTCTTGCTCCATTTTAAACGTTTGTGTGGGTAGGGAGAAGCATTGAGTCACTGGATGATCAACAAGGTCTTGGAGAAAAATTGAACGCACAAGAACGTCAGCAAGGGTGAATGCATCTCGAGGTAAGCGAGAAATAAGAACGACAGAACGGGGTATGTTTTGAAGCGATCTAGTGTTTAGCGTATCTTCATTTTCTCCTTCTACCAGAACTAATTTTTAAGTTTTCTTTCTTCCCGCATGAAATGTCTCGCGACTCGTGTATCCTCGAAGATGAAATACTGGGACGAAGTGTTTCAATTTCAGGGTTTGTTGTCTACGTTTTGGGTCTGAGATCTCAGCTATGCAAATTGAGTCATCTACGAGTATAATCTGACACGTTATTAATCATATTTTTCAATTTCTTGGTTCTTATATTTAGTAGTTACGTCCTCTCGAAAATTCTAAACATTAATATTACTTTGTAGGAATAAAATTAGAGAGGCCATCTATGCCAAATAAATCCACTCGCCTAAAAGTAAGTCCTCAACCTTTCTTTCATATACTGTGTATTCTTTTCTAAGTGTAGATTATTTTCCTTAAATTTACAGTATTCATTTAAGCTCTGATGGAAACTTATGCCCGACTTATCAAATGGTTTTCTTTGCTCACAATGTATTTACACAAAAAAATAGCAAATCATTTAGCCTAGCTACTGTCCCATATAACATTTACACTTGCACCTCCATTCATGTTGCTATTGTACGTACTAAAAAGAGTTCTAAATAAATTTCTCTTCAAGCCTTCCTGTTAACTTGCCTAAAGTTATCATCATAACCTAAAGTACTATATAGCAATTTCTAACCGAAATTGAGTTTGTAGAGATATTCGAAGATTCTTGCCAGGTTTCTTTGTTGTTTGGCCTTTCCGGCTATGATTTTTCATCCAATAATCAATAAAGGCGTAAAAAGATTTAACTCTTGTGTTTTTGTACTTGCATGATTCGAAGAACTTGACGGGATTTTTTCACCACTAAACCATATTCGCCCTGTTTGCTAATTCTCTTTCTGGTTATTTACAATCCTCTATGAATCTTGATGCTGAATCACAGGAAAAACATATCATTCCTCTCTTTCTTTTCAGGAACTCATTGATGGTGAAGGTAATGGAATGGTAGACATGGTTTACTGCTGTATTCAAGAAATTGATATTGATGGTACGTACGTATTTCTTCCCGAGCTTGAGATTTCCAAGGAAATATGAAAAACTTATCATATAGATTTTCTCATAACCTTATATCTTTTTCCCAGCTCTCTATCAACACATATATAGTTTTAAGTGGATTACCAAACCGGTTTGTATGTATTTGGTTTTTTGATTATTCAACACGAAAGCTCCATGGTTTACGTTTAGTCTACACAAAGAAATCCAGGATTTGTACAATTCTAAAAGGAAACAAAAATGATGAGTTCCTACGGAGGGAAGACTTATTCAATGGAGACTCGGAGACGCTTCTGTTAAGTGGAGTTTTGGTTCCTACTCTGGCAACATGTTTATTGATGCAATAGCAAATCAGTCCTATAGAGTACCAATACAATATCAAACCAAAACAAACAAGAAGGTACCACAAAGAGAAGCTCCTCTGGTTACAGTTGTGGGAACAAAGATACTAGTGAGACGGTACCAACTCTGAGGACCGATGATTGGCTTTGGTACCTCTGCGGTTCCAGATTGGAGTTGTCTCGATGACCTTGTGTGGCACAAGCTGTCTCTCCCGCTTGCTTAGCTTCTTATAATTGTTAACTTTGAGCCTCGCAATCTCAGCTTCTTCCTCTGGAGTCGTCTCTCTAACTATGACTGTTAGGCGACACCGGGGTATTGATATAATCCCACTTCTTCCTTTTGCATGGTAAGATACCTTCTTCCCAAAGAGTCCCTTCCCAACAAACGCTTCCGCTGCATCACATATCATAAGCTTAGACGAAATACATCATTTTGGCATATCATGTTTACTTCTTTAAAGTACCAATCGGCAAAATATCTGACATATCATGTTCTCTTCTTTAATGCAAAACAAGGAAATTATGGATCCAGTATCAGTAGTATACCAACAAGGAGACGGTCAGGATCCAGTCCATGGTTATGAGTAGCATTTGCCCGAGCAGCGTGGATAACCTGCATTATAATGTATTTAACTCCTTTAAGCATTGTATTAACAAAACAAGTTGTATGCTAAGTACCATTAGATGAGGAAATGTATCAAATGCCTGGAGAGGAGAGTAGACCAGACACTCCAAAAGTGATTTGTTTTTATAATTGAATCTCAGAGATTACCCGGTACACGGTTTGTGAAGCCCGTTTGACCGTGACCTGCAATTGCATCAAAGCATCTTCAACACGCATGCCACGGACTAGTGCTGCCACCAGGTTGACCTTCTTAGGACTCTGAAACAAGCAAGGTTGTGCACATTATAGAGCGCATATAACAAGATTGAGATGGAAACATATTAAACGAAACAAGGATCATCTGAAAAGTAAAACAGTTCTGGGAGGCAAACAACACACCTGCTTTATGGACTTCAGGACAGCCTGAACTTTCTTACGCTTTGGGATAATCTTCTGCTCTTCTTCTTTTCCATTACCCAACAGAGCTGGAGATGACAAAGGTGACGATGCAGGCTCTTCACCCGCCTGCAATTTTCTTGAGGTAAAAATTCCCTGAAAACATAGAACCTGAGATCAGAGAAGAATGAAGCAGCATCCCATGAAATTTCATACCCAAAAGTACAGGTTCCTAAGTTCTCTACAGATGCATAGTTTTAAAAGAAGTGTCTTTTCACCTAAATTTGCATAGATAATAGATGCATTCATCCCACTAGTATACATTCTCACTTCCACTATTTTAAATTTCTATCGTAATGTAGAACTCGAGCAACACTTATATAATGAATCAGTTTGCCATATCTAATCACAAAAGCAAATTTCACAAAGAGGAAACAAGAAACTCTAGTCTCAATAAAAGTATTACCAGTTGCTGCAGATGATGATACAGAGGTCTTGAGGAATAGTTTGGTCTCAGAAGACTCTGCAAGTAACCTACTTCACTAGCAAAAAACTTAATTATCACTCACTCAACTCAAATCACAAAAACTATACCAGAACAAATCTAAGATAACCCAAATGATGAAAACTCAACAGCTTCAAATGGTATAAAATTCGCTACCTTGTGAGAAAGGGGATTCTAAATTCCGAGTAGAAGAGTAATTGGCTGTAGAAATGTGACTGTTCTTCACTCTTCTACCAACTTGACGAATAACAATCTGGAGATTCCTCTGCCAACCCGCCATAACAATACAGCTAAAAATAATCGAAGAAGAATGATTAGATCGAAGAATTGTTCCAAAAAAAAAAATATATTCAATTGCACTATAAAACGTTGATTTCCTCAATAGATAAGATTTAAGCCACAGAATCAAAGAATCTAAACGATCCTATTAACGAGTATGAAAACCAAGAGATACATGTAAAGAAACACAAAAATATATGAAAGTATCGAAAAACAAGGAGAATAAGCAAACGAGAACGTTTAAGAGGGTTTTATAATGTGACAACTTCTAAGTTGAAGTTGAGGAATACGACCATTAAAAGGACAAGATTAGTGTTTACAAAATGTGCCCATGGCTTAGCCATGACTCTGATAAACATACATAGCCCATAGAGATTCAAAACTCTCTGCATCAGTTTTGGCAACAATCAATATTTGGAAACATTCTAACCCTAACATTAGCACGATACTATACTTGTTCAATCGAAAAGAGTGCATACCCAAACAAATAGACAGCAAACCGAGCGAGGAAAGAGAATCAACGATACCAGAACCGATCTAATCAGACGAATTGTAGAAAAAGAGGAGAGGCAAATGAAAACGAGGATCCTAACAAAGGAAATCAAACGGAAACCGCTATGATGCAGGGTAACTTACAGATCTAGAATTAGGGAAGGAAGAAAGCGGAGAAAACGTAGCACGCAGCCTCCTCGGAGACGATCTAGAAAACATTATCAAACACATCAGACGAACTTTAAAGTGGGAATCAATAGATGAGCGAAACAAACATTAGCAGAAAATCGTGATATAGAGAGAGAGAAGAGCGAAATTAACCTGCTCGTAGAGGAGCTGGAGAGCGATGGCTAGAGAGAGGAGCAGAAAGAAGACGATGCGATGCGATGCGATGCACGGTGGAAGAAGAGAGGCCGAGGGAGGTCAAAATTCTCTACTCCTCCTGACTACTGGGACTAAACGCTCATATGCCACCTGAAAACAATTCTCATTTGCCCCTTTTTAAATTAAACGAGGGAAATGATTATTTTACCCTTTAATCGAATAAGGCTTCGAATAGTGACATCGGATTGAGCAGTGCGGAATAAGCGGTTACAAAGGTACGGTGCAGTTTTACTATAGTGCGGTTAAATGAAACGCATCATGCTGAACAAGTGCGGTTATTGCGTAACAAGCGATACGGAAAGATTTATGAATGGTAAAAAACAACATGCGGTGCGGTACGAATGTGTGAATGGTGAAAAATGTAACAAACGGTACATAATATATATTTTAGATAAAAAAAATTATAAATAAAATTAGATTAATGATATTATTGTAATTAAAAAATTTAAATGTTAATTTGATGTTTAATTAATGATCAAAACGTTTTAATTAAAAAAAATTATTAAAATTATTAAAATTTATTATAAATTTAATAAAAATTAATATGTTGCTAGAATCAAGTAAAACGATAATTAAAAAAATCAAGTAAAGTATTGCAATACAAAACAAGATTAGCGTGTTAGTTGATTTTTCCATAACATATCTGCAATATTATCTCTTATTTGCGCCATATGCTCTCCATCTGCTACCTTTGAGGCTTCCATATCTTCTAAATCAGGCTCCCAATCTGTGTTGTTTATATCGGTGTCCATCATTACTTTTGCAAAATATGCATCTGAGAAATTTAAAATTTTGATAAAATTATGTAATCTCATTGTAGCCATCACCACTCTCTTTTGCACTTGAATACTATATCGCGGAAAATCACTAAGAATCCTCAATTTTTTCTTCCAAACTCAAAAAGTTCTCTCGATAATAGAATGTAGTGACGCATGACATCGATTAAACATCTCCTTTTTATTCTTCGGAGGTGGATCAGAGTGGAACGACGACATATGATACCTCACAACTCCATTTCTTGATGATCTGTAAGGAGCCAAAAATCCTTGTTTGTATGGATAGCCAGAATCAACAACGTAATACTTCTCTGATGGAGGCAAAGAAAATTCAGAATCACTTCGTTGTGCCATTACAAGAACAACTGTATCATGACATGATCCGGGTGCTCCATTCCAAATATATGTGAATAGCATATTCAAATCACATATTGCCATGATGTTCAAAGATGCATTATCGTGTCGATTCCAATACATTCTTTGTAACTCAGGTTTCACTTTTACGCAGACATGAGTCCCATCCATAGCTCCAACGAATCTACTAAAATATGGCCAATATCTTCGATCTACTTGAAGTCTTTCAGGAATTCGATGTAATTCTTGAGTTGTTGGAGTTCTAATATAATCACATGCAAGTAATTCAGTCGTCGTAAGAACTTCACCAAATTTTCTTTCACAGTCTTCTGATTTCGTCCAAATCTCAAACCAACATCTCTTTGAACTTCATTGTGTCCACATATTCGAAGAAACATAGCCACACTTTTTTCAATGCTTATATTTAGTGTTGGTTGTAGACCATAATTTGTCTGTAGAGTATCACACAATGTTGTGAAAGCTGCAAATGACATTCGTAGTAACTGAAGACAAGCAACTTCATCTTATTGTAACCGATGCCAAATATTACTCCATCCCAAACCACCATCTGTTCGGGCTGGTGCTCTTTAGAAATACCGATCATAATAACTCAAAGCTGGTTGAATTATTAACTCCTCAAATTGTTCATTTTCCAAATTCCACAATTCAATTCTCTCTTCGTAACTTAAATTGTGGATGTCTTATGATCGTAATTGACATATACGAAAAGCCTAAAATTTTATAAACATGAGATAAAAATATCATTAGCCATAAATAAATTTATAATGAACAGTTATTGATAACACATAAATGGATTACCAAAAAATTGCATAAATAGACTATTAAAAGCAAACAATATTTAAAAACATAAAGAAGAATTAACCAGGATATACTAATCTTTGTCTCCTGAATCACTTTGGTGATCTTCATTAGTGCTTGCAGTTGGTCTTTGTGTGGTTCTCCAAATATTGAATAGACCTCTTGGTCTAGGCGTTCGTGATATTTGTGCAGTGTCAAAATAATTTATGAAACCAAGACCTGATGATGAATCATGTTGAACGTTTGGTGAAGTCTTCATTGCTGCACCATGTGAAACTTCTTGTGGAGTATTCCTCATACTTTTTTTTGACCTCCCACTGAAAATCCGTATTGAACATTTGTTGGAGTCGTTCCTGATGAGCCGCCTTGTTGAAAATTTGGTGTATGACCCTATGGATGAAAGTTTGATGGCGAACCCCAAGGTTGAAAGTTTAGTGGAAGACCCCAATGTGAAACATTTGGTGATGAACCCCATTGTGAAGCATTTAGTGGTGAACTCCATTGAGGAGCGTTTGATGGTGTTCCCCATTGTGGAGGATTTGGTGGTGTTCTCCATTGTGGAGGGTTTGTTGATGTTCCCCATTGTGGAGGATTTGTTGGTGTTCCCCATTGTGGTGGGTTTGGTGGTGTGCCCCCCTGTTGATAACGAGGACTTGTTGAATGTGGACTCCCATAAGAGTGGCCTGAGTCCAACCTTTTTGGCAAATCTTGGTCGTTCCGTGAAACACTAGTCATAGCTTCTAACAATTCTATCTTATCTTCGTCGGTTCTTCCAGCTATATCAATGAAATACCTCCGCCAAAATCTTAGCTCTTTAAGTGAATCTATGCATGCCCAATATAATTTAGTTTTCTTTGGAAGTTGCAGGGCAAGGAATATTACTTATGCCTTTTTGAATTCATCATAATCTTCTTGGTCAAAACTATCCGGCCGAAGTTGTTGCAAACTTTGTCGTTGGAACTCTCTATAGCCAGTGATAGTATCTTGTATAGTTGCTTCAAAAGATTATCTTCTACGATTTCCTCTTGAACCACTGCTAAAATTGGTTCATGAGCTTCCACAAGATCTATGTGTATTCCCACGTCTGACTGTATACTGAGAGTTTACTCTGTTTTGTTGCTCAGCTCTTCCATCAGGGACTCGAAATGTATCACGAATAGATTCATTCGAAGGATGTGTATCATCATTAACACTAACACGATATTCTTCTTCATGCATTTGGGTCTTAGGAACTTGAGTTTGATGCATGTCACTACCATCATTGTCTGAGTAACCATGTAGTGCATCATCATCCAGTCCCTCGTTCATAATTTCTTTTTTTCTTTGTCGCGAGGAATTTTGTGGTTGCGAGGAATTTTGTGGTTGCGAGGAAACATCATGTAATACGAAACATCGCTGCATTACATTCCAATACTCTGGCGGCTGTCGTTTGAATTTAAATGTTATTTTGCATCCCTATTAAATGTATCTATATTATAATTTGTATGTGTTTTAATGTTAGTAAATATAAATAGAAAAATTATTATATATTACCAACTTTCGAGCATCCACCACTCCTCAGATGCATAAATCATGGATGTCTCAGGATCAACCGAGATATCGGTGCATTTCATTAGCTCTTTCCACCTCTTGTACACTTTTTTAAACTCATCAAGTTTGTTTTTGAAAAATCAATAATTTATATTCATGTTAAATGTTAGATTAAAATTCTCAACCATGTATTCACGACTAATAGGCGTAGGATCCTTAAGAGTGTAATTAGTCATGGAAATTGCATGATCAAACAATTCAATCAAAGTTTTTTCTTGTTCAGGAGCCCATCTATACCTCTGTCTGAATTACAAATTTAAAAAAAAATTAAAATTAGTTTTAGTTTTCTTCCATAAACTATTATAAAAAAATACCTACTATGAAATTTTCTATTAACACATAAACAAAATATTTTATTTACTCTCGCTGTTGTTTTATTGGGAGCATTTGTATCTCTCTGCCTGGAAGAATTTGTGTTTGAACGACCTCTAGACGACATATCTGCATGTAGCAACATAATACAAATAATAGTTAAAGTATTAAGATGTTCTATTCGCATGTTTTTCATACCATAAAATTTAATTATTGCATTTTTAACAAAATTTATAAAGAATAAATAATGCAAATCTTAAAATTATATTTACTAAATTTTATCTTTTGGTTAAAATTTCTGGAAGCTGGTAACTTATTTTTTTTTTTATGAACTGTTGGGATATTTCCCAAACGAACTTATACAAATTAATTCCAACATTTTTTATTCTTTATTGAAAAAGATGCATGCTTATTTATTGAAAAACAAATACATGCATATTTACACGATATAATTAATTCTAACTTTCATAACTTCGATCGAATGTTAGAAAATATCAAGTTTGTTATAACTACATAAATATAAGGATTTTATTCACAAAAACTTTATAAATCATTATTACTTTCCATTATATTGTCTCCAATAAGAATTAACTTCATTGACTTTAATATTTAAAGATACAATAATTTAATAAACCAAAATTAGTGATACCATAATTATTGAAACCTAAAAACTAAATCTACTAATTTATACTCAAGTGTAACGACATAGTGTTTACAAAATTATATTAACAAGTTTACAGCATCTACATAAGATATATGCAATCAATTAATCAAATATATATATATATATATATAAATGTAAAAATATAATAATTAAACATATAAAGTTTTTTATTTTTATTTTATTTTAAATTTAAAAGTATGATAATTTCTATGCAATCACACAAATATTTATTAAAAAAAACCGTACTTTTGGAAACCGATAGAAGATAGCTTATATAGGAGAGTGTTTTGATAGAAGAGTGTTTTTATATAGGAGAGAATGTGTTGTATTGGTGAATTATGAGAAGATGTATTATATAGGAGAAAAGTGTGAAATTTTTTTGTTTTTCTGTTTTTTTTTAAATGATGTCAACTATCTACATTAAATAAAAACACTTTCTCCACTGCTTTTAATCTTGAAATGCGGATCTTGTTTATTTGTCCCGCATATTGTTTATCTTCATTTTATTTTATTTTTTTAATTCTAAAGTAAACAGGTGAAAAACCAAGCTGAATGGTGACAAAATAAGGAACACCTCATGCGTTATTATGGAACGCTTGAAACATTCACACACTAAATGTAAATGATATCAATGGAAATACGGTAGCGCAGATGGTAAGACTCTATACGCGCGACCCGGGCGACCTGGGTTCGAAACTCATATATGGGTATAACTGGATATAACTGGATACAACTATGTGCAGTGATACAACTAGTTGTATCAGTATAACTAAATATAACTGGGCATTTAGTTGTATCCAACTCAGAAGTATTTTAGGGTTTTCATTAAAATGAGGGATATGTAGAATAAGGAGGGACACGAGAGAATTATGTTAAAGTAGCAAATGATCCCTGACTACAGAGAACACCATCAATTATGGTCCTTACCATTCATCACGTGACACGTGTCACTCTTTCGCAAACCGATGAAAGTAAAATACCAAAGTACCATATGTATTGGTAAATCAAGGGAAGATAATTGTTTACTAGATGATTATAACGCGGGATAAGATATTTATAATATTTTTTAAAAAATTAATAAATTAAATAAATATTTTTAAATATTTTAATAGCATATTATTGTATAAATAATTAAAATTTAAAATTAAGGTTTTTACATATTTATATTACTAATTAATCATTTAGTTAAAATAATATATTTTTAAAATAAAATTTTAAAACCAAATTTATGAAACAATAAAATCAGCTATAATTTTATGAAATGTTTACTTACTTAATTTAATCAAATTTAGGAAACAATAAAATCAGCTATAATTTAATGGAATATTTATTTATTCGATTTTCCGTAAATAAATACAGCTAATTTAGCTAATATTATAATCTTTAAAATAAAGACAATTTATATATGATTGATCTAATGACATATTATGTAATTAGTTTAGTAATTAATATCTTATAAAATATATTCTCTGAGAATCATTATAGTGACGACACGTAAGCATGACACTGATATAATATTCCACGTAAACATAAGATTATTTTGTTAAAATGATTCTCAATTAATATATAGGGGATTTATAGGGATGGGCAAAGACTCTTATGTTAAATTCAATGATCACTATTCGCTAATGTGGATCATGCTATCTCCAAAAGACATGTCTCTCCAAGACACCAACTGTGGCTATCAACTCCCAGAAGATGGCACACAAACCACCCATAATAAGAATACCTCTGTTTTTGCTACGCTTCTAATAAGAATACCTCTGTTTTTGCTACGCTTCTTTGCTATTGTGACTTTGCTAGTTGTCACTAACGTAGTGACTTTCCATCAAACTTAGTGCGGTTGAAGCATGCACAAAGGTCCGATTAAGATGACCCTCACAAGCGGACGAAGGTGTTGAAGGTATTGTTGTATTGATTCCATAAATGACCCCAGACAATGGCGGACCTACTTGGTGGCTAGGGTCACATTGTAAAAATTATTTGAGTCACATATGTATTAATTAAATGTGTTAGGGTCATCATATAAGTAACCAAATTAAAATGATCAATTATATAATAAAGCAAAATGTTAAAGGCATAACTGTTATGAAATTAAACTTATGTGTGGATATATTTGGTTATTTCTAATTTGATGACGGGCTGAGTTAGAAATTGTTTTACTATATAAATGGGTTATGGTCCTCAAACCAACTCTAACGAGAAATACAGAAAACTCCCTACATCCCATCAACATAAACCTAAAGCTATTCTGCGTTTGCTTTGGAAGATCCATTCCCAAAATCGTTCTTCCACCATGGATTCATCAGGTACGCTTCCGCTTATGTTATTATTAATCAGAGGCTATCATGGATTAAAGGTTTATGAAATGATAAACATCTTTCAATTGGTATCAGAGCACCATGTTTAGTTTTTGTTTGATAATCAGGTTCAATTCTTAGATTGAGTATTCTGGAATCTGTGGTTGATTAGATCTATTGTTAGGTATTAAATTTAGATCTATTTTTAAGAAAATCAAGCGTGTAATTTTTGTACGATAATCGTTCATATGTAAACTGTTCGATATTCGGCCGTGCAAATTTTGTGCGATAATCATTCATATGCAAACTGTTCGATATTTGGCCATGCAAATTTTTTGCGATAATCGTTCATGTGGAAACTGTTCGATATTTGGGCGTGCAAATTTTGTGCGATATCGTTCATGTGAAAACTGTTCGATAATCAGGCGTCCAATTTTTGTGCGATTCTAGTTCACCCGAAAATTCGGGCATATGAAAAGTCAGATGCGCAATTTTTATGCGATTCTAGTTCACATGAAAATTCGAGCATATGAAAGTCAGGCGTGCAAATTTTGTGTAATTTTGGGTCGTGCGAAAATTGTGCAAAAGGGTTGGAGATTTTGACAATTTGATAAATTTGTTTTATTTTAATTAATAAAATGTTAGCCCAATTTTTTTTTTGATTTGTTGGGTTTCTAAGGTTTAATCCCAACAGATTATTATGTGTCATTTTTGGATATTTCCAACCATTATGTTAGATTTATTTTCTTGCATAAGGATATATATATAAATGAGCAAGAATATAGTAAATTTAATCAATGTATAAATTTAATTGTATATGTTTAATATTTAAATTGGATTAACTGATGCAAGATGTCACCAAAGTGACCTCTCTTGAGTATGTTTTTTTTCAATGAAGATATTGAATGTTGTATTTATATATATTCTTGCGAATATTAAATCGATTCAAATGTAGTTTTATATTTGGCTGAATTACATATATACATGTGATGATAAACATGTGACAATTATTAGGATTAAACATGTGGATGGTAAATCGATCCAAAGATAGTTTTACTGTTCGTCATGCATTATTTTCAGTGTTTGATTATTACAACAAAAGTATCACTAGCAATTAATATTACTGTCCAAAGACATGATATTGATGTTGCACTTGATATTTTGAGATGGATTATACAATTTTTTTATAATTTATTATTGGTTTGTTTCATTTAAGAAGTGAGTACTAAAGTTTGTTCTCATCAGCAAATTTCGCTAAAGTATCTGCAAACTTGGGTTCAATTCCAACACTTACTGGTTCCAACTTCAAGGAGTGAAAAAGTAGATTTAAAATTGTCCTTGGGTGTATGGATTTTGACCTTGCGTTAAGGATGTAACAACCTACTTCTCCTACATATACCAACATTGGTTAGTATAAGACGGTTTATGAGAAGTGGAAACGTTCTAATCGCATTGGTTTAATGATCATTATGGACACCATTCCAAAAACCTTTAGAGGTGATGAGGAAAACAGTTTCTTACTGAGATGGATTTGCGTTTTGCCAAAAAAAAAAAGCGATAAGGCATATATAAGCACGTTTTTGTATCGTTTTTCCACCATGAGATATCACGACAAAGGAAACATAAGGTAGTACATTTTGGAGGTGTCCAATATTGTTTCAAAACTAAAGACATTCAAAACTGAGCTTCTAGAGGAAGTGTTCATATTTTCTGTTTTGAAATCTCTTCCTCCACATTTTAATCAATTGAAATCCACTTACAACACATAAGGATAAATGGACTCTTAATGAGCTCATTTCGTCTTGTGTGCAAAATGAGGATATGATGAAACAAGAAATATTTGAAAGTGCTCGTACAGTTAACACCTCTAAAGTTCAGGGCAAAAGAAAAAAAATTGTGGTTCTTAAGAATGATGCTGCTAAAGGTCCAACTCAAAAGAAGCAGACTAAGGCTGAAGATACCTGCTTCTTTTGTAAAAAAGTTGAACACATAAAGAAGGACTGCACTAAGTATCATGCTAAATAAAGGGTTGCCTGAGCTACCGAAAACCAACTAATGCTGAAAGATGTATTTATGTGGCTAATGGGATTCTGATGGATGTGGAGGCAATTACGCATTTTAGACTGTTTTTTAGTACTGGTTGTTTTTTGGATTTGAAAAACAATTTAGTTGCACCATCATTTAGGCGGAATTTGGTTTCAGGTTCTTATTTAGATAAATCTGGTTATTTTTGTCTAACTGAACATGGAAAAGCTACTTTGTCTTTAAATCTAGTTATAATTGGAACTAGTACACTTCTAGAAAATCACAGTCTTTATATGTTTGACACTATAGATTCTCAAGATGAAAACTTAAATATTAAGACAAAGGGTACACAACGTAAATTCGAAAATGCAAGTTCAGGAACTCTGTGGCACAAACGCCTAGGTCACATTTCTAGAGATAGAATTGAGCGTATTGTCAGATGGTATTTTGAGTTCTATTGACTTTACAAATTGTGAAGTTTGTGTGGACTGCATTAAAGGAAAACAGACTAAACATAAGAAATCAGGTGCATATAGAGCTACAGAAGTCAATGAGTTGATACATACGGATATTTGTGGACCTTTCCCTACGACATCTTGTAATGGTCAACAATATTTTATATCATTCATAGACGATTATTCTCGGTATGCATACATATTTCTTATTCATGAGAAATCAGAGTCTCTAGACGTGTTCAGAAAGATTAAGGCTGAAGTTAAGAACCAACTTGACAGAAAAATAAAGCTTGTCAAATCTGACCGTGGTGGTAAATATTACGGTCGGTATGACGATTCATGTGAACAACGTCCAAGACCATTTGCCAAATACCTAGAGGAGTGTGGAATTGTCTCTCAATATACAATGCATGGGTCTCCCAGCATGAATGAGTTTTCTAAAAAGCAAAACCTCACTCTTAAAGACATGGTAATGAATTTGTCATTCCACCTTACCTGAATCACTCTGGGGAGAAGCACTAAAGACTGCAGCTTACATTCTTAATAGAATGTCCACATCCCCAATGGCATGTTGTTGTTGCTGTAGTTGTTGCTGTTGTAGCAACTGTTGCATATTCTGCATCTGCTGTCGCATATTCTACAGTTTATCGGCTAGTTCCTGGTTGTCAAGGTTATCACCCATATTGGCTAGTCTTGACTGTTTTTCTGCGATTTTCTGTTAATTCGTTCTGTTCTTGCTAACTCTTGGTTGGTCAGTTGCAGGAAGTTGTCAGAACCTTCACTCCTTCTAGGCATGCACCTGAAACACACAAGAAAACAAAAATAAAACGAAATTAGTAAAGACTTAGACTAAATATCAATCTCAAATTTGAAAGCCACGTTATTGATCCCCTGCAGTGGCGCCAATTTGATAGTTAGAACTTTCACTCGGGTTATGCAAATAACCCTAGCATGTTGTAGTACTTAGGGATCGAATCCACGAAGATCAAGTGTTGCACTACGAATTACAGAGAATGATTAAGAAGCTAAGATAAAATAAGAGAGTTGGATTAAAGTGAACAATAAAATAAATGCAAATAGATGAACAAGAAAATAAAACTAACAGTTGTAAACAATGAATTAAAAAGCGTCAAACTTTAGGGATATTCGTTGGAAATCACAAATCATGAATCAAACAATTATTCAGGAAATGAATTAAACACTAATCTCGAACACAAACAGAATTGTATAATCAATCCACTGTCGTAGCACCAATTACTTTATTTAGCAACGTAAGATTCTAAAATGTCGTTTGAACTCAGAGTTACAGACAAGCATTCAACAGGCAGGTTCAATATGTTCACGAATTGCCTTAACATTAGCTTTCGTTGGTTAAGGACAATTCGCTCACCTAATGGTCTATCAAGCAACCTATAAGCTTTTGGAGAATAGGTTAAACCTAAATTTAGAGACTAAGTTGTCAATTTAGTCTAAGCAATGAACACAACAATAGGCGAAGATGTCAATTGATAAATCACTATCTATGTCTAGTTCAGTGATTCATGAAATTCTTTTGAAAATCCTAAAACCTAACTATGGATCTACTCAGACATGGATACAGAAAAAACACATAGAGATGAATAAGAACTCATAATCATAGAATAAGAAATAAAAAAGGGTTCAGAAATCTTCTCAAGATGTAGAGTCAGAGATTCTTCTCTCCAACCTTACAGTGATCCAGAAATTTTAGAGAAAAAGTTACAAAATGTAAAAAATGTGCCAAAAAAGGGATGATGCCTTTCCAGTGAGATTACATGAGTTTATATAGAGTTTTGGAGGCTTAGAGGGGTATAGGGCGTCCCTAGAAGGCTCTTGAAGCTTTAAAACTCGACCTAAACCTTTTCTTAAGTTGCATTTTGCACTAACCGAAGTTTTTTTTTCTGCACAATGATTCAGCATCGATGAGCCACGGTCGATGCTTGTGGTCGATGGGTTTTCCAGGATGGGCATCGACAGGCCACGGTCGATGCTTGCGTCGATTGTCTTCATCAGGCCAAGCGTCGACAGGCCTAGGTCGATTTTTGTGTCGATGGTCTTCGTCTTCAAGTTCAGGTCTAAGGCAAAGCATCGACAGGCCACGGTCAATGCTGACTGTCGATG
Organism: Boechera divaricarpa; assembly: GCA_026770425.1. Lineage (NCBI taxonomy): Eukaryota > Viridiplantae > Streptophyta > Magnoliopsida > Brassicales > Brassicaceae > Boechera > Boechera divaricarpa. Next base: position 1,836,160 of record CM049186.1, on the reverse strand, counting down.
GCTTGCCCAGGGATGGGCGTCGACCGGCCACGGTCAATGCTAGGGCTGTTGCTTCCTTTTTGAGGCTCTTGAGATGTTTTTTCATAATGTTCTTGGCCCCAACAAGTAGCTCCAAGGTCCCTATAGCTTCTTAAGGTCCCAAAATGCTATGAAAGTATACGATTTCCTCTAAGTACCTATAAACACATAAACAAATGCAAATGCACTAAAACTATCCTAATGCAAGTTAGAAACATATAAAACTAAGTTAAATATATGCAAGAAAGCATGTAAAATACGATGCTATTACAATTTTTGCGAGGCTATGGGTAGTTCCAATTCAGAAAAGTGGGTTAAAGGTATGAAAAAAAAGTATCAGTCGATGCTAGACAATAAGGTTTGGGACCTTGTCGAGTTACCAAAAGAAAAAAAAACTCATTGGTTGTAAATGGATATTTAAGACTAAGAGGGACTCAAGTGGTAATGTGCAAAGGTATAAGGCTCGTATAGTTGCTAAAAGCTATACTCAGAAAGAAGGGATTGACTATAAAGAAACTTTTTCTCCAGTTTCATCAAAGGAATCTTTTAGGACAAGCATGGCTCTTGTTGCACATTATGACTTTGAGCTTCATAAGATGGATGTAAAGACATCATTTCTCAATGGAGACATTGATGAAAAATTTATATGGAGCAACCAGAAAACTTTGTATCACATGATTCTAAGAAAATAGTATGCAAGTTAAATAAATCCATCTATGGGCTTAAACAAGCTTCTCGTCAATGGTACCACAAATTTCATAAGGTAATCATCTCATTTGGTTTTGAGGTGAATTTGGTTGAAGATTGTGTGTATCAAAAGTTCAGTGGGAGTAAACGTATTTATCTTGTTATGTATGTGGATGACATATTGCTGGCCACTAAAGATATCAATATATTGCATGAAACCATGAATTTTTTTTTAAGGATAATTTTGAGATGAAAGATCTTGGTGAAGCATCTTTTGTATTACGAATCCAGATTATCCGAGATCGAAATCAAAGAATTTTTGGATTATCACAAAAGAGTTATATTGATAAAGTACTTAAAAGATTTGGCATGCATGATTGCAAACCAGGAGATACCCTTGTCACTAAAGGAGATAAATTTTGTCTCAATCAGTTCCCTAAAGGAAATTTAGAAGTTCAAGAAATGCAAAAGATTCTTTATGCGTCGGCTGTAGAAAGTCTGATGTATGCTCAAGTTTGTACGCGTCCGGATATAGCGTACATTTTTGGAGTTTTTGGGCAAATACTTAACTAATCCAGGTTTGGACCATTGGAAAGCAGCCAAAAGGGTCATGAGGTACCTGCATAAAATAAAAGATTATATGCTCACATATTAGAGATCAGATAATTTGGAGATCATTAGATATTCTGATTCTGATTTTGCTGGATGTCAAGATAACAGAAAATCTACATCAGGTTATGTATTTCTGCTGGCCGGTGAAGGTATTTTTTGGCGTTGTGCGAAACAATCACTCGTAGCTTTCCCACCATGGCCGCAGAATTTGTAGCAGTTTTTTGAGGCATCCAATCAAGGACTTTGGCTTAAGAATTTTGTCACCGGGCTGCGAATTCTTGAAGGAATTGAAAGACCACCTAAGATCTATTGTGACAATATATCAGCTGTTTTCTACTCTAATAAAAATAGGAGTACGACGAAGTCAAAGTTTATTGACATTAAGTTCTTAGTCGTTAAACAGAAGATACAGAGTGGAGAAATTTCTATAAAACACATGGGAACAAACTCCATGATAGCTGATCCTCTTACAAAAGGTATTCCACCAAAGGTCTTTCATGAGCATACTGCTCGAATGGGTGTTTTAGTGTTTGAGGATCATTTGGTTTAGTGGGAGTTTGTTAGGCCTGGACTTTCGGATTTTGGTTTCTGTTTCGGGTATGTACCGATCGGTATCGGTTATTCGGTTTCTAAAATTTAGAAACCATATAGGTACCAAAAATTTTCGGTACAGTATCGGTTCGGTATCAATCGGTTTCGGTTCGGTTCGGTTATAAATTTGAAGAACCGATAAATACCATAAACAATCGCGTAATCTTTGGTTCGGTACCGTTTCCGGTTTTTATCGGTTATTTTAGTAACCAATATCCAAAATAGTAACCAAAACCCGAAATAATAACCAATACCTGAAATAAATAAAACAAATACCGATTCAAAAACAGTTTTTGAACTGAAACTTAAAAGTAACACAAACTTGAAAGTATCAAGAATAGACAAGTGATATTCAATTCTGAAATACAAGTCTTATCCTATGTGCAAGAACAAACCCAGACACCAAAACTGACTAAAACTAAGAAATAGATTAAATGATAATTCTCATGATTATCATTTTTGAAAGAATACAATGTAACTTAATGTCACTAAGTACAGTAAGTAAAGTCCTCATCGATCTCAACATATGCTCTGTTTTCCATACAAACTACGTTCACCCCTGTTTCTTTTTCTATTTCCTTCTTTCGATTTTTCTATGAATTTCTTCGGCGTTCTTTCTAATGTTTTAATCCAATAGAAACACTCTATTGTAAAAATGTTTTTTTTTTGGTTTTTTTGGTGTGAATAAATTTAACATTTATCCCCAAAAATAAAAGTCCTTATCGATTAATATAAAACCTTTATTCATTTAATATAAGGGTTGGCTTGAACCTTGATATTAGTATATTACATAAAATGCTTAAGAAGACGAAAAGAGGAAGCAACTCTGAGTATCATCAGAGTAACCGAGATGACAAGTAACCGAAGCAGCTCCAAATATCATCAGGAAACCGTGTGTATTTATATTGTATAATATTAATGTGTTATGGCTTTCAGTATTTCGGTGTACCCGAATGGTATCGATTCGGTTTCGGTTAGGAACCGATATCCATGGTACCAAAGAGAAGGAACCATCGGATATTTTAGCTATAACCGAACCAATACCATAACCGTTTTTTCGGTTCGGTTCGGTATTTTGGTACCAGTTACTTTTGCCCAGCCCTAGAGTTTGTTTTCTTTGTTTTTGGGCTTGTGTTAGATACATTTTCTGATCAGAAATAAAGTTTCAGTTTTATGGAACTCTGTACAATAAAGTTGAGTGATCTCAATAAAGTAGGACCAGTTGAGAATCGACATGTATTGATCACCTGTCATGTGATTTTCATGCCACACTTTTCATAATTGATCTATGTCATTTGATTATACTGATTTTAGCGAGTATGGAAGGTTGAGTTATGATTTATATAACAAAGACCGCCATTATCCTAGATTGTTGTAGTCAGTGGACGAGATTGTCTATGCTCTAAGATATGATGACAATTTTGAGCTCATAAAGTCTATCACATTTTTCAGGAATACACATGTGATCCAGTGGGAGATTGTAAGAATTATTTGGGTCACATATGTATTAATTAAATGTGTTAGGGTCATCATATAAGTAACCAAATTAAAGTGGTCAATTATATAATAAAGTAAAAGGTTAAAGGGCATAACTGTTCTGAAATTAAACTTCTGTGTGGATACATTTGGTTATTTCTAATTTGATGACGGACCGAATTAGAAATTTTTTTACTATATAAACGGGTTATGGTCCTCAAAGCAACCCTAACGAGAAATACAGAAAATTCTCTGCAGAATATCCATTCCCAAAATCGTTCTTCCACTATAGATTTATCAGGTATGCTTCCGCTTATGTTATTATTCATCGGTTATCATGGATTAAAGATTTATGAAATGATAAACATCTTTCACACATCACATTACCCTTGTTAAATTCAAAATTTCCCTTCTAATTATTACATAAACACCCACAAAATTTCCATTCGAGAGTCATTGTTTACGCAGGAAAATTTACTATCTAAGATCAACAGGAAGGTTGAAGAAGAGTTGGGTTCGATGAGACAATTGATTTTGATTTCTACTCGTGAGAAAGTTTAGGTCTTCCCCTGTAGGATTTTTGGTAACACGCTCTTCGTGGCTTTCAAATATTTACTTAGGTTTGAGGTTTATTGGACTAGGTTTTGTAAGATTTTTTTTGTGGGTTTTAGATTTGCCGGCCTTGTATAATGAATGTCAAAAGCTTTTCGGAGGATAATTAAAACTTCAAAAGATTTTCTTTTTTTTTACAAATTGACTTGGTAAGATTTTCTTTAATTTAAGAGGGTTTTATTATGTGACAACAAAATTGTTCTTATATTTTATAACAGTAAAAAACAAAAATAGGGTAAAGAAATATACTTAAACCGTGGAAGTAGGCCAAAGATCTACAACAAGTCTCTTAATATGCTAGAAGCTCGAATATGGAAACTTCCTACAACTCTATGGAGAGGTTTGTCTGGAGCTTTGGTTGTGTCAGAATGTCTTCAGTCCCATGTACGCAAGCTGACTGTATGTGTAAAATCTGCAATGTTATGTTGGGATGTTCTGTTTGGTTGCACTTTGTCACGACAGACCTGGGCAGTCTCCAACATTTCATGTCCTCAACATGGTTTTTCTCTTTAGCTCTGAGGTCCCCAGCTTGGCTTCACCCGAGCCTCGAGGATTGCAGATGACGCAAGAAGATATAGTTGTCCTTTTGTACTCTGTTTTTAAGCATCCCCTGTTTGTTCTCTCTGTTTTTGTCTCTTTCTTTGACTTTGATTATTTCTCTCATTAGTGACTTCTTTGAATTTGGCTATTATTCAATATCTTTCATTCTCAAGGAACTCCGTACCATTCCAAAACTTTCTACCTCATGCCAAGTTGTGTCGTTGATGACGATGAACACACAAGTGTCTTTTGATCAATTTTTTTAAATGTGAACTCTCTATGTTTCTTCTTTGTTTCTCGTTTTCATGATTATCGTAGCTTGTAAGAGAATCTTAAGTTTGGTACTTTGACAAGAATGAATGTTATTGCTTTCCTTCTCTTTTGTCTTGTGGCGTGGTTTACATTAATACAGTAGTAGTATAGTACAGAGACCTGAGTTGCAAACTTAACCAAATGGACTTGGGATACTCAACTGTTTGGTACACTTGGTGCTACTTGCAAGGATTTAGTAAATCTCCAGGGGAGGAGTCAATAAGTATTTTACCTGGACCTCATTTTTTCCTACCATCGCTCGAGTTTGTTGACATTAGTAAAGCCAATGGTAGAGGAGGCAACATAAATTAAACTAGTGAGTTACTTTCTGGAGAACTCAACAATCCTCAAGAAACTCACACTAAGCTTGGGTAGTTTCAGTGGAAAAGAAGAATCTGCATTCCTCAAGAAACTCCTTACCATTTCAAGACTCTCTAGCTCATGCCAAATTGTCATTCTCTGATCCTCATAGTCTTTGGCAATTAACAGCCAAAGTTGTCTTTGAGAGCTTAGTTAATGTGAAGTTTCTGTTTTTGACTGACAAATGAACAATCTGGTTTATTACAATTTCACACGTATCAGATTCTTTAAAGCTCTTATGAAAGGGTTCAATATGACAAGATTTTTCAAACATCTAACTTAATATGTTGATTTCACTCGAGTTTACAGTAACAAACCATTCATTGCATAAACAAACAACAAGTACAAACTTTATTTGCATTTTACTGTTTTGCTGTTAAGCCACAAAGGGCGTCGTCGTTAGTTAGGGCGTTTGCTTTATCACTTACACTAGTAAACAAACTTCATGCCACTGCAATCGCCTCCATCGCACCGTTATTGTTCACCACGTAGATTATGCTGCTTTCACCATGTTTCCGCATTCACCGCTACAACCACTGCCGCAGCCGCTAGCATTTGGTGCTTTCACCATGTCTCCGCATTCACCGCCGCAACCCCCACCGCCACAACCGCTAGCTTTAGCTGCTTTCACCATGTCTCCGCATTCTCCACCACAACCACCGCCGCAACCGCTAGCTTTCATTGATTTCAACATGTCTCCGCATTCTCCACCACAACCACTGCCGCAACCGCTAGCTTTCGCTGCTAAAACCATGTCTCCACATTCTCCACCGCAACCACTGCCGCAACCACTAGCTTTCGCTTCTAAAACCATGTCTCCACATTCACCGCTACAGCCACTACCGCAGCCGCTAGCATTCGCTGCTGTTTTCACCATGTCTCCGCATTCTCCACTACAGCCACTACCGCAACCGCTAGCATTAGCTGCTTTCACCATGTTTCCGCATTCACCACTACAGCCACCGCCGCAACCGCTGCCTTTTTCAGGAGCTGTGATAGCAGCTGCATCCCCCACATTCGTAGAGTTTGCATTCGCTATATTTTCTGTCACGGCTACAAGTTTAGTCTGTTTGCTTTCCTCTTTTATTTCTTTGGTTGCGACATTGAAGCCAACAAAACCTCCTTTCTTCAGAACAGTATTGAGTATGAAAGCAGATACGATTCCAGGCAAAACCAACCAATTCTCTTTCACCTGCATATTGAATAACAGAGTCAAAATGCGCAGGGCGAAGATAAAGAAGATGTAACATTCCAGATTAAATCAAACTTTCACACGTGCCTCCACGGAACCAAATTTCATATCAACCAATCCCACAGCTTTTCCATATGGATGTTGCTTAGAAAATTCCACAAGAGTCATGAAATCTTGATTACTTCTAAGGTTTGCACAGTGTTTTGGTTCATAATCAAGCTTCCTCCCCGAGAAAATTTTCACCTGCAAACCAATAAAAAGCATTGCATCATTGAAGTGCATTACGTTGTCAAAAACAAGAAGATTACTCTCTTTTTAGTGGAGTGAAATGGTGGAATATACCGCTCGAGGACCCAAAAGCTCAAAGAGCAGATTATCTGCAGTGGAGGCGTTCATTTGCTTAAGTGACCATTTCGAGTCCAACAAGGACCAGAAACTACCAGTATAATCCGCAAGCACGTGAGTTTCAGCAGAGTCTGTCATGCCAATCACTTGTCTTTGATCATCTTTAAGTGTTGCTCCATCAGTAGAGTTCCTAAAACACGACAAAGCAAGAATGTAAAATCATGTCTATAACTGATTTGAGTTTTATCATAGCAGAATCAATGAATGCGTTTACTTTTCGAGAGAGAATGTTGTTTATAATGCCATACCTCATTTGGAGTCTGATCACCTCTGTTTGGGTTTCATCGACAATGTGTGTTGAACTCTTAGCAAGACGAGACTTTCCCATGATTGGAAAGAAGCAAGAGCCTTTGCACGATGGTCTTGACTGAACCATGTGTAAGACTGATGGACTGCGTACTGGTGGAGTAAACGAGACAGCGACTCGCAGGCTTATGGGTTTGGTATCTGTTTTACTACCTTTACTGGGTGTTAACTCCAACCACTTTTCAACAGAGAGTTGAGTAATAACTGGAAATAGAAACTCCTTTAGTGACAAAGAAGTAAAACCTAAGCTTTTAGGCCCTCTTGAAACTGGTATCTTAGACAGTGGAGAGGAAATAAGTTTGAAAACAAGCTCTCCGGTAGGTTCACACTGGAAAGTGGCAACTTGCTTTTCCCCAACCTCGGATAAAATTGTCAGTCTACGTTCAGCATTGAAAAGAGAATCAGGCTGGGTTTTACTGAACACAACCGAGAGCCTTCCTTTATGTCCATCTGGTAAGTTTCTAATCCCGATTATCTCCAAGAGAACCTGAAGGATACAAAAGGATCACAACTGCAATTACCTCAATACAATCAAGACACAACCACGGAAAAGGATAAAAAGAACTACCTCAACAACTTCCACCTCTGGAAATTGGATTAAATTCTGGAAATTCTCTTTTGCAGTTGGTTCTTTGGCGAAAATATCAGGAGCATAAGGAGAAGTTGTGACAGGTGTAGGTGTTTTGCCTCTATGCATTGCACCGGCTTTCCAGTACCTTGTACCAAACGTCTCCTCCCATTGTGCAGTAGTCTTAGAAAAACCGGTATCGAGCTTCTTACCTTTGCCTCGGTCAGAATCTGTGTCATCATGCTCCAACACCTTACCAATGAGCTTCTCCATATCATCACAGTAAGAAACTGTATGCAGCTGATGTGTGTGCCAGATAAGGTCAACATCATAAGTTGGAACACAAAATCGCTTTAAAGACCTTTCTCTGTTCGTCTTAATCAGATAGAGAAACCCCTTATATCTAGTAACAGCTTCTTGTAGAAAAATGTCATCGTTTACATGGGACCTCGAAACCTGTGACAATGAAAACATCAACAAAATCAGGATGAAAAATCCATATTTGCGGTTATAATGATTCAATGAAAAATCGGTCTGCAGTTACCTGGTAGTAAAATGGGCACTGCCTCTTAACAGCTGAAACTAGATCATATTTGGTGCATTTCTCAAGAGCTGAAGATTTCTCAGAGATGTCCTCCGATTCTGTGTTATTCAAGTCTAGCTCATAAGGTTCCTCAGGATACAATCTTTTCCATAAATCTTCAGTTTTCAATTTGCAGTTCCCATTAACAGAAGATACAACTCCAGAATTGTCGAGAACTCTCCCGTAAAATTGCTCACAGTCAGACTTATACCTCACCTGGAATTAAACATCATGAAGAAATTACTCAAACATCTAACAACAAAGTCAAAGTTTTGCCTATCAATAATTCCGTTTTAACTTACCGGATTAAGCCTGTGACAATGCCAAATCCATTCACAATCAAGAGGAGGGACCAAAGGCCCTTCACTAACCGATGATGACTCTGAGTATTTGGCAAGCAAAGGAAGCCAACAAGCATTGTACCTGAAATCACCAAAATCACTAACATTTAAAAACTTTGAACAGTCAAGAACCCATCAAGCTATACGAAAGATCGTCCTCCAAAATCATATAATCACTTCAAAAGATTCACTGATCTAAAACAAACAGAGAACCTAGCTTGTATCGAATCGAGGAAAAACGAAAGATATTAACCTGTAGATGGCTTTTTCTAGTTCAGGGCCATCGTAAAGCCATCGATTCCTATCAACAGTTGCGAGGAATTGAAGCTGTTTCTTAGCTGCAGCAAATAAGTCAACGCTTATCTCTATCTTCTGAGCTTCAAGCCACTCAACTTCATGATCCTTCTCCTTATCCATCACTTCAATTTAACCTATCAAAACGATCACAAAACTTATCAATTTGCAAACGACTTAAGCAAATCAAATATGTGATTACCGAATTTTAACCAGATTTTGACCTAATTTCAAACCTAAAATTTGACCCTTATCTAACCAATTGCATAAACCCTATGAATTTGAAAGATCATGTGCAAGAGAAAAAAATCAAGACTCCGGAGAATTAAACCCATTTTTATTTCTAATTCGGATCAAAATTAATCAACGAAGCCACACAAGCAGCAACTAGCATAAGGATCAAACGGAAAACTCACCTCCGATCGCCGGAAACTTCACTTCTTCGCCTGTGAATTTATCCGATCACTGAGAAAAAAGCTTTACCCAGAGATGAACAACACTTTCAAGGCTGGTACTTATAGCTACTTCGAAGTCAACCATATGGAGTTGTTAAATGACAAATATGCCCCTCAACCATGTAGGCCTACACCAACTACTATTTTTAACGTTTAGTATACGCATCGGATAATCGAATCCAATGTACTAAACCGGCTTAAATCATACCGGTTTTGATAATTATTGGAAAATTACATGCAACGAATCAAAGAAAAAAGTGGATTTTTTTCAATTTCATAAAGTATCAAATGTGTTTTGTGATCAACAGCCTCCTCACCTTCAGAATCCAGTTTAGAAATCATGTAGAATTTTATTTGTAACGATCTAACCGATCTTTGTCCCTCCAGAAGAATCAGAGGATCCTTTACACACTTGTGGTAGCCAGTCTTTGACAGCCTTGTGGTAGCCAGTCTTTGCTTCAAGATTGGTCTGGATCTCTTCAATGTCTTCTCCAGCGATTGTTCAGACACAACAATTTCAATTCAGACAAAACAATAACTGAGTTCAGAATGTTTAAAATAGAATCTGAAACTGTGAAGGAACTCAGCTCTCCTTTTAGTTTTTTTGTTCCCGAGCCTTTTTTTGTATGTTGTGTTTCCGTTGAAGATTAGATCCTACAATTCAATAATGTTTCGGTTGTAGCTTTGCATAAATGTTAAAGATCATATCCTACAATTCAATCATGATTTCAGTAGGCTTTTCCGACTCTTTAGCAGCAGCTAAAGCACTGTTTAAGATCAGTGAGAAATCCATATAGCTCATACTAGCCTTAGCAAAGCTTCTCATCTTCTCACAAGCAACATCAATGGACAAATTCTTTGCAAAAAGTAATGATCAGTGATCCATGGTCTACAGAAGTTTGTGGTTTCCCCGTTAGGTACTGGAAAGCAGCATGGTTGTCAACAACAATGGCTTGGTTCTATGGTCGGTCCACTACCCCTGGATACGGCATCCGTCGGGTCGGGTGATCTCATAATTCCTACGGGGTGGCGACGATGGGGCCGGTCTTGATGAATCTGAGTCTAAAACTCAAAGAACAACGCAAGTCACAAATGCAACATAATCTAATGGAGGAAAAGAGATTGATACTTGAGCTTTTTCAAGTTCTTCTTCCTCCATTGATGGAAAAGCAAAAAAGGGTAACAACAGGGTTTTTACATGTGCTCCACGTTAAGAGAAAAGACGAATATACAAATCCGATGCATTGAAGATGAAATTGGGTACCTTGCAAAGTTTATAAATCAACAGCAGAAGGAAGCAAAACTCCAAGAGTTTAATGAAAAATGATTGTCATTCAAAAGAGATTGTAATGGACAGACAAAAGATACACAGATTTATGAATGGATTCATATTTTAAGCTACTAGTTTACTTACTACAGCTATGAGAAGAAAAAAAGAATCATTCAATGGTACACATTCAACAAAAGTCCTTCCTCCGATTAAGCCAAAGGCTCAGACTCGGTTTCGATTTCGATTTCAACAGATATCAGCTAAGCGTGTTTCACGTAGCGAATAGAGAAGGATTTGCTGTTGCAGTACTCACTTGGACCTCCAGCATCTCCAAGCGACGTTCCAACAGATCCAACTTCTCATTCAAAGATGCCAACTTGCTCTTTGTGGTCGATTCTGAAAACACACACAAGGAAATTACAGCAACTCACAGACATTAATTGGCTTTGATTAATCAAATTAGCTCAAAAGAGAAATTTTCATCAACACACAACATTGTCTAAAACCAGCTAGAATTGAAGCTAAGAAGATCAAAGAGATCATTACAAAGAGATTTCTCTCAGCCCATGGATCTAAGAACATGAACGTCAAAGGATCACAATCAGATAACGCCCAAACGAATCAACTTAAACTCGAACCCAATACATATGAAATCTGTTCATCTCAACACCAAAAAAGTCGGAATTTTTCATATAACCCACCGCCAAAATCAATCTCCCAATCATCAAAAACCTTCCTTTGACAAAAACCCTAAAAAAGTTTCTAAATTTAGCATGGACGAAACTGAGAAAACTCCCAAATTGGACGAAGAATTGGAAACCCAACACAGAGAAATCAGAGAGTGAGTGAAGTTTACCGAATTGGACGAGGAATTCGAAGAGACGACGAACATTAAGAGAGATATGTGAGATGAATTCTCGATTCTCCCAATCTGCTTGAACAGCAATTCCCACGTTTACTGCGTTCGTGATCCCTCCTGCTTTCGCCATTACTAACCCCAAAAACTCTTCTTCCACAGACACACAACAATACTCACAGATTTCAAATTCTTCAGCTTTTTTGTATTTACCCTTTTTTCGATTCAACCGACCTGTGAAAAAAATGATTGAGCAATCGATTAGCGAACGAGGGTCACCTCCTTTTTTGGTTTTGTCAGAAAAGAGATTCTGAATTTTATCGTCCTTTTTCTCGTAGGTTGTTTCTTTAAGATGATGTGTGATTGATGAAGAAGACGAAGTAAGATTAGAAGAAGCAACGGGTGTTTTATGAGAGAAAGACAAAATAAAGGGACTAAATTGTAATTTCTGATATTTGATATTTGATATGTAAATGTGATTATAATTTTTTTCATTTGGGTGGGCCGGTTTGGTTTAATATTTTTATGTTTTTTTTTTTGTAGATTGCGTAGTTAGTGTTCAATCTTTTTCGTTCTATTCAAATGTCACTATCAATTAAAGATTGAGCAATTCTTGGTTCTTAGTACATTTTAAAACTATTACAACCAAAAAAAGAAGAAAAATAAATACTATTACAACCAATCTTTAGTCTTTGAATTTAAGATAAGTCTAGTGAATCATTTGGTATGCTCATTGGTTGTAACACAATATATGTACGTACATCTATAATATATTCGAAGATGCATGTATTATTCTTTGTTATTGATACACTTATTATAGTTTATTCTCCGCATTCACATCATTTTCAAAATAATTCGAAGTTGTAATTTTACCGATGAGACGTAAATCATTGCCTATACAACAACTCAGTGTTTACAATTAAATTTGAACCCTAATTAAGATTCTATATCATACAACCGGTGACAGATTTACATGCATTTTCTTTGGAAAGATCCGATGTAGAGAGAAACGAGAACTCAACTAAGACGAAATTATGGTTTTTTTTTTTTCTCACTTTGTTTTTGTTTTTGAATACGACCATAAAACATAGTGGCTTAAGAGATATATTAAACAATGCATTTTTGTATATGTTAGTCATTTAACACCGCCAGTTTCTAGGAGATTTTTGCATCGTGTCGATATATTGGATTTTAATATACGTACATCTCATTTTTGTTGGATTCTTTTTACCTGAAACGACAATACCCTAAAATTTTGCTTTGACAAATTTTCCCTAAACTAAAGAACCAATGATCTCAACTGAATCTCCCTTTATTAAAAATCTCGATGGATAATGTTTTCTATAGAACACACCTAACATAATGATAAATAAATCCGTTGTGAGTAGCTTTTGCTTAATAATTTAATTTTTAGTTTGTACCGTAAAGAGTTTCCTTATCTCTTGGTTTCTTTCGGGAACTGTCTTCTGTATTCTTCCATTCGGGCAAGCTCAACTAAATTAAGGGAGGGGGAGGGTTTAAAGCCAAAAGAAAAAGAAAAAAAACACAAAATTGAGCTCAATTTTAGGTTTTACACAAAGTGAAGCTTTATTAAATATAACTAGAAATTGTCTTCTGGTACAACACGGATTAATGAATCTAAACAAATATAATTTTTTTAATAATAAAAAATTAATAATAGAATATCCATTTTTTGTGCAAATCAATATTCGATTGTACAAATAAAATTAAATCAGATCCGGTTTTTTGGAATATTAACAAATCTTTTTTTGAAATATTAACAAATCCTATAAAAATATATGATTATTAACAAATCCGATTTTTTGAAATAGTAAAAGATATTTTTTGGAATATTAACAAATCCGATTCTTTTGGTAACCACAATAATCGATTATAAACAAATCTGATTAACAAATCCGATTTTTTAGAAATAGTCAAAAATCTTTTTGGAATATTCTTCCATTCGGGCAAGCTCAACTAAATTAAGGGGGGGGGGTTAAAGCCAAAAAAAAGAAAAAGAAAAAAAAACACAAAATTGAGCTCAATTTTAGGTTTTACACAAAATGAAGCCTTATTAAATATAACTAGAAATTGTCTTCTGGTACAACACGGGTTAATGAATCTAACAAATCTAATTTTTTTAATAATAAAAAATTAATAATAGAATATCCGTTTTTTGTGCAAATCAATATTCGATTGTACAAATAAAATTAAATCAGATCCGGTTTTTTGGAATATTAACAAATCCTATAAAAATATATGATTATTAACAAATCCGACTTTTTTTGGAATAGTAAAAAATATTTTTTAGAATATTAACAAATCCGATTCTTTTGGTAACCACAATAATCGATTATAAACAAATTCGATTTTTTGGAAATAGTCAAAAATCTTTTTGGAATATTAACATATCAGATTTTTTTTGTTAACCATAAATTAAATAATTTAATTAAATAATTTTTATTAAATGATCACATAATAACTAATGACTAAAATATTTTTAATGAGATATTAAAATTGTTCTTAGAAATAATGGCAATGTGATGTAAATATTAACAATTTTTAATGTTTATTTATAAATGTACTCCCCAAATAATATATAGGGGATATGGTAGTTAGTAATTTTTTTTACTTGATAGTGTGTTAAAAAGAAAAAGTTAGATCTCTGATTTAAATTTATTCTTCTATTTATGAGAAAACTAAAAACAAGGCTAAAACAAAAAAAAAACAAAAAAAATATATGAACCAAAATTTAAAATTTTATTATATAAAGTTTGGTTTCACATAGTCATTTAACATTATTGTGACATGTGTCAATTGATAGAATAGATTGCGACACATATCTTTTTTCTTTAATCAAATAGGAAAAATGAGATTCAAACCGAACCCAAACCGATTCAAATCAAACTCAAATCTATGTACAAACCATTTGGTTGATATTTTCTTCAACCCAAACGGTTCGATTCGGTTTACAACCTAACCGAACCGATAAACCAATATATTTATTTTATTAATTAATAAAATATAATAATAATATTGTTACCCAAAAATATAAATCACATCTCACTAAAACAACTTCATAAAAAAATCTTACGTTTGATTTTGTTTTAATATAAGAAATTTATGTAAAATAAATATTATTTCATTTCTCTAACCTTAAAAGATCCAATATAATTCACGTTCCTACTTTTTCAAATATAAAAGAAATTTCCTTTCTTCATATCCCTTTTCCCTTTGCTTTTAGTTTTTTCTATTATAAGTTGATCGATTATTTTCTATGTTTTGTTGATTGGATTTTTCTTTAAGTTATTTTAAGTTTTATAATATGAATAATTTAAGTTTTTTTATTTATAAATCGAAGTAAAACCAAACCAAGTCAAACCGCACCAAAGTAAACCCGAACCAAACTAACTATGGTTGAATTTGGCTAGAATTTTATTAGAACCAAATTAACCGAACGGATCCGAAAATAAATCGAAATGCCCACCCTAGTTCTATATATTTAATTATTTAAATACTTATGAAGAAAATGTGAAGAGAGAGCGATATATCTTAGTAAATATAAAATCAATATGATATTAATGGTTATCGTTTGCCAAATGAATAATGTGGTAAATATACAAATAAACAGTAAAAACCATTGTTATAATTTAAAGTGTAAATTTTTCTCTTTATTTTTAATTTAAATATATGATTTTGTGTATTTTGGTATTCTTTTGTTATTAATTATTATTAGTTTTGATATAGATTGGTTTTTGTCAGTTGTTACTTATATCCAAAGTTTACCTCATATAATGATAGAAAGATTTTGTTTTGAGATAATTGAATTAGATGAATTAAGATAAGTGCTATCACCAAACTAGTTAAATATGGTGTTTGCATTATAATACGTTCAATTTTTTAATATATTGATTAAAATGTAAAATAAAAACTTTAAGTTGTGTTATTCTAAGTTTTATATCTAAAGAATTGTGAAACCAATTTCGGTAGGTTGGTAACTATTTTGATAAAACTGTAACTAAAATTTCATGGATATTTTTATGTTAAAATAAGTTGTGTGTGATATTAGTAACAATATATTTTTTTTATTAAATTATCCTCACAAAATTTATTTTAATTTTTTTTGAATTAAGTTATAAAAATAAATAAAAAATGAATTTTGGATTATGAAACGTTCTAATACCAACTCCTATAATTTTATTGTTATACTAAAACAATTTTATTATAAGTGAATCTTAAAAAAAAGATATTTTGAGGTTTCAAACCCAAGCATTTCATAAGATTCATAGTAGGTTTAATTGAAATTCAACATAATATTTGCATAAAATTGCAAGAAAACTTACTAAACTTTGTAAAAAACAATTTATCGATTAATCCGTGTATTACACTGTTCCTAATCTAGTATTATATAAATTTGATTAAAATTAAACTTAAATTATATCAAACCGACCATTACATACAGTAGGTTTGTGGTAGTGTTGTTGATGCGTCACCGCCCTGATTTAAACCCGTATTATGTGTATTGTTGATAAACAAAAATACTCATACCAAACCGACCTATATCAAACTCAATTTTACTTTAGTAATATATACCTAATAAAAAAAAAATGAAACACCAACAAATAGGAACTGAAATCAAACCGATATTCAAATGACGATCACGCGCGCATTCACGCTACTTAACTGTATCTTATGTATTTCATATTTATCTTAATTATATACTTAAAACCACATGAGAAAGCTAAAACAGGAATATAATCGAGAAGCTGTTCCATAGCTTCACTTGAAACCACATATATCGTACAAAATCAAACCTTTGGTTTGTTTTCCGACATGATTACACTCGTAGTCTCGTACTTACTTCTGCATGAAAACATATTGACATAGTTAAACGAGGTGTCCCTCTTCATATATAACATGTACGTATATTTGAAAGAGTTTTGAGATAATCAAGAACGAACAAGTTGTTATATCTTTTATAATCTTAGCTCTTTGATGAAGTCTCATAATGGGACTGCTCAGGCTGGCTTAGCTGCAGCCTAACTTGTGCATGGGAATCATCGGCTGCATCTACTAGCTCATGATGTCCCAGTCCATTTGTGTTTGACGTTGCATAAGCCTGCAAGATCATTAATTTGTAAAGTTTCAACTGAAATATTTTGATTCAAAGGATTTATTAGCTACAACTTGAAGTAATGAAGTTTGTGTTTCTATTTTACCTTCTTGTATAGTTCGACGTTTTCTTGATGAATTCTTTGTACTTTTCTCGACAATTCGAGATAATCATGATCAACAAGATTCCTCTGCAAAAGATAAAACACTTATAAGAACCTGAAAACCCAGAAATGATAACATTGATTATGCATTTACATTGTATTTGTCTTTAAATGTGTAAATAGATTTTGTTTACATTCAAAGTTAAACACTAAATCTTTAGTATCTTTTCTCAAAGAAAAGACTTTTTCATAAATTGTAAACGCTAACACGAACCTAAGAAGAGTTCATCTTTCGAAAGAAGAATACCGTTTGCATTTTACATTTGCAAATAATTTTAATTATTAAAAACTTAGATATTTCTGTTTTTTCTTTTATCATGTATAAACACAAACAAACAAAAAATCTGAGTTTGATTATTCATAATCCTAATTGATATTATATCATATAGTTACCTTTCTCCTCAGTTCTTTGATTTCATTGGTCAAAATTTGTTCCTGGAAGGTTTGAAAAAATTGATTAGTTTGAATTTCATTGCTCTATGGTCAATCTTTAAGCATCATGCTCCAAGACGAACGAGCTAGAGCATATGTGAGTACAGAGTGTAATGTTAAAGTGTAAATAGATCTGATCCATATATAGAGAGATGAATATAAATATTACCTTTTTCATACGAATTCCACGTAAACTCATTTCAAGTTGGCTCTCTAGATTGTGTAACTCCTTAGCGCCCAAACCATTTAGTTGCTCTCCCGTTAGTTGGCTGTTTTATTACAAAAGATTTTTGCAGTTAATACATGGTCCAACCATAAACGACTTAAGCCAAACGATTATGATTCCTAAGGTGAACCAGCCCGACAAAGAAAGGATGATCACCGAGTTTTCAACATACACATATTTTTGCTGCCCTTAGTTACATGTTTACACAAAGACACACATAAACATGCAAATACAATTAATTATATACATGCAAATTTTAAAAAGGAATTAATTATACACGTAACTGGAGATTTTTTTTAATTAGAGACATACGATCCATTTTGTTAACTATACATGTAACTGGGGATTTTTTTTTTACTGTAAGAGATTTATCACACAAAAAAAAGTGCTACAAAAAGAAGACATGTTAAATGCACAAAAGTTTAGCTGAACAATTTTAAACAAAAATAAAGAGAGCAAAGTTTTAGTTAAGCATCAAGTGAGAAAAAATCAACATTACTACACTACTATATAAGATACAGTTAATTCACTCTCTATCACTAGTTTTGAGTTGGATATTCATTACTCACAGTGTTAATTATATGATAAGCAAGTACGTACAGATAATTTTTTTTTTTTTTAAGTACGTACCGATGATTTTCTTGCAATGAGTGCAGTTCTTGTCTTAGAGTTTCAGCCTCTCTCTGCCAAAACTACAATATATACCCAACACAATCTAACTCATCAACTCTCAAACTCAAGTGTAATAATAAAATCATGATTAAAAGCTTAATTAGTATAATTACCTTCTCCTCTAATTAATTATGTGTTGCATGATTTATGTTATACGTACCTTAACTTCTGATGCAGGGTTCAGTTGTTGTTGCTGTTCCATCTTGGTCTTATTATATCGTTCAATAGTAGATTTCACACTGTTCATTCAAAAATTTTAACTTTAACTAGTTCATAGTGTTTGCTTGTAGCAAGATAATATTTCTATCATTGCTGATGAAAGAATTAACAAAATCCTTCACTTCTTTGAGAAGCTTTCACAATCTTTAAAATTATTAAAAAAGGTTTTTATTACATTAAGGAAAAAAAAATGACATAGGTCAGGTATATATCATTCATAAATGGTATTCACGATAATTTAAGTTTCACATATATACCCAACAATAAGATTCTTTTACATATGAGAAAATTTGATCTAGGAAAATAAATATGAATGATTCACGATTGGAAGATTCCAAATCTATTAAAAAAGTTAGGTTTTCATAGCTATAGTTCGAAATTTTTGTGATAAAATAAATACGTCATATATAGTTAGGGATACAGAGTCATCTGCTCGTTCTGGTATGATACTATTTACGCAAAATATTGAGATTTCTATTCATGTATACAAGTATATGAGTAGAAAACATCATTTTACATATCATCTCCAAATGTATTTATGTTGATCATCTTGTACACTCCCTTTTATAACTCTTTTAGTTTTCCAATGTTATGTTATACTTGTTTTAGCTTTTATTACTATCTCCTCTACTTCTACAATGTTTCTAAATTTAGCAAAGACACATTGTCAGTTCAGATACACAATTTACGACCAATGACACACATGTCGACACACACACAATAAGCCATGAGCCTACTTCTAATTAGCGTTTTCATCTTAAAAACTAGTCATCCTCTTTAATAAGTTTTGTGCTTTGGCATATTCTCCTTTTCCTTTGACAAGATTAAGTTTCATGAGCAATACATACACCACCTTGTATATATACTGAAATATAGAATGGTATACGGACACAAGATGCACAAAATTGTATACTACAATGATTAAATCACACAACTAGCTAGATATACACATATCACTGAATTAATCCAACCCTTCTAAGAAAACCAATACATGATATTATATAACTACATATATATACTTCCATGTATTAATAGAGATACTAGTACATATAGACATATGCATGTATATCTATTGGTATGTAGATGTTAAAAGATCTAGAGATTGAATAGGGAAGAGCGAAACCTGGAGCTGGCAAAGTCATAGAGTTTGTCTGTATTGGAGAAAATGATGAGACAGATCTCGGCGTCGCAGAGAATAGCGAGTTCTTTAGCTTTCTTGATGAGACCCTTTCTTCTTTTGGAGAAAGTGACTTGCCTACTCGTCGAATCATCGATCTTCTGGATCACAATCTTCCCTCTCCCCATCAATTTTAACTCTGTTTTGATCTTCCTCTCGATCTTGGTGATCTTCCCTGTTCTAGGGTTTTTCTAGATCTTCGCAAGACCAAAGGAAGATGAACAAGAATGAATCAGGAGAAAGATAAGAGAGAAAAGGAAGTAAGAGTCAACAATCTATTCGAGGAATAAACAAAGGATTATCTGTATGAGTCGTTGTATTAACCGATACAACTTGAGGGCTATTTAGTAATGTACCAAGTTTATAACCTAAATATAATGTATACATATATTTCATAGAACACATGAGATAGAAGAGAGACCTATTAGAGAGTACTTACAGGTTAAGCAAAATTACGTAGCTTATATATAAAATATATATATTTAGTTAGTATATTGCATAAAATAAAATATATCTATTTGATTAGTATATGTATTGATAAACCAAAGAAATTCAAAAAAAAAAGCTTAATTTAAAACTGAAACAAAAACCTTATTTGATAAGTAAGTAAATAGGTAAATGGATTTAAGAGAATGTTAAAAATCGAGGATATTTTCCTATAAATTAAATAAATAAAACACAAAATTGATCTATATTGACAGGCGTCAGACAGAAACTAGTGTTTGC
Source organism: Boechera divaricarpa (assembly GCA_026770425.1). Taxonomy (NCBI): domain Eukaryota; kingdom Viridiplantae; phylum Streptophyta; class Magnoliopsida; order Brassicales; family Brassicaceae; genus Boechera; species Boechera divaricarpa. The sequence continues at coordinate 1,815,954 of CM049186.1, read as the reverse complement.
CGACATTATATCCCATCAACATAGTTTAGATCTATTGCAAGTTTCCAAATAGGGCAAGTAATTCGATATAGAGAAAAAAAAAAACTTAAGTCTCATTACAGTGACAAAATCCCAAAATCTCCTCAGTTAAAATAACTCGGTTCTTTAACTTACCGTTTTCAATAGGTAATTTAAAACATATATACCAAACATTGGTTCCTATCTATTCCAAGTAAACCAAACTAAAAAAATGGGTTTATGTTTCCTTTTAAAGTTTGGTTTTATGACCCAATGAATATCAACAACTGTTATAGTATGTATATTAATTTATGTAAGTAAATATATATTATAAGGTGCAATATATAAATATGTGAAAGTCGTATACGTGAGAGTAGCCAAGGGCGGAGGAAAGGGTTAGGGTGTGAGCGCACGAACCCAATACTCTCTCTTTTTTTTTTCTTTTTTTCCTTTAATGTAATTTTTTTTTAAATAATATATAATTAAAGTGTCTAATATCCAAGACATTACAAATAAAAAATGTGCCCGGATTTTTATAAAGTAAAAATAAATCCACATAAAAACTCTAATCTCTTTTGTTTTACTCAAATTACGAAATTTTCTGAGTTTTTGCATTTATGTTATCTACATTTCTTCATCTTAAAGATACAACTTGAATTTTGTATTTAAAACGTGTCTCAAAAACCTTTGCACAAACTGTTAGCAACATTGTTGAATCATACGGTTTGAACTTACTCTCTTTGTTGCTTTTTGTATTTTAAAGTTGGTGTGTTTTACGAAAAAAAATTGTATAAGATTTTGCAAAATCTTTCACAGAATTTTGACTTTAACTCTCTATAAATGGTTGAGTAAAAAGTCCAATGAATTTCGATGAAAAAATGTTTGTGTTTATTAGGTAGCTAAATTTCTTATTTGTATGTAGATACAAAAATAGTAATTCAGCTTCGGTATAAAGTTTGATTAATATTTTAATTTAATAAGATAACTAAATTAAAAATAATATTATAACCTGAAATTCTAATGTTTATTGATATTTCGATAATATTTGTGCTAAATTCTGAAATTATGATGTTTATTGATGTTTTTATATGATTCGGTTTAGGGTTTCACAGAACTTAGGGATTGTGGAACGCTTTTATCTAGCTCTTAATGAAAGTTTTTAGGTTTTTTTTTTTTTAGTTTAGTGTTGTTGTATCTCGATTATTAAAAGTAAATTTGAATTGTTCTGCTCGCTGTGGTTTTATAAAATTATTATATTAATAATTATTTTTATATTAATATTATATTTTTGGATAAATTTACTTTATATAATGTATTCCAGTTTAAATTTAGATTTAGATCTGTCACTGAGAATTGCAGAAACAGCTCCTGATGAGGCTCCTCGTCCTCTGCATAGATTTCATACACCTGATCCATTTCTTTATTACAAATTTCTTTTGCTATATATTATGTTTAGCCTTACATATAAATTTTGTTAAAAATATACTTTCCAAAAGAAGTACGCATCAAGATCTCGAGTTTTCGATGTTGAAGAGAGGATACACTAAAATAACTTGCTTTGATTTAGTGGAAGAGCTTTTGGACCAAAAATGCAAAAAAAAAATTGTAATCCAAAAATACAAAAGTCAGATTGAGGGAGAAATTAAATTAGGTTAAAGAAAATATAAGTATCAAGTTTTTTGATTCATCTATATATATATATATATAATTTTATTAGTTAGTACTATGTTTTTTGAGCATTCGATTAGCATAGAATTCAATCTCTAAACTACATATATATTAGATTCAGTTATATTACGATTTTTGTAATAAAATATTAGTGGCGGATCTAAGAATTTTTTGTACGGGGGTATATATATTTTTATTTAAAACATTGGGGGTATATGTGCAAGCTTGAAAGTTTTTTTAAAAAATACACTAAAAAACCAAAAAAAAAAATTGGTGGGGGCCACTGCCCCCTTCTTACTTCATGAGTTCATGTGGCTCCGCCTGTATTTTTCCAATATGATCAGTCTTGCATATAACCTAAGAAACAATACTTAGATTCCAAAAGGAGTTTGAAGTTTCATGATTCAACTTTATATAAATTTATAATATTTAACTTCTGACGTCTCGATCATAGTTTTACCAAAAGTATGATACATTTTTTATCATACATGTGAAAATTTATCACTTACAGAAATTAAATTACTATTCTATGCTTAAATTTTTGAAACCAGTGTTTATGTAAAATTCTCTTCAGCTTTTTTTCCTAGTAAAGTTAGTATTCAGTATTCACTAGATTTACTACTGCTATAGCATTTTAAGAGTTTAGGTGTGAGACCCAAAATGACAATATGGTGACCACGTGGGTTTGTTTTTTGACCAATCAGATCTCGAGTCTCCAACAGAGTTTTTTAGCCTTTATGTTTATCCTTAGAAACTAAAAGAAACAAAATCTACCTGCCAGATGTCAACCATCAGCCGTCAGTGTACCATTATGATCTTCTAAAGAAAGATTTTGGTTTTTCGAAAGAATGAATACTTTAACCTTTATCTTTAACAAATATATTTGAAATTGATTGGTAATATTATAGCAGTAATTTGTATAGCACCTGAATATGATCATTTGTTAGTGTACCACTATCTCTTATTAGTGTTTTAACTATTCCACATTTCCACATTTTGTTTTTTTTACTGTTTTATGTTACAAATCAAACTATTATATATATTTTCTTAACCAAACACATACACACAAACATATATAAAATCAATTACCAATGTATATAACAAAAGGTTATTACCTTGTTTGATATTTAATTTAGTATATAACAAAACTTATCGAATGTAGATTTCTTGCAAAAAGAAAGAAAAAAATTATCATGCAAAGTGTTCGTCATCAAATAATGCTACAAAATTATTGTCGGTCTTTTTTAGTATTTATAGACTCTTTTCAACCCAAAAAAAAAAAAAAATCTATAATGCTCGTTTGGATGTTTATCTTCTAATACTCTTTTTTTTTTCATTTTTCCCACATACAACACTAAATTAAATTAGATAGTTCCAAAATTGCATTAACATGATCTTAGTCATTGCTATATTTAGAACTATATACATATTAGAGTATAGTCTTCTTTAGTCTTTGTATTTGTATATACATACACTTGTATAGATATTATATACATAATACTTATACAATTAGTTAAAACCTTAGTTAGTTAGAATGATTAGTTAGGAGTTAATACGCGTATATATACTCTTGTAAATACTCTTTTATTAATTAACGAAGATAACATAAGTTTAATATCTCTCTCTTGTTATGGTATCAGAGCGATAATTTTTCTGCCATTGTTATGTTCGATTGAACTTCAATGAGTGCTTCAATCCATAGATTGGTACTCGATTTCATTACTCGATTACTTCTCGTGCTTATTGAGCTGTTTTTTTTTTGTTTCTCTGATCTTGTTTCTTCCAATTTTCTTCTAATTCTTGATCTCGATGTTGCATTTATTTTTCAATTTCGACACAATTTCTTTTTTAAATTTCTGATTCTTGCTCAAAAATAGAGGCGGATCAACAAAATCAACAAGCAGCACCTCCTCGATTTGTTTGTAATCAATAATCCACGAACCAGTATGAGAATCTATACTTCTTGCACGGTATAAACCACGCCGGTTTAGTTCTTGTTTCTGATCGTCTTACCTCAGGTTCCGATTTTTTACTCATGGCGTAGATCAGTTAGAATCGCGCTCAATGTGAGGAACAAGCTTGGTTTCATAGACGGTACCATTTCTAAACCTCCTAATGATCATCGTGATGCTGGATATTGGTCTAGGTGTAATGACATGGTTGCTACCTGGTTAATGAATTCTGTGTCAAAGAAAATAGGTCAAAATCTTTTATTCATGTCCACTGCTGAAGCTATATGGAAAAACCTTATGTCTATGTTTAAACAAGATGATGCACCTAGGGTTTATGAAATTGAGCAGAGGTTAAGTTCAATTCAACAGTGATCTATGAATGTTAGCACCTATTACACAGAATTGGTCACTCTTTGGGAAGAATATAAAAACTATGTTGATCTGCCTTAGTGCACTTGTGGGAAGTGTGAGTGTAATGCTGCTAGTCTATGGAAAAAGTTACAGCAGAGAAGTAGAGTTACAAAGTTTCTGATAGGGTTAAATGAAATATATGAACCTACATGGCACCACATCTTGATGTTGAAGCATATTCCTACTACTGAGGATGTGTTTAATATGGTAGCACAAGATAAGAGTCAGAAATTGATTAGGCCATCTACAAAGTTAGAAAATATTGTGTTTCAAGCCTCAAGACTAATGCTTCATCTGGATACTACAATAGTTCACAAGAACTGACAGAGAATAGCTCATATAATGAGTCAACAGATAACACAACATATGCAGTAGCATATAATAACTTCAAACCTCAACAGAAACCTGTGTGTACACATTGTGGTCGTACTGGTCATATTATTTAGAAGTGTTATAAGTTCCATGGTTATCCTCCAGGACATAAGATGACACAAAAGTTTAACTCTGCTTCCAACTCTGCAAATGGTCAATATCAGTTAGGATCAAGACCTTCTTTTCCTCAGCAGTCACAGTTTCAACAATCACATAATTCAAAGATTGTAATGGCAAATGTTGTTACTGGAACTAGCAATGTCAATCTTGACCTCAACAACTTTAGTCATGATCAGATTCAGTCTTTAATTCATCAACTCAAATATCAAGTCCGAGTTCAACAACTAGCAGTCTTCTCTTTTCCCATCTGGTTCCATCACAGAAAAAGGTGTCATGGCTGTTATATCAACATCTGATAATGTTTTCAATTGCTTACCCTTCTTCTAGCCTTCGTTTTGAAAACCAAGTATACACATTTCAACACCATTACTTATCCACTTTATACTCTATCTTACCTAATGATGCTTGGATAGTTGACAGTGGAGCTACTAGTCATGTGTGTTCTGACTTGACATTGTTTAGTGAATTTTTTTTGTCTCAGGAGTCACAGTCTCTCTAACAATGGCACTAGAGAACCTATTACATACACATGCACAGTGAATATTTCTGAGCATCTTGTTTTGCATGATGTTTTATATATTACTACTTTTAAATTCAATTTGTTGAGTGTTAATTGCTCAGCTCATTTCTATGTTGATTCATGTTATATTCAGGACCATACTTAGGATTTGACGATTGGTAGAGGCACATTCAAACACAATCTCTATATCTTGGAGAATAGTGTCATCTCATCCTCTATTAGTCTTTGTGGATCCTTGACAGTGAATGGTGATCTCTGGCATCAACGCCTAGGGCATTCATCTCCTGCCAAGTTACAGCATATTCCTGGTATTCCTAAGGACATTTCTCATTCACATTGTGAAGTTTGTCCATTAGCTAAGCAGAAAAGACTACATTTTGTTTCAAATAATAATCAGTCTCAATCACCATTTGATCTAATTCATTTAGACATATGGGGACCTTTCTCTGTAGAATCCATAGAAGGATATAGATACTTTCTTAGTATTGTTGATGATTGTACTAGAACCACTTAGATTTACATGTTAAGGAATAAAAGTGATGTTGCAATTGTCTTTCCTTTATGTTCAAACTCAATTCCAATGTGTCATTAAAGTGATTCGTAGTGATAATGCACCTGAACTTATTTTTACTGAATTAATCCAAAAACATGGCATCATTCACCATTTTTTTTGTGCTTATACACCACAACAAAATTCTGTTGTGGAAAGAAAGTATCAAAACATACTTAATGTTGCTAGATCACTTCTTTTTCAATCAAAGGTACCATTGATTTATTGAAGTGATTGCATCCAAACTGCTATTTTCCTCATAAACAGAACACCATCTTTCCTCTTAAACAATCTGTCTCCATATGAATTTTTATTCAAACAGAAACCAGATTATGATTTCTTGAAAAGTTTTGGATGTTTATGTTATGTGTCTACTTTGCCTAAGGATTGAAACAAATTCTCACCAAGAGCTTTGCCTTATGTTTTTTTAGGTTATCCACCTAGTTATAAGGGCTATAAGGTTCTTAATTTAAATACAAATGTTGTTTCTATTTCCAAGAATATTATCTTTCATGAAAACATTTTTCCATTTAAGAATGTTGTGGATATTTCTAACCCTGAAGATGTTTTCTGTAAATCAATTTTACCTGTGTCTACACCATTGATTCTTGATTCTTTGATTTATGCATCACCATCATCATCTGCATTGATTACTACTCCACATGACTCAAATCCGGAGCATAATTCAAATCAAGACATCATTTCTTCTGCATCACTCTCTAGTGTCACACTTATTTCAACACAGATTGTGTCTACTGGTACGAGAGCAGTTTCACGTAACAATGCAAGGCCAAAACATCAGACTAAAGCTCCAGATTATCTCTCTGACTATCATTGCAATCTTACAGAAATTTATAATCCAAATTTTAATCCTTCTCCTGTTCTATATCATCTCTCTGTTGTCCTCACCTATGCTAACATTAATCCATCATATCAGTCTTTTATCCTCTTTTGTTCAGTTGAATCGAAACCTAAAAATTTTAGGCAAGCCATGACAAATCCTTTATGGAATCAAGCTATGGATGTGGAAATTTTTTCTACTGAGCAAAACAGGACATGAAGTATAGAGTCTTTACCACCTGGTAAAAATGTGATTGGATGTAAATGGGTTTACACTATCAAATACAATCCAGATGGTTTTATTGAAAGGTATAAGGCAATGTTAGTTGCTAAGGGTTATACACAGCAGGAGGGTATTGACTACATTGACACTTTCTCTCCGGTTGCAAAATTAGCTAGTGTGAAGCTGATTTTAAGTTTAGCATATGCCTTTAATTGGCAATTGATACAGATGGGTGTCACTACAGCTTTTCTGTATGGAGAGTTGGATGAAGAGATTTTTATGAGTCTACCAGAAGGATATACCTGCTGCCAATGCTCCTTTGCCACCTAATCCAGTTTGTCGACTTCACAAGTCCTTATATGGGTTAAAACAAGCATCACGGTAGTGGTATCATTGTTTTTCCAGGGTTGTTCTTAAAGCTGGCTTCACATAGTCTCCTGCACACAACACATTGTTTGTGAAGCAATCAGGTTCTTCTTTTATTGCCTTATTAGTATATGTGGATGATATACTAATTGCTTCCAACTGTGATATAGAGTTACATGTATTGAAAAGGACTCTTCATCAATCATTTAAAATGAAGGATTTGGGTACTCTGAAGTTTTTTTTAGGACTGGAGATTGCTAGAAATGCAACTGGAATCTCTTTTTGTGAGAGAAAGTATACTCTGAACATACTTGCTGACACAGGTATGTTAGCTTCGCAACCCTCGTCTGTTCCAATGGATCCTAGTCTGAAGTTAAGTAAGGATACAAAGAATCTACTAGAGAATGATACAGCTTATAGGGAATTGATTGGTCGGTCTTCTTTACCTCACTATCACACGGCCTGATATCACTTATGGACTGAATACTTTGAGTCAATTCTTGTTGCCTTTGCTGATGCAGATTGGACTTCTTGTCCAGATACAAGACGATCAATAACAGGTTTCTGTGTTTACTTGGGAACATCTTTGATATCATGGAAATGCAAGAAACAACAGACTGTGAGTAGAAGTAGTACTGAAGCAGAATATCGCAGCCTGGCTTTAGCAACTTGTGAATTAATCTGGCTACAACAGCTTCTTACAGATTTAAAGATCAAGGTGACATATTTTGTTAAAATTTACTGTGATAACAAATCTGCAATCCACATAGCTACTAATCCAGTCTTCCATGAGAGGACAAAACATATTGAGATCAACTGTCACACGGTTTGGGATCAGCTCAAAAATGGATTTTTGAAGTTGTTTCATGTCTCCACATTGAATCAACATGCTGATATCTTAACAAAGGCTCTTCATCCATGTCCCTTCCGAAGTATACTCAATCGAATGTCCACTCCAAACCTTTTCTTCCCATCATCCGTTTCCATTTCAAAGGCTTGAGGGGGTATATTAGAGTATAGTTTTCTTTAGTCTTTGTATTTATATATACATACACTTGTATAGATACATATACTTGTATATAATATGTGTACAATTAGTTAGAACCTTAGTTAGTTAGAATGACTAGTTAAGAGTTAATACGCGTATATATACTCTTATAAATACTCTTTTACTAATTAATGAAGATAACAGTAGTTTAATATCTCTCTTGTTTACATTCGAGATTGATGAAGTTCGTGAGAAAGAATACCGAAAGTGATAGTGATTAATTAGTACTCTTTCACGTGAACTTCATAAAATAAAGAGCACTCATTTACATCCTTATTCCATTTGATTATTTCAAAATCCAAATAATCCAAATAATCCATATAATAAAAGGTACATTTATTTTCTGAGGTTTAATTAAATTACTTAATTAAAGCTTGAAATTTGAGTCGTTGGAACTTGAACACTGGTTGTAACTGTACTATATGTTCCCAAGTTGTTGGCCATGAGTTCATTGTTTATATTCAGTAACAGTTAATCATGTTAATGCCATTTTTATAAAATTATAAAATTACTGATACTACATCAACTCTTATATATGGATATATAATTGCGTTAACCAATAAAGTTATTTGTACGAAACATTTTCTAATATAGTCCGTACTTATACACACCAATTATGATCTGGATCTTCGTCTTCTCTATAATATCCCTTTTGATCTCTCTAAATACTCAACATTGGCTATATTGTTTTTGTTGTGCTCGCTAATTTTACGTATACATATTTATTTTTCTGGTGACACCAGACTCAAATCATCAATATTTGTTTCTTTGGTAATATATAACATTAGAGATGTGTCTCTTGTATACTTTGAATATATTATTAAAACTATAGATAGTGAAATTTCCAGCTAGATTATTGAGATGTCAATATCGATGAACTTTATTTGAGGGGCTGTGAACAAATTTAAACGGATAATTGGCGATTTTTGGAACTGAGAAGAGGATGATTACGAAAAAATATATAGTTGAGATTAAGATGGTTATGGTGAGTAATAGTGAGATTAACGTAGCAATAGTTCTTTGGATGGTAAATGATAATTTCTAATAAGCCAACTTGTTTTTGTTATTCTTCTTTTTTGTTTCGTTTCATTCATGTAGTCATATTATAAAATAATCCATAATTCAAATCACAATTTTCGCCATGGTTTTAATTTTAAAACATGAAAAGAATAACAAAAACATTCCATAAATCAGCCCTTCCTTTTATTTAATTTAGGACATAATCTATATGGACCCTAAATAAGAAATTGCGACACTCTCTTATTGGACTCACGGCCTGGATAAAGGGCCCAATATGAAAATATATTGTTGTGATTAGGCATTACCATATATTGGAAGAAAAAGAGTATATATATTACTTAATTTACTTTGATATGTAAATAATTACTTTTGTTTTACTGCGGATCCACTCTTTTTTTTTTTTTTTGGCTCAATATCAAACATCATTACACAATGTCTAAATCCACTTAGGCGCCAAAGAATACAACTTAGGATCATAGTACGAAAACGAAAAAAAAATATTTGCTAATATGATGTTAACCTGAATTTAATACCAAATATAACAATTAGACAGACTCCATTAAATTTTCAAATGAGTTGCTCGTTTTTAAAACCGGCGCTCTCATAGTCTGATTATTAGCTTAACTAACAGATTTTTCAAAAAAAAAAATAGAGAATATGACAGAAACAAGATACCACATGTTATCATTAATGTGGAGAATCTACAAACGTAGACAGAAACAATTTGGTAAAGGGGAAAAGGGACATAAGCAAGTCTTGTGATTTATGAATCCTCAATAATGATGATATCCACGTGACTAATCTTTGTCCTTTTTCTCTTTCACTTTTATAAATATAAATCGTTAATTAATTTTCTAGAAGCACAATCTACTTTTATCCTTCACCGGAGTTAGTCGCAAGCAAATAGAAAACTCAAAACAATTAGCAAAATTATTTTTGGTTTAGGGGAAATTAATAGAATATATATATATATATATATATATATATATGATAAGGTCAACTAAAACAACAGTAGACGAAAATATATAAATTATACGTTTGTTCACCAGAAACATGATTTAGTCTTATTGGTTGTGAATTGTGATCATGCTCACTTATTATCTCAAAACTATCCTTTTGTAAGATTTTTATAGTGATCATTTAAAAAGAGAAAGAAGAAATCCCAGTTTATCTGCTATTTGTTTCAGTTTTAAGTTTGTTTTTCACATCTTCATCTTGTACTTATTTTCTTTAAGTGATTAATGAGAATGAGTTTGGTTGTTCAAAAAAAAAAAAAAAAAGACATGCCACTTAATTTAGTGTAACGTAATGGACTGAATTCAACGAACAATAGCCGTGAAGCGTATAGATTAACTGATGCTTCTATATATGATCAATTTTTAAGACACATTCAACAATCACTCGCATCAATTTTTTTTTTTCTTTTTTAAGTTAACAGGTTTAAAAAAGTTAAGGAACAATAATAGGTAGGCTGAGTGGCATAGAAAGTGTTTATTTAAGGTTTCAATCTGTCTGTGACATGTGGATGCCGCTTTGTTAATATTATCTAGAAGAAGACAGTCGAAGAATTACTCGGCTTTTCAGACGAACTCCACGCAGACGGCTGATCGCCTTGTCTTCCAAAGAAAGATTATGTGAGTCGTGATATAGAATTCAATTTTTATAGTATATATGACAATAGAGTCACATATACAACCACCCGAGAGTCGACCAAGCATTAAATGCTTTCGTACGACGAGGTGCGTCTACCTCAATTGAAGATATCATGCCTCACTGACCGGGTGGACATCTATCAAACTGCTCTAATGCTATCGCATCACATTGTATCCGCCGAAAACACATTGTTGACAATATACTAGACATACAACTACCATCTCTTTTGTTCATACCCGACCCTCCTGACCATGTTAATATCTCAAGAAATAACACTCCTAACGTAAGAGTATCCAATGAGGCTAAGTTAGATTTGCTTCTCAGCGGCTAAACCGCCTGCTTGACGCTTAACAACAACAACGTTTTTCACAACTAATGAATTCAATTGTTTAGTGGATACCAAAAATATATACCAAACAAAGAGACATATATGGAAACTTAAGATTCAAAGGCCTTTCAATCACACAAAAAGAAACGGATATTTTAATTTGTTATCCATTTGATTTTTTCTCTTCTTTTTTATAATCCAAAATGTTCACATCAAACCCCATATTTCAAGGTTTGTAGAAGAGCCATATAATTTCTTTATTTAAAACATGTGTAGTAATCAACCATAATTGAAATCACAATAAAAACCTCAAACCATGGTTTTCCAACTTTACTAAAGGTTTTAACAACTAGATTACTAAGAATTGGTTATTTAGTTATTTTCTCTCTCTCTCTCTCTCTCTACAACTTTCTTGACTTGAATCCATATTTATGCTAGTTTTGCAATTCACTCCAATAATTACAGCCTTAATAATGGAAAGACTCATATTTTTTCCTAAGTAAATGACAATTTTGTATATACATATACAAATTTAGGTATGTAATTTATCGTTTGATTTTCTTTTTATCTTGTGATTTTCTTGACTGCACTATTACAAATTATTTATATCAGAATTTTTATAGAGATATACAATAATAATAAAGATGTTAATTGATAATTTGAGCTTTGTAAGATATTGTTAGCTTATATGGCCAAAGATTGAAGTTTATTTAGTAAATTAGATGTTCATACAAAAACTAAGATATGCCAAATATAAATCATGTGTTTCATAATTAATATTAATATCACATGGATAAAAAAATTCAAATTGTGTTTTATCCAATTTGTTACACATGTTATTGTAATTTTCTTAGTTTTCACCATCTGTAATGCAAACACTCATAATTATATTCAGACTGTGATATTTCAAACTAAGTTATCTATATAGGAAGAATCTTGTAAGAACATAAATTTATGGTTCTTGAAATTATAGCAGAAAACAAGTCGTTCTTTGAAATCTCACCAACTTCCCAAATAGAACAAGAACAAAAGAAAATGAAATCGTCTATTTTAAATTTCTATTACAAAAATCGAACATACTACAGTTTTTGTAGTTAAATTTCCCTAAATTACAATCTGTGAAAATTAAGCAAATAAAAAAGGAATTACTAAATTAAATAGGTTTTACTCAAAATATATTCAATCGTTCAAAGAGCCATGAATATCAAAATCTTAGTTCAACAATATCAAACCAACTCTATATTAATATTAGTATAATTAGAACGGGGAAAAAACTACATATACACGTAACACGTACATAGCTAAGTATGCGTTTCAACAACTTTAACCTTACGATGCGTTGAAAACTAAACCTACGGTTACGGGAAGAAGAACTCAACAATATTTGACTTCTGAAATAAGAAAATTAAATGTAAATTTGTTCTTTTTTCAAAGAGGAAAATTGAAAATTAAATAGTCTCTCCACCAATCTAACTAACCTACTTTGAAATTTTTGTCTTGCACCAACGAAACCACCGAGCTGTAACGCATTTTCGCCGTCATTATTATATTAATACCCCATAATGTCTTTTATCTCTTTTTCGCTTTTTATGTTTATCTTCATTTTTTTTTTTTAACATATATTTGATCGTGTCTATATTTGTGCTAAACCTACACACCTCTATTTTGCGTACAGCCATATAAAGTATAAATGTTTATTTGTATGTTACATTTATTTAATTATGTTGTGTCGGTGTGTGTATATAGTGGGTCGGCTTGATGCGCCATCATTTGTTTTATCAATGCTGGATGTCTTTAATCTCTTTTTTTTTTTTTGTTGCTGAATATCTATTTTAAGTTTTAGCTTTGTCCCTTTTTTTATTTAGTTTATCTACTTATGATATACTAATACTAATATATACCCTTTTTTTTGTTGATAAATATTAATATTATATAAATACTTTTCCGATGGTTCAAAATTAAATCCGGATCCGTTTATAGATTGTAATAAAAGTATCTTATTTATAGAATGGAGAATAGTATTTGTGTAAGAAAAATTATTAGTTAAAAAACTTAGAAACATTCAACTTTTAAATCACTAACCTCTCTTAATCACTTAAAGTTATTGAAAAGTACTCCAAAAGTAGTAGCGTTAGATAATCTCATTATCACCTAATTACCATATAACCTTTTCTGTCTAACATATTATGCGATTTTAGTATACAATAAAATCTTTATAAGTTAATATTCGATAAATTAATAAATTTCTCTGATCCCGAGTTGGACCAGTGTAATATTTAGCACAATTCGATAAGATAATAAAATAATAATTTTTATAAAATATATGTAAAATATATGGTTTCATCAATATTATAAATTAATAATTGTATAAATTTATCAATATATATTTGTAAGAACATTTAGTGAAATATGACTCTAGTGTTGTTTGTTTTTTCTTGAATTTGCATAAATTCTTGTTAGAGTTCATTTGTAATATTTTTATTGCATCCAAAACTTTGGTGTTGTATTCTAGATATGATAATTGCTTTCTTACTTGTAATTAGTTCTAGAAAAAATATTGATTATTACAAAAAAGTTAACTTACTTTTAAATAGAAATTTTTAAAATTACAAAATTATTAATTTATGGATAAATTAATACTTCTATAAATTAATAAAATATCTTAATCTGCACATAATTAATTTAGAGAGGTTTTACTGTATATCTTATATATGTTTAGGAAAATATATTCTTGACAAACTTTTGGGGTGGGGAGAATGTGGGAGTCAAATTAAGACCGTTATTTCGGTATTATGTCATCATCTTCTATTTTGTTTGGCCAATTAGATGACGTACCAACTAACCCATTATATAAATAATACTCCAAAATATTAACCTTTTTCTAAATAAATTCCTTGTACTAAAATAATTAAAAATATCATTTAATCATGATATCCATATAAATACTAAAATAATTATTATTTATCGCTATAAGACTAAAAATAGCAGGGTGATGTAGTGGTGCATTTTGTCCCATAACCAGGAGAAAGGTGTAAACTCATCCGATTTTAGCGCGCTTGTTTTGTGATGCGGTTGTTCCAGAGTCAGGTGTGAATTCGTCCGATTTTAACGTCTTTGTTATTAAAATTTTACTGCAAATTTAATCCGCTACTCTTGAGCCAGTGAACATATGGATTTCGACATATATAATTATCTGGATGTGGAAATATCTCTATATCTTACATACTTTTGGGATTAATCGGACAAAGCCCATATTAATTAAGATAATCATGAAAAGAAAACAAAAACTTAACAATAGTAATAGATTAGCGACTAAATTGAAATATAATTAAAACATATTTAGACAAAATACATATGAGATAAATCATAAAAACTTTACTTCTTTTTTGTTAGTTTACCGATTAACAACATATTGTAATGTAGTTTTATGTACTCATTGTAATATAATGTATGTAGAATCAGGTTTCATAATTTAATGATATATCCAAGACCTCACAAAGACGGTATCTTAAACTGGAAAATCCGATCCTTGTGTAATAACGAAATTAAGCTAGTTGATGTGTATATTTTAAAATATCCAAAGCCTCTTTCTTTCTTACTTTTTTTTTTTTTTTTTTAATTTTAGTCTTTTTATTTGGTACAAGTACAACCATAAGAAACATGTTAAATGTTTTTGAGTATTTGATATAAAATTAGTATGTTTTAGGTCAAAAAGAAAAAAAAATTAATGGTATAACTCGTTGTGTTTATAACCTGGATTCAAACCCATAATTCAGTCAAAATTTGTTTCTTTTGAAGGATTGACAGTTCTCAAGTTGTATAATTGAAATCAATTAAAGAACGTGGACTTACTTGAAGAAGTAGAAAAAATAGATTACCTTCCATTTTTCTACAAGTTCGGCAATAAACGACTACTAGAGATTATTCTTGATATTTATTTGGATATTTGTTGAGTTTTGACCCCTTTTTTTTTTTAATGGGTGTATCAGCACATAAGTCGTCGTTTTGGTTACACTGACTTGAATATTTTAACAAGGTAATATTTTCTGAGTATTATTTGTATTGATGAATCTCTCTGAAAGTCGTCGTTAGAGAAATTATATGTTTCATTCGGTAATTATTCATTTTGATTTACAATTTTCAAAATTTGGTACTTTCGCCTAAGTCTAAGATACGGAAAGTTGACCGTACTCTGACCGATTGACGAAATATTTTTGATATGACCACTTGACGAATTTTCTTATAGAAAGAAAACATATTTTTGATTGTTGAAACAAAAAAAAAAACATATTTTTGTTGACGTAGTTTTGGCAGCCATTTCTTGGATATTTGCATTAGATGTCAATAAAAACAGTTTTATAAGATATATTTTGGCAGCCTTATATAATTATGTATATATGTAAATGCAATAATTTTCTCTTTTTTGGGGGTAAATTTTATTTTATTTCAAGTTCATAGAGTTTGCTATATACAAACGGATTTTTAAAATATAGACGTTATAGTAATTGTGAGTAAATGAAATGCCAAAACATTTATGTGAAACTTGACAACAAATTATAGGCAGAGGTTCAACAAGTTTTCATTACATCATGAAACGACAACAAAAGAAGCAGAAACTTTTTGCGCATGGGACAATGAGGTATGGCTAAATTTGACAATTTCGATATGAATTTATATGAATGTAAATATTACTCCATTAATAGTAAATGTTCTCAAGGATGGATAAAAGTTCTGTACTGTCATGATTTCATATAGGAGTGCATTTCCAACTGAGACAAAAAGTTTTAATTAAATTCTCTTTGGAAGCTATATTCCTGATTTCTATTTGGGAGTATTAATTTACCTCATTGTCATGAATGTAGTAGTTAGAGTACTTATAAATCAAATTCAAATTCTTAAATTATTATTTTTAATTAAGATTTTCTTTTCTATCTAGATTTTCATTCATGTTCCTATTTCATTACTGCATAATCTCATTTCGAATTTCTGTTTGTTTTACTCGTAATATTGATAAAATGTAGAGCATATATATTATTATTTATGTGATGAATGTATTAGTTAGCGTACTTAACAATAATATTTCTTCAGTTGAAAACAATACTATATGACATTCCTCTTTTTTTAATAATATTATCCATTTTTATTCTTATTTTTTTTTGTATTTCAAAAAAGATGAAAAGGTTAGGCAACAAAAAGTCACACCTGCAACATTAAGATGGTATAAGATCAATTACGTACGCGCACACATTTACATATACATGTATATATACACACACATTTCTATGTACACCTCCCCCACATCTAAATGCAGATTCTGGAGATTTATAAAGCTACTTAAGATTCTAATCCTATGATTATTGTGAGAACTAAAAAAGAATAATCAGTGAATTTTAGAGAGAACTGAGAAAAGAGAGAGAGAGGTTACCTTCTTCATAGGTAAAGAAAAGCTTTTCTTTCTTCTTCTGCATTCCTCAGATTTTATCTTTTCCCAAGAAACCCAAACACACAAGAAAATCTAAAAGGTAAACTTAATTACTTTTCATTGTTCTTAGTTTTTTTTTATAAATTTTAATTTAACCCATTTTTAGTTAAACCATAAATAAGGTTTTCATAATACTTGTCTATATATATACATACACAAACGCGTATTTGAGTGTTTTATATACGTATAATCTCTGCATTAACAGTTGGTTTCTATGTCGGAAGTTTAGTGAATTGTGGCGGAGATGAAGGTTGGAGCTCCGGCGAATAAGCCGGGTAGGGTCATCGTCCAAGTTCTTCTTCTGCATCTTCTTCTTCTTCAAAGTGTTCATTCTCAGAACTCACGGTATGTTTTCTCTTACTCTGTTTGTGTCGGGTCGGGTTTTTTTTTACCCATTTAGTTTTTACCTTAATTTTGTTTTTTATGCAAACATTGATTTCACAAGCTTTACATTTACTAGTTCACATGTCAAACTTACTGAAAGGAACAAACAGAGGTTCTTAACTTTTTTCATCAGAATCTGGTGTACTATTTTGTAATCTTTCACCTGTCTTTTTTTTTTTTTTAGTTCATGAAGAAATTATAAAATTGGAAGCCTTCGACTTAAATATGTGAAATAAATGTTTAGCCTAAATATTGGCCAATACTTTAATAAACAAACATAAAAGAGAAAGCCAAGTTTTCCTTGATTCCATTTCCATATTAGCTTTTTGAGGTAATTATATAATTATTCTCTTAATTTCTTTCGTTTTGGTTTCCTTGACTATAACAAATGCTTTACCAAAACATAATTGAAGTTTCGTTGGTAATGACAATGCTTGACAACTTTCTTTAATTTGCGTTTATATCTACAACACACACATAATTCTATATATATATATATATATTATATAGAAATTGTCAGAAATAAAAACATATACATATACCATCACATTCAAATTTTAACGTAAAATATTTTAGGAGAATCTCGAAACCGAGATCGTCACGAGACGTGTGTCAAAAAGTTACTAACGTTAAACGACAAGAAAAAAAAAACAAGGAATATATGTTTAAGGAATTGGTCTTAATAATCTTAAACCTTCGTCTCTTTTTGTTTTAATTACAAAACCTTAGAAAAAATATTGGATTGCTTTTACCTTTCGGCTCAAAACCTACATGTCTTTTTTCTTAACTACTCGTCTTCTTCTCAGTTCTCACACATAATAAAAATATTTTTGGTGTTTTGTTTTACAAATATATATATTTTTAAATATATATAGTACTTTTATGTTCTTTATGCCTTTTAATACCAGATGGATATTTGTGTTCCCTCTAATGGAATTATTCTTTTCGTCTTCAACACTCTTCAACCAATTTGACCGTTCATATTCAAGTGGAGTTCGTACCATAAATTAGATTGTTTTCATATCATCCACCCTAATTAGTAGACCCTAGAACTATTGGACAGATAAATTTGTAATATTTATGTTTAAAACTCTTTTTACTATTTTAAATACTTTTAACAGTAAGGCTAAGATATTTTATCTTACTGTCTCTAGGATTTCGACTAATTGATTTATGTTTTTGGTACAATATTTTTTTTATTACAGAAACAAACTTAACATCACAAAGCCTGGACAAAACATACCAGCCTTAACAGTTCAGTTAAGGAGAGTTAGTCATGACAAGGTAAGAGTTATTCAACTCTTCTTATTTCACACATTTATATATATATATATATATATATATATATATATATATTTACGATATAATAAAGTTTTTGTTGGTTTTAAGGTGGTAGTTGATAATGGTATAATTCAAGTTACTTTCTCGAGCCCACAAGGCTTAATAACTGGGATAAAATACCATGGTATCGATAATGTATTGGACGATGAAATTGAGGATCGGGGGTAAGATTCTTTATTCTTTAACATAAAAGAGTTTGTAACACAACTTCTTTATACGTTTGGAACGTGTTACATTAAGAAAAAATAATACATACGAATGTATACTACTTTTTAATAATGTCCAATTGCATTTTTTTGATATATTGTTATGGAAATAGGTATTGGGACGTTGCCTGGTATGAACCGGAAAAGACATTGGAAGTTGACAAGTAAGTTTTCCAGACTCTTCTCGTCTTATTTTGTTGATATATTTTGCAGCCATTTTTATAACTATTTATGCTTAACATAATAATTCGATAAATTAACAGTTTTATATTTTTGTATGTGTATTTCGTAGATTAGAAGGAACTAAGTTTGAAATCATAACTCAGAACGAAGAACAAGTTGAAATTTCATTTACAAGAACGTGGACTATCTCCAAACGAGGCTCTTTGGTCCCTCTAAACGTAGATAAAAGGTACGTAGATCATGATAATTAAGAGATATTATGTGTATTTAAAAATTATATACAGTAAATTTCTTTATAAATTAATAATGTTGGAACCATAATATTTTATTAATTTTATAGTGATATTAATTTATCGTGAAGTTGTTTTTAGTTGTTCAAATTTTAGAAAAATATGAGTTGAAATAATTTAACTTAAATAAAATTAATATTTTGGGTGTTATAACTTGTGTAGTTGTGGACTTGAAAATTTTAATATTTAGAAAAAACTCTTTTGAAAATAAATAACAAAGACGATAAATAATTACTTATATAACGTTATAAATGATATTCATAGATTTAAATTTATGAATGACCTCAAATGTCGAATTTTTAACAGTAAGATTATCGAAATGAAATGATGTATATTTACAAGTTAAAAATTTACTGAAAATTTTGGCTATTTTATAACAAAGTTATATATGATAGTACAATACAATAGTCTAAAAACACAAGATAACAATTGTTTGAT
Organism: Boechera divaricarpa; assembly: GCA_026770425.1. Classification (NCBI taxonomy): domain Eukaryota; kingdom Viridiplantae; phylum Streptophyta; class Magnoliopsida; order Brassicales; family Brassicaceae; genus Boechera; species Boechera divaricarpa. Next base: position 1,796,562 of record CM049186.1, on the reverse strand, counting down.
ACAATAAAAGTTAGAGACTAGTTTTTACTATAATTCAATTATTATAAAAACATTAAAAGCATACATTATCTCATATGTAAATTTATATGATTATTAATTTATAATATTAATGGGACAATATATTTACATAGGGATTCTAAAAAAATATTATTTTATCAAAATTTTTTAAAAAATTTATTGGTCCGATTTGAGATCGGAGAATTTATTATTTTATAGTGTTTATTAATTTATAGAGGTTTTAGTGTATACTTCCAAAGTAAATAATTATAATCGAATGTAAATTTTGTTAAAGATATATTATTCGAAGTGGTGTCTCCGGAATATACATGTACGGTATTTTGGAGAGGTTAGAAGGTTGGCCCGACGTGGACATGGACCAAATTAGGATCGTCTTCAAGCTCAACCCAAAAAAGTAATCATACAGTTTACTAATTATATCTATAATTAAATGCCAATTTAAACTAGTTCATTTAGTAAAACTGTTTGTGATTTGTGGGATGAAAATTTCAGATTTGATTTCATGGCAATATCGGATGATCGGCAGAGAAGCATGCCATCAATGGCGGATCGAGACAATGCGAAGCAATTAGCTTACAAAGAAGCTGTTCTTTTGACAAATCCAAGGAACCCTATGTTCAAAGGAGAGGTATAAATATAATTAAATATACTACATCTAGACAATTTATAAAATGTTGTATTAGAGTGGAACTTTTAAAACAATTGTAGAACATGAGGGAGTGATATGGTGTGACGCAGGTAGACGATAAGTATATGTACTCAATGGAAGACAAAGACAACAATGTGCATGGTTGGATCTCATCGGACCCACCGGTTGGGTTTTGGATGATAACTCCGAGCGATGAGTTCCGTCTTGGTGGCCCCATCAAGCAAGACCTCACCTCTCATGCCGGACCCATCACCCTCTCCGTGAGTCCATTTATCATACATTTTAAAAAATATTTAAAAACTCCAAATCATGATAATCAATAATCAGGTTTTGATTGCTCATTCTCAATGTTCAAAACTTTCGTTAAGTGTTAATCATCAGATTTTATAGCATAATTAACTTATTTGTTTGATATAGTTACGATATATATTTTTTTGAAATTGTCAATAATATTGTTTCTTTAAAAATAATAATATTTTGTAGATGTTTACGAGCACGCATTACGCGGGAAAAGAGATGAGAATGGATTATAGAAATGGAGAGCCATGGAAGAAAGTTTTTGGTCCTGTCTTCGCTTATCTCAACTCTGTTTCTCGCAAAGATTCCACTCTTCGTCTATGGAGAGATGCTAAACGACAGGTTCTTTTGTCGTGTCACTCTATTGTATTGTGTAAAACATACGAAATTTTCTTATCGGAAACTTATATTTACATATATATATAATCGCAGATGGCTGCAGAGGTCAAAAGCTGGCCTTATGATTTTGTTACTTCAGTAGATTATCCTCTTCGTCATCAAAGAGGAACTATCGAAGGTCAATTCCTTATCAAAGACAGGTAAATAAGTTTATATTTTCTCTCTTTAAAACATAAATATTCTTTTGTGAAATAAATTTTTTTTTTTTTCATATTTACTTTGACCATTGTTTTAATCTTATTTTGCTTTGGATTATATAATGTTGTAGTTACGTGTCAAGATTAAAGATATATGGAAAATTTGCTTTTGTTGGTTTGGCACCAATTGGTGAAGCCGGTTCATGGCAAACCGAATCCAAGGTATAATAATAAAAATACTCAATACTTTATACAAATATGTATATGACACCTCTATTTTTTTTTTAATTGTTAGTAGTCTATTAATTTTTAATTTTCTTTTATTTTTGTGACAAAAAGGGGTATCAATTTTGGACGAAAGCTGACAGAAAAGGGAGTTTCATAATAGAGAATGTGAGGGCAGGCAATTATAGTCTCTACGCATGGGGTTTTGGTTTTATTGGAGACTATAAATATGAGCAAACCATTACCATCACGCCAGGTATTACACATACACACATATCCTACGTATAATTATCCATTTTGATCATAACTAGAGAAGCATACTTGATCTCACTTTTCACTAACAGATATAGATAAGTGATATCGAATCAATTTACTAGGTTTGGTTTCAGTTTTGACTTATGTATATAACTAAGAACGTTTTGTTTAGGCCTATTTTAGACCCACATAGATCATGACTAGAGAATCATGCTCTCAGTTTCTAATGCTGATTATTTGTTTGTGTTTGTTTACGTTTATATTTATTTTGGGGTGTACAGGTAGCGAGATGAATGTAGGTCCCATAGTGTATGAACCGCCAAGAAACGGTCCAACGTTGTGGGAAATCGGTGTACCGGACCGAACCGCTGGAGAATTCTATATACCGGATCCTTACCCTACACTGATGAATAAGCTTTATGTCAACCCACTTCAAGACAGGTTAGTCTTCTCATGTACATTTTTTATAGGTTTACGTATAAGTAGGAATTTTTAATTCCATTTTTTTGTCTTTACGTATAAATTCTTGGCTGAGTCCATTCGATTTGATTCGACTTAGTTTTGAGTTTGGTTATGGTTCGGTTTATATAAAACAAAAACTTATTGGATTGTTACATTCTTCATTTTTCTTTTTGGTTTGGTTATTTCATAGTTTTTGTTAAACATATATAGAAGGAAAGAAGTATAACATGCTCTGAATTTTAATTGGTTTGTTTTTTTGGTTGATTTTTTTCTGTTACGCTTTTTTAATTTGACCCTATTCAACAATCCTAATTATAAGCGCACACATTGATTCAGTCCAATTTTAACTAGTGCAGATTTAGGCAATATGGATTATGGGATCGTTACGCAGATTTATACCCTCAAAACGATCTTGTGTACACAGTGGGTGTGAGTGATTATAGAAGAGATTGGTTCTTTGCACATGTTACCAGGTAAATACATAACATAACTATATTTTTTTCTCCCTATATTAATGCTTATACTAAAAATTATATTATCTAATTATCTTTACATTTAACTATATAGAAACGTTGGAAACAATACATACCAACCAACGACATGGCAAATCATATTTAACCTGAAAAACGTGAACCGGGTCGGACTCTACACGCTCAGAATAGCTCTAGCCTCAGCTGCAGATTCCGAACTACAAATTCGGATTAACGATCCGAAATCCGACCATATTTTCACGACCGGTTATATCGGAAAAGACAATGCGATCGCGAGACATGGAATTCATGGGTTATATAGATTGTATAGTATCGACGTTGCTGGAAGTTTGCTAAATGTTGGTGATAATACGATATATTTAACTCAAACGAGAAGTATAGGACCGTTTCAAGGTATTATGTATGATTATATTCGTCTTGAAAGTCCTTTTAGAACTTGAAAAAGAAATCGGATAGAGTGAAAATAATTAATGTAGTGTAGAGGGAGGTTTAAATTTGTTCTTTTTAAATAAAGTTAGTTTTGTTTCATTTATTTCAATGTAATATGAAGGGGTTGTGCATGAATAATTGAATATAATAATACCAAATGTATTTAACGGTATATGATTTGTGCATTTTAGTTTTATGTATGTGTATAGAGAATGAAATCAACAGTTTTATGCATGTGTAAGGAGTAAATTTTCACATGACCCTCGCAACAAACTAATATATACTTTAGAACTCAAAATAATATATATATAAATATTAAAGATATAGTTAGGATCTATATTTGAAATATTGAATTTGAACATAGCCTATAATTATTTAGCCGGTCACATGTGTCTTTCTTCACCTACTAAGCTACTCACTACCGACTCTATAGTCTATATATATGTGCATATGCTCTTCGCTAGGGAACTCCATTTTATATAGGATTTTAGCGAAAATTTTCTATAAGTATCGGTCGTCAGTTTATTTTGAAGATTTTTAACTATATTATTAATAAAAAATCTTTTAAGTAAGAGATATTAATTAAAAAGTTTTTCAACTAAATAAATAATATAAAAAAAAATCCCTAAAGTAATGTTTGTCAACAACAAAAACAAATTTATTTCTTTTTAGTGCTGTCAAAATCTTAAAAAAAAAAACGCATGCTATTTTTTAACTTTTAGAAATTAAACCGAGCATATGGAAACAAATGAATAATGGATTTGATTCCAGATCAGTCCTGGAATCTTTGTTAGCTCTTATATATTACATTGCATGTAAAACAAAAAGGATCTATAGATAGAGAATGGGGAAAATAATAGGAATTGTATGGTTTAGTCTATATCTCTGCATGACCTTCGCACTCGGCGAATACTACTCAAAAACTCGTCCATTGACACCGAAACAAGAAGTGGTCACCAATCTCCATTTTTTCTTTCACGACACTCTCACCGCCCCAAACCCATCAGCTGTCCTCATTGCCAAGTCCACTCTCACCGGAGGAGACAACAACTCTTCTCCGACACCCTTCGGCTCTCTTTTCGCCGTTGATGACCCTCTTACCGTAGGACCGGACCCAAAATCCAAGCACATCGGGAACGCTAGAGGGATGTACGTCTCCTCTGGAAAACATGTCCCCACGTTGACCATGTATCTCGACTTCGGATTCACCTCCGGCAAGTTTAAAGGCAGTTCCATCGCGGTGTTTTCGAGGAATACGATAACGGAGAAGGAGAGGGAGGTCGCCGTTGTGGGGGGTCGAGGAAGGTTTAGGATGGCTAGAGGAGTGGCTCTACTCAATACATACTCCGTTAACTTTACCAATGGTAATGCTATCGTTGAGTACAATGTCACTCTCTATCATTATTAACAACATTTCTAATGTGATCATTTCACTTGGATAATAATTTAATACTAATAAAGGATAACTATATATTATGTGGTTTCGGATGCCATGCCTTTGAAAAATGTAAGAAAGCATTAGTATTCTAGTTCATACAGAGAATCATAAAGAGAATCACAAGAGATTAAGAATTTCTATATTCTCTTTAGTTATATTATTTATCTTGACCAGATCTTCTTCTTGGAGTCTCTCTCTTTCCCGACCGGAACTTCTTGTTGTTCTCTTTTAATAACTCTCTTATGAACCACAGGGACTTGGTTTGATGAACCAGTAACTGGTCTTGTTGGTCTGACTAATCTGGCAATCACTTTTGGTGGATCTGATTTTCTGATCCGTTTCTCCTTCATATGAGGATCATCACCATTGTTCTCTGGTTCGCCGCTTCTCGAGGCCCTCTTCTTTCTAGTCACCTCATTGAGATTTAAAGATTCGTGTCTTCTAGTCTTGAGACGGTTTGATGTTCTCAAGATGTTGTTGGATTCCATATTCTCATTGCCAAAGTTATCGTCTTTGAAGCAGGTTCTCACTTCATTAGGAGTAGCATTCGCAACATCAGGGAATTCTCTAGTTGTTGCCATTTGTTGTATATGCTGATCTTGCTCCTTTAGCCTCATCTCAAGTTCTTTAATCTGGAAAAGAACCAAAAAAATAAAACATCTGGAGATATTGGGAATCAGAAGCTCAAAAATCCTTAGGTAATACATGAAACGAACCTTCTGTCGTAGTAACACTGCTTCTTGGCTTTGCTCCTCTTTGTGTTTTATCTCCAACTCTTTAATCTGGGACACCATATCGAATAGAAGAGCGAGATGGTGAGAATTTAAAAATAAAAAGATGATAAGTTTGAGACTGAATCAGTCCACCCTAACCTTCTGTTGCCACACAAATGAGTTGCCTTCAGACTCTTTCAACTTATTCTCATAATCCTTGGCCTTCTGTTGCCACACAAGGGAATTGCCTTCAGAATCTTTCAACTTATTCTCAAGATCCTTAACCTGCAGGCATCATTTTAAGAAGTTTGGTAACTCTCAGCAAAACATAATGAAATTTATGTAACAATCAATATCGATCTCAAGAAACCTTCTGGTGGTAAGCTGCAGAGTCTGATTGGTGTCTCTCCCGGAGCTTACATTCTAGCTCCTTGACCTTTAATGGGAAAAATGATACCAGTTAGCCATAAAATGGTAACAGAGGAAATGTTAAGCAGAAATAAACAAGAGAACGAACCTTTTGCTGGAGATTGCTGCAAATCTCATCTCTGCTTTTTAGTCTTTCTTGGAGCTGTGTGTTTTGTTTTTCTGATTGGTTATTCAGTAAATCAAGCTGGCTTTCAAGTTCTTTGTTCTTTTCCTGGAGACTTCTGTATGAGTGGTCTCTTCCTTTGTTCTTACCTTCTAGGTTCTGTATATTCTCTTCCAATTTCTTTATGGATTCATCTTTAGATCGGCTTTCTTGCCTTGCTTTCTCCACCTTTAGAAGTGATATATGAAGCAATAAGGAAAAGCTGTGACACAATCCAGGAAGAAACAAAAAACTTGCAGAAGCCATACCATTGCTTTCATCTTCTGAATCTCACCGGTATCAACTTGCTTCCTCGCAGGACCCAACTCAACCCCTCTTACACGAGTTGCAAAGTTAAGTGAACTTAGAGTCTCACTCACATCATGCTCAGAGGGACTGATTTGCACAAACATCAGAGTCTTTGAGTCACCTCCTGCATCATTTTCACATACACACCAGTTTACCAAAAGCAGAGTGTAATTACGGATTGGTACATAAGAAAAGGTTATGAATATATTTACCCAGTGAGTCTTGAAGCAAATGTGTTAATTTTGAGTTCCTGAAAGTTTATAATTGGAAAGTGTTAAAAGCAGTAAAGGTATAAAGCTCCCCACAGAGATGGAGAGAGATAACTACGCAAATGATTAGACTAACCTGTATGGAATGTGACTACTCTTTGTTGCCAATGCATAAATCACATCCCCAAGAGCTGATAGCGACCTATTGATGTTCTGTGCTTCCTTCAGACGCTCACCTTGCGCGTCAGTCTTTGCCAACCTCTCACTTCCAGCTAAATCTACAAGCCAAAGCTTGCTTTTTGTGCAATCACCATTCATCAGGTTCTTTGCTTTTACCATTATAGAGAGCATGCTGCAAAGATAACTTACTATATTAAACAACCGTCATAATGTGATATAAAATGTGGGAAAGGCAAACAACAAACAAGATAGCAAGAGAGGCATATATTCCGAGATACCAGTGAGAGCGGCTGCTATGCTCATTCACATTATTGGATCCAACAGCTCTTGCATTGCTCCCAGCCTGAAGCACATTCCATACTTCATTTATATTTTCCACTTTTGCTTCTACTAATCCAGGAACATGATGGGATCCGTCAGAGGATTGTTTTATCTCCAACCTTGGTAGTAAAATCGAAAAAGATTAAGATCAAGCTCTGTAGAGAGTTTCTGTTTCAATCCCTGTGGTTTGGACTTAATTATGTAGAGAATTCTTACTTCTTTGATGCTGGAGATGTTGCCAACAAGTCTCTTATCTGTTCATTGTAGACCTCAAGGACACTAACCGATATGTTATATGAAATTGTCTCTCTCCTCTCTCTAGCAACTTCAAATAATTGCTCAACGGTTCTATAGTTGACACCCCTGTTCTGTGGAGTACCTTCCATTGTAAACGTCTTTCCTGTTCCTGTTTGCCCGTATGCAAAAATACAAACATTGTAGCCGTCTAGCACTGAGACAACCATAGGAGAAGCATCGGCAAAGACATCAACTGCAAGATCAAGATAGAAACTTTGTTAATTATTAGTGTTATTTATACTTCATGATCTAACTTAACCATGACATATTACACTACCTTGACCATCTTTGGGTGTATAAACTCTGTCAAACTTGAAACTTTTCTTGGAATTATTTCCTGTAATAACACCAAGCTCTCCATCTTTTGCTCCATCAAAGTCAACAATTGTGGCAGACTTAGTTGACGTCTCCTCCTTATTCAAAGGGCGGCAGCGACAAAAGACCCTAATATTGCCTGATATAAGGATGCTATCAGTAAATTATTAAATTATGATGTAAAGAAGCTAAAGCAAAATAATCTAAAAAGATAAGATTTATTGCCTTTAGTCTCTTGTATATGGTTGTACAGCTCCTTTCGCTTTGCTTGCTCTTCGCTGTACTTCTGCTTAAGATCCTCACACTGTGAAACTGTTTTTACGAGTTGATATATTAGTTCATCGAAGTGCCTTTATAAATCCCATCTTCAGAACCAAATGAGTGGAGGTAAACTCACCGAGTGCCTGAACTCCATCAACCATTTTATACAATTCCGGGATCCCTTCCACGCATTCGTGTGCTTCCTGTGATAGCTGAGATTGTTCCCTTTTCATTATCTGCATAGCAACATTTTCATAAATTCCATAAAACAGTATTTTTTAAAATGTATATTGCAGAGAGACTCTTGATACAACAGTATTTAAGGAAATACACGGATACCTCTATTTTCTCCTGTAGAGTATCAAGTGCAGTGGCCCAATGTCTCTTGTCATTCTCATACTTGCTAGTGATACTCTTCAAACAATCAGCTTGTGTTACCACAGTTTGGTCTGTTTCAAGTAAGCACCGAATCAAAAGCAAGAAAACCTCCGTCAAAAAAAAAGATAACAGTAACAAATTTGGATTGACATTGATGGGAATTTTCCCACTTTCACCCACATGTCAGATATGCCAAGTTCTGCATTACCTAGAGAGCGTGCCTCGAACATCTTATTGTCAAGTTCCATCATCACTTTCTCTAGTTGCTCATTGGCAGAGGTCAGTGACATCCATGCTTCGTGGCACTCATTTGTCTTATGTTCGTATCGTTCAGAAAGCTCTGCTATTTTCTTCTCATACTTGTCATGAGCTTTGGCTCGCATAAGCCTCTTCTGCTCAAATATCAACATAAAGAAGAAGAAGCTCAGGTAATCCATAACATTAATATTTTTAGAAAATAAGAGCCAGCAGGCTAGTTAAACAGTACCCGTCTAGGAGAAATCTCTATTTCGGTAGCACAATTCTCACACTTAATATAGTCTTGTGATGTCTTTGGAACTGTAAAGTAATGCAACGAATGAGTTGGAAACTGAAAACTCTGAGATTCCCTTAACAAGTTATAATAAAAGCAACCACAAGAGAAGAGCCATTACCTGAAACCTGTGGCGCTTTCCTCAGACAAATCCCGCAAACCACTGGACTTCCATTTATTCCTTCAAACCTTACCCTAATCAATCCATCATCCATTACCATGACCCTTAAGTCAACCAACAGGAGTGGCCTGTTTGCACCAACAACCGAGAAGATATCGAACTCAGCTAAGACCTGAACATAAGAAAAATACTTCTTTCAGCATTACACAAATTCTTAATTCATAACTACATAAAAACACCATCTTCAATTGGTCTACTTGCCTTCTCATCTTGAACATAGACATTAAAAACCCTTATCCCCTTAGGTCCATTGGTATTAATAATCTCAGCGAAATGGAAATCGATCAAGTATTCTCCTGGAAGAAGATTGTTTAACCGGTAGCAAAAGTTCCCAACACGTGCTGACTGGTAAATGAATGGGTAGTCTCCAGCTTCAACTATAGACTCCTCTGTTCTCAGCACATCCCCTCCTTCGAAATAAGTGTCTCTGAGGATATTCAGTTCAGAATCTAATACCTTTGAATCACCTCCTCCAGCATTTATGAACATAATGGTCTCATCTGCTTAACACCAATAACAAAAATGATAGCCTAAATACATAACTTACCTTGAACTTTTTAGGTTCACTAAATTAGAAATTGAAATCGAGAGTGAGAGAATCGAACCTATGCGATTAGGTCTAGTGAAACCAGTAGGTACGAGTCTTGAATTAGGATCACACACCATGGAATCGCCCAAAGAATCGTCACAGTCATCAACGCAAGTATCTCCTATCTCTAATTTATCTGTTGCATCACTAACGAATTCAAAATTAGGAATCTCCGGTGAACAAAGTGACGTTACATTTGGATCCACGGGAACTGTTGCGTCGATCTGAACATCTTCCATTGTAGAAATCGAAACGGTTTCTTTTAATCCCAGAAAATAAAATCAACACCAAAATCCCAAATGGTCTGCTTCGATTTCACAGAAGCCCAGAAGCCTTCGTCGTTCTTCCTGCTCAATCAAGGACACGATGTTACGACAGATCTCGATATCTCGAATCAGGAAGAAACATGAATCGTACCTGTGAAACACAAAGAGATCAAAAGCCTTGAAGATAAAACCTGGAGGAGTCAACCAAACCTCAACGCGGCTTCTAAGTGAACTTATCGGAGAAACGAAAAGGCTAAGAATCGATGTGCGAGTTTAGATCTTTGCTGAGGTGCGAAGATATCTTCGTCTCTTATCGGAGAAGGCTAAGTGACCTTATCGGAGAAGACAGAGGAGAACGAGTAACGAGAGAAGAAAAGATGAGAAATTAGAGTTAGGGATTGGGGATTTTTAGCAAGACTTAGAATCTAGGCGAGACTTAGAGGAATATTTGATTTTCCTTTTCTGCTTTTCGTGTTTAAAATTTGAATCTCTGAAGACGACCGTTAAAGATTATTAGTGTTACCTTTAGATGAACTTTGTAAAGTTTACATTGGGCCTCTTTTCCTCTTAAAAATGGGCCATAGTCCGTATTAATTTTAACACAAACCGACAAAACCAAACCGGTAAAATGATAACGTAAACCGGTATAGGTAATGATGTGGACTGAATTCTTGAGCAGAGAGGGTGTTGTTTTGACTGTTGGGTTAACTAATTGTCTTAACAGAATCTTCGAAATGAACTTTCGTAATTACAATTAGGATTAGGAGAAGATACTTTTTAAACCTGATTTGAGAGTTGCATAAACTTGGACATTTTTGCATTTGGTGATGAAATGATCTTCTTGTACTTACTTTGAGGTAAGTGCAATGTATGTATTCTTCAATATACAGCATGAAGAAGCAGATCAAACAAAAACACTACACTAACTTCTAACAACTGTTAGTTTTCAAAACCAGTCGCAAAAAAAAAAGGCAGGAGTTTTACCATATATATGGATTAACTAACACAAAATGAAACACCCAAAACTAGCTGCTAAACGCAATCATTGATCAGCAAGGATTGACCCGATCAAAGACATTGATGCGCGGGTTTGCTCAGGACTACCAGAGATTAAGACCGTCGCTTCAACTCCTGTAGGATTCTTTACATCCACTCTGGCTCCTGAAATCTATCGGTTTGCAAAAACCCATCAACTTCATCGTCTAACATCTAAAGGGATATATATTAACAGAAGGTATGATTTATGTACCTGTCGTAGATTATCCAGACCGGTGCCATCTCTGCCATAGAGTGAACCAAGAGCATCTTTCTCGACCATTAACTCCAAGGTAACGTTTCTCAAAGATACACCTTTACATCTGCTTCAAAACAAAAACCAACTCTGTTTTATTCACCGAGAATTTTGTTAACAAAATGGATCCATTGTTCTTCGCAAAAAACACACCGTGGTTGTGAAGAAGAGACGTCTCCATTGCTAGATATTTGAAGTTGTTTCATTCCCTGTTTCAAGTCATCCTTCAGCAAACTTTGTGGAAGTGTAGAGCCTTTGAATTCATCCACCACTTTAAGGGCCTTGGTGTGCATTAAAGAATCGACCGATTTCATTACTTCTGCGCCGCTTCTGACCATCTTCATGTCTTGTTCACCATCTGATGATAGCGAGAGAGAATCACCTCTGCTTGCGTTCTGCGTTTTTTTCTTTATTAGATGGAAGCAATTAAACTCTAGTCTAGCTTGGAGGAAAGAAACACACTTACTTGTTGTGATGGTTGAAGATTATATATCTGGCTTGTTCCTGCACTTTCATATGGATTACTAACTCTAGCTCTCATTTCTCCAAGGACCTTCTTTGGCAATAGGTTTTCCCGTAATTTAGACGAAACATGAGTCAAGGCCTTCTGTACATGACTATACTCTCCCTTAATCTAAAAACAATCAGAGAATTAAAAGGAGCAAATCTCGGTTAATTGCGCAAATTTGCTCATCTCTAAGGGAAAAAAGCTTACACTGATTACAAGAAAACACGCACTCACCTCAATCACCACTTCATTTTCTGAGATCCACTCTAAAATCTGGTCGCCTACTGGAATCTGTACATCAGCACCAGTTGCTAAGATTGCTTCTCTGTTTCTGTTTCCGATTAAGCTATTAGCAAACTGTGATGGTACCAATAACTTAGCATTCACCAAAGCACCATTGTGCAATCCCGGACGCAGACCTTTCTCAATATCAATCTCAACAGATCTTGCAAAGACAAGAGCCAGAGCATTCTGTGCATGAGAGTACCGTGACTCGAGGTTCTAAACAAATAAAACAAACCGAATATGATTAAATCAACGAAGAAACGCAGATAGGCATGTAGCAGCGAGCATGAGAGTAAAACCTATACCTCATGTGCGGAAATGGTAACAACTCGTTCACCGGATACTTTTAAAGGAGCACCAATCGAAATAGAAGCACCTGTTTCACTCTGCAGAGCTCTGATAATAGTTCCTTGTTTCCCAATAATGCCTCCAGCTGCAACACTTGTGTAGATCATCTTGAACACAACTTTTCGTTCTGTATTTTTTGAATCGTGAAATCTGTTTCCTTCTTCATATGGTGATGGTAAATGTCGATTCGAAGCAGCAGTTTCTGAAGCATTAGGCAACGAAGAATGCAGGTTTGGGAAAAACTCAGAATGCGGATCCTCCGAGTTTCCATCAGTAGATGACTCATAAGGTTTGCTGCTGAGCGGCAGTGGATACCCGTTGAGAGGTGGATTATTTTGAAGACAAGACGATACCATAACTAGTGCCTTCTTCACAGCCAAGACATCGCCACTAATCTAACACAAAGAAGTGACATTCACAAATCAAAAACCAAAATACCAAAACAAATTTATCAACATTTTCGTCTTTCTATTTATATTTTTAACATGATCATAGTTTATAGCGAACTTACTTTTCAAAATGTTTTGAATGTTCAAAAATAGCGGATTCACATTCTACATTCATCACCAAAATGTTACTGCTTCTACTTCTACTTCTACTTCTTCAACACTAAAACATTCTCACATCTTTATCTACCAATATCACTTCCATTATCATAAATCAAAGACCAAAAACCCAGAAAATATTTCAAAAAGCTAAAGACTTTAACTTTTAGTTTTACCCTAACAATTTCAAATTGATCAGAGAACAAAGAACTTACCTGAATGAGTTCATCACTGTTAGTACCACAAATCGGAGGAGGCAAAACCCTAATCACAGCACCAGAATTTCTCCGCATCCACTCCACATTCTTCCCACCCAAACCCAAAACAGCACCAATCTGATTCCGATCAGCCAAAATCCCACAATAAGCTTCTTCATCCTCACCATCAACGACTCCGCCACCATCCTTCGTCGCTAAAACCACCCAAGATCTCTCCAAAACCCTAATCAACGCCGTCTGAGCAGCAGACACTTCACACGTCACCCAATCTTCGTGTTCCCCGCCGGAGAAATCTCCGACTCTATCAGTCAATAGAACGCTTTGATTAACAACGGTGGAACCAACGATGAATACAACCCAGTGATCGGAGCCGTTAACCGGAGATTCGCAATGGATTTTAGTACCGGTTTCACGACGGAGCTTTCGAAACGACAGAGCCATTCGAACCGATGATACCACCGATTACTGACGCGTGGCAGATTACTCGTATCGCTGTCTCGTCTGGTAACACGTGTATCACCGGACGCCGTTTCGACACGGCGGTTGTTACTCCACGGCGGTTATTCATGACGGCGTGATTTAGTGAAAACGCCTCTTCGCTGAAGTCATGATGAAGTAAGCGGGAACGAGAAAACGCTAAAAGATCAGTTTATAGGAACGAGTTAAAAAAAGGTAAAACAATTAAAGTTTATAAGTTTTTCTAACGTAATTACTCCAATGGAACTATATCCAACAATTAAAGGTTTAACTAGTAACTTGAACTCCTTCAAATTCAATTTGATGTTTTCTTTCAATAACTCTTTTCCTTTTAGGAAAAAAATATCTACTTTCGTGTTTGTTTATATAAAAAATATATAACACATATATTATAAAAATATATATATTATATTTTAAAACTTTATTTTGATACCAAAAAAAAAACACGTATGAAGAATTCAACCCCAAAAAAACATTGTGTGGATATTAGCAACTTAATTTTATAAATTTTAGTTGTCTTTTTTTTTTTGGTCAACTTGAAAATTATTGAAAACAGAAGGGTTCGATATTACAACAGAAACTTATAAGCCAAACAACACAAGCTCATTTGTTTCTTCTATAAAACCAAACTAAACCCTGAGAGACTTTCAGAAGCAGCCTGTGTTTCTTAACAAAGAAAACAACAGAGACTAAAACACCCAAAAGACAAGATCAAGACCTTTTGCCACAAAGATCTAAACCTTAAGGGTACCTGCAACAACAACAAGTCTAAACCACCAACAGATTCAACAAGTATCACCAAATACTCGGAAAACTTCAGACAAAGTAGTTAACTAAATCTGTCTCCAAAGTTGTCTTTATTCTAGTTTTTTTTTTTTTTTTTGGGGTTAAATTATCAAATCAAACAATAACAGAGAGAAATGAGGCCAAACCGGATAGGATTTGGATTGTGTTCAGTGAGTGACACGTGGGGGTTGGTTTGCTGAACATTCAATTCCTCAACAAGGATCGCAAAGCGTCCTCACATCCGCCTCCGATAACGGTTTACACTCCATCAGCTGCTCGATCTGACGGTCCAGATCTCCGTTCGACGGCATCTTGAAAAGCCACCACCGATCCTATATACTGACAGATGGAGGAGGAGGAAGAAGATGAATCGGCCAGGCTAAGATGTTGGAATCGGAGATCAAATCCTAGCTCTCTGGTCTTCCGTGTTCAGCCTCTCTCTCTCTCTCTCTCTCTCCTGGCTGAGAAAAAATGGATATTTGTGTAAAATAAAAATGTGGGCAGTCCAAAGAGACAGACAAAAGTACAAATGTTTATGACCCGGTTTAAGTTCGGTTTTCCTGCTTGTTATGAACTTTTGATTGTTTTTTTTTTTTAATTGGTCTAAACAAAATTTTAGAATGTTTTCTCTGTTTGATTCGTTGGTTTTACGTTTATAGGACTCTCTCGCAGTTGCATTAGCTAGACATTTTATATCCGCAGTATTTGTTTTTTATTGATGCGGTCCCAATTACAATCTTAGAAAAGTTTTACACAATTGTTTCCATAAGTAAACATTATATTTCACCAAAAAAAAAAGTAAACATTATATGTCTTTCTTCGTTGACTTTGTTTCTTATATATATATATTCATCCTCATCACTGCCATCTCAACATTCACATTTTTCTTCCCAAAAACCATAGTTTTGAGAGGAAAGATAAGTGGACAGATCCACAAGGATGTCCAAAACTTTGATTTAATTGGAACGAAAATGTCATTAGGAAAAAAAACATGTCGTTATGGGAAAGTTTTTAGGATTTTCAGCGAAGGGAAAGAGCAAAAGTGGAGAGGATGCTCCTAAACACGAAGAAGGCCATTCTTGGTTCGGTGCCAAAATAAATATAAAAAGAGCCAAAGACTCTTAGTCGATATATTATCAGTTTAGTTTCTTGGTTCGGTGCGATCAATTCGTAGCGGTTTGTCTAGTTGATCCAAGTTCGCATCAGTAGCACCTCTGCCCTTGATTGGTTTTACAATCTTGCTTGATGTCGTTACTCATAATAAGATATATTATTACAGTATTAAAAAAAAAATTGTGCAACACTTGACACTATAGCACATTCAGCACCAATGAAACTTGACCATTTCAAAACATCAAATTATTATTTATTGATTATCTTTACAACACTTGTCAAATTCGATTATTATAACTATCATAAGTTCATTCAAATTGACCCCCCGGTTAGATCAAGACTTCATGTCAAAAGTTAACGATGAGCAACGAGATAATCCAAGAATGAGTCCACATAACGATCTTGTCTATCCATGTCTCCAAACACTCCCTTCATCTCCTTCACATTCTCTCTATAAATCTTCCCCTCATCTTCCTCCATGACCAATTTTAGTGACTTCGCAACACTTTCTTTAGTAAAGAAACCTTCTGTCTCATCCATATACCCAATTTTCTTCTCCTCGATTACTCTTGCATTCAATCCTTGGTCGTACACAAAAACCAGCATTGCCATCGGTTTAGCAAACCGGACAGCTTCAATTATCGTTCCCCAACCGGGATGAGTCAGAACCAAACCGATCGAATCATGGCTCAATGTTCTCAATTGCTCAACCCAACCTCTACACACCATTCTTCTATCCGCCGTACGCTCTTCGAAACCTTCCGGAAGGTCGACCGGCTCGGTATCCCACGGACCACGACGAGTCTTTAACACCCAAAAGAAAGGTAAACCGGAAAGCTCTAAACAAAGAGCAATCTCATTCAGCTCCGACTGACTCGGTTTAGCTTCTGAACCGAAAGCTACGTAAACAACGAATTTAGCTTTCCGTGAGTCCAACCACATTTTAACAGTCAGCCACGTGTCGGTATCTTCAAACTTTTCTTCCGGTTTAGGTGGTAAAACTCCCACCGGTATAACCGGTTTCCGGTGAAGATCTTGTATAAGTCCTAACCACTCTGCTTCATATTCGTAACAGCTCCGTACGGCGATGACATCACAACCGTCGATCACGCCGCCGACACGGTGGATGTCGGGGACATTGTGGATGTCGGGGACATTCCCTTCGGTGGTTTCCGCCATGAATCCTTTGAAAATGTACCGGCATTCGAATAATTTGAAAGCTACCGAAGTTTCGAACGGAACCCACTTAGGCGGCTTCATAAAATCCGCCGGAGAAGTACGGTTGTAACATTCGTGTCCCTAAGTCGTCCTCTCGAGTTGTAATTGTTTTATGTTGTTGTGGTGATGAACCCTCGGGATAATTGTATTTTGACGTTGATTATTAATATGATGATGTTTATGGATTGATGGCGGATCATAATACATGATGTGGTATTTCATGTAATGAGTTGTCGAGTACATGATGGGGGATTTCATGTATCGACGGGGCGACATATGATGGGATATTTCATGTGTCGCGGGATTGAGCGAAGTATTCGTTCCGTCTTGGTTCGGGGATTTTTGGGTTTACGTCAATAGATCCTACTATGTGGTCGGGTCGGTAGAATTATGTGATGTCTAATTCTATCGACGGGTCATTAGGATTATGGGTGATTTAATCCTAATGACGGGTCATTAGAGTTATGTGATTTTTAGCTCTAATGACGTGGGTTGGGATTATGGGCGATTTAATCCTAACCGGGTGGTTTACCGATTAGGATTATGGGTGATTTAATCCTAATAGACGGTAAACCAGGGGTGAGATACCAGTGATATTGGTTCTCACGGGGACTTAGTATATTAGGATCCTGGGCGATTGGATTCTAATGTACTAAGTCGTTTGACGACTTAACTCGTTCGAATCCGGAGTTGATTGGATTTCGACGGGTTAGTCGTTGGGTGACCACATAGAATTTTACGATGTAGACCCGGGGTGTTTTGAACCGAGTATGGAACGGTACCGAGCTTGATTGGTGGCCCTAGGGGCGGGAAGTGAGGTGAAACGATCAAAGGATTGATCGTTGTTGAGGAATCCCGAGTGGTTCGGTTTAGCGGAATTATGCGGTAATTCCGGGCGTTTGGCGGAAATTAAGGAAATATTTGGAGACGGGGTGAATGTCTCAAATATTTTGGGATAGTGGACGGAATTACTAAACCGTGTGGAGAGGAATTAAGAAAGAATTTAATCGTTGCGGTTTAGTGGAATTGGGTCGGTTTGGTTTAATGGAATTAAACCAACATATACATACACATATATGTATACCAAAAAAATAGAGAACGAGAAGAGAGAAAGAAAAGGAGAAAGGAGAAAGAAAGAAAGGAAGAAGGAAGGGAAGAAGGAGAGGGAGAGAAGAGGGGAAAGAGGTGGAAAAGAGCAGAGTTTTGGTGTGCATTGAGAGGTCCGATCGACCAAACAAGAGAGCTCGGTCTGAGCTGAATTTTGGTGGGTAAGTTCTTCCATCTCTTGTGTATTTGTCTACCAAATTTCGCCGAGAATTGGTGAGTAGTTTAGGAGTTATGAATTTTCTCCCTAGACTACTCTGTTTTCGAGTTGTAGCAGCGGGGTGAGATTGAGTGAAGGGTTGAGCACTCAATTCTCATTTGTTTGGACTGAAATTTGGTAGATAGGTTGTTGAGGGGTTGATCTTAAGTATCACCAAAGGAATTGTGAAATTTGGTCCGTTTTTGAAGAGAGGAATCCGAGTTTTGAGTTAGGGTTTTGAGTTGTGAGTTGTGCTTAGTTGATTAAAGTGTTTGTTGGTCTCTTGCTAGGAAAGAGGTGATATTTTTGGTTGAGTTGGAGCCAAGAGGTTCAAAGGAAACAAGCGTAAGGTTTGGAATTGTCAAGGACGGGTCGTCAAACCGAGGTGAGTGCGTGACCGTGGTCCGTATATATATAATCATTGATTTCGTGATTGTTGTGTGCTTAGGAACTAGACCATTGGGTGTGAATCATGGTTTAGCCATGTTGTGTGAGTAATGGAGCTCTATTACGGTATGTGTTTTGGTTATGGTTATTCTTAAGTACATTTCGGTTGCGTTAAATATTTGATTGTATGTGTTCATGGCCGTGAGACGGAAGGACCGCCTCACTAAGCATTATCAATGCTTACGCGCCTCTTTTGGTGCAGGTAAGGACAAAGAAAAGACTTAGATGTGGAGCGCGTGGAACCAAGGCCGAGGAGAAAGGATGATTTCGGGGTTGAAGGTTTTCGGTTTTGATTTCTTCTGTTCTTGTGTTTATATTAAAGTTGGTTGATGGAAGCTTAATGGTGTGTCCAAGTGGGTTATGTAAGATTGTTTAGAATGCCTAAGTATTGTAATGGTTTATCTTTAGTTTTGGATGCAAGTTGCTTGATTGAATTGTGTTGGGCGCAGGGCAAGGTGATCGATCGATCAAGGGCCGATCGATCGATCCAGTATATCAGTTAAAGCGTCTAGAAATTTCTAGGGGTCCGATCGATCGATCAGATTGGACGATCGATCGATCAGATTGGACGATCGATCGATTATTAAGGCCAAATTTTGCCGTATGGGTTGTTGATCGACGGAGAGTCGAAGTGATCGACCGATCAGTTGCGGATCGATCGATCATGGGGTGACGATCGATCGATCCGGAAATCTGATTTTCGCCGCAAGGTCGTTTGATCGACCAGAGTTCTCGTGAACGATCGGTCAGGGTTCCGATCGATCGGTCAAGTTTATTGATCGATCGATCATGTGTAGTCGAGATCGATCGATCCAAAGGGAGATCGATCGATCCTCTCATTTTTCCTTACGCCTTTCGGTAAATCTTAAATTGTTAAGTTAGGCTTGATTAGCAAGAAATGTTTAACTAATATCGTTAGAAACGTATTTGAGAAAAAGTTTTAAAAATTTCGTATTTTCTCTTATTTCTTCGGGGTAGGTTGTGTCAACGGTATTCTTTGAACCCCGGCGGTTTAAGAATCCCAAGAGTTGCGCCGTTAAAAGCGCTAAAGAATCCGGTTTTGATTCCAAGGCGGCGAGAGATTGGAGGAAGCCAATACGCCGCGAAATCTTGAAGAATCCAGTCTGGTTTGGAAGATTCAAGAAACTCCGTCACCAGAGATTTTAATCCGTCTAAAGCGATTTTTAAGTAAGAGATGAGTTCAAAAGGCACGTCGGTGGTGGCTTCGCCGTCCTTTGGGAGTTTGTTGTCGCCGACGGGAAGTGGAAGCTTGACGAAGTTAATGGCGGAGGAGAGATTCTCCGGCAACCGTGGGAGGAGGCGGTCGATGTTACGTGGAGTGGAGATGAAAGAGACGGTGTGACCCTTTTGAGCGATGAGCTTGGAGAGCTCTAAATATGGAACCATGTGACCAAAGGCTAACCATGGAAACATGGCCACGTTGAGCTTTGTTCCATCTCCATCGTTGTCTTTGACGTGTGTCATTGTTACTTGTGATACCGACGCTTGACTATCTTATTTTAGACGTAAGATGTTGTGGGTAAGATGAACGGCTGAGATTAAGTTAGGTTAGTAAGATGAACGGTTGAGATTAAATTACGTTGGTAAGATAAAACTGTAAACATAACATATTTATTATACGGTATACTGTATACCCCACATCTTTTTTTTTTTTTCTTTTACTTCAAACATAACATATTTATATTAATACTTCAAAACATAGGATGTTTCTCCTGATCCACCCATGGTAACAACTAACAACCATTATGGGGGTACACCGCAACCCAAAAAGTAAATTTACACATCGAAAATGTTTTGTTGAATTTTCTAAATGAACATAAATGAGCAGAGTGTCTTTAACCAACAAAAATTGATGTTAAGATATAGAACTTGAATTTAATGCTTTCTTGATTTCAAATGTTGTAGGTCATATTTATTTACCTGTTAGCAGCGACATGCGACCCACGACAACAATCAGATGTCGTTATTAAAACTGTTGCTGCAGTGAGACTGGTCACAGTGATTTGTCGTTGGATTGTTCGTTTGCATATCACGGCGATTGATTGTTGCAATTTTTAATTAAATTTATGAAATATATGTTTTAAAAATTTGTATATATTTTTCATCACTTCAGTTTTTTAATTTAACTAACAAAAATCTCGTATATATTTTGTAAAGCAAACAAAAACTGTAAAACTAAATCTACAATCATAAATTAAAAAGCCATAAATAATAATACTCCTAATAAATTCATAAACCAAAGTGAAAGAAAAAACACAACAAATAACAAACCAAAATAAAAGTCATAAAATTCAATCTACAACTAAAATACTAACTAAAACATATAATAGGGTATCTTTGTCGCAAGCTTAGTGCTTAGATGCAAAAATCAAAATAGAAGAGAAAAAATTGAACTTAGGGTTGGGTTATTTTGTAGTATGTTTGTCATTTACATAATTTTAGTTGCATAATTTAAACAGAGTCGTTAAAAATTTTCAGCGAAAAAATTTTGTGTCTCGAGTCGCAGCGACATGTCGCACCGATTAGTCGCAAGTTGCTAGTTGCTACAATAGATAAATGAACAATAATAATTTGTTGCAATCGCGAATCACAAAATGCTGCCACAGGTAAATGAATAGAGTCTAGTCTATTAGAAATTCATGTTTAGAAAATTGAATACTAGTCTTGTAAGTGTATGTGTAACTGGTTGTTAGACATAATATAAGTTGTTACAAGATCAAGAGTTAAGGTTCAAGGTAGTACAAGAAGTGTAACAAGAAAAATGAGTTTGATCAAGAGCGATGAAGTGGAACAGAGAAGAAAGAAAAACTTATGTGGTTATGGGAGTGCAAGTTTTACTTAGTATAGGAAAGAAGCATGATGTTGCTGAAACAAGCTGGAAGCTATTCTAGTCGGAAAAATTGTCAGCGTATGATAGTAGCTGATGTGGACTCGGTGAATGATAGTAGCCAACGTGGACTCGGCGAATGATAGTAGCCAATGTGGACTCAGTGAATGATAATAGCTGATGGGCCTTAGCGAATGATAGTAGCTGATGGGCCTTGGAAGGCTCGTGGATCTAACCTAAGATTTTGATCTTGGAACATATAAATAGATCGAGGTGGTGACAGAAAAACTCACGCACCTAGAGTTTTATTGTGAGAGGCACACATGTGTGTGTGGTGTCGTCCCACCAGACAAGATGCGTTCTGTTGGTGGTTATTGTGGAGCTATACTCGTCAGAGAAGACAATGAGGTAGTCTCCTTAATTCATCTAGATAAGAATGATATGCACGGGTATGTGTTGGATATCATTGGCAATTGTATTTTACGTTTTTATGCTAGTGAATTGTTTATGGACTAGGTCCTGGAGATGTAGGTTAACCGAACCCCGTTAACAAATCTCTATGTCTCATCTACTTTATGCGCTTGATTGTTCGTTACGTTTCTTCACCTTGTAAATCTAGGATAAATCGGGTTTTTCAAGTCTGACTCTTATGATTTGAATTTAAAAACAATGCTTAATTAGATTATATATATTTTTAATTGATATTTACTCATTGCTTGTTTCGTTATTTATTATCTTGTTTTCTTTTTACTCAGAAAAACCCACAAAACTATTATTTTATTTTAGCTTTACTTTATTTTCGCATATTCGTAATATGTTTTTAATTGGTTTTTGTGGTTTTGATTTTTAAAACACTATTGTGATTTGCTGTATACCTAAGTTATTATTCTGCATTCTTTTTTTTTTTTGTATATTTGTGATCAGTTCCGAAGAAATATGAGAGAATTTGTCGAAAATAGAAAAAGTTAAATCCTTTGATGGATAAAAAAAAAAGTTACGAAAGAAAAATAAAATAAAATAAAGGTTTAATCTTCCAAGGGTTCTGTGTAATTGGAAAATCATTTTAATTATAATTGAGTGACAAAAAAAAAAATATATTATATATATAATAATGGGCTAGTTTTGTTAGGCCCATAATCTGATTTCGTCAATACAAATGAAGAAATGTCGAGAAAGAAAAAAATTGGAGGTGCGGGGAATCGAACCCCGTGCCTCTCGCATGCGAAGCGAGCGCTCTACCATATGAGCTACACCCCCAATTGTGATAAAGGCATTATGATATATGTATATATAAGTTCATTTAGAAAAACAAAACTTGACCAACTTGCTTTACATGTGTCTCCTCTACTTTGGAAAATTTTGTTCCCGTTTTCTCAATTTCTTCTTCGTATCGATATGGCGAATTATGAAACGTTACTCGATCAGCTGAAGAAGGAGATTCCAGTGGATGAGGAAGAATCTCTGGTTTTGAATCGAGACTCGAGCGTTGGTCTTGTCATCGTTGACGTTGTTAATGGCTTCTGCACAATTGGCTCCGGCAATATGGTTTGGTTTATACACTCTTTGATCTTTTCAATTTGATCTAAATTCTCCAAAAAGTTGTGACATTGGTTTTTTTGTTTCTTTATGTCTTCCAAGTGTTTGTGATAATGCCTCAGTCAAGCTGTTTGACTTATGATTTTGCAGGCTCCAACAAAGCATAACGCACAGATATCGAAGATGGTGGAGGAAAGTGGAAAGCTTGCTAGAGAGTTCTGTGATCGGAAATGGCCTGTTTTTGCGTTTATTGACTCTCATCATCCAGATATTCCTGAGGTTCCGTATCCTCCTCATTGTATTATAGGAACTGAAGAATCTAAACTTGTTCCTGGTATTGTATCTTTGTCAATGTTCTTGTTAGGATTATAACTAGTGAAGACTGTGTCTTGATTTCTTCTTCTGGTAATGTTTCAGCTCTGCAGTGGCTTGAAAGTGAGAATTGTGTCACTCTTAGACGAAAAGATTGTGTTAATGGGTTTGTGGGTTCGATGGAGAAAGATGGTTCTAATGTTTTTGTGGATTGGGTTAAGGAAAAACAGATCAAAGTGGTAAGTTTTTTTTCTTGATGATCTGATTAATTATGTTGAACAAGTTCAGTGCTTTTAGGCATATCTTTAACTTACTTGATCTTCCCTCTGTTTTGGGGATCTAAAGATTCTGGTTGTAGGTATCTGTACAGACATATGTGTGTTTGATTTTGTGGCTGCTGCACTCTCTGCTCGAAACCACAGTGTTCTTCCTCCTCTAGAAGATGTGGTAGTGTATTCGCGTGGCTGTGCTACTTTTGACCTTCCTCTTCATGTTGCAAAAGACATCAAAGGCGCTCAGGCTCATCCTCAGGTATTATTTAGAAAAGTTTGAGGCTTCTGAAATTAGCACTTTTCTAGTGACCTAACACTTTTGAATCGGCTCATCTTCTTATTCTTCTGTTGTGTTTCTTTTCTGTGTCAGGATTTGATGCACCATGTAGGTCTATACATGGCTAAAGGAAGAGGGGCTAAGGTAGTCTCTGAAATTTCTTTTGAGACTTATAATAATATCTCATAACACATTTCTTAATCTCCAATATTTCAGTAAATTGTTGACTATGCCTCTATTTTTCTTGTAAAATTGTTCATGAAGCTTGTTATCTGATGAAAAATATTGGAGATCAACTCGTGTAACTGTTTCATAATGAAAAATAATATGATATCTCATCTTTCTAAATGAAATGTCTGTCTGATTTTACAGAGAGTTTTTGAGAACTAATGGCTCATAGATTCTTAGCATAGTCTCATAGGATTGTTGCAGAAGTATTGTCTATTTTCATGAAACTTGTTCTCTGAAAATCAACTCTTGCGTTACTGTTTCAGAATGAACTAATGAAATGTTCAGTCTGATTATACTCTTGGGTTTTTTGGGAGATAATGGCTCTTAGAGTCCTAGCATTTCTCGTAAGATTGTTGGAGAACTATTGTTTATTTTTGTGCCATAATGAAAAATACATAAAATCACCAACTCTGTTTCTTGTAATGGTTCTGAACATACAAATTTTGATGAAGAAAAAGAAAATGTAAAAAGCCTGAAGTCATTCCTCTTGCTTCACCAGTTACAAACTGTGAACAATCTACGATAGTCAAAAAGGATATAAAACCAACACACAAAACTATTGTTTCAATCTCGCAAACCAAAAAGAAGAGGGAATGGGGGGGATAAAAACGGGTTGATCTCCCCAAAGAAATACAGGTAAAAAGGATATAAATGAATCAAATCCTCCATGAATCTGATAAATTACAGTATAAATCAATTAACTCTCTGGATGGTATGTAGTATATATAATATGTAAATGTTACCTATGTAGAAGTCTTCATCTTTCTATATAGTGAGGGATGCATGCAGGAGAATATGGATGGCTTTGCTCTCTTCTGTTTGGAGCCAAAGATGAATGACCGTAAGGGCACTCTTGAGCGACTATCCGAATGCTGGAGATCGAGATCGGATTTCTTTGAACCTGAAAGAGCGAACTCCTCATTCAGCTTTCCTAGAGTCTTGTCAACCTCGAGTTGAAGCGTGGTGATGTGATCTAACCCGGCCTGTAACTCATCTGCCACTTTGTTGTTCTCCTGCTTCATATTCAACACCTCACCTTGAAATTTAGCAGCTTGATAGCTCGTAAATCTGAAATCATCGTCTTCAGCACTTGATTTCAGGGCTTTTGTTATCTCATCCTGTATATTACACAACGACTCGAATCTGGATTTCAGTTCCTCTTTCAAGGCTGCGCCTTTCTCCAGCCAGAGACCCAGGTCTGTATTTATTTCCCTCAAGTGAACATAAAGTGGTCGAACATCTGATCTCAGGGCATATTTCGCTGTGCTGCTTCCATCTTGCTTTCTTCTTTGCTCGAGTTTTGATATCTCGGCTTGTAGATCTTCAATTGAAGTATCGTAGCTTTGTATCTGTCCAAATGCTGTGCTGAACCTTAACCAGAAATCCAAATTCTCTTCTAAAAGCTCATCAATATTCAACCTGAACTGTTCCTCAACCAGGGACATGTTCTCGTTTTCTGCAGCCATGAATCCAATGGAATAGTCGTCGTTTGACATCTGGTTTTCCATCAAGTCATTACTGTCTCCAAGACCCTTCTGCAGGAGGCTCATTTTTTCTCTTAGTAGCTTGATCTCATCATCTTTTGTCGCATTCTCTGTCTTCATCTTTGTTTTTGTTTCATCTAAAGTTTTCTTCATATCCTTGTAGTTCCTGAGAATAGTCGTGTACTCTGTAAGCAAATGCTTTTCCCTATTTTCCATTCCCTTCATGAACATCTCTTTCCAATCTGGTTCATCTTTCTCCAATTGATCCTCTTGTTGTTTGCCACTGAAAGTGATATCAGATTCTTTAGAAGATATCTGCTTCTCTAAAACATTATCCGGAACAGACTCTGTCTTATCAGATGCAGCTTGCTTCTCCGAAACATTATCAAGAACAGAATCTATCTTGTCAGATGCAGCTTGCTTCTCTAAATCGGAATCTACTTTTTCAGTAGATTCCAAAACAGTTTCTGGATTTTTACTTGGGATGATGATATCTTCTGCTTCTATTGTCGCATCGCGGGTCTGTTCAAATATTACACTCTTTTTGGGTGCTTCTTTCTTCTCTTCAGCCATTTCCTTTCGATGTTCCTCTGTCTCTTCACTAACATCAAAATTCCTCTTCTCAGCTTCCAAATCATTCTCCTGTTTCATATTCATCGCCGAGTTATCAGACTCGGTCTCTGGCTTCACATCATGCAGCTTCCCACCAGAGAGGTTATCGAGATTATGACAAGCTTCATCAAAATGTGTCTGCAGATTGCTACTCTTGTCCAAAACATTTCTGTCCAAATCCTGCAATGCCTTGAGTTTCTCCTCCATTTCCTTCAGCTTGTTCCTCAGATCACTCTTGTCGTCTGCTAACAATGCTTTGTCGGTTTCAAGAGTACTGATTTGTGTCTGGAGACCGTTGGTCTCGTTTCTTAATCTCTGTAACAAAGCAGTTTGTGAGGAAACCGCACTCTCCAAGCTAATCACTTTATTCACGAGCTCATCGACTTTCTCAGCCATCTCTGTCGCGTTGTGAGAGGAATTCACACCAGACTCAAAATGTTCTCTAATCTTCTCCTTTACCGATTCCAACCCTTTCTTCTTCCTAGACATCTCTTTGATCTCATGCTCCAACTCTTCTGTTCGTCTAACTTCATCACCATCGTCTTTCGCAAAGACACTCTCGTCCCCTAGAAACTGGCTTGCCAGAGATCTTAGCTTCTCTTTAGACTCCTTAATCTTCACATGCTCTTCTCTAGCTTCTTCATAAGACCTCTCTTGCTTCTCCTGCAACTCCACTAGCTTCTCCTGACATGACTTAATCGCAGTCTTGGTCATCAATTTCCGAGCTTCATCGTCTTCAATCACAACACTCTCACCAAACTCATCCTGCAAACCACAGATCCGCTCTTGTTTCTCCTTAATACCCTTTTCAAACTCCCAATACTTAGACAAACTTATCTCATAAGAGCTCTTCACAAACTCCTTCTCCGTCTGCAACGCCAAAATCTCTTTCTGCAACTTATCAATCTCCCCCATCGCCTCAGGCTTGCTCAAACCCGAGCTCTTAACAACCACATTAGTAGAACCACCCGTATACTTCATAGATTTCCTCGGCTGAAGCTTCTTCGTAGCCACTTTAACCGCGCTCTTCAAGTCCTTAACAGGCAATTTCGGAACATTGGGGACATTAGCACCAGAAGTATTCGATCTTTTGGCGAATTTAGACATCGAATCGCCATCATCATCATCCATAGCAAAGTTTGGGACTTGATCAGGAAAAACAGAAGCGATCGTCGTGTTAGCGTTTTGAAGCTCTGTAGAAATATGATCATAACGCTCAGCTAAAGCTCTATAAGCTCTGTAAGATTCTTCAACAAAGCTAATGAGTTCTGGTCTCTTCTTGTAATACATCTCCGCACGCTTCGCAAACGAATCTCCATCTTCTTGTAATAGCTTCAACACATATTGCACCTTCTCTTCAATATCTGTAAATTCATCATATTCAAAACAGAGATCCTTTTAGATCAATCTCAAAGATCAGAAAGATCTCAACTTTTTATAAACCAGACTATCAAACATATATATAAAGAGAGATGGATGGAAAAAGGATAGACCTTGAAGGTTTTGTTCGAGCCATTTAGATTGTTTGGTTCGGATATGACTCGCCCACCACCATGAATACGCATTACTCGCAGCTCTCTGCAGCATCGTCGCAAAGTTTTAATTTTTTTATGTCAAATTTCAACTCTTTTTTTGATCCTTCTCATTCAAATTACAAGAAAACAGAGAAAGAAAAAAAAAAAAAAAAAAAAGCTTGTAACATTTATGTGTGAACCCTTTTTAATCTCTCTTTCTCTCTTGATCATAAAAAGAAAATTTCCCGAGAAAGAAAGAGAAAAAAACTTCGGTTTTTAGATAGACCCACAAAGAAACTTAAAGGTCCAATTTGGTTGTAACTCTAATCAAAATTGAGGAAAGAACGTGCAACAAATGAATCTGCTTTTTTTCTCATCATTCATGAGAGAGAGAGAGATCATGGGTGGGAGCAAACCTCGCTCTTATTTTGGTAAAAAGATTTTGATTTTTCTTTATTACTGAATTTGTTTAATTGTTTTGTCATAAATTTTCAATATTTGATTTTCTACGAATGTACCAATGTTATAGTGCCAGCGTCGTGGTCGGTAGCATTCTCTCCGATTATTCTTCTGTATCAAACGTTACAGAACATGTCAGAAATATAAATTTATTAAATTTAATTAATCTGAGAAAGAGAATTAACATTATAAAATAATGGAGAAATAAAAAGGAATGTGAAAATGTCGTCTTGGTCCCTTTTTCTTTTTAAGTTGTAAAGATGTTCAAGCAATCAAAACCTTAATAATTAATTGAATCTTGACAGTTTAACCATAAAACTGGCTGGACACGTTTTGATGAACCGGTCAAAGGTCGGTTCGTCAGTGCGTCATGATCCGACCAGAACCAACTTTCTTGTCCAAAAGGATCTCTAACGTCTAAAGTTCAAACCTCACACATGGAATATCTCATCTCATCACGGAAAGATGAAGTAAGTTTTTATCTTTTTTATGACACCAAAATTGTTTCTATCACTTTTTTCCTCTTAGTTTTTAAAAGTGAATGGCCATTCGGATATTCGGTTCGGTTCCAGTATTTCGGGTCAAAGGATTTTGTATCCATTCAAATATTTGTAAAATTTCAGTTTGCTTCGGTTCCGAGTATTTTCGGCAGGACCGGTCTAGCGATATTAAAGGGCTAAAACATTTTTAAAAAATGTGGCCGTTAATAATATTTTAAAAAATATTAAAATAATTTTAAAAATACTTACAATCTAAAAAACAGACAACAAATACTTATTTATGAAAATAATCCTTCTAGCTTTTTTTTTCTTTTTCTCTGTTCCGTGAACATATTTTCTGGTGCTTACCAAAGGTATTTAACTGCAAACAAAAAGAATTAGAAATCAGATTGTTGACAAAATTTTTAATTTAGAAGTTAATTATTTGCCATCTATGTTGATATTCAATTAACCTATGTTAAATATCAAGTTCAATTTCTCAGAAACCAAAATTAGAAGAAGAAAAAACTTGACAGAGATTAGAAATTTAAGAATTACATGGAAGCAAAAGAAGAAAGATAAGCTGCTGGAGATTGAAGTTGGATTGTTGGAGAAGAAATTTGATGATGTTTTTACTGTTTTGGTGGAGAACGAAGTTGAAGAAACCAAATCGTCACTTTTACTTATTATAAAATATTAGGTTTTAGAAGGGAAAAAAAAGGTTCCAGCGAACCCAAAAAAAACGAAAAAGGCCCGACAACACAAGAAGGGGTCAAGGCTTACTAACGGGCCAATCCTGATTTTGAGTTCAGTTCCGGATATCCGATATATTGAGAAATTTTTTTAAAATGTTAGATTTAAATAAAATTTGATTAAATTTTGACAAATATAACTAAGAATTTTTGGATATTTTTGTTATTTTGTGTATTTTGGTTATTTTGGTCTAAAAATATCTAAAATCTTCGAGTGTATAATTGTCATTATGGGTAATTGAGTTATATTAAATCTAAATATAATTAATATTTCGGGTATTTCGGATATTTTTTCGGTTCACGGTTCAGTTCGGATTCGGTTCTGATTTTTCGGGTATAAAATATTTAGTACCCGTTCGGATATCTTGTCGGTTCCGGGTTTGGTTCGGTTCTTCGGTTCCGAGTTTTTTTTGTCTAGACCTAGTTTTTATATATTAAAAAACTCATAAACGGGTGTACAATTTATACTATTAACTGAGAATTGATGGTAGCTTATGGTAACTTTTTTGCCAAACTATTTAAGCAGTTCTCACCTATTTATGGTTTATGCCATCGTCTATAATTGAAAAAAAGGGGGAAAATTGATTTAAGGGCAAAATGGGATTATCATTTCTCGCTTTTGGATACCCAAGCCTAGGGATGGTAAAAGGGGTTTCAAAACCCGGGCCGGCCCAACTTTGTACAAGCCCTGGTCTCAAAAACCTGTGTTCAATTTGAGCCCTGCAAAATTAATACTAACGGACTAAACCCAGTCTGGCCCTGTAATTTAATTACTAACATGCTTTTTTATCTTCCCCTTCGTAAACCTCAGCCAAGCGTGACACAACGTCTATGTCATTTTTCTCATTCTTCTGGTAAGACCCAATAAAAAATCTTTCTTGTTTGCCATTTCATCTACCAATCCAGAAAAATGTTTCTGCATCTTATAACTTTCGAAAATTCAAGTCTTAAGCCCATTAAGAGAAGACAGCCTAACTGCTTCATCAGTTAGCTCTTTTTTATTAGTTCATTGAGCAATCAAAAACCAGATTTATTTAGGTAGTCACCTGATTTGTTATGCTCCCAAACCCAAAAATCTTCATAATATAGCGAAAATTATATATTTTGTTAGTATTATTCGAATAAAAAAGCGAGGTTACATATAATATCGACTGTCTTATAGTGTATAGATAAGAACTAAGAAGACTCACGGATTTCGCACGAAATCCATATCGGCTCCTCAAACTGACCTTCAAGCTTGGGCCAAGCCGATCCAGTATTCGACCCGGATACTGGATTCTAATTCTTTAATCGAAACCGATCCATCACGGAATCGTCTTTCATATTAGAATCATTAACATTAATCTTTATAATTAAACCGAAAGACACATATGTCACATATAAGAATAAAAATATTCTTACATGGACCAGTTTCTGCCTCGTTAACGGGATAAAAGCTGGAGATTCCTTTGTGCTCTGCAGAATCCAACCGTGACAAAACTCCATTAGAGTGTTCAGAAGGTAGTGATGATATAAACCCCGAAGATAGTGAAGAGGAGTGTAATGAAGACAAGAATATCTCACAGCATTGCTTGGAGATCAAGAAAAGGAAGTATTGGTCGAGATGCAGAGCTTCTGTAGAAAACATGGATGATGACCAGACCAACATTGGTAAGCTTTTGCTCTATGAAATGTACTCAAATTCTGTAGAAAAGATGCAAAACTGAGATTTTCATTGTTTTCAATTACAGGAAACAGTTCAAGAGTGAAGAGGAATCCAAGAAAGAAAGTAGAGTCTTCACCTGACCATTCTAGTTTTGTGGCAAATGTCACAGCTTCGAGCCTAAGATATGATCAACTGGTAAAATTAGATTCCAAATTTTAAGCAAACAGTCTCTTAGTATTGGTTTACAGTTGTTAGTCAGAGAGAGATTAATCGAACTCTGTGACGGTATTTTACAGTATTTACCACTGAGTTTTGGGATGTCAAACGGTCTAAGACAAAATGAGCGGTAAGAGAATTGTTCTACTTGATGAAGAAGGAAGGTCATGGAAGTTAAATTTGAAATACAACAAAACAGGCATGCCTACTTATGTCAGACCCGGTTGGACAAGATTCTGTGCTGCAAATGGGATGAGCCAATTAAGGTCAAAGATATACATTCAAACTGGTCCAAAAATCTGGACCACCTGTCATGCGTTTGTACCTTGCAGAACATAGACCAAAATCAGAATCTTCATCACCCCATTCGTATTTAGTGGGATCTGTCACTTTTTATTTATTTTTACTAGAATTTCTAGTAACTGAGTCGCTGATCATCTTCGTTACTACAAATTCTTGATTAGAAACTGGTTGGAGTTGATTTGATATGGTCTTGTGATTTTGGAACTTTCTAGAATGGCTTTTTACAACAAATTCTATTGAGACAGAACATTTTTCCAAACGGAAATGTTTCGGTTACATCTTGTAACAGGAAAAATTGTTAGAGGTTCCTTTTCCTGAAATACACCAAGGATCCGGGGAGAAGGATGATCAAAAAAAACGAAAGATGATCAAAGAGAAAGAGAAGAACACCTTAAGAATACTAAGATCGTTGATGGCGGCTGAGAGTTTGTGAGGTAAGATAGAGAGAAGAGAATGTTAAGGAAAATGTTATTCATTGATTGTTTACCCTAAATGGCAATTGCCTTACATATAGTACTAGGTCGTATCAGCAGTAAACCAGTGCAATTGTACCATTAACATTGTACCAACAAACCGAAATTAAGCAACATTAAAAAAAAACGGATTATTAGAAATGTCATGTTATAGTACCCCCTTCTTGAAACTATCCTTGTCCTCAAGAATGAAATGTTCGATACTTAGCAGTGAAGTCTCGGTAAAATTCCCAGATGGTTGACTCAGGCTGTTGACCTTTCCAATGAACCAGAACCTTTGTGACAGCTTTGTTCTGCCTCTTCACCATCTTTTTCTCCAGTATAGCTTCAGGTTCTTTTGCAAGACCAACATCCAGCATGTATTGGGGTTACATGGAACACATCATGAATTGCTGCTTCTGGTGGTAAAAGCTAGTTTGGATGCAACAACTCCCACTCGATCCAAGACACAAAAAAGACCAGAGAATCTAGTTTAACTATGAAATAAACAACTATATACCCACTTATTTGCATAATGAATTTTTATGCAACTTGCATTTTTACGTTTTATGAAAAATTATACAGATTTTTTTAATTGGTAAACTTTGTACATAATCGCATTAGAAAATGTCATTCCGCCTATTACCAAGTCATAATTAATTGTTAAAAAAAATTAATAAGTGGTTAAATCGAAGCCTTGTCAAATTTCAAGTTGTACCACACCACCTACAAATTAAATTCAGCTTTCTTTTCGCTATGTTTTTAATAATAAATTTTTGAATTAATTGAAGTTAGTTTGCAATAGTAGCCCATCATGTTTTTTTACAGAAAGAAAGAAAAAAAAAAA
Organism: Boechera divaricarpa; assembly: GCA_026770425.1. Classification (NCBI taxonomy): domain Eukaryota; kingdom Viridiplantae; phylum Streptophyta; class Magnoliopsida; order Brassicales; family Brassicaceae; genus Boechera; species Boechera divaricarpa. The sequence goes on along the minus strand of CM049186.1, from coordinate 1,763,862 downwards.
AAAAAAAAGGTGCACAATAGAAGGAGGGCTGTAAGCCCAAGAACAAGAAACTCAATTTTGAACCACAGAAAGAGAGTTAGAAGCTCATTCGGTTTAAGAAGCTCATTCGGTTTAAGAAGCCCACTCCTGAAGACATTGTCGTGTCGACATTGTGAATCTTTTATAATGTACTTCTTACGATCGTATTTTTACCTAAGTGTACAATAAACTATATTTCAACCTTGAACTAATGAGATATATATTTTCATGTAACTCTATAAATCATCAACTTGACAAAACTTTTAAACTACGTACATGTACTTCTTTTCATGTAGAAAGTCTAGTTTCTAAATTCCTCAGTTTCCACTAAGCAAGAGTAGATCGATAATCTAAATTTCTACACTATATATGTCATATTCTAACTTTCCATGTCGATACAGTTTGGTTGTGACAAACGTCACAAACCAGAAATGCAGTGAAGAGAGATAATATATAGTGAAAATAACAAAAAGAAAAACCTTTTCCGCAGACACATACATATGTTACAACAAACATATGAGAGTTTACTATTTAGACATCGTCTCTAGTTATTACCAAGTTAAAAAGATTTACATTACCCTCCTTACTCCATCAACTTCTTTGTATTGTTCCATCTCTAACCACCATACGGTAAGCTGCACACCACCAAACATTAAATCAGTTATTTCTTTTTTGGGTGATTTAGGTAGATGATTGTATTTGGGGCAAAACAAAATTCAGAAAACATACAGTGGCAAACCATGAACAAGTGGTGTGTTTTTTTAAGGTAATTTTAACAAATAGCATGATATCATGTAAAATATCTTATTATCATAAAAACATATATGGTATAAATGAACCAACTTATCTACGATTTTGTCATCCATTTTTTGCATTGCAAATAAATGGCCAATATGTTGGATAATTCCAATGACTTGGAGAAGAAGTTATCCCTTAACAAGTTGGTTAAGAGATATGAAAACTTAACAATTAGACTAAAAGGAATTATGTTAGTTTTCTTGTTTGGTAAAAAAGAAATTTATTAGAATTAGGAGTTAGCTAATTCTATAAATTAGAAACTATGGAGAGATGTTACATAAAACCTAAGAGAAAACCATTGTTGAGTTATAGCAATTGGTTAAAACTCAAGACTTACGAGAGAAGAGATTTAGTTTTGAGTGCGTTTCTAAATCAATAAAAGAATAGTTGTTCTTTTAATTCTGTTCTTGAGTTCTATTCATACGATTAAAGAGTAATCGTACTTTTAATTGGTATCAGAGCCTCTTCTTGTAGAAGAAGAACGATCGCGTGAAGGAGAGGTGGAGACACGATCTGATCTCCTGGAGGAGACAAGATCGACTCGACGTTGAGGTCATGATTTTCTGGTAGCTTGATGAACACGGTGAGGTATTCATCAAGTAACGATCGGATCTCAAGGCGGAGATAAGATCAGAGATCGATGGTGAGGTCGAGATCATTCAACTTCAAAGAACACGGAAAGGTGTTCGTCGGGTGACAAGATAGGGTCAAGCTTGTGGAGGAGTCACGACCAAACATAATCAACGAGAAGAGATGTTCGGGAGAGACGTTCGTGAGAAGCCATCGTTGAGAAGGTGACACGTTCGTGAGAGACGATCGTGTGAGACGTTCGTGAGAAGTGATTTGGTGATAAAGCCAAACAAACAGGGGTTGTGTCACACACAAGGTGATCGTTGAACACAAGACAAGGCAGAAGGAGTGAAAGTAATTCAAGTATTGGAATTAAAGGGGAGAATGTTGAATAATTCCAATAACTTGGAGAAGAAGTTATCCCTTAACAAGTTGGTTAAGAGATATGGAAACTTAACAATTAGACTAAAAGAAATTATGTTAGTTTTCTTGTTTGGTAAAAAAGAAATTTATTAGAATTAGGAGTTAGCTAATTCTATAAATTAGAGGCTATGGAGAGATGTTCCATAAGACTTAAAAGAGAACCATTGTTGAGTTATAGCAATTGGTTAAAACTCAAGACTTAAGAGAGAAATTTAGTTTTGAGTGAGTTTCTAAATCAATAAGAATAGTTGTTCTTTTAATTCTGTTCTTGAGTTCTATTCATACGATTAAAGAGTAATCATACTTTTACGATATATGATAATTTAGTGCATATACTCTTTTATCTTATAAATTATTTTTCGAAAATCATGTAAATTTATTAAATCAGAAAACGAGAAAACGAAAAGGTGATTAATTGATTACCCGAGCCTAAGGGAAGTATCGGAGCTCTCAGAGTCAACGGGAGCTCCAGTGGAGTTTCCGGCGTTAGTAATAGACTCTGACGAGTATCCTTCCTCGTACACGGCGGCGTTTTCATCAATACCGGGTTCATGCACGTTTTTATTTACCTACACCGTAACCAAACAAATATTCCAAATTTAATAGTAACCCAAAGAAAAAACAAAAATTGTAAAATTCGAAATAAATCGAAAACTATATCAAACTACGTACTTGCATGCCAAGTCGCTCGTTCTCTTCCGTTAGGTGAGTTCCCTGCAAAAGTTAAGATCGGAAATGAGAAAACACAAAACAAAAAAGAAATCAATAAGTTTTCTAATTATTTGCATTATGTGTTTTTTTCTTAATGACACCATGTGTCTTGGTTTCTCTATAGATCTACTAATTGCGTGTTGAGTAAATCTTGACATGAAGTCACAACCAAACCATATCAAAATGCATCAAACAAGAATTAGATTCATATCCGTTTCCATATTTCATAAAACCAAAAAACAATAAGAAAACACAAAAAAAAGGAACCAAAACCATGCACACTCAAATACCACTAGAACCCTAGGGACTACCAAGCTACTTACTTGTTTACCAGTAGATTTAAAGACACTTTTTAACCGCGCTAATCACCTGGTTTATCCATTTCTCTCAAAGTACGATCAAAGATATGTGTTATAGACGACCGGGGTCTTAGCTTAGTAATTCATAAACTGAGTTCAAAATTCGGGAATGTGTGAATTGTAGACCAAAATATAAACGATATGTGTTATAGAGTAAGTGTAAGACCCTTACTTGCTCCCTCAACCGCTTGTTCTCATCCATCAATTGCATTCCCTAAACACCCAAAAGGAAAAGTTACTTCCGAAATTGCCAAAATTATTTGAAATCAAGAAGTAATGATTACACGTTATTTTTATTGTCACCTTTCTTTGAAGTTCGCTGATCTCATTCATAATCTTGTCACTCTGCAATGACAACCAACAACTCGTAATTGTAAAGTTACATAGTCGTAATGCTTAGAAAAATCTTAAACATGGTCTCATATAATTTCCGTAACAACCTTTGTATCAATCACGCGGGTCAAACCAGCTTCGAGGGCTTTCTCTAGCTGTTGTAGCTCTTCAATGTTAAGTCCCTGAAGTTCCTCTCCTCTCATTTGCCTATTTATATATGACCATATAAACACGTATAGTTAGAAAAATATAGTTACTTCAAAATTCATAGAATATACATATATATGTACCTAAGTCGGTGGCTCTTGTCCGCAATTTCTTTACTCATTCGGGCGTGATCACTGTTCTCAACCAGCTAACAGATAAACATTGCCGTAAGGTCTTGATCAAATCCATAATGATCTAAAGCTCAAATCTCTACACATGACTATTCTACATGTATATCCTTAGAAACCTCGCATCCATTCATGAATTCTACATGGATCGAGTATTTCTTATGTTAAATGTAGTCTAAGTAATCGTATGCACTAATATAATGCTATGTGCCTATCAATACAATGTCTTAGAGATTCTTGATGAATCTTGTGTACATGAGTATACAGTAATCTAAAAATTATTGGTAATTCAACGGAGCAATACTCTACTTTGTAAGTAATAGAAATTGCGAAAGAAAATGTATGGTGAGTTCGAGAATGTAGCTAACCTGTAACTCAAGAGATGGCTGATCAAGCTTCTCCAAGTTCTTCGACTGCAAGTTATGCCTCTCTAATACTTCCTTCATGCTTCATTATATAATGCAAACACATTCCAATAAATATCTTATTATATAAGACTGTTAATGATCTTCTATTAGGTGTGTTATAAACAACTATATTATTGATATTGACAATGTACATATAAACATTGACAATGAACCAGAATCTACAAGCAAAATATACAAACCTAATCCACAAAACACATTTAATTCCAAAGCAAAATCTATTATTGATATTCCATGTTAAACACTATCATCTTTAGTAACATATACACACTTATCTGTGAGTGTGTGTATGTCCCGGAAGATAGGAGCTGAACTGATAACTAGTGGGTCAAAAATCCAAAATAGTGTCTTTCTAATACGATAAGTCATTTAGATTCCCACTATCAATAACATATCCAAAACCTCTCTATGACTTTTCCCAACACTAATTAGATTCCAACATATATAATATATATATATAATATATATATATATATATATATATATAATATTATTTTTATTGATTACTTCTTCGAAGGGAAACCTTTTTATACATCCACGCATATATAGATACATCCTAAGTTCCTAATGTTATGTTCTCCGCATATATTTTTAGATGGCTTCCACATAGATTTATATATGCAACATTTTAAGGAAAAAAATATAGAGCATTTATAAATATATATCAAGATTTACAATTCTTAAATATTACCCTAATTAGATTACCTTATTTTTCCTAAATACAGAGTTTACTATACACTTTATCAACATCATGTATAGTCATTAAATAACAATATAAATAGTTAGTGGTCCAACAAGGTTTGATACAGTAAACTTCTATGTATCACATATACATCTAAAAATTCCAAAGTTTTTGTCTGGATCTAGACACGATCCCTTCAAAGTGTTTGAGAAGATCTAATGAGAGAGAATTTAGAGAGAGAAAGAGAGAGACCTGGAGCTACAGAACTCGAAGAGCTTTCCGGTGGAAGAGAAGATGATGAGAGCAACATCGGCGTCGCAGAGAACAGAGAGCTCTTCAGCTTTTTTGAAAAGACCTCTTCTTCGTTTCGAAAACGTCACTTGTCTCGCCGTCGCGTTGTCGATTTTCCTGATCTGAATCTTTTCTCTCGCCATCACAGCAACAAACAAACAAACAAAAAACCCTAAAAGCAAGAGAGCTTAGATTTTGATAGATCAAGATTCAAGAATGAGAGATGATTAAAAAGAAAGTAAAGAGAAGAGGAGGAGGAGAAAATGAAGAACCCAGAAGGAAAGAAAATTTGTGAGAGAGGAGGAGAGAGAGAATCTTTGCTAAAAAGGGAGATTTTAAAGAAGAGAGAGAGAGTGACAAGACGACTGAAATGGAAAGCAAATCTTGTTCTTTTTGCTAAATTTAGAAGAATAAATATGATTTGGAGACAGTAAAAACCCTAGTTTTTGAAAGATTTGAAAGAAGTCTTTGTGAGCCGACTTAGATCTAGAGAGGATCAAACAAAAACTTAGAAAGAAGAAACATTTAAGGAGAAAAAAGCTTAAGGGAATATATAAAAAAAAAATCCACCTCAAATGTCGAGGAGAGAAGAAGACATGACAAGGTTTTGATTGGTGAAGGATGAGAGATATTTTCAGGGCGAGGCTGATATTTTCAGGGAGAGGTTTATTATTTAAAAAATACTCATAAGATGATGGGGTTTCTTAATGATTATTTTGGGAAAGAAAAGGATATATTATTATTATTATTATTTTTTTGGATATTGGTTTGTGTGTGGTGGTTATTGGATATTGTGAAGTGAGGTAAAATAGGATTTTTTTTGTAAGTCTCCAATGAGATGAGAGAGAGAAGCCAAGTATGTGTTTGGGTCAGTGGGGAATTTCTTTTTATAGGGAAGCATAAAATGAGTTGTCTCACTTTGTCACTTACACTCTTGTAACTAAATGGTCGTATTTGCTGTAAAAAAAAACTAACCAGAAACTCTGAAGAACTTCAAGGGCTGTAATGTAATTTATATTTATAAAGTTTGCAAATATGAGAATAAAATATCCTCAACTATATACTATTTTTGTTTATTTAGAACATTTGGGGTAAAATGACAAATCCATAATGTAACAATAAACAAATAAATTTCTATGCGGCCATTGTTTTTACAAAAAAGTTGGTAGGTTCGGCCTACGTTAGTAAGAACCCAACTCTTAAATGACAAAAAATAGTTTTTAATTTCGAACAGTGCAATATCTTTCGAAAATTTAGTAATGCTCAATAAGACCATAATTAATAGAGTCTTTTACAGGAATATCTTAAATATTTTTTTTTTTTTTTTTAAGAACTGTTTCTTAAATCTCTTATTTAAGAAACGTTTTTAGTGGATTTATTTGTTCTTTCTTTCTTCTTCTCTTTTTCTTCTTTTTTTTTCTTAAAATTTATAATTAAATAATATTAAGAAACCTAAAATGGATTTCTCTCATTAATGATGCCCTAATGGGGCACAATAAATTGTTGTAAGAATTGTGCTCTCAAAAGAGAGTTTCGTGAGTTCTTGTTCCATTCCTAGTCATATATAAATAGTCAATGATACAATCTACGAACTTGGAAAATTTAAGTTGTCACGCACAAATAATTTTTTCGTTTAATCCCAGTAATAATTATACACCAATTAAATGTAGTATCATCAGTGAAATATTTCTTTAAATCAAATTGAATTATTATGTCAAATTACATTTTTTTAAGGGATTATTTATTGTTTAACATTTTATTACATAAGTTCAACATTACTAAGCAATTACTAACATTATAGTACACTAACATCATCAACCGAACCAAACATTGATTTCGATCGCCATAATCATTCCATATACTAAAAGGCAAAAACACAAAACTGTGATTAAACAAGAAACATATTAAAAGGTTCTGAATAAACTAATGTTTTAGCATTTCTTGATGCGAAAAATCAGTGAAAAGAGGGACCCAGAATGGGACCCAAAAAAGTGTCGACCACTAAAAAAATGTAAAATAATAAAAGAAATAGTGTCGACCACAAAAAGTTTAGAAGGGGACCCAAAAACCAGACGCGAAAGCAGCCACAAGAAATCTGATTGGGACACGTTCTAATCTCCGTACAGATATTTAGTTTTATTAAACGTTTTAAACAAAATAAAATAACGAAAAATACTCCACAACTACTTGATTACTGCAAGAATACAATTATTTACCCATTATCTCGTATGCCTCGCTCCCTATTTTCTCTTCCGCAAAAAAATCTCTTCGTTGAATTATTGCGAATTTCTGACACGATATGAATGGTTTAATCTAGTCGCTCGACGAGATTCGGATCCGTTATTTGTTTTAATTTAATTTTAAAAATCCGGATATTTCTATGAAGTAAATTAAATACTAAAATTAATATTCATTAAAATTAAATTAAATAACAAATATTTTTTTTTTTAGAAAATGGATATCCGCTTCACTCTGATATATGTATATATGTATATATTTAGAGATAATTACATATATAAATTGTATAATTATTATTCTTATATTTCAGGTTTATGAATTTTTATTTATCAAATTGATTTTTTTTATATTTTTTAAATAAATTATTTTAAAACTTTTATGAAATGGATCGGATATCCGGCAAATAATGCGGATTTTAATGGATATCCATACAGCGGAAATCCAGTTACTTACTGAGCAGATACATATCAAAAATGTTTTTTTTTTTGTCAACAGATTTATAATAAAATTAAAACGGTTTGGTGAGCCAAACTGGAAGAACCGAGTTTACATAGTATTCAACACGCGAGAGAGATCTCGCACTTCTATCCAAATTATCCGTCTTAGCGTTCCACAAACGTGGAATGTGAGAGATTGATAAGTTGGAACAGAGCGGATCTCGGATATTACTAAAACATAAGATATATGTTCTGTATTTAATACGGTATAAGTATGGTTTGCGTTTGTTTAGGTAAACTCTTCTCTATCTAATTGGGTATTCAATCAAATAGTGTTATTTTATATTGAAAATTTGGTCGACAAAAAACAATATTAATATGGTTTGCGTTTGTGGAAGAATCTATTGATTTGTCTACTAGGAAGCAAGTGTTCTACGAGTAATAAACATATACATGGAAGTTTTTTTTTTTTTGGTTAAAGTGCATGGAAGTTTTAGAACATGTATGTAGTTTAAAAAAAAAAAAATTATAACGCTTAAATTATAAATACCACGACATTTGGTAAAAAAAAAACTAGGATAAATAAGAAAACAGAGAAAGAAAACAATGCTAAATTATATAACAGCCGCTACCGTGCGCCTTTTCTAATTTTATAAACTAAATATCATATTTTCTTCACATTTAGATATGAGATCAACTTAATTCATTTAAATCAATTTTTTCGAACAGTTAGATTAAATGGACATAATGTATTCAAGTATTCCAGTTTCACTTTCAGATACCTATAACCAAATATCGCAAATTCATATATGATTAAATCATTCATATATGAATAAATCATTAAAAGTCAATTAAGAGTTTTAATTATGACAAAACTATGTTAACATCTTAATACAAACTATCATTAATTAAATCCTAGTGTAAATAGTTTAATTTATTAAAGTTATGTTTAATCCATTCATATTGGTTATGGTTTGGTAAAAGTAGATTAAATTTGGTTCAACATCCAGTGATACTTGCTATTTAAATAAAAGAATTGAAACGCTTCAGGAAGCCTTTATTTGCGTTTGGAACGATTGAAGCAATTATATCGTTACTCTCTAATTAGTACTAACTAGTTTGAAATTGAATAGTTTAGTTAGAGCCGCACGTAACACAACTGTGTGTTCTTTGGGTCAAAGTGTCAGACATTTTTTTGAATGGACTCGTGACCTTCCCTTCGAGCCTCTAAAGTAACATTGCACCTAACCTTTTAGCCAATAGCCATTTTAGGCTTCTACAGAGTCCCTAGAGAACACACTGACACAAAAGATGATGCAAACTACAGTGACAGATATAAAAGTACCTCAACTCATAATGGGCTTTTTAATCTTAATGGGCTTTTAACTGGGCTTAAAGCTTCCTTGTCCCTTTCTTACGAGTAATGGTTTTTTTTTTTTTTTTTGAATCTTTTTTGGTTCAGTTCTCGCCGGATCTTGAAATGACGACGGCGATGACTTGTACGAGACTGACGATCTTTACGGTGGCCGGAATATTCCTTCAGATCATTGGTCTCTCGGTTTTTGTTTTCGGTTTCTTCCCCGTCAAGCCGACTCTCTCCGGCGTCAGGTACTTCAATTCAAACATTTTGAAAGCGAAGAAGAAGAATCTGCTCTATTGATTTGCTTACTCTTTCTCTGTTTTTATGTTGAAAATGTCAGTGGTTCAGAGAGCTATCGTGATCCTTTCTGTGATTCTTCTCCGAATTCGAATGAATCGGAGCTTCATCATTCTGAGAAACTGAGATTGCTCTACCAGGTTTTTTTAGTGTGTTTTTGTGAATCCAAACACAAATGTATAGCTTTCCTTTTGGTTGCTTTTATGTTTGAGAGTGGTGGATTTTGTATTGTAGGAGTTATCTGGCATCTCTTCTAAATATGATCGACTGGTTTTGATGGTATGATGCAATTGTTCATATTTGGATCTTGCTTTTTTTTTTTTTTTGTGAGACATTGTTTTAAGGATATTAAAATGATGCTAGTTTAGGTTATTGATGGGCTTCCTGCTGAGTTCGTTCTAGGGAAAGATGGTCAACCTCCATGGAAGGTATGGAAAGAGTCTATGCCTTATACTCAGTCACTGTTGGCTAATGGAGATGCTATTGGTTACCATGCTAAAGCAGCTCCTCCAACTGTTACAATGCCGAGGTTGAAGGTGTGTTTATCGTCGTTATTAAGTAAATGATCACAGTTTAAGATGAATTGTTTTGCTTGCTGAGTTTTCATTATTTTCAGGCAATGGTTTCTGGGGCGATTGGTGGTTTCTTGGATGTGGCTTTCAATTTTAACACACAAGCCCTCTTAGATGACAATCTTCTTGGTAGGTATTAGTTTTGGAATGAGAAGTGTTTCATGCTTGTAAACATATGCATTTGAAAGAAAAGCCATTGTAACAGTGCTCCAAATTGACCAGGTCAATTCTTTCGGATTGGTTGGAAAATGGTCATGCTCGGTGATGAGACGTGGCTTAAGTTATTCCCAGGGCTATTTATGAGACATGACGGTGTTAGCAGTTTCTTTGTGAGTGTTAATGTGATGTTTGGTTTTGTTGATTGCTTTTCTTATCTATATAATGGTCATATGAACAAAAGAATGTTTTTTGGACAGGTCAAAGATACAGTACAGGTAGACAGAAATGTATCTCGACACCTACCGGATGAGCTAAACAGTGATGACTGGAATCTCTTGGTTAGTTTTTGCTTTTTTCTCTTATTCCCCAGCATTGGCGTTTTTCCCCTTGATGATTGTTCGCAATTTCTTTAAGTAATATATAGTGACTAAAAAACAAATTCCTCTTGGATAACACTTGAGATTTTCTGTGCTCTATTCTTACTAGATCTGTCTCTTATCAGATCCTTCATTACCTTGGTTTGGATCATGTTGGACATACTGGAGGCCGTAACAGGTCTTTGCTAGTTTCGTAACCCATTTGTGAGTAGAAAGGTTAGGTTACTAGTTGTATGGCTGAATCATCTTATTATCTGTTTCTCTATTCTAGCCCCTTGATGGCTGCAAAACTTAAAGAAATGGATGACATAGTTAGAACAATGCATTTAAGAGCGATGATGGATCGTAGCCATGATCAAGGACAGACTCTTTTGGTGAGTATTTTTTGTGTTTAAAGGTCCATTTGAATTTCATATGTCAAGAGTTAATCTTATTTGGGTTTCATATACAGATAGTAGTCAGTGATCATGGCATGACGGATAATGGAAATCATGGAGGATCGTCATATGAAGAAACTGACTCCTTAATGCTCTTCATTGGCTTGAGTAGCAATGTTTCTGATTATGGTGCAGCTACCAATAATGTAGCTTTCCAGGTAGAACAGTCACTGTAACTTTCGTGAGATATCTTTTATCTCTTTTTCTGTCAGTCAAGCATCTACTTTTCTCTGGACAGACTGTTGATGATAATGAGTTATACATGATATGAAACCTTGTAATGTAGGTAGATTTGGCGCCAACTTTAGCTCTTCTATTTGGTGTGCCGATCCCAAAGAACAATGTTGGAGTGGTTGTCCCAGGAACACTCAATTCTTTACGAGGTTAACCACTATTGGCCTCTCGAAATTTTCAGTCAAACGTGTGGGGATGCATCTGACTGTTTTCTCTTTACTGTGTCTTCTCATTTCAGATTATGAGCAACTACGGGCACTAGAACTGAATTCATGGCAGTTACTCAGACTAATGCAAGCACAGATACCAAGTTCCTTGTTTGAAGGTTTCTCCTGCAATTGCTTCGTTGATGGAATTTGTGAGGGTCTTGTTTTAGATACTAGCGAGTGCTCTGGGGATAAAGAGAAACAGCTTATTTGCCTTTTCTGGAACGCTGCTGTTCTCCATGACATTTGGAAGTCCAAGAAATTGATAGAGTGCGTGATTTATATGAGATTTCCACATACGGTGCTCCTCCTGAATTTGAACTTGATATATTTAATTCCAAGGATGACTTTCATGTTGATAGGTCTTCTAGTGCCATGGAAGATTTCAGCCGAGCTTTAGATGCATATAGCGCCTTCTTGAAAACTGCAAGTGAGTGGTTAGCAAGCAAAACCACTGAAGTATGTTTGACATTTCTTCTTAGAGTTCTATGAACGTATTTTAGAAAAATGACGATTGTCAATCGTCACTAATTTGCAAATCTAGTAAAAATCTACTGTATTCATAACAAAACTCTTCTATGTTTGCAGAAACCAGTTTTCTTACTTGGTCTTGGGTTGAGTGCCATGCTTCTTTCATGCGTTGTCTGTGTCACTCTCTTTATGTCCTTATTCAAAGAGGTTTACCATGAGCCCAAGGATCGAGTCTGCAGTTTGAGTTATCGGTTGAATTTAGAAGAGGTGTTCATTTTTGCTCTTCTTTTGATCCTTGTTATAAGCATGGGATCTAGTTCAATGGTGGAAGAAGAGCATTATATATGGCATTTCATGGTATCGACATTCCATCTTCTGTTACTCTTCAAGACGGCAAAGTTATTTGATTTTTCCAAGGGGAGGAACATACTCGGAGACTATAAAGTCGGTTCTATCTTCTTGCTTCTTATCTCTGGTAGACTACTAAGAGGTTGGCGTCAAGGGGGCGTGAACTGGACTTACCTTCCTGATATTTCTAAGTGGCTAGAGCAAGTTGGCAGTGGTTATGTGAAATGGATTCAGCTAATCTCAAACGTCCTTGTTATTGGTCTAGGACTATTTACTCTCTCTCGAACAGGATCAAAGAGAAAAAGTGTCTGCGTCCTAGCTTTGGGTTTCCTAACTTGTGGGTTCCTAGTTTTGCTGCATGCCAGGAGATATCAGGATGAAATGTTTGAAGTGTCAACTGAATTTGGAGCCACTGTCTTAGTAAAAATTATCTATTTGCTTCTTTTTATATCTGCAATTGGAGCTGCTTTAATTTTGCCATGGTCTATGCTAAACAAAGACAAGTCCTTTCTAGCTGAAGCAGGTGATTGCTTGTATTTAGTTGGCTCTGCATACATACTATGCTGGTGTCTTCTACAGCTAGTTCTCCAACAACCGATCAACTCGGGGCCCATACTTTTGCTTCTCATCCAAATTTTAGCAATTTCATGTCTTTCTTCTAATGATTTTCAAGTGAATGAATGGGTCGAGGTTAGTTTTTCTTTTTGTTCTTTGTCTGGGATTTATACCGCAAAAAGCTTAAGCTTTAAGGTTGGGGGTTTCTCTTCTTTTTGTAGATTGCTGCACTTTATTATATGGGAATGGCAGGTCACTTTGCTCTTGGAAACAGCAATACTTTAGCAACAATTGATGTTGCTGGTGCGTTTATCGTAAGCTCCGTGCTTCCTCGTTTTTATAAGTCGCTTTCCGTGTGTACTCTTTACCTAAACACTGACACATTCACAAATACTTTCCTTAGGGAATTTCTAATCATTCTACAATACTTTCTGGGATCTTGATGTTCATGATCACCTATGCATCTCCCATGCTTTTCCTTTTATCCTTGGTGATGAACATTGGTGCGAAGCTAAGAGACCACTCACAGCCAACAATATCAACTCACCGGGAAATGAGTCTTGGACAAATTTTGAAGCTAAAGCTTGGGTTACCTTGCCTTGTTCCTCTCTGCATCAACTCAATACTCTTGACCGCATATACTGTGGTCTTGCTACTCATGAGGAATCACCTCTTCGTGTGGAGCGTCTTCTCCCCCAAGTAAGTTGTTGATTCTGTCTTAAAAGATGATGTTTCATCCAGGTTACGGTTCAGGTTTTATGGTTTTTCGAAAATAGTAATCAGTGTAACACCAAATTTTTATTATGGATCAGTTTAAGGATTCAGTTTTGGGTTTTGTCTTTCATTGGATATATCTTGTAAGTTTCAAAATGATATACTTTGCAACTAGGTTTTTTTTTCTTGGTTGGGATTTTGGTTCTGAGGTATCTTGAATGTATAACCAATTGGGTTTTGGAATCTGGTTTTGGTTCGAATTGGATCGGTTTGGTTTTCGATAAAAATTGCTGCTAACTGTGTTGGTGAACAATGGGAACAGGTACCTATATGTGTGTGCAACCACTCTGTGCACATACATTGGAGTCTGTATCGTCGCTGCTACTGTAACCTACACTTTCTTTGTCACTTCCTTCCTTAGAAGCAATCGCACAAGACGCAACAACTTGTAGAAGAACACTGAATCCTATTTTTTGATTTCACATGATTCTGATAATTAAATACAATACTTTTTTTTTAAATGTATATAACTACTTTGTTAATGTTGTTTTAAACATAAAACTAGAATATATCTCGTGGTATAGCACGGACAAATTGCATTTATAGAAAAATATCCAAAAATTATAAAATCAGGATATTAAAAAATTATAATTGTTCCAAAACTTTATGAAAATTATAATATCAATTTTTATAATATCGAATCTTAGTTAGCACCTAAAAACAGGATTAAATCGGTTTAAATTCTTACTTAAAATCTTCCAAAAAATCGTAATCTATATTAAATCTCTTATTTTTGAAACATTAAATCAACATTTAATTTAATTTAATTAGTGTGTTTAATTAAATCAACAAAATCTTCACAAAATCTATTTTTAACTTTTTTGACAAAAAAAAAAAATTATTTAAAACAAAAATTATAAATAATTAATTTAATATTTAATTAAATGATCACATAATAATTAATTGACTAAAATATCTTTAACGAGAGATTTTAATTTGTTCTTAGATGTAACGACAATGTGATGTAATTATTAACATTTTGTAAGGTTTATTTATAAGTGTACTCACTAAATAGTACTGCTGAGTACTGAACTACAGTAACGTAGAACAAACATTTACCACATACGAAGATAATAATTTTCCGTGCTTCTTTGGTCTCGTTCATACGATTCTCGTTTGAAATTATTTTGTTATTACGCTTACAGATCGTTATTATGTTGAATATTGTTTCATTATATTGATTTATATTTGCAATTTACTCGTTCAGTTTTTAGCGGTCCTACAAAGATCACATAAAAACTTAACTTCTGAGGACACAACTCCAGAAAAGGGGAAGATTCACAATGTGGATTATGGTTCATAGGACGGTTAAAGTTTCTGTTTTTAAGTATGAAACTGGAGAATGTGAATAGGCTTACCAAGATTTGGTCCCCTTTTCAAGCATAACTCATGAACTCTCAAACGTTCGCGTTGAACACCACAAAGACCTTGAAGAAGAATCTCAAGAGCTTCAACATGCTAAATTATAGCTTCACCAGCTCAGTAACAGAGCTTACTTGGGTTAGTTGAGAGACGGAGGTTTTAAAGGAGAGTTAAGAGAATTAGTGGGAAAAAAAAGTTGAATTTGGTTTAGAGACAATTAAGTCTAGTTTATGTTGTAGATCTTTGGTCTATTGAATAAAGAGAAAGTTTAGAGACTCTTTCGTTAATCAAGTCTAGTCTACTTAACAAACGAAAGATCATAATTATGATGGACAATTCAAAGAACCATATGTGTAGATATGTCATGATTCTTTCTAATAAACCGAACTTAAGAAAAGGCTGCTTAGATTAGGTGTTTAATCAGAAAGAATGCCGAACAAGAATAACTAGCAGAAGAAATGTTGATGGACATTGGCTTAATATGAGACCAAATCCTGTCATTATAATTGCCTTCTGAAACAAGTCCTCATATTCATCGCTTTTGATCATCTCCTTATTCCGACTTTGGTCGACGAACCAAGCTCCTATTAAAGCAGATGATGGTCCCTCCCCCGACCCACATCGGCGGATCTATACGGAGCAATAGGGGTTCACATGAATCACTTTCTTTTAAAAAAAATATTATGTTATGTCCATATGATATAACCTTTTTTTAGTATTAAATTTTTATTGTGTTGTTTGTTGTGTGTGAACCCTTTTCTTTTTTACAAAAAAATTCAGCCCATTAAATACTTATTTAATAATAAAAGTTATTATACCTATCAAAAAGTTAAAAGCTGAAGTTATTAGACCTAGATTGATAATGTTCGAATAGATGAAAGATTTTCTCATCTAAAGAGTCGTGGAGAACTTGCTCGTATGTGTAAGTGCAGGTTTTATTTAGCAAAGGACAAACTGCACGATATTGCTGGAACAAGCTGGAAGCTGTTCTAGTCGGACGAATACTCAGCGAATGATAGTAGTTGATGGGCGTCAGTAAATGATAGTAGTTGATGGGCTTTGGAAGGCTCGTGGATCTAACATAGGGTTTTGATATTGGAGCATATAAATAGATCGAGGTGGTGACAAAAAACTCACGTACCTAGGATTCTATTGTGAGAGGCACAAATGTGTGTGTGGTGTCGTCCCACCAGACTAGATGCGTTCTGTTGGTGGTTGTTGAAGATTTACGCTCGTCGAAAAAGATAATGAGTGGTAGTCTTTTTTCATTGTAATTCTAGGAAAGAGTGGTGGATACCATATAGCAATTGTAGGTTGCGGCCTTTTCTAGTGAATGATTTCTGGACTAGGTCCCGGGGATGTAGGTTAACCGAACCCCGTTAACAAATCTTTGTGTCTCATCTTCTTTATGTTCTTGCTTGTTCGTTACGCTTCCGCATCGTTCAATCTGCTAGATCTAGGATAAATCCGGTTTTTCAATTGGTACCAGAGCGGGTATTTGTATAGAATCTGACTTAACAAACGAGTGTGGATCCTGAGGATTTGTTGCTATAAAAAGTTTTTTTTTAGGCGAACAAGATAGAAGAAGATGTGGTCTTCATGAGCGTATGAGGATGAAGACGTATGTTCAGTTTTGTGGAGTTGAAGAAACATAGCAAAAGGGAGTTTATGGTTCAACGAATATTTTAGAAAAAGAAGAAAATGAAAGAGGTTATGAGTCGTCGTGTTTGTTGTTGGGAAAAGAAATCATTGCAGAAGAAAGGTAATTTTTACATGGTTTCATAATTTGGGGCCGGTGTCAATTTAATTGATCCCTGGAAAAAAAGTATTGTGAGAAGATGGTTGAAAATAAAGGTGTTTTAAAGCTTCTAAGCAAAACAAAGGGTTTCAAATTTATTTTTAAGAGGATGGGCACATGTGGAGATCATATGAAAGAGGACAGGCACGTGGGAAAATCAGAAAAAGACACCTAGAGTTTTCTTCTCTTCGTTGGATGACTTGAAGATAAAAGAGATGGTGGACGACGGTGAGACGCGCTAGTAAAAGCAATTTCAGATTTTGGGTTTTTCAAAATTGAAAGGATTTAGAGTTTGTGACGAGGTTGACACAAGCTCATGTGGCCACCTAAGAAGACATCAGAGGTCGAAGTGTTTGAGATGAGGAGAAGAAAAGTTTTGTCACCATCATGAAAGAAAATGGTTGAATGTTACAAGAGAAAGAGTCGATCATCCCAAAAGTGGAAATTGTAAGTTGTGGGCATGTGTTTTCTCTTGTGTCTTTGGCCCAAATCAGAATCGTTTCAAGTTTCAACTCAAGTTTTTTTTCATCGGATTCAATTCTGGACGTTTATGAAAGTTGTGGAGGAAGTTTTGGTTTTTGCTCACCAAGTGTTCGATAAAATGCTTGTTATGTTATGAAGAAGAAATCAAGAAGCAAAGGATTGATTCTGAAGCTGTGGGTGGTGTGAAGAAATCAATCAAGAGAAAGTGATGAGTCTAGTGGTAGTTTGAAAGGCGATAGAAGACCACATGTTCTGATGTTAAAGATTGATCCGCTGCAAATTATCAGGTTTGTTCTGTACTTACTGTGGTTCTGGTCTCTTCGTTTTCTTGAGCTACAGACCTCAGATTTTAGCTCTGAAAGATGCTATGAAAACTTGAGAGTGAGATCTTTTCAAAGATATAAAGACCAGCTTCTGGTTCCTTATGGTTTGATGGGAAATTGAGAACAAAGTTGGCAGCTCGCCACATATTTATTCGGGATCTGTCTTAGGAGATTGGTCATAACTTTCAAACGATAGATGAAGTAGCTTCACTATAAGAGATCTTTGATTTTGGTAAAAGAAACGATGTGTGTTTCTCACTATTTCAAGTTTATGCAGACGAATGAAATCTATGTGGACCAAAGTGAAGGTGAAAGAAATCTGAACTGCAAAATCGGAGAAGAGAATAGTAATTTTCATATCAAGAAAATGCAGAAATCATTTATGAAATAGCTTTTTCAAGGAAACGTTTGGAGATAAAAAAAAAAAAGTAATCTGATTGAGCTGAAATTTTATGGGGAGTTTCGTGCTATTACTGGCTTGAGTTTCAACGGTGGGATTGAATTTTGGACGGTTGAATTGTGACTTACTCTAGCGTCTTCAGTCTGTTTTGGGCACATGCAATCCAAATTATCAGCTTTATCTAGTAGCTGTGGAGACATCAAACGTGCTACCAAACGAACTCAGAATAAGTTGTGACTAGATTCTAGTAAAAAGGTGTTGAATTCAGAGTACGGAAACATAATTAAACAAATATTAAGGAAGAGATGTTCATGATTAGATACGAAAGAGATCACAGCTGTCAAAGGTAGAAAGTTAAAGAAGGCTGGAAGTATATTTTTGCTGGTTGGTTTATGTACACTGCTGAGAGGAAACCAAGAGAAAAAAACAATTGGGAAGGAGAATCCTACATGATGATTCACTCTAGATGAGAAGTTGGTGAGGATCAATCTGAAACGTGCTTAGAGTTGAGTATCAATCAGAGACGTGCTTAGAGTTAAGTAACTCCGATTAAGCGTAACATGCTTGCAAAGGATAATAGCAGTAGGCTTTGGTGGTATAAAATGGATATAAATCATGAACAAACAAGATGGGATATCGTTTGTCATGACAGAATGTGAGTTGTTGCTCTCAACACTATGGATGTGTTTGTTTTTGAATGAATTGTGCCAATCAAGCAGGGGGAGATTATTAAAGGTGGAGCACAGTAGCTGAATGAAAGATCTCGAACTGAATGTCTCAAGCTGAAGGCTAAGGGGAAGGTTTCGAATTATGGGGGAGAATGTAGAAGATCCATGGAGAGGTAATTATCGATGGTACATGATTAAGGGGAGTTCTTAGATCATGAATTCTTGATGTTGATGCGTGATGTATATGGTGAGCTTGAGTTGTAAAATTCAGTCAAAAAGGGGGAGATTGTAAGTACAGGTTTTACCTAGCAAAGGACAAACTGTACGATGTTGCTGGAACAAGCTAGAAGTTGTTCTAGTCGGAAGAATACTCAGCGAATGATAGTAGCTGATGGGCCTCAGTAAATGATAGTAGCTGATGGGCTTTGGAAGGCTCGTGGATCTAACCTAGGGTTTTGATATTGGAACATATAAATAGATCGAGGTGGTGACAGAAAAACTCACGCACCTAGGGTTCTATTGTGAGAGGCACAAATGTGTGTGTGTGGTGTCGTCCCACCAGACAAGATGCGTTCTGTTGGTGGTTGTTAAAGATCTACGCTCGTCGAAAAAGACAATGAGTGGTAGTATTCTTTCATTGTAATTCTAGGAAAGAGTGGTGGATACCATATAGCAATTGTAGGTTGCAGCCTTTTCTAGTGAATGATTTCTGGACTAGGCCCTGGGGATGTAGGTTAACCGAACTCCGTTAACAAATCTTTGTGTCTCATCTTCTTTATGTTTTTGCTTGTTCGTTATACTTCCGCATCGTTCAATCTGGTAGATGTAAGACAAATCCGGGTTTTCAGTATGCTGGTAGAAACACGAAAACATATATCACATCTTTTGGTTTATAGGCTTTTGAAGTTGGTTTTGATTTTGTCAGTTGCTACTGCAACCGTTGAGAGATTTTTTCAGCAATTAAGATCGTGAAAACAGATCTTCGTAATCGGATTGTAAATCAATTTCTGAATGATTGTTTAGTTTGTTTCATTGAAAAATATGTATTTAAAACTATTACAAATGATATTGTGGTGAAAAACTTTCACGACATAAAAGATCGTAAGATGGTTTTGTAAAACATTTTAAACTTTTATTACATTTTAAATATTTTTATATTTGGTTATGATCTGAACCCGGTAAAAAAAATATTCTGGATTCGCCAATGTCGACCCATATATGCGAAGACGATTAAGAACAGTAGCAAATAGTGCAATTTGGTAATATCACATGGGGCAAATTAGTTAACTTACAATTCCTCCAACTGGAGGATCTAGTTTATTACATGATTGTTTCTTTTTGGTCGATAGGACAAAGCAGGAGATGAGATAAAGGAGGCGGCATCGAAGCCTGAAGGTGCTGAGTAAACCCGAAGAAGAGAAACTCATTTTAGAATGGTAAAAACTTCATGTGATAATCTGAGTGAGGGCTCAAGATTCTTACAAGGACACAGATTTATTGTTGTTTGTTTGGAAACAATTTAAAAACTACTTGCGATTGATTCCTCCTTTAGGTTCCTCAATCAAAACTTGCTTTTTCTATTATTTTCTTAGTTTCGATTGTTTTTGTTCCATAAACAAAGGTACTGATCCAATGTAGTTACTAAAGTAGACAAAACAAGAAACCATATTTCATGACATGACAAAATGCTCATCTAAGACAACAGAAAGGACAAGTTACTAGTAATAAAGTAGAAAACCCCCAACAAAGTGTAACATCACAGTCGTAGCTATATAGATCAATCAATTCATATAGATCAAGTAGCTATATAGATCCATCAATTTATAATGTTTCCATAGACAGATGAAACATTATCAGATAGCAAGCAAAGAGCTAGTATGTCTCAAGGGCAAAACAGAGTACTCTACACCACCTGAGAGTCCAAAGACTGATATTGTCGCCAGATTTTAAGTCGTTACCCTTGACGACTTTGTTCCACCCCCAATTCAAAGCGTAATTCAAGGTGCCGTGTCGAGAGTCTTTCTCCATCGGCCATATCTTAAAACGTAAACCCCACTTTTCAGATCGTTGGTTCACAAGAATCGTTCCCACACCAATATTCTCGTCGTCGTTTTTGTTGGCTTCGTCTTTCTCTATGGCTCGAGACTTCTCAGGTGTCAAGAAGTCATTTCTGATTAGCTTCTGGAATGGGATTAAGAGATGACTCAGGCCCAATGGCGGATCCAAAATATTTTTTTACCGGGTTCAGATCATAACCAAATATAAAAATATTAAAAATGTAATAAAAGTTTAAAATGTTTTACAAAACCATCCTATGATCTTTTATGTCCTGAAAATTTTTCACCACAATCTCATTTGTAATAGTTTTAAATACATATTTTTCAATAAAACAAACTAAACAATCATTCAGAAATTGATTTCCAATCCGATTACGAAGATCTGTTTTCACGATCTTAATTACTGAAAAATATCTCTCAACGGTTGCAGTAGCAACTGACAAAATCAAAACCAGCTTCAAAAGCTTATAAACCAAAAGATGGATATATGTTTTTGTGTTTCTACCAGCATACTGAAAATCCGGATTTGTCCTAGATCTACCAGATTGAACGATGTGGAAGCGTAACAAACAAGCAAGAACATAAAGAAGATGAGACACAAAGATTTGTTAATGGAGTTCGGTAAACCTACATCCTCGGGACCTAGTCCATAAATCATTCACTAGAAAAGACCGCAACCTACAATTGCTATATGGTATCCACCACTCTTTCCTAGAATTACAATGAAAGAAGACTACCACTCATTATCTTTTTCGACGAGCGTAGATCTTTAACAACCACCAACAGAACGCATCTTGTCTGGTGGGACGACACCACACACACATGTGTGCCTCTCACAATAGAACCCTAGGTGCGTGAGTTTTTCTGTCACCACCTCGATCTATTTATATGCTCCAATATCAAAACCCTAGATTAGATCTACGAGCCTTCCAAAGCCCATCAGCTACTATCATTTACTGAAGCCCATCAGCTGCTATCATTCGCTGAGTATTCTTCCGACTAGAACAGCTTCCAGCTAAGTCGTTACCCTTGACGACTTCGTTCCACCCCCAATTCAAAGCGTAATTCAAGGTTCCGTGTCCAGAGTCTTTCTCCATCGGCCATATCTTAAAACGTAAACCCCACTTTTCAGATCGTTGGTTCACAAGAATCGTTCCCACACCAATATTCTCGTAGTCGTTTTCGTTGGCTTCGTCTTTCTCTATGGCTCGAGACTCCGCAGGCGTCAAGAAGTCGTTTCTGATTAGCTTCTGGAATGGGATTAAGAGACGACTCAGGCCTGGGTTCTTGGATAGAGTCCTCTTAAAGATCAGCCTAGGTTCTTCGGCATCAGCTTTCACTACAAGGAGAAAGACGATTTGCGATGGCGATTTGCGATGGAGAATGATTGTCGCAAAGTGCGACGACATAGCGATGAACTAGCAATGACTTTGCGATGGATAATAATCCCTCGCAAATTTGCGAGGGAAAACAGACGTCGCAAATTTGCGAGGGAACTGCGATAACATTTGCGAGGAATCTGCGATGACACAATTGTCCGTCGCAAAATTGCGATGGACTTGCGACTAACAGTCTACGTCGCGAGATATTCGCGATGAGTTTGCGAAGCATCAGCGATGAATACACTATCCCTCGCAAATCCATAGCAAAATAGCGATGAGGTTGCGATGGTTTAGCGATTTTGCAAGTAGGTGGGCACGTTTTAAATGACAAGTACCTAACAATTTGCGATTAACTAGTTTTCCGTCGCAAATACCTTGCAAATCCATAGCAATGTTGTAGCAAATCCGCCGCAAATTCTCGTCCATAGCAAGTCCATCGCAGTTTTCCGTAGCAATTCTCTCGCAAAGTTTTCAAATCTCTATAAATAGGCAGACGGTTTTTGTGAGTTTTACAACAATTCAAACACATATTCAACATTCGAGAGAGAAAAAAAAAAATTCTGAGTGTGTGAGTAACAATATGTCGTCTCAGCACGAAGTTTATGCATTAAGAAAGTGGATGTATAATAGAAAAGATCCGGAGACGAGGGAAGTGACGAAGGAGTATCGTGTCGGGTTGCGAGGATTCATCCACCAGGCCACTAACAACCCATATGCGAAGCGTGACGGTAACATATTTTGTCCTTGTAGAACGTGCAAGAACAATCAATATTTGGAAATTGATATTGTGAAGACGCATCTGTATAATAGAGGATTTATGCCGAACTATTATGTCTGGTTTTCACATGGAGAGGGTTTTAGTCTTGGTGCAGGAAGTAGTAGTACGGGTGATGGTGTTGATCAACTAGGTTATACTGCTAATTATAACTACGGTCAAAACATGTTTGAAAATTATGAAGAGTCTCATCCAGAAAATAGGTTTCATGATATGGTCACAGATGCATTTCATGAATCTATTCCTGCATTTGTTGATGAAAATAGGGAAGAACCTAACGCTGAAGCACAACAGTTTTATGATATGTTAGACTCTGCAAATCAACCTATCTATGAGGGGTGTAGAGAGGGATTATCTAAACTGTCACTGGCATCTAGGATGATGACAATTAAAAGTGATAATAACCTAACTGAGAATTGCATGGATGAATGGGCTGAATTATTTAAAGAGTATTTGCCAGAAGATAGTATTTCCGCTGAGAGTTACTATGAAATACAGAAATTAGTTGCGGGTCTCGGATTACCATCAGAAATGATTGATGTGTGCATTGATAATTGTATGATTTTTTGGAAAGACGACGATAAGCTGCAGGAATGTCGATTTTGTGGGAAGCCGAGATATCAACCAACTACTAGAAGGACCCGTGTCCCATACCAACGTATGTGGTACTTGCCAATCACTGATAGATTGAAACGGTTATACCAATCAGAAAGGACATCGGCGGTAATGAGATGGCATGCACAACATACAACTGAGGATGGGGAGGTTAGGCATCCGTCAGATGCAAAGGCGTGGAAACACTTTCAGACGGTACATTCTGACTTTGCTAACGAGTCTAGGAATGTCTATCTTGCCTTATGCACTGATGGTTTTAGCCCATTTGGTTTGTCTGGGAGACAATATTCTCTATGGCCTGTCATTTTGACGCCATACAATCTTCCACCGGAAATGTGCATGCAAAGAGAATTCTTGTTTATGAGTATTCTAGTGCCGGGTCCGAAGCATCCAAAGCGATCTATTGATGTATTTTTGCAACCTTTGATTCACGAGTTGAAACAGCTGTGGTTTACAGGGGTACGGACTTTCGATTATTCAGGTCAACGAAATTTCAAAATGCGGGCAGTATTAATGTGGACAATTAGTGACTTTCCGGCGTACGGAATGTTATCGGGCTGGACCACACATGGAAGGTTATCTTGTCCATATTGTATGGACAGATCAGATGCTTTTCAACTAAAGCATGGAAGAAAACCATGCTGGTTTGATTGTCATCGTCGCTTTCTTCCCTTGCATCATTCTTACCAAAAGAACAAAAAACTATTCAAGAAGAACAAAGTTGTGCGTGTTCCCCCCCCCCAGTGTATATGTCAGGAAAAGATTTGTTGGAGATGATTGATTATTATGGTGCGCAGGAAACATGTACACGTGGAGGCAATTGGCACACTCCGGCAAACATGCCTGACGGATATGGGAGTTGTCATAATTGGCACAAAAAGAGTATCTTCTGGGAGCTTCCATACTGGGAAGATCACCTATTACGGCACAACCTTGATGTGATGCACATCGAGAAAAAAATTTTCGATAACATCATGAATAATGTTTGACTGGGTTGCTTCAGAAGTTAAATTTCCTGATGGGTATATGTCTAAATTCTCAAGATGTATAGAGCAAGGAAAAAAAATTGCCGGTATGAAGAGCCACGATTGTCATTTATTCATGCAGCGACTATTACCGTTTGCATTACTTGAGCTCTTACCGACACCTGTCCACGAAGCAATTGCGGGTAAAATAGCATTGAAGTTTTAATTAGTTATCTTGTCCCCTTAATTAATTATATATGAGTGTAATACTAATAAACCATACATCGATTTTCAGGCATTGGAGCATTTTTCAGAGATCTATGCACCCGAACACTCACAGAGGAGGGCATAATGCAATTACACAATAATATCCCAGTGTTATTGTGTAACTTAGAAAAAATATTTCCACCATCGTTTTTTGATGTGATGGAACATCTTCCGATCCACCTACCACATGAAGCAGCTCTTGGAGGTCCTGTGCAATTTCGATGGATGTACCCGTTCGAGCGATTTATGGGACATCTAAAAAGAAAAATAAAAAATCTTGCAAAAGTGGAAGGATCGATCGTTGCAGGAAGTTTGACCGAGGAAACCACTCACTTCACGTCATACTACTTTAGCCCAACAGTCAGAACAAAAAAAAACCCGTATTAGAAGATATAACGATGGAGGGGTTGCACCAACATATAACGTTGAGGTCCCAGATATCTTTGCCCAAATAGGGAGACTCGGTGGGAAGTTGAAAGAAGTTTGGTGGGAAGACCACAAATATTCTCGTGCGGCTCACAATTATATATTGTGAAATTGTGAGGGAGTACAGCCGTTTGAGAGGTATAATTTCATTTATTTCATATTTTAATATAAATCTAATAAGAGATATATGGTTTTGGTTACAAAAAAAATTTCTGCAGTGAATTCGACAGGCAAATGCGAGAAGCCTTCCCCGATTTAGAAGAAAAAGAGTACAAAACGTACAAAGAACGTGATTTCGCAGGATGGTTAAAATACTATGTAAGTTTTGAACTACAAATATATATATTTAGTTTTTTTTTCAAAATTAAATAACATAATTTCTTAAACATCGTATAGGTAATGAGTGGATGTGCAAACCATCTCTTGCCTCTCTGGTTACATGAGATTGTTCAAGAACCAATTGCAAAGATCACTACTGCCCCAATGTACTTCACTCGCGGTTATACTTTTAAAACATACGACCATGGCTCCAAGAGGTCAACCGCAAATTATGGAATTCACGTGCCAGGTGAAAATGACTTCTATGGTATTTTGCAGGAAATTATGGAAGTCTCATATCCAGGAATAATCGAGTTGAAATGCATTTTGTTTAAATGTCATTGGTATGATCCAACGGTCGGTCGAGGCATTCGCACAAACTCGTTAGGGTTACTGATGTCAATGCCAACAAAAAATTTCCTAAATTTGAACCGTTCATCTTAGCATGTCAAGCAGAACAAGTGTGTTTCATTCCATATCCCCGGCTAAGGGAAAGACGAGAGACGTGGTTATCTGTGATAAAAGTCAATCCGAGAGGTCGAATAGTCGAAGAAGTTGAGGATGTGGCTTTGCAACAAGAAAGATCAGCAGAAGTCTCTGTAGCAATCGAATCAACGGAAGATATCTTTCATATTGATCCACGAAACAGAGAAGTAGAAGAGATGATCATGGATGAGATGGGTAACGATCAGGAATGTGATGATGAGTTCGAGGAGACAGATGACGGAGAAGAAACCGATGGCGATAGTGAAAACTCTCATGTATCTGAAAATGAATCTGATTAAATGTTTGTATGTTGTAGGTGTTTCATGTGTAATATGTAGATAACGATGTCTTTTTTTTTTTTTTTTTAAAGAAATTGCGAGGGAACTGCGAGGGATCCCTCGCACTTCCCTCGCAAAGTCTAATTTTTTTCGCGGCACAAAATTTTTAATTTTTTGGAGTTAATTTTGCGAGGGATTTGCGAGGGATCCCTCTCGCAATTTCTTTATAAAAAAAAAGACTTTGCGAGGGAAGTGCGAGGGATCCCTCGCACTTCCCTCGCAAAGTCTAATTTTTTTCGCAGCACAAAATTTTTAATTTTTTGGAGTTAATTTTGCGAGGGGTTTGCGAGAAATCCCTCGCACTTCCCTCGCAAAATGGGAACCCAAAAACCTAATTTTACGATGGCTTTGCGATGGACTTGCGACGGTTAATATTTTTAATACCCCCTCCCCCATCGCCATGCTCGAACGGCGAAATCAAAAAACAAAAAAAAAAAACTTACCTCCGGCGATTCCCTCTCTCCGGCCTCACCTCCGCCCGACGATCCTTCTCTCCGGCGAATCTCTTTTCCTCTGGCGTCTCTCCTTCTCCTCCGGCGTCTCTCCTTCCCTCCGGCGTCTCTCCTTCTCCTCCGGCGTCTCTCCTTCTCCTCCGGCGTCTCTCCTTCTCCTCCGGCGTCTCTCCTCCGGCACATCATCTCCTCCGGCGTCTCTCCTCCGGCACATCATCTCCTCCGGCGAGATTCTTTCTACAAAGGGTAAGAGTTAATTTTGATTTTCAATTTTGTGATTAAGGTTTTTGTGATTAGGAATTGTATTTTGTTTTTGTTTAGGATTTTGATATTGGATTTAGGATTTAGGATTAATTATTTTGATATTGGATTTAGGATTTAGAATTTAGAATTTTGATATTGGATTTATGATTTAGAATTTTGATATTGGATTTAGGATTTAGAATTTTGATATTGGATTTAGAATTTAGACTTTTTTTTTGGATTTAGGATTTAGAATTTTGATGTTAGAATTAGAATTAAGAATTTAGGATTTCAATTTAGAAATTTTGTAATTTTTGTTTTTTTGATTTAGGTAATTTTATGTTTGTTAAAACCTTTTTTAAATATATTATTAAAACTATATATAACAAATGTTTAAATTTTAAAATAGTTTTTATGTCATATTTTAATTATGATTATATGTGCATTTGAGAATTATTATAATTGATTCATAAGTTTTAGGATTTTAGATTTTAGGATTTTAATAGGATATTTTCATGAATTTAAAAATTTGGCAATTTTTCGTTTTTTTTTAATTATAGAATAGATTTTAGGATGTTATAATGTTATTAATAACAATTAAAAAGTTTAGATGTGTAATTTTTTTTTATTACTTGTTTTCCAATATATATATTTTTTTTTGCAGATGTCTGGATTTTCGAACGATTATACTCGATATCTTTCGAGAGGCGGATCAGCGCCGTCTACTCCTGGGGCGAGTTTTACTTCTCAGATGGGTAGGACACCTATTCCCGACTCTCATCATCATTCACCGCCTCCAGCCATTTTTTCTCCAGACGCACCGACATCACAACCGACACCACCTCCAGCTGCACAACCCACAATGTCTGACGCTGAGCATGATCGGGTCATAGCGGCGCTTCTTGATCAGCCCGGTCATGACCGTCTACCACACCTTCATCCTGACCGTCCTCAAGGGACTTTATGGTAATTTGTTTTATTTTTTTCAACATTTTAATTTTATGTTGTTTAAAACTATATTTTTTTTAATTCTTTTTAAAAAAAAAAAAAATTTCAGGTTTAAAGATGACGGAATTGTAGCTGCTCAGGTGCGATCCATCTTCGAAAGAGACTTCAAAGAACCGCATGCTAATTGAACACAAACTCCGAAATATGTTTGTCATCGGTGGTTTGAGACATTTGCTGTAAGTTTTTAAATTTTATTTATTTCAACATTTTTATTGTTATATGTTTTTCATCATAACTTTTTTTTTTTTTTCTGTAGCAATCTTATCATTGGGATTCAGTATTTACATCGGTCGTTCGCAAAGAATTTGAGAACAGGCTAAAGGCTCGCATGTGTGATCAGGTGGGACGATGGAAGAGCAAGTGGAAAAAAGAGGGCAACAATGCGATGCCTAGGTGGTTGGATCCTGAGGTCTGGAAAGGCCTCGTGGCGTATTGGTCTGATCCGGCGAGTGAGACTAGGAGCAGGAATGCTCGAGCGGCCCGGTACTCTGATCCTGATGGAGACGGATTTCATAAGCATCGCTCCGGACAGCTTTCGTTTAAAGCCCGAGCACGGAAGATTGTAAGTTTTTTATAAGTTTTTTTTTAAATTATTAAATTTTTTAATTAAATATGCTAGTAATTATTTATATTTTTAGGCTGAGACCCGTGGAGGCGATGCGATTCCGGATTTGCTAGCGGTTTTGGAAGAAACGAAACGGAGACCGGATGGATCGTTTGTCGACGGAAAATCGGAGAAGCTCTACAATGACGTCACTTCCAGGATGCAGGAGCTGACTCAGGCTTCTGATGGTGATGATCCCGAGAGCACTGCATCCGTCTCTCCGGCCATGAAGAACAAAATTTTTACTGAGGTATGTCTTTAAAATTGTTGTAAATGTTTGTAATTATGTTTATTATAAATTACAATCTACTTTTTTTTTTTCAGGTCGCTCCCCGGAAAAAAGGGAGAATTTATGGTGTCGGTTCCCTGCAATCGAAGATTGACTCTTGCACTTCTTCTGCTTCGTCTGCTTCTCAATCCCGACAGGATTCAGAAGCTCTTCAGACTATCATCCAGTCCCAGGCGAACATTATCGAAGCTCAGAGTCAGCAAATGTCCAAGTTTGGTAAGATTTTTAACTACTTGGACACAAAAGATGCAGAATTGGCACGGCTTCTTCGGGACGAGTTCGGAGATGACCCCGGTTCTTGTAGCAGAACCGGAACCGGGACCGGGACCGGACCGTCCCAATCTTTTTAGTTATTTTTTTCTATGTATTAAAAACAAATATTGTACTTTATATATACTTTTTTAATATTATGAATTTTAATTTTATTTTCATTTTAATATTAAATTTATTTTATTTAGATTTTATTTTTATTTTATTATTAATTAAAAGTTATTTTATATTAAATGATTATTCAGAATCCATCGCAAGTCCCTCGCAAAATTGCGATGGATTTGCGATGCCTATTGTCAAGTCTATCGCAAGTCCCTCGCAATATTTGCGAGGGACTTGCGATGCTCGTTCTGTAGGTCGTCGCAAGTCCATCGCAATATTTGCTACATATTTGCGACATTTCTTCTGCGAGGTATTTGCGAGGTGTTTTTTGCGACGGATTTGCTACTTTTTGTATCCCTCGCAAACGTTGCGACGACACTGCGATAATTTTCGGTTTGCGACCGGCGATTAGCGACGATTTGTCTTCCCTCGCAATGACATCGCAACTCGCTCTTTGCGAGGGATTTGCGATGAGGGATTTGCGATGAATTTTTCCATCGCAAATCCTTTGTTTTCTTGTAGTGTTTCATTTTTCTCATCACCTGGAAAATCCACTCCGGTGTCTCTGTAGCTCTCTATGGGAAAGGAACAACCTTTGCTTTCTTGAAGTTACCACTCTCCTTCTGCTGCACGGCACGCCTCTTGCGGCTTGTGTTCTCCGTTAGGCATGAAGACGGAGATGAAGATTGGTAATTAGGGTTTGATGGGTCTTTCGTCTCTGTCTTCTCGGACTTAGCCGTGAAGTAACCGAGGAGTAATGAAGGCTCATAACAACGAAGGTTCAGGAATGATGAAGACGTAGAAGACCCATCAAGATTATCAAAGTTGTGTCGTAGGTGTCTTACAAATTTCTTCAGGTTCTTCTCGAAGAGTCTCTTCTCCCTCTCTTCTTCGTCATCGTCTTCACAGACAATCATGGATTTGCCTTTCTTTGCACGTTGTTCTTCATCATACACTATAGGCTCAGAACTAGGGTTTTGTGGGTTTTTCGTCTCGTAATCAGTGAGGATTAGGTTACGATCGAGAAGCGATGAAGAAGATATAGATGCCCCATTAAGGTTTTGTTGTGTGTATCTTGTCTTTACCAAAGACGACCTTATTTTTCTCGGGAAAAGAGAAGAATCCTTCTGGCTATCTTCTTCTTCAGAGACAGTCTTGTGGCACAGCTTGGATTCTTCTTCTTCAACCATAACCGCCGTAACAGCCAGTAAACATAAATCCGCCCACATATCCTTCCCTGAATTCGTGAGATGATCATCGTGATACATACTAGTCATTGTGATCAAACCGAAAGACTCAAAAGTTCTCGACGTGAGGAACAAGGAAATTAGAAAGATAGAGAGAGAGAGAAGCTGAGCGAAAGTGAGAACAAGATTGCCTTCTCTTGCCTTAAATATTTACATTAGGGCTTAGGGCTTTTTGGTTTTTTACATTTTTCTTTTGAGTTTAGTGGTTTAATTATTGTGATTAGTAACTAATTATAGCCGTTGTGATCAATTTAACATTTCGTTAATCTGGATGAATAAGTAACGTTATATTTACGATTTAGTCCCTATTTGGTATTTCCATAATTTAGGAAGTTTCTTTCCTTTTTTTTGTCAACTACGAAGTTTCTTTCCATTTTTTTTCTTATTTTATTATTAATTATTTTTTGCACTTAAGTTCAACTTGATAATATAAACTAAAATTCAAAAACAGTGGAGTCTCAAAGAATTTTAAATCTTTACAAACCAAGTCGTATATATTGTCGATTGAATTGAAAGTTTTTCAAATTTTGTTGAATGCACATAAGGAGTTTACAACTTTATAACGAGACATGTTTACACAAAATTGAGATTTTAACATATAATTGCATGAAAATAGTTTATGAAAAACCAACAAGAACTTAAGGTATATAAACTAAAATGTGAGAGAATTCAATATAGTTTCCTCATTTTCTACACCACAAACC
This sequence comes from Boechera divaricarpa, assembly GCA_026770425.1. Classification (NCBI taxonomy): domain Eukaryota; kingdom Viridiplantae; phylum Streptophyta; class Magnoliopsida; order Brassicales; family Brassicaceae; genus Boechera; species Boechera divaricarpa. The sequence continues at coordinate 1,732,870 of CM049186.1, read as the reverse complement.
AAAGACTCTCCTCCTTTACCAATACTCACATTCAGTTTTCCACTACACAAACAAACACAAGTCTCCTTATATCATTTTTATGTCTTGATGATACACTAAATGAGAGAATAGACAACATCATCGTATGTTGGGAAGTCCAATGGTCCGTCCCCTCCATCAATTGATATGCAATCTTTTATATTTGGAATGTACTTATTTCTCATTATACCTAATGGCTCCTCTAGCATGTATATATTAGTATGCATCCTCCCTTTTGCAACGAAATTGAATCTCAATGCCACAGCTCCTCATCAAATCTTGCTAGAACCAAACACAGTGAATCAAGCACTCAAAGATCAACAATGGAGACGCGCGATGTCCGACGAATTGGATGCATTTGCAAGGAACAGAAGATACGAATTGGTTCCACGCCCACTAGCAACAAATGTCGTTGGCTGCAAATAGATTTACAAAAACAAATTTCTTCCTAATGGATCACTTGGTAGGTGCAAAGCGAGGCTTGTAGCAAAGGGTTATCATCAGCAATACGGTCGCGATTACTCCAACACTTTCAGTCCAGTCATCAAATCCACCACACTACGCCTTGTCCTAAGCATTGCCGTCTCTCGCTCATGGCCAATTACACAACTGGATGTCAACAATGCTTTCCTACAAGGGAACTTGACCGAAGAAGTCTTCATGGAGAAACCCCCTGGATTCATTGACAAAGACCATCCCACACATGTGTGTCTTCTTTACAAGGCAGTCTACGGTTTAAAACAAGCCCCAAGGACTTGGTACACTGAGCTCCAACAATTTCTTCTCACCCTCGGCTTCACAAACTCTCTTGCCGATACCTTACTTTTTGTATACAGGAAAGATAACGACCTTCTCTACCTACTGGTGTACGTTGACGATATAGTTATCACAGGCAGCAACAAAAAGACAATCTCTACAATCTTGGGTTTACTAGCCAACAAATTCTCTGTCAAAGACTCTGAGGACTTGAACTATTTTCTTGGCATCGAAGCTCGTCGCACAACACACGGTTTGCATCTATCTCAACGGAAATATATCATTGATCTTCTACAACGACACCACATGCTCGACGCAAAGCAAGTCAGCACACCAATGGTATCATCACCAAAACTAAAACTAAGTGAAGGTACGACGCTATTTGACCCAACTCCCTATAAATAACTCGTTGGAAGCCTTCAGTATCTTGCATTCACAAGGCCTGACATCACTTACGATGTGAATCGCTTGTCTCAATTTATGCATCGTCCTACCGAACTTCACTGGCAAGCCGCCAAACGAGTACTACGGTACCTTGCGGGAACTTTGGATCACGGCATTTTCTACTCTTCCGGCAATGATTTCCAACTTCATGCCTTCTCCGACGCAGATTGGGCAGGTGACTCTAACGATTACTTATCCACAAATGCATACGTCATTTACACTGGCTCGCACCCAATCTCGTGGACGTCAAAGAAACAAAAGAGTGTGGCTCGGTCCTCAACGGAGGCAGAGTACCGAGCGGTTGCAACTACAGCATCTGAACTTCGCTGGATTTGCAATCTCCTCACCGAGTTAGGCGTGGCCCTCAAGCAACCTCCGGTCGTGTACTGTGACAACGTTGGTGCTACGTTCCTATGCGCTAATCCCATCTTCCACTCACGCATAAAACATGTGGCATTGGACTACCACTTCATCTGAGGACAAGTTCAAGCCAACGCCTTACGAGTGTCTCATGTCAACACTCACGACCAACTTGCCGATACGCTAACGAAGCCCTTGCAGAGAGCATGCTTCATCCTTCTCAGAAACAAGATTGGAGTGACAACAGCCCCTCCATCTTGAAGGGGCATGTTAAGGATAGGAGTGACAACAGCCCCTCCATCAATTGATATGCAATCTTTTATATTTGGAATGTACTTATTTCTCAATATGCAATCTTTTATATTTGAATGTACTTATTTCTCACTATACCTAATGGCTCCTCTAGCATGTATATATTGGTATGCATCCTCCCTTTTGTACAACAAGTGAATAAGATTACTTTCATACACATAAGTCACAAGAACCGCGATAAAGATTGTGAAAACCAGAAACGATTTACACGAATCAACATTTTTTCATTCTTTGGTCCAACCGTCACAATCCCTTTCTTGTCTTTCACTTCCTCTTCCAAGTGAAGAATCCGTACACAATCCCGGCTATAAGAACTTTCAGATTTGTCCTGTCATGAATCATATGTTAGAACCAAACACAGTATCCGTGATAAGATGTTCTTGTTTAAGTCTACAGGACGGTAAGTAGCCTAAGTGTGTTGCAGGGAAAATATAGATGAAAGTAGAAGTTCTAAAGCAGCTATTATAAGGACATAGTTTTGTTGCTGTTTGTTTGTTTGGAAACAATTTGAAAACTACTTGCGATTGATTACTCCTTTAGGTTCCTCAAAATTTCATGTTCTCCTTTTAATGCAATCAAAACTTCCTTTTTTTATACATTTTCTTATTTTCGATTGTTTTTGTTTCATAATCAAAGGTATTGATCAAGTGGACTTACTAAAGTAGACAAAACAAGAAACCATATTTCATGACATGACAAAATGCTCATCTGAAACAACAAAAGGGACAAGTTACTAGTAATAACGAAGAGAACCCCAACAAAGTGTAACATCACAATCGTAGTTAAATCCTATTTTAGTTAATTAACACTTCCAAGAAGTTACTATAATAAAAACCTCAAGCATCACCTGAAATTTCATGGTTGTGGTACCAAGTAGCTAAATAGATCAATCAAGTTATAATGTTTCCACAAACAGATGATACATTATCAGATAGCAAGCGAAGAGCTACTATGTCTCAAGGGCAAAGCAGAGTACTCCACGCTATTAGAGTAAACTAGAAAGCTCAATAATATAATCCATGAGTAGTCCAAAAGCCCATGTAATTAATTAGGGTTCCGAAACAAGATAGGTTTCTATATAAATATGTGTAATGGCTCTAAGAGATGTAACCTTGAGAGTTGCCTCAAAACAACTCTCCTCTTTTATCCTTTTATGATATCAATCTAAGAATCAATTTGATCTTGGTGTTCCTAAATTAATTTTCCCTTTCTTTTACTTTCTTGTATCTTAATAAAGCTCTTCATGAGCTATTTCATTTCCAATCTCTTTTATCTCTTTTAGTAAGCTCTACAAGAGCTAGAATAAGTTTGTTTTGGATTCTCTTACATGGTATCAGAGCGGGAGATCTATTGGGTCAGAACAGACAAAGCATGTTAGGGACGATTTCAGAGCAAAGAGGTACAGTTCTTGAGAGCTGAAAAGCATGTCTACGAGTCGAGCATGTCTTGCGACTTGATAGAGCAGGAAATTGCTTGAGAATATGGCTTTAACGGAGACAGATTGTGAAGCTGTTCCTACTTGAGTAACATATGTTGAGGAGTCCAGAATGAGTCTCAAAATTTCGTTTGGAAATCAATCTTGCATCCTTCCCATTACATTCATGGTAATGTGTCTTTATACTTTCTTTGAGACAAATCAAGGAATAGTTTGTGCCCTTTGATAGATTGAGAAGAACATGTTGGTTGATGCTTGTTTGGTGGTTTTGTTGGCTGTTTTAGATTATATGATTGAACTTGTGAAGCTAGAATGCAATAGGACTGTCTTGGGTTTGATAAGGATGGGTTTATGGATGAAAGTTTCTGGTTTTGCTTAGCGTACACAAGGTGTTTGGTGAACTGCCAAAAAGAAAAACAGATTGTTTGGATGCAAATGGTGGTTGGCTAATGGATGAGAAGAAGATAGTGAGTAGGATTTAAGTAGTTGTGGGAAGATAATTCTTATTTTTCATGAGACAAATTAAGGGAATTAAGCGAGTAAAAGAAACTCAGATTTTTAGTGAAACAGAGAGGTCAAGAAATACCTCTGAGGGAGGTCGACTAAGCTCTCCAAGTATCAAGAAATACCTCTGAGTGAGCCATGTGATACTCTCCAAGTATAGTCCTCAATAGATCTCACACTAATGTTTGTTCTCCGTGGTGAATAGAGTCATCCGCCTACATCACAACGATCTTGCGTCAACTACGCATGCTCATGTCAAATTCATCTCCATTTGAGGTTTAAATTTGTCGTGTTGCTTTCACCCCACGCCAAGTTTGCAGGGGAGTATTAGAGTAAACTAGAAAGTCCAATAGTATAATACATGATTAGTCCAAAAGCCCATGTAATCCCGATCAAAATAGGTTTTTATAAGTATGTGTAATGGCTCTAAGAAATGTAACCTTGAGAGTTGCCTCAAAGCAACTCTCCACTTTTATCCTTTTATGATATCAATCTAAGAATCAATTTGATCTTGGTGTTTCTAAATTAAATTTCCCTTTTCTTTTATTTTTTTTGTATCTTAATAAAACTCTTCATGAGCTATTTCATTTTCAATCTCTTTTATCTAGCTCTGCAAAAGCTAGAATAAGTTTGTTTTGGATTCTCTTACACACGCCACCTGAGAGTCCAAAGACTGATCTTGTCGTAGGCTTTTAAGTCGTTACCCTTGACGACTTCGTTCCACCCCCAATTCAAATCGTAATTCAAGGTTCCGTGTCCAGAGTCTTTCTCCATCAGCCATATCTTAAAACGTAAACCCCACTTTTCAGAGTAAGCTGGTGGACACAATACTCTGAAATTAAAGCTTCAAAATCTTTCAATCTACTGACACAAGTGACAACAATGAAACATCATATTGCCAGTTTTTCCATTTCTTAACTATGAACAATCAATCATTGGTCTCAGTTTCCTTAAAAGACATTGATCTTAATCATGTTCGAACTTTCATCATCTCTCTACCACAAAATATTGGAATCGGCACGTGTCTTGGCGAATCTACATGTAAATAAAGTTACTGAATTAACTTTCCTGATTAAAAGTATAATTGTCTAATGTCTAAATTAATTTACATTTGGATTAATTTACATTTGGATCAACGTCTATAATGATTTTAGTTATAGATCTCATCTTGAATCTACATGTAAATAAAGTTACTAAACTAACTTTTCTGATTAAAAATATAACTAGGATATATCTCGTGCTATAACACGGACAAATTATAATTATAAGAAAATATCCAAAAATTATAAAATCAGGACATTAGAAAATTATAATTCTTCCAAAACTTTATGAAAATTATAATATCAATTTTTATAATATCGAATCTTTGTTACCACCTAAAAACAGAATTAAATCGGTTTAAATTCTTTTTAAAAAATCTTCCAAAAAATTGCAATCTACATCAAATCTCTTATTTTTGGAAAATTAAATCAACATTTAATTTAATTTAATTAGTGTGCTTAATTAAATCAAAAAAATATTCATAAAATCTATTTTTAACTTCTTTTCAAAATAAATAAAATAAATAAATTATTTAAAACGAAAATTATAAATAATTAACTTAATATTTAATTAAATGATCACATAATAATTAACTAACTAAAATACCCTTAATGAGATATTTTAATTTTTTCTTAGATATAATGGCAATGTGATGTAATTATTAATATTTTGTAAGGTTTATTTATAAGTGTACTCCCCAAATAATATACAGGAGATTGTCTAATGTCTAAATTAATTTACGTTTGAATCAATGGTTTTTTATTTATTCTCAAAACATTATAAGATTATGAATCAGATAATAAAGAAATCAATTGCAAAATAAGAAAGTCTTTACTACTTGTGAATTGAGTCTAATACATTGAAGATTAGTGGCTACAGAAATCTCAACAAAGATTTGCCAAAAAAAACAAAGAAAATAATTGCTGAACATAAACAAATCTGAAAAGATTAATTGATCTTCTTCTCATTCAAGTCTTCGTTAGCTTTGAAGACACTTTGATCATCTCTCTAACACAAAATATTGGAATCGGCACGTGTCTTGGCGAAGGAGAAGCACCCATTGTGACCGAACCAGCAAAAAATTCTCCTTCTTGAATCGGCTTCTCATGAACCGGATCGGGGTTAGATTGTGACTTTCCGGTATTAGACGGTTTGAAATAAGGTTTTTGTGAACGTTTCTTCAAGCCGAAGAGAGGAACAACTTTTTGAGGAACATGTAAAACGGAGTTACGAGAGAAGTAGTGGTAACCAATTCCGTGTTTTGTAAGAAACGGAACGGCAAAAACGTCTCTGACGAGGTAACGGTGTATTAACATAATCGACATCTTCGAGAGATTTGATGATCGATAAGAAAACAGTAGACTCTTTACTTAGATGGGTTCTTCTTCGTCTTCTAGCTGCTTTAAACGATCGGAGCGAGGGCTTAATCGATTGATTGTGAGAAATAATGAGAGGGTTAATGGTTATTTATAAGGGCATACGAACGCGTTTGTGATATGTTTCTTTTTTTCTATGACTTTGCGATATGACTGCGTTATTTTTGCTTTTCCTTAATCTTATTCTACCTGAATTATAGTATATGTTCTCCTTTACTACGTTTGAAAATTGCGACAATCTATTTTTCCTTAATCTATTTATTTTTATTAATTTTTAGAAAACATTTTTGCCTGACTTAAGAATATTATTTTACTTATTAGAAATTCTCCTTATCCTCTCTCTAACAACAAAATATTGGAATCGGTACGTGTCTTGCGACGGAGCAGCACCCGCCACCCATTGTGACTAAACCACTAAATATTTTTCAATATTTTGTGATATGCAAGTAAACTTAAGATTTTGTTTTTTCAAAACATTTTTTATCATATATAATTAAAAACTTAACAAATTCTCTTATATATAATATGATTAGGTGAAATAAGTTAAACCAACGTGTTATACATAAAACTTGAGGTTTTAGAGTATGCAAAATTTTCTAATTTCTTTCACCATGCATGTAATAATCACTACAAAAAAAAGTCCAAAACGACGCCAAAATCATTACAAAATCGTTGAAATCACCGTATTTTAATACTATTTTAACCGTTTTCTGTTGTTGAAATAAGTCGTCGATAATGTTCATGTGGTAGCAAAATGGTTGAAACGTTGTGACGATATTTAGAGGACATTTCGACGAAAATATAGCGAAGAATTTTCGACGGCCAAACGGACTTATCGAATAGTACCTCCGGTGACCGACTTTGCTCCTCTGGAGGTCGGAATAGTACAGCCAGCGATCGGAATAATGACCCTGGCGATCGGAATAATGTCGCCGACCACCGGAATAGTGTCTCCGACAGCCATAATATTCCCTCCGACCACCGGAATAGTTTCTCTGGCGACCAGAATAGTGCCATCGACAGCCGGAATAGTGCCTCCGACAAATACCGGCGATCGGAGTGGGACCTCTGGTGGCTGGAATAGTCCCTCCGGAGGCTGGCCGGGACCCTCTGCAGTGGTGGCGAGCGACCTGAATTAATTCAGAAAAATTGTATCATGCACGATTCGAACTCAAAATCTTAAGGTATAAAGACAATCAAATAACCACTAGACCACATTAACATTTTGCAAACTCTCTAAACAAATATATATCTAGTAAGGCTTTAAAACGATTCTGACAACAGATGTCTTGGGAAAGTGGTCGCAATTTAGCGACGACTTTGCGACGATCCTAATTTTTGTCGAAAAATGGTCGCAATGTAGCGACGATTCTTATGATGTCATGGGTAAGTGGTCGCAAACTTTAAAAATCCTAAAAAAGTATGTCATTTTACAGTTATTTTTTTTGTTCAGTTTTTACTAACTTAATATTAATTTTAATCCTACTATTCCAGCATATAACTAAAATGAAATAATTTTAGCAATAAAATGTATTAGAGAGTTTTTTATTTTTGTTTTTTTTGGTTAACAAGAGAGATTTATATATATATTTTTCTTAGTATGTGTGAAAAATGGTAAAATGACATTCTTTGTGAAATAGAGTGAATAACAAACACCTACATAAACTATATTTAAGAGTTTATATTTGATTTGAATAAAGTATATAACGTAAGTTATAATCTATCTACTAATCTGCAGTTTTTTAAATTATTTACATGATGTTGTAGGAAATAATAAAAACTCTAACTTATGTCGGAAAGTGGTCGCAATTTAGCGACGACATAGCGACAATCCTCACTTTTGTCGAAAAGTAGACGCTAATTTCCAATGACATAGCGACGATCCTAACTTTTGTCGAAAAGTAGTCGGTAATTTCCAATGATAGAGCGACGATCCTAACTTTGGTCAAAAAATTGTCGCTAATTTAGCGACATCCGTCTTTCTCGCTATTCTGTCTAAATTTTGTCGAAATAATCGGTCGCTGGAAAGTGGTCGCTAAAATTAGCGACCACTTTCCGACGATATATGTTTTTCTCGCTTTTCTGCCTAAATTCTATCGAAACGTTGCGACAAAATATTGGTCGCAAATGTCGTCGCTTTTGAAGCTAATTCTTGTAGTGAATACACTACAAGAATACAAACGATTTCCGATGGCCGCTTCCTTCGAATATCCGTCGAAAACCCTCATTTTCCGACGGATATTTTCCATCGGTTACAATTCGTCGGAACTTAACATCCGTCAGAAATCCGTTGGACTATTCCGAAGTAACATGGTCGTAGGAAAAGGGTCGGAATATTCCGACGGATTACCGACGGCGATTTTTCCGACAGATATTCCGACAGATGTTAGGTCGGAACAAAACGGCGTAACCTCGTCGGAAATCCGTCGGATATATTTTCGACGGGTTTCCGACAGGTCATATTTTCGACGGATATTCCGACGATGTTTTGATCGGAAGTAAACGTCAAAACGCCATCGAAAAACCGTCGGTAATAATTCCGACGGGATTCCGACGGTATTACTATCGACGGATTTCCGACGGATATTCAATTTGAATTAATTGAATCATTCAATTTGAATTAATTGAATCATTCAATTTGAATTAATTGAATCATTCAATTTGAATTAATTGAATCATTCAATTTGAATTAATTCTTATTTATAAATTAGAATAAATAAATAATTAAATAAAATTATTTTTAAAAATTTTAATAATTTTAAATAATGAAATTCATTATCATAAAAAATAATTCATTAAACAAAATATTTTAATGTTAAAAAAAAAAAAATCAAACGGTCGGAGAATTGTCGGGATCGTCGGGTGGAAAGAGATGAGGAAAGGTTGCCCTCATGGTCTGCTGCAAAGAGGTGAGCTGGGTCTGGGTTGAGGTGAGCTGGTTCTGGGTTGAGGTGCATGCGGACTTGAGGTGAGCTGGTTCTGCGTCACGTTCTTTCACCGTTTGGGTGCCTCTCGATCTCATCTCTGTACCCCGAAGGAAACTGAGAAATGGAAGAAGACGATTCCTGGGTCGGAAGTCCGCCTAACCCAGCGAATCATCCTTTGACTTTCCGAGTTTTCTATGAAAATAAAACATCAAAATAATGTTAGTAATGAAATTTTGAAAAAAATAATAACTGAAAACAATTAGACACTTACATTGAGGACAATGTCGTTGATCTCTTCCCGGAGTAACTCGTTCGAGGACGACGACCCATCGAGAGTGAGCTGCGAGAGTCCAACTTCTCGTTCCCGATCTACCTTCTTCTTCTTGCACGTCTCAACGAGGTCACGCATACCGGAATCCTGGATCACACCAGTTTTTTTGTTGGTGTGCCTCTGCTCGATCACTCTAAGGTAGTCGGGAGCTACGCCGTTTCTTTTCGCCTGTAAAATATAGTTAAGTAAATAATAATAAACACGAAATTAATAATTAAAAATTGAAATTAGACTGACCATTTTCATTGCTTCCCGTTCGACGGTCTTTCCGCCGCCGTTGTGAATGTACATCCCCTTCCCTCATCGTTCGCTCTTCCGGTTCTTCGTGTTTGTTTCAGATAGCTTCTTCGTTTTCGGCTTGCTCCAATACTCGCAGAAGCCCTTCCAGACGTCGTCGTCGAGGTCCTTCGGCGGGTTCTTGCCGTGCTTCCACTTCTGCTTCCACTCGTACATGTGGTTCGAGTACGAAAGCGCGGCATACCTGTCGAATTGGACAAGTACTTGCCTCGTAAGGGAAGGGTGCCACGTGAACTCTTGCTACATTATAAAAACGTAATGTTAGTATTCAAAATTAAAATTGACAAACAAAACTAAAAAAAGAATACAAATAGAAAATTTACTTACCGCGAAACTCCGGTGCCACAAGTCCTTATCGTCTTTCGGGATGTCCGAGTACTTCTCGTACGGTTTGTCCAACATGTTGTGGAGCATCCGTAAGATCGCCTTTGTGATCTTAGGCGACAACTTAAACATGAAAACAATTAAATAAAGAATTAAGTCCGTTTAATTAGATTCAAAATCTTAAAAAATTGAAATAACAATCAAAAATTTCACTTACCAAGTTCCGTCTTCAAACTTCAGGTCGAGACGGATGCAATGGCTCCGGTTGGGCTGTTGGACCAGGTCCTCGATGCTCATCCGACTCCGAGCTGCGGATTGCTGGGACTCCGAGATTTGAGTTCTCGAGCTCGATCCGCCAGAAGGCGTGGTCCGAGAACCCCGAGAACGGCGGCCTTGGGAGCCGCCGCCCAACTGTAGCGCGTCCTCGTTACTCCTGCGGAAAAAACAATAAAATCGTTAATACTTACTAAAATTTAAAAAAAATATCCACAAATTGAAGAAAAAAAAAATTTCCGAAAATTTATAATTTCCCGATAAATACAAATTTGGAAAAAAATTCAAAATTCCCCAAAATTTCATAAAAATTTAAATTTCATAAAAATTTAAATTTCATAAAAATTTAAATTTCTAGTAATTTTTAAAAATTCTTTAAATTTTAAAAAAATTCAAAAAATTGAAAAAATTCTAAAATTCAAAAATAATTCCCCAAAATTCAAAAAAAAATTCCCAAAATAATCAAACAAATTCTAAAATTTCTTAAAAAATTTTAAAAAAAAAAACGTTTTTTATATAATTATACAAAACAATTTTATAAAAACGTTTTTTATATAGTTTTAGTAATATTTATAAAAAAAAATGTTTTAACAAACCTATAAATTACTAAATCTAAAATTATAAATTACAAAAATGTTTTTAATTAGTAATAAATTCTAAAAAATTCAATTGTAATTTTCTAAAACCCATAAATATACAAAAATGTTTTTTAAAATTCTAAAAATATATAAAAACATTTTTATATATTTTTCTAAAAATCAAAACGAACAACCTAATATATAAAAAAAAATTATTAATCCTAATATTACAAAAATTCTAATAAACCTAACAAATTCTAAATACGATTCCCTAATCTTATAAATCCTATTATTTCATTCCAAAAATCTAACAAATTCTAAATATCATTTCCTAATCTCATAAACCCTATTATTTCATTCCGAAAATCTAACAAATTCTAAAAACTAATCTAACAATTCTAATTAATATCTAACAATGAAAATTAGTGAGGATTGAAGGATAGAAGAGGCGGATTTAGGTACTTACATGTTGGGATTCATGAGGATTGAAGGATAGAAGAGGATTGAGAGGAGAGATTGAAGCTTTAGGGGCGTTTTTTCGGAAGAACAGGAGAGAGAGAAGAGAGAAATCGTAAGAAGAGAGAGAGAAAAGAAAAAAATGAAAGAGAAGCAGACCGTTTTGCGGATATATTCGGATTTTCGACGGCCATATCCATCAGAACATTAGATTTTTTTTCATTTAGGCGGTTCATTTTTCTGCGGTTCGATTAACCTTAAATATATCCTAAATCCATCAAAAATCCGTCGGACAATCCCTACGGATAGAGGAATATACCGTATATTCTCTGCATGTGTTGCTATTAGCCAGTCAACAGACACCCGTCATAAGTACATTATCCGTCGAAAATCCGTCGGATATATTTTCGACGGATTTAGGGTATATTTAGGGTTTAGGGTTTAGATTATGGTTATATGATTTAGAAAACCCTAATGTATATGTTTAATTCAAAAAATAAGAAATACACCATTGTTACAGACTTTGCATGAGTGTATAAGTTATACAACATCAAAAGTTATACATTTAACATAAATCAACTATACCTTATATTATACCTTATATAAACACTTCCATCAAATTTTCGAAATTCTATATAAACATTAATTTTGAAATATTACAAGTTCAAACTACTGTATATACATCATACAAGTGTTTGTAACCATTTTTAAAAAAAAAAACTATATCCTATACCCTAAACCACATTTTTATACATCCGTCGAAAATCCGTGAGAAAAATCCGACGGATTTCCCACGGATATGGGTGTAATTCCGACAGTTTTCCGACGGATGTATACTTCCATCTGCTAAAACTGATTTCGGTATGTCTGGACTGCCTGAAGCTTTGGCTAAAACTGAATCCGTCGGAACTCCGTCAGATATATTTTCGACGGGTTTCTGACGGATGTATACTTAGCATTTTTAAAAATGTTTAGTTTTTGTATTACAAGTACATTACACATAACTAATACATTCCACATAACAAATATCTATTACAACTACAAGTACATATTTTACAATTCAAAGTTTATAAAACTACTCTGAATCCGATGATGAGTAATCTGATTCTCTTGAATCGGAAGTTTCCCCAAATTCGTCAAATTCTACCTCTAAATCCTCAAATACCCGATCGTCCGCGTGTACGGTGAAATCAACAAAAAGGTCGACCTCAAGGGAATGCTCGATTGAACCCAAACCTATAGAGCTTTGTTGGAGGGGTTCATGATCGGACATCCCATATACCCTACCTCTCGGGTTTATCGATGTGACTGTAACCCACGGGTCTTACTTGTTTGTCACCAGAGGATAGGGAATACAGCATACATAGACCATGTAATAAAGTTATATAAAAATTTAACCACAGAAATTCAAAAATACTAAATTAAAAATTAACGTAAAAGAAAAAAACAAACATGGTCTGCTTGTGAAGCAAGTACGAATGGCTCGTAATTCTGGAGTCGCCGTCTGCTATGTATTGATGTAACATCAAATTGGTCGTGTCGCACACCGCTTCCTACTAATGGGTTGTTCCAGTCGCATAAAATGCACCGCATCTCAAACCGAGCATTCTCGGATATTGAACATCAAAAATTTCACGTACGACACCATAGTATAAAAGATCACCGGACTGAGTAAATACACTGTAATCTGAAGTTGTCGCACTCCTATCATCCCGAAGAATCTTAAAAACATACCCCCGTGTGCTATACATCACATGTGATTGTACGTTTGCTAGTGGAAAACGCACAATTTCTTCTAACCACGTGGGAAATCTTTGTCCGTTAGCCTTCTCTGTTGTGAGCTGCACGAATAAAATTTAAACTTAGTAAAATAAATCATTCATTATACATGATAGTTAAAAATAAGGCAATTAAAACACTTACATAATCTCTTAACCAACGTCCGTACTCTTCCTGTTTGAGCTCCATTAGCTCGTCCTCTGTTTTGTTCGGAAATGCAAAACATTGATATGTTATATATATCCTGTGAGATTGAAGCGATCATCACGTTAGCATATATATAATCAAAGACCCAATCAATAAAATAAATCGTTCAATATAATACCTCTCATATTTTTTAATTTCGTCGCAGTTTGTAAGAATATACATATGCAAATGATCCTGCTCATGTGCTGAAAGTCTCCGCTTCTTACCTTTTCCACTAAGTCGTCCAATCTCTAAAAATATATGAGGAATATCGACCGGATAAAAAAGTAGTACGCCTCCGTCATCATGTCGAGCTGGTCTACGACTTTTCGTTTTGACTTGTGATGGAAAGTAGAACTCCGCAAAATGTGAGCTTTCTTCATTGATGCTCTGTGCGACAATAGAACCCTCCACTTTGCTCAAAGTTTTTACCTTCTTCTTTAGATGAAACATATACCGTTTAAAAGGATGTTAGATGTTCCATAATATCAAAGAAAGAAGGCAGAAATATCTTCTCCAAATTGCAAAAGATTACGGGTATATTATTCGCAAGGTTGCGGATACCGTCTGATGTAAGAGACCGCGAAGATATATCTCGAAAAAAGACACCAATCCCTGCATAATATGCATAACAAATGAGAAAATAAATTATTATTATATTATTGTGTAAAGTATTTAAAAATTAATTTAATGATTGTATACCTGCATTGCTTCGTGGACATTACGTGGTAGAAGACAAGCAAAAGAAAATGGAAGGAGGCATTGCATCATTACATGGCAATCATGACTCTTCATCCCAGTAAACTTTCCTTCTCTATGATCAATGCAGTTCCGAAGGTTAGATGCGTATCCGTCCGGGAATCTAACACTTTCGGCAATCCAGTCAAAAAATACGGCTTTTGAAAGTTTATCCAAACAAAAAGCCAGGACCGGAGGCTTCCCGTTCCTTGTCATATGTAGTGCTCTACGAGAACAAATATTTGACAAGTCCAATCTAGACTTCAGATTGTCTTTCGTCTTCCCTTGGACATTGAGAACGGTGTTCATAATGTTGTCGAAAAATTCTTTTCAATGTGCATGACATTCAGATTATGCCTCAAAAGATGGTTTTTCCAATAAGGCAAATCCCAGAAAATATTCATTTTGTGCCAATTATGTACGTTGACATAACCATCAACAGGATGATGTCCGTTACCACCACAATCAACGGTACTATCTGCAACAAAATCTCTTAACTGATCCAACAAATACTGTCCATCTAACTCAAGAGGTGGACCATCAATTACTATCTGGTTCTTCCTAAACAATGTGGTGCTCCGACGATAAGGATGATCTCTTGGTAGGAATCGCCTATGACAATCTAACCAAGACGTTTTGCGTTCGTGCTTCAATTGGAACGCATATGTGTTATCTTGACAGTATGGGCATGATAACCTTTCGTGCGTTGTCCATCCTGATAACATGTCATATACTAGAAAATCGCTAATGGTCCACATAAGTACCGACCGCATGACAAAATTCTGCTGACAAGAAACATCAAACGCCTCAATTCCATGCTCCCATAACATTTGCAGCTCATAAATCAATGGGTGCAAAAATATATCCAGTGCTCTCTTCGGATGCTCTGGTCCAGGAACGAGAATGTTAAGGAACAAGAACTCCCATCTCATGCACAAAGATGGCGGCAAATTGTAAGGTGTTACAATTACTAGCCACAATGAATATTGTCTACCGTGCTTCCCAAAAGGGTTGAAACCAGTAGTACATAATCCAAGGTATACGTTCCTCACCTCATATGCAAAACTAGGATACATTGATTGAAAATGTTTTCATGCTCTTGCATCTGAGGGATGAGCAATTTCTCCATTCGTTGTATGCTCTGCATGCCATCTCATTGCTCCCGCTGTGCGCTCTGACTGATATAACCTCTTCAATCTATCTGTTAACGGCAAATACCACATCTGTTTATATGGCACTGACATTCTTCCACCTGTTTCCTTATACCGAGGTTTGCGACAAAAACGACATGTCGAACGGCCTGCGTTCTCTCTCCAGTATATCACTCAAATTGAAATTCGTTTTTATACCCATCATCTAGTTGCAGCTGATAAAGGGGAATGTCCACCTCTACACCCATCATATAAAGGATTTTTAGCAGAGTCTAACATATCAAAGAATTTTCGAGCTTCCGCGTTAGGTTCTTCCCCTCTATCTCCATACTCAGCAACTGATGGCATACTTGCACAAAATGCATCGTTCACCAATGACCTACAGTACTTTCTACTTCCATTGTAGGTTCTACTAAGCTAGCGCTATCCCCAATATACTGTTCACTAGTACTAGCATAATTATCAACCATTGTATCATTTTCTCCATGATTATATCAAATCTTGTAACCCGGCACAAACCCATGACAATAAAGATGGGACCATACTTCATCTATCACGATTAATCTACGATTCCGACAATTCGTACAAGGACATTATATTTTACCGGGTTTTTTCGCTTTTTTCTGCTTACCCGCAAATGCCATGAATTTCTGCAGACCTTCTCTGAATTCTTTCGTAACTAGGCCCGTGTCCGGAATTTGATGAGGCTTGTCCATCCATGATCGAAAATAATTATAAGGATCTGAAGAAGACATTTTTGTAAGAAATTGTAAATGAGATGTTTTTTTTTATGATTGTAAATGAGAGGGTGGATACGTTTTTATAAGGAAAATATACGCGTTGTCTGACGGATTTCCGACGGCTTCAACGGCTATATTCAAACGGCCATGTAACGTATATATTATTTCAAACGGGTACAATCCGTCGAAAGTCTGTCAGAAAACCATCGGAATGTGTTCGACGGATGGACGTCGTCGAAAATCCTTCGGCAACGGCAAACGGCTATATCATTTGTCAAAAATATGTCGCAAATCCATCGGTTAGTTTCCGACAGGTCCTATTTTCTGACTGATTTTAGACGGATATTACTTTCGTCCAATTACCGTCGGAAAAGACCATGTTTTCTTGTAGTTATATAACCTTTTAATTTATAACTAAATTTTCGAATCCATGCATTAGTATGGATCATTACCTAATATTAATTAAAAATACATAATGATATCAATTAACTCATTCTGATTTATTATCTAATTGTGTCTGTTACAATTAGCGACTACTTGAGTACACAATCTACACTAACGCAAAACAAAGACTCCTTAGTCTCTGAAGCAAAAATTGGAATGGCACGTGTCTCAAGCAGAACCCATTGTCACCGAACGACCAAACAATTCTCCTACTTGATTTAGCTCTTCGATCGGCTTATCATTAACCGAATCCAGTTTAGGTTGCGACTTCACGGTATCAGACGGTTTTGAGGTTTTAAAATAAACCTTTTGTGGGTAACAAAAACGTTTCATGCAAAGAGAGGAACCACCTTTAGATGGACATGTAAAACGGAGTTACGAGAGTAGAAATGGAATCCAATTCCGTGTTTTGTAAGAAACTGAACAGCATAAACGTCTCTGATAATGTAACTATGTGTTAACATAATCGACATCTTCAACTATTTTATAATCGATCAGAGAATTAATTGTAGATTCTTCGATGTGAATTAGAGTGATTGTAAGAAAATAATGAGAGGGTTAAAAGAGTTATTTATTAATTTATGATTCTGCGGTGACACAAAAAATGGATATGTACGTGTTCTTGTTGTGAATTTCCATTTTTCTTTTTACTAGCTATTTCATTTTCCGATTACGCGATTTAGGTCTAATTTACAAAATTACATATACGAAATTATAAATTTTGATATTTTAGATATTCAGTCACGACCCTTTTAAAATTTTAACTTCCACAATAACTATTTTTTTTATGTAGGCTGTCCCAAGAATAAAAGCTCTTAACCCATAATTAATTACATGTCGTATTTGTTGGTTGACCAAACAAAACATTAGTTGTAAAAAAAATTATATTCAATTGTAAACATCCATCCAATTAAACTGATTCTTTTTGCTTTTTACCTAATCTCTTCAGATATAAATTGAAAGATTTTTTTTTTTTGGCAGCAAATTGAAGAATGTATTATCGCTTTGTATTTTCAAAATTTAACCAAAAACAAACCGGATTGTTTTCGGTATAAAATGTCACTGAAGTCAAAACAAGGCCAAACCAAAAACATCGGATTGATAATGTTAAATTTTTATATCGACTATAATAATTTTCTTTAACAGATTTTTGTTTACCAGATTAATTTTTCTCACTTTTTTTCTAGTAGTTCTTTTGTTTGTGAAGTTTTATTTTATTTTATTTTATAATATTTTAATTTAAATAAAATATAGTACAAAACATTAAACCGGGTTACCTAAAGTGCCAATGTGTCATGGTTGTTTCTAGTTAGAACTTAGAAGTGACCCATCTTACTTGTGGTTTGGAACAAGTAACTGGTAATAAAGTTGCAACAACAATAAACCTATTCAAACCTACTTCTCATCAAACCTCAAACCCTAGTTCCTCTATAAATACATACAAACTCCTTCATAATCCCATCATCATTCACACTCAAACCTCTCTCTAGTGACAACTCAAAACCCTAATCCCCAAAATGGCTCACTGGTTATCATCCCTTGTCATTGCACTGACATTCACAAGCTTTTTCAGTGGTCTCTCAGCTAGTCGCCACCTTCTTCAATCAACACCAGCGATTCCGCCACCGGTTACAACAACGTTCCCACCATTTCCTCCTTCTTCTCCTCTTCCTCAGCCCACGGCGTTTCCACCATTACCGAGCTCACAGATACCTTCTTTGACTAACCCAGCACAACCCATTAATATCCCAAACTTCCCACAAATCAATATCCCTAACTTCCCAGTTTCTATTCCAAACAACTTCCCATTCAATCTTCCCACCAGCATTCCAACCATCCCGTTCTTCACTCCGCCACCTTCCAAATGAGAAGCTAAGCTCTCTTTAGCTAGCTACTGCCACACAACAGATTACCATCTTTCTATCTTATACACTTTGTTAGCACATGTTTGTAATGTTTCTTATTCGTCATGCTGTTGTTTGATGTTGTCCTTGTTTTTCTTGTTGTTGCTGTTTCTGCCATGATTTAGTAGCTTTTGTAATGACTACTTGCTTTGATTGATCTCCGCAACCAAATAATACTTGAAGAATTATCATTCCCTGAAATGTTTGCATAAGCAACTCATATTCCATGAGACATTCTCAAAAACAAATCTTAATCAACGATTAATAGCTCCGACAATCAACGTGAGAGACTAAAAACCCCGTCATTCCCAGAATCCAATTACCTAAACAATTCACGGACACCACCAACAATTTTAGAAGAAACCTGAGAGATGAATTATACGACTTGTCCCTGGCGATGAATCCTAGGCCCAGAACTAGGCCCAATATATGTGATGATATATATGGGCCATGATGAGAGCTTATCGATAAACCGTTTAGTATTTTGACTATTTTCAATGTGCAGTAAATTTCTCAAAACCAAAGACCAATGTTTTCATGTAATGTCCTTATAGCTACGACTTTTAGAGATTGTGTCTGGCTAGAATAAATTGCCCATCCATAATTTTGTAAATTGGAAGAAATTTTCTGGATGGATTCCTCCTCTCTGTGATCCTCCAGAGCAAATGTTGTAGATTGTGGTATTTGAAGAACCTTTTTGGCCCATTGGCACATATATTACGCTTCTCGAATTCACTTAGCATCTGGTTTCGAAGACAGAATCCTCCTTAACTTTTGCACTTTGTTTGTTGTAAGCTCAACGAGATTTTACTATGAACGTTAATGAATAATGATCATGTACTTCTTTTATTTTTCATTATAATAACCATTTCTAATAAAATAAAATAAAAATACCATGATCAAATTAAATAAAAACAAATGAGATTTAAAAAGTAGAGGAATAAGATTTTAACACTCATGTATATTTCTTGCAAAATTTTGTTTATTTGTTAAGTTTTTCAATGAAATCAATTATTGTAGAACTTTTTTTCGTCGCAAGGGAAAGCCATCTAAAAGGTCAACAGTCAACTCTCGGCCACTCCGACATCTTAGGTGACACGTATGAGTTTGGTAAGAAGATTTTAAAACGGCTTTTACTTGGCGGGAGAGGTACAAATCATTAGTCAACTCTTTTGGGTTTTGGCCTAAATGTCCTCTTCGGGCCACACACAGTTCATTAAATCGTGATTTATTTGCTTAATTAATTATATTTTATTTTTTCCTCCCCTTCTTTGTTGTGTAATTGTTTCTTTAAATAAAAAGTCAGTGGTGGTATTTTACTCATTTCCCTTCTTTGTTGCGTAATTTTGTAATTGTAATCTTGCACCAATCTATCCACAACAGTTGGAAAATTCTAAAATATTTAATAAGTTAAGAGTACGTTCGAAAGTCACCGTGATAAATAGAATCATATTAGTCTTTTTTAATGGCTAATTGTAATTTAATTATTTGACAAAGCCTGTTAGAGTATTAGACTAGACAAAAAAAAAATAACATATACATAGCTGAATTTCTTTCTTAATCTTTATCTTTTTAATATTGTGAAAGAGTTAGTTATTTTAAATTTACTTGACGATGAATTGGTCAAAATATATTGAGTATGAAAAATAAAAATATGTATAAAAGGGAAAAGTCAGAAGCCTAGGACTGTCCGGTTACGACCCTACACGTGGCTTCCGCACGCCAACCTTGCACAACCATCCCGAGTTACGACTTTCCGAGAGGTTTGAATTGTTGTTATATGAAAAGTAAAAAAAGTCAATAATGTTCATTAAGTGAAAATAAATCTCATAAAAACTGATTTGTTTTTCTTGACAAAAATAAAGTTAAAACGATTTGTCGTGTGAAAAAATCGATTTTTTCTATCAGAGACGTGGTAGACACATTGAGCAAGGATGTTTAGATATGATACAACACACTAGAAAGAGTAATTTATTTTATCAAATAAACAAAAGAAAACTACAAAGAAAAGAACGATTGTATAATTAAAATGTGAGAAACTTTAGCCTCGTGCTTCACCGCATAGATAAAATAAATGCAGGGTGCTCAATTGATTATTGAGGCAAGAACATAAAACTCATATGTTCTTTGATTGGATCAAGATTGCATAATTTTTGAGTTTTGATGAACAAAATATTCTAAATCAAAGATATGTTGAATAAACAGCTATCAAGTGAAGAAGATTAAAGCGACGTGCATTCATCTAGTATTTTATTTTTGTAACAACATGCATGAGTTTTGTATACGAGTACAAAAATGATAAAATAAACAAACGTGGAATATATTTTCATGAGATGCAATAAGAGGCAGAGGCGCAGAGCCATCAATAGCCTAGTGAAAGGTATGTAGGTAAGTATCTGAGGCTGTAAGAAGAATCTTTTATTTTTATTTTAAACAGAGCTTTATGCTCACCATTGGATGGTTCTAAGACCTCTGACACGCAAATTTTACAGTATGGTTTCTGATACCATACTCTCTGTATTTTTTTTACTCTTTATAAATTAAATAAAGGAATAATTCGTTAATAGGCTGGTTGCACATTTAATAGTGTTTTTACATAACAATTTCGTAACATAAAACCTAATAGAAGTGTATGTAAGAAATTTTTTATGTAATATAATGTTTTATATATTCGTAATTATTTATCAGCTATTAGTTTTAAATATTAAATTTTAAAGTAATATCTGATTTGGTATTTTAAATTTTAAATAAAGCATTTTCAGGAACTTATATATTTTAAATAAATTAATTAAAATTCTAGTTAAAATGAGTACTATGTTATCTTAGATAAAAGTAACACATATAGTTCATAGTAATGGATTGTTTAATGAGAAAAAGTCGTTTCTAAAGAAAATTATTAATTTGATTAAAATTTGTACTCTACTAATTTATGCTATTGCTATTGTTGTTGGTTCACCATCCAAATTAAAATTCGCATTAGGCAAATGGTTGACAAAAAAATTATATAATATTTTAAATCTCCATTATTTTCTGTCAATATTTTTAAATGCATAGGGGAGATAAAAAGAGAAAGTAACTATTTACATAGTCTGAATAAAATGTGGTTAAAGCATAATGGATAAAACGAATGAAACAAATGTTGGAAAATGAGTGGAATAAAAGTCAAATAAGCAGAAAAAATATGGTTTGAGTGAAACATATATGGATGAACAAACGATTTGGAATGAGTTGAATGTGGTGTGGATGTAATAATTATCAAATTGATATTTTAGAACATTTTAAACGACCAAAACATTTTTCCTGTATAAACTTTGTTAATAATTAAAATAGCTCGTATAAAGTTTTCCTAAATTTTTTAAAGCTCTTAAGAAAAAACATAAACACACTTTAAACCACTCCAATTTGAATCTTTTGCGTGTTCCACATATATTCATGTTTTATGTAACAAAAAAAAAGCTTTTAATAATTTTTTAACAAGTAAGCCGTTTAATTTAGAATGA
Source organism: Boechera divaricarpa (assembly GCA_026770425.1). Classification (NCBI taxonomy): domain Eukaryota; kingdom Viridiplantae; phylum Streptophyta; class Magnoliopsida; order Brassicales; family Brassicaceae; genus Boechera; species Boechera divaricarpa. The sequence continues at coordinate 1,710,996 of CM049186.1, read as the reverse complement.
ATAGTGATGATCTCCACAAAGTATGCTTTTGATCCGCAGCATGAGAAAAATCCACTCAACCTATAGATTTTTTTTTTTTTTTAAATGAAGCCAAAAAGTAAAACCATCTTGTGCAGCCCTGGTAAAAAAATCATCGCATTCCATTATTAGACACAAAGATCATAATCTTACGAATCAATTTTAAACAATTGATGAAACAAGGAATCTATTACTCTACAAGGAATAATCAAACATGGAAGGAAGAACAAAGAAAGCATCCCATGTGGTGGGGTGCAAAAATAATTCAAGTGGGGGTAGGGGTCGGAGGAAGTATCCATTAAAATCTCTCTACAACCAATGAATAACACAACAAAAAGTGACAATGATGCCAAAACCAATTACCACTGATTTATATTCTTTTTGGCGTCAAAATTGATTTTTCATTTTCAGAACATCGTATTACTAATGTAAATTATGTAGTAGTGAAGTTTTCTAATTAAGAAAAGCTAATTAAATAGTTAGAGAAATAAATTTCTGGTACATCCATGTTGCATGAGAAGAAGGATATATCGAACTCCTCTTAAAGCGTGGAGAACTCTTGGGTGATGGTTCTCAAGAAGGCCCAAATAACCTTCCCCATTAGAACCATAACCAAGTCTTACGATATGAACTAGAGCTTACTCTTTTTTTTGTTTTTTTTTTTAATTTTATACATCAATTTTATTAATAATTCGGAAAAATATAACATTTATTAAAACAAAAAGTAATTTGAAAAAGAAATAACTTTTACACTTGCTATACTGCATTAAGAAGTATTTTTGGAATTAATGGAATCAGTTTTATGTGAACAAAAAAAAAAAAAGTATTTTTTGGGGACGAAAATATAGCCGTGTTTGTGTGAACATAAAATTACGAATTTATCGATTCAATAGACTTTTACTACTTTGGTTAAAAAAGTTTACATATTCGACTTGCCTCTATTTCTTCTTTTTCCATTAATACAATTTCCTTCAATAATAAGGTTATTAAAGCGAATTGACATTTACTTGGTCAAAAAAAGATTTAAGTAAATATTTAATAAACGAAAAATAGGAAAGTCGAACGATACTAACACAATTTTATAGGAAAATGAGTTTCTCTTTCCTTCGGCGCAAAATAGCAACAAGTCTCCGCGTTTCCTATTTCTCTCTCTCTTCCCTTATTTAAACACTTTTCGTCTTCAGCCTCAAAACAATCTCAACTTCTCTCTCTCAGAGACATTAATACACAAACCTAAAAAAAACCTCTGTCTTGAACAGCTTATGTCTCAAAGACCTCTGATTCCTCATTCTTCTTCTATAGCTTTTGGTCTCCATTCTTATCTTTTAATCTCCAGTGAGATCAGCTCTAATTCAAACTGGTCTCTCTAAAAAAAAAAAAAATCTAACCTTTTTCAATTTTCTCGCTTATTTTCCCGGAAAACCCAAAAGGGCTCTCTCTCTCTCTGATTTTTTCTTAAAGTTTTGATTTTTCGATATCTCCGAGAAACAATTCAAAATGGGTCTCAAGGGTTTTGCTGAAGGAGGAATCGCATCAATCGTAGCAGGTTGTTCAACCCACCCGCTTGATCTAATCAAGGTCCGAATGCAACTCCAAGGCGAATCAGCTCCGATTCAAACCAATCTCCGACCAGCTCTCGCTTTTCAAACCTCTACCACCGTCAACGCGCTTCCTCCACGCGTTGGTGTAATCGGAGTCGGATCTCGTTTAATCCGAGAAGAAGGCATGCGTGCTCTGTTCTCCGGCGTCTCCGCCACCGTTCTTCGTCAAACTCTGTATTCAACGACTCGGATGGGTTTATACGATATCCTCAAAGGCAAATGGACCGACCCGGAAACAAAAACGATGCCTTTAACCAAAAAAATCGGTGCCGGTGCCATCGCCGGAGCTATCGGAGCGGCGGTTGGGAATCCGGCGGATGTAGCGATGGTGAGAATGCAAGCCGACGGTCGTTTACCTTTGGATCAGAGAAGAAACTACAAAAGCGTTTTAGACGCGATCACCCAAATGATTCGCGGTGAAGGCGTTACGTCGTTGTGGAGAGGATCGTCTTTAACGATAAACAGAGCAATGCTTGTGACTTCATCGCAATTAGCTTCGTACGATTCGGTTAAAGAGACGATTTTGGAGAAAGGGTTGTTGAAAGATGGGTTAGGGACTCATGTGTTGGCGAGTTTCGCGGCGGGGTTTGTGGCGAGTGTTGCTTCGAATCCGGTTGATGTGATTAAGACGAGAGTGATGAATATGAAGGTGGAAGCTGGAGTTGCGCCGCCGTATAAAGGAGCGGTTGATTGTGCGTTGAAGACGGTGAAAGCGGAAGGGATTATGGCTTTATATAAAGGATTTGTACCCACTGTTTCGAGACAAGCACCGTTCACGGTGGTTCTGTTTGTTACGCTTGAACAAGTTCGCAAGTTGTTTAAGGACTATGACTTTTGATAAGAAAGAGTTGAAAATTTGAAGACGACGATGATGATGGTGGCGATAATAATTTTTTTTTTTTTTTTGGGTTCTAATTATCTTTTGATTATTTTTGCAGTTTTATTTGTTTTCCATTTGTTCGAATAGATCTATGGTATGAAATTTGTTCTCATGAGAAGAAAGAAAGAAACAGTTTTATGTGATTCATTATTCAAGGGAGGTATTTACTCTATCAAATAATTAGATCCGTTTGTGTTAATTTTTGAATTACGTAATATTCTTTTCTTTTCCTCATAAAACTTTTTTACTTTTCAGAAAGATGATTCCATAAAAAGATTTCTCAAAAGATTGAAAATCTTGAGAAAATATTCAGTAATCAATGTTCAAGAAAGCACTACATCACCTAATTTTTCAGAGGCTGGGTTTCTCACTCAATCAATTATTTAGATTCATTTATGTTAATTATGAAGTATGCAATATTTTCTCTTTTGTCAACTGTTTATTATTCAAAGATGAATCTTTACAAAGATCGAAAGTAATTAATGTTCAAGAAAGGACTAGGCCACCTAATTTTACAAAAGTTTTAGTTTCAAATATTTGTTTAGACAATTTATGTGTTGTGTAGATGTTTATACACAGTATTTACCGGCAATATCTAAACCTTTTTGTCCAATATATTTAGAGTTAGAGGTGTTCAATCCGGGTATATCGATCTCATTTGATCCAAACTGAACACAAAATAATTGTTCCAAAAATTAAACTATATTGATATGATTTAAATGAATTACATAAAACTGAACTCAAATGTGAAATGAATTTTGAAAAAAATCTAAAACCGAAGCTTTTAAGAAAACTAAAGAGTGTTATTTAATCATGGATTTAAAGTTAATTATCTAGGTTTTACAAATTTTTAGATTTGAAATTTAATATTATTTCTACGAATTCATTTGTGTGGATTTCAAAATCTATGTAGTATACATTAGATTTTGATTATAATAAATTACTCATGAAACAACAACAAAATTCATTTCAAATGATTCAATATACAAACATTTTTAAAGTTATTTAGTTTTGAATAACACTAGATTTTATTGAAGTATTTTGAAATCCTAATTGAATAAAATAAAATTTTAAAATCTATTTAACATGATTTACAATTATATGATAAAATCTAATAACACTCTATTTTAAAGTATGATTTAGAAACATTAATTGAATAATAGTGAATTCTGATTGGATTTCAATTCTATTAAAATACATGATTGAATAATATCCCTCATTATGTATTTTGACTAAAACTCAGATCCGAACAAATCAAAACCATACAAATGCATTCACAAAATATTAGGTTTTACTTTTAAATATTACTCATAACCTAAAAAAAAAAAAAAAAAACCGAATTGAATTATGGACTAAAGTTTAAACACCCTCAATCCTTCGGTGTGAGATTACAAATTACACAAAAATATATTTATTGAGTGTTATATTATATAGACAGACAATATCCACCGTCGGATCTACTAAAGAAAATAGAGGTTCATATGAACCCTTTTCTTTAAAAAAAAAAATATTATGCTATGTAAATCAGATATAAAATATTTAGTTTATATATAAATTTTAGTGATAAAAATTGTTTAGTAGTAAAGAATGCACCACTTAAAATTTGAAGTCAAAGGTTTAATTCCCCATTTAAATCTTTTTAGATTTTTTTTTGCACCCGTTAAAATATTTCTCTGGATCCGTCACTGACAATATCAATGATTTATTATAATTCTTATTTTTTTAGTGAGTTGATACTTTGGACATGTTCAAATAATTCTGTAAATTATTTTTGAACATCGATAATTGAATGTTTAAACAAGTTGTAGAAAATGAAATATTGCAAAACGTTAAGATTACATCAAGTCAACCCCAAAAGTTCATAAAAAGACAAATGGAGAATCAGTAACAAACATCCACGTGTTTTTGAGATGCTTTAGTTTTACACATACGTTACCATGAGGAATCTCTCTTCAACAACATCATAAATTAAAAAACCGCGTCTACGAGAACGCTGTACGCATTTTCCACACGTTTACCGACTCAAACCTAATTCTCTTTTTAAGTCATCAGAATCTGATTCGATTCTGTATAGTTCTAGAGTTCTATTTTTTGTTTTATAAAGAGTGTCATTTTACATTTTCAATGTGATTTTTGAAAAAGAAAGTAAAATAGGTAAATGTTACAAAACATAAGAGATCAGAACGTTTACGTAATCTGCCAAATGTTACAAACCAATATCTACCAAAATACAAACCCAACAACCAAAACAACTTTATCTCAAGCGCAATGCCGACATACTTCCACTTTATCTCAAGTGCAATGCCGACGTAATCCCTCGAGGACATCTGTTAATCTGTCTGCACTTCATCTTTCTTCAACAATTAGATAATTTAGATTGGTTCAAAAACCTTCTAATTTTTCAGATATCTTTCTTCAACTCTAACCAATCGCAGAACTAGGTATTAATTGTATTCAATATCAAAGAATATAATTGAATCCTATCTTTTGCAATCTCTTTTAAACGAAGATTGCAACAACATTGCTGGACAAAACCCAATCTTAGAACTTAGACAATCCCTCACAACATAACACCAAAACAGTTTAAAGTTGGCGTAGATGAACAAATGGCCAAAGTTTTTGCTAAAAATACTGTAATAATGATACAACATAATGACAAGGAACATAATAGAATCGGTAAATGTAAAGGCACAAGATAGTTTCCGATCATTTCTAATTGAATATATACACACTATAGATATTATAAAAGATAATAAACCTCTAAAGAATCTTTAAAATACTTTCAAAGCTCCAATAATATTACTGTCATTATGTTATACTACAAAGATACTAAAAATCAATAGAAACCAATCACTAGACTAGGACTTGCCAATATTCACCGAGAGAACACAAAAACTAACACAAGATTAACTAAAGAAACAAAATTAAACACTCGGTAAAAAGTGAATTTCTAAGAACAGGGTGAAATATATTAAGTTGCTCAGTTAACCGCTCAGGTCGACATTATAGTCGCTGACTCATAAAGCACAAAACAATGCTTTCAAATCATATTTTTTGTTCATCATGGCAACAACAAAATAGACAGAGAATTAAAGATATAACGAAAAGTTCTACAAAAATTCTTAAAATTTGATAAATGGTTGCTCAGCTAACCGCTCAGGTTCGACATTTTTGCCGACCGTTCATTAAGCGTAAACACTTTCAATTAAACTATAAGATCTCATCATTGCAACCATAAATAAGTAAGTTAGAAAATTCACATAATTACTCCAATATTGAAATACAGAACACGAGATTAAAACTCTAAGCAGGACTACTTTAACATTCCCTATGAGATTGAGACAGAATCTGAAACATCTATAGATTACCTTCACATATACTACTAATGGAGATTAGGGTTTCAAACACGGACACGGTAGAAGAAAAACATGGGATTTAAAAAGCAAGAAAGCGGAGAAAAATTAGGGTTTCTTAGTTTTTGACGGATCCTTCCATTGTCTTTTACAAGATGAGTTATTTATAGAGGAAGACTTTAGGGTTTTAGCTGATGGGCTCTAAGTTATTTACTTATTGGGCTTTTTAAGGCCTAGATATTATTTATGGGCTTTGATTGAATTGAACTCTATTGATCATGGTGAGTAAGCAAACTATGCGTAAACAAAATTTTCATAGAATTTAAAGTAATAACTGAATGCTATCCAAATGATTGCATAAAATGTGGGAATTGGTTCTTCATGTTTTTTGTTTAAGTTTCTATTAAATTTTTTTCAAATGACATTATTATCAAAACCATCCTAATATTATATTAGAATAACACTAACATTTAATAGAATTTAAAAATCAATAAATTGAATAACAACACTAGAATTTAATAGAATCTATAAAATACAAAATTGAATAACACTATATTTATATGAAATTTTGAATTCTTTCATACGTGACTATATTTTTATGTTCAATAACACCCCCTAAATTTGTTGGCTACAGTTTCTCAATCGGATAAAAGATGAAATTATTTTTTGTATTGAGATTTTGTAGATGAATTATCAAGCGGGTTATTGTATTTAGCGACATAAAAATGCCAATCTATATATTAAGGGTTTGTTTGGTTGTAACAAACAAAGCATACTAATCTCTGTGTAAGACTGTTTTTTATTCATCATTTATAAATTTTAGTCTTTAGTGGTGCTGACCAAAAAAATAGAAACAATTTGTTGCGGACCGTTTTTAGCTTTATCCGCTGCAATTATTCGAACCCTAAATTATGCGGTTTGTTTCACTAATATAAAAAGAAAAATATCATGATATTGTTTTTATGTAATGAATTGATCTAATTAAATTTTCATTAAATTTTTGTGACGAGTTAGTAAAAAAAAGTGTCGGTTTTAGTTGGAGAATAACGTTTTAGCACCTCATTTTTTGGTTGGATTTGGCGATTGATGATGGGTTCTCAGAAGAAACATGCTCAATCGTGATTATTTGATTAGCTTGTTTATAACAAACTAACTAGTTCGAGAAATAACAGATAGGCATGATTATCTTCATCTTCTTTCGTTTTTTTTTCCTTCATTCTTGTAACAACCTGTAACAGAGAAAAAAGAAAATAAGATAGATTGTAATTACATATAATATCTTAGTGGATTAAAAAAATGTAAAAAAACCTAGTTTAAACCTACTCACTTGGTGAACAACTCGTAAAAAAAAATATTTTTTGAGTAAGTATATATTATATAGGTCTTATAATAACACTGTTATATAATATGAAAAACTATTTTATTGCTTTTTAATATACAGCTAATTCATATGGAATTAATAAAACATATTAATTCATATAAACAATCATGACTTATAACTCAGTGATTTGTGTTAATACCGTCACTTTGTCACCACTCAAGTTTATATCCACATATTACAATTTATTAACAAAACAAGAAAGTAACCCATATGAATAAGAACACAATAATACCATTAACCGAAAAAATCTTTAAGCTCCAAATCTTGGCATAATTAATCAAAATTATGTTGATAAGTCTTTGACCGGTGGCTGCGATGCTACAGGGAAAACGTAACATAGAGAGGCATTTTGGGTAGTTTAGGTAATAGCCAGCTAAGAGATTAGTATTGGCAATTAATCATCATTGCTCAATAAATCGTATATGCTTGGATCACAAAAATCCAAAGGCTTACACCCAATATGGAATAGCTACAACTTTCAAACCATAGAGTTACCAAAATGTGCCAGAATTATTTGTGGACCTTTTGGTGTTTTTATATAAAACCCATATTAAAAATCTATTTTTTTCTGGTTATGTGGAATAAGCGTGATTCTTACCCAAAGTGAAGTCACAAATTTTGTTGTCAAGTGTTAAAGTAATTTAGATAGTCTAATAATAGTTGGATCCATCCTGATCTAGTGGTCTAGCGCATCTCTATAAAACAGAAACATGTAGCTTTACTCTAAAACTCGAATAGTTGTGTGATTCAAAGAAAGAAAAAAGATTGTGATTGTAGTTTTAGACAAGACATGTAGAATATAAACTCTAATTGTTAGCATTTGATATAAAAATATAACTTATAAATTTTTTTTCTTGTTAAAATTTTAAATTTAGTAATCAACAAAAATTTATTGGTCATTGGGAATTTTCTTATAGGTTTTTTTAAAAAAAACGATAGTTGACAAAAAAAAGATGATATATCTTAAAACGCATATGATGTAACATAAACTTTTCTATATATATAAAAAAGTAACGTTTCACCTTCTCCTTATTGTTCCACTTGGTCATCTTGATTTATTATTTTACATAAACTACATTACTACTAAAAAAAAAAAACATCGTAATATGACCCAAAATTATGGTTAATATAACTTTAATTAAATACTCCCTCTGTTTTTTAAAGAGTGTCATTCTAACATTTAGCACTCAATTAAGAAATAATATTAAAGTTCTATTCTACCCATTAACTATTCATTTAATTACAATTATTTATTTCACACAAAATCTTTTTCATCATTTTGATCGAGGACAAAAAAAATAATTTTATTAAAAATTGCATTGATATACTAAAATGATATTCTTTTTGTTACAAAATTTAAGTTCCAAATTGACACTTTTTCAAAAACAGAATAGTAAATACGTTTTAGTGGAGAGAGTGAAGTACTTTATCACGTAACTATGTGTTTGGGAAGAAAGGAGGGGTGGAGAACACATGTTGAGAATATTTTTTATCCATCGAGTTGTTTGAACCTTGAAATGATCGAATTCAAACTAATACTTATAAATTGGTTCGAAAAATCATGAAAATTAAAATGAATGTTTGGGAAGACTGTTAATTAAAACCTAGTGTCACATGATTTTTTTTGGAAGACTGTGCAGTAATCGATAATCTCCATAATTGACGGTCTAACCTTTCATGACAAAGACTATATATATTCGAATAGTTTCGTCCTGCTAAGATTTATCAGATGATCGACTCCAGATCATATGATCAATTTGTGTAGAGATGACCTAATTTTTTTTTAAAAGTCAGATCCCTAAATCAGTAATAGATTCCTTGTTCAACAGTGTTGATCTATCTAACTTCAAAGGAACTCTTGTATCTTGAATCGTGCACGCTTTTCACTGAAGTATGATTCCATATCGCAATCGAAATAACTCAGCAGAAGCAACGGGACAATCACAAACCATTGTAAAACGAATCGTGACACTAGTCTGTCTAACTTAAACATGACATAAAAAGTGATTTGTTTAAGTGAAATTACGCATGTTACTAAGTGATTCGTCTAAGTAGTAAGAATAGTTTTAACTACATTTTTTAATTTCTTAGAATTTTTATGATTTTAATTTTATATTATTTTTCCACATATTTTCTCTTAGTGGTATATACTCTGTAAATCCCATTTCGACTCTGTGGACTGTGGAGTGGTCTCTCCCCTCTCTACCCTAAAACACACTCACCCACTTCTTCTCTCTCTCTCTCTCTCTCTCTCTCTCTCTCTCTCTCTCTCTCTCCTGTCATGAAAATCGCAGTTCCTGGAGACATAACCTCCTCAGAAATCTCCCATCTTTGATGACTTTTGCTTCCTTGGTTTTTCACTTTATTGTCCGAACGCTCTGAAACTTTGTGAGACCCCAACAAACGATTAAAGAGACTATTAATACACACAAAGAAAAACAAAAATCAAAACCAAACCCATGGCCGAGAATCTCGCTTGTGGTGAAACCAGCGACTCATGGATCATTGACAACGACGATGAAATCAACTATGGCGGCGGATTTATGAACGAGATTGATTATAATCATCAACTTTTCAGTAAAGACGACAACTTTGACGGCAACGGATCAATTCCGATGATGGGTTCTTCATCTTCGTTGAGACAAGACAGAATCAGAGAAATGTTGGAGAGAGAGATTGAGTTTTTCCCTGGAACTGATTATGTTAAGAGATTGCGTTCTGGGGATTTGGATTTGTGTGTTAGAAACCAAGCTTTGGATTGGATTTTAAAGGTTTGGGATTTCTTCTTTTTGATTGCTTTGATCTGTGTTTTTTAAGAAAATTCAAATCTGGTTTCGTCTCTTTTTATTGTTTTGATTGATTTTAAAGTGTCTTCTTTGATCAGTTGATAGATCATTCATATTTAAGGTTTAATAGAGGCTTCTGATGTATTTATTAGATTGATGAAATGGAAGAAAAAAAAAATCCACTTGTGAGATTAATTGGATCTTCTTAATAGATTGAGGTTTTGATCTATTTGAGTAATTGAGTTCTTTGTCTTTAATGCCAATTGTTATTTTCTGAAACAGGCTTGTGCTCATTACCATTTTGGACCTCTGTGCATATGTCTGTCCATGAACTACTTGGATCGGTTCATAACATCCTATGAATTGCCAGTAAGTTGAATCAATTTCTCCGGATTGGTTTTTCTAATTTTCTTCGGGACAACCGCTGATCGTGTGTGTGTGTGTTTTTGATTGTGTAGAAAGACAAGGCTTGGGCTGTTCAGTTGCTAGCTGTCTCTTGCTTATCATTAGCAGCCAAAATGGAAGAAACAGATGTGCCTCATATTGTTGATTTACAGGTGCAACACACATTTAGTCCTCTCAGTCTTGGAACAACTGAAATTCGCGGTGCAGTGGAACTAATCTTGACATGTTCTTAATTGTTTTGATGAGCAGATGGGAGATTCCAAGTTTGTTTTTGAGGCCAAAACAATAAAAAGGATGGAACTTTTGGTACTCAACACATTGAATTGGAGATTGCAAGCTCTAACTCCATTTTCTTTCATTGATTATTTCATCGACAAGATCAGCAATCATGTGTCAGAGAATTCGATCTATAGATCATCACGATTTATATTGAACACCACCAGAGGTGCGTATTGTTGAATCCGGAAGCAAGCTATAATATTCTTTCCTTGTTTTCAACTAGCTTGCTCTGTTTAAAGGGGAAGGCTTAATAAGTTTCTGCTTATAAAATTGAATGCAGAAATTGAATTCTTAGACTTCAGGCCTTCTGAGATAGCTGCAGCAGTGGCAGTGTCAGTTTCCATTTCAGGAGAAACAGAATGCATTGATGACGAAAAGGCCATGTCTAAACTCATATATGTAAAACAGGTAAACTCATCAAATATATTAGCTTCGGGTGGTTGTAAAGACTCGAGCTTTGTAGCTTCCGCTATATTAACATACCCGCATGACCAAATTGTTGATTCGCGGGAAATAGAAACAAAATCTTTATTGTTGCAAGAACACACATTTCATCAGAATTTGATCGATGGATCATTGTCCTTCTTTAGCAGGAGAGAGTGAAGAAATGTTTGAATCTGATGAGAAATCTCACAGGAGAGAATGTGCCAGGAAATAGTTTATCGCAAGAGCAGCCGCGATTAGCGGCAAGAGTGGTGCCGCAGAGTCCAATTGGAGTGTTGGAAGCAACATGTTTGAGCTATAAGAGTGAAGAGAGAACAGCTGAGTCATGTACAAATTCCTCACAGAGTAGTCCAGACAACAACAATAGCAACAAGAGGAGGAGAAAACAATGAGAGAGAATAAAGGAGTCATATATTGCTTTTTCCAACTCCAATCCATAAGGGTCATGACATTTGAAGTTCTTATTTTATTTTTGTTTTATTCCTTTTTTTACATAAATTTTCTTTTTTTCTTCTTAATTTCTCATTTTCAATCAGAAAAATGGATTGAAAATGAGAGTTTTGTGAAAGAGAAAAAAGAAAATAAGAGAGAGAGTTCTTTTGAAGGCGGCAAAATTAATAAGTTATTATCGATGATGATCAGAGACATCCTAGGTTCATGTTCTTGCTCCAAGGGACTTTTTTTTTTAGCTACATAATGTCAGAGATATAATAATGAAAAAAAAAAAATAGAAAGAGAATCATATTTTTATGATTTTTTTGGTGTATTCAAAACTCAAAGGCTGCCCCTAAACTTAGATTTTCATAAGTATGGAATCATATATGGTTGCACAATAATATTTATTCGTGATAGATATATTGATAAAGAACAGTAAATAAATGAAACCAAAATATTATATATTTTATTTTAATATATGTTCGGATCTAAAGAATAGTCACTATCAAATAATGCAACAGGGTTTATTTAAAAAATTTGCATTAACAAATAAAAACAAAAAGTTTGTTGATTAAAAAATTTAAATATACAAATATGTTGATGATTGAAAAGTTGATGATTTGAATTCCATGTTTTTTCTATTTTGCTCTTTTTCAGTTTAGGTTTTGGATTCCATGTTTTTTCCATTTGAAATACTTTGTCTCCGGAGATTTTAATGTCCGCTGGCTCTCTGTTATCCAATACTAATAAAATTTTAGATGACAAAAAACGTAAAAAAAAAAAAGTTAGAGGACTTGAACTAAAAGTTTTTAGTTTTAGATAAAAAAAAGTATTTCATTTGAAATAACAAAGTGAAAATATAAAAATGAACAAATTCATGGTAGTCTAATGGTTGAAATATTTATATTGTAGTTTGGAAATCATGATTCGGAATTTTCCATTGCGATTCCAATCATGGTTAGTTATTATTTACATGTTTTTAGTTTAGATTTTGATTTGAGATCATTAATTATAAGATAAAAATGTAAAAATGACCATTTGTAAAAAACAGATTACTTGAATATTAATGTAAATTTCCTGGTTTGAAGAAATTGTTTAATGTTGCCAACAACAACAAATTACATAATTGTTTTGAAGGAGAAAATTGCATGCTTTTGGGGATTGGAGAATGGAAAAACCATAACGGGCCCTGAAAAGAGGTCTTAGTGGACCCAGAAAATTTTGTTTTGACTATGCGACCGGTCAACATCTCTGCTTTCTCCGAGAAAAAAGTAATAATCACTGAGCATAAGAAACCTTGGGAATCTAGTGCCTTCTTCTCCCCTTTTCCACATATATATTCGATCATTATATTTATATTTATATATTCTTTTGCAGTTAAGTATTAGTAATTTAGTATTTAATTAATTAATAATCAAAACAGGTTAACGAGCCATTAAGTACACAGTCCAAAGTACAAAAGTACATATATATAACAAAATATGTACTAGTAGATTGTTTTTTTCTTAACTTTTAATAAGCAACTAACATATCGATATTTTGATATTATTAATGTGATTGGCTTATTTAAACGTAGAATTTTCCTTGTTTGATTTTGCAAAACTTTACGTGTAGTAAAACTTTTAAGAAACTGAATTAAAAGTTTTATGAAACCAAAAAAGAATTCAGATTTACTTATATAGTACTAACAATTTGAATCTTAGATCGAGATGGGTGTAAAACGAGATGAGCATCTTCTTGGGGGTTTCAAAGCATATATATGCATGTTTGTGTGTAAATGTAATTTCTTCCCTTACTTCCATTATGACATAACCTTTTAGTATTATAATGTTAAAAAGGTTAATTGTTTTAATTGACTTAGTTTTTTTTTAATAGTTTTATTATGTTATCTAGTTCATTTATTTCACTTGCTTGCTTCTAGTACTAGAGGTGATACTTTATACTCAGAGCCAGCTATGAAACATTTGTGTGAGCCCTCTATTTTATGACCTAATTAAAAGGAGTTCTTACTTAATCAAAAATAGTTATTATGAATCGTGTGATAAAGAAAAAACTGCCATAATAGTATTTTAAAATAAAACATCGAGATTTTGGGAGTTCAACAACTAAAAGAACTTAGAAATTTTTTTTTTTCCTGATATTTTGTGTTTTTGTTCCGTAGTTGTTTCACATATGATTTAAAATACTATTAAAATAAGATTTTAAATTTATATTTATATTGTTTGGTTTCGATAATTTCAGAACTGTCCCTCACCATATGTATGCATCTAGTTAAAATAATTTGTTAGGGCCAAATTAATATAAAGTAATATATTTGGAATTTTTTACATATTTCACTCCAACGATTTAATTTCTTGCTATTAATAAGATTTCTGAGCTAAAAATTAATTGTATGTCAGTTTTTATGTTGCAATAGGCGATTAAAAAAAATAAGTGTCATCAAACAATCTCTATTTAATAACAATACCAAAATAACATCATCGCCATTTCGTTTATAACAGTCTTCATGTTGAGACATAAAAACATAGTCTTGTAACTAACTATATATCAATGAAAGTTATAATTTTATGGTATTATTTTCAAAAATAAGGACGAACAAATTGGATCAACCAAACTAGTTGGTTGATTTAAATTTCCACCAAAAATAGTGCATAAGATTCTCTTCCCAATGCAGGATTGTGTTTGTTCTACAGGCTATAATTGGCGACAGCATGTTTATATCATGGTTCAATATTTATGGATGTGAACATTATCTTTAACATTAACTTCGGTTTTAAATTGTATGATACAAATTCTTCCAATGCTGCAATGCATAGTGGTTTGTCTATTGATGTATATATTTACATACATGTACCTTTCTCCATAAAAATATTTCTAAGTTTTAGCAAACAACATTTTCGACTAAAACAACAACAATGTCTCAAATTAAAAAAATTGTATTTGTAATAACATTTTTCTCACTTAGGATGTTAGAAATACAACAATAGAAATAAATTGAGATATAAAGTAATATATAAGAGATATAAACCAATTATATATTGTCAATTTATTTTAAGTTAGAAGAAATGAAAACTTAATATGATATTAAAGTTTAAGTTTGATCCAAGTAAAATATATTATGGATTTTACAGTAGAATTTGGTTCGAAATGACTGGAACACCCTTAATTTAAAGGGCGTATTAACAATTTCATGTTGAAGCTGAGAAAAAACCTAAAATAATTATAAATAACATGAATTAATTTATTCATTATCAACTAATTTTATGTTGAAAGTCAACATTGATCATATTCATGATGGCGGAGAGCCTTTCTGATATGAATATTACAAAAGAAAGTAAATCTATCCGTCTCCAAAATTTCATAAAATAAAAACAGATGCAAGTTTGGAATCTCTCTCTATTTGGCTTTCTTTGTAAAATGTTATTTTACCCATGCCAATAAAAGTAGAAGCATCAACTAGGGTAGAGAAAAATATCCGATACCGGAACCGAAACCGACCCGAAAATATCCAAAGCAAACCAAAAATTTTATATATATTTGATCGGTACATTTTTTTTTAAACCAAAATATTCGAATCGAATCCGATCCGAACCAGGACAAAATTTAAAAATATCTGAACGGTTCTAAATCTCTAGTATCGAAATACCCGAAACCTAAAATATCCTAACCGAATCCGAATTGAACCTGATACTCGAACCGAATCTGAACCGAAACTTATCCGAATTTTTTTGGGTACTTCCTATATACTCGAACCCAACCGAACCCGAACTGAATTTAATAAATATCCTATCGGTATCTTTTTGTCTATACCCGAATTATCCGATATCTAAATTACCCGATTTGGATCCAACGCGAATAACCGAATGCCCATCCCTATGACAAGCATGAAATAGCAGAAAACAACTATATATTAAATACTTATAGTTTTATCCTTTATTAATACATAATATCATTTTTCATTGGTTAATACATTAAAAAAATATGATAAACAGAAAATTATAACAAAAATTTGCATTGAAAATATAAAACGACAATTATTATAAAACAAAGTTTAAATTCTAAAACGACACTTAATTTAAAACGGAAGTAGTAATGTTTTAATCTTTATTATTGATGAAAATATAATTGAATATATACTTATCTAAATCGAATTTGTTCTATTTAAATAGACTAGCTATAATTAGAAAAAAAGTCAGTTGAAGTTTAAGTAATTTATACATTATATTCTTGAACTATTTCTTAAATATATTATAAGTAATTTCTTAAACTTATTGAACCAGTGACAAAACTAACATCGCTATATTGATATAAGATTTCAAACAATTACTACTAATAAAAAAATTCAGTGCTAATAATATAAAGTTAATAACAACTCATGAGTACTAATTATATCATCTTTTTTTTTGTCAAACAAATATATATTATCTTAACATAGAATTTTAAATCAAATTCGCACATTTTTCTTTTTTTGGGTTGATTCCAGTAACGGAATCGAATCTAGTTTGACATCGTGATTTCAGACACAACTTTTAACTTTAGTGTTCGGAATAATTATACATTTCGGTAATATCTATAAACTATATTCCAATATTATAAGTTCAACTGTATGTCAGTTGGTGCATGCGGCATGCCTGTTCTTTTTTTTTTCCTTTTCTTTTTACTTCTCATTATAAAATTAACTAACTATTTACAGATTTTAAACTTTTGTTTAATATTCTCAAACACATATAAGACACTGTACTTTGTCTTATCATTATCTAATATTGAATTTTTGTCAGCTTCTATTATGGATATGGAATCCATGATAGCTTATAATGCTTTGATATATATATATATATATATATTTGTTTAATACAAGATAAGATATAAAACTACACGTTTAAGCCATACGGTTTTTATTTTATTTCATGTTTAAAATTAACACATGAACTTACCATTGGTTTAGATTAGATCTCTAATTAATGTTAATAAGAAGGATTTTGGTTCTCGCGAACATTAATTACACACGTAACGGTTATTAGTTCTTCGTATAATTTTTTTTCTTATGTAATCTCATCAGCATTTGATCAACCACACTTGCAGATTTAAGATTCTCTATATAATGATTTACACTATTCTTAAACTTTAAATTATGCCAAACAAGTAAAATGGGGGAAAATGGTATTAAAAAAAAAGAACAAGGGTCAAAATTTGTAATAACCAAGATTACAATTTTTCGAATATCAGGTACTTTCGAATAATTTAGATAGATTTGGATCACACATATATAATTTTTTTCAGGTATTTCGAGTAATTTGGATATATTTAGATGATACAAATACAATTTTTTCGGATATTTTGGGTAATTCAGGTACTTTTTGGATAGATTCGGGTACAAAGTATCCACCCGATCATCATCCAATTTTTTTTGGATTTTCACCGGTTCTCAATATAAACACGAGAACCGACCCGAAACCAAAAAAACCGAACCTAACCCGAACCAAAAATTCAAAATACCCGAACAAGACCTAAATCTCAGGACCCAAAAACCTGAATTCGGATGAACCCGACCCGAACATGACCCAAGTACTCAAATGTCCACGCCTAGATTTAGGTCTTGTTCGGGTATTTTGAATTTTTGGTTCGGGTCAGGTTTTGTTCTTTTTGGTTTCGGGTCGGTTCTCGTGTTTATATTGCGAACCGGTGAAAATCCAAAAAAAAATTGGATGCGGGTCGGTTCTCGTGTTAATATTTTTTTCTCTTTTCATATAACAAAATTCAAGTCTATTCACTCAATGTAAATAATTTTTAATAGTACCCAAGAATAAAATTATTTACATTGAGTGAATAGACTTTGAAATTTGTTATATGAAAAGAGAAAAAAAAATTAAGGATAAAAATGATATTTAGATATTGAGATTTCAATATTATGGGGACAACAATTATAAATTATATGAAATTTCAATGTTTAATCTCGCATGAACAAACTCAAACATTTTGAGTAGTAAATTTAAGAATTTGAACTTAAATAAATTTGTAGAAAATCTTCACTGTTTCTATGTTACATTGGGTGCTAGACTGCTAGGCTGCTAGCATTCACAACTCAATCAATGAACAAAAAAACAAAGGGACCGATTACCTAAAAACAGGTTAAAATTGAAAGATCATAAAAGTTAAGGACCATAATGCAATACTACAGATTTGTTTTTAGTTTTTATCTGAAGTAAGAGAGAAGTGAACAGAGAGATTCAGGAGTGAAAGTTGAAGGAAAAGACAAAGAACAACTATAAGTAACAAAGGTGGTCCAAAGTAACTCTACAAGTTTAGTAAATTATAAATTAAATTTATTAAACCAATGCTCTTAACTAACTTACTGATTCAATATCTTTCCTACTAAAAGTAAATAAATATATGATTTGATACATCATCATAATAAGGAACCAAGAATAATGTATATACATTTCGAGGCTTATTTTTATCAGTTTGTTTCGTGGTTGAATACGATTTTTTAGATGAAATCGGGTTGACCCGTTGATGTCAAGCAACGATGCCACATTCGACTATTGGGATCGACTGATTTTGGATATGCAATTACCTCAGGGATTGGCAAATAAGCATAGTGAGTGTTGATTATGCCTACCGTGATTCCGCTGTATCCAGCAAACGCACCATGAACCTGTTTTTTTATAAAATCATAAGCTTAACAAATTCAATGGACTTAGCTAATTGGAACATTTTATAGTTTCTACTTCTAAGCTTTTGTGTGCGAGTGACTTACGGCGTTTTGTCCAAGAACGGTGCAGAGGATACCATCTGAGGCATTTGCACGGACAGCACGAATCATGTATGTTGGATCAATGTACTTCACATCTATTGGAATACTTATATCTTTAAAATACTTCTTCGTCTATTCAAAATAAAAAAGAAGAAGATAGATTTTAAAATCATAAGGAAGCAAGAAACTTTACTATGGACAAAAAACAGAGTAAGATTTTGCAACTATCCTACGCAGCATCAAAAAGTATCCAAATCAGAACTCGTTATGAAGATATCTCAACCACTATTTGCTTATATCTAACCTCTTGTTGAATGTACACACCGAAATCACCGAGTACTGTGTTTCCAGATGCATCTTTGGCATTGGTTTTCTCGAGGAAGTTCTGCAACAAAATGCCAAGAAAAGTATACGTAATATATATTTCTGGTCTTTAATCGAATAAAAGGCTCCTTAATTGTTATTGCATAAAAAATTACCTGTCCAGCTCCTTCTGCTACACAGATCACAGCAGAGCCTTTTGTTTCAATAAGGTACTTCAAATGCTTCAGTACACCATTAGGCCCATGAAGATTGAAGGGAACCTTGAATGATGGAGATGCATAGGTCTTAGAGCAAGCTCATCAATCATGTGTTGGAAATTGAAAATAATAACAAAAGTTTAGACAAGTACCTCAGGAATCAAACAGATGTCAACTTGTCCACTTGCTAAAGAGGCTTGCATTGCAATGAATCCACTGTTACGACCCATCAGTTTTACAACGCCAATGCCATGATAAGCACTATGTGCCTAATACAAAGACCATATTGAGAAAAAAAAAACAAATAGCAACGATTAAGTACTTGAAGCAAAGAGACATGTTAGTTAATATACTAAGTACATGAAAGTTACCTCAATGTAGGCAGAGTTTATTGCTCGCTGTGCCTCTTCAACAGCAGTATCAAACCCAAAAGTTTTATCCATATGTAAAATATCATTATCGATGGTTTTTGGCACACCAACTACAGCTACCTTTATCTTTCTTTTGCGGCACTAAAATCGAAAGCCAGAAAGAGAATAGTAAATCAAAATGGACAAACTATTTCATAAAAAATGAAGATGCTATACTCTTCTAACTCTCTAAGAAGGAGAAATAGCAAAACTGTATCTTCACAAGAACAACACTTAACATCAAGTGTTAAGTAACAAACCTCATTGTGTATAGCGTTGGCGCCAGCATGAGTTCCGTTTCCACCCAGCACGAAAAGCATGTTGATTCCTCTCTCCTAAGTAAAGTCAATATTCAGAATTCAGAATCTATGATCTCAGAAAGTTAAAAACTTTTGTACTTAGAAAGTCCCTAAGGATTGAAAACCAAATAATACCTCCATGCTGTCAACAATTTCGCTCACACTCGGCCCTCCACGTGAAACTCCAAGCAAGCTTCCTCCGGATAGATGAATATTCTGAACCACTTTCCTTGATAACTAAAATCAAGAGCAAATGAGCAAAAGATAGTATAAACGGAAAAAGAGAAACAAGTGTTTTTTCTTTCTTTTTTCTTTGAAGAAGACACTCAAACTATACCGGCATTTCAGTTAGATCTTTATCAGAGAAGCCTCGATAACCGAAAGGAATCCCTACAATGTTCTTAACACCATAAATCTCAAGAGTGATGACAATCTGCAATGTATCCAACCAACAATGAAAAGATTTCAATAACATATACAAAACGGATTTCACACACACACATACACTCTAAAATGCCAAGTTTCACACAAAACTCACATGTCTAATGACATCATTGAGACCAGGACAAAGCCCACCACAAGTGATAATTGCAGCTTTCACTTCTTCCGGTCTGAAGTATATCTTCTCCCTCGGCCCAGCACGGTGAATCCTAATGATCCCATCACACAATTATAACCAAAAAAAAAAAAATATAAATCCAAAAACAAACTCCAAAATTTTACCATTGCTCAACCCAAGAACAGTCAGGATCAATGCACTCTGCTCCAGCAGAAGTTGGTGAGGAGTAACTAATAACCTATAATTTCCAAACAACCCAAATCACAAAATTCAATCCAATTCACCCAAAAAAATCAATCTCACTAACTTCAGAAAAAAAAAATCAAAATCTAAAATTTAACCTTGAGAAGAACTCTATCATTGTTATTAATGTATCCATGCCATTCTTCATCAGAAGGGTAACCACCAACGAAATCTTCCGTCGGAGACCTAAAAATCAAAAGTCGAATTTGAGATTTCCAAAACCCAGCAAAAAAATCTGAACTTGAAGCTAAAGTGGATCAAAGTAGTAATCTAACCTCATCTTGAGACAAAACGTCGAACGAATTGCTTCTGCATCTGGTAAGACATCAGTGATGTGAGGGATGCTGAATCGTTGCTCGAAATCTCTCTCGTACTTTGATTTCCAATCTGGATCGTTGAGATCGATCGATGAAGCCGAGGTTTTGCTATGCTGAATCGTTGAAGCTCGCACCAACGAGGTATGAGAGATTCGTGATGAGGGATTCGCCGGAGATCTCGTTTTCCGGAGGATTAAAGAGGCGAGTCCATGAGAAGGAACGAAAATAGAATTGCTCTTGTAAGGAACGGAGATCCCGGAAGTGATCGCCTGAGAAAAAGCGTCCATGGCGAAGATTCCGATCGGATCTTTTGCTTAGTATTCTCAGTCAACTTAATTTTTTTTTGGAGGGAATTTTCAACACTTTACAAAAAAAAAAAAAAAAAAAAAACCCAACAACAGTGTGTGAGAGAGAAGTTGTTTAGATCTCTTTGGCTCTTTAGATTAACGAAGAAACAAAACAAATCTCACTTCATTTTTGCCCCACACCTTTTAATATTTACGAATTGTCCCCAAAACTTTCGGTAATTATGAATTTACCCTAAAACTTTTGTTATTTACGAATTTGCCCCATTACTTTGCCAGCGGTGCAGTAGTAATGAAATCGGTCGATTCTTTAATGCACACCGAGGTCCTTAAAGTGGTGGATGAATTCAAAGGCTTTACACTTCCACAAAGTTTGCTGGAGGATGACTTGACACAGGGAATTAAACAACTTCAAATTTCTAGCAATGGAGATGTCTCTTTTTTCACAACCACGGTCTGTTTTTTTTGCCAAGAACAATGGATCCATTTTGTTAACAATATTCTCGATGAATAGAACATAGTTGGTTCTTTGTTTTGAAGCAGAAGTAAAGATGTATATTTGAGAAACGTTACCTTGGAGTTAGTGGTCGAGAAAGATGCTCTTGGTTCACTCTATGGCAGAGATGGCACCGGTCTGGATAATCTACGACAAGTACATAAATCATACCTTCTCTTAATATAT
Source organism: Boechera divaricarpa (assembly GCA_026770425.1). Lineage (NCBI taxonomy): Eukaryota > Viridiplantae > Streptophyta > Magnoliopsida > Brassicales > Brassicaceae > Boechera > Boechera divaricarpa. The sequence continues at coordinate 1,689,324 of CM049186.1, read as the reverse complement.
CCCTTTAGATGCTAGACGATGAAGTTGATTGGTTTTTGCAAACCGATAGATTTCAGGAGCCAGAGTGGATGTGAAGGATCCTAAAGGAGTTGAAGCGACGGTCTTAATCTCTGGGAGTCCTGAGCAAACCCGCAACATCAATGTCTTTGATCGAGTCAATCCATGCTGATCAATGATTGCGTTTAGCAGCTACTTTTGGATGTTTCATTTTGTGTTAGTTAACCCATATATACTGATTAAACACATCATGCAAGGAGATGGTAAGATATAGAGAGGACGAAAATGAATTGCAATTAAGCTGTCCTCTCATAAAAATATCAAAAGATAAAGATTAAATTTGTAAAATTCAGCTAGTTTCTGTAGCAAATAGGATTTGGAGATTAGCAATGTTAATTTGAGTCTTCTGATAAGACTAAAGCAAGAAAAGGTGCAGATCAACAGGCTTTTATGGTCATCAGTCATCTAGTATGTATCACACCGACCGTAAAGCACCGGCTTGCAAAGAATCTTGCAGAGATGTGACGGCGCCTTCGTAGTTTAAAAACCCCATGAACCAGAACTCATGATTGTCTACCGAGATCACCTGTATGTATTTCTCTGCAGGATTGACTATGCTTGTTGATGGATTCACTGCTTTAAGTTGATGTAATGGAATAACTACCTATTTAAGAAGTAGACACCAAGTGTTCATAAATGATCAATGTAGCAAGCTTATTGCAATGAATAAACGGTTTAAACTGATGCTCCTTAGTTGATGCTACTAACAAATCATAACGAGACATTGTCATAAGCATCGACTAGATAACCATCCAACAGATTTCGAACAGTTTAAGGATCACAAAGGTTATAATATGGTGTCTTCAAATTTCATAATGGTTATAATTCTAAAATGCAAGAAGTATGACATTACCTTGTAATAGCTCCATTCGGTTTGACCACCATTTTTATACGAGAGAGGGTTATCACTACAGTAAGAAAGTTTGGCAGTGGATATATATAGAACTCCCATAACTGGGCCAGCTGATGTTGACAAGTAACATGCAAAAGAATTTAGCAGTTGCTCTTCGGGAACTGTCTCAAAGGTTTGTCGGAAAATTTTCTCATATCCTCCTTCTGCAAGGACCTTAGTACTCTGTGCAATTCTTCCCATAGCAGCATCCGCAAAACTCGGAGCAGTTCTCACTGATTAAAAAGAGAAGATTATAAGAGATATCAATCAGATAGATCTTTAATGAAAAATGCTAGAGAAGGAGAAAAGTAAAGCACATCCAATCAAGGAAGAGATGAGTTAGAGTTCACACATAACAATTTAATCGTGTATGCTCTCTTAATCCCTCAAATTCATTATATTTAGCTAGTCATCAGACATTTTCCCTCAACCTCCATTGCTCAAACATTACCCAACTTTGATCAATTAGAGTTGTAATTCTCTAAAACGCCAAAAGGCTTTTTATAATTTTGAAACGAGGAGCTAATTCCCTACTATTTACACTACATCACGAATGATCATGTCCCAAGCTCACTGATATCCACAAAATTTAGCTTATAATGCATCAAAGGGTGTTTTTGATTAATGTTTATCCAAAGGCCTTATAATTTCAAGTTTCAAAGAAGCAACAATGAAACTAAAATCTATTCAGGTGCATCTAATCTAAATCTGTTATTTTCTCTTTACCAAACAATCTACTAAAAACTTCAGTGCAAACATCTTACAGAGAAAAGAATCAGCTTTTAGATTAATGTTATAAACACTCGTCATGGTACAAGTCTGACAGACTGAAACAAGGAGATCTTCTTGTTAGATTCCAAGACAGAGATTTTTTTACGACTACGATCACAAACTTGACATTATCAAAAGATCATCCTCTAATACTGAGAAAATGTGCTAATGATCTTGAGTTATTTACTCGGAAGTGGACTCATGGATCTGATGTAATTATGAATGTTATCCTATGTAGAACAAGTTGTGATTCTAAATTGTACTGACTTTTGTTTCTGATCAAAATTAATGTACTGACTAAAGACTAACATTCATGGGAGTTTTCAGTTTATTATTGAAAATATATCAAAACAAGCCAGTGAAAACCTCCCAATTTATAGCAACAACATGTTGAAAAAACTATCAAGAATTGAAAAAATATGAAGATAAACTTGAGCACAATCGAATATGATGATATTTACGAAGTGATAAAACCAGTAGCAAACTAAACACCAACATACAACAAAGAAGAAAACCATGAAGCGAAAAATAAATTTATGTTTCTCTGATTATTCAACCAAAAATGTAGAGTTTGACTCCTTCTAAGTTCGAAAACCCACATTGCAAACGATGCAACCGAAGAAATTTTCTGATCATAAAACATACTTTTAACAATACCCTATGAACAATTCTTGATTCCCCTGAACTCTACGGCGTATTGATATGCAGTGAATTTGATTCCAAATTGATTTCAAGTTCTCAAAATTGATATGAAAATAAAAAACTTACGGTGCTGCCATGTGTTCCCGGCAAGACTCTCCGTCTTCTTTGCTGCTTCTGCAACCTTTCTTCCCCATCTCCCAAGCACTCCTTTCACGGACTCCATCGTATCTAATCCAATTCAAAGAGAGGTAAATATGACTGCAATACACATCTAACTAGTACGAATCATAAACACTACACCATTTTACACTCTTACCTTTCAACGAAGCATCTGACGTTTCAGCCGGAGAACGATCAATATACGGATTAGATCCAACCGAAGAAGACGATGCAACCTTCTGATCCGGTTCCTGAGACCCGGACACCAATTCGGGTCTCCAGTGTACAGATTTCTTCGATCCAGACGATGTTCGAGTCGGTGCTTGCGCCGTTGTTGGATCGCTCCGCTTCGTCTTGATTTCAACTTCATCGGACAAGGCTATCTCGGTGTTCGCATCCTCGCCTCCCTTCGCTTTCGGATCGACGACGCTCAGCGATGGATCCTTCACCGGAACCTCAGTCTTCACTTCGGTATCTCCCTTCGGCGGCTCCATCGATCAGAATGTTCTCCAAGAACGGACCGTGGCGCGTGCGGCGGCGCGTAAGATAAACGGCTTGTTTCAGTTTGAATTTTGCAAGGATCGTATCGTTGGCTTTGCTTGGTAATAATTAATAATAATATATATATATATATATAGTTTGCTAAAAACAATTATAAATACTTATTTGTTCCCTACATCACATATGATCATAATTATGATACGTTTGATTTTTTTGTCTGGCTTAATTTGAATTTGGTATGAAGTAAGATCAACAGGGACATGAGCACAAGGGTCTATGTAACTAGTGTCAGATTAGTTTTTTCGTTTTTTGGGCGAATCAATTTTTATCAAATATGGAATAGGCCTACCATTTGACCTGAACCGGTTGGTCCGGACCGAACCAGATTTTGCGATTTTCGGTTTGAAATCGGTTTAGCACTCGGTTCAATTTGGCAGGATTTTGAATCATGCTCGGTTTACAGTTTGGTTCAGTTCGATTCGTCAAACCGATCGGTTATCCATTTTTAAAACCAAATTATATATCGAAATTAAACTGAACCAAACCAAAATATATATAAATCTGAACCGAATTAACTAGTTTTACCTGATTTAACCGGTTTTACCCGATTTTAACAGAGAAAACCCAAAAAATCAGTTAATTTAGGTAGAATTTCATTACCCAAAATAAACCGAGACATAAACCGAACTGAATCGGTTTTTTATTCTGTTAATTTTAGCATTTTTTTTATAACCGAAAATCAAATTAACTTGCCCTAATTATGGAACATTTAATCTTTATAAAAGAGAGGTTAAATGCATGCAATATCGTGTGGAACTAATTTCTTTCTTGGACTAACTAATCTCCATCGATTGGAACATTTAATATTTCAATGTGTAGATACTAGTTGAACAATATGTATTCAAGTGAGAATAAAACAAAGCTATTTTAGGCTTGATAAATTAATAAAAAAAATTACGACTTACGAGATTAGGCCACATCCACGAAAAACTAGAAAGAGAGGCCTACCAAGACCTCGTCCAAATTGCTTCTTTTTTTTTTAACGCCATAACCATCTCTTTCATTGATGATACAGATTGTCATTAACGGCTAACATTGCCACGAGGACTCAACAGTTCCCAACGGAATATCGAGACCACCCATACCAATCTCACAAGCAGGATTGAGGGACTTAAACCATTTATGCATCAAAGTTCCTATAATTCTAAGATTATAGCAACGAAGATGACTAACCAAAGCGGTCATGAGGACCAAACAAAAATACAACTCTACTATACTAAACCTCCACCAAGCCGGGTTGGACAGGAAAGGCGACAAATCGAGCTCATTCCCAGATATATAAGAGCAGCACTGCAGAGAAGCATATAAGTCAACATGCTACATCTTCCATTGACTCTGAAAGCGATAAACCGATAGCGAAGATTAGCAAGTAGGAAAGCCAAAATAGGTAGAGGTTTGAAGCCACACCAACCACCAAGAAACAAGATAAAGCTCATATGGAAGTCCCATCCGAGCTTAAAACGCGATCAAGAGAGCGGCAAACATCGGTAAAATTCTTGTCCTCAAAGAAAACCAACCTCCATACCAAGACAAACCCAAGCTTATGCTTAAACTCGTGAACAACCATGAAGCACAAGAACAATCCAAGGAAGGATCAATCCTACTAGTTTACTACTAGCCAAACTTCCACAATAGCCAAAATCCACCAAGTAACCTAAAGACCAGCGGGAGAGTCTGCAATTGAGGATTTCTAAGTAATAGAAGACCTAGACTAGTCCTCGAACCTAAATCCACCATACAAGAAGCTTCTCAAGAACAAAATACTTCAGCTGTCATCGGTTACTCGTTCCAGAAGAAGAAAGGTGGCCCGAACCTATCACGGCCACCACCAAATCAGTTTGTCTCGATCCAGGGGAACCAAGCTCCAAAACCAAACGGAGACAGAGGGATCCTAGATTTAGGAACATCCATTGCCTCCAACCACTAAAGCTAATCAGACCGCCGCAACGCCACCGGGAGTCACGGACATAGAGGAGCAGCAGCCTAATCTTCTGAAGCACCCTGCAGACGAGACAGACTAACAAAATACCTCAGCTTGGAGGAGAGACATAGGAGGCTGGGGCGGTGCAGGCAGACGACGGTGGCGAGGTCAGGCAACGCAGACAGCGGTGCAGACTGGCGGCACAGGCGAACGGCGAAGCAGCAGCAGAGCTTTCCAATCTGAACTCCAAAGCTAAAGACGTGAAAACAGAAAAGGGGAGAGGGAGAACGAACGAACGAAAGGAAGAGAGAGGGCGCCGGCGCTGGAGGAGCCGCCGGCGCAAGGCAGAGAGGCAAGCAGATCTGGTTTCTTCCCTGGCAAGTATGAAGTTCCAAAACGAGAGAAAATTAGGGTTTTTTTTTTTTTTTACTCACGTTCAAACTGCTTCTACAAAGCAAATTAATTAAAATTTCCTTTTGGTAATTAAAAAAAAATAGATTATTAGGTCAAAGCTGGCAGGAAAATAATGTTTCCAAATTATAATTTTCTTGTGAAGGTCAAAGCAAGTGTCTAACAATTTTGTATTCAAGGGATATAAATAATTGTTAGGTAGGACTCTTCTTATTGAAATGTAAGGATATCACACCGTAATAATGATAGCTGTAGAATATGAGAATGCGCGTTGCTTGACTGTTTTATTGTAAAGTTTGTGACACCTAATAATGGGAACCAACCAAGGAATCTGTCACTAGAATATTGCAATAAAATCAAATAACTAGTTTTTCTATAATTTATTAATTAAATTAGCATGAATATTTGACAGCTTTTTGCCAGCATCCACTCGTCTAATACAGTCCAGATAACATACTATAACGAATTATATAAAATAACTTTTTCAACAGAAGCGATTATAATAACTTTTAACAGTTGAAAATTGAAAAAAAATGTTTTAAAAATCTTTAACTAAACAATGTTAAAAAAAAAAACTTAGATTTGCTTGGATAAAATAATTTGCTAACTTTTGTTGACTTTTTATTTTAACCGTTAATTTTTGTTGTATTATATTTGCTATAAAATTTTTTTTAACTTGTTCAATTAGCCAACTTAACTACGTGATTATTTTGACAAAATTCTCTATATATTATTTGGGGAGTACACTTATAAAATAAACATTAAAAAGTGTAAATATTTACATCACATTGCCATTACAAGAAAGAACAAATTTTAATCTCTCATTAAAGGTATTTTAGTCAGCAATTATTTTGTTAATCAATTTTTTTTCTTTCTTTCTAGATTATAATTTTCGTTTTAATTAATTATTTTTTTTTAAATATTTTGAAAAGTAGTTAAAAATAGATTTTGTGAAGATTTTGTTGATTTAATTAAACACAATAATTAAATTAAATTAAATGTTGATTTGCTTTTCCAAAAAAGAGATTTTATGTAGATTGCCATTTTTTTGGAAATTTTTAAAGAATAATTTAAACCGATTTAATTCTGTTTTAGGTGCTAACTAAATTTATAATTATAACCTTAATAAGAAATTAGTAAATGATCTTCATATTTTTAAAACAATCAAATATGTAAACATTAAATAATTTTATTTAACTAATCTATTTTATTATAATGTTATTAAGTAAATATTTTAGTTTAATATATGTGTATCAATTTTTATTTTCAGAAAATTAAAATATATTTTTGATGAACTGATTTTTAGTATGTAAATTAAAAATAGTTTTTATTTTTCTTATTTTGAAATTATAATTTAGTTAATAATAGTTAACATATTTATTTCTTTCTATGTTATAATTTTCGTTTAAATTAATTAATTTATTTTAATTTTTTGAAACGAAGTTAAAATAGATTTTGTGAAGATTTTGTTGATTTAATTAAACACATTAATTAAATTAAATTAAATTAAATATTGATTCATTTTTTAAGAAATAAAATATTTGATGTAGATTGCAATCTTCCAAAACTTTACTTCTTTCTTTAGTTGAATCAAAAAAATATCCCAGCAGAAAATTTTCCAATATCGTCGAGTATGAAAGATTGGTTTTATATTTCTGATTACAAAATGTTAACACGGATATTACAAATATTTGATATTATAAAAATTGATATTATAAAAATTGATATTATAATTTTAGTAATTTTTTGGAAGAAATATCCTAATTTTATAATTTCCAGATGTTTTTTATAATTGCAATTTGACTGTGCTATAGCACATGATATATCCTAGTTAACTATTAAAACGAAAACTCCATAATATTAACGATTAAAATAAATTAAAAAACAAAAATTAGCGAATTATTTTACCTAAATCAAAGTTGAAACATTTTTCAGCATTTTTTTGGAAAGTCGAATATTTTTTTAACATTCTCTCCGTTGAAAATTTTATACTAAAGAATTTTTGGGATAATATATAATTATTATCTTATACTAGTCTCGCATCATATCAGTGAAACCATGAGTCAAAGTCTTGTTAATATTAAGCTGGCATTGTAACGCGGTTAATCAAAAAAATATCTAATGAGTCAATGACCAATCCAAACACGACCATGTGTTAATATTAACCGATCAAAGAGTAACATCGCTAAGACAAAACACGTGGCAGAGCTCTGTGCATCCGTTTGGTGCTCCTCCATGTAGATGATTCTTCAAGAAAACTTCAAAAACTCAAACACGTCAAGTAAAAAAAAAACACGGCAATTATTTTCAAACCGCCATTGTGAAGCTAAGCCATGTTGTATTTTTGTATGTGGTTCGCATGATTAGTGTCACTATAATAATTAATTATCCCAACCATCGGGTATAAATAGAACTCTCTTCTCTCATTGTTTCACACCAACAACAAAGACAATAAGAAGAGTTTAAAACATTATAAAGTTTCAGACAAAGAAGAGATAGCGAATCTAAAAATGAATTCTAAGGCAATGCAAGCTTTGATCTTTCTTGGTTTCTTGGCCACTTCATGTCTCGCTCAAGCTCCAGCGCCAGCACCAACCACAGTTTCTCCTCCACCTACGGCGCTTCCTCCGGTGACTGCAGAAACACCTTCACCAGTTGCTTCACCGCCGGTTCCAGTTAACGAGCCAACTCCAGCTCCAACCACCGCTCCAACAACATCTCCGGTTGCTTCTCCTCCTCAAACCGATGCTCCAGCTCCTGGTCCCTCCGCTGGATTAACTCCGACTTCGGCTCCAGCTCCAGGACCAGACGGTGCCGCTGATGCGCCAAGTGCCGCATGGGCTAACAAAGCTTTCCTTGTGGGAACAGCTGTTGCCGGAGCTTTATACGCTGTCGTTTTGGTTTAGAGAGCTTTTGAGTTTGGTGGATTTGGATCCTCTGCTTTCTATTACTGTTTTATTTTAATTACTTCTTCTCGTTCATATTTGTTTTGTTATTATTTTGACGTGGATACGTGTATAATTTGTTGGGGCTGAGGATGAACATAGAGACGAAATAAAATAATTCTTTTAAATTTACTCTCGGTTTGTTTTATGTTTTCAATAACAAAATTTGAAGAGCGTAGTTGGGTCGTTGTAAGCATGCCGGCCCTTCCATGTATACATGTCCAAGATTCGATCGATCCAATCCTAAGAGAAGTTGGGTCTCTCGTTCTAAAGAATATACGAGCATTGCAGATTTGCAGATTTTGGGTCGGGTCAAGGCACGTAATATCGATTGACCAAACATATGCTTCAAGCCGTAAAAGAAAGGTTAATTTTGAAGGGTTTTCGGCCTACAGCGCCATTAACTTTGGTCCAAATGATTATTAATACACGAAGTTTTCGACCATGCATAAAACATCACCGACTATTAAAATCATGCTAAAACCATCAAATCGAAGCCACTGTGGATTCATCTGCGAAATTGGTGACAACGTGGACGACGACGTGGCATTGCTTAGTTAAAATTTTTGAGACGACGTCGTTTTTAACTTATTCTTAACAAAATTAAATCGGTTTGCTTTTCCTAAAATTAAACCCAAACCCAAATATTAAACCCAAAATTAAACCATATTTGCCTTAAAATAAACCAAATCGTCTTTCCAAAATTAAGACCCAAAATCACACCACCGATACCCTTCTTCTCCATCATCTCTTCTTCACCATAGTCTTCTTTTTGAAACAGTGGTGTTTAATCAATTTATTATGTAATAACGTTTAGATGTGGTGTTTAATCAGTTTCTTTTGTAATAAATCAGTTTTTCATACAAATCAGTTTCTAATATAATATAAAAATGCATAAAAATGAAACGTATAATCTGAATATTGCCACAAAGCAGACGTATATACTGAAAATGAAAATGCCTGAAAATTCAAGAAACATCTTTAAAACTGATACCAAAAATATACATCATCCACAATCCAAAAATCTACATCATCCATGATCCAAACACATAGAACAACCACAAATCTGAACATCTAGATCATCCATAATCCAAAAACCTGCAACATACACAACACCAAAAGATAGAAGATATCTTAAGCATCAATGACTTGACTTTGTGGTTGCTGACTTGGTCCATCCACATTGTTGCACTTTCTTTTGTTATGTCCAGCACCTCCACAGTTCCCACAATGCATGATCCGTTTATCTCTTGATACCTTCTTTTGACACTCTTCCATCTCTATTCTCTTCTTCTTTTTACTCGGAGACTCATGTCTCTCTTTTATCCTTTTTGTGTTCTTTGTTGGACCATTTGTAACAGGTGGTGGTAAAATTCCTGGTTCATCTATCTTGGTCCAAAAGTTCATACCACGAACTGGTAATATTGGTGAGCTATACTCCTTACGCCACCTAGAAGTTAAATAGCAGTCAGCCATAAAATCCTCAGGATTCAATTTCTTATCTGAGATGACCTTTAATGCATGACGACAAGGAAGTCCAGACATATCCCACTTCCGACAAGTACATGAATGTTTATCCATTTCAACCTTGACTGATGACTTCTTCATTTTGACCTCAAAAACACCAACACCTGCAGGAAATGCCTTACAATGCTTGATCTTTTGTTGCTCTAATGCTACCTTCTTCATTGAGTTAGGTGTAAATTTGCCTTTGTGCTTTTCTGCTTTATTCTTCCTCACATCAATTCGGATCATTGCTCTTCTCCTAATGATCTCTAACATAGTAACCACAGGCATACCTCTTGCAGGTTCAATGGCATGGTTAAATGACTCTGAGATGTTGTTGCTTACGTCAACACATGAAGACATTGGAGTAAAGAAAGCAAGACTGCAGTTTTTAGGATTCTTTAACATCATAGCTTCAAATACGTTGATATCATATTGCCTCACTGCCTCTAACCTTTTGTTGTACTCAGTCATGTTATAACTCTTAGCAACCTTCCAAAATAAGCCTTTCATGTCAGCTCTATGCGGAAAGTTTTTCTTCAAGTTTGCATATATGTGCCTTGCACACATCCTATGCTCAACATTAGGCAAGATTGCTGCTATTGCATTCAATAAACCCTGAAAATATATGTAAACATTTATATTCATACTCACATTCAATAAACCCTGGAAATGTAACATCACATTAATGGATTAAAACTAACCTTTTGTCTATCTGAAATAACAGTAAAACCATCACCATCTCCCAGATTTAGATCTGTTTGCAGCTTCTCAATGAACCATTTCCAATTATCTTCATTCTCCACATTAACAACAGCCCATGCTAAAGGGAGCATCTGGTCATTTGCATCTCGTCCCACTGCTGCCAATAATTGGCCTCTTGTTGAACACTTCAGGAAGCATCCATCTAGACCAAAAATAGGTCTAGCATATGAACACCATGTTCTCCGAAGTGCCTCAAAACAGACATAAAATCTAAAAAATATGTCACTTCCTTCCCCTCCTGTGACTGTCTCAAGTACCACAGTTGAATCTTTATTTGACCTAGACAATATCATAACTGACACGTTAAGTGAATTCCAATAGCACAAGAATTTAAAAATCTCAATAATTAAAATAGAAAACGACTTACTCTAATAACTCAATTCGGTAGTCTCTCAGTCTAGAGAATTGGTCATCATACTCTTCTTGTATCATCTCTAAGGCTCTTGCCTTTGCCTTTCTACACTTATCTATCGATGCAATCAAATCCCATTTGCTATGAATTTGTTCTTGGATTCCCTTTGGCATGAGCAATGGATTATCCCTTATGTCATGCATAAATAGTCGAGCAATTACCTCTTGAGTCAGAATCTTGGAATAACCACTCTTTATGCAACTATGCTCATTCTCGTATACTTTTATCATCCATTTTTGCAGTGGTTTTTCATAGGAACAATATATCTTCCACATGCATATCTCCTCTCCCTCACTTGCACATTTCAGCTCTGAGTTATCCTTCTCCCATCTAACATATTTAACATTCCACCCTTCCTTTAACACATAATCTACCACAGCTTTTTTAAACTCCTCTAAACTATTAAATGCTTGTCTTAACCGAAGCTCACCACTACCCTTCTTGTATTTGAAATAACCATATCTCATACAATCATCTTCTTCATCATCTGACCCCATGCCTGTGTCATACTCATTGAATTCTTCATCCACAAAATTAACCACATGTTTCTCAACTCTTGCTTCTTCATCAGCCTCTTCTTCATCGGGATCTAGGTAAATATCTATCGTCTTTGTCCACATAGCAGCAGCACACATCTTCACAAATTGTGGATCACCATTCTGTAAAAACTTCCTATCCTCTACTCCTTCGAATGGTAACTTATACCAAACCCTCTGGCCATATAGACGAACCAGTAAGTCATTTGTTAAGGCTCCAAACAACTGTTCTGCAACTGATTCAATCAATTTGTATTCACCCCCAACATAATACTCCAAATCATCAAGTCGATCAAATGTTCCACCGAAGTAACAATTGAAGCTTGTCAAAGTCTCTCCTTCATCACTTCAATAATAATCAAACAAATTCATACAATAAATAAATAAACAATATCTTGATTTCTTCAATGATGTGAGTTTTCATTTATCTTTGAGTTATATATAAATCATGAATACCACGCCAGATAAATAGGTTAACTATTGTGTAATAACTCACTTTTTGGGTAGTATATTTAGACATTTACTCGAACACTTGGTGGGCATAATTTTAGAATCATCTCTTAACTCAAATTTTTTAATATAATCGAAAATATCTACTCAAAAATTATAACCTATGCTAGATTACAATACAAAACAAACTAAATGTACCTCATTTTGTCACATGCAATTGGAGAAATATCGAGCTTTAAACCCGGATGAAGCTACACGCAAAATTCAGAGCAAGGTTCGAAATTGAACTCAGATTCGAAGCTACACGCGCAAGAGGTTCGAAATTGGAGAAATAATCAAACCCAGGTGTGAAAGAGAGAACAAAATGGAATGTGGTGAAGAGAGCGGCATGAGTTTCTTTGAAAGAGATGAGAAGGGCATCGATGGTGAGATTTTGGGTCTTAATTTTGGGACGAGTTGGTTTATTTTAGGGCAAACTGGTTTAATCTTGGGTTTAATATTTGGGTTTGGGTTTAATTTTAGTAAAAGCAAACCGATTTAATTTTGTTAAGAATAAGTTAAAAATGACGCTATCTCGATTAATTTTAACTAAGCAATGCCACGTCGTCGTCCACGCTGTCACCAATTTTGCAGATGAATCCACAGTGGCTTCGATTTGATGGTTTTAGCATGATTTTAATAGTCTGTGATGTTTTATGCATGGTCGAAAATTTCGTGTATTAATAATCATTTGGACCAAAGTTGATGGCGCTGTAGGCCGAATTCCCTAATTTTGAAGTCTTATATTTCTTTACGTAAAAAACTAAAAAAAAAAAAATGATCAAACTTATTCATTTTACTCATGGTACGAAATACTCCGTTTTAAACTCAGAAATTCAAAATTATAGATATATCTTTCCATGGATTCAATTCAAATTATAAAATTTCGCCTTTGGTTTGTTAATACTAAACACAATTAGATAAATATCCTAAATCGGGGATATATTCCTACCTACTTGTACTTGTAGGTAAAGAATCTACGAGTCCAACCAGACCAGAGTTTGGAAACCCGAGCTTGTTCTTCTTTGAAGATCCTTGTCAACCATAATCTTGGGTTTCTAGATGTTGCTCCATCCTATGATGGAGAGTAGGCTTTTACTGATGGGAATTCTAAGATATTTTTCCTTCAATACCTTTGTATTGCGGTCTACATAAGGCCCATAACTATTCGGCTAGCATATAATTGGACCGCCGTCTTTCTTTGGAAATGCACAATTTGTCTCAATGCATCCTCTTAGTATTAGTGTCATTACTCCAGCAGAAATTGAAAACATCACTAGCAAGCTTTAGACAAAGACATGCATAGTTTTCAATTGTGGATGGCAATCAAGTATTTCTGTGATTCAATTTCTATTCGTCAACCAACATAAGCTCATTAGTAATAGCCCATTATCTACTAGTGGGCTTCAAAAAGCGGACTCGTACATCTTTTATTAATCTGCGATTCATTTAAACACGCATATTTTTTTGGATCTAAGGTTCTTCCATCTGTATCTCTTTATCAACGTCCACATCATAAAGATAATAGAGGAACTGAAAAGCGAATTTGTGTAGTTTTGGAAATGAGGAATAATCCCAAATAGCACCACCAGAAAACGTTTTTCAAAATTATATTATAACTTATTTTTAGTCACCTTCACTAAATTCTACGGATCTTCCCTAAATATTACAGATTTAGAAAAGTTTCATAAATATTTAGGAAAACTACGTATTTTTTTTTTGTGGTAAATCTACCCCAAAAAAAAGTGCATGGTACATTTGAGAATGTTTTTTCTTTTCTTTTCATATATATATGAAACTTTTGTAGTTCGATATCATTTTCTCTAATGAAATTATCTACGCGACATGGTAAACGAGAAACTAATATAACTCTGATGCCTAACTATTTTAGCCGACACAAAAGATCTTTAGTTACAAACTAAGAATTATTAACGTTGTATCGATTTTTTTAAGCTATGATGTTATGCAAGTTTTATAAGCTCCTTGATCGAAGTTTCCTTAAATATGAATCAATAGAATATTTGGGATGTATATTATTAGTTTAAAAGGGAATATAATGGTAATAAAAGCCTTGATGATTGATGAGTGAAAAGGTAAGGAACAAGAACAGCTAAGTTTGCCCATGGAATTACCGACCAAAAGTTCAGACAATGGGATGTCACACTTCCATTTTCTCTCTCTTAGGAATCATAGAAGAAAAGAAACAATGAAACCAAAGAACGGCCGATATATATATGTATCTTCTTTGGTAAGTGTTTTACATCAATCTCTTTAGGTTAGCTAGGTGTTTAATACACACGAAATTCCGGATGAAAATGTTACCATTATGACCATCACAACAGCATAAAAATAATTCATGGAGAACTGATTTTTTTAGTTCTTACCGCTGGATGTGTCGGCAAGTTTGTGAATTATTTTGTTCCCCAGCAAACCGTTGATGATAAACTTTCAAAGATTTAGTAGTCAATAGTCGTGAGTGAATATAGGATTATAGATCTTTTATCTAGCATATATAAAAAGGGATCGAGTTGTGTAGGGTTTGGTTGGCCAAACACAGCAAAAAATTACTAGTTTAGTTAATTTTTTGAAAGAGTAAGAGTTTTTTATGATATACAAAGTTTGGATGCAAAAGATTAGTATATTAACTCTAAAAAATGTGGTCTATATGAAGTAGAGTTGAATTTGGTGTTTAATTAGAAATTCTTTGCTTTCTTAGTGTTCATATAGACCACAGTTTCCTTCTGGTTAATTGTTAAGATATTTATAAAATGCTATATTTATATAGTTATTAATTATATTACACGAAACTAAGATGGCATATCTAATTATAATAAAAGGGTTTTGCATATGCCTAACATGGAGCACATATATGCAAACAGAACAAACTAAAAGTGGAGGAAAAATGCCAAAAAGACATGAGTGGAGAAACCAGGCGAGCTTAGACATAATAATAAACTAGCTTTCCCTTACGTTAGATTTGGACCCAAATGCACTTTTTCGGTTGTTGTTGTAAATTTTAATATAAAAGCTCTTTTGTTTTTATTTGGAAAAGGATTTATAAAAGCTCATTTCTTGCTTTTCTTCTTTTGTTTTTGTGAAGTTACTATAAATTTATAAACATAATAAGAGAAACGAAGAGGGCCAAAAGAAATAAAAAAGAAAAAAAGAAAAAAAAATATCTAGGGCCATAGTTCATGCTTTGTTTTGTTTCTTCTCACTTCTTTTTGTTTTAGAATCAACAAATTTCATAATTGATGACCCTAGAGTAATTGAAATTGGAAAAGCCAAAAGGTCTTTGTTGATATATATATAATATTCTTTTGTAGTTAAATTGTAATCTTTAAGTATTTTGAGAAAAAGATAAGTGAAATAACAGGCACGAATTGGAAAGATAAATTTTGTAATCGATAAAATGGAAAAGTTTTTTTAAATTTGGGTTTGAGTGGTATATACGGATCAGATACAAGGTATATTGCTTTAATAATCATCATTCATAAAAACGTTATTAAAAATGATAATAGTTTTTTTTACTGTTATTTCATAACGCTATTTTGTACTGTTTTTAACTAATTTTTACCGTTTATTACTTTTTTTTTATCTGCTAAAAAAAATATATTGCTTTATGTTATCATTCGGACTTTTTGAGTGTTCAATGTTAATTTTCGAATATACTCCATAAAATAAGATTTAATTAATATTTAAGGTTTGGAATCTAATGTAAGTGGCAGAGATCTAATGGTCTAATCATTATGCAATTATACAACTTTTTATATCGTACGGATATAATAAACATATTATGATTTTTCTTTCGTTTTTTATTATTGTATGTGCAAAGTTTGCTTTCTTTAAATGATTTTTAGCAGGTGAAAAAGCAAAAGAAGGAAATGTCGTATTTATTATTAGAGAATAATTTAATCCAATCTGTATTTTTTTGGATTACTCAATTTGTTCTCTTTTATATTTTTAATATTAAAATTATACTCAATTTGTTCCCTTTCCTATTTTTAATATTTAAATTATACCCAGCGTCACCCGTAGTTCGATACATGTGGTCGAAATATACATTTTACCAAAATAATTCCTTATATATTAATTGAGAATCATTTTAACAAAATAACTTTATGTTTATGTGAAATATTACAACACTGTCATACTGACATGTCGTCGCCAGAATGATTATCAGAAAATATATTTTATAGGACATTAATTACTAAACTAATTACATAATATGCCATTAGATCAATCATTACTTTATTTTAAAGATTATAATCTTACATAAATTAGCTTTATTTATTTATGGAAAATCGAATAAGTAAATATTCCATAAAATTATAGCCGATTTTATTGTTTTATAAATTTGATTTTTAAAATTCTATTTTAAAAATATATTGTTTTAACTAAATAATTAATTAGTAACATAAATATGTAAAAACCTTAATTTTAGAATTCAATTATATACAATAATATACTATTAAAATATTTAGAAATATTTATTTAATTTTTAATTTCTTAAAAAATATTATAAATATCTTATTCCGCGTATAACGCGGGAATCACCTAGTAATTTATTATATACATTCATACGTGTGTGTATACAGTTCTACAGATAATTACCATTATTTCACTATGAATTAACTATATCATAAAGTTAAGGATACGCTAGCCCTGGGCATACAAACCGAAAACGAAAAATCAAACCGAACCAAACCGAAATATAGGATTCGGTCCGGTTTCAGTTTCTGCATAGTAACCGATCGATTTCAAAATTTGATAACCGATTAGTTTTCGGTTGGTTCAGTTAATAACCGAAAACCAAAAAATTTAGGTATTTTGGATATTTTTGGATATTTTTGGGTATTTTGCGTATTTTTAGTATTTTCGATTCCAAAATCCGAATCAAAATTGAACCGAACCAAATCGAATTTTAATCGGTTCCAAATAGTTGTTGAAATATAATCAAAACTCGTTTAAGTATTTGTCACATTTACATAAGTTAGTTACTAGACTTAGAGTCACAAATAAAAGTATGTCTTTATTCGTAAAGATGTGTCGTTTAGTTTTATAGTTGTCTTGGTTAGTAAGAGTTACGTAAGAAACAATATATGTACATGTGTTGTGTCTTTGTAAAATACGTTGTTGGTCATTAATAAAAGAGACTAAGAGAGTGTTCCACTTTTGTTGAAGAGACAGAGAAGTAACGTTCTCTGTTCTCTACTTTTTCTATTTTTTTGGTATGAAGAAACACAGAGAAGAAACATAAAATTGTACAGAGCGTTACAATTTCTAACATGATATCAGAGCCCTATCGATTTGAGGGCCAATTCAAGCACAAAGAGAGTCTCGTCCAGAAACACATCCTCGTCAACCATGATTTCATTCTCTAGGGATCCGATGGATGGAGATGGTGTTGAATTACCAGTGACTTGATGCTTCTCGCTGGTGAAGGTGAAGATATCTAGAGACGTGGAAGAAACAGTTACGTAACAAATAGATATCTAATGAAGATGAAGAAGGTGGAGTATTTGACGGAGGCGGTCGTTTTTTGGAATTTCCATCTCTATTCATGTCTTCGGGTGAGCGGAAAAACGAAACATCCAAGTGATGACAAGCCAAGGAGAGAAGATCATCAAAGAGGTGTTTCCATTCAGATGAAGTAACGCACACGGGAAAAGAAAACATCCAAGTGATGACAAGCCAAGGAGAGAAGATCATCAAAGAGGTGTTTCCATTCAGATGGAGTAACTCGGACGTGAGTGCGTTACTTTCACGTGAAGAAGAAGACAACAAACAAGTCATGGCTTGCATGGAGAATAGTGTTTTGACTGTAACGGTGCCTAAGGTGGAGACAAAGAAGAAGGCCCAAGAGAAAAACAAAAGTAGATGACAACAACAACGTCGAAACAAAAAGAAGGTGAAAACAGAGAGGTTTTCACGGGAGACCTAATTGATTTGAGAAATCAATTAAGAGTCTATGGTGGAGAGAAGATGGACTTTAAGATTGTCCAAAACTTCTCATATCTCTCACAGAGAGATGTGGCAGCATAGTGGTTGTGTTGAACCAAACAAGAGATTTGACTTCATTGAGAGTATTAGAGTCAAGGAGAACTCTAAATGCGCATGAGAAGCGTGTAGAACTCCGAGAGGAGACGTGACAGACGATCACGTGATGGAAGATCACGGAGGAGATATGACGAAGCAACGTTGAAGAACGCTTGGTGTAAAACCAAAATTTGATTAAGGGGGAGTGTTGAAATATAATCAAATCTCGTTTAAGTATTTGTCACATTTACATAAGTTAGTTACTAAGTTAGTTACTAGACTTATAGTCACGAATGAAAGTATGTCTTCATTCGTAAAGATGTGTCGTTTAGTTTTATAGTTGTCTTGGTTAGTAACAGTTACGTAAGAAACTATATATGTACGTGTGTTGTGTCTTTGTAAAACACGTTGTTGGTCATTAATAAAAGAGAGTGTTCCACTTTTGTTGAAGAGACAGAGAAGTAACGTTCTATGTTCTCTACTTCTTCTATTTTTGGGGTATGAAAAAACACAGAGAAGAAACATAAAATAGTACATAGTGTTACAATTTCTAACAATGGTTACCAATTTTTAAGAACCAAAAACCGAAATAACTGAAGAACAGAATATCCAGGGCTAGGGTACGCGTATGCATGTTAACAACAATGATTATCTGTTTTAGTCTTACAAATAAATTTATATGTAATGGTAAATTTAAACACGCATCGTCGCTAATTCAACATACATAATATAACTAAATTGTATAACTCCGATACATCTTTATATTTATTGGATAATCATTTGAAGTGAAATGCGTAGAGATCGGAAAGAACATCAACGGCGAAAGCATTCTGCTGGGCCGACACTGATACTAAGAGATGAAAGTTAGGAGAGCGAATAGGATTAGATACCCCAGTAATCCTAGCCGTAAACGATAGATACTAGGTATTGTACGTATCGATCTGTGCAGTGTTATAGTTAACGCGTTAAATATTCTGTTTATAGAGTACGTTCGCAAGAATGAAACTCAAAAGAATTGACGGAGTTCCGCACAAGTGGTAAACCATGTGGTTTAATTCGATGCAAAGCAAAGAACCATTTGGAATTATCTTTGTATAGTTGATTTAGGCCTCAATATTTTTAAGTAAAACTCCTAGAAAGTGAACTATACGAACGAAAAAAAAATCCTGCAAAAAGATGTCAAACAATTATTCATGGTCAGAAACCCCAATTATTTAAGTTTTATATGCTTTATTGCAATGATAAAAATACAAAATACTAATAAATAGTAGTTCCACCTATTCCGAAAGAATCTTTTGGGGTGAGTGACAAAAACCCAACACGAATCATACTTTACAAATCAGAGCTCATAAATTGCCTCTCATAACCCAAACATAAATATTTTTAAAAATTAAAATAAAACCAAAATCGAATTTTGAACATTTAAATAGTAATATACTAAATAAAGGTACTTGTACGTAAACCCCCTCCTCTGTCTCCCTATTTAAACCCTATAACACTTCAACACCAAATCCTCAAGCTTCTTCTTCTTTTTCTAAATTTTTTTGTTCTTTTTTATTTTGCTTCATCAAAAGTATTTACAATGTCAACGACAAAAGTCGGAGCTCCAATGGAGTTTCAATCGACGGTGGTTACCACCGTAGACTGCCAGAAACAAGTTCGGTCATGGCGTCTCCTGCGCTCATTCATT
The DNA here is from genome assembly GCA_026770425.1 of Boechera divaricarpa. Lineage (NCBI taxonomy): Eukaryota > Viridiplantae > Streptophyta > Magnoliopsida > Brassicales > Brassicaceae > Boechera > Boechera divaricarpa. The sequence goes on along the minus strand of CM049186.1, from coordinate 1,669,528 downwards.
CAGCTTCTCATCCCAACTTGCAACTGCACATTAGTCCAAGAATTCGAACAAGATAACCCTAACTTGAGAGGCAAGAAACTCTACAACGACATCAAATCACGAGCGTCTTCTTTTCGTTCCTCTTCTTCCCTGTCTTCGTCCACAGTCACAGGAACAATATTTGGATACCGTAAAGGAAAAATCAATTTCTGCATTCAAACACCAAGAAAATCGACAAACCTCGATCTTCTTCTCGAGCTAGCCGTTCCAACGACGGTTTTAGCTCGAGAAATGAGAGGAGGAGCGTTGCGTATAGTGTTAGAACGCAACAACGAAAAAGACGAAGAAGACTCTGCTTTGTCGACGCCATTTTGGAATATGTATTGTAACGGAAAAAGAGTAGGGTATGCGAGAAAACGCTGTCCGTCGAAGGATGACATGGCGGCGTTGACCGCTCTGAGTAAGGTGGTGGTTGGAGCCGGAGTTGTGACTGGGAAAGAACTTGGCCGATTTGATGATGAATTGATGTATTTGAGAGCTAGCTTTAGACGAGTTTGTGGTTCGAAAGAATCTGAAGCTTTCCATTTGATTGATCCAGCTGGGAATATCGGACAAGAACTCAGTATCTTTTTCGTCCCATCATCGGTCTGATTCAATTACCGGTGAAGATGATCGTACATAAGAGTTATGTTTTTGAGTTTCTTTCCTTTTTTCCCTTTGTTCGAGAGAAAAGAACTTGTTTTTGAGTCGTGTTCAAAGCTTTTGGCTTTAGCTCTGGCTTTGTATGTAATCTACATACCAATTCGACAGTTCATTGATTCGAATTTAAGTTGTTTATCTTGTTGCCATCATTTCTGTATTACATAAATAATGGTCATGCCTTAAAAATTTGCTTATCCAAAGACAAAAATGAGAATAACTCCGCAAAAATAGATAGATACGAATGTTCTTAATGTACCTAAAAGGATAAAATGAAAAGTAGTTGAACAAAGAAAAAAGATAAAACAAAAAGTATGACTTTCAAAATAAATATTCCCTAACAATTATTTATTTCGTGACTGTAATATTTTTAATTATAAAACCCAAACGTAAGTGACAACATATATGTAAAATTGCAATAAATGATCACTTGATAACTAAAACAATAATTCTCAAGTAAAATTTGCAGAGAAAATACCATTTTAAATTATTCTAATGACAATTATGGAGGTAAGAAAAAACAAAAACACATGGTTTAGGCGCCAAAACCACAACTAACAACAAACTAAGTCACTCACAAATTCGGACACATGTCGTATCTTAACGAGATCAAATAACGGTCACATTTTTCCCCAACTAAAAAAAAACACTCAGGGACTAGGTCGGACTAATGAGTGGAACCTTGCCAGAAATTGATAAACCATAGCCTTTAAGACCAACGTAATGTGCTGGATTATTAGTCATCACCTTCATCTGTCTAACTCCAAGATCCCTCAGAATCTGCATCACCAATCTTCGATCAATCTTTAAAAAGAAAAACAGTAATAATTAAAAGATTCAATGTTTTTGTTATTACTTGTGCTCCAATGCCGTATTCCCGTGAAGCAACTGGAAATGAAACACCCCCGGCTTGATCTGAATGGTTGTTGTAAGTACGAGGCTTGTGGCTTAGGTCAATGCCTTTACTTTCCGGACCACGTAAGTAGACAAATACACCTCTCCCATTTTCTTCAATCAGTCTCATTGCAATCGCTAACTGTTTTCCACCAGAGCTATTTCCGAATATATCATCTGTGATACACTCCGCGTGTACTCTCACGAGAATATCTTTCCCATCGCCTATTTCTCCCTGATTTCATATAAAAATTGGGGTTATAAGAAAAGAATGATCAAGGAAACAAAAGCTGAGTTTTAGATAGGGCTTATATTTTTTTTTACTTTGACCATTGCAATGTGCTCAACTCCATCAAGCAATGACTTGAAGCAATATGCTTTGAATGGTCCCCACATTGTCGGTATAGACGCAGCTGCAGTAAACTCTACCAGTCTCTCTCTTTTCCTCCGGTATCTGCGAGAAAAAGTTTGCAATTGAAATCAAGTGTAAAACTGAAAATTTCAGTAAATGAGAGTTGAGTTAGGTGAGTCTTATTTCCTTAAAGTGTTTGTACCTGATTAAATCGGCGATTGAGATTATTTTCAAGTTGTTATCTTGAGCGAATTGGCGGAGTCTTGGTAATCTAGCCATGGAACCATCATCATCTACAATCTCACATAAAACAGATACTGGTTCTAAACCGGCCAACACAGTCAAGTCAACAGAGGCTTCTGTATGCCCTGCTCTTTTGAGAACACCGCCTTCTCTGTATCTCAAAGGAAAGATGTGACCAGGACGATTGAAATCTTGAGGTTTTGAATCTTTTGAGGCAAGGGCTAATATTGTTTGTGCCCTATCACGAGCTGAGACACCTGTGGATGTTCCTTTTTTTGCGTCCTTACAAAAAATTTCAACATTCATTTCATACCAAGACTAAGAGTCCTGTAGTTTTTTCAACACTAAAAGATATATAGTGTTTACTCACCACTGAAACCGTGAAGGCCGTGCGGAGTTTTTCCTCGTTATCCTTTCGCGTCACCATTAAAGGAAGCTCTAACCTCTCCAAGTCTTCACCTTTCATGCTCACACACACAATTCCAGTCCCATGCTTTACCACAAAAGCCATAGCTTCAGGTGTTACCAACGATGCCGCCATTATCAAATCTCCTTCGTTTTCTCTATCTTCATCATCTACAACAACTACCATCTGTGAAAAAGAAAAAACAAAGCTTTCACGTAAGATCCTCTCCTTCTAAGACAGCAAAAGCCAACACTATTGCTACAATTACAAACCTTGCCCTGTCGAATATCCTCAATAGCTTGAGGAATAGACGTAAATCCATCAGTAGGTCGATCAAGATCAAACTCTTCATCCTCAACTTCATAAGAATCCATTGTTGTGGGAATCATTTCAGCTGCTAATGTTCCAAACGAAACCAAATCCGGCTGCAACTCAATCCCCATTGCTGATCCATTACTCTTAGAGGAAGAGAATACATCTCCTTCCTCAGATATCACTCTCAATCTAACATTAGACCTCTTTGATATAATCCTAGAACACACCCAGGTCGTTCTAAATGGTTTTGTTCCCTTGACAACATCACTGAAACATCATGGAGACAAATGTTCATCAATGCCTAAACCTAATCCAATTCGATTGCAGAAACACATTGAGATGTGTTCCAACTGAATCCAAAACCTCTAAGAAAGAACGATTCAACTTATCGCGAATTCCCCCAGAATTCGAAATCATAGCCAAACGTAATTTCAAATTCTGAATAATAAACAGATCCAATCAAAACTATCAATTCGAATTCGGTGGAACAGAGAGAAATTGAGTTGATTACCGTGAAGGAAAGAGATGCGTCGCGTAGGAGCGGAGAGTAAGCGATGCCATTTTCATGGAGTTCAAGAGAGAGACAACGAGCTTCGAAGAGAGCGAACCACCGCCAGAGAATCACTCTGTTTTTTTTTTGCCGGTGATCTTTTTTTGATGACGTGGCAGTTGTGTAGATATTTTTCCATTTATGGATAAGCACGAGGGGAGATGGCGTCGTTTAGGAAGTAAATACGATGTCGTATTAGGTGGAAACACAAATCCCCATTGAGATCATCATGTGTCGGTGAACATAAATTGCCTTGACTCTCGTCTTATTTACGTTTCTTCCATTGCACAAACATTTTTGATTGGATTTTGATTTTCTTCACCAAATCTAAACCCTACTTTCCTATTTTCGAATTTTTATAAGAATGGAGCACTCTATCAAAATAGAAAGTTGAGTCATTTGTAGTATTGTTTTTTACTTTTATTTATTTAACTAGTTATACAAAACAAAAACAAAAAAAACTTGTGAAAATTGAGCCATTTGTGTTGTTTTTAATTTTAGTTCTTTATTTAACTAGTTATACAAAACAAAAACAAAATATTATTTTTAGTTTTATAGATAGAGGATAAATTGAAGCTTTTAGATTTTGTTGCATTTTCATCTTTGAAACATAAGTTTTTTTTTTTTTTTGAAGTCAAGTGGCACAATGGTGGCCACTTCTGAAAACTTATCACATTAAATTGTAGGTTCGGGTTCGAACCCTAATTCATACAATGTTTAGAGACTTTTAAAAGCCGCTAGATTGTTGACAAATTTTTTTTTTTTTTTTTAATCTTTATGTTGTGCGTTCAATTGATTAGAAAAAGATTATCTTGATTGATTGTAATTAAGACGATGGTGTATTAATACCTAAACGAATATAATTTACATTTTATAAAAAAATAAGTTAATTATATTATCAATGGGTTATACTTATACTGGAGATGGAAACTTATAAGGTGAAAAGATCAAAGAACCAAAACTCAAAAACTTTCCGAATATATATAACAAATAAAATATGTTTTGGAGAATCAAAGAACCTAAACCCGGAAAAAAAAACTCACTCTTGTTGCTGTCACTGAGGGCCAACAGCTCTTGTCTCATTTTGCATTGCCACGAAAGTCATCACCCCATAACTTAATTATAATTTTTTAAAGGCTTAAAGAAAATTAAAAAATGCATATAATCCAATTATTACAGCTTTAAGAAAGGGGATGATTAGATTACCATGCGAATATGACATAACAGATTTTGTAAATTGTTGTCCGATATCTCTAAATCTTCTATATATTATTTAAAAAAAATACTTATAAATAAAATTTACAAAATATTAATAATTACATCACATTGTCATTACATCTAAGAACAAATTAAAATTTCTCATTAAAAGTATTTTAGTCAATTAATTATTATGTGATAATTTAATTAAATATTAAATTTATTATTTATAATTTTCGTTTTAAATAATATATTTATTTTAATTTTTTGGAAAAAAGTTAAAAATAGATTTGGTAAAGATTTTGTTGATTTAATTAAACACACTAATTAAATTAAATTAAATGTTGATTTTTAATTTTTTCAAAAATAAGAAATTTGATATAGATTGCATTTTTTAAAAGATTTTAAAGAAAATTTTAAACCGATTAATTTCTGTTTTTTGGTACTAACAAAGATTTGATATTATAAAAAATGATATTATAATTTTTTATTTTAATAGAATTATAATATTCTAATATCATGATTTTATAATTTTTGGATATTTTTTTGTAATTGCAATTTGTTTTTGGTATAGTACGGAAATATATTCTAGTTATTTTTGGTTTTAGAAGTTAAATTCTGATTAAAAAAAATCGACTACCAATAAAAATTGAAAAAAAATGAAGCGAGATTAATACAGTGTCGTAAAAGTTTCCTTTCCACGTAAAGCTTGAGCCGAGCCGATTAGAGTCAGCCGAGCCATCTTATCTCCATTTAAAATTTTAATTAAGCTTTTTTTTTTTTTTTTTCTCACACGAGTTCCAGTGATACCGGAAGAAACCTGGAGGTAACTGGGTATAGCCGGTGGACCCCCTCAAATTGCATCAATATTTTTAGAATTTTAACAAATTTCATTTACCAAAAAAACACCCAACAATATCGACTTAACCATGGTTACATTCTAACCCAAGCTTGAGTTTATTTAAACTGAGAGAAAGTGTGAAACCAAGCCTTCTTCACATGGAAAACGCACAACCCCATTCTCTCTTTCTCTCTCCTCTGTAAATAGAAGAATCTCCATTGTCTTATAGTTTCTGTGCATTTCTAGTTTTTGTTTAAAATTTTCTCTTTTGTTGGTGGGTTTGAGAGGGTTGTTAAGATCATCAAGTACTAAAACATTTTGAGGCATTAAATTGAGAGTTTAGAATTAAAGATTGTTGATGACGAAGAGACTAAGTAGCTCCGATTCAGTGGGTGTTCTCATCTCTTTATGTCCTACCACTTCCACAGGTTCATAATTTTGCTAATTTTCAAACTAGTCCCTTAATTTCATCTTTGTTTTCAATTTCACCTTAAAAATTACTAACTTTGCTTCTTATGAAAACAGATGAGCAGAGTCCGAGAAGATACGGTGGGAGAGAGTTTCAGTCGATGCTTGAAGGTTACGAGGAAGAAGAAGAAGCTATAGTTGAGGAAAGAGGACACGTGGGCTTGTCGGAGAAGAAGAGAAGGTTAAGCATTAACCAAGTTAAAGCCTTGGAGAAGAATTTTGAGTTAGAGAATAAGCTTGAGCCTGAGAGGAAAGTTAAGTTAGCTCAAGAACTTGGTCTTCAACCTCGTCAAGTAGCTGTTTGGTTTCAGAACCGTCGTGCACGGTGGAAGACAAAACAACTTGAGAAAGATTACGGTGTTCTTAAAACGCAATACGATTCTCTCCGCCATAACTTTGATTCCCTCCGCCGTGACAATGAATCCCTCCTCCAAGAGGTATAAAAATTCTAACCTTTTGTTAAAGATTGAAACTTTTTGTCACTAAAAAATTGAAACTTATATCTTGTGACTGCAATTTCAATTATAATTGGCCATTGTAATAAAGAAAATTAAAACTTTTGTTGATCCCAAGTTAAAAATTGAAACTTTTTTACAAATCTTGAGATTTACCAAAAAAAAAAAAACTGAAACTTATGTTTTTGTTTGATGCAGATTAGTAAACTGAAAACTAAGCTTAACGGAGAAGAAGAAGAAGAAGAAGAAGAAGAAGAGAACAACGCGGCGGCGGCGACAACAGAGAGTGATATTTCCGTCAAGGAGGAACCGGAGAAGATCACAGAGCCGCCGTCGTCTCCTCCGCAATTTCTAGAACATTCCGATGGTCTCAATTACCGAAGTTTCACCGATCTACGTGACCTTCTTCCATTAAAGGCGGCGGCTTCTTCATTCGCCGCAGCTGGGTCTTCAGACAGTAGCGACTCAAGCGCTCTTCTGAACGAGGAAAGCAGCTCTAACGTCATGGTGGCGGCTCCGGTGACGGTTCCCGGAGGTAATTTCTTCCAGTTTGTGAAAAAGGAGCAGACAGAGGATCATGATGGCTTTCTGAGTGGAGAAGAAGCTTGCGAATTCTTCTCCGATGAACAACCGCCGTCTCTACACTGGTACTCCACCGTTGATCACTGGAATTGAAGCTGTAAACACCACCGGAAGAGATTTTGGATTGGATGCTCTTTTCTTCTCTGTGGAATCGATGGAGAAGATTAAAAAGAAACAGAGGGGGCAAAATGGAATAATTGTTAAAATTGAAGGGTGAATGGGAAAATTAAGGAAGAGTTAAATCTGGGCGGGAATAAATATTTAGGGTGAATTTGTAATTAATGCTTTTCTCTGGTGTTTTCGTGCACTTCTTGTAATTAAAGGATCACATCAGATCATGAGAATTGAGAAGGGTTCACAAAGGGGCAGAACTCAGCATGGAATCTTTAGATTACAATAGACCCCCTTAGTCTAAAATTATACAATTTTCAACCCTTAAATAAAATCTTGAAGCATAAAATTAGATGTGATGACTTTGTGTATATGTAGTTTTGGTGTATTAGAGGATTTTTCAATGAGAATGCGCCTCAAAAAAAAAAATTTCAACAATATTATAATAAAATTAAAACGTTTTAGTAATTCAAACTGAAGGTAATGAGTTTATATAACATTCATGCTGCAATAGTGATTTCGTATTTCATGCTAAATTATCTGTTTTAAAGTTTAACAGACGTTAAAAAAAAATATTGAAAAGCCAGAAAAACGTTTTCTAAACATCTTTAGGTCGTCTAATTGCGTCTCGAAAGCGGGCCATTCCGTCGGGGGAATACACTATTTTTACTAACCTCGAGTTTTGATATTGATAAGGAGACTAATATTAACATGATCTCCAGACAAAACGGACTACAAAGTTAATGTCCGAAACTTCTTAGTAAAACAAAATTAGATGTGTTCAATATGCTTTTAAGTGTGATTGATTTTGCGATTCAAACTATTCAAACCATTACAAATTATTTAATTTTAACTAATTTTATTTAATTATGTATATTCGAATTGAAAAACTTTATTTAGCATAAAACCATTATTGGCATGGACCATCAATTTATAATTAGTAACCTAGGGCTTAATTAGTGATATAAGACGACCAAAAAAAATAGCGGTAATCATAGTGATAAAAATTAGAAATGGTAAAAAATGATGATAAAAAAAATGATTGTACGATAAGAGATGGCAATTCAAAAAATATTTCGGATTGAAAAGAGATGGTGGTAATTAAATACTAAATAGTATTCAAAACTGAATATTAAAATAAATCTAGAAAGTTAGAAAATAAAGAAAACAAAAAAATTGAACACTTACATTCTAATAACATTTTAAAATCAAAATAAAATAAAAAATACTTTTACCGTTTTCTTACCGCCACATAATAACGATAGTACAAAGCCGATAATACAAGACTTTCTACCACCAATTTTTACGATTCTAGATTTGTAACATAATTTAATACCACCGTTATTTACTGTAGCAATGATTAATAATTTATTTGGCGGTATACTTCTTAACATTTTATAGTGTTAAGTTTTTGTTTCTAATAACAAACATTTCATATACATATTTTTAAACTTATTATACATATCAACATATGTAGTAACACAATGGCGTTATATTAAACTTACAAGGCTATATATAGTTATATATCATGGTCGTTTAGTGTCGAGTTTAAATTTCTCGAAATTTGTATAATTTTATTATTTAAACAACATCATTAGGTTTGCTGTTCAGATTTGATTTGATTCGAATTCGAGTTGTCTCGGTTTGTGTAACCAATAGTGTATTGTTAAATGTACTATATATGTTTAAAGTAAACCGGCAAAGGTGGACCACGTCTAATAAGATCATCATAATGTAATACGAGAATCTAATTAATTAGAATTCTAAATGCAACTTTGATTCTTTATATCTTTTTACTGTTAGATTAACTAAAACATGTAGATTATCAAATCTTACTACAGTGTGTTAGATTTAACAGTACGCATATATAATTTTTTATGTGTGTATATATATCAACTTTTTACTAACCAGTACATTATTCTTCTTTTTTTGTTATAATTTCTTTTTTTTGTTTACGCTTTTTATTATAATATTTAAAGTTCAAACTTAAGTAAGTCAATGTTGGCGTAGTATTTGTTCTGTTTAATCACAAAAGTCAGTTTGCCGTCTTCATCATAAGAGAATACAATGGATCCCCAGGTTACCATAGTACCATGGACGGCAAGTTTGTTGTGGTTGGGTTAGAGACAAATTTATGTTGCAAGTATCGTTTGCTCAGCGCATACAATCCCTAAATAAGTAGAGTCTACAGTAGGGAATAGTGTCTAGGAGTAAGGGATATATATAGTACATAGAAGAACATAGACAATTTTTGGCGTAGAAATCAATATGCATCAAATCTACATAAATCCATATATGGAGCAACTATTTCAAAAAATTTTAGGATTTGACTCGTATGTGAGATTAACGGCTGAATAGCGGGATATCTGAATTACTGAATACCGAAATCAATAGAATGATAACAATTTTAAGTTGAATAGAAATGAATTTTCTTTAAAACGCCAAAAAGCTACTATATAGTAGATAAATAATGTTTTCTAATTTAATTATAATTATAAAAGGTATTGGATAAATTAAAAAATTACTTATTATTTTTTTACGTTTTATTAGTCAATGCAAATTTTTGCGAATTGTATGTATTCAGCAAAATCACGTTTTCAAAACGTGAAAACGTGAAAAAGTTGTATATCATTCAAGCTCTTAGATATATATATATATATATATATTTTTTTTTTTATCAACAGCTCTTAGATATCTAATTGCTAAAATTCCAACTTAGCACTACATCAGGTTTAAATTATAATTTATAATAACTCACTAAAAAGGAATTAAGAATTTTAAAATAGAAATTTTGATTTTGTTATTAAATATGTTTCTACGAGTATTTTGAAATGGAATTCACTAAAAAAGAACTAACTAATATCCGATAAAAAAAAACTTAATATCCAAAAAAATAGTTTGTTATCTGATCCCAATCTTGTTTTTTTTTTAATATAAGGTTTATTGAGATATTTATTTTGAATCAGATATATAGGTACATATTTGACTATTTTTAAATTGACTTAGATATTTTTATAATATAACTCAGCATTATGATATTTTGAGTTAGGTATTTCACTATTCATATATTAAGGACCATCTGATTTGGATATTTTACACGTTCTATAACATTTAACCAAGAAAATACCTAATTCAAGTTCGAATCTACAGGACAGTATAATGGATCCAAACTTCTCAACGATTTGGATTATAAAAAAACAACACATAAACGTATAACAAGTGTTTGTGCCTAATCCTAACTTGGAACGATGTTCATATGATGCATGTTTCATAATACAAGTGATGTATATTGTCTATGGCAAGCACTGGTCCAAACAGAATGACTAAATGCAACGCTATAGATCATGATATAGCCTATAGATTTTGCGGCCAAAAAGTGAAATTTGTTAAAGTAGGGATTGAATTTACGGGTTTTAGAAAACAATGGGAGATAAAAGTAATAGGACAAAAGGAGGAAGAAGAGAAAGGGAACACGTGATTTGACATCAAATACAATCTTTTCCTTCCTAATCCCACGACCACGACATATCTCTTCTATTTTCTCTTCGTTTATAGAAAGTATCTAAAGTAATTTTTCCATTTTTAGGCAAATATGAAGAAGTCAGAAAATAAATAATGAAGGACAACTTTTACCAAAAAAAAATAATAATAATGAAGGACAACAACTATGTATATTAATTACATAAGGCTAAAACATTGAATCACATAAACTGAAACCATGATTTATGACAGGAAGGTCAAATAACCATAATGAATTGATGGCTTTACCATTCATAATTTTGCCAAATTGAAACATATATATATATATATATATCTCCTATATATTATTTAGGGAGTATACTTATAAATAAATTTTACAAAATGTTGCCATTACATCTAAATCAAATTAAAATCTCCCATTAAGTGTATTTTAGTCAATTAATTATTACGTGATCATTTAATTAAATATTAAATTAATTATTTCTAATTTTTGTTTTAAGTAATTTATTTATTTTAATTTTTTGAAAATAAGTTAAAAATAGATTTTGTGAAGATTTTATTGATTTAATTAAACACACTAATTAAATTAAATTAAATGAAATTAAATGTTGATGTAGATTTCTATTTTTTTGAAGATTTTAAGGAAGAATTTAAACCGATTTAATTATGTTTTTAGGTGCTAACAAAGATTTGATAGTATAAAAATTGATATTATAATTTTCATAAAGTCCTGGAAGTATTACAATTTTCTAATATCCTAATTTTATAATTTTTGGATATTTTTTTATAATTGCAATTTATGGAATATATCCTAGTATATATATATATATATATATATTTGGTCATTTCACTCTATTATTAATGACCAACACGAATCAAAGAAGTTTTGTCATTCCATTGCAATTATAGTCCAACTAAACGTACATATGCTAATAGAGTTAATCAATCGTAATTTTCATATGTTTTTTTTGCGTGATATAAGATTTTATCGAATATCAAATGTTAGGATTTGGATCCAAAATCCAACCTTCAAAAAAACGAATTAAGTAAAAAATAAAACGATATGCACCATTATATTGTTCACCATTTTTTTAACAAAAATAAAATAAAATAATAGTTACTATTAACGTGAGAGTTATATACACTTTATATTATTATGAATATTATAAAAGATGATAATTCAGGAACTATAACTTTGTTTTTTTTTTCACTTTTCCGTGTACAAAATAACGAGAACGAGATGTTCTAGAAATTAATCTCTACATCAAATAAATATTTAGTCCAAAAAAGATATAAATAAAAAAAACTATAATTTAAGAAGATATTGCAGATTATAATATATTGATAACAAATAATCGAAATTTGTAAGATCGGGATAAAAAATTTACAATTGGGTAGAAGAAACTCCAAAAATGTGTAAGAAACTCTAAACTACTAAAAATAATTTGGTAAAATAAAGTAATAAGAATTCCAAGAAAAGAAAAAGTGATTCTTTTTAAAAAAGTATATTCTATATTTTTCCATGGATAAAATCAAGGAATAAAATATAGTAATTGGCAGAATTGTGCCTACTATTATAAAAAAAAATATTCGTCTAAGGTCACCAATTTTTTTTTAAAAATAGGCCACATTTTTTTATATGCATTATTGTGTATTTGATAAAATTTATATATTTCTAATTGTTATATTTATTTTTTAAGGAAATTATGTAAATTTAATATTTTTATTTTAGTATATAGTAAAATAAAATCATATTTAGTAATAAAAATAATTAGGATAAGAAAAAAACTACACAGTTAATAATATTTTTTATATGAAAAATGTCATATATTTTTTTTTGCTTTTAAGTTTCCGTAAATATGGGCACGGAACTGGTAATTGGAAGTGAAGGCTAAATCATCAAGGTGCTTTTTAGAAAAAAAGGTCGTCAGTCGTGATTGTGCGCGTACGTGAAGTGGAAGCATGAAGCATCATTTTTAGTGAATCTATCGAAGAAATTTTTTACAGAAATAAAGATGATGAAACCTTCTGACACATTCAGAAGCTTTACTCATGTCATGAATAGCATCTGAAATTGAGGCAATCAGATCTTAACAATACACAGTATCTGTATCACTATTTTCTGGAGTACTATATTATTTTTCTCTTATCTTCTAATATTTTATTACTTAATCATTATTTATAGTACATACTTTTAAGAGCAATTACAAGGATTGGGATTTGTATCATAATAATTTTTTCCTAAACTCATTCAAATATTTTTTTTTCTTGGATATGAATACAGTAAAATATTAAATGAAGAATTAATATATAAATTTGGTTCATCCATTTTAGACAAAAATAAAAATAGTTTATCAAATTATGATTAATATACATAGTGATAAAAAGTAATTATATGAAGCAGTTGACTTCATTCGTGTGGTGATAAATATATAGAAAGATGTTCGGCAACTGAGTACTGTCCAATTCAAGCGCTTATGGTGACACAAATTAATGTGTTTTGGATTTATACATGTAATAATCTTTTGATACAATAATTTACTTTTAATAATAGTATTTTAAAAATTAAGACAAATCAACGCATGTTATCATTATTAAATATGCTGTATATGATAATGATGATACAATGTTACTAACAAAAACTATACTAGACTACAAGCCACACTCGTTTAATTTTTTTTTTTTGCTTATAATTTATATCATACGCGATAATGTTTTCAAATTAAAGTGGGTTTAGTAATATACTATACTACTGTTAAACCTATTTTGAAAAAGAAAAAAAAAAGTTGAGAGATGTGATTCCAAATTTTATGATATAGTTTTAATAAAATAATATGAATATTTCCTTTTTATAATGTACTGACAAATTGCTATAAAAGGGCCCACACTGTAGCTTCTTTCTTTATACGAAAACTAAATGAGAAAAGAAATTAAGTGGGGCCCACACACCCATGTGACGTGGGACCTAAAACGCATCAAGTAGATGTCGTTTTCTATCGTAGCCATTTGTCACTATCACTTTTGTCGATATATTTAATTTAATTTAATTTTGGATATAAAATAAAAATAAACCTCGCAGGAAGGCTATAGAGGAGGATGATAGGCACGTGTACGGTCCCCGTCTTGTTATATCGCTCCGATCATTGACAGCTCACCTCATCTAACTATTCACAGCCGTCCATTTCACCACTTTATTTATCCAGTCACCACTCGACACGTCATACCTAAGAAAAAGGGTTAAGATTCTGTTGACGTAGATCAATACGTATATATTTCTCTCTTACTTTTTTTTTTAAATGTACGAAGTTTAATAGTTTATGCATAAATAATTCAAGATTTGATTTAGTTATTATTCCCTGGTTATCAAAAATAAATTTATTACCGAATAAATAAAATATAATCAGTATTCATACAAATATATAACTAGTGACTTAAATATTAAATTTTAAAATCATCCAAAATGATAAAAATTGGAATTGACTCTAATTATAACAAAGTTATTTTTTAAACGTTAAAATTATTTTTAAAATTAAATACTTATTTTATTTTGATATGTAAAACATGTTTATGTAATTCTAGATTAAAGATCTTAAATAAAGTTTTGCCTAATCGACATTCTAAAATGCATACATATATTTGGTCAATTTATCAGCTTTTTTTTTTTTTGTTAATTAGCGATTGAGAATTTAGGATATGAATATAAATAACCTTAAAGTAGGGGTGTACAAAATTCTTTTGTTACTAAACTGAAATCGAAATTTTAAACTGAATTTTAAAATTTTAATAACCTGAAAACCTTAAACCGGTTTTAATGTAAGCGAATAATTTCTATATTCTGTCATGGTTTTCGATATGCTTTATTAGTTAATTTTTTTTTATTCACTTTAATGTTTAGGTGGCGAACACTTGCGTTATGTGTTTCACTTTCTCTCGGCATATAACACTGAGAATCGTAGGATCTCTATGATCCCTTTTTCATATTTCATATTTAAATTTAAATAACAAATCATATATCTTAGATTTGATTATTTAACTAAAAGCTATAACAATCATTTTGTAGGTTTTCATGTCTTATATAGTTAAACCTAAAAAGAACCAATAAAGTGTATTGCATTTCGACGTGATTCTGCTTTTAGCATGGTTTTATTTATTTACCATCATAACAAATTTCTGGAAACAAGCACACTGTTATTAATAAGAAAAGCCCATTATAATTTTTAATCTATAGAGCCCAACATAGGTGCTGACAGTTAATTCGTTATAGTATATTAGTATGTATATTAAAATATTTATTGATTAAATTTTGTTACAATGTAATCAACATATGAAGTAATGGAGATAAAACTTTTGGAACAAGATTATGAAAAATATATTTATCAAAGAGATGAAAATTATTCTACGCCAAATGATCGGCAGGTTAATTTCTTTCACGTGAAATGCAAGTGAATTTTCTTTTTTGCTCTAGTTTCCCCTCCCATTTTTAAAATTATCCGAATCCAGTTAAGCAACTCAAAATAAGTTGTTCTTGCATTCAATAATAAAAATCTTACTGGGATATACACTTTATTGTACATTTTAGTATTAGGAGATAACGCCAAATAGGTTCATGAAGGGTTTATCTTTAACTCTATATATAGTATCAGTGCCTAAATTCTAAAACAATCATTTGTTTTCATCACGGAGTTACGTAAAGTGGCTTCTTTGTAGAGCTGCTATAGCCTATAGATATTGTCGCCAATCAAGTTTTTCACAAACGGCCAAAACATATGGAGGTGGATTAAAGGTGAGTATATTGGGAAATAAGTTAATAACTCCTGGACCGAATACTCCGTTTCCATAGCCAAATATGTTGCCTTTACTCTATTTTGTCATGCTCCAATATACAATCCACTATGATCCCTAATATTTAGCCCACTGATGTTCAAGAAGAGCTGCTTCGGAAGTTTTCTTCAAATATTGCACTGCATTTATCTCATGTTCGGTTAAACCCAAACTTTGTTTTTATCATTCATATTCTTTGCTTGTTGGTTGTATATATTATTAGCTTCTTACTTCTTCATATGGCTTGAGCATACTCACAAGTAAATAAAATGTGATATAGTGATTATTCTGGTCCACAATATCACATACATGTAAAATCTCTAACAATTCCTCTTCTTTTTAAACACGTGCATGTGCCCAGAGCATTCAGTAAAACTCTCCACGTAAAGTCTTTTAACTTTGGTGTTGTGGTACGTGTTGTTTCCAACCAATTGTTTCATACTTTGATTTCTTTTTAATCCACTCATTACTATTTCATCTTCTCCATTTTCAAGTAGATGAGTAGCTTACTATTAACCAAATCGCACCGTTTACAACTCCGATTTAATTAGTGTAATGGCAAGGCAACCCGAGTTAAATCGTTACAGTATGTATACATAATTATGAAAATATTCTAAATATTATACCAAAACTCGAAGAAATAATAACTAAATAACAAAATAGGTTAAAATCTGAGCCTAAACTTTAAATCTTACACCCTAAATGATAAAATCCAAGTTCTAAAACCAAAACCTTGATTTTAAAACCATAAATCAATACATCACGTGAAACCTAAATCTTAACACTAATAATGGTTAAGTTTCTTATTTTCCCAATCATCCAATAATTTTATTCGTTTTGTAAGAAAATGTTGATAATGTTGTATAGAAGACGATACGGGGAAGCTTGTAAGACCTGTCTTTCGGGCATCATTATGTCGACTCGGTCAGTTTATCAGGCAGGTCCCGAATCATCGATGTTTTGTGTACTGAACGTATGTGAAGAGATCGGATTTACCGATGCTTGGGCTGGACCGGGTCAGCATGAATCATCGGTGTTTTTGTGGTCTGTGGGGTTTTCTGTCATCGGTGTTTTGATGTTCTGAATGTTCGGTCAGTTTCTGTATCGTCGGCGTTTTTGTGCTCTGAGAAGTTATCGGATTTTAAAATCGTCGGCCTTTGGTCGAGCCGGACATGCGGACGGATCTGCTATATTCGGCATTTGGGAAGGACGGACATGTCCGGATGAGATGTTACAGACGGACGGTACGGACGTACGGACAGAACGTCTGGATGGTGTCTGCGGACATATGTACATGACGTCCGGATGGTGTCTGCGGACGTACGAATAGGACGTCCGGATGGTGTCTACGGTCGTACGGATGGTGTCTACGGACGTACAAAAAAGACGTCCGGATCGTGTCTGTGGACGTACGATACGGACGTGGACTGTTTCCTGCGGAATGACGGACAGCGTCCATACGGACGCGATACGGACGCGTGATCAGATCGAGTTTGAGACTTTCTTTAAATGGAATTTTCGATTATGACATGTCTGAAACTCAATAAAAACTTGTGTTTTGAGCTGTATGGGCCGAGGCTTGTGCGAATTTGGAGGGTTTTTTGGAGTGTGGCTTAAGGCTTAGCCTGTGAGACATTTTAACCTAATGTCTCCTATTTAAGCTCCCCTTTCTCACTTTGGCTGCGATTTTTGGACTGCTGCAATAGAGAGAGAGCTCGTTTTTGCTGAGTGAATCAGAGAGAGAAGGGAGAAAAGCTTGGCCGTTTGTGAGGAGCTTTTGGCTGTTTGTTGTCCACGTTTTTGGGTAAGTGTTCCTCTTTATGCCGTTTGTTGGAGGACGTTTTTGGTGTTGTTCTAATGTGAAATTTTCGTGCATAACAGTAGGGTGAAGAGCTGTTACAGAATCGTGTCCTTTGGCTCTTTGGTCCTTGTGGAATCGTGAATTGGTAAGCGATTCTCTTTGGGTTTTGTTGTGTTTTTGTTGGGATGTTTTTGTGAGCTTGCTGGGCGTATATTTGTAGGCTGCTGAGTGTTGTTTCTGAGCTGAGAAGGTTGTGTTTGGTGGCTGTGGGTTGTTGCTCAAATCGCTTGGTAAGAACCTCCTTGGAATTGTTTTTGGATACGATTTTGTGGGCTGTTGTTAATTAAAATTTCGTGTGTCTCTAGACAACAGCTGTATCCATGTTTTACTGAGGCTGAGAGTGATCATTTGGTGGCTGTGGCTATAGTTTTTACATCGTTTGTGGTAAAGAACCATTTTAGGTCGTTTTGGGGCTGTTTTTGGTGAGTCGATTGTAATGGATTTTTGTATGGTGTTTACAGCGTGTGTTGTGTGAGCTGCTGTGGTGAGTCCGAGCTTGGCTTGTACTCGTTTGGGCAATCGTTTGGGGTAAGTGACCAGTGCGGTTATTTTGAGATCGTTTTGATATTTGTTTGGTGAATCGATTTCTAATCGATTTTTGTCTGCTATTTTTGTGTTCAGGATTGTGTTTGGTTGCTGTGAGAAGTTAGGGCTGAGTGTATAATCTCAGTTCTATCATCGTTTGGTATGGGACCTTGCTTGGCTCGTTTGTGGATCCGATAAGGGTCATTTGAGGAATCGAGTTTTAACTCGATTCATTTGTGTTGTTAGGTTGTTGGCGTGTCCTATTAACCTTTCTTAGTGTGCTTTTGGGTTGAGACCAGAAGCGTTTGAGGTGAGTGTGTGATCGTGACTATGTATTAGCTTCGTTTTGAGTATTTGTGTTTAATTGTCTGTTTGGTTAAGGGTATGCGTTTGAGTTTTGTCATGACAAGTTTTGGTTCAATTGGAGAGTTGTGATTGCTTTGAATTTGTTTCATTGCATTCACGTTTGAGTTTGAAGAACCGTTGCATTACATTAACCAAGCATGATATATCTCGCAATTTTGTATTTGATCGTTTATGTACTAAGCCTAGTTAGACGGGATGACCACCTAACTAAGCAATTTTTTTGCTTACGCATTCAGACTTACGAATGCAGGTAGAGATGAATGAGGAGCACGCGGGAGAAGGTGGTGTCGTGAGAGGATGGATGGTTTTAGAGTCTAATGAGATTGCTATTACGTTTTTGCTAGTATATCAGGACTATTCTGCTGAATTTGGTTGGATTCCTGGACGGTGTTGGTTCCGTGTTGTGGTTTTAGACCTTCGTTAAGTTGAGAGTTGTTAGAATTGCTTAGACGAATTATTTGGGAATTATTGGAATTATTGTTGAATAATTGTGGAATTTTTATGGATGAATTTTGAGGATTAATTTGTTGTGCTTTAGTTGTGTAATTGTTGCTAAATTGTTATTGTGATTTCTGTAAGTTAATTGGAGTGGAGATCGCCTAAATAAATTAGAGAATTTGGTTAGGTCTTTCCGCTTTGCATAAAAAGTTGATTAGTATTCGAGAAGTAACACATAGTAAGTAAAATTTTAATAATTTGCGAAATGGGATGTTACAAAGCCCTTCTGCCGGAAACAAGATTATCAAGCACCATAGATAAAATGGTTAGAGAAAAACTCATCTCCATTCGCACTCAAAGAGGTCACAAGATATGATGCTCTCCTAGTGACTAGGTTTCGCACACGCAGCTATATTCAACTAAGCTAATTATTTTCAATTAGTTCTTCAATTCTTTTTCAGCCTTTGATATATTTTTTTTTCCGGAATAACTACATTTGATGTAACCAGTTTTTTTTGTTGCAATAAAGTTTAACATTACAACAAAAAAATGTTGATAGTTTTTTTTAAGAATCGACTTGGAACTACCCCATAATTTATGGAAATGAATAAATCAATATCTTAAGCTGCAATATATATCTCTGATATCTAGATGCGAATTTTTGAAAGGTTGAACTGATGCAGCGAGATATTTGGAATATTTCTAAATATGATTTATTATTATCTTTTAATTAATTAATTAAGATTGTTCTAAAATATTCTAGATTTTAGGGTTTTGAACTTTATTACAGTATAAAGTTAAACATTACAACAACAACAAGAATCCACTTGTAACTACTCCGTAATTCATGGAAATGAATAAATCAATGTCTTAAGCTGATATATATATATATATATATGTGATTTTATTATATTTTTGATATCTAGATGCAAATTTTTGAAAGGCTGAACTCATCACCTATATATTATTTGGAGTGTAAAACTTTTTTTATTTCAAAAGCTGGACATAGGTACTTCCTTTTGTTTTGGGCAAAAAGACATACATAGTCACATAGGTACTTCTATAAAAAATTATTTGATGTAAAACTTACAATATTTTGAATAGTATGGAACTAAATTGCTTACTATTAAAGATATAAGAATTCACGTCTAATCACTACAAGAAAAGAGTTTGTTTTCCGACCGCCGTATTGGTCGAAAAATCTTGTTCGGAAAAGCTGTTTTGGTCAGAAATTGGTCGGAATTTTTTCGACGAAAACGGTAGTCGGAAAAACGGTCAGGTTTGTTGGTCGGAAAACATGGTCAGAAAATTAGCCGGAATTAATCGGATTTCCGACCACAGTGGTCGAAAATTGGTCGGAACGATTCAATTTTTTTTTATCATATTAGTTTAATTTACAGTAGTTTAATTTTCATTTCGAATTTAGTCCAAAATCGTGAACATTTGCCATTTTCAGATTTGTATCATATTATTCTGAGAAAATTCCGGCCAATTTTTTCCAACGAATTTTTATCAATTTTTGACAGAATTTTATCGGAAGACAGATTAATATTTTTCGTCTAATTTCCGACCATTTATCCACGTTTTAAGTTGGTCGGACAATTTTTCGTATTTCTGACGGAATTTTCCGACAAAATTCCGACGACATAAAGTTGGTCAGAAAAATTCAAAAAATTTCCGACCAAAAATGTAGTCGTCGCCAATTGGTCGGAATTTGACCAAAAATTTCCGACCACAAAGTTGGTCAGAAATTCCAGTCGGAATTGACCCTTATTTTTTGTAGTGAATTTACTGTTGTACCAAAGAGACTAATTTTATGTATAGCTAAACTTAATTTAATGAAAAAAGAAATCAGAGCAAGAGAATACGTTGTTAAATAGCTACTACAAAGACTTTTTGCAACCCTTTTATATTGTGTAGTTTTCTATTATTTTCGTAGGAAGACTATTGAGGCCTAAATTATTTATTTAATCGATACTATTTTATTTTTATTCCTGCAATTGTCTTTTAAACGAATATATTATATACGTAAACAGTACCATTTCCTTTTCACAACAAATATCATATTGAAATACAAAAAACAACTATAAATCAAAAATTATAACATACTTAAGAAAATAACAAGTAACAAAAAAAAAGTTTGGAGAATGAAAAAATTTACTGTGGTTGTTGAGAAAAAGGGGAAACTTGAATCTAACACAAAAAGTAAAAACTCGAATCTAATACAACATGTCAATATGTCAATTTTTCACTCCGCGATTGATACGAAAGAAATGATAACATATGAGCTATATATTAAAATAGTATGATATTGTTAATAGTGTATATAACTCATATGTTATATATATATATATAATTTTCTCTAAAGAACAAGTCACGCCCGAATCGCAAATTTCAGAATAAATAACAAGATAGATTAGTACATATATAATATGATAATAATATACTTTTTAGTTAGGTTTACGTATGTTAATAAAAATCACGTGTTGTATTAATACGTAACCACTTACATATCTAACAAAATATATTCAAAACTACCCAAAATAATATATAGTTATTTGACATGTTAGATATTTATTTGACATGTTACATATGGATTTTTACATAATTAAATGAGTCAGTTCATGCTTCAACCGATCCACGAGATATCTTAGGAAACCAAAATGAGAAGAGAGAGTTGTGAATAAAATTGTTTAGTTTCCTCTTGGTTTGATTTTGAAAGCAGGATTCGACACGATTATTGGTTAAAAGAAACCGTGTACGGTAAAATATAATAATACTGGTATAGAGTTAAAGACGTAAATTTGTTATAGTTTTTGGTTTAATTCACAAACATTGTGCGTGAAACACTGGAACAATCGGGTGACAAAAAAAAAAAAAAAAACACTGGAACAATCGATCATTTTAACTTTGGCGCATCAGTTTAACTGTGGTGAGTTTTCGGGAAACTCTTAACAGAAAATATATGTATTTGACTGATATGTTAGATTAACCGCTGAATAGTAATGATAGTTGAATTATCAGTTGAATAGAATGTACGGGATAAATTTAAAAATCGCTTGTTATGTTTTATTATTCAATGCAAGTTTCTGTGAATGATATGTATTCAGCAGAATTACGTTTTCAAAATGTAAAAATGTGGAAAAGATGTATACCATTCAAATCCATAGTTTACTTATTATAATGCTTGGTGAAATCCAAATACTTCATAGTAAATCTTAATAAAAATGAACATCACCGTGTAAAAAATTATCATTAAAATTTCGATTATCACTTAGTTAGAAGTTTCCCATCATATACTAGTTAAATTCAAAATTTGACAGTTTAGTGTAATTATTTGCAGAAATAATTTTTTTTTTTTCCAAATATTTTTAGACACCCGTGTTTTCGAGGGCCCGCTTGTAGAAAATCGAATGCTCACTAAGAAATATAACAATGGCATTGATGGTGAAACGTGTTCACTTCAACATATCTACTAATATCATATAATATTTTAAAGCATATTGTCCCAAATTTTCAAAGATGGTTGTATATTTAATTTAAAGATAAAGATATACAGCTCCAAAGTCACATTAAATTGTCAATAAGAAAATTTGAGATGTGATCGTTAAGAATGGTCTCTTTCAAAACTTTAGTTCTGAAAATTTTCAATATTCTAATTTGGGAAATTTAGAGTTGCTGCAAATTTCCTTCCTAGTAAATTTTCATCCAATAGTTAATTGAGCACGATCCAATATAAATCTCGAGATTTGAAAGGTATAAAAAAACCTCTAAAAAACGTGAAGCATGAATTTAAATTTTTTAAAAACATGAATTTTTTTTTAAACACGCGATGTTCGGAGTACTGAAATCTGAAAGGACATTAGAATTCCGATTGGTCCATAATATTGTAGTCATACCGTTAGCAAACGAAAAAAAAAAATCCAAATGAATTTATCCGTAAGCTTGTTTAGACTTTGACAAATAAGCTTAAAACTCTTCAAAGATTTTCTATGTGTGGTAATAAATAATTGGGTAAAACTAGATGAACGAATTTATTTTAAACAGTTAATTATAGTAAACGTTCATCGAATAGAGTTATCTGAGCACAATCCAATATAAATTAAACACACAAAAAATGATTAATCAGAAAGTTTAGGTA
This sequence comes from Boechera divaricarpa, assembly GCA_026770425.1. Taxonomy (NCBI): domain Eukaryota; kingdom Viridiplantae; phylum Streptophyta; class Magnoliopsida; order Brassicales; family Brassicaceae; genus Boechera; species Boechera divaricarpa. The sequence continues at coordinate 1,646,804 of CM049186.1, read as the reverse complement.
ATAAGTAAAAAGAAAACAGAATACGATTAGTAAGACCCGTTGAAGGAGACAGCTTATACGGCTCGTATCGGCTCAAAAGATAGCTAGTTTACGTTTTTTTTTTTTTGTCTTGTCTCGAAGTACATGACACGTGTCGGTTTTTGCAAGTGGTCCAGAGGGTATAGTTCGAATTAATGGGGCCTACCTTTTTTTTCTTGCAGATATTCAAAGTCAAAAAATTCGGCCTTTTAATAAAAAAGACATTTTTAGCCAAAAAAAAACTTTATTGCTGGCTGAAAAAAAAAAAAGAGAAACTTTATCATATGCCTGTGTCTTCACATATGCACACAAGGTGTTACTTTATATGTAGTAGACTTAATCCAATTAGGAAAAAATCGAGCTAGCTTTTGTATAATATTAAAAGAATCCAATATTTCTAGTAATTATTTAACAATTTTCAAAAAGTTTATTTACCTTTGTATCGTACGTAAAAAAAAAAAAAAGGATATAGTAATGGGTATTTTTAGTAATTTTTCTTTTCGTAAATCATCGATTACTTCCCATTTAAAATATTTGGATAAAGCAGAGACGACCAAGTAGCAATTCACGCACATACGAAACCAAATGGTACAAGTTCAAGCTTTTATTTGTTTTGTTGGTTTAAAGAACGATACAAATAAAATCTTAATAATAAATTACATAAAAAGATCAAAGTGATAAAACAAAATTTGGGTTAGGGACTTAGAGTTAGAAATAATTAGTTCTTTGAAAGTGTTTTTTTTTTTGAAATCATTTTTTTCAAATTACTAAGTTTAACTGTATAACGTACTTACTACTTAGCGATTTATCATAATATATATTCTAGAGATATAAAACGGTAAAATCATCACATTTCATTTTAACAATAAATGCACTAAATGACTATATGTTAAGAGGTTTATATGTAAAAGTAACGCGGTAACAAACTAGCAAATAAATGAAGTGTAATATATCAGACATGATTTATATTTAGTTACATCACACTTTTTCCACTGTATAACTTTTGCAAATGAACCTCAACCATATAATTATTTAGCAAATTAAGTATTTTAGCAAAGTTTTCAAAAAGAAGGATTATTTACAAAAAAAAAAAAAAAAGTTTTAAAAAGAAAGATGAAGAGAAGAGTCGTTCTCGCTCCGGTGAGGATTTGTCTGTGAGCGGCGACGTCTCGTGCTTGAGAATGAGAATGCTAGTTGCTGTCTCCATCAACAGTATCCACTTCCCACACGTCACGCTAAGATCGCTCTTATCTAGCCGTCGATTAGTTTGACTTTTCTACCTCATTTATTTAAATTAAAATACTTAGAATTTTCGTTTAATAACTTACGGAAAAAAAGTATAGACCTAAACAAAATAATTAACAAATGCTCTTCTATTTTTATCCTCCATTGTTTATTTTACAAACAGTAGTTTGAGTTGGTATTTTATCTTTCTTTGTCGATAGTAGCTCAACCAGGTTTTTGAAGGAATGCAAAATGATCAATAGGTCATCTTACCACTTCAAACTCATTAATTATCTATAAATGTATTTATCAATGTGATCTTAGTTCCGATTCTATAAATAGAGTTTTTTTTTTAAAAAAAATTGTTGTCTTCTCGTTTTTAATACGTATTTTATTTTGATTTCTGTTTATATTTAGTTATCTATCATACAACAATGATCTCATCGATATTAGATAAGCATATAAATATATTCGTCATCCCAAAATGCTTCGATGGTCATCAATGTCTCAATGAATGCAACAAACTGAACAACTAACACAAAGCACAATAGAAAAATGCCTACGTTAAACTCGGATCAAGTAAACGTGTCTTCTAATATTTTTTATATGCAAACATTTATCTAATGAATAAACCAGCCTTGTATTTACTGTGACAAAACCTTTACAAAACAAAGAAGTGTGTTGAGATGTCAAAAAAAAAAGAAAACAAAGAAGTGTGTGACACAAAAATGTGTTATACTATGGATGAAGTTAAATAAGAAAAAACAATGATTTGGGCTTTGAACAGGCCCTTTCATTTTAATTAATGGGCTGCTCAACTTAAATAAGATCCGAATATAAAAGACAGACAAGAAAAGACAAATCATACAGAGGAAGTTCTAGTAAGTTGTTTCTCTCATGACGAATCATGGATTCAATTTGTTATGTCCAGTAAATGTTCTGAAAGTACCCGTCTGGTACTATCGTTTTTTTCAGGTTCAAAAAACCTTTAACCCTCGCATTTGCAATCTAATCCAGTTCACACGGCAACCTCAGTTTCTCGATCATTGATAGTGACACTAGCCGCACATTCAAGACAAGTTTGTCATAACTTGTATATGATTGTTTCTAGAGTTGAATAGTTAATTTATTTTCCTCTATTGTTCATACACATGTAGATTCTGGCTATGGCTACTTCCAGAAAGCTTTTACTCTTTTGTTTGAGAACTTGTTTTATCCTTATGGTGACGATAGACTTTCGACGTAGTTTGCTTATTTCTATTGCTGATCTAAGTAAATTTCCCTTTTTCTTTCACAGGCTGATATTATCAGCCTGATAACAATACACCTGATTCAACTGTTGTTTCGTTTTCAGAAGACTATGACTTATAATTGACTCAGTTCTTTCACAATCTGTTTGCGTCTTCAAGGAAGTTTATGATGAAGCGAAACTCACACTCGCATCTTCCTTCTCCGAGTATTGGATTTGGTTTGGGCAGAGGTTATGTCCGATCCATTTTGAGATGGTTGATTCTCAGGTCTCGTTTCCAACAAAGCAATTTACCCTTGTTCATCATAAGCATAGACAAAATTTATATTCCAAGGGTTTGTGCTCACTACCAGAGGACCATAACCCCGTACTTACCTATCTGCTTCCCGAATCTCCCGGAATCCAAACTCATGAAATCATCTATCCAGAGACTAACTATTTCTACTTTGACAACACTTAAGACTAGAATAACACCAAAAGGAGCAAAGCACAAGGCCAGCATTGGTTTTTCTCACAGGGTCAGCAGCTTAAAAAAACAGATTGAGAATTTGGTGGTTCAAAAGAGTTTCATCTAAACTCTTGATGATAATCTACAAAATTCAGTTAAATTCCCAGATTACGGCCTAATACATTCAAGTTTCTATGAACACAACATACTGATTACGTCAATGTACCACAGATTCAGCTGAAAATTCCTTGGCAAAGAACAGAGATGATAAGAATCGACCCAGAAAATTCAATTCATAATTAAGATTCCGATCCAGAACATTCCATAGAAACAAGTGCGAGAGATAGATTCAGACCTATTTCTTCTTCGAAGCAACGACAACAACTTGTGGTTTGGGATGCTTCTCGGCCTCACTCGGATCTAACCACTTGAGAGGATGAAGATTGTAGAAAGGCCAATTAGGTACAGTGACCAGAGTCGTGAGAACAACACCACCCGCATAGATCAGCATCATCGTCCTGAACGACTCCGTTGTGTAGCCAACAACCACCGCGACGACGCCCGAGATCACCAGTAAGATCTGCATCAGTTGCTCCACCAGTTTCTGTCCTTGCCAATCCATTTCTACACAAAAATAAAAACAAAAACCTTAGATCCTTTCGATTTGAATCCAAATTAAACGCGACGAACGAGAATTTGGTTATTGTGAAAGCTTTGGTACCGATCTAAGAAACCCTAATTCCACAGCAGAAGGATCTGATCTCTCACTTAAATTTGTAAACCTGATTTTAGCAATGAAGAAGAAGCAAAGAACTCATCTAACACTTATGACCACGATATCGGTTTTAAACATTAAACCGGGAAATTTTTGACGGTTAGATTACTCTTTAACCGGTTTAATTTAAGATGGGTTAAATTGGGGGTTTGCATTATTATTACGAGAATTTGTATTTATGCAACAATGAGTTACAGTATTGGTTTAATGTTAACATTGGAAGCATCATTGTTGTAAAATGTTCATGTCCTGGGGAATGGTAAATTGAGTGTTTGTATCCTTTTGTCTTTCTCATATGCTTGTTACACAATGACATATAATCAGGCCATTCACAGAGGCTATTGAAACATTTGATTGTTTCAAGTACTAAGCCTTTGGTGATTAGATTGGAAAAGTACAATACCAAACTAGTGTCTAAGTTCTCTGCAGCCTCCAATCCTTGAGGGTAAGCATTGCAAATTCTGAGACCTTATCAACAAGGAATATACATTTAAGCTTCTTTTTGTACCTCAGAATTACATTGTTGGTACTTGTCCACACAAAGTCTCACTTGTCCGTGATATTGGGTACATATGTTTGTGAAAGAGTTTCGCAAACAGTGACCAAATTTAAGTTACAATTGCAGCTTTAACAGTGACCATTCGGAGAACCAAGAATCGTGGCATGTAAGTAGTAAAAGATTTGCATCTATTTAGAAGTCATAATTAAGATATTTTCTCTCTTCTACTAACTTAAGACTCGAACAATACATCAAGATGCCTTCTATTAACAACCCTACAATTAGACCTAATCTCTCCAGGTCTCCCAGATTGCAAATTACCCATCTTCACCATCCCTTCTTTAAAAGCCCTGAAGAACTCACCTTGGTCCTCACTAAACATCTTCACATACTCTCTCGTCTCTTGAGTTGTGTACAAAGTCTGGTCAGAGTTAAGAAACCCTCTCCCTGCAACCAAGTCTTTAAAGTACTGATTATCAAAAACATGAGGTGTTGCATCTAGATCTCCGGTCACGTTCTCGTCTCCACCCAAAGGACAAAGCTTGTCAAGCTTCTTACGGTAACTCGGTTCGAGAGCTGGATCCGGTTTACCAGACCCAGATTGGTTATAAAGTCTGAACATGATCGAAAAACATCGAGCTTGACCAATTGAGTGTGACCCAGATAAAGCCACCATGTCTTTTACAGAAAGATTGAATCTTTCGAAGAGATCAATCAAGAAAGTAGCGTTGGCTCTTGGACTCGGCATTATATCGTCTGAATCTTTCTGACTCGCTGTTAAACTGTCTTTCCTCCCTAGCTTCACCTCCCAATCTGGTCCTCCTGTCTGGTTCAAAGATCAAAATCACTAAACCGGGAAATTGGAAAAATAATTGATTTTTTTTTTTTTTTAACTTACAAGAGCAACGGCGTCACGAGCGGCCATGATAACGATGTCGGCACAAGAGACAGTAGCAGGACAAGCTTTCTCCAAAGCTTCTTTAATGTCGTCAACGACTTCGAAAGATCTCAGAGAATTGATGTTGGAAAGTGAGAGTTTTTCACCTAGCATGTTTGGTGTGTCGTCAAGCAACAGAGATGCGTCACATCCCTGATCAGAGAAAAAAATAAAATTAAAAATCAAGAACAGAGAGAGAGAGAGAGAAATATTGTATGATTCATTGTGTTTACATTGACGAAACAGTCGTGAAATTGGAGACGCATGACTGAAGCGACGCTTCTTGCTTCTCTCATCATAGCTTTCTTCATTTCTCTTCTTACTATGAATTCAGCTTCAGGGCATGTCTCGCTGTAGAATCTTGGCCGGAGAATGTCTCCTGTGATCACCGTCAAGACTGTTAGGTAAAGGATGAGAGAGGTGAGAAGCGACATACTTTTTTTTTTGTTAAATGTATCTTTATTTGCTTTTTCGGTGTTGTGTTTCAGTGATGAAGAAGAAGAAGAAGACTTGTTTGTTGGTTATATAAAGAAGTTTTTGGTAGTTTTAGAAGGATTTTGTGCAAGTGGTCTTTCCAATTTCCTTTTTTTTTTTTTTTTTTTACTTAGTAGAATTAAATACATTCCTAATTATTATAGATTTGGTCCAAATGAGCAGTTCGTGTTGTCATTACGAGGATTAGTGTAGTCACTGACCAACATTAATCCTGGTCATAGATAGGAAGGAATAGGGCAGGTTCTTTATCAAAATAGTGTAACACACATTTACTGATAGGCTTTAAAAGGTCATGAAGAAATTGTGAAATTTTCAACTTTTGATTTAAACAAAACGAATAGCCAAGGCACTTTTGACTTCTAAAAGGAAATAAACCTTATCCTCACATTTACGTTGGGTTGGCCAAATAATTCAAAATATATATACTACCAAAAAAAAAAATGCATCTTTTATTGTTTGGTGTGATCATTATAGTTGTCGTGATCAATGCTAAAGTTAAAATAAATTACAATTTGTTGATAAGATTATCACCATAAACAAAAATAAGTATTCCAAATGTTTCAATATAAATATTATTTTAACATTGGCGTAAAAACGAGTAAACTCTTGAACATTTATATTCATATTAATTTCAAATATAAAATTAGATAATTTCACATCAAAAATTACATTAAAATCTTAAAAGGATAGTATTTATTTTGGAACGGAAAAGTGTCCTTAACTAGTGGTTGAAACAATTTTCCAATTTTAACATTTCAAAACTGTGTCAATTGTGCCGATGTGTTTGAAACATACCTAACATGATAGAGGCAACATCCGTTAAAGTAATACAAATATATAGATAGCAACAAAACAATCTTAACTTTAACTTTGTGTTTTCGGTAATCGTCAATCTATATATAGTACAAGACTATACAAAATAACACAGTTTAGAAACATAATACAAAATAAAACAAATATAAACGAGAAAAAACAATTGTTGGACGCGATAATTTATTTTTAATTATGCTCTTATCTCTTAAGATATACTAATAGTATAATAGTGAGTGGATGTCGTGAGATAAGAGGATTGTTGTGACAAAAGGAGGCAACAATTTGAGCCATTGGTTCATATTTTTTGCAACCGAACAAATTGCCTTTTCTTTTAGCATTTTATTTTAGTTTATCTGAATCTCTAAAAGTGACTGACACTCGAAGTCGTCATTATCATGACTTCGCGTTCGTGGGTACCGATACGTTGCCGTTTAAAGATATTATGTTGTCCCCATCTTTAGTTGTCAATTTATTAATTAATGCACATAAACTTATCACACTTCGGACAAAATCATAATTAATATATATATATATATATATGACTCGGAGGTATCTAGTTTCCTAAAAAGCCTGATAGGAATTGAAATCAGGAAATGGAACGCACATGGAGATCATTGTATTTGAGGTTCACCAAACCAATCCATACCAAAAATAATAGAGGATATCAATAAATATTGACCTACATTTTAATTCATTAAATATGATTTTCCTTATAATGTATTACTAAAATATATCCCGTGTTATAGCACGAACAAATTACAATTATAGAAAAATATCCAAACATTATAAATTCAGTATATTAGAAATTTTTTATTTTTATACTTTACGAAAATAATAATAATAATTTTATAATATTGAATCTTTGTTAGCACCTAAAAATATAATTAAATCTGTTTAAATTATTTCTTAAATTTTTTTTTGAAAAATCGCAATCTACATCAAATCTCTAATTTTTGGAAAATTAAATCAACAATGTAATTTAATTTAATTAGTGTGTTTAACTAAATCAACAAAATCTTGATTTAAATTCTTTGAAAAGAAATTATTTAAAACGAAAATTATAATCTAGAAAAAAATAAATATGTTAACTATTATTAACTAAATTATAATTTGAAAATAAGAAAAATAAAAAACTATTTTTAATTAACATACTAAAAATTATTTCATCATATTTTACTGAAAGTAAATTGATATACATATATTAAACTAAACATTTACTTAAATAACAATATAATTTTATAAAATAATTTAAATAAAATAATTTAATGTCTACATATTTGATTGTTGTAAAAAAATTAATGTCTACATATTCGATCCAGGTTGGTCGATGCTCTTCCTCGGATCCGAACTTGAAGCCGAAGTCGAAGACCATCGACGCAAGCATCGACCACCCCTGGTCGATGCTCATGCTGGAAAAGCCCATCGACCACAAGCATCGACCCAGGGCCGTCGATGCTGAGTCACTATGCAGAAAACAAAACTTCGGTTAATGCGAATTAGCAAGTTATGGAAGCTTATGATCTCGAGTTATGACCTTCTAGAAGCTTCTAACGACGCCCTAGTCTCCCCCAAGCCACCTAAACTCTATATAAACTCATGTATTCTCCTAGATACAAGCTTAGACTCTCTAGCCACTTTTTGTCTCACTTTCAATAAAAAGTTCTTCTTTTATGTTTACTTATTTCTTATGATTTTGTTTATGTTTATGCTTTGATTTCGATTTTTGTTTTTGTTCTTTAGTTTCTTATTTACTGTTTTATGAACCTATTCCTTGTCTTTGCCGTCACCCTCGGAAAGACAAGAGAGTAGATCTTTTAGACCACTAGGATGGTGGTCGATGATGGGATCGAAGATTTTGGATTCAACATGTCCGATTGTTCTTGACCGATCTAACTACTCTAATATTCACTCTTAATGCTAAGTCATGTCCTATGGAATGTGCTTAAAGTTATAACCAAATCAGTAGATGCGGTTATATGAATATAAGCCCTTAACACGACGAGAGTGGGTTAAAACTTTAGACTTGCATATTAGGGAGTATTAGTTAGCATCGAGTTTGTTGTTTGATAGAGTATCTTAAAGCTAATCTAATTGTGGCCAAAGCTAGATTATGATCTCACGAATACATCACCACGAGAGTGGTATTGTATTCTAGAAATAGATCTGTCATTCGCTCTTCGTCTTAGACACACTCTAACGTAAGCTAAACACTTGGTTAATCGGTTGGTAGTGTGACAACGCCAATCGATGTGTCTCTCACACATAAGAGTAATCGATGATGGGATGTGTTTAATGCGTGAAGGTCGCCACGAGAGTGGGTCTCACACAGTATCTAGCATACCACGAGAGTGGTCTAACCTATTTCGAATACCCCTAGATTGATAACATAAAGTAAAAAGGTAGAACATGAATCCTATAATCTGAAATCCCTCTATCACCCAATTAACTGTAAATATTTAATTAAATATTTTAATTTATGTTATTTTATTTATGTTTATTTATTTATATTATTTATATTTCTACAATTTACTTTTTTCGCAATTTACATTTCTGCAATTTAATTTACTTTATGCATTTTATTTTCAGTAATTTATTTTATGCAATTTAGTTTATGTTATTTATTTTATGTTATTTAATTTATGTCTTTTACTTTTAAGTCTTTTATTTTATTTATTTTAATTGCACCATATAACTTAGGATACAACCCCCTGTTTTATTTTTCCGCCTAAATTAGATTTGCATTTGCATTCTCTATGTAGTTATTCTATTCTCTCTGTAGATCGATCCCGTACGTACTACAATTGCATGACTGTGCACTTGCGGTCCTATGAGTTAAACTTTCGAAACTACTTTTTAGTAGCACTGGGGTGAAACCTACGAAGGAAATAACAGTGGCAAACTCTCTCATTTTCTTTATCGATGCTAATGCTATGATTCGGAATAGGCAATGAGCTTTGTAAAATTTGATAGAAATAAAATACCAATGTTTACTGTAAAAATTTGAGCTTGTTAAAACCATAACCAAACATATAAAATACAATTAATATACTAAAGGCCTTGTTTAGGTTTTTCAAAATTAGTAGCTTTGTGTTTGAGTTGGTGTCATTCTATATTTTATAAGATAAGTAATACATATTATGTATTTTGCTTTATATCAGATACAAATTTCAATGACAATTTATTACAAGTATAAACAAACATGCCTCAAGGCTGCTAAATGCTTTCTGGAATCTCTGAGTCTCAAGTGATCGCATGCTATAGAGAATACTGTAAATACTTACTATTCCCAGTTTTTTTCTGCTGTAAATGAATCATCAATCTTACAGAAAATTGGTATAATATTCTCTTGAATTGTTCATACAGAAAATCAGATGAAAATCATAGTCAGTGCTTTCGTAATTAGAATACAACGGTCTTGTTTATGCCATAAGGTAATACCCGTAGTTCGCAATATGATTTTATAGCTTTCGTGAGGCATTTTTTCTCTAGGTCCTCGGACTTCTGGACAAAGCTCCTTAGGTTGTCTCGGTGGGAAACACTTTCAACCTGAAAAAAGCCAAATTCAGACAGATTAATAATCTGAAAAAACTGCTGAGTACACTGATAATGACAACCTTCTGAAAATACTACCAATTGGCAGATGAGTTACCATTTGTTCAATGATAGGCCCTGAATCAAGTTCCTCAGTAACAAAATGACTCGTTGCTCCAATTAATTTAACACCTGCATCAAATGCCTGTAAACAGAATCTAGAATATAAGTGGCAAAAAGTACAACACAATAACCAACTAGGGGAAAATAGAGCCATGACAAAACTCAGTGACCTGTTTTGCAGGATTTCCGCCTTTAAATGATGGTAAGAGAGAGTAAGAGACCATGGTGGATGTTGATTACATCCTTTCCACAACCTTTCAGAAAGTTACCCGATATAATCTGCCAAAAGGATAATGGTATGAATTCAATTTTTGTTAGTGAATATATTCTTGGTTAGAAATAGACGAAGCAACTAAGCTGTACGCAAAAATATTTATCTCAAGGCTGAACATGACTGTTACTAAACATTTGATCAAAGAAAGAAACAAAGAGATCAAGCAAAGATTAAAAATCTGTTTACCTGCATGTATCTAGCAAAGACTATGAAATCAGTATCTTTAACCAATTACAAAATCTCATCTTCTCTTTTATTCTCTTTTGTTGTCGATACATAATGATATGGGATGCCATGCCTCTCAAGAAACCGCATAACGTGAGTGTTTGAAGCTCTTTCATGATTGCTATTAACACAAAAATATTCCAGCAGCGTAATCAACTAAGCATCTGAGACACTAGACATAACATGCTTACATAATATACTGAGTCAGTCAGATGAAAACAGAAACTATTAGCTCACCTTATCACACAGGTAATATCCACGGGCAGTTTCCCGTTCTGCCATTTATGCAACATTTCGACAAGAAAATGATCCTGTATATTATAAAAATCTATTCAGCAGAAAATACAAAGAGTAGAACATGTAAAAAAAAAGGAAGTTGCTAACATTCAATACCTGTTTTTAGAGTAGAAAAGCTATCTTATACTTGGGATCTACAGAAGGCACACGCACAACCGAGTTCAAGGCACCATATGTTTGCAAAATGGTTTGAAAATCTTAATACGTACGTCATAATAAATTGATTTAAAATTTGTTAGATTGAATCTCTGTTCTATGTGCAAATGATCATAAATCACTAGCTACAAGCCGAGTCAATCACAAAACACAGAAGGCACAATCTTTAATGGCAACCATGAGATATACACCAAAAAACCATAAGAGTACCATCAATGGTCAAATAAAAAACCTTCAGCTCCTAAACACAAACGATAGATCAAAGGCAATAACAACAAAATGATCTCAGAGGCCTACACAAAAACTAATTAATACCATAAGCTACTTGGTTACTGCATGCGCACGAGGCGTTCACTGAGGAGTTTCGATCATCATGACATCATTTTCAAACGGAGAAGAAGGCCAAGAACGTCGAAAGTAAGGCACGACTTTGCAGAAATCCCAAAAGAATGGCCATCCTCGTCCTTGGTATGGAACAAATTCAACCCTTTGAGTCTCTATGTTACAGATGAAGAATTTAGATTCACATCTGATGTAAACCGAGTCTGACTTTTGGTTGAGGAACGCGAGCAGCTGTGTTTCTTTAGTCTGACTGCTGAACCTTTTAGCTTCTAATGGGTTATTCCTCCACATTGCCTTAAACGTCAGTTTATACAGAATGTTAAACTGAAGTACATCGTTTACCTTTTCAAGCTTCCATATCTCCATTACCGACTTGTTGCTTCATCCGAATTGTAAACACCCATCAGCAGTTTCGCCTAGAGCGTATTCATCCAAGTTGTATGTGTTTGGGAGCTTTATCACATCGATCCGCTTCTCCTCATTGTTTGAGTCATAGATTGCAACTTTACCTCCTATGGCTTCCCAGTAAACCACGCCTTTGATCACTCTTCCTGGAGTCCATGAACTGAGAGATATAGGCTCAGGACAAGTAAGCTCCGAGTAGCTCCAAGTGGTAGTTTAGAGGAAAAAGTACCTATCTTCAGCTTTGTACAGTGAGCTGTAAAGCGAGCATACTCTGCGCGGATCACCTTGTAGCGAAACTCTTTATCAGGACAATCCTCGGTGATCAATGACATACAAAGTTCTTCGAAATGATCTCTGGGACGTGGAAGCTGATGACAATTCCGCGTACTCGGATCCCAAAAGTAGTAAGCTTTTAGATGGCGGCCACAGAGAAGAAGACCGTTTGAAGAATCGATGTAATATCTAAGCTTTTTCAGAATACCAGAGGATTCAATTTCATCACCAAAACTGATTGTTAAGAGCAAAGAAGCGCGGGATTGTGAGGGCGACGAACTTCTTCTATGCGTCTCCCCAAGTACATATATTTGCAGATGAAGAAGCCAACGAGTTGGAAGCTCGGTTTCCACTTGGTTAAGTAAGTGTGACGGAAGAAAGGGCTGGATATAATCTGAAGCCACCTCTTCGACACCAGAATCAGCTTGTAGATTGTTTCTGGTGGCAGCAGGAGAAGAATCTCACACATAACATCATTGTTGTTAAGAACCTCATGAACACTCAAATCAGAAGTTATCCCTAAACTGGTTTTTAACCTGGCAGAACAAGACATTGCGAACTAAGAGAATCCAACTTCAGAGATTGCTCCGACTATGGCTATCTATGGTTCTTACTTAGGAAAAATCTCATCTTTCACTATGCAGTTTCATCAAAACATGCGAATCGTCTTCTGCATCGCTTCACCTCCCTCACGGCAATGCTTCGAAAACAGTAATCCTACAAACTTCTTTCCTTTAGTTCACATTAGTTCCTTGATGTTGGGCTATTTTATTGTCTTAATTTGGGCTAGATCCACTAAACAATCTGATTTGGGCATGTAACTGTTTTATTTCTCATACCATTTGGACAATTTTAACTATGTAAGACCTTAAAAAGTTTAACGTAATTCAAAAATTACTTATAACTGCATGAGACATTTTCTTTCAAAAAGTTTATAAGTAATTTTTGAATTACATTTCTAAACTTTTTAATGTCTTACATAGTTAAAATTGTCACTCTTTTAAGGGGGTGTATTGGATTAGTAATTTTAGAAGATTTCATAGATTTTAGATTTGGAGAGATTTTGAAGGAAATCCGATGATTTACAGTGGAATTTTAGCAGTTTTTTTTAATGATTTTTAAATAAAGTTTAATGATTTTAGTGAGATTTGTTGTGAGATTCCAGAAGATATTGGAGTATTTTGTGTCATTGTGTGATATCCCACTATTTTTGGCAAACGACTGAAAACTCGTAAGTCACGAGATACCCCATGACCTTTTTTTGCTGAAAGTTCTTTGTTTTGGGGATTACTCAGCTGCCATTACTCTCCTCCATCTCTGTTGGCAGTGTTTTTTAATTTTTTTTTTTTTTCCTAAGTGATATATGTCTTTTGTTACTTCTATTGTTGCAGCCGGATAAGTCTTCAGGAACGATTGAGTGTATATTGCATATTATTGGAGCTCATCTCGAGAATTAGGTAGTAAATGTGAAACCTTACTCTTGCACTTTTGCAAATTTTGATGTGTTCATACTTCATATAAACAAGTGTTCTGATATGAAAAATTTGGCTTATGTATATACCTATGAGGAGAAAAAGCTTTTGTGACTTTACATTTTATATGTTCAAACTTCAATTTTAGTCATGACAATATTTCATAGATCTTTCTATTATTAAAAAAAAAAGAAAGACCACTAAAAAAACTACAAAGTGACTCCGAATCTGATGCCCTTCAACCAGGACCTAGCTCCACGAGTAATAATTTTATATTATATATTTAAATATGTAATAATATAAAATTAAGCTAATAAATAAATTGCACAAAAGATATATTTTTACAAAAAATGTTATTTTTATTTATTTATTTATTTTACTGGTCAATTAATACACGACATATGTTGAGTTTTTTGTTAGCTCCCAAACCCATTTCTAATTTTCTATATTAGATTAGACCAAACATGTCCTAAATAAAATTCAGCAGTTTCATTTAATCCCATTGATTCTAAGTAATGTCATGTCCGAAAATAGTACACTCAACGAGCTCCCCATATGTCTTCGAAGACAATGTAAGCAATCATAGATCTTCTCAGATTCTGGTCTTGATTTATCCCTAACGATGAACTCAGTGAAAACTCCGTTAACCTCAATGGAACTGCAACCAGGAATCTTCTCAACACCTCTCTCGTTCATCATCCTCCTCGCTCTCTTTGCATCTGCCCACATATTCGCCTCTCCATACATGCCATCCAACAACACATAGATCCCACTATCAGTGGGATCAAGTTCGAGAAGCTTCTTAGCTGCTTTCTCTCCCATTTCAACATTACCGTGCATCCTGCAACCGAATAATAAAGCTCCCCAAACCGCAGCATCTGCCTCCATTGGCATACTTTCCATGAGCTTGTCCGCTTCTTCCAATAGTCCGGCTCTCCCTAGAAGATCGACCATTATAGAGTAATGTTTCAATTGGGGATTTAGGTTGAATCTAGACTTCATCTGAGAGAAATAATCACGGCCGATTTGGATCATTCCAGCATGGCAACAAGCTGACAATAGCCCTATGAAAGTGATCTCGTCTGGGGCTAACCCTGCATCAATCATTTCATTGAAGTATGATATAGCAGTGGATGCATCTCCGTGAAGGGCTAAACCTCCGATTATGGCTGTGTATGTAAGCGAGTTTCTTGTTTGAATTCCGTGAAAAACATTGAGAGCTTCTGAGATGTTACCACATTTCGCGTACATGTCGACCAATGAAGTTCCTAGCGCAACATTGAGACTAAGATTGTGTTTCTTGATGTAACGATGAATCCAAATGCCAACATCAAGAGCACCAAGCTGAGAACACGCAGAGAGGCAATGGATCATGGTGATTTCGTCAGGTTTTGTGTTACTTGTTTGCATCTCCTGGAACAATGCCAAAGCGTCTTGAGCACGCTTGGCTTGGACTGATCCACCGATCATTGCATTCCACAGCACAACATCTTTTTCTTCCATATCATTGAAAAGCTTCCTTGAAACATCGAGCAAACCACATCTAGCATATCCTGAAATAATCGTAGTCCATGACACAATTGTTCTCTTTTCCAAGTTATCAAATATTCTTCGCGCCTCGTGAATATCTCCACATTTTGAGAACATATCCATCAGAGCATTTGCAAGAGGAATTGACATTCTCAGTCCATTTTCTTTAATGTATTCATAAAACTCTTTCCCAAGATTCAAATTCCCCAACATTGCACACGAAGAAACCAATCCAATCATCGTCACATCATCCGGCTTAACTCCTTCAGATTCCATTCTCTTATAAAACTGTATCGCCTTCTCTGCCTCCCCAATCTTCTTATAGCCATTAATCAAACAATTCCAAGAAACCAAGTCCCTCACAGGACTTTCATCGAACACCTTCCTCGCATTTTTCATTTCACCAGAAGACGCAAACATATGAATTGACGCATTATGCACATGACTAACCAATTCCAATCTCAGCTTAAGAACATGCCCAAGAATCATGAGACCTAAACTATTCAACCCAAGATCAGCACATACCTTGAATAAAACAGGGTAAGTGAAATGATCCGGTCTGGACTCACAGCAACCATGTCTCAGCATCTGCTTGTATAGCAAAACCGATTCTTTAGGATTCTCGCTCTCGGAGAATCCTCTAATCGTTACATTCCAAGAGAACGCATTAGGGTTCTCAATACCTTTCAGAATCTTCACACAATAATCGAGATACCGTGATTCCGATAATGCGCAGAAAGCAATCAACCGGCTTGAAGCAAATGGGTCCAGAATCAAGCCAGTGATTACCATCTGAGCTTGAATTTCCTTCAAATGGAACACAAGTTTGCATTTTTCAAGCAATGAAAGAAGAGGGTTGTGGAGAACGAAACTGTGAGTGGAGTTCCAGTTTATGGGTTTGTCTCTGTGATGAGGAAGGGATCGAGTACGACGCTGAGAATAAGAGTGCAGCGAACGATTGAGTTTTGCTATGAGAGGAAGAAGAAGCTTGGCCTTACTCACATTCGATATGTTCATCGGCCGTTAATTGTCGTCGGCTAATTCGCCGGGAGAAGATTCAGAACAACTTATATATGTCATTTGAGGTTGCTAAGCAAAATTACCAAACTGAACCGGAATTCATCAAACTGAAGCTAAACCAAATTTTAGAATAATCTAAACGGTATAGAAATATCTATAAAGAATTATTCAAACCGAACCCGAATTAATATAAAACCGAACTATTTAACCAAAATTCACTAAAAATTAATATATTTGGAAAACAAACATTTAAATATATTTAAAATATGTAATAAATAAAATTAGTTAGTTATGTTTATTTTGGTTATAAATTTTTGTCTAGAAAACCCGAATTCAAATTTGAATCCGAACCAAACTGTACTGAACTTAAATAAACCTGTTTTCTAAAATAAAAAGAAACTCAGAAACAAATACCCTAGTTATGAAACTATATCAGTCAAAATTCTCTAATTACCAGATTCAATGATTGCTGTTTTAAAGAGAATCTAGGCCCTAAAACCAAAACCCTAAAGCCCATTAACAAAGCCCTGAAAAAATTGAGAGAAAAACGAAGAAGAAACGAACACTTCTCTTCTTCAGTTCCTGTAGATTTTCACTGATAATTTTTTTCGAATCCGGCGGCGGAAATCGAACTTTCTTATTTTTCCATCGGAAGCTGCGAAAATGGGAAGAGGAGGAAGACACAGAGGTCGTTCTCAGAGAAAAGATTTCAAAGAAAACAGAGAGAATGTATGGAAACGCCCTAAATCCGATACTACCATTGATGGTTCCGACAACGCCGTACCGGAACAAAAACCCACTTGGGAACCTATTGTCACTGTTAACCCTAATTTCGAGGAATATTACAAGGTAAACATATCTGTATTGGATTGAGACAGTTTATTATGTCTTCACGTATTTGCATTTTCTACTTATAAACTTGCTTGCTATTAGGGGTTTAGGGTTTACACTGTGATTAATGGATCTGATTTTATTGTGGTTCTAACTCTTGTGTTTGTGTTCTAGGAACAAGGGATAGTGAAAGCAGAAGAGTGGGATTTGTTCATGGAGATTCTTCGTAAGCCTTTACCTGCTGCGTTTAGGGTTAACTCCAAGTAATCCTATTTTTCTTTTCTCTTCACTTTGTTATTTGTTCATAGTCTCAGTGAGGTTTAGGGTTGAGTTTCCTTTCCTATGTACAGTTTATAGCTGGAACTTGGATTGGTTCAAGACTGCAATTGCTAACGAGATGCTTCTTTGTTTCCCACTTTTATGAATTGCAGTGGCCAATTTTGCGATGAAATTATATCAATCTTGGAGAATGATTATATGAAATCACTTCAGGCAGAGGTAAATGCAATGTTTGTTATTGGCATTTTGTACGGTCTATCTCTATTATACTCGGAAACTTATTTATCTCATACTGGTTTTGATTTTAAGGCCATAGAAGGTGGTGAATTGGAGGCTATTAAGCCCTTGCCTTGGTATCCAAAGAATCTCGCTTGGCATTCTAATTTTTCTCGAAAGGAGATTAGAAAAAATAAGACACTTGAAAGGTACGTTTTCACTAACATATGAATGCTTCTAGTCACTTTATATTATTAGAATGATCTATTAAGGTTACTTAAGCAATTCTAGTTACTCGTTGAAAAAAAAAAAAGCAATTCTAGTTACTTTGTGTATGGTTAAAGAACTAGTGTGTTTGTTGTGCTATACACATGATGGGTTCTTCATTGTGGTCTTTTCAGGTTTCATGAATTTCTGAAGTTAGAAAATGAAGTTGGTAACATGACTAGGCAGGAAGCTGTTAGCATGGTAAGATAGCTTAATACTCTTTTCCACCATTAACATTGCTTTGTTGTTACTAACATTTACAAAGTGTTGTTTAATTTAATCAAGCAGGTACCTCCTCTATTCCTAGACGTACATCCAGATCATTTTGTTCTTGACAGTGAGTGAATTTTTATTTGATATTGTTTTGAGACCTAGAAATTTTCGAAGGGCTCAAAGAAGAATCCGCCTTGCGAAAGGAAGAAATGACCATGCCTATATTCGCTTTCCGGGAAAGTATGAGGTCAATGGTTACTGAGCTATTATCTTTGTCTCTAACAGTGTGTGCTGCACCGGGTTCCAAAACATTTCAGCTGCTTGAGATTATACATGAAGCATCAGAACCAGGATCTCTACCTAATGGACTGGTTGGTGTTGCTAAACATATCTTTTATTTTCTAAATCTGGTTTTAGGTAGATAGATAATTTGATTGTTCTTCCCTTAATAACCAGGTGGTGGCTAATGATGTTGATTTTAAAAGATCTAACCTTCTCATTCACCAAACAAAGAGAATGTGCACAGCCAACTTGATAGTGACAAATCACGAAGGGCAACAGTTTCCTGGTTGCCGTTTGAACAAATCCCGAGCTTCCGAGAAAGGAATAAGTGAAAATATGCCCATTAATCAACTTACCTTTGACCGTGTTCTATGTGATGTTCCGTGCAGTGGTGATGGTACACTGCGCAAGGCTCCAGATATCTGGCGGAAATGGTATTTTCACATTTGCCATTTTTCGCCTATCGGCAATGTTATGAGGCAATATATGGCTTTGGTTCTTGAATTTCTCATTCCTTTTGGTTCCTGTACAGGAACTCTGGAATGGGCAATGGACTTCATAGCCTTCAGATTATTCTTGCTATGAGAGGTAATTTTTATTTATTTCTTACATGTCTCAACTAATTTCCATGGAATTGCTTGTAGAATGACCCGCCTATTGTAAACATGTTTGCTTGGTCTTGTCCAGGTTTATCTCTGTTGAAAGTTGGTGGGAAGATGATTTACTCAACTTGCTCAATGAACCCAGTGGAGGACGAAGCTGTTGTTGCTGAGGTAATATTTCAAACATTTTCCTTACGTTTCATTATAAACCTGTTATAGCTGTAACTGCATAATAACCCTTGCTTGAATTCAGATTCTAAGGAGATGTGGAGACTCTGTTGAACTTTTAGATGTTTCCGATAAGCTTCCTGAACTTATACGAAGACCAGGTCTTAAGAAATGGAAGGCCAGTCTCTACCTTCACTAACGATTGAACAAACCCTCATCTCTAGAATCTAATGGGATTACTCATCTTTGTTCGCCTTGTCTTTGTTTAATCCAGGTGCGTGATAAAGGTGGGTGGTTTACTTCTTACAAAGACGTTCCACAAAACCGGAGAGGCGGAGTTCTTGTGAGCATGTTTCCTTCTGGGAAAAACCTCAAGGACTCAACCGATGGATGCAAAGATACAGATAATTCTGTGGTGGATGCTACTCCTGATGAAGCAGCCGAGGAAGTCTCTGATCTTCCACTTGAACGTTGCATGAGGATAATGCCTCATGACCAGAACACAGGAGCTTTCTTTATCACGGTCCTTCACAAAGTTTCTCCCTTACCAGGTGAGCTTTTTTTTTTTTGGAGAACTTCTGGTTCGTTTATTCACCTATGGTTCTGTAGAACTTATCGATAATTTACTCACAGAATTTCAGGAGAAACCAAATCCGAAAAGGAACTCGTCTGCTAAGCCTGCTGACTCGACAGAAAAGTTTCTGAGTACAGAAGCTGTTGTTACAGTGGATGCTGTACCAGATGAGAGTGCAGCGGAAAAAGTTATTGAAGCAGATTTAAACAATGAGAAAGATGATAGCTTGGAGCCTGAGAAGAAAATAACAGAAGGAGAAAGCATCACAGAAGATAAAGAAGCCAATTCGAGTAATGTGGGAGGCAAGAGAAAAGTACCGATGCAAGGGAAGTGGAAAGGCTTTGACCCTGTTGTTTTCGTGAAAGATGAAACAATAATCAATGGCATCAAGGAATTCTACGGTATCAAAGATGAATCATTTCCACTGCATGGTCATCTTGTGGCAAGAAACAACGACACAAGCAGCGTTAAGAGGATTTACTATGTTTCAAAATCGGTTAAGGAAGTTCTTCAGTTAAATTTTGCAGTTGGGCAGCAGCTTAAGATCGCTTCTGTTGGCCTCAAGATGTTTGTAAGTACAAAATTCTTTTCTCCACTTATCATTTCGGTTGATTAAGCGCAAGCTGCAGAAGTGAAACTTAAGATTATTTGCAACTAATTGAAACACAGGAAAGACAATCGGCAAAAGAAGGTTCAAGCACGCTGTGCCCATTCCGTATATCATCCGAGGGACTACCTGTGATCCTTCCATACATCACCAAGCAAGTACTTTACACTCCAATGGCAGACTTCAAACATCTTTTGCAAGACAAATCAATCAAGTTTATGGATTTTGTCAATCCACAGTTGGCCCAGAAAGCAACTGACCTTGTCATGGGAAGTTGCGTGGTGATTCTCAACGATGGTGCGTATTTATTGGTCTTCATAGATAATATTTTTGATCATGTAGGGTGTGATTTTTATGGTTTTGCTGGTAACCTCAGGTGAAGAACCGGTGAAAGTGGATGCGTCAACAATAGCCATCAGTTGCTGGAGAGGGAAGGCTAGTTTGGCTGTTATGGCCACTGCTGCAGATTGCCAGGAGCTGCTGGATAGACTTGCCGAGAAAACACCAAAAACCGAAGGTGGTTCAGTAAATGGAAGCAATGGCGATTCAGGCGGTCCTCAAGCTATGGAAACAGCTTAAAACCCTCCTATATTATGACTTCAGTTGTACTGCTTTGTTGTGCTTTTTTGATTATTCACTTACTCCCTCCAATTTCTATTTCATTTTTTTGATACAACGCGTACCTGTAAGGCCTATGATTCACCAGATTGAAAAATATTGTTGTATTCCTGTTACACCACCTGCAATTCATCATTTTTTTCAGCTTCTGCATTAGAAATTGCAGATATACTGCATAAGACTACCTTCTTGTAGTTTACTTTGAATTGCATGACCAACCATAATCCACACCTCCGTCTGCTTGCGCATTGGTATGATGCCAAGTTGCAGCCACACCATTAAAATGCATCGCTGCAAGCTTGCACTTCAAATGTTCCGGAGTCTCATCCATCAAAATGATTGCAAAACACTAAAATTCGAAAAATGAACCAAACCTAAACAAAAACGAACTTGAATCAAAGCATAATTGCTCGAAATCATCACTTAACAATCGAAATCCGAGATATAATCAAGCAAACAAACTCTAAATCTTCGATGAACCAAAATATAGAAACAGAATCGATTCAAAAACTAGAAACATATTCAATTATCACAAATCAGTGTATCGCGAGTAGTCATAATCTGATGCGAAATCAGCTTCACCAAGTAATCGAACATCCAAAAGGTTGATCAAAACAGACGATATCCAGGTTTATTACCTAATCCAACTCGAAATTCGAAAATAAAACCAAACGAGCTTGAACTAAGCAAATAATCCTACGTGTACAAGCTTTGCAGAGAAAGTTCGTTTCTTGATATCCAATTGCATGTACTCGGCAAGCAATGCCTTCCATTCAACAGCCAACTCTTTTCTTTGATTAGCTCCAACATAACATACCTCACTCTCACCAGACCTGACATATTTGCAGTAAATTTGGTATGTCAGAAAATGCATGAGCCTACAGTTTCTGACTTTGCCCTTCTAAAACGTATATTGAGGTATGTTAAAAGAAGCATTAGTAAGGGCTGGTTGTCCAGCCACCAGACGGTCTACAAGTGGGTTTTGTACCTTTCTGGGCACTAACTTGATCTCCTGGTCCTCTAAAAAGCAACCTACTATTGCATAGAGCTCAACTGAAGCTGAATATCGCAGTCTTTCTGACACAACTTCTGAATTAACTTGGATAAACTCTATGCTGCGTGATCTTGGTGTTTCTTAGTCTGTTACACCGGAACTTGTCTGTTGTTCATCTCTCTGTCAATCCAGTGTTTAACGCTCGTTCTAAACATTTT
This sequence comes from Boechera divaricarpa, assembly GCA_026770425.1. NCBI lineage: Eukaryota > Viridiplantae > Streptophyta > Magnoliopsida > Brassicales > Brassicaceae > Boechera > Boechera divaricarpa. The sequence goes on along the minus strand of CM049186.1, from coordinate 1,624,829 downwards.
GAAACACATTTTCGTTATGTTAGAGAACGTGTTGCTCTCGGGTCTCTCATTGTGCGGCATGTCCCTGCTCATCACCAGCTAGCTGACATCTTCACCAAGTCCTTACCATTAGCTGCTTTTCAGGATCTCAGAACCAAACTTGGTGTAGCTCTTCCGCCCACACCAAGTTTGAGAGGGGCTATTAAGCAAGGAAAAATAGTCTTCTGCAAAACCCAACAAAGAAAACCTGCATAAACCCAAACTCTAGAAGAAAATCGAAAATCGCTAAACTTGTCGAACCAAGCATGAGGCGCCTGTTTCAATCCGTAGAGAGCCTTTTTCAACAGACACACATGAAATGGATAAATATGATGAAATATATTTTGAAATGTATAATTTTAACTAAAACATTGTATATTTTGAAACAGATACTTTGAATAAATAGGTAGAATTATTCATGTATATTTTGATACATGAATATGTAGAATTACATTAGGTAAGTGTAAAATTATTAATGTGTATATCATTTTTTAAGTAGTCAAATTTTGAATAAAATTTAGTGCAGTTATCATTTGTTCATACTTATGGCAAAGTGTGTAGTATTAGGAATAAAATATTAAATCAAATAATTTTTTTATGTCCTTTTAAAAATTTAAAAGGTAGTATTTATTTTAAATATATTTTGAAGATATAATCAGAAAATATTGTTATGTCAATAAGATTTGAATGTGGACAATATGATACCGTTACATGGTAAGTATTATGGGAATATTAATGAGTGTACATGCATGTTTAAACGGGTATCCATGTGCATATGTCAATTTTATACAAAAGATGGAAATAAATTATTCAGTCAATATTTATGTCTTTTTAAACCCTATTTTTTTATACAAAAGATGGAAGTAAATTATTCAGTCAATATTTATGTGTTTTTAAACCCTATTTTAAAAGGTAATATTATCTTAAGATTGTTTCAAATTCAGCTATAAATTGAACAATTATAGTTTCGTAGTGTATATTGGTGTAGTGACTAGAAAAAAAATGACATCGTCGAAGCTTCACTTTATTGTTCTCCTCATCATAGTTTCTCTTTTTGTTAATGCTCAATCCGGTGAACGTAAGTTTTTTTTGTCAGCTAATATATATATATATATATATATATATATATTTATATAATACGTGTATTCAGATACGTAAGTAACAAGTACTATTGTTATATTATGGTGTGCTAAACATAACTTATGGATCTCTTGTCAGATTTGTTTCAAATTGCAAGCGTAATTGTTGTAATATTATTTTAGTAGTTCTTAGTAGCACACTATTATATTTGCTTAAGTCATAGGAAAATTGAGTCATTTGGCTATCTTATTTATCAATATATATAATTAGTTAGAAAAACTGACTTTAAAATATACGTCATCGATAAAAACTATGTTTTAAAATTAATATTTAGTTTGTTACTTTAGTTTTTATTTGTATTTGTTATTTGACGCTGTGTTTATTATTGTCTTACTTATTTTATTAACACGAGCCATTTATTTTTGTTTGCTTTTCTGCCACCGGCGGTCAACGTTAGCCCAACTCGAAAAATGTGTATACAAAGGACCATGTCTTCCTACAACATTCTGCTACGAGAGATGTGAAACTGGGGAACCAGCATTTAAATATAAATATGCTTTGTGTGTGCATCGCCCAGATCTAGATGCTTCGCAATGTTGTTGTATCCCATCGTGATTATATTCGAACAATAACTAAAATGAAAAATATATTAATAAAAGATATTTGTTATGTTGTTCAAATTATTCATACTAGATAAGGTCAGTAATATTCATAAGGCCACAAGCAAAAGCGACACTTTGGTTGTTTACAAGAAAGGTGATAAAGCATGTGTTTCTTTTCTTGTACGTGGATGATATCATCCTTACGACTTTGAACAATGGCTTACTCTTTAACTCTCGGAGAATAATTTTTTTTGTATCTAACTTGGGGAAAACTGCATTACTTACTCGAAGTAAAAGCAAATTTTGAAGATAGAGAGGAATTTTCTTCAATCAAGCATGCATGAAGGACTGTAACCCGTGTGTAGCACCACTTAATCTTAAATCCAAACTGCCCAGCGCTTTAGGCCAAGGCGTGCGGATGCACTTCAATAACTAATATTTACAAGACCAAATATCTCATATGTTGTGTACTAGATCTATCTTTTCATGCATGACCCAGAACAACAACAGTTACAGGCTGTGTCATTCAATATGTCAGAGACACTCAAACACACGACCTACAAGTCTACAACTACACAAGTGGCGTATTAACAAGCTGACTGTGTCTGTGTATTAAGACGAAGAACAGGTCGGTTATCTAGACACGGGACGCTCTACCTCTGGTTACTGTATCTTTATGGGTCTCAATATGATACCATGGTCTCCAAAGAGGCAACCTACGGTGTCGTAACCATCTTGGAAGCATAATACAAAAGCATCGCTAATAGGGTGTGTTGCCAAAAGGCAAAAGTTGGTGAAGTTGATGGTCAATCACGTATGTAATAATAATTTAGATATAATAGCACGAAACATAATCATCGGAGATGATCTTACGTATACTGTCTCCGTTCCTAAAAGAATGATTTTCTATAATTTTTGTTGTTCCACAAAAATTTATTTTCTATACACATTGAATTAATTAATGTTAATAATTTGTGAGTTTCAAGAAATAATCAATGAAAATATTTGAATTTATGAATTGTTAATGGTTCATAATTAAATAATAATCTTTTGATGAGAGAAAATAATGTATTTATACCTAATAATCAATGTTTTTTTAATTTATGTGAAAACTCCAGACATCAATCTTTTAGAAAATCGGAGGGAGTATATTGTAGTATAGACATCATATTCAAGTGAATTAATTTGTTAGCAGTCAAGTCAAATGATAATAAATGCACTAAATTAGGTAAGTGTAAAATTATTAATGTGTATATCATGTCTTTTAGCAGTCAAACTTTGAATAAAATTTAGTGCAGTTATCATTTGTTCATACTTATGGCAAAGTGTGTGCCTATTAAGAATAAAATATTAAATCAGAGAATTTTTTATGTCATTTCAAAAATTTAAAAGGTAGTATTTATTTTAAATATATTTTGAAGATATAGTCAGAAAAGATTATTATGTCAATAAGATTTGAATGTGGACAATATGATACCGTTACATTTGGTAAGTGAACGGGTATTAATGGGTGTACATATTTTTAGTACACTTGGCAAGTAATATGGGAATATTAATTAACGAGTGTACATGTTTGAACGGGTATCCATGTGCATATGTGAATTTTATACAAAAGATGCAAGTAAATTATTCAGTCAATATTTATGTCTTTTTAAATATTTTTAAAAGGTAATATTATCTTAAGATTGTTTCAAATTCAGCTATAAATTGAACAATTATAGTTTCGTAGCGTATATTCGTGTAGTGACTAGAAAAAAAATGACATCGTCGAAGCTTCACTTCATTGTTCTCCTCATCATAGGTTATCTTTTTGTTAATGCTCAATCCGATGAAGGTAAGTTTTTTTTGTCAGCTAATATATATATATATATATATATAATACGTGTATTCAGATATGTAAGTAACAAGTACTATTGTTATATTATGGTGTGCTAAACATAACTTATGGATCTCTTGTCAGATTTGTTTCAAGTTGCAAGCGTAATTGTTGTAATATTATTTTAGTAGTTCTTAGTAGCACACTATTATATTTGCTTAAGTCATAGGAAAATTGAGTCATTTGGCTATCTTATTTATCAATATATATATATATATATATAATTTGTTAGAAAAATTGACTTTAAAATATACGTCATCAATAAAAAATTATGTTTTAAAATTAATATTTAGTTTGTTACTTTAGTTTGTATTTGTATTTGTTATTTGACGAATGACGATGGTGTTTATTACTGTCTTACTTATTTTATTAACACGAGCCATTTATTTTTGTTTGCTTTTCTGGCACCGGCGGTCAACGTTAGCAACATTCTTTAAGAAATGTGTATACAAAGGACCATGTGTTTACGCAGAAGAATGTTACGAGAGATGTGAAATTAGGATGCCACATTTAAAATATAAATATGCTTTGTGTGTGCATCGCCCAGATCTAGATGTTTCGCAATGTTGTTGTATCCCATCGTGATTATATTCGAACAATAACTAAAATGAAAAATATATTAATAAAAGATATTTGTTATGTTGTTCAAATTATTCATACTAGATAAGGTCAGTAATATTAGTAAGGCCACAAGCAAAAGCGACATGTGTTTCTTTTCTTGTACGTGGATGATATCATCCTTACGACTTTGAGCAATGGCTTACTCCGCCAGTTAACTCTCGGAGAATAATTTTGTTTGTATCTAACTTGGGGAAAACTGCATTACTTACTCGAAGTCAAAGCAAATTTTTTAAGATAGAGAGGAATTTTCCTCAACCAAGCACCATATGTGACATAGATAATTAACATCGCATGCATGAAGGACTGTAACCCGTGCACTTTTGGCCAAGGCGTGCGGATGCTACTGGATTTATGGTATATATCAATTTATAAAAAAAATTAATCCGCATTATAGCGCGTGATAGAATCTAGTTAAATGTTATTTCTATAACTGTACTCTCCAAATATTAGTAAAAAGATATTAAATTCAATTATTTGATTTTATTTAAAGAAATGTATTAGTATTAAATATATATCATTTTATACTGATTTTATGATGTGTTATTATTAAATAATAAACAACTATGAGTATGAAAATCTATTTTTCGTAAATGTTTGATTTTATTTAAAAATATTCATTTTAAGTTTTCAAAAAAAGTAATAGATTTTACATTAATGTTTTGAATTTTAAAATAATATCTTTTATGTTTGTAAAACAAAAGATTTTTTTTACATATACACATTTATCATGTGTATATCTACTTTTTTTTTTAACTTTTACTTTACTTAACCAAAAAGAAAACTAACAAAAAACTAAAAATATTTACATAGTTTACTTGTGTCCTTGGTCAATTAGATTTTTACATGTATAAAGATTTTTAATTCATTTAGCATGGATATTAACAATAAACAATAGATTTTGAAGTTTCAAATTACAATATAAGTTATTTAACATTAATTTAATTGGATAAAAATTTAATTTATCGTAGTAATGTAGTAATTTTTATTCGTAAGTGAAACACAAAATTTTTTTTGAAAAAATAATGAGCTTATAAGAATGAATTTTTGATTATTTGATGAGAATGTTAGCATATTTTTATTTATGTTTCTTTTAACTCATTTAAAAGTAGTTTGATAGGAGTTAAGATTATTACTTATAAGAAGATTACATCGTATAGAAAAATATATTTACAACAATGTTGATTTTCCAAATATTTTTATGGATTTTTTTTTATTAATTAAGTATTTTAATTTTATATTATTTTTAATACTAACTAAGATCTAGATTTGATATGATGCACATATTGTTTTTTGATATAAACATTTTTGCTCTTATTCATTAAGATGAAATGCATAGAATTAAAATCGGGTTTATTATGTTAGAATAGATTATTAAATTATTTTGCAAAATATATTGTGTAAGATTCAAATTCGGAAGAAAATTTTGGGTTAACACATAGAATTCAAATATTAATAATAAAATTTATATTTATTTTTTATACCTGTGTATTTACGTGGATGATTATTAAGTATTTAATAAGTTATGTGTTGACAGCAAAATGATTGAAAGAGGTACAAAACATGCTCACGTAAACGCAGTGCGGTCCAACGTTTACGAAGGCTCTACTCAAGATAAAAAAATCCCCCCCTTTTAGAATGCTATTTAAATTCATACATAATATCAATTGTTTTTTCTTCAACTTCAAACGAAAGAAACAGAAGTTCAAAAATATAAGAAGCATAAAGCATCAAAACCAAGCAAAAACATAAACCAAGAGATAGAAGAGAGGATACATAAGTCTCAACCACGAGCTAAACAACACTTTAAATAAAATACTACTTAGTAAATATGATCCTCCTTGTATTTTTTCGTGCAAAACCATCCATCAAAGTCACATAATCGATCTTTTCAAGCATTGCTCTCTCGAATGATAACATGGCTAACCCATTCAATCTATCTTGTGACATAGTAGACCTCAAATGATTCTTGATTAACTTCAGCTTAGAAAAACTTCTTTCGGCAAAAGCAACTGACACTGGAATGGTGAATAACATCCGAAAAAAAATCCATGTGTTTGGATAACAATTCTCCATTCTCTTTTCAAAAAATCCGGCACTTCAATAAGTTTCTTAACTTCATTTGGTAATACTTCTCGTAGAACGTTTAGTTCCATAAACAAATCAGCCCCATCTATATCAGAATGCTCACCATGCTTTAAGGGATGATTCAAGGCTCACACATGATGCCATCAAATTTTCATCATTTGCAATGTCAATTTCTTTGAATCAAACAGAAATCCAAAAGTTTGGTCATATATACCTTTGGAATTGCTCAAACCTTGACTCAAAGAAAAACTAGAGCTTGATCTATGAGTGTGAAGAAGTAATTAATTCTGAAATCCTCCTCAGTTCCATATTCTCATCCACTTTTCTTCTTTTCATAGACAACTTCATCTTGTTGTTTGTCGTCAAACTCATCCTCATCCACTTGAACCACTTCATCCAAATTGTCCACATTATTCTCCAGATCCACATCTATCTCTTGATTCTTGTTTCCATGAGGACTAACTACTTCAGAAATTCCAGAATTTTCAGGTTTTTTCATGTACCTGAGAAGAGAATTGGCCTGATCTTATCAAATCTTTCGTCTCTTTTTCAATTTCCCTTTATCATACCCACATGGTCCCTTTTTGATCCCTAAAGGAGGCATTATTTTACAAATAAACAAATAAGAAAAATGAATTAGAATTCATATCGAGTCGTATAACATCATATTCATAATTTTTTAATCAGAATTGCAATTAAGTAATTTATAAAAGCTTAATCGGTTTGCAGACATGGCTACTGGATTTATGGTATATATCAATTCAATCAAAACTAATGTCCAAAAACCAAGAACAATATTATATTCGAGAACCTTAATTAACACATCCTTCACGATCACATACCTGTTACGTTAACGTTACGTCGTTGTTATCTCCCCGGCTCCTCTTTGGCTCTTTCTTGATCACCAAGCAAATCAAGTGCATATGTTATCACAAATCACAAGCGAACAATTTCTCGTAGAGTGATCAAAGTGGAATAACTTTCAGGGTAAAGAGTTGATTTTATTTTTAATAAAAACCATAACTACCGCAAACTATCGGGGAAGATCAACAGTTTTTATTTTGCTTTGTTTAGTAACTTTTAATAAATCAAAACTAAAAAAAAAATTTACTTAGCAATTAGCAATTAAAAACTTACTTAGAAGTGTAAATCAATCTTTGAGATGGCGTACTACTGTTTCGATTTATCAAATCATACTAGGATATATCCCGTGCTATAACACGGACAAATTGCAATTATAAAAAAATATCCAAAAATTATAAAATCAAGATATTAGAAAATTGTAATTCTTCCAAAACTTTACGAAAATTATAATATCAGTTTTTATAATATCGAATCTTTGTAATACCCGCATAAATATTTTGTAATCAGAAATATAAAACCAATCTTTCATACTCGACGATATTGGAAATTTTATTTTGGAAAAATTATATATAAAATTAGGATATTTTTTTTGATTTAACCGAAGAAAAAAAGTAAAGTTTTGGAAGATTGCGACATTATAAGATATTAATTAAGATTTTTTAGAAAATATTAACCCATGATATTCTAAGATTGATTTCGTAGAATATTTTTTTTCTATTGAAAGATAGTATGTCTATTAGCGATATTGGATATTGCGATATATTGTTTCCAACTGAAAATTTCTGGATATTTTTTATTTGAATTTAATTATATCTTATTCTATTTTAATTACCAAATTTTACAATTTAAATAGATTTAAAAATTAAATTACAATTTTACATTGTTGTGTTAAATTATAATCTAGAAAGAAGTAAAAAAAATTGATTAACAAAATAATTAATGACTAAAATATCTTTAATGAGAGATTAAAATTTATTTTTTAATGTAATGACAATATAATGTAAATATTTACACTTTTTAATGTTTATTTATAAGTGTACTCCCCAAATAACATATAAGGAATATAAATGATAACAACCCTTCTTTATCCGTAGGGATACATAATCAAACCAATTATAATAGTCATATATACCCTAAAACAAAATTTTGATTATGGCGTCAACCCAATTAAAACAGTCATATATACTCCAATCTTCCCCACGCCAGTTTCCGAGATTTGTTTGTAAAGATTGGAGTCGCATACGACCCTCCATCTTGAAGAAGCAAGTTAGGATATATTGTATTTTGTGTATGTATATATCTTTTTAAGGATTGTTGTTAAATATTTATATTTTTTACTTTTTAAGGTTTAAAAAATATATATATTGAAATCCAAGTGGCAAAAAAATAAGGTTTTACTATATACGCTATACCTCACCATTTAATATTTCTTACAAAAAAAAAAAAAGAGTTCTTCATGTGACTTGCAAGTTTACGTGTGTGTACATTAACTATACGTGTCTTGTTAGATATATTTTCATCTTTGTTTCACCATTTAAAAATGAATTTCAACCCACCTTTTGTAGCCAATCCATCTCTCTTCAGATCATAAACTCACTAAATAGCATATTGGATCACGGATCCTATTTCGACCATGCGCAAACTCAACACCTGCTACTTCTTTTTCGTAAAATTCAGCTTTCTGACCGCTTTTTACTTGAGTGACAAATTCTTTTTTATTCTCCCGTAAACCGTTATGACTATGTTATTGTCGCAAGATAGAAGTACATATATAGAAGATGGTTATACTTATCTGCAATTGCTTGGAAGATTGTTTTATTCTGTCGATTTGGTGGATAATTAGACAAGATGATGGAAAATGAAGAAATTACACGTGGAATCGGAATCTGTATGTTGAAGTCACAAAATCCAAATTTTGACGATGAAGATGAAGACGAAAACCCCGTTTTCGATCTAAAGAGTACTTCGAGTTGCAGAAGTGGAGAGCTCAAGGTGAGAGCGCATCGTAAAGCTGTTTTAGAAGCGGTGGTTGCGAAGATCTTCGCTAGCGCAAGACTTCCATTAAAGCTCTGTACGCAAAGCTTCGAGTTTTGAGTATCATAAATTGGATAAATTTGATGTGTTCGGGTGAACAAGAAGAAAGTCGGGTCAGGCTGGGTTTTTTTATTTGGTTTAGTGTTGGTTTTAAGTGATTTGATATCTGTTTATGTTGCAGTTCCTATGGTGATTTCAACTCACACAATATCCAATTTTGGTCACGATTGAGCAACAAAGAAAGAACGAAATCGAAAACAAGAACACCAAAGAATTGTTTACCCAGTTCAATCCATCGGGATGACGAGATCTACGTTTGGGGCCGGATAGATCCAGAATTCCACTAAAATGATTGAATCGAGTTTGAATCTGAGCTTTACAAAAACGATCTTAGCTCAAGACTCTGTTTACAAGATGTTATTTTTTTTTTCCCGTTACAGGAAATAAGCGAAGAAGATGAAACAATATGTAAGCGTCGAACCCTCCAAAACCTGCAGAGTCTTTGCTTGTACTAAACCTTCTAAACCAGAAAGAGTATTTCACTTCTCTTGCTTCTCCAAACGTGAAACCCAGTTCAGACTGAACTATAGAACCAAATTCCAATTACAAGCTAACCAAGTCGACAACAGGCAAGCACAAAACCAGAAATTTGGATCACATCTTCACAATCTCTACCTTGATACAAAATTTCATCATCATAGCAAATTACTATCCTTGGATTTTTACCTCCGGCTGTATGTAAGCATGAAAGCTTACTCCAAGTCTGTCAGCTTCAGGAACTCCAAAGTTGCACCAAACTTGTTCACTTGAATACACTTAGTCAACATATAAGCTAGATTTCTTGAAGTGTGTATTTTCAGAATCTCCACTTCATCTCCATCTGTAATGTCTCTAAGAAATGATCTCTTAATAGCAATGTGTTTAGTCCTTTCATGATAAACACTGTTCTTGGATAAACAGACTGCTGATTGAGAATCACACCACACTTGTGCTTTCTCTTGCTCAAAACTCATGTCTTCAAGCAATCCCCTTATCCATATAGCTTCTTTTACTGCTTCAGTTAAAGCTATATATTCAGCCTCTGTTGTGGATAATGCTACCACATTCTGCAAGCAAGACTTCCAACTTACTGTGTTTCCTCCTACATTAAAAGCATACCCACTGAATGATCTTCTTTTGTCTAAGTCTGCTGCAAAGTCAGAATCACAATACCCAACAATTCCAAAATTCTTTCCCTTTGTGTACACCAGCTTCATATTCTAAGAACCCTTGATGTATCTCAACAACCATTTCACTGCCTCCCAATAAACTTCACATGGTTTGCTCATAAACCTGCTGATTAAACCAACTCCATATGCAAGATCACACCGTGTACCAATCATTGCATACATGATACTTCCAACAACACTAGAGTAGGGAACCTTTTCTGTATCAACACATTCATCAGCATCAATCACATATGATAATTTGAAATGTGTACCTATAGGAGTGTTAGTAGCCTTAGCTTCACTCATATTAAACCTGTTCAAAATCTTCTTTAAGTAACCAGACTATGACAGACTCAAAACACCCTCAGCTCTGTTTCTATCAATCTCAATACCAAGAATCTTCTTAGTTGACCTTAAATATTTCATTTCAAATTCAGTACTGAGCCTATTTTTCAATTTTCTGACCTCAGATAATTCTTTAGCAGCAATCAACATGTTATCTACATATAAGAGTAGATATATGTGGTTTCCTGTACCGGTTTTCTTAACATAGACACAATTGTCGTGTTCACTATGAATAAACCTTTCTTCTGACATGATTCTATCAAATCTTTTATTTCACTGCCTAGGAGTTTGTTTCAAGCCATACAAAGAAGACATACCTTGTCTAAGTCTTCTTTTGAGACAGAACCTTCAGGCTGCTCCATATACAACTCCTCTTCTAAATCTCCATGAAGAAAAGCTGTCTTGACATCCATTTGATGCAGTTCAAGATCTTGATTCACTACAGCTGACATAAGAATTCTGACGAAAGTGTGCTTTACCACTGGTGCAAAGATCTCTTGATAGTCAATTTCTTCCTTTTGAGTAAAGCCTCTAGCAACCAATCTGGCTTTGTATCTCTGAGGTTCCACATCCTGAATTCTTGGTTTTATTTTGAATAACCATCGGCACCCAATCACTTTCCTGTCTTCAGGTTTTCTGACAAGTGACCATGTATTATTTTTCAGCAGGGAATCTATTTCATCTTTCATGGATGCATCCCATTTATCATAGTTATCATCTTTTACTACCTCATGGTAACACTGAGGCTCATTTTCAACATTCAATGCTTCACAGGATAGCAAAGCAAAAGCAAACTGTGAGTAATCCTTTAACCTCACTGGTGCTACAATCTGACGTCTTTCTCTGTTTTTGGCCAACTGAAATCCTGTCAAATTACCACTAGTAGACGTTTGTGCATTCTCCTCTGCATCATCACTAGATTCACTGTCACTTACCTCATGAAAAACAGTGACTCCACCTAAATCTGAATTCCTACTAGCTCCACCTGAAACAGTATTATCTGAGACTTTTTCTTCACTTTTTACTGTACCCAACTCAGTACTCAGACTAGGAGACAACCATGTATCATTCTTCTGCTGATGTTCATCAATCTTTTTCTGTAAATTCTTGTACACAACATTTTCCTAAAAAGTAACATTTCTGCTTATGACACATTTATATTCATCAAGTAACCATACTTTGTAACCCTTTGTTCCTGCAGGATATCTTAGAAAGACACCCTTCAAAGCTCTCGGCTTCAGTTTACCCTGATCTTGGTACACATAGGCTAATGAGCCGAATCTTCTCATATGATTGTAACCTGGTTTTTTATTTAATCAAACTTCTTTAGAAACATTGTGGTCTATAGCGGATGCAGGTGATCTATTGATGATGTATGCTGCTGTTGAAGCCGCTTCAGCCAATAACTCTTTCTCTAGACCTAGTTCATTTAATATGCATCTAACCTTCTCCATAACAGTCCTATTCATTCTCTCAGCCACACCATTCTGTTGAGGTGTGTAAGTACAAGTCCTATGTCTCTCTATACCATGTAACTTGCAGAAGTTATCAAACTTTGTGTTACAAACTCAAGACCATTATCCATTCTTAGACATTTCACTTTCTTATTTGACTGATTCCCTACCAGTTTCTTCCATTCACAGAACATATCAAAAGTTTCATCTTTGCTCTTCATGAAGTAGAGCCATACTTTCCTAGTCTTATCCTTAGTGATAGATAGGAAGTATTGTTTACCTGATAGTGAAGGAGTGACATTAGGAGAACCCCACAGATCAGAGTGTACATAGCCAAGAACATCTGCTGCATCATGCTTCCCAACATAAAAATTCAGCTTCTTTGGCTTTCCCATTACACAGTTTTCACAAAAGTTCAAATCTTTGATTTCCTTCTTGTCTAGCAGCCTTTTACCAGCAAGAATCTTCAAGCTATTCAAGTTCATATGTCCTAATCTGCTATGCCACAACTCAGTCTTTGTCTTAGACACCTCAGCATTACAAACCTCAGAAATAATGGATTCACCATCAAGTATGTACAAACCATTTACTAACCTTCCACTCAAAGATGTTGTATTATTCTTGTAATAACGAACCTTACCAGCTCCACCTTCATGTAGATATCCCAAACTGTCTAATGTCCTTGTAGAAATAAGATTTTTTCTGAGGCTTGGGACATACTTGACATTGTGCAACACCTTAATTGAGCCGCCAAGAATATTGATTATTATAAACCCCTGTCCTTGTGAGTTTACAGAATGGTCATCCCCAAGAAGGATTGTTGTAGTGTCTCCTTCTTGAAAAATGTAGAATCAATCCCTTCTTGCTGTCATGTATGACGTACAACCTGATTCTAAGATCCATAGATCCTTCACCATCTTATCATTTATCACTAGAGCTTCTGAGAAAACCATATTTTCAGTCACAATTCCAGCTTCTCTCTGATTCTCACCCTCTAGTTTTCTTTTCCTTGCATAACAGTCTTTCTTAGTATGGCCTTCTTTCTTACAAAATTAGCATGTCAGTCTTTTTTTTGAATTAGACCTACTCCGACCTCTGTTACCATTTTCACCATTGCCACCATTTCCTTTCTTTTGTGTAGATCTACCCCTTTCTTGAGTATACAGAACAGTTGATGATCTAGCTACAATATCTTTCAATTTCACAAGTTCTCTTTCTAATGATTTGGCAAATGAAACAACATCCTGAACAGAGAGAGTTTTGTTACCGTATTTCAATGTGTGTTTCAACTGACTGTAGCTCGATGGTAGAGAGTTCAAGATTAATATAGCTTGAACTTCTTCAGGAACGGTAATCTCTAAGCTTCTAAGTTTCGAGACTATCTTTAAGAAAACATCAACATTTTCATCGATGGTCTTTGTCTCAATTATCTTGAATGAATAGAACCTCAGCTGCAGGTAAATCCTATTCGGAAGTGAAGTCTTCATGTAAAGCTTGTTCAAAGTTGCCCACATCTCAACCGTTGTCAAGCAATGGTTAATCTTCCTCAAAATTGCATCTCCTACATGCAAGATTATCAAATTCTTAGCATGTTCTGACTTGTCGATCTTGGATTGATCTGGAACAGTCTTTACTGACAGATCTTTAAGACCTTCATCACTCGATGACTGTTTTCCTTCAGCTTTCGTAATCGGTACTTCTTTTGTTAAATCAAAATCTGTAATTATATCCTTAAGACCAAGAACACCTAGATGCGCTAACATCCTAATCTTCCAAACTGAGAAATCGGTTGCTCCATTAAAGATCTGAATCTTAGTCTTACCGCTCGCCATGATTGAAGAACCCAGAGCTCTGATACCACTTGTTGCAGTTCCTATGGCGATTTCAACCCACACAAGATCCAATTTTGGTCACGATTGAGCAACAAAGAAATAACGAAATCAAAAACAAGAACACCAAAGAATTGTTTACCCAGTTCAATCCGTCGGGATGACGAGATCTACGTCTGGGGCCGGATAGATCCAGCAATCCACTAAGATGATTTAATCGAGTTTGAGTCTGAGCTTTACAAGAACGATCTTAGCTCAAGACTCTGTTTACAAGATGATTTTTTTTTTCTGTTACAGGAAATAAGTGAAGAAGATGAAACAATATATAAGCGTCGAACCCTCCAAAGCCTGCAGAGTCTTTGCTTGTACTAAACTTTCTAAACCAGAAAGAGTATTTCAATTCTCTTGCTTCTCCAAATGTGAAACCCGGTTTAGACTGAACCATAGAACCAAATTCTAATTACAAGCTAACCAAGTCGACATCAGGCAAGCACAAAACCAGAAATTTGGATCACATCTTCACAGTTCAAGTCGTAAACCGATAAATCCAACGTGTGCGTTCAAAATTTTGTAGTTTAGATTCAGGTTGTAAAAAGGTTTGGAATTGCCCGAGAGCAACAATCGGTAAGGGAATTAACTATTATTCGTTTTTCAAAGTTAACTATTTTAAACTTGAAATATACTTTTACTCAAGATCATTGTGGATCCCTGTGATGCCACTATTATCCAAAGTCTATCAGTTAGCAGTTATTTTAAAAAAGATAGGTTAGGTTGACATTTCATCAAATCCGGTAAGTATATGGTCAAATTTGGATATGCGGTGGCGAGAGATATATTCTCAGCTGACAACACGGTAATAAAGCAAAGACCGAATTTTTGTCCCTTACAAGTTGCTGGAAAATTAACTGCTTGTGCAAGATTCAACACTTCATATGACAAGTGTTGTCAGGATGTGTGTTCTGAGAGTTTGTATTTTCAATTTCGAATGTAATATTTTTAGAACTTCGTTTTGATGAGGAAATAGATAGACAAAAATTAGTAAACCGATAAATCCAATGTTTGTATCCTGAGATTTTGTAGTTTAGATTTCGGGTCTAATATGTTTAGAAGTTTGTTTTGATAGAGAAATAGACAGAAATACAAAAATTAGGTGAAACTGGTGCTACGTGAAAGTTCTGAAAAGTTCCGAAGAGAAATTAAATCGTTAAAGATGAAAATAACTTTTACCTACCTTTTTCAAATAAATACGAAAAATGAAATATTGCAAATATCAATACAAGATAATGACACCTCACTCATATAATTTTATGTATGCACATAAAAAAGTCAAGATGAATATTTTATATATACACACGTACCTGTATACATATTCAAGATAATGTATTTACGTACCCTTTTCATATTGAGTATACGTGTATACATATAAAATATTCATCTTGACTTTTATGTCAAGGATAAAAGATAAAAGTTTTGAGTTTGGTTACAGTTCATTTATCTGAAATACATATTTTTAATGTTTGATAAGTGTTTTTTTTTTTTTTTTGCATCGACTAACAAAATCAGTTCGTCCCATCAAAGCCTTAGTATCGGGTTTTACTTTTCCTAATTAAGATTGGTCGGTTTACAATAGATATATATCTGTACCAATTCATTGTATTAGAAACAGAGAATAATCAAAAGTATTTTTAGGATCGAATTTTTAAATTCTCCTTCTTGTATCTTGTTGAATTCTATTATGGTATTAGAGAAGATTACGATCTTTCAATCATCTTCTTCGTAATCGGCTTCAAGATCCTTAATGGCGAGTGACGAAAATGAATCTGAAAATCAAAGCGATGGAACTGATCTAAACAAAAATCAAGAAACGAAATCAAAGACGGAGGTGAGAAGGACGATATCACCGTACGATCTCACATCAGCCGACAATCCCTGCGCAATCATCGCCCATCCTCTGTTAAAGACACACAATTATGATGAATGGGATTGCTCAATGGAGACGGCGTTGTTGTCTCGGAAGAAATTTGGATTTCTTGACGGAACCATTCCGAAGCCGTCAATCCATATTTGATTATTCTCTCTTCTGTTACAATAAAGGAGATGTTCAGATGTTTGTCTTGGTCTATGTAGATGACCTTATTATTATAGGTAGCTGTCCTGAATCAATCACAGCTTTTAAGAGCTACCTGGGGACTTGTTTTCATATGAAGGACTTGGGTCCCTTGAAGTATTTTTTAGGCATCGAGGTATCGCGCAATAAGGATGGTATCAACGAAAATATGCATTGGATATCATCTCTGAAACTGGTTTATTAGGATCGAAGCCAGTTCGTTTTCCTATGGAACAAAATCAACAGTTGGCTAAATCTCAGTCCCCATTATGCGATAATCCTGCTGCATATAAAAGACTTGTTGGCCGCCTTATACATCTTGCTGTAACACGTCCGAAACTCTCCTTTTCAGTTCAGTTACTTGCTCAATTTATGCAGAATCCACTCCAAGATCATTAGAATGCAGCTGTGCGTGTTGTTAGATACCTGAAATCTTCTCCCGGACAAGGCATCTTTCTTCCTTCTACCGCTGATCTTCAAGTCTACGGATGGTGTGATTCGGATTGGACAAGTTGCCCACTCACACGGCGCTCTGTTACAGATTTTGTAGTAACACTTGGTTCCGCTCTGATTTCCTGGAAAAGCAAGAAACAACAAACAATGAGCT
The DNA here is from genome assembly GCA_026770425.1 of Boechera divaricarpa. Lineage (NCBI taxonomy): Eukaryota > Viridiplantae > Streptophyta > Magnoliopsida > Brassicales > Brassicaceae > Boechera > Boechera divaricarpa. The sequence goes on along the minus strand of CM049186.1, from coordinate 1,608,099 downwards.
TATCATCCACAGAAGCTGAATATCGAGCTCTTCTATTACACACAAAAGAGTTGAGATGGATAAAGCAACTGCTTGATGATTTTGCAATCTCTCATCCGCAACTGATGAAAGTTTTTACGGATAGTAAATCTGCTCTTCAGTTAAGTGTGAATCCCGTGCATCATGAAAGGACAAAGCACGTGGAAACTGATTGTCACTTCATCCGTGATGCTATTCTTGAAGTGTCATCCCCCCTTCTCATGTCTCCACAAGCCAGCAGCTTGCTGATCACTTCACTAAGGCTCTTGGTTATGCGGAGTTGCAGTCTTTTTTTCACAATCTGGGCATGCATTCGGGACATCTATGCACCAGCGCTAGGAGAGGTATTATGGGAATAATTGGGCCACTAACAAAATCAGTTCGGCCCATCAAAGCCTTAGTATCGGGTTTTACTTTTCCTAATTAAGATTGGTCGGTTTACAATAGATATATATTTGTACCAATTCATTGTATTAGAAACAGAGAATAATCAAAAGTATTTTTAGGATCGAATTCTTAAATTCTCCTTCTTGTATCTTGTTGAATTCTATTAATGCAAATGCAACACATCCAATTGAACTATTGATGAGACATATGTAAAGGTTATAAAATATATTACACTGCTCTCTCTGTTTCTATGTACGGTGCATAATATCAGTCTTACTTGGAATTAGCCAGTAGTCTAGCTAGATATAGAAAACGCCTTCTTCTACGACAACTTAGAATAAACTATTTACATGTTGCAGCCATCAGGGTTTGTAAATTTTTTTTTTTCATTATATAAAATGTTTAAAAATTTATATGCAAACTTTAAGTATATTTGATATTTTATGACTCTAATTTGTATTCTACACTCTTATTTATAATTTGTTGATTTTTTTAAAATCGAGTATTAAATGATAGTTTTAAAAAGAAATATTAAATTTGATGTAATAATAATAATAATAATAATAATAATAATAATAAATTTCTTAAAATGTGTAATTTTAACTAAAACATCGTATATTTTGAAACATATATGGAGTATCTGGTAGAATTAGGTAAGTGTAAAATTATTAATGTGTATATCATGTTTTTTAGCAGTCAAACTTTGAATAAAATTTAGTGCAGTTATCATTTGTTCATACTTATGGCAAAGTGTGTGATATTAAAAATAAAATATTAAATCAAAGAATTTTTTTATGTCATTTCAAAAATTTAAAAGATAGTATTTATCTTAAATATATTTTGAAGATATAATCAGAAAACATTGTTATGTCAATAAGATTTGAATGTGGACAATATGATACCGTTATATTTGGTAAGTGAACGGGTATTAACGAGTCTACATATTTCTAATAGTTGACTTTAACCAGTACACTTGGCAAGTAATATGGGAATATTAATTAATGAGTGTACATGTTTGAACGGGTATCCATGTGCATATGTGAATTTTATACAAAAGATGCAAGTAAATTATTCAGTCAATATTTATGTCTTTTTAAATATTTTTAAAAGGTAATATTATCTTAAGATTGTTTCAGATTCAGCTATAAATTGAACAATTATAGTTTCGTAGTGTATATTCGTGTAGTGACTAAAAACAAAAAAACCTTTCATCGTAAAAAGTTTAATCGAAAAATGACATCGTCGAAGCTTCACTTCATTGTTCTCCTCATCATAGTTTCTCTTTTTGTTAATGCTCAATCCGAACGTAAGTTTTTTTTGTCAGCTAATATATATATATATATGTACATATATATGTGTATATATATATATTTATATAATACGTGTATTCAGATATGTAAGTAACAAGTACTGTTGTTATATTATGGTGTGCTAAACATAACTTATGGATTTCTTGTCAGATTTGTTTCAAATTGCAACCGTAATTGTTGTAATATTATTTTAGTACTTCTTAGTAGCACACTATTATAGTTGCTTAAGTCATAGGGAAATTGAGTCATTTGGCTATCTTATTTATCAATATATATATATATATATAATTTGTTAATAAAAAACTATGTTTTAAAATAAATAATTAGTTTGTTACTTTTGTTTTTATTTGTATTTGTTACTTGACGCTGGTTTTTATTGCTGTCTTACTTATTTTATTAACACGAGCCATTTATTTTTGTTTGCTTTTCTGGCACCGGCGGTCAACGTTAGTACAACTCTTTTCGAAATGTGTATACAAAGGACCATGTCTTCACACAGAAGAATGCTACTTGAGATGTGAAATTAGGAAACCACCATTTAAATATAAATATAGTTTTTGTGTGCATCGCTCAGATCTAGATACTTTGCAATGTTGTTGTATCCCTTCGTGATTATATTCGAACAATAACTAAACTGAAAAATATATTAATAAAAGATATTTGTTATGTTGTTCAAATTATTCATACTAGATAAGGTCAGTAATATTAGTAAGGCCACAAGCAAAAGCGACACTTTGTTTGTTTACAAGAAAGGTGATAAAGCATGTGTTTCTTTTCTTGTACGTGGATGATATCATCCTTACGACTTTGAACAATGGCTTACTCCGCCAGTTAATTCTCAGAGAATAATATTTTTGCATCTAAAACTGCATTACTTACTCGAAGTCAAAACAAAATTTTAAAGATAGAAAGGAATTTTCCTCAATCAAGCACCATATATATGTGACATAGATAATTAACATAGCTTTGACGAAAAAAAAAAAAAAAAAAAGATAATTAACATAGCATGCATGAAGGACTGTAACCCGTGTGCAGCACCACTTAATCTTAAATCCAAACTGCCCAGCACTTTAGGCCAAGGCGTGCGGATGCACTTCAATAACTAATATTTACAAGACCAAATATCTCATATGTTGTGCACTAGATCTATCTTTTCATGCATGACCCACAACACCAACAGTTACAAACTGTGTCATTCAATATGTCAGAGACACTCAAACACAACCTACAGCTACACAAAGGGCGTATTAACTAGCTGACTGTGTATTAAGACGAAGAACAGGTCGGTTATCTAGACACCATGGGTCTCAATATGGTACCATGGTCTCCAAAGAGGCAACCTACGGTGTCGTAACCATCTTGGAAGCATAATACAAAAGCATCGCTAATAGGGTGTGTTGCCAAAAGGCAAAAGTTGGTGAAGTTGATGGTCAATCAAATATGTAATAATAACTTGGATATAATAGCACGAAACATAATCATCGAAGATGATTGTTCCCAATCTTACATATATATTGTAGTATAGACATCATATTCAAGTGAATTAATCCTTTTTATATATAATAACCATCTCGCTATTTTGTTAGCAACCTGTTGCTTTATTTATGTCTTTATATATATTATATATGTATGTCTACTTTGGGAAATTGAACATATATTATCTTAGTATATAAAGATTGGTTTTTCAAAATTAGTCATTAACATGATCAGAACATATGTTAAGATTATCAATTAGATGTTAACATGTGTCAAAAAAATTTAACTTTTTTTTTCTTAGCGAAATAGGAAAACTAATTTATAAAAAAAAAAATTTACATATACTAATTTACATGTGTATGTCTAAACTTTTTTAACTTTTATTTTTTTTAAAACAAAAAATGGAAAACTAACAAAAAGATAAAAAATATTTGCATATGTTAGTTTACTTGTGTCCTTGGTCAATTAGATTTTGACATATATCAAAATTATTAATTCTTTTAGCATGAATATTTACCAATAAACAATAGATTTTGAAGTTTTAAACAACAATATAAGTTATTTAAAATTAATTTAATTAGATAAAAAAATTGTATTTATCGTTATAATGTAGTGTTTTTATTCGTAAGTGAAAACACATAATTTTTTTTGGAGAAAAAATGAGCTTATAAGAATGAAGTTTTGATTATTTTATGAGAATGTTAGTATATCTTTATTTATGTTTTCTTTTAACTCATTTAAAAGAAGTTTGATAGGAGTTAAGATTATTACTTATAAGATTACAGCGTATAGAAAAATATATTTAAAACAATGTTGATGTTCCAAATATTTTTATGGATTTTTAATTAATTATGTTTTGTTAATTTTATATTATTTTAATACTAACTAAGATATATATTTGATATGATGCACATATTGTTTTTGATATAAACATTTTTGTTTTTATTCATTAAGATGGAATGCATAGAATTAAAATCGGGTTTATCATGATGTAATAGATTATTAAATTATTTTGCAAAATAAAATGTGTAAGATTCAAATTCGGTTTAAAAAATATTATCAGATATAGTGTAAAAGAAGTGTGTGGGTTACTACATAGAATTCAAATATTAGCAATAAAATTATATATTTATTGTTTATACCCGCATATTTATTTTATTAGCAGTTGACAGCAAAATGATTGAAAGAGGTAGACATTTCAGCTCTGAACATTGTTTCCTTGTCAAGATTAACAGAAACAACAAGAGCAAAGCTGTCGAATCCCGACTTGGATCAGTCAGTAAGATTTCGAGTAAGTTTGTTCATTAGCATTATTTTGTGGTTTTACTTCGTAGTCTTATGTATTTAGTGTATTGCTAGCCAACACAGCACTTCTTTGAAGATTTTAAGAATGCTGTTGAAGAGCTTGAAGCAAACCATTCAGAGTTGAAAGGAAGCATAAAGAAGCAAAGTATGTTCACTTTTGTAATTCTTGCTTTTACTATAACGAATCCTAACACTAGAACTGCTATGAAACATAATGGTATTGAGTATTCACTTTTGTAATTCTTGCTTTTACTATAACGAATCCTAACACTAGAACTGCTATGAAACATAATGGTATTGAGTATTAAAGTTAGATTCTTCATGGCAAGAGAGTTTTGATATAACAGGAAGACAAGTATTTTTTAAAAACACTTGAACTTTTATCTCTCGATGACAGGAACATCACACCAAAAACTCATTGCACATTTTGAAGGAGGCATCGAGACAAAGCAAGACAATGCGACCAAAAGAATCGATTCAATTCTCTGTCAACAAGGCAAGTCTTTCTTCTGCTCCTAAGAATCAAATTGTAAATGTTAAATCACGTTCACAGACACAAAAAACACTCAAACACGATGCACTCAAACTCAAATAAACACAAAAAAATCAAACAGCACAAAAACAAATTACATCAAACGCAACAATACTCCAAACACACTCAAACGCAACAAAGCTCGAACACAACATAACACAAGAAATAAAATACAGCACAACATAAAACTAGACACAAGAAAGAAAAAAACAATAACTTCATGATTAATATCTTTCTTTATTGGTAAGAATTTAGAGATTTTGTTACCAAGTCAATTTCAGGTGAAGTATCCTTCTCTTCCTATTTCTCTTTTTTTCTTTTTCTTATACAACTATTAATCATTTTGTTGGTCTCACTGAAGTTTGGTGTTTTTTTAACAATTTTGTACTTTTTATGCTTCTCTAAAAGAGAATTTCAAGCCACTACAAGCGAAAACGGTGTCCTGCAAACAAAAAAAGAGGTAATCAATACATATATTTAGAGATGTTTCGTCCCCTGCTTTCATGTTAAGGGAAACTCTAATGATTCAAAATCCAAGAACAAAATGATAAGCCATTACAAGTATACTTCAGAAAGAGGGTTAAAAGCAAAGGTGCATTAAGTGGAAAGGAGACACAAAATGACACTGTGGCAGCAATTGTTCCTTCTGCGTCTAGGATTGCTGAGTTGGCATGTGCAAACAAATTCAAAACAGCAACAGAGCAACCTGCGTACAAGGACTGTGAGGGGGCACTAGGTGACAAAAAGGGAAGAGATATTAACGGCTCGACCTCTCCAAGCAACTAGGGTTTCAGAGTGCTATTAAAGAGAAGGGTAGAGCAAGAGTGAGGATAGTTTTTTGGTGGATTAGTGTTGGGCTAGCTTAGGCTAGAGGCTTTTTGTTTTGAGAGATCAAAACACAAAGATATCGTTTTTCTATACTTTGCAATAACTCTCAGTTGTACTCTTTCTCTTCAATATCAGAACTTTATTGTTAAACGCTTACTGTTACATTGGGAGCACATACAGAGAGTTTGAGAGAGAAAGGTGAGAACTTTATCATTACAAATGCTTAGTTAGGAACCTGGTTCTTATCACAAAACTAGACTTTTAAGGTGAAGTATCTCGATTTATTCTCATTTATTTTTGCTACATAATTTTTAAAAAAAAATCCAATACATAAATCAGAAAGGACAAAACCAATCGTAAAAACTGGTTTTTATCATACTTAATAAACATGTTCAACATTTCAGCTGTGAACATTGTCTCCTTGTCAAGATTAACAGAAACAATAAGAGCAAAGCTGTCGAATCCCGACTTGGATCAGTCAGTAAGATTTCGAGTAAATTTGTTTATTAGCATTATTTTTGTCATGTAAGGTTGTGTAAGGTTACAACCGAAACAGTGAAGTTACAACTTTGCTTCTCCTAATGTCTCTCACTGGAGAATTATTTAAGAAGAAGAGAATATAATAGAAATGGAAAACTCCAACAATTACACTCAATCTACGTGATTACCATTGATTCACTACTTTCCTTAATCTCTATCAATATAACCCGCTAGAGAAACAAGGTTAAAGAAATTAGTTTCAGTTAAATTAATTTGGGTTAATTAGGAACGGGTATATATTTAGATGGTTAAAGCCCATGCTTTTTGGGCCTGGGTTAGCGCCGACCATGAATGATATCTAATTAGGTCGAACTTTACGAGACTTTCCATGTCTAATATATATATATATATATATATATATAATTCAGAGACTCTTCGATCTGTATTCATCTCACTCATACAACGATCATGAATAGAGGAGCAAACTCATATTCCATCCCTAATGATCTCATCCCTGATATACTCTCAAGATTGCCTGCAAAGTCAATCTCTAGGTTTCGCTTCGTGTCGAAGCTATGGGCGTCCATACTTTGCCGTCAAGATTTCACCGAGTTGTTCCACACCAGGTCCTTATCTAATCCACGTCTCTTAATAGGGGTCGAACTTCTCGTCTCCTCAGCCTAAGAATCATTATGGGAAGTCGTCTCTTGTAGTAGCCGCCGATTTTCATACCAAGTTATCTAAAGGCACTAGCCCATACTATTGTAGCTATGCTTCTGGTTTGATCTATTTCCCTAATATGCGGATCTCAAAGGAGTATGACGATGACGATGAAGTGCGTGGGATATGTAACCCTAGCACAGGACATTATGCGATCTTACCACCTGACCTGAGAACAACGTACAGAAACAACGATGGCTTTTTAGGGTTTGATCCGATTTGCAAGCAATTCAAGGTTTTGGTCATGAACAATAGAGTCAATGATGAATGGGTTCATCATATTCTTACATTAGGAACTGAAAAAGTGAGGTGGAGGGAGATCAAACGTCCCTTCATCTATAATCCTCCTTGGGAACACATATGCATCAATGGGGTTTTGTATTACGCAAAGGATAATATTGTGATAGTTTGCTTTGATGTTAGGTCTGAGAAATTCAAGTTCATTGACGCTGAATGCCGTTATGATCAATTGGTAAACTATAAGGGGAAATTATGTGGGATTAAATTGGAGTATGCTTATGATGTTGGATCTCCCCTTAAGATGAGTATGTGGGTTCTAGAGAATGTCGAGAAACAGGAATGGTCGAAAAATGTCTACCCTTTGTGGGCTGAGAGTAAGCTTGACTGCAATTTTTACGTTTCTGGGATGACGGCTACCGGTGACATTGTTTTGTCGATGAGATATGTATGTAAACCGTTTCATGTTTTCTACTTTAATCCCGAAAGGAACACTCTCCCCAGTGTTGAAATCCAAGGTGTTAGTGAAGAAGTAGAATGGTTTAACGATCATACAGTTTACTACTTTGTAGACAATGTAGAGGATCTTAGGTTTGATGTTATGAAGACATTATATGATGCAACATCTATAAGCCCACAGAAGCGTAAACCCACAAGCACATTAACATCATCTAGAAAAGATCATCAAGTGAGGACCGTTGCTCTCCTGGAACAAGATCAAATCGAAATTGATCAGTAACACTGTAACAGTATCCATTTTCGCACAAAATAAATCCAACGATCGGAGATAGAACTAAGGTCGCCAGGTCGGACAAGGTTTTAGTACCGTTCTTGGCCTGCGGTATCCCACATCTGAGCCTTGATGCTCTTATCGTCAATGACGAGCGTACGAGTTTGAAACTCGACATCGATTGTGGCTTTGGAATCCATAAGGAATTCGTCTCTAGTGAACCGAGCGAGTAGCTGCGATTTCCCTACCGCTGAATCGCCGATCAAAACAACCTTGAACACGTAGTCCACTTTACCTCCTCCAGCCATCTACTTATTCGACGCAGATCAAACGACGGCGATATTTGTCGCTGGTTCTAACACTCTCCGGTTGACTGGAGAGATTAAAATTTTGAAGAGAAACTAATCCTAATCGTAGGGTTAATTAAATGTAATCCTCTATGGTAAAGTGTATTGTAGTCGGCATCCAAAACGTGCGAATATAGTCACCCGTACGTGTATATTTGATGGATGATTGTTCCACGTGTATTAAATTGATTAGTGGTGGGAGCAAATGCGAGATACGACTAATAATATATTAATTACCCAATGATTTGGCCATCTGGGGTATAGCCGTTAGAAGAAAAAAGAATTACTAGAAAAAGATAATTGGCCTATACAGGGATCGAACCTGTGACCTTCGCGTTATTAGCACGACGCTCTAACCAACTGAGCTAATAGGCCACTTGTGCTTAAGTCTCCATATAATTTCTTCACTATCTCTGCTTAACTAACACGAACGGCATCATCAAACAACTCAAATTCTGAGGGTGAGGATGGTGAACTGGAGACAACAAATATGATCGATAGAGATCGTATGCCAAACATCAAAAGAAAATATTGTAGATGGGCAAATTAAAATACTTTTCATTAAATATTTTTTATTTTTGTTTATGTGTTGTATTTGGATAACTCGTGTTTAATGTTATTTAAATTATAAAATTGTTTAGAATATAATCTATGTTAAAAAAAGATAAAATAAATTGTTATATTAATAAAATTATTAAATTAAATATTTTGTATTAAATTTAAAATTTGCATGTTAAAATGAAGAAAATAATTAAATTTTTTTTTTATATAGTTTACGATAATATATTTATTATTCCAGAAATAAATTTTTAGAATTTGTGTTTTGATTTTTTTTTCCGACATATTCAACTGGTTAAATAATTGATATGCACAACCGTTTTATCTGCTTTCACCTTTCATACTATAATCGTCAACACTTATCCTGCATGATCTGCACCAAGCCATAATCAAAAGGAAAAAATCTTAACAAAAAATTAATGGCCTATACAGGGATCGAACCTGTGACCTTCGCGTTATTAGCACGACGCTCTAACCAACTGAGCTAATAGGCCATCTTGGTAAGACCTTGATAGAATTTATTCTTGTCACTCTTCAACAGACTCTCCACTAGTCTCCAGTGTTAATAAACTCTTGGATTCGCTCTCGAGGACGATGGTGTCGATTTTACAGTAAGTTTTCCTTAATTTATCCTATTTCGCCTTCGGATTTGGTCTTCTTGAGAATTCAATTTTCGGTTTTAATTGGAGATTTGTGATCGATCAATGTTTATTGGGTTTGTGCAGAAGGTTTTGTATGAACTGAAGAAAACAATTCAATGGAGTGTGTAGTTCAAGGAATCATTGAGACACAAGTGCGTTTGTGTTTTCGAGTTCATGGAGCAGTTTATAGCTTTGCTTTGATGCCAAATTGAAAAACCCTAGGTTGAAAAGTTTAGAATTTGATTAAATTCTTTTCTCAATTTTGCAGCATGTTGAAGCTCTTGAGATTCTTCTTCAAGGTCTTTGTGGTGTTCAACGCGAACGTTTGAGAGTTCATGAGTTATGCTTGAAAAGCGGCCCAAATCTTGGTAAGCCTATTCACATTCTCCAGTTGGATTCATACTGAAAACACACAAACTTTAACCGCCTTATTAACCATAATCCACATTGTGAATCTTCCCCTTTTCAGGAGTTGTGTCCTCAGAAGTTAGGCTTTTATGTGATCTTGATCAACCAGAGGCCACATGGTACAGCTTCTTCTTGTTGTAATATGTTCTTGCTTCATTCAAAGGAATCTAATTTATGAATCTTGAATCGTAGGACTGTTAAACATGTTGGAGGTGCGATGAGAGGTGCTGGAGCTGATCAAATCTCTGTTATGGTAAGAACTATGATTGAAAGTAAAGTAAGCAAGAATGCTTTGCGTATGTTCTACGCGCTCGGTTACAAACTAGACCACGAGCTTCTCAAAGTCGGATTCGCTTTTCATTTCCAACGGACTGCCCACATAAGTGTCTCTGTATCTTCGGTTAATAAGATGCCCAAAGTTCATGCTATAGATGAGGCAGTTCCTGTAACACCTGGGATGCAGATTGTTGATGTAACAGCTCCAGCAACACCTGAGAATTACAGCGAAGTCGCAGCTGCGGTCTCATCTTTCTGTGAATTTCTCGCCCCGTAAGATCATTGCCATTGACCCATATAATATATTTTATAACACTCTGATCTTTGATCTAATTCAACAATGGTATACAATGCTTTTTTGTTTCAGGCTTGTTCACTTGTCGAAACCATTTATCTCCACGGGAGTTGTGCCAACCGCTGCTGCAGCTGCCGCATCTCTTATGTCGGATGGAGGTGGTACTACATTGTAAGCAGTTGGAAGTTAAAAACAACTGCTCTTTGTGTTCTCTCATGTTAGATCTTTAGGTCCGTTGTAGTCAATTTTTTCAGATCACACGATGGCTGTGAAATCTCGTGAACCATTAGAGTTGAATATTTAATGAGTTTTGTTCTTCTCTCAACCTTTTGATAGCAAGATGTTTCATTGTTGTTAGTAGACTGAAAGATTTTGAAGCTTCGAGTTCAAGAGTATTGTGTCTACCAGCTTAAGAAAATGTGTATTTTTGACAAAAGCTTCGAACATGATTAAGATCAATGTCTTTCAGGAAACTGGGACCAAAGATTGATTGTTCATAGTTAAGCAATGGAAAAACTGGCACTATGATGTTTCATTGTTGTCACTTGTGTCAGTATATTGAAAGATTTTGAAGATTTAATTTCAGAGTATTGTGTCCACCAGCTTACTCTGAAAAGTGGGGTTTACGTTTTAAGATATGGCCGATGGAGAAAGACTCTGGACACGGAACCTTGAATTACGCTTTGAATGAACCTTGAATTACGCTTTGAATGAACCTTGAATTACGCTTTGAATTGGGGGTGGAACGAAGTCGTTAAGGGTAACGACTTAAAAGCCTACGACAAGATTAGTCTTTGGACTTCCAGGTGGTGTGGAGTACTCTGCTTTGCCCTTGAGACATAGTAGCTCTTCGCTTGCTATCTGATAATGTTTCATCTGTCGGTTTCATTGATCTATTTAAGCTACTTGATACCACAACCATCAAATTTCAGGTGATTCTTGAGGTTTTTACTATAGTAAGTTGTTGGAAGTGTTAATTAACTAAAATAGGATTTAACTACGATTGTGATGTTACACTTTGTTGGGGGTTGTCTTATTTATTACTAGTAACTTGTCCCTTTGTTGTCTCAGATGAGCATTTTGTCATGTCAAGAAATATATTTCTTGTTTTGTCTATTTTAGTAACTGCATTTGATCAATACCTTTGATTATGGGACAGGAACAAAAACAATTGAAAATAAGAAAATATCAGAAAAAGCAAGTTTTGATTGCATTAAAAAGAGGAATCAATCGCAAGTAGTTTTCAAATTGTTTCCAAACAAATAAACAACAACAAAACTGTGTCCTTATAATAGCTGCTTTAGAACTTATACTTTCATCTATATTTTCCCTGCAACACACTTAGGCTACTTAGACTTAAACAAGAACATCTTATTACGAATACTGTATTTGCTTCTAACATATGATTCATGACAGGAAAAATCTGGGAGCACTTATAGCCGGGATTGTGTACGGATTCTTCACTTGTCCGGTGCTTCAACTCGGAAGAGGAAGTGAAAGACAAGAAGGGATTGTGACGGTTGGATTAGAGAAAGAGAACAATGTTGATCCGTGTAAATCGTTTCTGGTTTCACAATCTTTATCGCGGTTTTTGTGACTTCTGTGCTACTCCTTGGGGACGGACCACTGGACTTCCCAATGTACGATGATGTTGTCTTTTCTCTCATTTAGTGTATCATCAAGACATAAAAACTATATAAGGAGACTTGTGTGTGTTTATGTAGTGGAAAGCTGCATTTGAGTATTGGTAAACGAGGAGAGTCTTTGGTTTGTGGTATAGAAAATGAAGAAACTATATTGAATTTTTCTCACTTTTTGGTTTATATACCTTAAGTTTTTTGTTGATTTTTCATCAATTATTTTCATGCAATTATATGTTAAAATCTCAAGATTTTGTGTAAACATGTTTCGTTATAAAGTTGTAAATTCCTTATGTGCATTCAACAAAATTTGAAAAAAACTTTCAGTTCAATCGACAATACGGCTTGGTTTGTAAAGATTTAAAATTCTTTGGGACTCCACTGTTTTTGCATTTTATTTTATATTATCAAGTTGAACGTAAGTGCTAAAAATAATTAATAATAAAATTACATATAAAAAAAAATGAAATGGAAAGAAACTTCCTGGTTGACAAAAAAAGGAAAGAAACTTCCTAAATTATGGAAATACCAATAGGGACTAAATCGTAAATATAACGTTACTTATTCATCCAGATTAACGAAATGTTAAATTGATCAAAACGGCTATAATTAGTTACTAATCACAATAATTAAACCACTAAACTCAAAAAGAAAAATGTAAAAAACCAAAAAGCCCTAAGCCCTAAGCAAGGCAATCTTGTTCTCACTTTCGCTCAGCTTCTCTCTCTCTATCTTTCTAATTTCCTTGTTCCTCACGTCGAGAATTTTTGAGTCTTTCGGTTTGATCACAATGACTAGTATGTATCACGATGATCATCTCACGAATTCAGGGAAGGATATGTGGGCGGATTTATGTTTACTGGCTGATACGGCGGTTATGGTTGAAGAAGAAGAATCCAAGACTGTCTCTGAAGAAGAAGATAGCCAGAAGAGATTCTTCTATCTTTTCCCGAGAAAAATAAGGTCGTCTTTGGTAAAGAGAAGATACACACAACAAAACCTTAATGGGGAATCTACATCTTCTTCATCGCTTCTCGATCGTAACGTAATCCTCACTGATTACGAGACGAAAAACCCACAAAACCCTAGTTCTGAGCCTTTATTGTATGATGAAGAACAACGTGCAAAGAAAGGCAAATCCATGATTGTCTGTGAAGACGATGACGAAGAAGAGAGGGAGAAGAGACTCTTCGAGAAGAACCTGAAGAAATTTGTAAGACACCTACGACACAACTTTGATAATCTTGATGGGTCTTCTACGTCTTCATCATTCCTGAACCTTCGTTGTTATGAGCCTTCATTACTCCTCGGTTACTTCACGGCTAAGTCCGAGAAGACAGAGACGAAAGACCCACCAAACCCTAATTACCAATCTTCATCTCCGTCTTCATGCCTAACGGAGAACACAAGCCGCAAGAGGCGTGCCGTGCAGCAGAAGGAGAGTGGTAACTTCAAGAAAGCAAAGGTTGTTCCTTTCCCATGGAGGGCTACAGAGACACCGGAGTGGATTTTCCAGGTGATGAGAAAAATGAAAGCTGATGCCGAAGAACCTAGGCTGATCTTTAAGAGGACTCTATCCAAGAGTGATGTCACAGTAGGCCTGAGTCGTCTCTTAATCCCATTCCAGAAGCTAATCAGAAACGACTTCTTGACGCCTGCGGAGTCTCGAGCCATAGAGAAAGACGAAGCCAACGAAAACGACGACGAGAATATTGGTGTGGGAACGATTCTTGTGAACCAACGATCTGAAAAGTGGGGTTTACGTTTTAAGATATGGCCGATGGAGAAAGACTCTGGACACGGAACCTTGAATTACGCTTTGAATTGGGGGTGGAACGAAGTCGTCAAGGGTAACGACTTAAAAGCCGGCGACAATATCAGTCTTTGGACTCTCAGGTGGCGTGGAGTACTCTGTTTTTCTCTCGAGACATACTAGTTCTTCGCTTGCTATCTGATAATGTTTCATCTGTCTGTGGAAACATTATAACTTGATTGATCTATATAACTACTTGATACCACAACCATCAAATTTTCAGGTGATTTTTGAGGTTTTTATTATAGTAACTTCTTGGAAGTGTTAATTAACTAAAATAGGATTTAACTACGATTGTGATGTTACACTTTGTTTGGGGGTTCTCTTCTTTATTACTAGTAACTTGTCCCTTCTTTATTACTATTCTTTCTGATTAAACACCTAATCTAAGCAGCCTTTTCTTAAGTTCGGTTTATTAGAAAGAATCATGACATATTTACAAATATGATTCTTTGAATTGTCCATCATAATTTTGATCCTTCGTTTGATAAGTAGACTAGACTTGATTAACAAAAGAGTCTCTAAACTCTTTCTTTATTCAGTAGACCAAAGATCTACAACATAAACTAGACTTGATTGTCTCTAAACCAAATACAACTTTTTTACCACTAATTCTCTTAACTCTCCTTTACAACCTTCGTCTCTCAACTAACCCAAGTAAGCTCTGTTACTGAGCTGGTGAAGCTCATTGTAAGCAGTTTGAAGTTAAAACAACGTTGTGTTCTCTCATGTTAGATCTTTAGGTCCATTGTAGTAAACTTTTTCAGATCACACGATGGCTGTGAAATCTCGTGAACCATTACAGTTGAATATTTAATGAGTTAGGGATCTTTAAAAATGACAGCTTGCAGGAGAGTTTTGTTCTTCTCTCAACCTTTTAATAGTAAGATGTTTCATTGTTGTTAGTAGACTGAAAGATTTTGAAGCTTCGAGTTCAAGAGTATTGTGTCTACCAGGTTAAGAAAATGTGTATTTTGACAAAAGCTTCGAACATGATTAAGGCCAACGTCTTTTAGGAAACTGAGACCAATGATTGATTGTTCATAGTTAAGCAATGGAAAAACTGGCACTATGATGCTTCATTGTTGTCACTTTTGTCAGTAGATTGAAAGATTTTGAAGCTTTAATTTCAGAGTAATGTGTCCACCAGCTTAAGAATATATGTATATTTGTAGAAGCTTCGGACATGATTAAAATCATTGTCATGAAGTAAATACTTCATGTCCGAAGTATGATTAACATGATTAGTCTTTATCCCCTATATATTAATTGAAAATTATTTTAGCAAAATAACCTTATGTTTACGCAGAATATTACAATCATGTCATGCTTACGTGTCAACGTCTCATTAACTTTCAGAAAAATATATAAAAAGGTTTCGTTTACTAGAAATATTACGTTGTACTGCCATTAGACATTATTGGACATACTTGATTATTCAATTTTTTATAGAAAATTTATTACACTTAGGTAATGTATATATATGGTATAACTAAACATTACTATTACTAATTGTATAAGAAATGTTTACAATATAAAAAATATATAAATATTTTAATTATATTTATTTAAAAATAAAAACGATTAATTTAAATATTTATTTAGTTAAAAATATAAAACGTGCATATTACACTAATTTAAAAATATAAATTAGAAATATAAAATTTAAAATATAAATTAGAAACATTTCAAAATATATATAATAACAGTGTTTTAAATATTTATTTCGAAATTTAAAAACTTTTAAATTCAGTTTATTAAATATTTATTTAAAAATATAAAAAAGTTTAAATATACAAATTTAAAAATAATATTTAAATATTTAAATTTATTAGTTAAATAGTTGTGTAATATTTATTTAACCCTATGATTTTGGAAACAATTCATAAACGATAATTGCAAAATATATACGAATTTTACTATGATAAATAACATGTAGAAATGTAAAAATAGAAGAATTCTTTAATATTTATTCTTCTCCACGATTTTGGAAACAATTGATAACCAAAAATAGAAGATTTCTTTAATATTTATTCTTCTCCAAGATTTTGGAAACAATTCATAAACAATATATACAAATTTTAATATGATAAATAACATATAGAAAAGTAATAAACGGAAGATTTCTTTTAAACCTATATATTAACATAAATGTGCAATATTTTTTGAAAATATTCTATTTTCGTAAAGTATTCTATTCCATAACATTGATATGACACATTTATATAAATAATAGTCTAACTTTTGAATTTATGGTTCAATCCATGAAGAAGTAAGTTTGTTAGGTACCACTAAATTTGTTTTTATAAACTGCTAACAACCTTTTTCTCTAATTTTTTAAAAAATTTGATGGTTTTCAGCATCAAAGTTTTTTCCAAATTCCTCTACCCAATTTCAAATATTGTTGGAAAAAAATTTCTTTTCAAAATTTCAATTGAGAGGGATAACTACATCTATAAGAAAGATACATTAAAAGTGCTCAAAATTATTACAAACTCGGAAATTATTTCAGAGTTCAATACTTAAGATCCTATGATACATTCTCATTTTATTTTTGTTTAATGATTACTAACAAGCCGCGGGAAAATCATCTAGTTAAACATTGTTATGAAGTATTTGCTTTTAAGGTTATTCAAACAGGGGTGGTGGCGCAGTTGGCTAGCGCGTAGGTCTCATAGCTTCTGAGTAATCCTGAGGTCGAGAGTTCGAGCCTCTCTCACCCCACTTAACTATTTTTATTGGTGTCTTCTTAGTTTCAGATTAAGTCGCAATTCATTCATTTTGGAGCTTTGGAACTGAAACTCATTTATCATCCAATCACTAATATATTCCAATTAGAAAGCCTATTAAACCCTAACAGGTTTGATACATTAGATTAAAAATTCGAACCACAAATAATGAATTCTAAAATTTCTTCAATTTCCCCTTCATTACAACAATCATCTTCCTCCACTTGCTTCTTTAATGCTTCCTCTTTTTCAAGAGCCATTCCAAAATTATCAAAATGTATATATATATATAGAGATTCACATTGCCAATGTCAAAAATTTTGTGTTTCTAATCATCTACTGGTGCTACTAGCAGTCTTGTTCTTGCTCATATCAGCAAGCTCTTCAATAAGTTTCTTCTCCTCTTTGCTCAATCTCTTAGGTATCTCCACTTGCACTCTCACCAACTGATCCCCTCTCATATTACTCTTGTTCAGTACTGGAACTCCCTTTTTCGCCATCACAAGCGTCGTGCTAGGTTGTGTCCCTGCTGGTACTTTCAAATCTACCATCCCATCCACTGTTGGTACTTTCAGTGTTGTCCCTAAAATCGCATCAATATACGATATCTTGCAAGTGTAGAGAATATTTGTATCGTCTCGTTTCAAAACCGGGTCTGGTATAACTTCTATAACAACAAACAGATCGCCCGGTGACCCGCCTTTCTTCCCGGCATTGCCTTCTCCTCTCACTCTTAACCGGCTACCTGAATCAACCCCGGCTGGTACTTTGAGACTTATCCGTTTCGTCTTCCTCACGCGTCCGTCTCCAGAGCAAGTACCACACGGTGTCGAGATCTCTCCAGTACCGTTACAGGATGAACAAGTCATGACTTGTTGGAACACGCCGAGAGGAGTTCTTGCTGATGAAACCACTTGACCTTGTCCGCCACACGTGGTGCATTTGGTAGGTTTGGTTCCAGGTTTTGCACCTGAACCATCGCAAGTCCCACAGCTCTCGAGCCGAGATATCTCTATCTCTTTCTCCATCCCGAAAACCGCTTCTTTGAAGTTCAAGATTAGCGTGTAATACTCGTCTTGACCATCCACGGCTCTGCTTCTTGAACCTCTACCCATTCCACCTCCTCCCATCCCACCCATGCCTTCGAAGAGAGACTCGAACAGATCGAACGGATTACTGAAATCCTATTGAAATTTAATATAAAAACAAAACCAAGAAGTGATCAGTGAGTTGGCTTCGAGTGTCTATAAAGAATAAATTTGTAAATCTTTGTATTGAACAACGTACCCCCATGCCTCCCATTCCACCAGCGCCTTTAACTCCGGCCTCACCATACCTATCGTAAAGAGATTTTTTCTCATCATCTGATAAAACCTGCAGAAAAATAATTTGTTCTTTAGTCAACAGAAACCTCAAAAGGCTACAAAACATCTCTAGAAGTTTGAACTTGCATAATAGAAACAAAGGAGAAGTTGGGTTTCATTTCACCTCATATGCATTACTTATTTCTTTGAATTTCTCTACTGCGCCAGGATCCCTGTAAGCACATAATAAACATGTAAACAAGACGGTAACAATTTTATAACTTAGAAGAATCAGTTTTCAAGGAAAACAAGACTGATACTCTATATTTTAGTTTCTGAGAATTTCGTATTTCCCGGTCTATATTTCGCTAATGCCTATGAGTTTAGAAGGTAACTGGTTTTCTTAATCTGGGGAGTGGGGAACAAAATAATCTAAATTCTAAGGTTTGCAGTCATCTTGTTTTTGGCATATCTTACACTTGGCTAAGAGAGATCAATGTTCTTTTCTTGTACTTGAGTATCGATCCTATCCTCTTGTTCTCAAGATATACAGCACCAATCTACATCAAACGAAGTATTTCACTTACTTGTTCACATCCGGATGGTAATTCCTAGCCAGCTTTCGATAAGCTGAAATAAGAACAAGGAAGAGCAAATTAATGTCATACCGAAAAGTACAAGTCAAAACAAAACGCAAGAAACACAAAGCGAAGAATTCCAATCACGGGTTTGATAATGCATTGGAACATATGCAAACCATCTATATACATGGGAATCTCTCACATTCAGAAAAACGGAAACATACCGCTTTTAATCTCAGATTTGGTTGCATTTTTTGAAACTCCGAGAACCGAATAGTAATCCTAGAATTGCCCACAATCACCCAAAAGCAATCAAGATCATAATAAGTAGTGAAGCTGAGATATACGCATTCTGCAAAGGGAAGAAAATAGGAACACATACTGCATCAGCTCTAACAGTGAAGCGAGATCCTCTGCGAGGATGCATATTTCTGGACATTCCAGTCATCGACAAGAAGGGCAAGGACCCATGTGAGAACATACTCGACCTTGAAGCTCCTAAACAATTTATTTGGCTCATGGAACTGCAAAAGGTTGTGAAAAGAAAAACCTTTAATGCTATTTCAGATATATAACTCTTTTGAATACTCGTCAAAGCAGTGAAACTCAGTCTAGAAATCAGATAATAGAGTGGTTGTACGATTAGGGGAATAATATAGGATGGAATTATGCATTCCTCTAAATTTCACAATTTGTTGTGAAACTTCATTGAAAAAAAGATTCCACCATATATACTAGAAAAAAAAAAACTGAATTGTTATCAAATGTGAAAGAAATGGTTCCTCTATTATAAACAAGAGGAATCAGTGGAACAAAATTATTCCTCCATCATCCTAATTACATTCATCTCCATTTCGTTCATCTTTATTCCTCTAATGCTTACCATTTAGACCCTAACTTTAATAGTGACTCTTTGATGAACTAATCTTAAGATGTGAAATGTCAACATACCATCCTAAAAAGTCTTTGAAGCCACAGAAAAGTAAACCAAATTAGTTTCAATATCATTATGTCAAGATTGAAGAACGAAATCGAATAACAGGAAAATCATACTTTTGTTGGCGACTTGATTCGACTCTGCTCGGATAATAAGCTCTCACTGCAAATTGAGGACGAATACTCCATTGAGCAACACATGTACTTCCAAATTGTATTAGAGCCATTTAACCTCAATACACTCCCTGCAACACAAATTAAAGTAGCTTGAGGCCTCAAAATCTGGCTTTCTCACTCTAAAAACGCAGAAGCACCAATGAATCAAATGCTAACCCAATATCTGCACAAAACAAACAATTTTCACAAAAAAATTCAAACCTAAGAAATAAACACAAACAATGAGCACATACGAATTCTTCATCCTAAACCATCAAAAGGCTAAACATTTCTATCAAAATCCGAGCTGGGCAGAAAATTTAGCGGCGGAAGGTTTCAGGGCTGATTCCAAACGCTGCAATTTTGCCATCTCCGGGAGCAAA
This sequence comes from Boechera divaricarpa, assembly GCA_026770425.1. NCBI lineage: Eukaryota > Viridiplantae > Streptophyta > Magnoliopsida > Brassicales > Brassicaceae > Boechera > Boechera divaricarpa. The sequence continues at coordinate 1,588,009 of CM049186.1, read as the reverse complement.
ACAATGCGCACAAGTAAAGGAAACTGTGTAAAAACCTCGAATTGCTTCGATGGTTTCAACTGTAGAAAAAACCTAAAAGAGAAGAGAGCTAGGGAAGAAGCGAAGACAACCTCTAGTGGAGAAATTGAGTTGGAGAAGGTGAATCTTACCTTAATCAATGGTGGACGAGGGGACAAGGAAGAGAGAAAGAGAGATAAGAAAACTGATGAGTAATGAAAGGAGTTCGCTAGAAGAACAAAAATCTGGAAATTTCTTATTTTTATTTATTATCTGTGCCCTTTTCTTATTTTTTATTTATTACACAAATTATTATTTATTTTTTATTATGAAATAAAATCAAGAAAAATAAATAGTTTGCAAGGCATAGGAATCTAGAATGCATATGAATGGAATCATATTGATACATACATTTCAAAAGAAAATTGTCGATGAATAATATGGAAATTCAAATATATATTAGTGATATATCCACTTTCTAGGTATTGTATCTCCATTTCATTTTGATATAATATATACTGTTTTATTTTCAGATAAAAATTTACAACTTATTCAAACTTGAAAAAATTAAAGTAACTACTCTTTTTTTTTTTTTTGTCACTAGCTTTTTCCTAATTAGTACAAAAGAGATTTATACAATCTAATTTTTCCAAACCACTACTACATACTTACGAAATTAGACTCTTGCATGTTCTGCTAATACATCAGCCACATGATTGGTATTTCTATTAACATACATGAAATGGAAAGTATAAGCGAGAGTGGCTAGTTTCAGAATGTCTCTAATAATGGTCGAGATGATGCCAACTAGGCAACTACTATAACGGATTTTGGAATCATTACAGAAAGTAAGAGCTATTAGCTTTTGTTTCAACTTGTGTTCTTGAATCATAGGACGGTTAAAGATGTTGGAGGTGCGATGAGAGGAGCAGGAGCTGATCAAATCTCTGTTATGGTAAGAACTATGGTTGAATGTAAAGTAACCACGAACGTGTTACGTATGTTCTCTCATGTTAGATATTTTGATTTTATGTAGTGAATTGTTCAGATCCCACAATGGCTGTGAAATCTTGTGAACCATTAGAGTTTTATATTTAATGAGATCAATTAAAATCTAAATTACAACTTGCATAAGCTTTTTGTTTTTCTCTCATCCACCTCGTGATAATATTGTGTTTCATTTTTATCAGTGGTAGATTGAAATTTTTGGAAGATTTGGTTTCAGAGCATTGCTGCATTGTGTCCACAGCTTAAGGGTGTGTATTTCAACAAAATCATCGAGCATGACTAAAATCAATGTCTTTCAAGAATCTGAGACCAAGGATCTGTCATTCATGAATCATAGCGAAGCAGAAGTTATATTGCAAGTGTAGTCTCCATAAAACGTTTTTATTAAGAATTTGATTATTTGCTGCTAAGATTTTCAACAGGATAGATATGTTAGATTCACATATTCCAATCTTGATAAGATGACGTTTTTGACTTGCTTGTTCACATCCGGATGGTAATTCAAAGCCAGTTTCTGATATGCTGAAACAAATGTTGAATGTTAACCGAAATCTTCAGTTACTTGGTTTGGAAGCGAAGAGGTGTGACTTCATACGAATGTGTTGTTTCTTATAAGACACTTAGAATAAGTTGTGTTTTTTCATTCTGTGTGTAATCATACTCTTTCATTAAGAGATGTGTGTGTGTGCTAGTACTTATATATATACACATTTGTAAAACGTTTGATATACAATCAATATAAGAATTTGATTTTGCTTTCAATCTCTTTCGATCAACATGGTATCATAGCGAGACGGTTGATAAGGGAAAGAAGATTAACGCATAAGCACGAGAAGAACAACAAACAATAAAAAGCACAAATAGGTTTACGCATTCATCCACAAGACGAGAGATGATGCAAGGCTCCTTTCATCAAGTCATTCCTCTCTTTGATGGAGAGAAATATGATTTTTGGAGCATAAAAATGTCGACCATATTGAAGACTAGGAAGCTATGGTCTGTTGTAGAAGAAGGTATACCCGAATATACTGTGGAGGAGGAAGAAACGGCCGAAGCTTCTTTGGCTCGTACAAAACTTGAAGAAGAAGCAACAGCGAATGATCTCATGGCATTACAACTTCTACAAATGGCTGTTACTGAGAGAATTTTCTCACGAATAGCCTCTGCAACAACTTCTAAAGAGGCTTGGAATGTTTTGAAAGATGAATATCAAGGATCTCCACAAGTTCGGATGGTAAAACTTCAAGCGATAAAAAGAGAATTCGAAAACTTGAAGATGCAAGATCATGATACGTTGAAGACCTTCATTGATAAGTTAATTGATTTGGAAAATCAATTAACCTATCATGGAGAAAAGAAAAGTAACTATCAACTAATTCAAAAGATACTTATATCTTTACCATCAAAGTATGATAGTGTGGTGAGCGTTTTGGAACAAACGCGTAATCTTACGTTAATGACAATGACTGAGTTGTTTGGGATTTTAAAAGCCCATGAGGCAAGAACAGTTGCACGAGATGAAAGCCAAAGTGAAGGGGCGTTTAATATTCATGCCAAGAAGAAAAATTCCGGCTTCAAACAAGATGATTCAAAAGGCCGAAGTGAAGATGTTAAGAGCAAACGTTGGTGTAACTATTGCAAAAAGAGCAATCACACTGAAGAGAGATGCTTCAAGAAGCAAAATGATAATGGTCAAAGGAGGAACAACCACAAAACGTGTTTTAAATGTGGAAAGAATGGACACTTTGCAAGTACCTGTCGTTCCAAGTCGAAAGAAAAAGCACACGTGATTCAAGAAGAAGAAGAAGACACCTATGATGAGCATATGTTGTTTAGTGCCATTGAAGAAGGTCAAGCAAGTATTAAGAAGGATGTTTGGCTCATTGATAGTGGCTGCACCAATCATATGACCAACAAGGAGAAATACTTTGTCAAAATTGACAAAAGTATCACTGTTCCAATTCGTGTTGGAAATGGAGAGATTGTGATGACAAAAGGCAAGGGTGATATCACCGTGGTGACTAATAATGGCAAGAGAGTTATCAAAGATGTGTTTTTAGTACCCGAATTGGAGAAGAATCTCCTTAGTGTTCCACAAATGATCACGTGGCTATCGGGTTATTTTTGAAAGAGGATGTTGTGCAATACAAGACAGAAAAGATAAGAAGATCATGAGCATTCCAATGACTCATAAAAGCTTTAGAGTCTTGTGGAGTCCAGTAGAAGATGAGGCGATGATGGCAAGAAAACAAAAAGAAGAAATGTGGCATAGAAGGCTTGGCCATGTAAGCAACAAGCGCTTACAAGATGTACAAGAAAAGGAAATGGTTCTCGGTTTACCAAAACTCAAAATGTCAAATGAAGTTTGTGGAGCGTGTAGCATTGGAAAACAATCAAGGAAAAGCTTTCCAAGGATCTCACAGACAACGACAAAAGAAAAACTTGAACTTATACACACGGATGTGTGTGGGCCGATGAATAATGAATCTTTGGATGGAAGTAAGTATTTTTTGCTATTCCTTGATGACTATACACACATGTCATGGGTGTACTTCCTCAAGCAAAAGTCAGAGGCGTTTCTGATGTTCAAAAAATTCAAGATCATGGTGGAAAAACAATCTCAATGTGTCATCAAAACATTGAGATCCGATGGAGGAGGAGAATTTGTCTCACGGGATTTCAATCAGTTTTGTGAAATGGAAGGTATTGTGAGACAAGTGACACTCCCTTACTCCCCTCAACAGAATGGTAAAGCCGAGAGAATGAATAGATCACTTGTAGAAATGGCGAGGACAATGATGATTGAGCAATCATTACCGCAAAAGTTTTGGGCCGAAGCCGTATATACATCATCGTATATTCAAAATCGTTTGTCTACTAAGGGTGTTGATTCTGAAGAGACACCAATTGAGAGATGGAATGGACACAAACCCAATGTGGCACACATGAAGATCTTTGGTTGCATATGTTACATTCATGTAGCCGATGAAAAAAGAAAGAAGTTGGATGCAAAATCAAAGAAAGGGATCTTTGTTGGCTATAGTAGCAAATCGAAGGGCTACAGGGTTTACGTGTTGGAAGATCAACACATTCAAGTATCACGTGATGTTGTTTTTGATGAAAGCAAGTGCTGGGATTGGAAAGAAAACCAAGAGATGCGAAGAGAAATTGTTTTGCCTGTCGAAAAAGGCAACGATTCAGAAGAAACAAGAGAAAATCGTAGGGATCACGAAATCATTAGAAGTGATTCAATTCAAACCGCTGGAAGCAGTGAAGGCACAAGTGGTGATAGTGAAGAATTCTCAGATATGAAACCAAGAGGTTTCAAGTCTGTAAACGAGATCACTCAATCAACTCCGGCGGTTACTTTTGAAGAAATTGCACAAGTAATCGAGTCATGTTTTTTGGTGAATGAAGAACCACGATCCTATGAAGAGGCACGACATGAGAAGTGTTGGAAAGAAGCCATGGATGAAGAGATCTCAATGATAAAGAAAAACAAGACGTGGAGTTTGGTTGATAAGCCCAAAGGAAAAAATGTGATAAGCACGAAATGGATTTTCAAATTGAAAACCAATTCGAATGGGGTTCCAATTAAGCACAAGGCTCGCTTGGTGGCTAGAGGGTTCACACAAGAATTTGGAACTGATTATTCAGAGACCTTTGCACCGGTCCCAAGACATGATTCAATTAGATGCTTGCTTGCATATGCATCTCAAAGAAATTGGAAGTTATATCAAATGGATGTCAAGTCGGCTTTCTTAAATGGTGATCTAAGTGAGGAGATTTATGTGTCTCAACCTGATGGATACGTAGCGCAAGGACAGGAGGAGAAGGTTCTCAGATTGCACAAGGCACTCTATGGATTGAAACAAGCCCCAAAGACTTGGTATGGAAGAATCGATGGTTATTTCATTCAAAACGGTTTCACAAGGAGTACTAGCGATGCTGCCATTTATGTTTTGAATAGAAAGGATGACATTCTGATCATAAGCCTCTATGTAGACGATGTCATCATAACATGAAGCAATGAAGAATTGATCGAGATGTTCAAAGCAAGTATGAAGAAAGAATTCGAAATGACCGACTTTGGTTTGCTTAGTTACTTTCTCGGATTGGAATTGTTTCAAGATGAGAGTGGTTTGTTTCTTTCACAAGCCAAATATGCTAACAAGTTGATTGATAAGTTTGGGATGAGATTTAGCAAGAGTGTGAACACGCTTTTGACTCCTAAGAAGCGTGTTGAAGATGCGGAGAAACCTTTCAAGGATCCAACTAAGTATCGAAGCATAGTTGAAGGATTACTCTATTTGTGTACATCTAGGCCAGACATTATGTTTGCAAGCTCTTACCTCTCACGCTACATGTCAGCCCCAAAAGAAAAACATTACCAAGAAGCTAAACATGTGCTAAGGTACATTAAAGGAACCATTGACTTTGGTATTAAATTTATGAAGGTTGAAGAACCAAAGTTGGTGGGCTATTCAGATAGCGATTGGGGAGGGTCTTTGGAGGATAAGAGAAGCACAACAGGCTATGTATTTAGCCTAGGATCAAACATGTTCTGCTGGCAATCATGCAAGCAACAAACTGTTGCTCAATCCACAGCCGAAGCCGAGTATATGGCTGTATGTGCAGCAGCAAATCAAGCAGTTTGGCTGAGAAGATTACTGAAGGAATTTGGTTTAAAGATTGATGAGAGTACTCCTATCTATTGTGACAACAAATCGGCAATAGCTATAGGAAAGAATCCTGTTCAACACAAGAGAACCAAACATATTGATATCAAGTATCATTATGTAAGGGAAGTCATTGAGAAAGGATTGATTAACGTGGAGTATTGCAAAGGTGAAGAACAAGTTGCTGATGTATTTACCAAGATATTGAGTTTAGGACGCTTTGAAGAGCTAAGAGAGAAGCTTGGTGTAACAAGAAGATTCGGTTAAAGGAGGAGTGTTGAATGTTAACCGAAATCTTCAGTTACTTGGTTTGGAAGCGAAGAGGTGTGACTTCATACGAATGTGTTGTTTCTTATAAGACACTTAGAATAAGTTGTGTTTTTTCATTCTGTGTGTAATCATACTCTTTCATTAAGAGATGTGTGTGTGTGCTAGTACTTATATATATACACATTTGTAAAACGTTTGATATACAATCAATATAAGAATTAGATTTTGCTTTCAATCTCTTTCGATCAACAACAAAGAGCATGGAAGAGCGCGAATCAATGTCATACCAAAGTCAAAACAAAAAACACGAGAAACACAAAGAATCCAAATCCCAGGGGTCCAAATTCTGTGTGGCTCGAGCTTTGATCCAAAATTTCCCGTGGAAGTATAAATCGATCACTTCAGTGACAGACCCACGTTGTCGATAGCTGCTTTACGGTAACGTTTTACACCGGTGATAGTGATTATTGGTTAAAATGGTCCATTGGTATGGAATGCACGCCTTTAACATGAGGTAAATGGTATGAAGCTCTATACAAACATTTTTTGGCTTTTTTATGCACCCGGTCAAAAACTTTGCTAGCTTTGCCGTGGATCACCCTAAAGATAACTTTTAACTTTATACACTACATATAAATACGTTTGGTCAAGCTTATTAGTTATTACCGGAAGAAGAAGAAGAATTGTGAGACAAAGCAAAGGTAATCAACTAAAGATGTTGATGTGGAGGCTGAGCTGAAGTATTGAAGAGAAGACACTATGTCCAAGGGAGTTTTTGCAGTTATGTGTTCCTTTAGTATAAATAAGAGAGTCGAGAGCTTTGGAGTTTCTTATGCTTATTGTCGTTGTGTAGAAGACGATATGAGTCTTGAGATCTTGGTCGCTATGAAATCATGATTCGGTGTTCGTTGGAGTCGTAATGGTATACAGAGAATCAGTAAAGAGAGAGTTTACGGAGTAGATCGAGGTTAGGAACTTAACACACCTAGAGCTATAGTTTTTGTTTCTACTTTCCAATGGAGATAAAAAGACTATGAAACTTTAAAAATTTCTCTTCCGTAAAACTTAAAAAAGAAGCCACAAGCCTACATACGCTAATTCATAGTTCAAAAGATGGCTTAACCCACGACAAGAAAGTAGAAACATTAGTAGGAATAAATAATATCAAACTCCAGCGTTTACAAACTTTGCAAAGAAAGTTTGTTTCTTGTTTTTCAAATGCAGCTCCTCAACATTCAACTCCTTCCATCCATCAGTTAGCTCTTTTCTTGTTTCAGCTCCAAGGGTTTTCAAGTTTTGAAACATCATATTCTTTTGATATTGACTATAACCTTGAAACAATGTCACCGCCTCAAGTGCATCCTTGAGAACACACAAATCATCTTCCTCACTTTTCTCCTTGTCATGATTATCAGTCTCCATATTATTGTAACTCACCAGCTCATCCTCCTTCATAACCAAAGACGCTTACATCGTTACGTATAAGTAAAAAAGTATAAAACTTTTACATAAAAGAAGAGAAGAGAAGGAACACACTCACATTTTTTGTTTGGTTAATACTCTCTTCAGAAGCACATTCTGTTTCAGTTTCTATTTCACATGTAATGAACTTTGACAAGTGTTCATGCCTACATTGTTTGTCTCTGCATTGGAATTCGAAGCCACCCGAATAGGAGTCGTCGCTGTTGGAATCACCTCCATCACTAGTAAAAAAAATTCATATAGCCACTAATTTGCCACGAAATTTCGTGGCTAATTTAAATTTAGCCATGCTTTAGCCATGAAAATAAACGTGGCTATTTTCATGGCTATTTTAGCCATGAAACAAATTAGTTGCTAAATTCTAGCTAAATATAGCCACAAAAATATGTTGGGGAAAAATTCGTAGCTATTTTAGCCATGAAAATAAAATGTGGTTTAAATGTGGCTATTCTAGCCACGGAAAATAAACGTGGCTATTTTCGTGGCGAAAACGTGGCTAATTTTAATTCTATACCCTAAACCCTAAACCTTAAATCCTAAACATTAAACACAAACTCAAAAATCCTAAATCCTATACACAAACTCAAAAACCCTAAATCATATACACAAACTTTAAAAACTAATATCTAACACTTATAAAACTTAAACTTTTAACTTTTTCAAACCTTAAACATAAACTCCAATAAAATTCTATATCCTAAACTTTAAACCTAAACTACAAAATCTTAATCATAAACTCTAAACTTAAACTTTAAACTCTTAATCATAAAAAAAAAAAATCATAAATTCTAAACCCCTTGTGACAAAAAAAACTCTAAATCTTAAAATTTAAACTCTTAATCATAAAATTTTTAAATCAATCTTTTTTTAAAAAATTTACATATTATTTAACACTCCAAATAAATCAATATTCTTCAAAATCTTTAAAAAACTTATCATTTTTAATCCTAAATCCATCATTTTAAATCTAAATTATTTTAAAAACTTTTTTCAAATCTATTATATATCATTTTATAATTATATTATTCAATACTAAAATTTAATTCTTCAAAATCTTCAAAAATATTATTATTTTTATTCTTAAAACTTAAATCACATTATTTTAATAAATCAACTAAATTAAGGTGGGGCTCATTTTTATAAACCATCTTGAATCACATCTTGTAAATCCTAAATTTTAAACCAAAAATGTGTATATATGTGGTGGACAAGATACAATAATGGGGATTAATGAATTTGGTATTATAAGAAATAAATTAAGGTGGGGCTCGTTTGCTTTAATGGGGATTACATTCATTTGGTTTGTTTGCTTTAATTAGCTCATTTCCCTCTCTCACGGATCACTGATTTTCGTTCGTTGATTAAAGTAAATCGAAGGTTCAGACATAATTTTATTTTATACACAGATTGATACCTCAGCTGTTAGATCTAATATGCGATATAACGCTTCTTCTTCTTCTTCTCGGTCTAAACCCCAGTGTACTGCTATGAACTGAATTTGATTGTTTGGATTGGAGGACAAGTACGCTATTGGTTCTTTGGGGATCTACCAGAATGATTTCGGTGAGTAGACATGCTTTGGGGATCTACTGGAAATTGATTGTTTCCTTTATTTGATTCTAGAATTTGATATTGTGAAACAGGCAATCGACATGTTTGAGTCGGAGCATTCGAAAACAACAAGAAGAGAAAAAGCGGTGGTGGTCAGAGAACATAATCAAGAAGAGAGAATGGTTAGTGGAAGACGAAGAAAGTCGGATTTGTTTTGATTTGGATCTCAGGGGAAGACGAAGAGAAGTCGGATTTGTTCCGATTTGAATCTCGGAGAAGATATCACCGGAGGATGAACGAATAGAGACGACGACGGAGATGGGCCCGTCACCGGAGGATGAACGAAGAGAGACGACGGCGGAGATGGACCCGTCGAAGAGACGCCGGCGGAGAATTATTAAATGTAAAATAATTCTCAATTAATTTGTTTTTTGTTTTTTTTTAATGTAAAATTATTAAATAAATATTATTAATTTATTATTTTTAAAATTTAAAATTAAATAAAATATTTATTTTGTTTTTAATAATAAATTTTAAAAATTGCTTTTATTGATAAAATTAAATTTTTTTTTTTTAATTTCTTTTGCATTAGTCATGAACTAACTACGTAAACATTTGTGGCTAAATTCATATAGCCACGGAATATTTCAGGGCTATTTAGTGGCTATTATAGCTACGAAATGCGCATGACTATTTCGTAGCTATGAACAGTAAAAAAGCCACGAGAAGTCACGAAACAATTTGGCCACGAAGCTATAGCCACAAATTTTTTTGTCACTTTCGGTGGATATTTAGACGTATATCCATTGATAAGTGACCAAATTTGGCAATGTTTGGGAGAAAAAAACTATATTGAGAGAGATGAGTGTGAATCTGAGTTTGAATATGAGCAAACTTTAATTGTTTTTGGGCTACAATATTTCTAATAATGTCAACAATATTGCAAATATCCTATATATTAACTGAAAATAATTTTGTTAGAAAACATATATATATAATATAACTAAATATATACCTTTTTTGCATGCATAACTAAATATGGTATAACATGCATAATCATTTTTTACATCAATTGTTTATAAAATTTATTATACCTTTTTTTTAGGCAACATATATATATATATATATATATATGGTATAACTAAATATATACCTTTTTTACATGCATAAATTAATCGTGCATAACTAAATAAGGTATAACATTCATAATCATTTTTTACATTAATTTTTTTAGGAAATTTATTATATCTTTTTTAGGCAACATATATATATGATATAACTAAACATTATTATTACTAATTTTAAAAGGAATGTTTACAATATAAAGTATATACATAATCTTTAAATGTTATAGTATATTTAATTTTTTAAAAGATAGATTTATACTTAATCAATATTTTAGATTTCATGGAGGGCATGGGTATATCACTTAGTATATTTTTAAACATGGATAAAAATTTTAGACTACTAATTACATGTTAGGCCGATATTAGTCCCAATAAATTTTTTTTTAATCGAATTGATACTGTTAGGAGAAGAAGACGAAGTCGAGATGGGAAATAATTTTCAAGTTGTTAGATAGATCCTCTTATGTAAGAAGAGGGCTCCGGTTTATCTTTGAGATAACCTGAACTAAATTACACGGTTTACACATAACCGGTTTTACCTATTTAATGGAAAATTGGATGGTGAGGGTTTAGACCCCTAATTTGAATTTGTTGGTTCGTTTTTATGCACCCGATCAAAAACTTTGCTAGATTTGCCGTTGATCACCCTAAAGATAACTTTTAACTTTATACACTACACACAAATACGTTTGCTCAACTTATTAACGGAAGAATGTGAGACAAAAGCAAAGGAAATCAACTAAAGATGTTGATGTGGAGGCTGAGCTGAAGTATTGAAGAGAAGACACTATGTCCAAGGGAGTTTTTGCAGTTATGTGTTCCTTTAGTATAAATAAGAGAGTCGAGAGCTTTGGAGTTTCTTATGCTTATTGTCGTTGTGTAGAAGACGATATGAGTCTTGAGATCTTGGTCGCTATGAAATCATGATTCGGTGTTCGTTGGAGTCGTAATGGTATACAGAGAATCAGTAAAGAGAGAGTTTACGGAGTAGATCGAGGTTAGGAACTTAACACACCTAGAGCTATAGTTTTTGTTTCTACTTTAGAGGGACTCAAGGATTAGTTTTTTATTTATTTTTAAACTTGCCATCTTTCCCATGTATTGACAATCCAATTCCTGCATTCTGGTTCAATAAAATCCATGATGGCGATAGTAATGTAACTTAAAATCCTAACAGAGAGAAATATAGTCAATATTATGATGTTTAATTAGGTAATTTACAATTACAGGAGAAATAAAGCTTTATAAACATCGTAATTAGATCGAACTGATTCTAGCTTATAGAAGTTCTTTTCTTCAACTAAAAACCCAAATCTGCTTAAAATCTTTGAAGCCTAATGAATAAAATGTTCATCTCTATCCTTAATAAGAGTTAATTCCCATACTCGGCGTCGATAGTTAACTGGTGTATTAATTGATCATCCAAAGATGAGAGTTTTCAATGTTACGAACTTAAATTATTAGCAACGAAAAAAGGATTCATTTAACATGCTCTTATCACCGTCCCAAAGAGATTATGGGTATAATGCCCAAAATTTCTTTGATACCAACAATAAACTCATTTCCTATGAAATCTATATCTCTCTCTCTCTCTCTCCAATCTCTATCACTTCTCAAGACTCAAACTGAATCATTCTTGATATTATCTTGAGTCACTTAGAGATTGTCTACAAGAAAAGACTTGATGTGTTTATACATCTGTTTCGGATTCTCTTCATTAATCGCATGTCCTGTTTTCTCTAGTAACACCAGCTTCGCAATGTTCTCACCGATATGTCTGCAAATGTCAAGAACTTGGTAAACAACTTTGTAGCAACCAACCACGATGATGATGATGATGATGACTCGTGTGAGAGAAAGAGAGAACCTTTTCAATCTATGTGCTAATTCTGCTGGAAATATTTGATCCTCCTCTCCCCATATCATCAATGTTGGCTACATCAAGTCATTAATCAAAAAGATATTACAAAGAAAAATGAGAGAATCTCTTGTTTCTTAGCTTCACTCTGTATGGACTATGCGCTTAATTAGCAGCAGATTAGCTTCATATATAATTAATGAGATTTTTAAACAATGATTTTGGGTGAATAAGAAGAACCTGTGATATCTTGGGTAGGTTGCTGAATCTCCTTCCTTTATGGAGAGTTTCAACCAAATCTTTCCTCTCTTGAATATGCTCACTACACATCACCTATTATAAATTCAAACAAAAACCCTTGAATCTTAATGATGACACTAATTTAATCAATCAAACATGAACCCATCACTAAGATCATAAAAAAATTCCTATAAAATTGTAGAGGATCACAGTGATGATGAATGGTATACCACTTATTCACGTTTTTCGTGATTCCGCTAGTTTTTACTGTTCATGAAATTTATAAGTGGAATAAGTGAACTTTACATTAATGTAGTCCTTGGCAAAGCAAGAAGGTATTCCATTTGGTGGTTTGTAGAAGGCTAACCGGAGAAGCCGCCGTAACATCGCCGGAGATTGAGGAAACAAAATCGCCACGGCCTCTTCCGTGCTCTTCACCTTAAACAACCCGTCCTCCATATCTTTATCCTCAAGAGACACTCCAGCGCATATTAGCACAACCCGCTCTATCCTCTCCTTAAACTGCGCCGCCATAGAGTATGCCACGAATCCGCCATAGCTGATCCCTGCGACGGCCATGGTTCGAACGCCGTGAGCTTCCATCACCGCCATCACGCAACTCGCCTGGAAAGACTCTGATCTCTCGGACCGAGTCGTGCACGAGTCGCCGAAGAAGAGTAGATCCGGTACGTAGACGTTGAACCGGGGAACAAACCGGTCGATGAACCGATCCCATTGCCACATGGCATTAGCGCCAATCCCGTGTAGAAGCACGAGCGTGGGCTTGGTGTTGACATGAGTTCGTGGGATCCAGCAGTGCATCACGGTTCCGTCTCCAATATCGGAGGTTGATGATCGGAGACCGGAGTAAGAGAAACTGTACTCGTAGCATTTGTTCCGACAAGTCACGAAGCTGAAACAACTCGCCATTTTTAAGTTGAGTTGCAGATAAAACTTAGATGAAAAAGGTCTTTTATACAATAAGAGTCAGTGCTGACGTGGCTTCTTCTCATTGGCGAATTACTAAGTTTTTTTTAGTTTTGTCATCAAAAATGTTTTTTTTTCAAATACAGTATTTAAATGGGTTTTTTTCAAAAAAAAAATTCAATCTTAGACTAGGAAATTATGATGTATATAAATATGTAATAATGTGTATGTATGAGAAAAAAATACTCTAAAAAGGTGATGTATATAAATACTGTATGTGTCTAGATGAGAATTAAAATTACTCTCATTGGCTCATTGGTCTAGTGCACGTCTGTGAAACATTATAGCTTTTTGTTAATTAAAAATTACAAAGGGCGATTAACTTATTGGAAAGCAGAAGAAAAGTCGACTGATCCATTTTGCTAACCTATCGCAATTAGTTAATAGTTTCGATGTTCTATTAATAAACAAAAATCATTGAAAAAGTACTATTTGTTTAATTAAGATTGAAATTTTGAAAGGGAAAGGAGCGTATCTGGCCGCATATGCTTTTGAAAAGTTATTTAAAAAAGTAATTGTGTTTTTTTTCAACTTATTAAAATGTTTTAGCACACAAAACCTTAGGCTTTAGCTAGGTTAGTTGGAAAGCAAAAACTTTAAGTTAAAATCTTACAATAATAGTTTTCTTGTTAAAGAAATTTTGGCTGATACCACTTTTTAGTGATCATTTTTCAAAACTATCACTACTTTAAAATCTTTACAAAATATTATCAAAACTAGATGATTTATCTAGAAGGTGAGTTTGCAAAATATCCAGTTTTTGAAACATAATTAAAAAAATAGCCAGTTTACTATTCAAAATTTGCCAAACCCCCACTTTTTACTATAACACTAATACATTTGTTGTCTATTACTCCATCCGTCTCTTTCATATTAAATGTTCATTTTAGATTTAAAACTTTGTTTCAAAATAAGTGTCGTTTTATATTTTCAATATAAATGTTTGGTAAGATTTTCAATTCTATCCCTGCTATTTTAACGTATTAACCAATCAATTAACTTGTGTCCGCCGTACTTGGCTACTCTTTCGCTCACCTTCTCAGACCTAGGCTCGGGTTTGTGGATTACGAAGAAAAAGCTTAACACTGACAGTTGTAGTGAAATGGTCTTGTTTGAGAGAAAAAAGAAAGGGTCTTGTTTGATTCAATACTTGAATGTTGATTAATGTTTGTGTGTTTAACTCCTTGTCTGTCTTGGTTTAGCAATTTGCTTCACATGGCTTGGTTGATGAGCACGTAAAAGCTATTGGTGATGTTCACATCGATGATCATTATTAAACTAATGAAGATATAGCTTTTGCCATTGGAACAGTAAGTCTTGTCATCTTCTTTTCCATGTTTACCACTTTCAGCCATATTCTCGGCTCTTTTTAAACCTCTGAGCAACTTGTAATCAAATCTCTGGGTAATTTTTTAATTTTCTAGACTCTACTAAAGACCTTTCGTGAGCGTAAAGGGATCAACCTTCTTTGTTTTTTTGATGAGAGATTAATTGTTTGGGATGTGAAGAATGTAATATCATTAGAAAACGCATTTGAGGTGTGATGGTTTATGGGATTTGCAGTTCAAAATGAGTCTTGTCGCGGTCATGAGAGCTGAGCCGATGATTAGTTTTGAATAATGAAGCTGATGATTAACTTTGTAAAATATAGTCTGAATTAGGATGAAACTTCTCACAGAGTCGATAAAAAGTTTAATCGACAACGCAAGTTTTTTTTTTTTTTTGTGTGATAAATTGTGAATATATATTACCAAAAAGGAAAGGGTTATATATAAATTGAAACTCGATTTACAAAAGGTAGATGGGTTAGAACCACTAAGACAAAAGTCTCCCACACCCTTTCGAATAGCGACGAGCAAGGAGGGTATCTCGAATACTCCTATCAATCTGGGCAAGTTGGTTTAGAGGTACCTAGGTTTGCTGGGTTTGGAGCTCAAAACCAGTTGAATAAAATTGATTGATAAAAGGAAATTTCCAGAGAAACTACGATAAATGTATGGAGTTTATGGTCTAGAGAATGAAACTCATCGGGCCTATTACTAATGTGCATCAGTGCATGTCATGTGAAACACTCGATTTTCTGGAAGACTCTTGCTTTTATGAAACCTTATAAAAAAAACTACAAACTCTTATCAAATTCATATAATGTTTTATAAAAAATTTCATTGTTTTATAAAGTTTAAAGAAACATTTATATAAACCCTTATAAAAACTATAGAAATAGATCTTTATAAATCCTCATGAACCCTTTTTATGGTTTTTTAAACATCTATATAAATCCTTTTACATGGTTATTATTAGAGTATAGACTTCGTATATAGTTGTTGTATACTTGTACATAATACCATATAAGAATTGTATATAATACCGTATAGAGTGTTAGTTAGGTTGTTAGGTTAGTTACAACTTTATACTTGTATACTCTTTTTCACTAATTAATGAAGAATACATTTTAATTGTTTCCTTTCTTAATATGGTATCAGAGCAAAAATAGGAAATTTTCACCATTATCGAGTGTTCTTCATCTTCATCATTTGAGCTGCGATTAATCTCAATATGAATGCTTCAATCCGAGAATTGGTGCTCGATTTCGCGGTTCATCTGATTCTTTTGCTTATTGAGTTGATTTCTACTTTTCTGTTTTTATTTTTATTTTTCAATTTCTTGATTGTTGACCTCAAATCGTTGTTCTCTTCCTAGCGACGTGATTTTTCTTCAATTCATACTCCAAAATGGAGAATACAACTCGTCAAGCAGCTCCAAGATCTGATTATAGTAATCAATCTACAGATCAATATGAGAATCCATACTTTTTACACGGCACTGACCACGCCGGATTGATACTCGTCTCCAATCAATTAAGCTCAGGTTCTAACTTCCACTCATGACGTTGTTCTATTCGAATGGCTCTCAATGTCAGAAACAAACTTGGCTTCATTGATGGTACGATTCCTAAACCTCCTGCTAATCATCGTGATGCTGGATCTTGGTCTAGATGCAATGATATGGTTGCAACTTGGCTTATGAACTCTGTTTCCAAGAAGATAGGTCAGAGTCTTTTATTCATGTCTACTGCTGAGGCAATATGGAAAAATCTCTTGTCTAGGTTTAAGAAAGATGATGCACCTAGAGTTTATGAAATTGAACAGAGATTAAGTTATATTCAGCAAAGGCATTAATGGATGTTAGTACTTACTACACAGAACTAGTAACTCTTTGGGAAGAATACAAGAATTATGTGGAATTGCCTCAGTGTACTTGTGGAAAATGTGAATGCAATGCTGTAGAATGTTGGGAGAAATTACAGCAAAAAAGTAGAGTAACAAAAGTTCTGATGGGGTTGAATGAAGTATATGAACGAATAAGACGTCATATCTTGATTTTGAAGCCTATTCCTAGCATAGAAGATGTGTTTAACATGGTAGCAGAAGATGAGCGCCATAAATCAATTAGGCCATCTGCAAAGCTGGAAAATGTTGTGTTTCAGAACTCTGGACCAAGTGGTTTATCTGGTTACTATAACAGTTCCCAAGAGGTATATGAAAATAGTAATTTCAACGAAATTTCTGATAATGCTGCCTATGCTGTTGCTTACAACAATTTCAAGCTTCAACAGAAAGCTGTTTGCACTCATTGTGGACGCATTGGTCACACTGTACAGAAATGTTACAAACTTCATGGATATCCTCCTGATACACACCTCAGGAGTCACACCAAAGGAGAGCAGCACAAGGCAGCAAAGGTTGAAGCTAAAAGCTGAAGATGAGATTGGAGTCACACCAATTCTTCTTCAATGGTGTTGTTCTTCCTCAAAAGAGATGCTCGTCTTGAAGGAAAACAAATGGATCGATGTGAGACAACACAAGATGCGGAAGTCTTATGATAAACACGTGGGTTCTCAGGCTTGAGAGTACAAATACTCGATCAAAACAAGAGAAGAACGAAGAGAAGCGGCTGCTGCCTTTTTAAGAGAATAGACTCAATTTTCTTTAGGTTAAAACTTGCTTAATGATACAATGAGCGACCTGGGGGTTTTTATAACATAACCTTAGGTGAAAACGACACAAATAAAGCAGAACAGCAAGTAGTTTCAAGAGAAACAACAAGACTTGCAAGAAAAAGGAAATAACTCAAAAAAAAAGGAAAGTTTGGAGTAACATGGGATCCTCTTTATTTTCGTGCATGTCTCTTGATACTGAAGTATTCTTGGGCTTGTGGAGGATGAATTTAGACTGAGAACAAGCCCTGAAATGCATACTAAGGGTGTTGCCTCGTTAAAAACCTTTCTTAGAAAAATCCAGTGGGAAAACTGAAGATAAGGAAAAAGAGTACAATTTCTTAGCACGACTTTGTGTGTCTTCAATATATGAGGACAGTGAAGACACTAGATGCATGTGTCTTGCTGTTGAGGAGAGGCTCTAGTATCGTCGAGACTCTCCCGGGTTCCACACATATGATTGTAGCATTCCGAATCCGGCAACTTCCAAATGAGACAAGTGTAGAATCTGTCGTGTTGGAAAAATCATAACTTTTGATCCAGAGCAGCTATTGACCTGATTCCAACTTTCACGACTTCGTCTTTGAGTCAAGATTCTATAACAGGTTTCTTCATCAGTTAGTTCTTCCTAGTTTAGCCGGAATCCTCCTTTATAGCATTGAGTGGGGAACGCCATGTATTTGATTCCAAGGTGGATCTCCACCAACATCTCTTATTTTGCCTTTTATTTCTCCCTTATGTTCTCCTTGGATTTGGGATTGTTGGTGTGGATCAGAAGGTTCCTCTTTGATTTTTAAAGTCATGGTGATTAAAGGTTCATCGTTACCTGCATAGGTATACAACAAGTCAGAACCACATACGTTAAATGAGTTTACGTACTTACCTCGCATATGGATGTGGTTAGGATTAGCATGGTGATTTTCTCTCAGTTTTGTTGTGGCATGTCTATCCGGTGTCTCCTTTTTAATCTGATTAATGTCGTCAACATAATCATCCTTTTGGGCAGTAGCCTCGTTCAACATTAGTTTTGTTATGGCCATAAGATGTTCATCTGGTGGTTCTTCTTTGATCTGAACAGGGTCATCATCACCTTTCATCATCTCTTGCAGCAAATCCGTTCAGCCTTGGTGTCATTTCTCCATGGTCTTTGTTTTGGTTCGGAAACTTTTCTTTCATCAAAGCTTCTTCTTGATCTGTGATGGTCTCCTTAGCACCTAAAATTTTCTCAACGCCTTTGACACTAGACAAGTGTGTTAAAACAGTCATTCAAGCACTGAAATCAGGTAGATAAATTTTAGTTTGATTCTTATCATTAGTAGGTGAAATAACTTCTTCTTTTAGGCTTAAAACAATTTCTTGTATCTTTTCAGTACCTAATGTTTCTTTTTCCTTATTGGACATGTGTATTTGCAACAATGGCTCAAAGTTCTCGTCCAAATTGAGAAAAGTATCTTTTGTACTTACTTGAAGAGGTTCTGTCAATGTTTTGGCAATGACTTGCGGGTCACGGCTCAGATTTTGTTGCACTAGTGTTAGTGTTGATGACGTTTCTCTTGTGGAGCATAACTTGGCGACGTGTCCTGGTTGATTGCATTTGTAACACGTTAGTTCTAAAGATTTTAAGACACAACATGTACCTTCGGGTGTGCCACCATTATCTTCATGATCACTTCTTTGTTTTCAGACTATATCCTGGAGCGGTTGTAATTCTTCTAAAGCTTTTGGCTCATCCTTTGTTGAGTCCAACTCATCTTTGGTACCTAGACCTGTCTCAACAACCTTTGGGCAAGACGAGCGCTTAATCATAGAAATTAGGTGTTCAAAAGATTTATTTAACTCATCCATTTCTTCTTTGAAAGTTAAGTACATTTTCAGCTTTAACCCATTCTCACTACCGTTTGTTGTTGTTTGACAAATGGGCGTTGTAGGGTTGTTGCTACTTATTTGGTTTGGTTACAGCAGCTCCTGTGGTGAATATCTCTTACACATTACCCATTTTAGTTCCTCCCACGTTCTGATTTTCGGCTCAGGTAATGCCATCAATTATACTCATCATAATCCCACCACTTTAATGCTTCTCCCCTGAGTTGTCCAAAGGCAATTGACAGCTTCTCCTCATGGGGTGTTCTGTAGTACCAGAAGTACTTATGCATGTTGGTTTCCCATTGTAGATATTTCAATCCTGAAAACAAAAAGAATACAGGTCCAAAAAACTTAGATCCATTGTTGTAATATAATCTGGTTTTGGATTTGTAAGTTGGATGAAAGATAGCCCTTGGTGAAGGGTTCCATGAAGTCCATGGTTTTGGATATCTTGGCATAGTGTGATCCAGGTCTGGAGGCTCTCCATGAGATAGGTAACCACGTCTACCACGTCTACCAAATTCACAAAATTGAGACTCATTATCTGATTCACTTTCAAGTTAATAAGTGAACGGAGTTTCAGATTTATGTGGGATTTGATAGGTGAGGCTCCATGTATGGTCAGGTGGCTCATGTTCAAGCTCTTCGTCACGTCCAAGATCATCTCCAGAACTGATGTTAGAATCAGTTTCGTCACTCCATGTTTCAGGATCACAATTATCTTCTCTTTCCCAAGAGTAATGGCTTGCTTCTCCACGCCATGACTCCTCCTCTTAAAAATCACTTTCAGGTTCGAATTCTTCTTCTTCCCAATCAACTTTTGATGTGTTGTAATCACTCATATCTCCTTCAGACTCCATAAATTTTGTTACAAGTTGTAACTCACAAAAACAGAATTGAAATTCGCTTAGTTTTGTGGAAGTGAGACGTCTGTCACAAGTAATAATTATAATCCAAAAATTGCAATAAACAATCAACATAAATAACTCATCACTACTTCAGCTCAGACATTTAACAATCTCTACTTCTTATATATAAGGTGGTCGAATTTCAGCTCTAATCAATATGGAAATCAACTCTTAAAGAAAAAGGAAATTCAGATAAAACAGAAAAGAAAATTTCACTTAATTCTCCTAAAACCCTAATTTCCAAATTTTGTCTTCTCCTTTAGCAACATAGCAGCCACGAAATTCAAGCTTTTAAACACCTTAATAAGCAGTTCTAAACTCAGCCAATTCGTTCAAGCAAAACAAAAACAAGCAGCTCAATCAAACAGCACACAATCGATTTCAAGCAAACAGAAACTGTAACTTAACAATTCTGAAACAAACAATCAGTTTTTCTTCTTCTAACAACCTAAAACTGAAGTTCTGCAAACTCAGATAAATTATTCAAACAAGCAGACACAACAAGTTTATCAAACAGAAGCTAACAAACGATTAAAAAGGTGAAACACTCTTATGAAACCGATTTTTTTAAACTTCAGCCTAAACGATGATATCTTCTTCTTTTTCTAGATTTTCTTTTAATAAAACAAATAACTAACAACTCAAAAATATAAGCAATCAAACGATTCAAACAAAAGAAAAGCAACAAATTTTTATTTTGGGTTTTGATTAATAAAACAAAAACAGCAAAACAGAAAATTAAAGGGATAAAGATTGGATGAATACAACCTGATGGATAGAAGCTTTTAGCTCTGTTACCAAAATGATACATGCCTCAGGAGTCACACCAAAGGATAGCAGCACAAGGCAGCAAAGGTTGAAACTGAAAGTTGAAGATGAGATTGGAGTCACACCAAGTCTTCTTCAACGGTGTTGTTCTTCTTCAAAAGAGATGCTCGCCTTGAAGGAAAACGAATGGATCGATGTGAGACCACACAAGATGCGGAAGTATTGTGATAAACATGTGGGTTCTCAAGCTTGAGAGTACAAATACTCGATCAAAACAAGAGAAGAACGAAGGGAAGCGGCTGCTGCCTTTCTAAGAGAATAAACTCAATCTTCTTTAGGTTAAAACTTGCTTAATGATACAATGAGCGACCTGGGGGGTTTTATAACATAACCCTAGGTGAAAAACGACACAAATAAAGCACAACAGCAAGTAGTTTCAAGAGAAACAATAAGACTTGTAAGAAAAAGGAAATAACTAAAAAAAAAAGGAAAGTTTGGAGCAACATGGGATCCTCTTTATTTTTATGCATGTCTCTTGATACTGAAGTATTCTTGGGCTTGTGGAGGATGTATTTAGACTGAGAACAAGCCCTGAAATGCGCACTAAGGGTGTTGCCTCGTTAAAACCTTTCTCAGAAAAATCCAGTGGAAAAACTGAAGATAAGGAAAAAGAGTACAATTCCTTAGCACGTCTTTGTGTGTCTTCACTATATGAGGACAGTGAAGACACTAGATGCACGTGTCTTGCTGTTGAGGAGAGGTTCTAGTATCGTCGAGACTCTCCCGGGTTCCAAACATATGATTGTAGCATTCCGAATCCGGCAACTTCTAAATGAGGCAAGTGTAGAATCTGTCGTCTTGGAAAAATCATAACTTTTGATCCAGAGCAGCTGTTGACCTGATTCTAACTCTCACGGCTTCGTTTTGAGTCAAGATTCCAGAACAGGTTTTCTCATCAGTTGATGAGTGTACAGTGGTCTAAATCCAGCAGATTCTGGTCTGTTTGTCTTGTATAAGCCATAAATTCTTCGTTTGAGCTGCGTTTGTGTTGATTCCACTTCGAGGTGCTCCTTAGATGAGCTGAGAGCATAGTCCAGGCAATTGGTGGTGATGCTTCAGAAGCTAGGGCTGCATCACCTCCAGGGCACAAACTAGCACAAAAGTCTAATCCTGCTGCTCGTTGTCAATATCAAGCAGGATCAAGACCTCAATTTCCACAACAGTCTCAGTTTCAACAACCACAGAAGACTAATGCATTGGCAAATGCTGTTACTGGAGGTAGTAACATGAATCTAGACCTTAGTAGGTTCAGTTAGGATCAAATTCAGTCTCTGATTCAGCAACTCAGTGCACATGTTCGAGTTCCAGAGCAGACGTCTCCTTTCCCATCTGGTTCTATTACTGAAAATGGTGTCATGGCTGCTATATCTACATCGGGTACTGTTTCAATTGATTTTCCTTCTTCTAACCTCAAATTTACAAACCAAATTTACACCTTTCAGCATCACTGTTTGTCCTCTCTCTATTCTATTTTACCTCATGATACTTGGATAGTTGACAGTGGAGCCACTAGTCATGTATGTTCTGACTTAACATTGTTTCGTGAGATTTTTTCTGTTTCAGGGGTCATAGTTTTCTTACCTAATGGCACTAGAGAACCTATTACACACACAGGCACAGTGCATGTCTATGAGCATCTCATTTTATATGATGTTTTGTATATTTCTACTTTCAAGTTCAATTTGATAAGTGTTAGTGCATTGTTAAAAACTAACCAATGTTCTGCTCATTTCTATGATAATTCTTGTTATATTCAGGACCATATTCAGGACTTGATGATTGGTAGAGGCACACTCAAACATAATCTTTACATCTTAGAGACTGACGCAAGTTCACCCTCTATCAATCTCTGTGGATCCTTAACAGTGGATGGCAATCTCTGGCATCAACGCTTAGGACATCCATCTTCTGTCAAGTTATAATACATTCCTTGTATTCCTAAAAGTAGTATCCCTTCTCATTCCCATTGTGAAATATGTCCATTAGCTAAACAAATTACCTTTTGTTTCAAATAATAATTTGGCTCCATTACCATTATATCTTGTTCATCTAGATGTATGGGAACCCTTTTCTGTAGAATCAGTAGAAGGCTATAGATATTTTCTTAGCATTCTCGACGATTGTACTAGAGTAACATGGATTTACATGCTGAGAAATAAAAGTGAAGTTGCTATTGTATTTCCAGCTTTCATTCAAGATGTTCAAACTCAGTTTCAATCAAAGATTAAAGTGATTAGGACTGACAATGCACCTGAACTAGCTTTCACTGAAATAATTCAAAAACATGGCAAAATACATAATTTCTCTTGTGCTTATACACCACAACAAAACTCTGTTGTGGAAAGAAAACACCAACACATTCTTAATGTTGCTAGATCATTACTTTTCAGTCAAAAATACCATTGGTATATTGGAGTGATTGTGTTCAAACTACAGTTTTCCTTATCAATAGAATTCCATCTTTTCTTTTAAACAATCTGTCTCCTTATGAAGTATTGTTTAAGAAAAAACCTGATTACTCTTTCCTAAAATTTTTTGGTTGTTTGTGTTATGTTTCTACATTGCCTAAAGATATAAATAAATTTTTACCAAGAGCTTTACCGTGTGTCTTCTTAGGATATCCACCTGGATATAAAGGATATAAGGTGTTAGATTTCGATACTAATGTTGTGTCTATTTCTAGAAACATTGTTTTCCATGAGAGTGGTTTCCCTTTTAAAGACATTGTTAGTAATTCACAGTGTGATTCTGTTTTCTGCAAATCTATAATGCCTTCAGTAACACCGTTAGCTCTTGATTTTTTGATTTGTGCACCATCATATAATTCACTAATCATTCATGAGCATGAATATGATTTGCCTACACTTGCATCTCAAAATATCATATAATCTTTACCACTCTCTAGTGTCACATCTTTATCGATGGAAATTGTGTCTACTGATGTGGAAGAAGTTCCAGTTGACAATGCTAGGCCAAAACGTCAAACAAAGACTCAAGGTTATCTATCTGACTATCACTGCAATCTTACACAAATTTATAATCCTTCTTTTCAACCTTCTCATGTACTCTATCCACTCTCTTCTGTTCTCACATATGCTAATCTGAAACCATCCTATCAGTCTTTTGTTCTCTCTTGCTCAACTGAATCAGAACCTAAGAATTTTAAGCAAGCCATGACAAATCCTTTATGGAACCAAGCAATGGATGTGGAGCTTTCTTCTATTGAGCAAAATAGAACATGGAGTATAGAGTCACAACCACTTGGTAAGAATGTGATTGGTTGTAAATGGGTTTACACCATCAAATACAATCCTGATGGATTTATTGAAATGTATAAAGCTAGACTGGTAGCTAAAGGTTATACACAGCAAGAAGAAATTGATTATATTGATACTTTCTCTCCTGTAGCAAAGTTGACTAGTGTGAAATTAATTCTGAGCTTAGCTTCTGCTTATGGTTGGAGTTTTGACACAGATGGATGTTACTACTGCCTTCCTATACGGTGAATTAAATGAAGAGATATTCATGAGTCTACCTGAGGGATATACACCTGCTAAGAATGTGACACTGCCTCCTAATTTGGTTTGTCGCTTACATAAGTCTTTGTATGGCTTAGAGCAGGCATCAAGACAATGGTATCACTGTTTTTCAAGAGTCGTGATCCAAGCTGGCTTTCAACAATCTCAGGCAGACAACACCTTATTTGTAAAACATACATAGTCTTCATTTATTGCCTTGTTAGTATATGTAGATGATATACTAATTGTTTCAAACTATGATGAAAAATTAGAAGTTTTGAAGACTACTCTTCATAAGGCTTTCAAAATGAAAGATTTAGGTGCTCCAAAGTTCTTCTTAGGATTGGAAATTGCTAGAAATACAACAGGCATCTCAGTTTGTCAGAGAAAGTATGCTCTAGACATCCTTGGTGACACGAGTATGTTAGCTTCTCAATCCTCCCCTGTTCCAATGGATCCTAATCTGAAACTTAGTAATGATATAGGAACCTTACTTGAGAATGCTACTACCTATAGAGAATTGATATGGCGTCTGCTTTATCTCACCATTACACGGCCTGACATCACATATGTTGTTAACACTTTGAGTCAGTTCTTATCTTCACCACCAGATGTTCTTCTGCAAGCTGTTCATCGTGTGTTGAGATACCTGAAATCTAATCCTAGATAAGGTCTTTTTTACGCTACAAATATAGAGTTGTGTCTCAATGCCTTTGCTGATGCAGATTGGGCTACTTGTCCAGACACACGATGTTCCATCACAGGTTTTTGTGTCTATCTTGGTACATCTTTGATTTCATGGAAGTGCAAGAAACAACAAACTATTAGTAGGAGTAGCACTGAAGCAGAATATCGTAGCATGGCTTTAGCTACTTGTGAATTGTTATGGCTGCAACAGCTTCTCACTGATTTGAAGATCAAAGTCACCTCTTCAGCCAAGCTCTATTGTGACAACAAGTCTGCTATTCACATTGCTACCAATCCAGTCTTCTATGAAAGAACAAAACACATCGAGATTGATTGTCACACAGTTAGGGATCAGCTCAAGATTGGATTTCTGAAGCTCTTTCATGTTTCTAGTTCTAATCAACACGCTGATATCCTCACCAAGCCACTTCATCCGGGTCCATTTTTTTCTATACTCGATCGAATGTCTACTTCTAGCATTTTCCTTTCACTTCATTCTACCAATTTCACTTCAAAAGCTTGATAGGGGTGTATTAAAGTATAGACTTCATATCTAGTCGTTGTGTACTTGTACATAATACCATATAAGAATTGTATATAATACCGTATAGAGTGTTAGTGAAAAGACCCACCCCGATGTGCAGAAAGGAAAAAAGCAATTAATTATTTTTTTTTTTTTTTTTTTTTTAAGGATCGATCGATCCTCCGCTTGATCGATCGATCTTCAACACCAAAAAGGACCCGGAGGAAAAATCAAAGAAAAGCGGATCGATCGATCACCCGTGGACCGATCGATCTTCATACCCTAAAATGATCCGGAAATTTTTATGTCAAAAACGGATCGATCGATCATACCTTGATCGGTCGATCTCTTAACCTCCACCAAAATTACCCAAAAACGGATCGATCGATCATACCTTGATCGGTCGATCTCTTAACCTCCACCAAAAATAACCCGGTCGTTCTGGCCAAAATAACCCGCCGGGATCGATCGATCTCTCCCCGAGATCGGTCGATCCTAACCCCTAAAAACTGGCCAGAAATCTTCTGCTTCGAAAACAACCTACAGGATCGATCGATCCTACTTGGATCGATCGATCTCTCCCTTGTCCTGCGCCCAAAACAACTTCACTCAAGCAACACACAATAACATCCAACCATAACCATGACATTACTTAAGCATTCAAAACGACCTTAACATACCCAATGCATCATAACAAATCTAATACATTAGCAACCTAAACACACGAGTTTATAACAACACCAAAGATGCAAAAAGGGAACCCGTTATGCCTAGATCATCCGTCTTCCTTCTCGGCCTCGGTTCCACGAGCTCCGCTACTTAAGACTTCTCCTTACCTGCACCAAAAGAGGCACGTAAGCATTGATAATGCTTAGTGAGGCGGTCCTCCCGTCTCCACCACAACACGAACATACAATTACCAAACTTACCGCAATCAACATGCAATACAAACAATCAAACCATAACATGATAGAGCTCTACCGTCACACATACAACACACAGCTTAGACTAGCCATAAATCACATCCATATGGTCAAGCCCTACATCACACATCCACGGTTTGTACAAGAATACTTTGACGATTTCTAAGCTTTAAGCTTACTTCTTCTTGGCTCTTACTCAACTCAACACCAAGATATCACCAAAATACCTAAAAAATGGTCACCAAAACACTTCTCAAAGGGTGATAACAAGTAATCAAACTCGGATTACTCAAACCCCCAAATCGGATTCTTCTTCTCAAAAATAGGGCCTCTTTTAACCGATCATAACTTTTACTCTAGCTCAAATTTTAGAAATTCCTTCGGTGAACTTCAAGATAAAACTCTCAAAAACCTATATACCAAATTGCAGCTCAAAAGAACGAGAATTGAGTGTCTAAACACTCACTCTACTCAACCCCGACGAAACTGTTCTGTTTGGAGCGGTTTTGGGAGAAAAATCATATCTCTCAAACCAATCGACATAATCCTACGAAATTTGGTAGATAACTAGGCAAGAGATTGAAGAACTTACCCACAATATCTCAGCTCAATCCGTGCCCTTTTGTTACCCCGATCGAAGCTCACAATCCAACTCAAAAACTCTGCTTTTCTCAAGCTCTTCTCTCTTCTCTTCTTCTCCTTCTTCCCTCTTCTTCTCTAGCTCTCTCTCTCTCTCTCTCTCTTCTTCTCTCTTCTTCTCTCTCTAATTCTAGATATTTCTTGTTCAAAAGAAGAAATGAGAAGAAGAGTGTAGAAATCTTAAGAAGGAGAGGCATATACATGTATGTATATGCTTGTTGGTTTAATCAAAATTAAACCAAACCAAACCAAATCCACTAAACCGCAACGATTAATTCTCCACTTGATTCCTCCCGCTCGGTTTAGTGATTCCGTCTACTTTCCCAATATATTTGAGATATCTTCCCGTCCTGAAATATTTCTTTCACTCCCGTCAAACCTCGGAATTACCGCTAATTCCGCTCAAACCGAACCACTCGGGATTACATCTCACGATCAACCATTTGATCGAATCAACCCGCTCACCGCCTATAGGGCCATCAATCAAGCTCGGTATTGCTCCATACTCGGTCCAATAACACTCCCGGGAATAACATCACAAGATCCTACGTGGTCACCCAACGGCTAACTCGTCGAAATCCAATATCCCCGGATTCGAACAAGTCAAAATCCAATATCCCCGGTTTCGAACGAGTAAGTCGTCAAACGACCTAGCATATTAAAATCCAATACCACAGGACCCTAATATACTAAGTCCCCGTGAGATCCAATATCGTAGGACCCCACCCCGGACTACCGATCTAGGATATCACATAATCCTAATCAGTAAAAACCCTCTGAGATCATAAGATCTCACCCTGGGCCACCGATCTAGGATACCACATATCCTAATCAGTAAAAACCCACCCTGTTAGGATTATCAGGTAATCCTAACCAGCATCATTAGAGTCAAATATCATATAACTCTAATGACCCCTCATTGGGGTTATATCACACAACCCCAATGACCCGTCAATAGGATTAAATATCACACAATCCTATCGACCCCAACCACGTAGTAAGATCTGATGACATAAACCCAAAAATTCCGAACCAAGATGGAACAAACACTGCTCCCCACTCCGCAACACATGAAAAAACCACATCATGTGTCAAACCCGCCGATACATAAAATACCACATCATGTACTCGACATCCCTAATACATGAAATACCGCATCATGTATTAATCATTCTCAACAAGTCGATAAACATCCACATATTAGTAATTTCTCGTCAAATACAACAATCCCGAGGGTCCATTACAACAAACATCAAATACAATTACAACTCGAGAGGATGACTAAAGAACACAGATGTTACAGTTAGTTAGGTTGTTAGGTTAGTTACAACTTTATACTTGTATAAATACTCTTGTATACTCTTTTCACTAATTAATGAAAAATACACTTTAATTGTTTCCTTTCTTAATAGTTATATATATATATATATATATTTATAAATCATTGTAAACCCTTTTATATGGGTTAATAAACAATTATATAAATCCTTATAAAAGCTTTTATATGGTTTTATAAACATCTATATAAATCTTTGTAAAACTTTATTTATTAAAAAAAATTCTAATTTTTATAAACAGAAGAAGGTGGGAGTCAAGTGGCACAATAGTGGTCATTTCTGAAAACTCATCACATTAAGTTGCAGGTTCGGATTTCGAACTTTGTTTCCTACGGTGTTTAGGGACTATTAAAAACCACTATGATGTTGACAAAAAATAAATAAACAGAAGAAGAATACATGTTAGTTATATATCTTGGGTTAAGACCTAATCTTCTTGAGGCTTCAAAAATCCAGATTTCTTGGGATTGTGGATATAAGCGCATCACTCCTATACATGAATCTCAAATAAAATTAGTTAATCGCTGAATATATGAATCTTAAATTCAATCAGTTTATCTTATTGCAACATCTTTGGATTTGAATGTTTAAAGTTCATTTACATGAAAAATAGTATTGAATTTTCGTTGTAGCTTGGTGAAAATATATCTATAGACATGGTTTCCAGAGTTCTCTTATGTGGCAATTTGATTTGAAACATTTAGAATTTGATGAGGTCATATCTGTCTTTGGTATCTGCAGACCATGTGACGCTTAACTTTGCTAGAAGTGGTGGTCCTGGAGGCCAGAATGTGAACAAAGGTGTGACCTTTTTCTCACGCCTTTTACCGTTCGTTGCATTGCAGTTTTTGGATATTTGGATGTATCAATGCTTATAATTTACTTCATATGAACCAATTCATTTTCAGTGAATACCAAAGTTGATATGCACTTCAATGTGAAAAACACGTACTCGCTAAATGACAGGATCAAAGAGAAAATCTTACAGACGGGTTGTTTTGACTCTATTACCCCTCTACAAAACTATGAAAACGAGTTTTATCTCTATCGTGTTTTATGGAGCAAGTACAGATAATGTCCACGACGTGGACCGCGACGTCTTTGTCCACGATGTGTTTATCCATGACAACTTTGTCCATGACGCTCAACAAGCGTCTTTTTTGTCCACGTCGTCTTTACCGGCGAGATCTTTGTCAACGGATTAATTGTAAAATAATGTGATATATGACACTTTTATTTAATTGTAAAACAATGTTTTACAATGTGATGGATTAATTGTAAAACAATGTGATGTATAAAAAGTGTATATACCAATGTGATGTATGGAAAGTGTAAAACAATGTTTTTTTAAAGAGTATGTGAACACGGAGTTAGAACAAGGAAGGTGTTTCTCGAATCAGCTAAGCAGAAGGAAAGAAGCTAAGAAGATAATGATGGATCGAAAGAAACTAAGTTTTTGGTTGCTTCATTCATAAATCCTGCCACAGTCTACGTACATCACATAATCCATTAAAACTTCTCTCAAGAAAAACACATAAAAAAACCTCAAAACAAAAGGCATCTATACATCACAAGAAGAATCAATCGGCCGGTGTAACTAAGAAACTAAGTAAATGTAAGTGTTTTAGATGTCTTCAATGTCCACAAAATCACTAAGTATGTCCATTGCGTGGACGAGAATGACTAACCCAACAATTCTATGTCCACCGCGTGGGCGCCTATGTAATCCGCATGGAAGCCTATGTCCACCGCGTGGACTACTACTATGACCACCCTGTGGACTACTACTATGACCACTGCGTGGACTACTATGTCCACCGTGTAGACTATATGTGCAGCTCATTGACAACTATGTCCACCGCGTGGACTACATCAAAGTCCACGACTCTTATGTCCACATAGCATAACAGCACGCAACAACCAATTCACAACCAATTCAGAAAAAGTTATCATCATCAACAAATTCTAGTGAACAAGAACTCAAGTAATTCAAAAAAATTGTGAATATCTTTAGCAGGATTCAAATAAATGTTAGACACATCTTTAATTCCTAGTTCTATTTACAACGCAACTAATCAAAAACATGATCGTCCAAACAATTATCAGTGGAGATTTATGAGAAGTGGATCCCAAAGGAAAGCTATTAGTGCGCGCTGGTACTGCAGGACTTATGCTCTGATCAAAGCCATCGTTTATCGATAAAGCTGAAGATCATACATCATCATCCAAAGCCAAAGTTTGTAATTACTTAGCTTTCTCTATAATTTTCCTCACATCCCACACTATCAATAAATCCTGAAGCCAAAACTCTCTTCCAAACAAAACTCATACCCAACGAAGCCCAAAGTACTGAGGTTCAACTCCGAGTTCAACCAAATGGCTATGCAGCGACGAATCAACGAACGATAAAAGATGGTAAAACGTAGTGCACGCTTCAAGAACAGGAGGTAAACCCGTGTGGGATCCGCTAGCTGGAGAGTAAGTGAAAAATCCAGCCATTGCAACACAACCATGAGCTCCATTCATTAGAGCATCAAACATGCAGTAAGCATCAGGCTCCATGAACTTCTCTGATAAGACAATCCCGAGTTCAACTTCGGCTCCATAAGCATCATTTAACCTCATAATAGACTGGATTTCGGGATCAAGCTCATCCAAACGCTTTATTTTCTTGAAATAAAAAGGAACCCAACAAGCATCACTTAACCTCACAAGGAGAAGGAACCCAACAAAAAAGGAAAAATTGAAAGAGGAAATCGGAAACCCTAAATCGATGGAAGGGGAAAGAGATTGGTGTCAAAAAAAAGTGAAAGAAGAAGGAGAATCTAAAAGAGGTTAAATCCATGGACTAGGAACATAGAAGAGAAAGAGACAGAGATGGATCGAGAAGAACTCACCGCCTAAGTGAGAGAGAGATGGATCGAGATTGTGATTTTTTTTATCTTTCTTTCTCTCACCTAAATTCTCTCATCAAATAAGTTTCTCTCGTGAGAATCACGAACACCTTCTGAAAATAGTAACAAGCGCACAAGAGAGAAGAGGGGCATATCAGTCATTTTAGTTTAAGTGCATAGTAGATCTTATGGCATTTTATTAAAGATTAAGTGAAAATGACATTCTGTGAAATACAGTAATCTCAAAGTGGCATTTTGTTTAATTTTCTTTAAAGTGAAGATAGATTGAAATTGTCCCTTCTTGTTATTACAATTGTCATTTTTTATCAAAACTAACATTTGGTTTCAACTAAAATTTAACGTTTTTTAATTAAAAAGTTGTAAGAACAAATGCATTTGGAAAAAAGCTCCAAAAGAAGTGTAGTGGAATAACATGCGCATGAGGTAATATGCATAATGTTATTAGATTTTGTTTATTTTGGGTATTAGTAACTTACGAATGAAAGTTCTCTCTAGAGTAATAGAAAAAGCTCTCGGATCCTCATTAAATGGTGAGTGATATTTATAAAATAATAATTTTACCGGGTTTAAATACCAATACTCGAAGGATATGGTGTTACGTCTATTCACCTATCAATATCTTGTGAGAAAGGTGCAGTATTCTTTATCTAAAAAATAATATTTAGCGTTCGGTTACCTTATACGGACTGCACAATATAATTTATGAGTTATGCAGTATTTTTTATCTAAAAAAAAGAAGCAAAACTTTCAAAATTCTGCATTGCTTGGTTCAATAAATTTTACTTTCTCGTACCCTCCTATCTTTAAGATAGTGCTAAACCTTTAATTCGTGAAACTAATAAAACTTTCTAAGCTTATGTAAGGTAAATTCGCGTGCGAAAGTTTATGATTATTTTTGCTAGAATTTGACATTAGAAAACTGATCACTGAGTTCCCGGCCTCGAACCGGTATGTCTCGGGTAGGAACCGTCTCCCACAATATTTCACTAGATCACCAATCAAAATATTACACAAACGCTTGAAACGCTCTTTTAGAAACAACAGTAAAAGAACAACTCTCTAGAAAGATCCAAAAAATTCTCCTAGAAAAGACTCGTACTTCTCTCTCAGAATTTTTTCTCTCTTGACCTCTCTCTCTCTCTTTTGTTGTTTAGCCCTACATGTTGTTGGTGATACTGTTTTTTGAACCTTAGCTCTGTATTTATAGGAAACCAAAAGACCTTTGTTTCTATTTTCATAGAGCTCTAATTTTTATTTTGCTAAATGGACAATATCCATTTTTTTAGAATAAAATAGACAATTAACATAACCATGTTAATTTTCATTTTAATCTAACCTGGACAATTTATTTTGTTGAAACTATGCATAATTCCAACAAACTCCCCCTTAGGAATAATTTCATAAAATTGTAGTCCATCTATTAATCCTGGTCCATGCTGCATCTCTAGCTTATCTGACCATGCTCCATCTCTGGCCTAATAGATCACCTCTGGCCCCTGCAGCTTGTAAGCCCACAAACTTGCATGGCCTAACACTCTTTCCCACCTGGTGTCTGGCCCATCTGTCTGTCATGTCTGACTCTTCTTCCTGACCATATCTGATTCTTCTGTCTGACCCTTCTGCCTGACTCTTCTGCCTGGCCCGTCTACTTATGCCTTCTGCCAGACCCTTCTGCCTGGTCCTTCTGCCTGGCCCGTCTGCATGGCCCTTCTGCCAGACCTTTCTACCTGGCTCTGTCTGGTGCTGTCTAACCCTGTCTGGTCCTGTCTGACCCTGTTTGGTCCTGCTTCCACCCGTCGCCGCCACAACCTTCGGTAACCTTTCCCGCGAACTTTCCTGGTGACCTCGCCAGCCGCCACCACCTGTCACCGCCACCGTCTCCGGTGACTTTTCCCCGCGACCTATCCAACCCGAATTTCTCAAGTATTCTTCCTATTTTTTTCACTAATCCCATTAGTTTTAAGAACCCTTCTTCTCAAGTCTAAGTTTTATACTTAACTTTCTTGCATGTACACTCCACCTGGAACTGACCACTGCAGCTCCTCTTCAGAATCACTTGAACAAGTCCTTAAGTCACTCATGTTTCACTTCCTTGAAATAGTCTTTGATTCATCACAACTTATCTTGAATGTACAACTGATCTCGCTTTAACTCCACAGGAAGCTGACTACCACAGCTCCACAAGTAACATATCTTCTCTCATTGCTTACCATTAGATAACTGTTATCCCTTGACTGACACAGTTTCTCTGATTACTGCAAGATCCCTTTCAACAATGGGGTTACTGTAACACCCCCACCCGCAATTCCCTATACGGACGTGAGCATTACTCGACTAAAATTTTACTTGTCCAGCTAAGTACAAATTTTAATCAATTTTAACTTAACAACACAGCACAGCGGTTCAACAAATAACTTTTTTCATGCATAACGAGTTCAGCAAAAGTGAGTAAACAACTTATTCAGCTAACACAAAAAGATCTCATACTATAATTGTGTCAATTTATTCAAAAATAACAACGACAAGTCCAAAATAAATAAAACCCCGAAACCATCAAATCCACTCCAGGGTCCCTTGCCTCACGAGCTCCTCAATCAATCTTATTTTTACCTGCATCCAATTTTGGGATACGTAAGCAATCAAAATTGCCTAGTGATGCGGTCCTCTCGTCTCACTCGACCACAGTATATTACGTTAAGCATATAAACAACAAGTCAAGATTGTAACAGCATAGAATGGCTCCAAGTCATGATATTAGCATTAAGACAAGGACAACAACATGATAAGTGGCACACAAAATCAATCAAAACCATTCAAACAATCAAGACTAACAACCTATACACTCAAACGGTCCTATACATGTAACCACGGTCACACACTCACCATAGAGTTCTCCGATTTTGGCCCACAACCACTCGATTTTATGGTTCTTATGCCTTTTAAGACTAATTGTCCAAGCAGAAACACAAACTTACCAACCGATCAAATATCAGAAACGGATCAACACTTAATGAATCCCAAAAAGGCTCCCCTTACTAAACGATGAACATATCCAAGGCAATACCAACCAGATGTCACCCACCACAGCAACAACAACTCACAACAACCTTTTATGTTTTTAACAATATCCAAACAATGGATCTCCAAACCACTCGATGGATCTATGATTCTCAGCAAACAGATCTCGCAAACGGCTCTTTCTTCCTTCTCACGGCTCAAAACCATCTCAACTTCTCTCTTAGCAAAGAGCACGAGTTTTCTCTCTTTGTTTATGTCTCTAAGTGGCTGAGAGACTCAATAAAATCCTTATAAGGTTGTCCTTAGGGTTTAGGGTCCACAGGCACCTCAACACTGAGAGAAAATTCCCTGAAACTCAAGTCTCTGCAGGCCAAACCTCCCAATTCAGCCCAAGACTTATTTTTCAGCTTATGCACGACCTAAATCAGCCTCTTAGGTTGGTCCAATCTGATAGAACCACAAAAACTCGGTCCAAATTAAAAAGACTCTATCAGTTCTCAGAAATTCCCTGTACTGGTCCAATTTTGGATCCGATTGATTTCTCTCGGCCAAATCAGCTTCCAACCGACCAGACTGATTTGAATTCCAACCAAGCATGAGTTTAGGACACTCCTTGTCCAAAAAATCAACTTTTCCGTACAGTTCGTACAGTGTCCATACGGTCCGTAGTGCATCCATATCTCATCCGAACCTACGGAAATCCCACGACCGAAACTCAACGAATCCAAATTCTGCTTTGACAATTCGATTCAACACCACAAATAACTTCGATCAATACTCGGCCAGCCTAATCCACGACAAAAATATTTCTTCGGCCTTTGGCCCTGTCCTGTGTACATCCTGTACGCGAAAACATCGGCGTTTCATAACTGTCCGATAAACTGACCGAGTCGAAAAATTGGTTGCCCGAAACACGGGTGTTACAGTTACATTCGTGTTGCCCTGGCCTCTCAAGCCAAATTCTCTGTCGCGGGCCACGTTTTTCGACGTCTGCTAACAGCCTCTCTTCTCGACCTCCACCATAACTAGTCTTCTCCGACTCCGGCCGAGTGCGGTTCGCCTCCACTTTGCTACTACTCATGCGGTTTCTCCACCCAAACCGACGAGATCTCCATTAAATCCGATAGGATCTCCACCTTAAACCCGACGCTCTCTTTCCTTAACTCGAAGAGATCCGCTATGAGCAGTATCCGTATGAACAGTACCATCATGTACAGTTCCTACTGTGAACAGTATCACTGTGAATAGTACTGTCGTGAACAGTACGAGCAAAATCCTTTTCTAATTCTCTTATCAAATCCTTCTAGCACTTGCAATCAAAACCTGGATTGCTCTGATACCACTTGTAAAGTAAATTCGCGTGCGAAAGCTTATGATTGTCTTTCCTAGAATTTGACACCAGAAAATTGATCACCAAATTTCTGGCCTCGAACCGGTACATCTCGGATGTAAACCGTCTCCCACAATATTCTATTAGATCACCAATCGAAATATTACAAAAACGCTTGAAACGCTCTTTTAGAAACAGCAGTAAAAGAACAACTTTCTAGAAAGATCCAAAAAAATTTCTTAAAAAAAACTGATCTTTTTTTCTATTTCCATAAAATTTCGATTTCCATTTTGCTAAATGGATAATTTCCATTTTGCTAAATAGATAATTTTTATTTTTTAAAAAAAAAAATAGACAATTAACATAACTTTATTTACAATCTGGACATTTTTATTTCTTTTAGAATAAAATAGATAATTTTTATTTTTTTTAAATAAAATAAACAATTAACATTAACAAAATGTTAATGTATCCCGGACAATTTCCTTTTTTTTTTGTTGACACTATTGGATAATTCCAACAGCTTATGAAAATATAATAGATTAGTTTTATTTCTTGAAGAGCAAAGAAGATGTATCAAATCAGCAGTTTACAATAAAGATTATCGATTTCTTATCATTTTTTACAACAACATTTAAAATCTGGTGCAGAGCCAATACACCCTCCATCCGAGTACCCCTTGTTTTGACACGTTACCTTGCATGAATCATCTAAAAAAATTGCTGAACATGGTTGAATGCAATAATCATATCCAAATCCACTGACCACTGCATAAATACAACCAAGTTAAAGAAAAAATATATATACGCACACATATACATATAAATTGGTTTTACTAAGTTTTTTTAAAGAAGATATTCAAAAATTACTCTATAAAATGATCAAAGATAGATGAACAATAACAACATACCAGATGAGGCCAAAGCGTTGGAGTTTGAAAACGACGTTGCTAGTACTACAAGAACAAAAATCACAAAAGCTTTTGTCAGAGTCATTATTTTCTTTCTTACTGTTAATTTTGTTGTGAAAAATAAGAAGTCTCTGAAATGCTTTATTTATATGACTCTTTACTATCGATGGTTTTGAAGTAAACGGGATGAGAAAAATAGAGAATCCTACACTTGTAAAGATAGAAGATTCTCATTAAATAGACAGAAATCTTACAATAGATACATTCAATATATTATATTAAATGCAAAATTTGACTGCAGAAAATTAATGTTAGATAAGTGAATTGACAACTATATATACAGTATATGTTAATTTTTGAGTCAAATATTTGCATGCCTAATCGTCACCGATTTAATAATACAATACATATTGACAAAAGACCAAAACCGAACAAAGTGAATCAAGGTTCACCAAACTTTTGGTTGTACACTTACACATTATTCAGAAATCTCCTCGCCCCCGGTCATAACGGCAAAGAAACAAATAGAGGCTGAAGCTAAAAGAAAGAAACCCCCGGAAGACGAGCCAATGAAGAATCAGAATGGCTAAAAATAGTTCAACTCGACTCGAAAATACCTCTTTGTGGAGTTAGAGCTATTTTCCAAACCTTCTGATTCATCATTGGCTCATTTCCCAGCTTCCATCAGCTCTGATTGCCCAGGAACCGCTGACGACCCGTATATCACGGTCTGTTATTTTGGTAATAACAACCATTGGTACCTATAACAAAGTTTGTTCGCATTAAATTCTCAGAAGGCAACAACATCCAAACCTAGTGATATTTATTAAAAATAACATGGGACGACATAATAAAGAATTGACATTGATAGTATACCTTAGACTGAAACTTTTTCTCCTGCGTTGTATTGCTTTTTCTTCTCCGTGATTTCAAAGAAAGAAGTGTGGTGATCGTTATTAAAAGTTTTGATATCACTGCTCTGATACCAATTAAAAAGGTTTGATACCACTGCTCTGATACCAAATCAAAAGTTTTGATATCACTGCTCTGATACCAAATAAGAAGATTGATACCACTACTCTGATACCAATTAATAGAATTTGATACCACTGCTCTGATACCAATTCACAGGTCAAATATAAAAGAACTACGCTTCTTTTATTAAGTGTTTAGGAAAATAACTCAAAACCTAAACAAACACACTCTTATAATCTTGGGCACAACTCACCAAATGATTATTCCTTTAAAACTCTCTTACCTTATTGTCATAACTCGACAATTAACTCTCTCTTAGTTCTTAGGTGATAGGTCTTATGGAACAACTCTCCATAGACTCTACATTGTGTTTTTGTGATGATTTGGAACAATTCTCCATAGACTCTGTCAATGTACTATAATTTAGACGCATGCAATTTGTTAGATTTGACCACACTATGCTTGCCACCCCTCCCAATGAGAAATTGAAACCCGCAGAATTCTCTGGCACCGCATTAGATACATATCTAACATCTTCCTCCTCTCTCCGCAGCTATCCCATCGTCTAAAAATGTCTGACTTTTTAGGCACCGCAAGTTGTAAAGTCATGATTCGGGTGTTTTCGGAAAATTGCATGCGTTTCGTGTACACTGGCAAACCATCTGAAACTAGTATATGGGCTTCTCATATTTATTGCAGCCCATTTGCGCAGTTTAAAGGGCATGCCGATCTGAATAAAATGTACTCGGATCACCAAAAAAACGAATTCACAGTTGTCAGTTTCTAAAGCATTTAATATCTCATGGGTTTTTTTTTTTTTTTAAAAAATAAAATAAAATTACGATCACAGCTTAGTTTTTGGGGTTACCTTGTTTCGGTAGGTTAAAAGGAAGAGACATAAATCGTTCCCCGTCCTGTTGATATTTCCAGCTAGTTCGCTCAAGCGTTCACAATTCCTAAGTCATTGTATAGTTGCATGGTTTTTTAATATTCCGCTTCAATGATTAGCTACTTATGTTTGTGTTTTCTCAACAAGTTTATCCCATACGCAGAGGATAGTTTCGGGCTTTCGCCCCTTGAGAAAACGTTAGTTACCCAACTTCTCTGCGCGATGGTTAGTTTCTTAATTTCCCTCAACAATTTGGCCATTTCCTAATATTACCCTACGCTTGTTAAATGGAAATTTTATTAAGCAGAAACAACCTACAATTTTTATATATATAATTAAAAGAGAAGTATTGGAGACTATTTTTGCTGAGGTATCAAGCAACAAAACCAAAATTAATATATATAGAAAAACGCAAGAGGAAACACAGTTCAAATGTTCCCAAAAAGACCAAAACCGAACAAAGTTTGGTGAATCAAAGTTCTTGATTCACCAAAATTTTGGTTTTTCACTTATACATTATTTATAATATATTCAAAAATCTCCTCGCCAAACGTCACCGTACCTCGTCTCACTTCACCGTTGGGTAAAGATCCTCCGACAATCTCAATTCTCCAACCATAACCAAAGGCTTCGAAAGAAACATATCATGACTCGATTCCATAAGCTCTACACGTGTCTCACCTCCGACTAGTTTCCACTTAAACCCTTGCAAAAGCCTGGCTAGCATCATGGTGGTTATCGCCGTACCCAACGCCGGAGCAGCACATCCTCTCTTTCCAGTACTAAACGAGATAAACCGGAGATCATTCTCCGTCAAAGTCACTTCTGAACACTCATTGAGATGCCTTTCCGGTTTAAAGCTAAGTGGATCAGACCAAACCTTAGGGTTACGACCAAGACCGTAACGGCTAAGTAAAACTTGACTTCCTTTAGGGATGTGGTAACCTGCAACGGTCGTGTCAGAGAGTGCCACGTGTGGAAGGTTGAAGGCGGCGACGGGATGAAGACGGAAAGCTTCACGGAGAATAGCTTTGACGTAGTTAAGTTTTGGGATATCAGATTCTTGGACCAATCTTTCTTTGCCGACGACTCTATCGATCTCTTCCATAGCTTTGTGGAGGATCTCCGGTTTGTTTATCATCTCCGCCATGGCCCATTCCACGGCGTTTGATGGGTTGTCCGGCGCCGCCATTACAAGTTCCTACAAAATTAATATATAAATTATTTTTATTAGTTTAAGCAAGTTGACAAATAATAAACGATTCTTTATCTTCTATTCGCACAATATTTAAATAATTAAGTAAAATAACTATTTTAACTTTTACATATGTCTCTTAGTTAAAATAAAAACATAAATTAATGAATTTAAATGTTTTTAATCAAGGGTAATATAAGCATATTAATGTATTGAAAAGTATAAAACTCTTATATTTTGAAACAATTTTGTTTTGAATAGGACTCATGGGTCAACATGCCTTGACAAAAAAAAAAAAAAAAGAGGTTAAAACACCTAACCATCTATAATTCAAGAAAAC
Source organism: Boechera divaricarpa (assembly GCA_026770425.1). Taxonomy (NCBI): domain Eukaryota; kingdom Viridiplantae; phylum Streptophyta; class Magnoliopsida; order Brassicales; family Brassicaceae; genus Boechera; species Boechera divaricarpa. Next base: position 1,548,015 of record CM049186.1, on the reverse strand, counting down.
CTTATGTATAGCATAAAGTTTTTTTATTCCCAAACTGATAAATAATTGTTGTTTTTTATTCTTTTTATTTGTTGACAACAAAAAGGAGTTACGATCTGTTTTTTTCTTTTTTCTTTTTTCTAGATGTTATTTCTCCACATTTTCCTTCCCAAAACCCCCAATAAGTTTCTGCCACTTAAAACTCCAAAAAAAGCCAAACCTTTTTTTTGTTTTCTCCATTAATGGACTCATGAGTCAACATGAATATTTGACGTAACATGTTTCGCTCACCATATTTAACTATGATGTACTTATATTAAACATAAAATGTCCGATATTGGTGGATTGCATATTTTTTAGCAACGATACCTTTTTCCCTTGTAATGGATGATGTTTTGGCATTTTATCTGCCAAAACATGATAATTACTTTTTTTCAACAATTGTTTTTATTAAAATATAAATTTCCACTAATTCAACTCAAAGAAATGTCAAACTATTTTTTCGCCGATATTATATAATATGTAATCTTATTATATATATTTAAAGTTTAAAAAGTAATAACTGGTTGAATTTTTTAATTTGTATATACGAAACATGTGAAAAATAGATAAAAAATTAGTTACCTTAATGGTTGGTTTTATTTCATCAGCGGTAAGCAACGGGTGGCCACTTTCGTCCTTGATAGAGATGAAAATGTCTAGAAAATCTTCGATCTGAGTTCTTTTACCTTCTCTCCACATCTTAATCCTCTCGTCAATAATAGGATCGTGATATTTATCCATAATTGCACTAGCTTCTCTCATAATCTTTTCATGTCCGTTTAGATCCAATCCGGTAAGCATCGGTAGATAATCCGATATACAAAACGCAAACGTAAACCCTAACCCCTCGAACATACCATCCATATGCTCGATATCTTCCACGGTCGGTCCACCATCGGTTTCGGTTTTCTCCGAGAACGTCCTCGTCCCGAACATAAGCCTCTTGATCGCATTTCCACAGTAATGCCTCGTAACAAACCGGAGATCGACTGCTTCGGAGTTTTTAACCATGTTGTAAAGCCAAGCGGTCAAGTGATCTGTTTCCTCGGCTCTATTGTCGTGTAGCCATCGGTGTCTTGCCGGACAAACAATCTCCGTCATGATCACTTTCCTCATCTTCTTGAATTGTTCGCCGAACGGTGTGATCACGCAGGTTTTGTAGCCGTTGGAGAGGATCTTTTGAGCATAAGTGAGTGGTCTTGACGCGAAGAGAGCGTCTTGTTGCTTGAAAATCTCACGTGCGATCTTAGGACACGTAACGGAGATCACGTGAGTGTTTCCTAGACGTACACAAGCTATCTCCGTGTTAAGCTCTTTCATGAGGCTATGAATCCACCGGAAAACTGGACGGTTTTTAAGCATCGCCGGAATCATTCCAACAATTGGAAAACCGGTGGGTCCTGGTGGGAGAAGATTCAGCTTCTTGTTTCGTGAAGATGACTTTATTTTCTTCAGTATCATCAAGAGGGAAATGGCCACAAGGGCTTGAAGTGTTGTGAGGAGATACATGTTACTAAACGACGATCCGGGACCTGACTTGATCGTGAGATCCGAAGAGTTTGAAGCTAAAGTATCCATTTAATATGCGTGTTTGTAAGGATGAAGGAGAAGAAGTAACTATTAATATGTGTTTTGCATGGATCCTTCTTTCACCTTCTTATTTATAATGTCACATAAACACAGGTAGGTGCATGTTAAATGACGATAATACCCCTTTTGTTGCGGGGAGGAAGCAATGAGGAAGGTATTAGCTAGAGTTGGACCGACTTGGTCTCTAGTGATGAGTGTCACCATATTGATTTTTGTAGGGCTAACATTCATAAAAATGTAATACTATTATAATAATTTATTCATACTTTTAAAATGATTTTGTTGGTGACCTGCCAAAAATCCTCGTGTTACATATGCACTCTAATCTAACAAAACATTTATTAAGAAAAAAAAAACGGTGGTTTCTCTCTACATGCATTTTCTTAGATATAAATATATAATAATCCAGTTTTAAAAATTTGAGATTCAAAATTTGCTTTTGATAACGAGACCATATTAGCTTAATTATAATGGGCTTATGTTTGTATTGTCACAACGTCACCGTCCAAATTCTAACTCATATAATACATGTTTATTTCTTTTAGGAAATTACCTATTCGTAATTAATAGTTACCAGGGATTCACAAAAGCATAAATCATCATTTTTAAACACAAAACTATACTTATATCTAACAGAATCAGATTAGTATTTTTAACTAAGTGAACTAACATTTTATATATATATATATATATATATATATAATTTGATTATCTATTATGTTGGTAGGTCGTTTGATATATCCCCATAAATTATTTGTCTGTAGTATCTCAATCATTATCAACATCCAAAGATGTCTTCTGGAGAACAACATTAATAAATGTCTGTTCAGCTTTTTTGTAATTATAGACAAGAGTTTCCTATGTGTCGATTAGTTTTTCCGTGGTGTGAACTATAAAAATGAACAAATGTATGAAAATAGCTTATCAATGTAATTCGAAATTATATGACATTAGAGGTGTCAGATACTTTTAAATATATGTCGGATTTTTATAGTTGAGTAATTTTTCTAATGTCTATTTTGGTATATTAATTTGAAACCGATGTTACATAAAAGCTATACAAAATCATTAAAGTTAAAAATAGTTACATTGATGTATAAAAAACTATAGAATGAAAGAAACGAAATTACATACAAGCTTATCGAGAAGTCTTGCTCGCTAAGTTATTATTTCATATGTTATTAATATTATTATTTTAATTCGTAATCAATCTCAATCTAATGCGATTTTCATTTTTTGACTACCATCTTCTTGAGTTTTAGTCTACGTATCTCAAAAAGTTGAAATAATTAAATAAATTGGTTACCAGTGAAAGATATTGGTATAGCTTACCTGCCAAAATGCCTCATGGAATTGATGTTTGGTGGTTGGAGAAGGAAGTTACTAACCATGGTCCCATGCCAATGTCAATTGTCAGATATAGTGCTCGGCCCTACACATGTATATTGGTTACGACGCCGTTTTGCAGTCTCAGTGGCTTTACGCGACGGATTGACGATAAAGAGGTCGGACAGAAACAAAAAAGTACGTATCAATACCAAATAATCATGAGTTTCGATAAACTTCTTCGTATTTGGATAATATGAGCTTCACGTGGTGGATATATGGATTGAGTTTGAGTCCGATTACTTCTTCATATTTGGATAATAATCATACGAATATGCAGTAAACATGTACATTTTTATAAGTCTTCAAAAGACGAAAATGCATCAAATGTTATTAAGTTTATGATTTTTATTAATATAACTAAGGATGTCAGTTCAGACTGAAAAACAAAATCTTTAGAAAGATTACATGTTTGGTGAGCTTTCAACTCAAACATATCTTATCAATGTAATTAATATCGTTCCATATTTCTATCATTTAAAACATTTGTTCTAAATTATTTGGTGAACTCGAACTAATTGACAATAAGTGAAATAATCCATGTATCTAGTATAATACTTTTATTTTTAGTTTTCGATGTATCATTCCAGGGGCGCAACTATGTACAAGGTAGAGGGGTCACATGAACAAAGTAATTTAGAAGCAATGAAAGCCACCTCTTATTAATATTTATTTTTAATTTTTACCATAATTCTCTTATGTTGGCTATAACCCAATTTTATTATTATTTTCCTCAGAATATTCAAGTTTTGTCAGCATTTTCATTTATTTTTGTTCCTATAAATATACTTTCAACAGTTTTCTGACTAATTTTTATTAACATATCTATAAAATTGAAAACTAAAATTTTTATACAATATATCTATTGGGAAAATAATTTTTTTTGGAAGAACTCTATTTAGAAGACATTATAAAATACAAAAGCAAAACCATAATTCTTTTTTTAACTTTCATCTGATCTTTTTTTGTTAGATTATATAAATAGTTTACGTAGTAATAACTTTTTTTAAAAATGTAATAATAATTAATTTAGAGATTAACTTTTAAGATACATATTGTTTATTATTACATATATATTTATATATTAACCCTGTCGAAAATGTTTCTAGATCCACCACCATATGATCATATAACACATATTTTCGAAATAAAAACTCTTATCGGTTTATTTCAAATCAATTCCATTTCACGAGTAGTTATAAATCCTATTTGATAAATTGTTCTATGATACCATGTTAATTAAGGTTCATAAATTTTAAACTCATAATCAATTGGCAATGAGTAAATTAGCTCATGTCTCATATATTACATTAGATATTTTAACTTTTAATGTGGGAGAATTTGAACTCTAGTTTTCTAATCCTAAAATAAAATCATCAACCACTAATTAAACCACCATAAATTTATTTAATTAATCTATGATTTCAGGCGACAAAAAGATTACCGGATTATCAATTGGTTGTTTGATTCCGATTTACCTATGGTAAGAAATTGGTGTGGAAATCATAATCAAATTAACATTGGCCAAAAAATAATACACGTACGTCACATTTGCCAAAACACAAAATCAGATACAAGAGTGTTTGTTATGTGAATACTCCATGGAGTTAGAACCGAACGTTAAACATTGTACGTTATGATCATATATATAGTTAGAGAGTGTGTGGACACTTCAAAATTAGCATTTTATAGTAGTTTTGTGGATTTCAAACAAAATTCTTTGACAATGAATAAACTAACTTATATTTTTATATTATTTTAGATCTTTTCTAATTTCTGATGTGAGAACCTAATATATCCATTCAAGATGATAGTTTTTTTAACCATTCATTTCGACAAATCTATATATTTATAGATAGGATTAATCTCATGATATATAAACCACACTAATTACGAGTCAGATCGGATCGATTAGAAATTTTGGACTAAACCAGATCAATTTTGGTTTGAATTAAAATAATACTACCTCTATTTCTAAAAAAATAATTTTCTAGAATTTTTTCTTGTTCTACAAAAATTGATTTTATATACACATTGAATTAATTTATGTTAATAATTTATAAGTTTCAAGAAATAATCAATGAAAATATTTGAATTTATGAATTGTTATTGGTTCATAATTAAATAATAATCTTTTGATGAGAAAAAATAACGTATTTATAGTTAGTAATCAATGTTTCTTAATTTGTTTGAAAACTCCTAAACATCAATCTTTTAGAAAGAGAGGCAGTATATATTTGGGGGTCACTATAAGCAAAAGAGGTATAACTGACAGCATTTTCGACGGCTTTATACCCGTCGGAAGTTTTTGACAAATTTTTGAGGAAAATCGAGTAAAAACAACTTCGTCGAAAAGTCGTTGAAACTTTTCAACCACTTTTCGACTGTTGATAAAGCAATCAAAACATCGTCGAAACTTTTTCACCACTTTTCGACTGTTGCACTCTAGGCGAGAAAATTATCGATCGATTTTCGATGACTCTAGAATTTTTACATATGTTGACGGTTTTTCAACTGTATATATCGTCGATCATTAATTATAACCTGTTCGCCAAAAGCACTTCTTCAAATTGCCATCGGAGTCTCTTCATCTTCTCCTATGACCTCTTCTGTTATTCTTCTCTATCTAGCATCTTCGAGCCGCCGTTCACCACCAACACATATTGAATCCTCCGCCGTCACATCTCCGACCCTCCGCCGCTGCGTCTTGGCTTGCGTTCTCTCTACCGCCATTTTCACTGCCGTCCTCTCGTCTGCCGTCTCGTTGGCAAAAATATTCGCCGCCGGCTAAGCTCTTCATGGGCCAACCACAACATTGATACAATATATATATACATATATATATGTATTTTATTCTGTTTCATTAATTAATTTAATAAAGAAAAAATCGTTTTTGTAATTTATTAATTTTAAAAAAATAAAAAATAAAAAATTTTGTCTCAAAAAAAGTTACCGTCGCAAAGTCGTCAAAAATTAACCATCGAAAAATTGTGGAAACATTTCGACAGGTTTTTGACGGTTGAACAGTAACAACCACTCAAATCAACCGCTTCAAAACGATCGATAAATCGTTGAAATGACCATGTCTCGAAAGTTTATCGACCTTTTTTGCTGTCGAATATATCTCTTTTTCTTGTAGTGGGTTGATACATTAATTTGGTGTGTTTTCAATTCAAATTAGAAAGACCTAACTACATGCGTGCATGTATGCTTGTCTATACATTGACAGATGAATAATGACAGATGAATACCCAAAATCGAGTATAGATCCTGGTATATACATGATACATATGTGCATAGTTACGTACAAACCTAAATATTTGGTGGTGCATGTTTAACATTAAAAAGCAAAATATTTGGTGAGTGCATGTCTAAGTAAGAAAAGCAAAACGAAGATTGCATTGCAATTAGGAATGTTATGAATTGGCCTACACGGCCTAGCTAATCTAGTTTGTAGTTTTTTTTTGACAATTAATCGCTTAAAATATAAATCAAATTTGATCAGGCTAACCGATTATTAAAAAAACTGATATGATCTATAGGCCGATTCTATATATATATATATATATATATTTTTTTTTTTGTTATATATATATATATAATTTAAAGTCTTATAATTTATTCCAATAATTTTAACAATTTTTGTTGTGTGTTCCAATCGACACTTTTACAAACTTTTGATCTGCCATATAATTATCATGGTAGTAGTACGTTGAGTTGGACAGTCTAATTTCTTGGATATACACATCCAGCTGAACATTAAAAATAATTTAACTGGAATTTTTCTATGGCGAATTTTGTTTAACCTTTTGAGCCGCAAATATATAAATTATTGTATCCAAATCTTAGTATTGTAACACGATATCTTTCGGTCAAAAACGTTGAGCTAACCGGCCCGATTAGCAAACCGAGGTTTAAACAGAATGGATTTAATTGTTAGTTAATTAACTTTATGGCAATTAAATAATATGGTTGCTTATTCGAGGTCTTTTACCTACCAAAGTTCAAAGATACGCCACGTGATTAGTTACCGTTGAAAAGTTATGTTATTTTTTTGTTTTCTTGATAACTAGATTTATCTCAAAATCTTTTAATAACCAAAAGAAGTTATGAAAAAAAAAAAAGATAAGTGAATACTAAAGTCTGCCACATGCTCGCCTTGCTGGCAATTTCGAGTAATGGACTACAGGCGAATGATTTTGAGAATTTTGTTATATAGTTGATAACTAAGTATTCACAACAGACCATGTAGCCTTGTATTAATGGCTTAAGCTATTGTTGTTGTTGTGTAATCATCTAAATCTTAGTACTTAAAACACGAATCGAAGCAGTAAAAACAATTGTAGAGAGAACGAACAAGTGAAGCATAGAGTGATCATGCACGTTCATATATATATAAGACTTTCGAAGAAGTGCGTTACGAAATAAAAGCACATCAAGGGAGTGGAAATGACTCTTATAAAAATATGTCTCGAGAGGCGTCTGCACATTAACATAGAATGGCGTCTGCACATTAACATAGAATAACTGTTGAACTTCTGTCAGAATTCCATTCGTTTAGTTTCACGAGATGAATTCACGGGATTCAAATATTTGATACGATGTGATGTCAACTAAGCAAAAATTTACTTTTCGGAGCAGAACAACTCGTTCGAAAAACCGGATAGCATATTGTTGGCGCGTGTATGTTTTGGCACACATCTGACGTAATAAAAACGCATTAGCATCAAATTAAGACAAGTGAAGAATAAAGCCCATACGAACTAGCGAGGTAGGGAGCCCTGATCTCCCATCTCGAGTCATAGCACTTCGAAAGCTGTTATTTCAATCCGAGTCTGTTGCATCCATATTAAAACGCTTGAATGTCGAAATTAAGAATGGATATCGAGGTAGAGGGGTTACAATTCTAGTATTTGATGATACTAATGGAGAACTAGGTTATAAAGTTTTACCAAAAAAAAAAAAACTAGGTTATAAAGGAGAATGAGGACGATTAAAAAAATACCTTTCCCAGCATAAATTTTACTAGTTAACATCTAAGAAATTGTTTTACTATTTCTTATAACTTCTCCTGTCTATATGAGAAGGTGTTATCACGTGTTTAACGCTCGTACCAAAATTATCATTACATACTTCTCATTAATCTTGTTTATTTTCACGTTTCTGCAAAAAAGTACATACGCAAAAATGTTATGTGGAAATGTGAAAAATTGAGCGCAATCGATCTTATTAACTTGACTTTCACATTTCCACATAAACGATATTATAAAAAAGAGCATTAACATTGATTTTGCTCAACCTCAAGAAGTAAATAATCTATACTCAAAATTTATAGTAAATTAAGCACACAAAAAAAAAAATTGATAAGTAATTCATGGAATGAGATAATTAAGTTTTCTGACGCGATTTTAAAGATGAATGTTAATAATAATGTAAGATAGTAGAGTTGCTCTACTGGATTGTTTACTAATATCACAGATGGAAAAATTACGTCACACAATTTAAAACCATAGAAGCTGATCGGTAAAGTGTTTTTAGGGTTATACATGCATTTAAAAAATAATTTTGAATATTAATTTTTCAACTTTAGTTTAACTTTAATGTTAATTTAATTTTTTACTACCAAAAAATCTAACAACTAAAATTTAGTTTCCCTAAAATCATTTATTGTTCTTAGATTCACTTACAGTTTAATCCTATATATAATAGTTGAAAATTCTTTGCAGAACATGAAATATCAGCATGCCATATGTATTACTACTTTTTTATAATTAAAAAATAAACCATGCATTAATTCTCCATTATTTATATGAAAACTTAACATATGTCCACTTATTAATTACATATATACCAAACTAAACTTTATTTTTATGTCTTTTTAAAAATATTGTAAATAAACATTGAATTATATAATTTCAAAAAAACTAGGATAAATTGTTTACTCGGAAATAAATAAAAATACATCAAAATGATAAAAACAAAAAACCAGAATTATTATTTCATCAAATTAAATCAATTATTTTAAATTATACTAATAAACAATAAATTATGAATGTAAAAATCCGCACGTATGTGCAGATACTAATTAACTTAGTTTTGAATAATAAAGGGTATTATTTTAAAGATAACAACCGTAGAGATTCTAACATTTATCTCAACAATAAAATATCATTTTGAAGGCACTAAATATTATATTCGGAAAACCTCTAGCTTTTGTTCGTAGTTAAGCTTACTGAACCACAAGAGGACTCAATAATATCCCAACCAATTTTAATCGTAACAGTTTCAAGTAATCACCCTCATCATTCGACGAAAAAGGTTTAGAAAAAATATAAAGTAAATATATATATATGAGCGCTCATCAACAGTAATATTAAAAATTACGTGGAATGCAATGATTGTTACTCTTTTCGAATTGACAAAAATAAAATTTTAAATCTTGATCATTAAGAAAACTGGTCAGTTTTAAGAAAAGATCACTTTTAAGAAACCATAATAAACAGGTCACTTTTAAGAAAACTTACAAAAAAAAAAAAATCATTTAAGAAAACTGGTCACTTTTAGGGGTGGACGGATCTGGTCGGATAGGCTATTTTACTATCTAGATCCAGATCCATTTTTCCCGGATATCCGGACTTCGGATATCTGCCCAAATACAAGATATCTGCGGGTATCCGGATCTTTAAAATAATAATAAAAAAATATATAAAATATTAAAATAATTAAAAATAAATAAATTTTATATATATTATTTTTTAGAAGGTTTTTGATATTATAATTATATTTAAAATTTATTTTATTTAATTTATAAATATATTTTTAATATATTTGAATATTTATTAATATAATATATTTTTTTAAAAAATAAGGATTCGGATCCGGATATCCGGACCCTAAAATCAGGATATCCAGATCCGGATCCGTTTTGAGATTTTACTATCTGGATCCGGATCCGTTTTGCCCGGTTATCCGAATTTTTTGATCCGGATCGGATCTCGGATCCCGGAGATTTGTCCACCCCTAGTCACTTGTATACAAAAAAAAAAACTAATGTTTATTTTTGGTTTCATCATTTATTTTTATCTATTTCTTATTGTTTGTGAATTAAAACTCACATTGATTTAGTAGTTTTATGCCTTGAGATTTTAAAAAAAAAAATCATATGAATTCAAACCATAATAAAAATATGAGATGCTTGAACGCATATAATTGAAATTATTTAATGGGGTGGGTTATTGGTAAATGAAGTTTGAATTTTTAGATTTCATTGTTATTGGTTTATGAATTTTAACATTTTTAATGAAATCCATTTTGAAATTTTTAATAAAATCCATTGGTATTGGTTTATGTATTTTATTTTTATAAATTCATATGAGATTTAGAAATTTTTACTTATTTTAAAATTAGACATTGGATTTTGAAATAACATAGTTTATCCATGGATTTGAGTCTTTGTATTTTTCAGATCCAAATCCATTAAAATTCATTGTGGATCCAATGTGGATTTTGAAATCCAAGAATAAATCACTAAACGAATAACATAAGATTTTAACTAGTATTTATAAATCATATAACCAATAACACATGATTTTGATCAAGATTTTAAATTAATGATTGAATAACACATGATTTTGCTTGGATTTCCAAATCCATTAAATTCATGAATCAGAAAACCTCCCTAAGTGTTTTTTAAATTTTCATTTTAAGGAGAGGTTAGTGAGAATCAAACAAAACGGTTGAAACAAGTCTGGATGGTGAAAATAAATGATATCTTGTTTCGAAAATACAACCAAAGGGGCTAAAAATAGGAACTAGATGATATTACCATCGAGACTTGTTTAACACTTTTGTTTGATATATTTGTAAACATGGGAACTATATAGAAATAAAGAAATAGATGAAATAAATGATGAAAGCGTAAATAAGTTAAAAAGAACTATCGAAGAAGTAGTGAGAAGAACATAAATCTTCGATGAACAATAGATAAAAGGAAAATATATTGAATGACATTCATTTTTTTCAATCATTGGGTTAAAGATCACATTTCTGTCTACAAAGTATGTTGTAAGCTCCATAATTTCTTTGGATTTTTTTTTTTTAACTAAAACCATGTATTTTCTAACTTTTTAGAGCATTTATCATGAACCTATATCGTACAGATTCACTACGGTCTATTACAATGCAATTGTGAAGAATAGTCATGGTACCATAAGCTGAATTGACATATATATTAAAGTGTCTATGGATGTAATGTTGTTAGATTTGTAGACACCGTGAAAACCATCATTTTCATCACTAGGTTAGATTGTTCAGGCCATGAGGTTCATACAAAATATGAGATATTTTCTTTGTTTTTTTGTTGACTAACATTTAATTATCAAAGTCATATATTTCACTTATATCTGATGTTTTTTTTATTGTTTTATTATATTCTATTGCCAAAAATTAAGTTTACTAAAATGTTTTATATTTTTTCAGAAGGAAGTTGTCGAATCGTATTTGATGAGATAGATCGAGATGATCGGTGTTAAGAAATTGATGAGATTTGTTGACGGTGATGCTGCGTATGAGTGGCTTATCAACGTGAACGATGAAATTCTCGAGAAATTTGACGATTCCTTAGATGAGCTCATGAGGAATCGAAAGATGGAGAAAGATTCAAAGATGGTAATTGCTGGTTCAAAGATTGATGTGAAATTTGCAAAACATGGCAAGGCAAAGGTTCCTTTTCATATGAGAATCGGTGGTTCTCGGTAGATATTCATTGGAATAAAATATATTATTCACTTGGTATTTTTTTTTATATCTATTGATTTGATTCATCATAGATCTTTATTCTTCTGACTATATCTTCACTCATTCTTTATAACTTCATTATTAGGTGCTTTCCGCGTTATATGCGGGATAAAATATTTATAATATTTAAAAAAAAAAAAATTAAATAAACATTTCTAAATATTTTAATAGTAATAAGATGTTTATAATATATTTTTTTAAAATTAATAAAAACTAAATAAACATTTCTAAATATTTTAATAGTATATTATTGTATAAATAATTGAAATTTAAAATTAAGGTTTTTACATATATGTTACTAATTAATTATTTAGTTAAAACAATATCTTTTTTAAATAAAATTTTAAAAACCAAATTTAAGAAACAATAAAATCAGCTATAATTTTATGGCATATTTACTTACTTGATTTAATCAAATTTATGAAACAATAAAATCAGCTATAATTTTATGGAATATTTACTTATTCGATTTTTCATAAATAAATACAGCTAATTTAGGTAAGATTATAATCTTTAAAATAAAGACAGTTTATATATGATTGATCTAATGACATATTATGTAATTAGTCTAGTAATTAATGTCTTATAAAATATATTTTATGAGAATCAATCTGGCGACGACACGTAAGCATGACACTGATGTAATATTCCACGTAAACATAAGGTTATTTTGTTAAAATGATTCTCAATTAATATATAGGGGATATCTTCTATCTATTTATTTCATATATATATATATATATATATATATATATATATATATTCCATATATCAGCTTATCCATATATATAATTTAAATGTTTCCAAAAATATCAACTAAAAGAGCTTAAACAAGTTTGGATTGTGAAAATCGTTTATTTCAGCAAACGTATAGAACATACAAATGACATACTTTGTAGACAGAAACATGATCTCTAACCACTGAATTTTTTTTTTGCCTATGACTCATTGCCAAACAACATTAAATGTTTTTTTTATAGACTCGTTCACTACAAGAAAATAATCAATTTGCACCTAACATATTAGTAGCAAAATAGTTTCAAAAACGAATTTTGCGACCAAAGTGCGACTAACATGAGTAGTGGCAAAAGACGCGTCGCAAAATGCCAATCGTCGCAAATCCGTCCCGTATTTTGCTATCAATTTACGACTAACTGTAAAGTATGACTACATTGCTACTAAACATACCATTTTGCGACATAAGTTCAACGCCAAACATTAGTCGCAATAAACACAAGCTCCGGCGACGAGACAACCTCCGGCGACCGGACCTCCGGCGCCGGCAGGGAGCGTTCTGAATTAATTCCGAAAAATCGTATCAACTAGGATTCGAACTCAAGACCTTAAGGTATAAACACAATCTAATAACCAGTATACCGCTTTAACATTTGGTAAATTCTCTACATCACAAATATATATATCTATTGAAGATGTCGTCGCAAATTAGTCACAGATTGGTCCCAAATTAAACGTAGTCACAAAACAGTCTCAAAATTTGAGACTAATAAGCGACTACACTTATTTTTTTTTATAAATGTAGTCGCAAATCAGTAACAAAAAGTGCTACGTTTTTTGCGACTACTTGTCTTGTAATCACTGTGTAGTGGCAAATTGGTCTCATATATGATATATATACCTTAAACTATGTATTTTATACGTTTTTTTTAACATTCAAAATGCTTATATTTGAGATAAAACAAATAACAATAACGTTTTGCATTGTCTTTATCAAAGTATTTTAAATATCTAAGTCGGAAACAAAAACAATGATAATACAAATACAAAATGTGTTAAATGTATAAGGTATAATAGTGTTGATGTTGTATATGTTAAAAAGTATTAATACATATGCAAATTTTGATATGTTGTTATGGTAACATGATATAAGTGTATAAAATATATATTTCAATTTTTGAAATTAAAAAATGACTCATTATAATGAAAAAATTAAACGTAGTCACAAAAAAGTTTCAAAATTTGAGACTAATGAGCAACTACACTTGATTTTTGCTACTAATCTGCGACTACGCTGATTTGTTACTAATTTGCGACTACGCTCTTTTGTTACTAATTTGCCACTCTTTATCTTTTATGTGACCAATCTGTGACTACTTTACCGGCGTAGCAAATACGTTGCACTTTAGCCGCAATGTAGTTGCAAAACCGCTACTAATTTGTGACTTCTGAATTTGCAAACTGATCTGCGACTAATCTGCTACTACATTTATGTTGTCTCATATTGGTGGCATATAAGTCGCAGATTAGTCGCAAAAAAGTGTGACTATAATATTAGTCGCTCATAGTAGTTCCTAATTGGGTTTTTTTTTTTGTAGTGATTCATCCTAAGTCTATGTTCTTCTTACTAATTTTCAATTGTTTTTCTTAACTTATTTTTTTATGACGACTTCATTTATTTTAATCTATTCTTATTTCTGCTTATTAATTTATCCAGAATCATATAGGTCTAGTATTTACAAAGATATATTAAAAAAAGGCGTTGAAACAAGTCCAAATTGTGAAACAAGATATCATTTTTTTTTTGGTTATATTACCAACTAACCTTTGACTCAAAAAAAAATTAAGAGAATATCTATGAGTCAGAAATTTTTGGAAAATAACGTTTTCTACGGATGGGAAAATTCAAAAATGCCATCAAACAAAAGACAGTAGCATATTGTAATTTGGAAAAAAAAAACATGAAATAAATAATAATATTGTGAAATCTGAAAAGAGAAAATTAAGACTGAAATTCTGGCGTGAATGTCGACGAAAGAAAAACATGCGACGAGAATGATTTAAAAAATAATCTCATTAAAAAAAATAACATGTCATACTAAAAAAAAAACCATGTCATACGTATGTTTTTAGGATTAACATCATGGTTTTGGAAGAAATAGTATGTGATCGTAATAAAAAGCGTGCAATACGAGAACGTAGCATGTTACAAAAGAAAATAACGAACATTAAGAAAAAACATTATATTTGACGAAGGAGATTCCAAAATTGATTGAGATTCGGCGAAATAAAGAGAGAGATCTCCTCCTGCTGCTGTTGGAGGGAGAAAGAACCTAACTGGAGAGAGATTGGCGGCATAGAATTCGATTAGATGGTGAGAGGAGATGCTGAGGGCGGTGATAGTAGTTTCACTATCACGAGTGAGAAAATGGTTTTGTTGTGGTCGTTGTTCTGTCGCGAGTTCCGAAGTTAGAATATTGACCGGAGTTGATTTTGGTGTTATAGGTTGTCAACGATTTGGAGAAGAATTGTTTAGAGGAAGAAGAGAAGTTGTTGAGAAAGAGAGAATGAAAAGAGAGAGAATGTGATGAGCGAAGGTTAATAATTACGGTAACTCATAGTTAGTTACTTGATTCTTTTCATTCCCAAGGTTATTTTGTACATGTACCCTTTTTTTTTACACCATCCTGACTTGTTTTAATCCTTTTGTTTGACTCTATCTAACCCTTTCTTAAAATAGAAATTTAAAAATTATTAAAAATAGATTTTATTGAGAATCTAAAAGTGTTTTTCATTAAGAATGCTAGAATTTATAAATAGAATTTTAAAAACTTCATACTTGTACAGTTTCATTTACGATGAATAAAGAAAATATTCTCCACTTATCTTTTCTTCTCTAAGCTCGATTCTAGATCTGTGTTCTTCCACTATATATTGTTGAGCTCACATCTTGATAAAGTCAAAGATTGATTATCAACTTAGATGAATTTGAATCCGATCAGAACACGACGTGGAACACGAGATTTGAAGTATATAATGGCACCAATTAATTCATATGCGTCAGATATTACGTATTGATGCAAACGTCATGCTGTGTTCGAGATTCTCGTGGAGGCTATGTACAGTATATGATGGAACGTGACTACGAGACTTTCCCCTTTTGTGCTCTAACTGAAAGAATTAAACGTGGAGGCTGCTTAAAAAAAAAAAAAAAAAAAACGTGGAGGCTATTTACAGTATATGATGCTGAACATATTCATCCAAATACTTGCATTTAAGAAAGTTTAATGTTCTCTCCATATTAATTTAAGATACATATATATCGTTTTTAGATATTTTTTTCGCTTAAAAAAGAATATCATTTTTGTGTGTTTAATTTATGTAACTTTTGATAAGAAATACCTAATTTGGTCCTAATCCAAATTAATGGTAGATAGAACACGATTTTAAGAATCAACACGTCTTTGCAAAATTATAATAGACTATATAATTTGACTTAAAAAATGTGTGAACACGAGTTTGGTTTGATTTTTTTTCTTCATTTTTATAGTTTCGGAACCTTTCTTTTTGGTAATCACTGTCCTATCACAAATATATGTTGAAAGAGATATAAGTTTCAGAATTGATATTTCTTTTGTTTTGTCTGGTATTGAGTTTGAGCTTTCATATATAACAAATTAATAATGCCAAATAAGATTCATCTGTTAGGTAACTTATCAAAACTGAATACAAGTACTTAAAATACATTTTTTTTTCACAAAATAACAAAATACTTACATTCCTTGTAACTCACTCTTTTATGAAAACAAAACCTCTAATTAAAACGGTTGACGCAAAAAAAAGACCTCTTAAAACGATTACAAAAAAAAATAAAGAACATGGCTAAACAAAAAGTTCTCAACAAGAAGTGTTAAGAACTTAAGCTGTTTGAGGTGAACAGTCATATATGAGATAGATTGCTCAATCAATTTCCCAACCGAAGCTCTAATGTCACAAGGGACAACTTCATCATCATGTCGAAGATGATCTTCTTTTTCTTCTACTTCAGAATCATCGTTGTCTAAATGATCTTCTTTTTCTTCAGAATCTTCTTCTTCGTCAGAATCATCAGCAAGCAAATGGGGCGGAACTACAGATTCTTGAAGCTCCCATTCCTCAATACTAAGTCCCCATTCTTGATAATCCGCTCCCGCCATTGCTAAAGCATCCATCAAACCCCTTGTAATATGTAGTTTGCTTTGTAAGGGTTTTTTAAAAAAAATTAAAAAAAAAAAAAAAAAAAAAACCTTTTGAGTTTTACTTCTTCTTCGTCTTCTTTGATGAGTACGTACGTGTGGCTAATGACCTTACTATATATAGGCATGTACAGACGTGCGGTTTCTCTGGTATCTCCCCTGAAAGATCACGTGAAATATTTAAAAATTAGACCGGTTTAATTGAATATTAAATGTCAAATACTCTGGTTGACAAGAAAAAAAATGTCAAATACTTTGAACGTAAAACAATATGAACAACAACATTCTCGTGATTCTCTCTCAAAGTTGAAGACCATTTGCAGATTGAAAGTTGTAATACTAATCTTCTCTAGCCCTCGTCATCTACTCATCATAGTGAGCTATTTAACCTATTAATATTATAGCGTAATTAAACATACACACAAATTGATCTCACTCGAATACATGCATGATGAACACATAAAAAATGTTATTTAGTTTTTTTTTTTTTGTTTGTTGAAGGATTTAGTTTTTTTTGGTTAAATTTAAGATTTGGCTCGTGACAACATAAACATTAGGGTTTGTCCCGCCGTCGTCTCTTAATCCGTCACGGCGGCGACGACTGCATTCAACGTGATGGTTTAAGATCGGAATAAAACGTTTGCGTTTCATATGCAAGAAAAAAAAAAACATTTGCAATTTTGTCCTCAATAATGTGAAATGTACACATATCTCTACCTTTATACTATTTAATTTAAAAATCCAAATATATTTTAATTACGCAGAACAACCACATTTAAAGAATAATTGACATTTTGACCCCTCTAAAAAACCTTGTAACTGAATTATAATTTTAATGGTTTTTTTTGTCATCTAGTTTAATTTAGCTGTGGGTTAGGAAAAGTTTATTATTATTCCCATAACATTACAATCCAAAATACCTAAAGACAATTATATGACTTTCAAAAAGATAAGTAGATAAACTAAGGTTAGTCCAGTCAATCTTAAGACTTGGCAATATCATCACATATTTTTCTTATATTATATATGCATAATTAATAATTTGAGCTAAATGAAATGCAATGAAAGAAAATTGACCTGACAATTAGGCAGCTTTTAAATCTCTTCCAATTTCAATTTATTTTACAAATTTCATAAAAGCCTGACTTTTTTTAATTTGAAAATATTTTTGTGTCGGAAGACCGAAAGAATGAGTTTTTTTTTTAGTAATATGTTAGTTACATCATCATTAAAAATATTTGATCTTATCCTACTATGATGATAACATCATATGCGATTACAATAAACAACTTTTATGAACAACGATTATACGATGCAACTTTTTCTACAATACTCTGTGTACGACAGACGGTTCTGTATGTATGATATCCTATAAACATACTTTTTTTGCAACATACAGGATCACGACGGACGATTTCTGTCTAAAAATACATTATGCTGAAATTTTTGATAGGTTTTGCATAAATAAACTGCAAATAATTACGCTACCTAAAAATCAAACTCCCGAAAGCCTACTTTTGTCCATTGGGCCAAAAAATCAAAAATGAATTTAATTATTAGTTTCTTTTTAATATAAAATGGCTAAATATAGAAATCTATAAGCTAAGGGGGTTATTCAATCATGGATTTTAATAGATTTGGAAATCTTTGTCAAATCATGTGTTATTCAATCATTGATTTTAAAATCATTATCAAAATCATGTGTTATTCAATCATTGATTTTTAAATCTTTATCAAAATCATGTGTTATTGGTTCTATGATTTACAAATACTAGTTAAAATCACCTGTTATTCAATTTTAAGATTTGAATATGGATTTGATTTCACATTGGATTTGAACGGATTTGAAAATCTATTTTAGTTAAAAATAGAGAAGTTGAAATCCGTAGTCCCAACCACGTTATTTGAGTGGATTTGAAAAAAAACAAGTATATTATTTTAAAACTTTGTCCCTCGAACTATCTGGTGACACAAAAATAAGCTACTTATCGGAGTCTACGAGAGTGATACGTGGTTCAATGTCACACCTCTTGCCCATTCTTTTGCCATCGGTCTTGGAGATATGATGCAGATAGTTAAACTTAATAGTACAAGAATGTGTTGCATAAAGTAGGAAAGTGGATGAAGAAGAAAGAGAGATAGTCGATTGTCTATTTTGTGTACTCCGAAAAAGATTCTATTAATAATATATTTGCTTTTTTTCAAATAAAAATGGAAAAAATTCCTTACCAACCCCTAATATTGTATTCTCAGCAACCTCAGTATTGTATTCTCGTATTTGTTTTCAAATATCTATATTAATAGCTTGCTTTTTCTTTGTTTTTGACAACACTCATATTCTATATATCTGGAAAACCTTTCTCCATGCAAGTTTTTTTTTTTTCCTTCAGGTTGAACTTTTATTTTCAAGTTTATTGATAGATGCAAAAAAAATTTGCAAAAAAAAAAGAAAAAGAAATTAACGACAATAGTGATGAAGTTCTTACAACCCAAGACCAAGAAAATATGCCAATTAGTGGATATATACAATAGTATCAGATATGTGGAGAAATTCAACCGAAAAGTCATAAATGAGAACATGAAAGATTATTAATTATTTTTATATATTATATTTTTATTAAATCATAATAATTATTTTTGAAATCTCTTTTATATGATTTTAAAATCTGTAATGTATGATTTTAAAATCTCATTTGTACGACAAATCCACAAATTTTGATTTTAAAATTAATGAAAATTTATGGATTTCCTATAAGAATTTAGAAATCCATTAAAATCTATGATTGACTCCCTCTAAGTTTCCACGTACTTCTTCACTTCCCAAAGAAATTAATAAATTAATTTTAATTATTCCACGTGGAACATATATTTCAATTTCGATCCTCTTCTTCGCCAATTTTCAACATCTTCGAAATCTGAAATCTCCAGACTGAATCATCATCCCTCATTGATTTGACTCATTCCTTTGTAGATTCTCCGAGTCGAATCGGAACGAGTTCAGGGAACGAAATCACGGTGTTACGGACGTCGGAGGCTAGGTCTGATGGGAGCCGCGGGGTCCAAACTCGAGAAAGCTCTCGGAGACCAGTTCCCGGAAGGAGAACGCTACTTCGGATTCGAAAATTTCGGAAACACTTGTTACTGTAACAGTGTTTTGCAGGTCTCTTTATCTCTCGAATCCTCATTTGAGTTTCATGTGTACGAATCGTTTTGCTTTTGGTAGATCTCGTCTAGGATTTTGAAATTTCTGATTAGTATCTAAAAAATGAATGATCATTGCCTTACGAATTACATCGGATTTGAATATGTTTGAGAAATTTGGTTGATATGTGTTCAGTGCTTGGCCTTAAGTTGAGAAGGGGAATCATGTGCATCATTTCTTAAGGTTTTATAAATGTAGAATGTTATTATCTCGATCTTAGGTCTGTTTGCATTCTATGTTTGTGCACAAATTTCCAGGACTAGAAGAAGGCTGAACCAGAGTCGAGTGTTCTCAGCTAATCGTTTGTTATATTAACCTTTCGCTTGTGCAGGCCCTTTATTTTTGTGCTCCCTTTCGTGAACAATTGCTTGAACACTATGCAAATAATAAAGTTGATGCTGAGGAGAATCTCTTGACCTGCTTGGCAGACTTGTTTTCGCAGGTAATTATGATTTTTGAATATGATTCGTTTATTTTCGCACATCACATTTTTGGTGTAGCAATCACTGGTTAAATCTTTTTCGACTTATGTTTTGGTTTAACTGTTGTATCTTTTTGTTGGATGGATATATTCTTCTATGACAGCAAAATACATTTTTAAGTGGTGAAACACGTAATAGTTTCCTTTTGAGTAGTCTATACTGCTTGGTTATTGGTACACATACTGGTTTTGTCTTTTAAAAGTATGGCATTGCAGATGTATTGATGTGTTTGCTCCGTGTAGCCTTTAATTTTTCTTGTCATCATCTACTTTATAATTGCGGTGCCGTTCACTTCTTCTAAGTCTGCTAATTTTATTACCCCTTTCTCATAGATAAGTTCCCAGAAGAAGAAAACAGGAGTTATTGCTCCGAAGCGTTTTGTACAGAGATTGAAAAAACAAAATGAGCTTTTCCGGAGTTATATGCATCAGGTACTCTGCGTAACTACTTATCTTCTCAATATTCCTTTTATGTGAGGATAATGAAATTGTGAGAGAAGCAATATATATCTATAAACAAAGCGTTTGATTAGATTGTGTTACTATTCTCATGCAGGATGCACATGAGTTCCTGAATTATTTGCTAAATGAACTTGTTGACATCTTAGAGAAAGAGGCAAAAGCTACAAAAACGGACCATGAAACTTCATCATCTCCTGAAAAGATTGCAAATGGATCGAAAGCTCTTCAGGCAAACGGTGTTCTTAAAGAACCTATTGTTACATGGGTGCACAAGATTTTTCAGGTAAGGTGCATCTTAATAAATTGCATATCTTTTCTTCTACGATACAATCAGTTCATTTTTGGCTTTATTTAGTTCCGGGATTTTCATATGCAATTAAGTATTTGGTCATAGACCTATAGCTGCCTTAAGTATAGATGCAGTAAGCATCAATAACATTCCAGGACAAAGCTTAATATCCTGCATTCTCTCTAGTCCCCAAAGCGAGCCCAATCACAAAACTGAACATCACATATCTCAAGTGATTTAGCATGTGCAAACTCATTACAGGGTATACTTACCAACGAAACAAGGTGTCTGCGGTGTGAGACAGTAACAGCAAGAGATGAAACTTTCCTAGACTTGAGCCTTGATATTGAACAGAACAGTTCGATAACTAGCTGTTTGAAAAACTTCAGCTCCACAGAGACTCTACACGCTGAAGACAAATTTTTCTGTGACAAATGCTGCAGGTAAAAAATGCTGTTCCTTAATCCACAACCTCATGTTCCTTGATCATTGAGCTTGCATTTACTATAACCTGTATCATATTATACAGCAAAACCCAACATGTTATGACTAGTTCTTCACTGCTCCCTTAAAGTTTTTATCTTTCGTATGCGAATCTAATCTGTTTCAAAAACCCTACACAACTCAAGTCCTTATAGTTTGTTCTTCATTGTGCAAGACTTCCTAAAGTTTTTTAATGGTTTCATGACTGAAGCAGTTTTATGATTATTTGTGCAGTTTACAAGAAGCGCAGAAGAGGATGAAGATCAAGAAACCGCCACACATCTTAGTTATACATCTGAAACGGTTTAAATACATCGAACAATTGGGCCGCTACAAGAAGCTATCTTACAGAGTCGTCTTCCCGCTGGAACTGAAACTCAGCAACACAGTGGAAGAATATGTGGATATCGAGTACTCTCTCTTTGCAGTTGTGGTTCATGTTGGAAGTGGACCCAACCATGGTCACTATGTTAGCCTCGTGAAATCTCATAACCATTGGCTCTTCTTTGATGATGAAAATGTCGAAATGATTGAAGAATCTGCTGTTCAGACATTCTTTGGCTCATCACAAGAGTACTCGAGCAATACTGACCATGGCTACATCTTGTTATACGAGAGCCTCGAAACAAGATAGAGGAAAACAGATTTTTTAGTCATTTGACAAGAACAAATTCAATTTTCTTTTAACTCAGAAGAACAGAAAGTTTGTATACTAATGGAAACCAAGCCATGTACAGTTTAATGACAAGGAAGGTTTACTATTTGGTTATATAAAATCATTTGTAGACTTATGTTCAAATATTATCATTTAAATTAGAGTAACAATGCAGTTACAGAATATGAGAAGAGTGAGTGCATAAGAATTTACAAGTTTAATGAGTCAATAATTCTGTGATACAATATCACATAAAGCTTGATAGTGGTTCAATCCCTTCAACTGTTCCACAAAGATGAGGACATAGGCAACATCAATGTGTCATCGTCTTCCAACAATGCTTCGATATCTATCAGATCATCATCAAAACATGTTGTTCCTTCTGAATTTTCAAGAGCCTTTTCAACCTAAAACCATACATTAAGAATCAAGATTGTTCAGTTTTGTTGATTCTAAAAAGATGAGGTTAGTTTTTTTTTTAATTATAATTACCTTGCTTTCTTGGATATCATTGACCACATTTAGCAATCTACGGTATTGGTCTCTTGCTTCAGGATATTGAACCATTGATTTCACTCTTGCAAGAGCTTTTTGTAGCCTTTCCTCTGTTTGCTTTCTTCCTTGTTTGAAAAAATCATCATCTTCTTCTTTCTCTGTTCCATCTTGCATCTTATCAACAAGTGCGTCTGACTTAAACCCGCGCAAACCAGCTCCTTTCCGTCTCCAACGCAATATCACCTTCTCTAATATCCCCACTGACCAAATTATCTTTCTGTAGTTTTTCCTAACCTGATAACCTCTCACATGAGCCTGCACACACCATTGCCAGTTAAAACCGTTAAGAATTTGAGATACCTTAAACAAATCAAGAACTTTGGTTTGGTTTTATCAAAACATTACGCACCTGTATTTTGATGATTCTTTGTCTAGTAATCAAATAGTCTTTTCTTCCCTTGTAACCGCGGAACTTGTTCTGAATCCGGATAGCAGCGGCTTGCACAGAATCATCACTATGGGCCCGTCCTGATTTGTGTGTTTTAGGAGCAAGCATTGAAAGAGCACGCTCCTCCGACATTCCAAGCTTTCTATCTCCAAATTCTTTTAATTGCTTCTTCTGGAAAGACTGAGCCCTGAAAACCTGATGAATCCGAGCTGCTGCCTGAGTAGCGTTACGTACAGCTGTCAACGAGTCTGTTAATGATGAGCTGGATGGGCTAGGAGCAGTCTCAACAGTTTCCGCATTGTTATCATTTAGACTGAGCAAAGAAACATGGGCCCTTAAGGCATATTCTGAGAGATAACCAGCAATTCCTTTGTGGCCATTAGCATAGGCTAGATCAGAAGGTGTGCTTCCTGATGGGAAATCTGGATTTGGGTCAGTTAAAGTTCCAGGAGCAGCACCAAGAGCTATGAGTGAACCAATTATCCGCTCCCTGAATATGAAAATACCTTTGTCTCAAATACAAAATCAAAGAAAAAGAAGATGAACTAGTGAACACTTTCTAGAAGTGACTCACCTGCCAAAGAAAGCTGCCCAATGAAGTGCGGTCCAACCATTTACATCGCGAAAATCAACGCTTACACCGGCGATTATTGTTGGTTCTAAGGCCCAGTTGTAACCAAGAGAAGCCGCAAAGTGTAATACACCTTGGCCACCTTCATCCAAAACACTTGGACCTTTTCCACCTTCTGCTATCTTTTGTAAAAGCCATGAGTGTAAGCTTTCTTTCAGAAATTCCTGCAAAAGATTTTTTTTCATATTTTCTTGGGAGATTTCATTCATGAGCATCTGATCCAACTGGTCATCGTTCTCGAAAAGCAGTAAACTAATCTTCTCGCTCACTTGGGACAAATCACTGTCATTCCCGGAAACAGGGCTTGAGCTTTCAGATTTCGAGCACAACAGTTTAACAAATCTTGCCTCAAGAATTTCAATAGTGGACTCATCATCTGTTTCTCTATCAAAATTTTGAGACTCCGCAACCTTATACTCGAATTCACGCACTTCACTGCATGCCAATCTGTTGGAACATGTTACATAAAACGGAACTCTTCCAGCCTCATGCATAGGAGCAACACATTGGAGAACACCATTAGCTATAACATCTGCTGGAACTTCTGTTTGCCCAAACATGCAAGACCACTCGCCAATTTCAGCCTCCTCCCGAGTCTTTAAGAATTTTCCAGTGACAAAAACCTAAAATTTTTGCAAAAGAAAATAAGCACAAACCTATCTTATGACTCCCCGAAAAGATAAATTGATCAACAGTGCTTACCACCACTTCACAATCCACATATGTCCAGCTTGGAGAGAAGTCATTGATGCTAAAGAGCTGTTCCTTTGAGAGGGAAGGACTCATAACATATCCATCCAAGTCCCTCCTAGAGTTGTGACCATTGGTACCATCCTCACTCTCAACTTCTTCCCAGTAGGTTCTCGAACTTGATTGAGTAAAGGACTCGTTTGCATCAGCTATAACACCAACATCTCCTAGTTCTTTGCTCATCCAGCGATTGAAACTGTCCATCTTTTTCAAACCTTCTTCGCCCAATGCACCGTCTAACAGATGCTGTTTCATCGTGGATAGATATGGCGCTTTTTCATTCGAAGCTAGATTGCTTATAGCATTTGGCTCTATATCTGCAGTTGATACAAAAATGTGGAAGGTTAGCTTTTAAAGACAAAATAAATTCAAACCTCTTATTAAAATAACAAACTGAGTGCAGTGTAAACCTTGTCCTTGGAACCACACGGTATGATCAGATGTAACTCCTGAATTTAACTCCTGATTCTGTAGACGTTTGAAAAGAAAATAAAATTCAGACACTCAATGAATACATATCCTATCAAAGGAGCAGAGAAAACACAGAGCAATACAAACTGAGCAAGAGGAATGCAGAAATTGAGCCAGATACAATCAGAAATGTGTATACCCGGCTTTTGATCATGGACTCTTGTAGAATGGTAAAATCTTGCTCAGTAAAAGAGAGTATTTGGTCCAGCACTTCATGCTCACTGTTAGGCTGCAAAGGTAAGCCTTCAACTCCAGAACCACAATTTCCCAGAATCTCTTCCCAGGTTTGGGAATCAATGGATTTTCTGTTTCTTAACCCATTCGTTACTCCAGGACCGTTGATAGTTTTGCTTTTTTCTACCATAACTGAAGAATCTGTTATGGGGATTGTGCGAAGCTCTTTCTGATAACTATCCGTGGCTGCAATTAAATAAAAAAAACACTATATGTCATTCGGAGGTATCAGATGATAATTACTGGAACTTGTGCTTCTAATGGATGGGAAAAAAAAGAGCATAAACCAGGTCACCAAGAACTTACGCGTCAAAGATACTTGATAGTAAGGATCAAAACCAGTAAGGTTTCCTCCAGTTGCAGGCTGCTGAAGTTCTTGATGAGAGTAAACTATGGAGCTTCCATGCTGATTGTATGCTACAGAATGAATGTACGTAATATGCATAAGATAAGAAACTAAAAAAGTAAGTAATCCTCAATATGTAGATGTGACATCATGTGTGAAAGATGAAGCACCTGATTCAACATCTTCAAGTTCTGGAGTGTGAAAACCATTGACACTTGCTGAGTCAGTAGTTTGTGAATGATTGCTATGATCGTTTTGATTGAAGCTGCAAGAAGCATAACCGTCATGTTCACTGGTCAAAGCTTCCCCAGTTTCTTGAGGAGACCGAGCAGCATCTTCAGTCCTTTGCATCCGGTTAAAAGAAGTAGAAACTCTACTACCCTGATTCATGTAGAAATTTCACTCTTAAAGACTCAACTTCCGTGAATAGAAAACAAATGGCAGAGTAATTAGCAAATAACAGGATGGGGTCATACCTTAACTTCGAGATAGTGGACAAAAACTATGTGGGAAAGCTCTCTGTATTATTCACCAACAAAAAAACAACAAGAGACTTAGCAAAGGTTTTGTATTCTAGTCAACTTCGAAGACATATTAGCCTTTCGGTACTATACTTCATGTTGAATTACATATAAAAGGGGGGAGAGAGAGAGAGAGAGAGAGAGGGACGGAATCTATCATAATAGTTTAGGATCATAAGCTAATGATGTAAAAGTTATAATGCTATAATAAGCTTACTCTTGAAGCAACCAATAACTGCGTCTTTGAAAGTTTTCATTGTCTTGTCCATGCGCATAGTAACAATGTAGAACATCAACGCTTCCCGCCTGCATGGATATTCATGAGCTAGAGAAATCACTAATAGGCACCTACCAACATCTTGATGATATTAATATATCAATCATTTCGGATCAAAGAATCACAAGGTGCTTCTCTTTTAACCATACTTCTCAAAGAACTATGAAGTAAAAGAAATAAGTCTTATTTACTACCTTCAACCTCTCATGAGCTTCTTTCACTGTCTTTCCATCTTTTTTCTTCCTCCAATTGTGCCCGTCTTTCCTGAAGTATCTGAGCACCTTTCGATCAAACATAAAAACAGACCCACCTGAATATGGGACAGAGATTTAGCATGAACATCAGTCTTCAAACTCCTGAGTTTCATTCTACACTGAATGTTTATAAAGGAAATAACTTTGGCTGTACACGAGAAGGACCAAAAAAACTTTACTGGATGGTGTAGTAGGTGGCTCGGTAGAAATTTGAAATCTTTGGTAATTCTGTAAAATTTCACATATTTCAGGTGGACGAAGCCATCGATGTCGTGCTTCTGAGAGTATTTGGCCAACATCTGTGGACAAAAGTATTGCAATCATAAGACACACAAAATGAGTACAATAAAGATATCATTCATCAAGAATGCTTTAAGAGATATATATTCATTAAGAAAGCTTTAAGAGACTCTTCGGTACATTCGGTTAGTAGCTGCAGATCTAGTAGCCAAAAAAAAGTCAACTTCCCATCAAGAAGCAGCTAATTAAAGTATAACCAACACAACATACTGAATTTTCCAAGATATTTTCAGCCTACAAAATCATAAATTATGCATAGAGAATAAAGAGTTAAGAAGTAAAAGTAAACCACTTAAATGATGATCAAGACCAAAACAAGATTCAGATTAGATTCGTTTCAACTTGGATAAGTATTATAAGCAGATAATAAGTAAGTGATGAACTTAATTACCAAATCAATAAAAGAAAAAGCTTTACAAAAAAAAATGAATATTCAGATAAAATATCCTACACAAGAACAAATCATCACTCAGACCAATAATGGATTAAAAAAAAGGCTCTTTTGAATAGATTCCACACATAAAGATTGAAACTTTGATGACTAGTAGTGATAGCAATATCCACACCAAATAGATCGAAAAGGAAAAAAAAAGATTAAAGATTTAATCGGATAATGATTTGACCCAAGCAAACCAAAAATATCCCAAATACATAAAAGAACAAAACTTTCACTTCACCTAATTCATTAACAGGGCTGAATCGTCTTGCTTCCGCCATAGATTCCTTTCTCCGATCTCAGAGCCTCAAAGCAGACATGAAAACTGAAAATAATATAATATAAATAAAAAAAAGTGAAACTTTTAGAGTAAAGGTGAAAGCTTTCTTCTTCTTCTTCCTTCTTCTTCGTCGTCTTGGTGAAACAGAGGAATCAAAGAGCTGGAAACCAAAATCAAAAAGATTAAAGTGAAGAAGGAAGCATCTGAGTAGTGAGAGATAGGAATCCGTACGAGAAAATGGCCGTCGTAATTGAATTTATTTCTAGTCAAATTCTTCTGACGCAAGTTCCGCGACTCTGCCTTTTTTTTATCTTATTGTTTAATCCTTTTTTATAATCGGATTTTTTTCCTTTAGTTCTCTGTACTATAGTATTAAATTATCAATTGGGTTATTTTATCACGTGTCGACAATATATTCTTCTCGTTTATAATAATTTTTCTGATTCTACTGTGATTCTTGTATTAGAATTTTTATAAATAGACACTTTAAATTCTTATTTGGGTTAAATTTGCTTACGGAATCTGATTAGAGTTGAGCTATATTCTTTAAAAAAACGTAATAAGTATCTTTTTGTAACTACAGTATAACTAATTTTATGATCTAGTTTGCTTTGAAAATTTTCTCTGGATGTTTGGAAAAAATTTCGAATCTTTGTGAGATTTCTGAGTGAAAAATATAGGTGAAATTATTGAAATTTTCTATAAAAAGCAGAAAACCTTAAAAAGTGAGATTAAAGGGTGAAAAAAAAACATCTTTATAATTTGAAAAATAATAAAATTTAAAGAAATTGCTTCGGTAAATTTTCGTTGTTAGTGTAGCTAACCAGTAGAAATAAATTTTTTTTGTAATAAGAAGTAAACATGTAGTAATCCGAAAAATATAAAAGATGTTTTTTTTGAGGATTCTCTGACACTTAAATTAGTAAAACAGATTATGAGACTTAATTGAAAACAAAAAAAAAATGCCGGCGAAAGAATACGGTGGAAAGTGATTATATGACACCATACCTGGAAGAAATGGTCGTTTGCAATGTCTTCTAATGTTTTAGTAAGCACTTTAGTGAAAAGAATAAAAGAAAGTTGGGTGTTTTGTGAAGAAGTGATCGGAAAAGTGGTATCATGTCCTTAGGTCAAAGAAAAACGTCAAAGTAGGTATGGGCGATCAGGTTTCTATTCGGGTTCGGTTCGGATTTTTCGGATTTTCAGTTTTACGCCTCTAAATCCTATTCGGATATTTTATATATCCGGATCGGATTCGGTTCGGGTTATTCCGGATTCAGGTTTAATATAATTTTTCGGGTTCGGTTTGAGTTTTCTGGTTTAGGTCTCTAAATCTAGTCAAGTATTTTCTCAATAGCGGGTTCGGATCGGAATCAAGTTTTTCGGTTTGGGTTTTGGGTTCGGATATTTTGTCTACCTCTAACGCCAAGTTTACTGAGAAGATCAAAGAGAGACGAATGCGCAAAACGGTGAACATTTGGTCTAGAAAGTGTAAAACACTCAAGTGCTTTTCATCTTATTTTATTTGTCAACCGGACAACAAATTAATCTTGATACTTATGAGGGTGAAGGCAATAGCTCGGAGGATCTAATACTAGTTGCAGGGTCTTCATAGTCTTTGTTTGTCTAGGGTTTGAACAGTTTTTGTTTGTGCATTAGTCTGCAAAGTTTTGTTCCATGTTTTGTCTTCTTGGAGGTTGCGAGAGACAACGTTTTTGGTCTTATCTCTTCCTTGCCAAGTGAGAACAAAGAGATATTAGTTTTGAATTCAAAATTCTCACGTCAATGAACGTAGATACCATTATCAAAATATAGAGTACAATGCTATCAAGGGTACGTCGAATTTTCCTAAGAATTGGAGGACTTACCAGATCCAGATCCTGATCAAAAATTGGGTAGCAGGCTGGACGTGTTTTGGTCGTCTAACCAGTCAATTTTTAGAGCCGCTTGCACCGAGTAACGTGATCGCGTTACCAAGCAAAAAAATACTTTTGTGGCAAGTGATACTCATTGATATCTCGACCACTATAGGGTCAACCCAAATATTTGTAAAACCGGCCTATGAGGCCAATATTAAATCATGTAATGATATTAAAAGATTTACCAAAATTTATGAGTTCGGGAGGTCGAACCCATCCCTTTGGCGGCGAAGGAGAAGGCATCACGCAAGTTCCGGTAGCTATGCGTTGTCATTTCATCAGAAAATACTTGAACCCACTCCCACTAAGCATTAGAAGCTCTAACTTACCATTTGAGTCGCATTTAATGCGGGCAAGCAAGTTGTTCACTAGTCGCGCCCTTCACCAACACGGTACTCGAACCACAGTCAAAGGGCCTGCAAAGATTAGACCATTAACTTTTCATGTCATGACGCGGGTCAACCCGCATCTTGATTCGGTCTGAGAGGTCCGAACCAAGTATTTTCTACAAGTAAGGTCGACTTACGATTAAAAAAGGGACAGTTAATTCCATTTTACACATTACGATTAAACTAATCTTTCGAAATACTACGTTTCCTAGGAATAACTTTTTTTCTATGTTCGCTCATCTTATTAATTTTCCGTCCGGTCACATTAGCTATTTCTAACTTGAGCGTTAGAAAATCATCAAGAAAACAACCATTTTCTTATCATCCTGTGATTATACGTCCATTGTTCTTATGTAGGTTTTCAACACTTTCCAGAATTCGAACCGACTCCAAAACTCGACACATCATCATATCCGGAAATCACCTCTAACAGTAATTATGTTTCATGCATAGCGATTTTTATTTTTCAACATGTCGACATAGACTTAATCTTTAATTTAATACTATTATGTGAAAATCCAGACTAGTCCAGACTAGAGTTGTTACATTCCATGTATATTAAAGATGAAGATAGATAGAAAGAAAATAAAAAGAAAAAAATCTACTAATAATCAAAATATGTGCTTTATTAATATATATATATATATATATATTTATTTTTTCATACATAGAAATCTAGTATATATGTCAAGAAGTTGTACCATATATTATCTTAACATTTAAATTATACATGATGGGGTTTGACTTATAAACATGGAAATATTGATTATTAAAATATAAAAATAAACTATTGTCATTTTCTAATTTTTGGATAAGAATATAAAATTAGGATGATGTTAACATACTAAAATCCCATCAACATTGTTACGAGTCTGCTTTTCAACTTTCCCTCTAGTTTCATCTTCTTATTCAATTCACTTCTCTAATTTCTTTTTCTTTTTGTCAGCCTCCTGCTGTTTTTCTCGACATTCTTCCGTACAGAAGGGAGTGTCACTATATTTTCACGATAAAAGAATACAATTTAGATAAATTACTATTAAACAACTAAATCAAATTATTTATTAAAAAAAAAGAAGAGAAGCACGTACTTATACATGTAGATGTCATCAAGCTTTGGAGAAATCTTTTTCTCGCAGAAGCCACATTGATCTGTGAAGTAGCTTATTTGCTTTAGATCTGCCGGATAACCCATACGAATATTAAGAAAACCTAATTAAGTTTTCGATTGAAGTTGGATATGAAGGGGGCTATTTTAATATGAGATTGTATATGTATATATAATAGGACAAAGCTCATGAAATATGTTATTTTCAACCTTATCCAATGAATAATTATGTTATGTTAACTTTTAGCAAATGTTTCCTAGTAAGGTAAATTATTTAAATATTTATATAAGAAAAAAAAGAAGTTATTAATTTTTGTTGACCAAACAAAACAAGAAGTTATTCTTATATGTACTAAAAACTTTTATGAATGAGAAATTACAAATATCTATCCAATTAATAATACAGTATCCTTTTCTAATTTGATTAAATTAAAATAAATTATTTCCTCACCATAACTTTTTAGTTATAATGTAATAATTAACATTAGAACTCAATTTAAATATGTTTTAATGCCCAAATTAATTTTAGTTAATAAATAATAATTTAAAAGAATACATGAACTATAAATAGTTATAGTTACAATTAATTATTGCTTATAGAGAGAGATAAGCATAAACTGTGCACCAAAAAAAAAATATAGATAAGCATAAATTTATAATTATAAAGGTGTTGAAATTGTTTACACTTGTAAGACTGAGAGAAACACAGTCATGCGTGGCTTATTGTATATAAATTGATTATTTCTGAAAATATAAAATTGATTATTGCTGAAAATAACTAAAACTACCTTAATTAGATTTCTGAGGTGTATATCAGAACACAACGAAGCAGGTAGGAGTTGAAATGTTAGACCCGTTAAGAAGTGAGGTATGGTTCTACGTTTGGCATTAGCTAACGATGGTTTTTGGCCTTTGGGTATGGCGAACTAGCTCACGACTTGGTAGGTAGTGACATTGAATTCTAAAAAAGAAGCAATTCTTAAATATCAAAAGCGCGACTGGGAATGAAAATGTGCGCCTTTCAGGTATCCAAGGCTTCAAGGCATCTAAGCTGAGCTTCAACAATAGTGTCCTTTCAGGTAAAGCTAGTTTCCAAGGATAATACAGTTTCAAATTCTTCATTTTGTCTAGGGCCAACACTACAAGAAAACAGCACGTATTCCGACGGACATATCCGTCGGTAAGCCGTCGGAAACAGTGATTTCCGATGGGTTTCCTACGCATGAGAAACCGTCGGTTTGAAGTCGTCGGAAATCAACTTCCATCGGAAAGCCGAAGCAAAATTCCTACGGATTACCGATGAAAACGTTCGGACGGATGACCAATGAAAAACACCATCGGAAATAATATTCTGACGGACTTTCGAGTGAACAAACGGTCAAAGAATTTTCCGTCGAAAAACCGACGGATTGATTTATTCCCACAAAAAACCGACGGAATTATTTATTCCCACGGAAAACAGACGGTATTAATAAAATAAAAAACAAATATAATTTTTTTTTTTATAATTCTAATATTTTTTAAAAATTAAAAATTTAATTAAAAATTCATAAATATAAAAATTCTAA
This sequence comes from Boechera divaricarpa, assembly GCA_026770425.1. Lineage (NCBI taxonomy): Eukaryota > Viridiplantae > Streptophyta > Magnoliopsida > Brassicales > Brassicaceae > Boechera > Boechera divaricarpa. Next base: position 1,515,256 of record CM049186.1, on the reverse strand, counting down.
TAATTTAAATTAAACATTAAATAAAAGTTAAACATTGTTCGAATACGTAATTATAAAAACATAAATGTACTAATCCATCTCTGGAGGACGGAAATCCAAAAAATGATGGCTCAAAAACGTCGAGAAGTAATCCTAAGAGGCGGTCAACTTGGTAATTCTTGCATTATTTTCCTCCAATTCAGTCCTCAGCCTCTGAAGCTCTTGTGTGACCGCAGGATCCGCTTGTTGTGTAAACAACGACATTGCAGTGTCAGCTTCTGGAAAGCGTCCTAATCCAAAAACACGTCCTCGGCTTCTAGGAGTGTCCTAAAAAATTATAAACAAATATTAAAATACTGAAAACTAATAAAAATAATACAATTGGAAATTTATTTACCTCGAGGACTAGCTGGTTCATGACTTTCCACGTCAATGAATTAGAACCCAAAGCAGATCTTCCTTTTTCAGATAGCTGAGTAAGCTTCTCCTGCTTCTTCTGGTCGACGTTGTTCATGATTTTGCACGCCAACTTGTCTTGTACCTGCCCGGTTTTTTATTGGTGTGCGTGTCGCCAAAATTTCATACAAATCTGGTCGCACACCACCGGCCTTGGTAGTCTGGTTAAACAAATAAAGTGTTAGTAAATAAAAAAATAAAGGAAATTAATAATTAGTAAAAGATTATATTCATACCAGCTCGTCAGCACGACTCTCGAACGTCATTGCACCCGCATTATATGTTGTGATTCCAAGTCCATCCCGTTCACTCAAGCGGTTCGCCCTATTTTGTGCGGAGATCGCGTTGGCCTCTTCTGTACTCCAGTAACGAATGTACGCCTCCCAAACATCTGGGTCGAGATCTCTGGGCTTCGGTTTACCCTTCTTCCACTTCTGCTTCCAACTGTAGACATATTCGCTGAATTGCGAACTAGCTTGCTTATCGAACGCCCTATGAACCTCAAGGTTAATTCTAGAGTCCCAATTGAAATCTTGCTAAAAAAAATAAAAAGAAATTAAGAATTAGTTACATCAAGATTAAATGATAATAACAAACCATAATAAAGTAATAAAATTTTATACCGCGAAAGTACAGTATCAGCTCTCTCGCCGCTCTCTTGGCATATCTCTCTGTATGAGGGATACATCTCCAGGAGTTGGTGATGGAGCATACTTATAATCGACTTGGATCCCGTTTTTATGACGAAACCTACAATTAAAATAATAAAAACAAATAAATAATAAGTGTTAAAAGACATTATAAAATACTAAAATTTTATACCAGGTGCCTCCATTCAGACGCTGTGGGTGAAGCATCGGTAAACGTTCTCGGCCCGGTTGAGTAAGAACCTCCTCAATGGTGATTCTGGTGCGGACTTCGGAACTCTCCTAAGGTGGAACATTAGAAGGAACGGCGGAACTACTCCTCTGAATCGCAGGAGCACTCAGAGCTCCCTGAGACTGACGGAGAAAATCCTCATAACTCCTAAAACGAGTAAATGATTAGTAAGAAATATCATAATTGGAAACTTACATCAAAAATATTATTCATTAATTATTAGTAAATTGAAATCCTAAATTCATAATACTAATTGATAAGCTAAATTCAAAAATCAAAATTGTAAAAAATGAATGACTAATAAATAATCACAAAATAATAAATTCATAATACTAATTTAAAACATAAATCACATAATCAAAATCAAAAAACCTAAATAACAAATTCTAAATCATTAAAAGTAATATTTTACAAAATTACGAAATCTAAATCCTAATTTCATAATAGTAATTTCTAACATAAATAAAAAAATTTAAATGATATAACCTGAATCACTAATGTTTATTTCTAAATTCTAAATAATTAAACCAAATATCAAAATTACTAAATCTAAATCCTAAATTCTTAATACTAATTTGCAACAAAAATAAAAAAATCTACATCATAAAACCCAAATAAAAAATTCTAAATAATTAAACCAAATCACAAAATTACTAAATCTAAATCCTAAATTCTTAATACTAATTTGCTACAAAAATAAAAAAAAATGTACATTATAAAACCTAAATCAGTAATTAGTAATTCTAAATTCTAAATCATAAAACACAAATCACAAAATTAGTAAATCCAAATGTGATTCCTCAATCAAAAAAAATTGAAATCATTCAATTTAAATTACAAATCTAAAAATCCTTAATCTAATTCCAAAATACAATTTGCAAAATCATAAAATAAAATTCCAAAATCACAAAATAAAATCATACAATTTAAAACAAAAAATTCCAAAATCCTAAATCTTCATTCCTAAATCACAAATTCTAACTCCTAATGCCTAAAACAAAAAATCAAAAATTCCTAAATCCTAAATCAAAATCGAAATCCATTTCCTAAATCACAAAATCCTAAATCTCAAAGTCTAAAATCAAAAAATCTTACATTGTAACTAATTGGTAGAGAATCGCCGGAGGGGAAGAGGCGGAGGAAGAGAGACTCGCCGGAAGTGGAGCGCCGGAGCAAGAGAGTCCCGCTGGAGGAGAAGCTGCGGCGAAGAGACGAGGAAGAGGAAGCCGCGCCGGAGGAGAATCGCCGGGAAAGAGGAATTTGCGCCAGAGGGAGGAAGAGAGGCTCGCCGGAGGGTAATGGAATCGCCGGATAGAGGAAAAATCGGAGGAGCTAAGAAATGGGGAAGAAGAGAAGGTTCTCGATCGGGCTTAATGTTTGGTGACCGACGGATATATCTGTCGGTTTTCCGTGGGTAACAGATTTCATTTTCCCGCCCACACGTGTTCTGGCGCCACAATAAATTCGCGTCGGGTGACCCTCGGAAATTCTACTTTCCGTCGGTTTTGACCGATGGAAAACCGACGGTTATTGGATTTTTGAAGCGTTTTAACTGGCTATTATATTTGATTTTAGATTTTATAAAAATGATTTAATATTTATTTGATTTTAGATTTTATATTTTTTGTTAGTATTTTGTAAAATCATTTTCATAAAATCTTAATACTAATATCTTAAATAAATATGATTTTTAATATCTAAATGACTAGAATTGTAAACATGTAATCAAACGATTTAAAATAAATATGATTGTAAATAAATATGATTTTAAATAAATGATGGAATACACAAGGATATTACTTTTACATATATATATATAATCTTAGGAAAAATTGTTATGTTTCTATAAAATTATTACAATTTTCATGATTCTTAATTAAATCTGATTTTAAAGAAATAAGATGATGTAAGATATCAAGATCTCATTATGCATTCAAAAATTTCAGAGGAAATTTGAACACAAAAGTAGTAGAAACTAAAACTAGTAGATAACACATAAAAATTCAGAAACTGTAAACGAAAAAGGAGCCTTAGAAATTAAGGGGTCAAGAGTAATGAAAAGGAACCTGAACCGGAGGAGTGATCACCGTCTTCCATAGTACCGTTTTTGTGTTTGCAAAGAGAAATGTTAGGAATTGGGATTTAGGGAAAAAAGGGATGACTTGATTTTGCTACATAGTTATGATTTATGCGGGAACAATATTGAATACTTTCATGTACTGCGAGGCGTTTTATTATTGACTTCTTTTTCTGTCACTGGGTTTAATTATCGAGACATTGAAAATTTGAAATGGGACGTTTGGTAGAAAAGCATATAAAATCATACTTTTAAAATCTTAATTCTAATTTCTTAATTAAATATGATATTATATGTATATATATATATATATATATATAAATAAACATCACCGTAGGTTTTCCATCGGTATTACCGATAGCAAACCGATAATTTTATTCTTTCCGTCGGTTTTCCATCGGTAATACCGATGGCAAACCGACGGTGTCTACTTTTAATATCTAATTGTACTTACAAAATCTTAATCCTAATTCTCTAAATAAATATGATTTTAAATATAAGATTTTTAATAATTAAGATTTAATAAATATGTTTTTATATGCATTGTAAAGTATTTTAGATTTATGATTTTATATGTATTTTTAAATATGATATTATATGTATATATATATAAATAAAAATCACCGTCGGTATATTTAAAATAAGACCGTTTAAAAATTAGCCGTTTAATAATTAACCGTTGCGCGATCAGGAGCCGTTGAACAGTCAGTAGGCGTTGTCGTCGGTTTTCCGTCGGTTCAGTCGTTTATATAACCCACATTGCCTCACATGAACATTTCACTCTCTCATAAAATTTTTCTACCTATATTATTCTCAGATTATCTATACATCGTCTATTACAAATATGTCATCGTCAAGTCAATATAATTATTTTCGATCCTGGATGGACAGACCAATGCGTGATTCCGAGACAGAGCAACTTACAGAAGAGTTTGTCGAAGATGTACGACAGTTCATGAATTTTGCAACAAATCAGGAACTTGCTTTGCAAACGGGTAAAATCTATTGTCTTTATCTTAAATGTAAGAATCGTAGATTTCTCAATATTTTAGAAGTAAGTTCGCATTTACATCGTAGAGGATTTATGCCGGGTTATAAGATTTGGTATTCGCATAGAGAAAATGATTCTATGGTAGATTTTGCTAGTACAAGTGTAACTTTTACGTTGGATAGAATAGGGGAATCTACACCAAAAATAAGAGGTAATATCGGTTATGTTCAGATGGTACATGATGCATATCATGTAAATGCTCCGGACTTTATTGATTATAGAGGAGAAAGATCAGTAGAGGAGCCTAATTTAGAAGCACAAAGATTTTTTGATATGTTAGATACGGCAAAGCAGTCGTTGTATAGAAGTTGTCGAGAGAAAATATCACAGTTATCGGCTGCAACAGAATTGATGACAATCAAGACGGATTACAATTTGTTGGAGACTTGTGTTGATGCATTTGCTGATTATATGAAAAGACATTTGCCTGCGGATAGTAATTATCCATCAACATACTATGAGATTCAGAAGTTAGTGGCTGGGCTTGGCTTACCGTATCAGGTGATAGATGTGTGCAACAACAATTGTATGATCTACTGGAGAGAGGATTCAGATTGGTTAGTTTGTCGGTTTTGTCGCAATCTTCGGTATTAAGATACAGGTGGAAAAGTTAGTGTTCCATACAAACGGATGTGGTATTTGCCACTAGTAGAGAGGTTGAAAAGATTATATCAATGAGAGCGGACATCACAATCTATGAGATGACATTCGGATGATCCACAGGATGAAGATATATCACATCCGTCCGACGCTGAAACATGGCGACACTTTCAGAATGTTTATCCTGATTTTGAAGCTGAGAGCAGGAATGTGTACCTTGGTTTATGCACCGATGGTTTTAATTCTTTCGGAAAGCATGGAAGATAATATTCATTGTGGCCAGTAATCGTGACACCATACAATTTGCCACCATCTTTATGCATGAAGAGAGAGTTTCTTTTTCTCTCAATTATCGTTCCTGGACCTGAGCATCCAAAGAGATCACTTGATGTTTTCTTACAGCCATTGATTTATGAGTTGCAGATGTTATGGGAACAAGGAGTTCAGGCATTCGACGTTTTATTGCAGACAAATTTTTTGATGCGGACAATGCTTATGTGGACCATAAGTGATTTTCCAGCATCTGGTATGTTATCTGGATGGACAACACATGGAAGATTATCGTGTCCATATTGTCAAGACAATACAGATGCGTTCCAATTGAGAAATGAGCGTAAAACATCTTGGTTTGATTGTCATAGACGTTTTTTACGAGACGATCATCCCTATCGCCGAAGCACCACATTGTTTACCAAAAACAAAAAGGTTTTTGATGGTCCACCTCCTGAGTTAGATGGTTATAGCATTTTAACACAATTATGAGATTTTGGGGAGGAGAAAACGGTTCGTTGTGGCGGAAACGGACATAGTCCGGTACATGGAGTTGGCGTATACCGTAACTGGCATAAGAAGAGTATCTTTTGGGATCTACCATACTGGAAGGACCATATATTGAGGCATAATCTAGATATCATGCACATTGAGAATAATTTTTTTTAAAAACTTGATTAACACTGTTCTCAATGTCCAAGGGAAAACGAAAGATAATCTGAAGTCTATATTGGATTTGCCAGATATATGTTCTCGAAAAGCTCTTCATGTTGTGGGGAATAACAACAAAGGTCCTATACCCCAATTCCGTTTACCTTCGGCTGTAAAACATGAGTTTTTCGAATAGATTGCTAACAATGTTAGATTAACGGATGGATACGTATCGAACCTACGAAACTGCATTGATTATGGTGAAGAAAAGTTTTCTGGTTTAAAAAGTCACGATTGTCATGTCATAATGAGCGCCTTCTTCCGTTTGCATTTGCATATCTTCTTCCACAAAACGTTCACAAGTCAATTGCAGGTAATTGTGTATGCATAAATATTACAGATAAAGACTACATCAAGTACTGTTTTAATTGGTTTATGTTTTTTCTCAGGCATAGCTGATTTTTTCCGGGATTTATGTACTAGATCTCTGACGGTTGACGGTATTCGTAATTTGGAGACGCATATACCAATTATCCTATGTAATTTGGAGAAGATTTTTCCCCTTCATTTTTTGATGTTATGGATCATCTTCCAATTCATCTTCCTCACGAAGCAGCATTAGGTGGTCCTGTTCAATATCGGTGGACATACGTGTTCGAGAGGTATATGTATCATCTGAAGAAAAAGTTTAAAAATTTGAGTAAAGTAGAGGGGTCTATTGTCGCTCAATGCATAAATGAAGAGGCAGCACAATTCTCTGAATATTATTTTCCAAAACAAGTGCAAACAAAGAGTCGTAGTCCCGTTCGGCACGATGACGGAGGTGAAAAAGCAAGTTATCCAATCTATGTTCTTAGTCTATTCCGACAGGTAAGGCGCATTTCAATTTTTATTATAAAAATTAAACATTCAATAATATTTTTAATTACAACTTAAATCTATTTACATAGGTTGGACGACTAATTGGAAAAAGCAAAAAACAGAGATTAACTAAGGAGGAGCAAAATCATTTGCATATATATATTCTCACAAATTGCGATGATCTTCTTGAGTATGAAAGATATTTTATTTTTTAAAAATCTAAATATTTCTAATAATATTCATAATTTAAAAAATGTATTCATATTTTTATTTATAGGATTTATATGGCTCACATACGCTTTCATTACTCAACTTACATGGAGGAAGCACTTAATGCGCTCAAAGAGAGTGAGTTCGCTCAATGGCTCGCATTTTATGTAAGTTTATTTGATTCACTTACGTTCTTTTTAATATTACTACAAATATCATTTTTTAATTTATGAATATACTTTTCTTTTATAATTATTGCAGGTAAGAACAGGTGCAAGTAGAGGTCAGTCTTTTCCAACTTGGTTAGAAGAGTTGATTAACGGTACATTGGCTGTTGCCCACGCCTATCCTATGTATTGTACATGTGGATATGCTTTTAAGATTTTACGCGAAGGAAGGATCCGGCCAACAAATGATTATGGTATTTCTTCAGAATCGGGTGACATTGTCTACTATGATATTCTAAGGGAAATTCTCGAAGTCCATTACCCTAGTTTTCTCGACTTGCGATGCGTTATTTTTTTATTGCAATTGGTATGATCTGTTCCTAGGAGCTGGTGTTCGCCAAGATGAATTTGGAGTTATATCCATACATTCCGGAAAACGGCTGCAAAAGTACGATCCTTTCATCTTTGCATCACAAGCAAACCAAGTTTGTTACATTCCATATCATCGTGTCACGAACAAGCATGATCCTTGGATCACTGTTTCATTGATTACACCAAGAGGTAGGGTTGATGGTATTGCAGATAACGAGGCTATGCAACAATGCGTCACTACAGGTTTTCTAGGTCCGATCGCAGAACCGCAACAAGTTGATCTTGTTGTCGATTTTACCCACAAAAGTGATAACGAGATTTTTGATTATTCCGAAAAAGAACATGGAGAATTTGGTTCACATCCGATTCATCACCATCAGAGTATTCAGATAGTACATCGGATGATAATTAGTTCAAATGTATTTTATTAATTTCATTCTTGTAATATTTTTATTTTCATTTGGTTTTAAATATATTTTTAGTTGTTATATGTAATACTTTTTCCCTAATATATTTTTAGAATTTTAAGTTACAATTTTAAATTTAATTTTTATTTTTATTTTATATAAAATATTATACGTTTGTTTACTTAGAAAAAAATATCAATTTCCTACGGATTTCCTACGGAATTAGTATCCGTGGGAAATCCGTAGTAAACTGTATCAGAAATCTGTCGCTCTTCCATCGGTTAGCCATCGTAATTTTGTCCGCTTTACCGACGGAAAAATACCGTCGAAAAATCATCGATTTTTTATTATCCGTCAGAATTCCGTCGGAAATGTCCGACGGTTTTCCATCAACCTAAATGTGGAAGCTTTGTTATCGGAAATTCATCGGAAACGTCCGACGGAACAACGACCGTCGGAAACACCGTCGGTAATGGTGCTGTTTTCTTGTAGTGCAAGACGTGTGCATTATCTTGGTTCTACCTGATGAAGCAAACACTAGCCCTTGCAATCTCTTATGAGATTCGTAGAGGCTCTGATTCCATCTAAGAATCAGATGTTCCTCGATACACAATTGAACTGTCCGAAAACTCAAAAACTGCATCAATATGTTACATGATGCGTATCAGTCATGCGTAGTAGACATAAACGTAGAGAAGGGGAACTAATGGTGATACAGTGACATCCCATGATGAAGTTGTCGGTTTATGAATCCATATTCGAGTCGAAAGTCAGTCAGTCTCAAGTATACTCTCTTTTTTTTTTTGGTATGAATGTTAAATTATATTCAAAACAAAAATACGTTTTTAAGTCAAATGCTTGTTGTTTTGCAGAATATTAGAAGCAGAAATTTTAGATTGAAAAGTAGATGTGGAAGATTAAAAAGCTAGCTAGATCAATAAAACTTGAGTCTGAGTGTTCTTGACGCTTCAAGTGCGAAATGCGAACCAGGTCTGAAGAGCTTTTGATAATCTCCCATGTTACGAATGAAGCTCAGCCTATTATAGACAACTTTGTCCACCATATTCTCACAAGTGTTGCCGCATATGTTATTTGTTGGCCGTGCCTTCGTCCATTTTTCTCACGCCAACACAACAGCCTGGACAGAGATATTGCAGAGACAAGCAAGCTTGAGTGCAGAGGTGAGATATGGAATTCAATTCAACCCTTTGCTTCATCTATGCTAATACTAAGATTATGTGCTTGTGTTGCCTGATGCAACATTTCCGGTAATGTCACTTAAGTTATACACGGGATAAATCGGTCTCTGCACCCACCAACAGATGGAGAAAATACAGACGTGCAGCTTCGTTTGATTCAAAGAAAATCGTCATCTTATAATTTTCTGAAACTACAAACACTGATATTGATTGATATATTTAACGCTGACTAGTGAACCCAGGTTATAGTTTGATCCGGGTTTTAGTGGACGAGGGAAATCAGGTTTGCAACATAGTTTATGACTAGGTGCATCATGCAAATGTGTGTCAGATAGAAAGATGGTAATGTGTTGTGTGGCAGTAGCTAGCTAAAGAGAGTTTAGCTTCTCATTTGGAAGGTGGTGGAGTGAAGAATGGGATGGTTGGAATACTGGTGGGAAGATTGAATGGGAAGTTGTTTGGAATAGAAACTGGGAAGTTAGGGATATTGATTTGTGGGAAGTTTGGGATATTAATGGGTTGTGCTGGGTTAGTCAAAGAAGGTATCTGTGAGCTCCGTAATGGTGGAAACGTCGTGGGCTGAAGAAGAGAAGAAGAAGGAGGAAATGGTGAGAACGTTGTTGTAACCGGTGGCAGAATCGCTGGTAGAAGATGGCGACTAGCTGAGAGACCAGTGAAAAATCTTGTGAATGTCAGTGCAATGACAAGGGATGATAACCAGTGAGCCATTTTGGGGATTAGGATTTTGAGTTGTCACTAGAGAGTGGTTTGAGTGTGAGTGATGATGGAGAGATTATGAAGGAGTTTGTATGTATTTATAGAGAAACTAGGGTTTGAGATTTGATGAGAAGTAGGTTTGGATAGGTTTATTGTTGTCGCAACTTTATTAACAGTTACTTGTTCCAAACCACAAGTAAGATGGGTCAATTCTAAGTTCTAACTAGCTAGAAACAACCATGACACATTGGCACTTTAGGTATCCCGGTTTAATGTTTTTGTATTATATTTTATTTAAATTAAAATATTATAAAATAAAATAAAACTCTACAAATAAAAGAACTACTAGAAAAAAAGTGAGAAAAATTAATTTGGTAAACAAAACTCTCTTAAAGAAAATTATTATAGTTGATATAAAAATTTCAAATTATCAATCCGATGTTTTTGGTTTGGCCTTGTTTGGACTTCGGTGACTTTTTTACCGAAAAAAATCCGGTTTGTTTTTGGTTAAATTTTCAAAATACAAGCGGCAATATCTTCTTCAATCAATTTGCTGCCAAAAAAATATATATATATATATCTTGCAATTTATATTTGAAGAGATTAGGCAAAAAGAAAAAAGAATCAGTTTAATTGAATGGATGTTTACAATTGAATATAATTTTTTTTACAACTAATTTTTTGTTTGGTCAACCAACAAATACGATATTAAATTAATTAAATTATAAGTTAAGAGCTTTTATTCTTGGGAAGTTAAAATTTTAAAAGAGTTGTGACCGAATATCTGAAATATCAAATTTTATATCTCGAATATGTAATTTTGCAAATTAGACCTAAATCGCGTAATCGAAAATTGAAATAGTTAGGGAAAAAAAAAAGGAAATTCACAACAATTAACAACGTAGTAAAGGAAAAATAATATTTTAAAAATTAATAAAAATAAATAGATTAAGGAAAAATAGATTGTCGCAAGTTTCAAAAGTAGTAAAGGTTAGAATTCAAGTAGAATAGATTAAGGAAAAGCAAAAATAACGCAGTCATATCGCAAAGTCATAGAAAAAAAGAAACATATCACAAACGCGTTCGTATGCCCTTATAAATAACCATTAACCCTCTCATTATTTCTCACAATCAATCGATTAAGCCCTCGCTCCGATCGTTTAAAGCAGCTAGAAGACGAAGAAGAACCCATCTAAGTAAAGAGTCTACTGTTTTCTTATCGATCATCAAATCTCTCGAAGATGTCGATTATGTTAATACACCGTTACCTCGTCAGAGACGTTTTTGCCGTTCCGTTTCTTACAAAACACGGAATTGGTTACCACTACTTCTCTCGTAACTCCGTTTTACATGTTCCTCAAAAAGTTGTTCCTCTCTTCGGCTTGAAGAAACGTTCACAAAAACCTTATTTCAAACCGTCTAATACCGGAAAGTCACAATCTAACCCCGATCCGGTTCATGAGAAGCCGATTCAAGAAGGAGAATTTTTTGCTGGTTCGGTCACAATGGGTGCTTCTCCTTCGCCAAGACACGTGCCGATTCCAATATTTTGTGTTAGAGAGATGATCAAAGTGTCTTCAAAGCTAACGAAGACTTGAATGAGAAGAAGATCAATTAATCTTTTCAGATTTGTTTATGTTCAGCAATTATTTTCTTTGTTTTTTTTGGCAAATCTTTGTTGAGATTTCTGTAGCCACTAATCTTCAATGTATTAGACTCAATTCACAAGTAGTAAAGACTTTCTTATTTTGCAATTGATTTCTTTATTATCTGATTCATAATCTTATAATGTTTTGAGAATAAATAAAAAACCATTGATTCAAACGTAAATTAATTTAGACATTAGACAATTATACTTTTAATCAGGAAATTTAGTTTAGTAACTTTATTTACATCTCCAATATATTATTTAGAGAGTACACTTATAAATAAATCTTACAAAATGTTAATAATTACATCACATTGTCATTATATCTGAGAACAAATTAAAATCTCCCATTAAAGTTATTTTAGTCAATTAATTATTATGTGATCATTTAGTTAAATATTAAAGTAATTATTTATAATTTTCGTTTTAAATAATTTATTTATTTTAATTATTTTGAAAAGAAATTAAAAATAGATTTTGTGAAGATTTTATTGATTTAATTAAACACACTAATTAAATTAAATTTAATATTGATTTAATTTTTCAAAAATAAGAGATTTGATGTATATTGCAATTTTTTGGAAGATTTTAAGAAAGAATTTAAAAACCGATTTAATTATGTTTTTAGGTGATAATAAAAATTCGATATTATAAAAATTGATATTATAATTTTCATAAAGTTTTGGAAGAATTACAATTTTCTAATATCCTGCTTTTATAATTTTTGGATATTTTTCTATAATTGCAATTTGTCCGATGAAAGAACCACACCCAAAGTTATTATTATTATAAAAATAAATAAGCAGTATTCCCATAAATATTATTTATTACTTCCTAATTAACAAACTCTAACCACTTAATTAAACTCATTCAATTGATTTAAACCAATCGTTTTCCTAAAATTAATTTTGGTTTACTTAACCGCTTAACCAAATTAAATTCAAAGGCTGGGATTTAATAGATTGTGTGATCAGAGTAGCTTTATATTGTCGATTGAATTGTAAGAAAGATTACCGAAGATTAATCAATTGAAAAGTTTGTTATCGTCTTCTTCAAATTGATTCCTCGCCGTGACCTATCTCCCTTCTTCTTCGTGGATTGAGCTACTGGTGAGTGTCACGAACTCGTGTTTTATGAGCTCCAGTTCGTTTGAGTTTACAAAAGACGTCGCTTTTGTAACATTTGTTTACTGCAATGGGGAGATCAATTCACCAATGCGGTTTATCTTATTGATGCTTTCAAGAAGTTAAAAAGAATGGCTAAATTAGTGGCGATAAGACTCAAACAAAGGTCATCGTATCCTCAATCCTATATCATATCGATCAACGTCCTTACGCAGATAGATCGTTAGGATGTTCGCTCGTGCGTACGATGAGACACATATAAACGACTATATTTGAATATTATCACTACTAATCAGCCCATCCTTTCTCTTTTGGTATGAATGTTAAGTTTTATACCATTTTTAAATTTTTGAAAGAAGATTACATAGATATAAAAAACCAAAATCTATGACAAGAAAACAACAACAAATATAGTAAACATAAAGTGTTAAACCAACAGAACTGACAAGGTAAGACGAAACAAAGACTTTACGACGAATAAATCGTCTTGGCGAAAAAAAGAGTACAAATTGGACTTGGAGTTGCCACGAGTGTCCACAATTCGAGGCTAACCCTTGAAACCTTAGATCGGATAGAGCTTACTGATAGTTAGAGTTTACTGATAGTTAGAGTTTTCACTTGGGTCTATGCAAATACCCTAGCACGGTACTTAGGGATCGAATCCACGAGAATCAATTGCTACACTACAGACTATAAAGAATGATTGAGAAGCTAAGATAAAATAAAAAGATTGGTTGTAGAGTAAACAAGAGAATAAAACTAACGGTTGTAATTCAAGAATTAAAAGGCGTTAGACTTCAGGAAAATTCGCAGGAAATTACAAATCAAGAATCAGACAATTATTCAGGGAATGAATTACACACCAATCTCGAACTCAAACAAAATTGTATAATCAATCCACTGTCGTGGCACCAATTACTTTGTCTAGCAACCTAAAATTCTAAACTATCGTTTGAACTTAGAGTTCTAGACAAGCATTATAACAAGCAGGTTTAATCTGTTCATGAATTGTCTTAGCATCAGCTTTCGTTGGCTAAGGACAATTCGCTTACCTAATGTTCTATCAAGCAACCTATAAGCTTTTGGAGAGAAGGTTAACCCTAAATCAAAGACTAAGTGATCAATTTAGTGTAAGCAATGAACACAACAATAGGCGAAGATATCATTAAATAAATCCCTATATATGTCTAATTCAGTGATTCATGAAATTCTTTTGAAAATCCTAAAACCTAACTACAGATCTACTCAGACATAGAAGCAGAGAAGACAGAGAAAGATAAATAGGGATTCATAATCATAATAAAAAGAGATCCAAAAGGGTTCAGAAATCTTCTCAAAAGATGAAGAGTCAGAGATTTCTTCTCCCAAACCTTACAAAGATCTCAAAGTTACAAAGAAAAAAGTTGCAGAATGTAAAGATGGAATATAAATAAAATCATAGCCTAAACAATGGCTTAAAACCCCTTATTTATAGTTTTAAACATGTTTTGGTCGAACTCTAAAGAGATAAAGACAATCTGGAGCAAATCAGGAAGTTTTTCTTTTGTATTTTCTTGTTTTTGGGCTGGATCGGTCGATCTGGATCTGCACAGGTCGATCTGCAGGTCAATCTGGATGTGGATCGGTCGATCCTGAGTGTCGTAGTCGATCTGAAAGTTGAACACAAAAGTGGATTGATCGATCTGAGGTCTCCCTCTGCATCTGTTTCAGTTGCTAGCCATATTGACCTGTCTTTAGTAAAATGAGCATAATTTTTGAACCACCGATGATAATGACATGAAACCAGTCCCAAATGAAAGCTAACTCAAAGGCTATCTTGTATCCAAAATTCATTGTAATCCGACATCGGGAAGGTGTTCAACGAATAGCAAACTTTTGACCCTTCTATACGATCATGCATCTCCAAAACCTCGTTTTCGTCCCACAATTCCAAAAAATTTCTTCCAATTCAACCTAAAACTTGTAAAAACTTCATAAAGGACTAAAAAACTCTAAAACAAGAAGAAAACACAGATAATCCTGTGAAAACGATGGTTAAAAAACCATCAAAACTGAGATATATCACTTATAGCCTCTCGTCAAGTAATCCACACTCTCAAACTGAAGACAAGTTAATTAGTCAATCTTTATCAAATTTGTGAGTTTCATAAACGACACAAAAACTAGAGCTAATTAAACGATTTTAAAAGAAAAAAAAAATAAAAAACGAAAGATACTGTATTAAGTTTTAGATGAGACTCTTGGTCGTGGTGACTTGTTATTATTATATAGATCACATGGGTTTGATGTTTGTTTTTTAGGTTTAGTTGGTGAAAAAGATTGTTAATGCGATAATCTCTTTGCACCTTTCGAGAATATACGATCAGATTTGTATAGGTACTGTACAACTTTTTATGCGGTTTCTTTCTTTTTTGTTAGTTATTTAAAGATTTCATATTTTCTTCTAATTTAAAACCTAACTAACTAGATTATTATTCGTGCTAAAACATAGAATAAATATATTCGTAAGTTTCTCATTTAATATATAAAACATTTTTTGTTCAGATTTAATATTAGTTAAAAACAAAAATTGTTTATAAAAAATTTAAGAATATTCAAATGTGTTTGACAATTGGAGTTAGAATAATCAAAATAGGTAATATGAATATTTGAAAATAAATGTTTTATGGTAATGAGTATAGTAGAATTAACCAAAAGAAAAAAAAAATTGGTGAGAAAAAATGTAGGTTTGTCACATAAACAAGAGTGACTCTTTTTTAATATGTAGAGAATCCCCTATATATTAATTAAAAATAATTTTAACAAAATAACCTTATTTTTACGTGAAATATTACAACACTGTCATGCTGACGTGTCGTCGGCAGAATAATTTTCAGGGAATATATTTTAGGACATTAATTACTAGACTAATTACATAATATGTCATTAGATCAATCATATATAATAAACTGTCTTTATTTTATCTTACCAAAATGAGATTTATTTATTTATGAAAAATCAAGTAAGTAAATATTCCATAAGGAGGGGGTATTCAATGAAATATTTAAAAAAAATTCAATTGAATAAGAAAATAATAGATTTCTAAACATTTTTAAGGATTTTAATGAATTCTGCCCAATTCACAGGTTAAATGCTTGGAATTGATTCTTCACATTTTTTAAAGAACTTTCTATTAAATTCTTTTTAAATAACATGATCATCAAAACAATCATAATATTGAATAACACTAGAATTTAATAGAATTTAAAAATCAATCAATTGAATAACACTAGAATTTAATAGAATCTATAAAATACAAAATTGAATAACACTAGAATTTAACATTCTATTATTTTCTTAAGAATTCCTTCATCCAATAACCCCCCTAAAATTATATCTGATTTTATTGTTTCCTAAATTATAGATTTCAATTATTTATACAATAAAATACTATTAAAATATTTAAAAATATTTATTTAATTTATTAATTTTTAAAAAATATTATAAATATTTTATCTACGCAGGAATTACCTAGTACATCATTATTACTGAAGATAATTTAAAACTAATTATCTTTAATCAAACGAGTTAAGTGAAAACCTATGGCCAAACCCAACAAATTCTGCAATAATGTAATTATGAGCTTAAGCTTTTGGACCCGTTAAAAAGCGTATTGCTTCAACCATTGTCAAGAAAAAATACACTCACATGTCTCAAAAATCACATGAGACATGTGTTGAAAGTGGAAACTAACATTTCACAACTAACAGTCCAAATATAACAATTTGGACAGATAATGATATTTGATGGAAGTATGGAACCAGTCTGAGATCTAAACCGGACGATCTAAGGTTCTTCTTGATCATATCAACGATATATCATTTTTCTTTATTCTGATCATCAACACGAACAACCTCCTCCTTGTTGATCACTTTGGGATGAATTTGAAGTCGGTTTTAGGTTCACATCAACCATATCCTCAGTTTTAGTGTTTGAATACGATTCCATTCCCGGTAATGCGGCAGCGATTTTTCGAAACAAAGGCTTAATATTGAATCCTGCTTTCGCGCTAGTCTCAATGAACATAACTCCGTATTCACGACCTTTGCTATCTCCTTCTTCAACCGAAACTTGCCTGAAATTTTTCACATGAAGAAGAAAATAACATTTATAAAACAATCTTATCAAATGAAAAAACAGATATGTTGTAATGTTGGCAAATAGTTTTTACCGTTTTTCGACAAGATCTGTCTTGTTACCAACAAGAACGATGATAACATCACCGGCTCTTTCAGTGCGGACTTCTTCGATCCACTTGGATGTGTTGAGAAATGAGAGCCTATTAGCTACATCATAAACAACTACAGCAACAGAAGAATCTCTAATGTAACTTGGAATTAGACTCCTGAATCTTTCTTGTCCTGCAGTATCCCTAAACAGAAAAATTCACATAATTAATTAGCTTTCTCATTGCGAAAAAACGAGCTTTTAACATTTTCGGAAACATAATTTGTTACCATAGCTGTAGACGAACAGTTCGATCTTCAAGGTACATTGTTTTTGACAAGAAATCAATTCCAATAGTAGCCTGAGAATTAAACAGTGAATTTTACATTCAGCATTGTATCTACACGACCAATGTGGTAATGTGATAATTAGGATTGCTTTATCTTTCATTTGATGAATCTTGATAGATGAGACTTGTCAAAAATGATAAAGACTAAAATCAAATAACAAAAAAAAGAGAACAAGATCGAAGAGAGAATAAAAATGACCGTGCATGTGGATTATGATGTACCTGGTAGGTTGTGTCGAACTTATCATACATGAAACGAGTAATGATGCTGGTTTTGCCGACAGATTGATCTCCTAAGAACACCAATTTATATTTTGCCAATGGTGACACCGACGCCATTATTCTTCTTTGAAAATTTTATTAAAATCGAAAAAGTTGGAATCAGATTCTCAGATTCTTCGGAGAAATGTTTTAAACGGATTCGATAGAGAGAAGAAGATGGAGTGCAGGAAGAAGAAGAGCCTATCTTTTTTTGGAAAGTGAAGAAACCGCTAAGCACGACGAGTCGACGACGACTAGGACGGCTTCGGAAAAGTCCATTTTACCCTTTCTCTATTTATGTCCGTTGAAACCAAAAGAATAGAGGAAGAAGCCTCTCGAGTCTCCTCAGCATGCGGATGTGCTTACTCATGTATCAATGTTTAGGCCTAACAAGTGCTCTAATTGTAACTAAAATTATGGGCCTTACCGGGTGTTTTGTAAGTTTTAGATTACTTATTGACTTTAAGAGATATTATTAGAAAGAAATCAAACAAATTTGGGATCATGTTATTTGAGTTGAGTTTGAGGTTTTTGGATCATAAACTTGTTCATCTTAGCTAGAACCGTATGCATCCAACGAATTTTTGCACTGCGTAATTTTTGCAAATAAACCCCCTAAAAAAAGTTATCGTATTTTGTGCTTTTTTAGTGTAAGCCAATACCACATCATAGTATGAGCCTTGTTATATATACCACAAAATACCTACGTGAACTCTTTCTTTTGTATAAGATGCAAAAGCAAATGTCAACTTAATTCCTTGTAATGAAATTGAGAAAAATCTAAACCGAAACTACAATATGAAAATTATGGACTGGATTGAACCAGACAAGACAAACAACATCGTCCTTTATAACCCACAAGTGACATTATTATTTATTTTTACTTTCTTTTTGTCGGCCAACTGACATTATTCATAAATAGTTATATATATAGTATATACACTATGTTTACACAATAGCTTTTTCTTTTTTTCTTTTTTGGTCAATACACAATAGCTTTTTCATAATCCGTTAAAAATAGGCACTTCAGAGAACTCAATCCAGAAGCATTCATTTACTATAGCCATTCTTTAAGTCAAGCTGATCTAGTGAACCAACCAGAGATGACCCCATGGCCCAATCCAGAAGCATTCATTATGTCCTCTGGTTCGATCCCCAGTGGAGTCGTAGTTAACATTTTTTATATATTATATATTCTTTCTCGGATCAAAAACAACGTCGTACTTCACACTACACGAATCCTCCTGTAAACGATAGTCTCTCTCGTCTTCCCAATCAATACAGAATTGAAGAAAAAGGAAAAGAAAGAGAACAGAACACACGAGTCCGTGTTGAAGTTATCTATTATGAATGAAGAGCATAGACAAAACGACCACACGAACACAAACCATTTTTGGAAGACAACTTAAGAAAACAAAATCCTAAGATCCTAAACATGAACATATTAAGAGTGTCCGAGGTTTCATTTAGACCAATGAAATGCTGCTCTCACCACCGGGAGGTCTCCTCGCGCCACCATAGTAATCCCGATATTCCGACTTCCCGTCTGCAAATATATTGTGCCCGCTCATTTCCCGCTTTTTAGCTGAGCTTTGCATCTTCTCAGAATAACCAGGAGGGATTTTATCACATTTGAAAATACCATTGCTTGTGAGTTCTTGAAACTTCTGGTTATGTATCTTCTTTGATGACTTCACAACATGTTCTTCATTAAACATTCTGTTGCCGCTTTGCCCCTATTAAAAAAAAAAATTATGAAACAGGTCAGTTTTTTAGACATCCCAAATATCATCACAATGTAAAAGACACTATTTACGTTAGAGGCTTTAACAGATGCACGCAAGCTTCTCAGTGCAGATTCCTCCACATTATTATTTCCTTTAACTTCTGATTGTGTTGCAGCTAAGAAGTGGCGACGTTGGCTCTCAGGAGGAAGAGGAGATGCAAAGATGTCATGACCACAACTGATAGCTTTGCTCTTGGTGTTCGATATCTGCTTCTTCTTGCTCTTTGAATCTGCTTCTGTTTCTACGGTCCTGCTCAACTCCTTTTGCTTTGCAGCCTCATTTAAAGTAGCTGGTTTCTTAGGAGCCACATTCTCTTCACCGCTGAAAGATATCTGGCTTTGCTGCAAACCAGTAACCATTACATAGAACATCATTCCCATTTACCATCAACTGAATCCTTAAACGAGTACAACGGAGGATGAGACGAGTACCTGATCCTGATGGTAATGGATTCTTGTCTGGTGATTTGGATCATCTTTACCATTATCAGAGAAAATGTCACTACCAGTCATTTCTTTCAGCTTATGCCCAGAACAGTTCTTCCTATAAGAAACACTAAACAGCAACTTGGGAAATATAACCATTTTCTGAATAAAAATCACATTCAGAAGCAGATTAAACCCTAATTCATCAACTAATCAAACAAACCCTAAATCAGGCAAATCTGATAATTTTTAACAAAATCGAGAAGAAACATAGAAACCAATTCGCATGAAAAGAGATGAAATCGTTACTTCTTATTAAGCGATTCGGATTCCGCGTTAGTGATCTGACCGCCGCCACCAAGTACCTCGCTCATTCCATCAGACGGCTGATAAAAAATGGGATAATCAGAACGAAATCGCACTCGTCGGAACATAATCGAAACGGAATCACACGAAAACGATGAGTTCTCGCCGGAAAAAAACAAACCTGGTTAGAGCGATTAGCGGCGGAGGAATAGTCGGGAAGACGGATCTCAGACCAAGAAAGAAGATCGGCGGTGGAATGATGCGGATTGCTCAACGTCATGACGTTTCTCTCCTCCTCCATAACTTTCTGATTCACTCTTTGCTCAAAAGCTTTCAAATTCTAAAAACTGAAAATATCGTTTGGGTGTGAAAAAGCTTTTTTTTTTTTTCTCTATTTTATTCGCATTATGATCTGTCAAATCATTTAGTTTTGGTTTAAAATTTTAGTGGACGGTGCTTTTTGTTTTTTCTAACGTCTATCTTTAGATTACTTTTGAAACAGTGTTTACATCATAACTATTAAAAGCTATCCAAAATACAAAAGAGGTTACATAATCATATTTCTAGAACGACAAAATTAGAAAATTTCGTTGATGATTTTGAGATTTAAAAAATCGAAAAACTGAATGTGTATTGATGAATTGAATAAACTGAATGTTTACAAATTACAATGATGTTTTTCTTAAATTGTTTTAAGTGAATTCTTCTCTTAATTGCGTCTTGAGTTTCTTTTTAATACGTTGGTTGAATAAACATGTTCTTCTTGATCATCGGGGTAAAATGAGTCGTGACTTCATTTTGATATCTTTGTTTGTAATAGATATTTTATAAAATTATTTTGCGAACTGGAATAGATTAATTAATATTAGTATAATTATAAGATAAAGTTATTGATTTTTAAAGTAATGAACAAATATTTTTTTGAAATAAATATTCAAACCACAAATAATTTTTAGTTTCATTCAGTTACTCGTTTAAAGTTTAAAGGTCTCTTGTGTTTGAGTTAAGTTATTGAAGATCCTTTGGTTTCTGTTATCTCTTATGAATTATCAAATAGATGAGTAGGCTAATTTTTTGTTGGTATCTTCTACAGTTGTATTTGTATATAGGATTATAGTTGAAGTTAAGTGGTTTTGTTCTTAACACTTTGCTTGATCACTAGACTTTAGTGTAGTGTACCAGGTGTCTATGCTCTGTTTCTCACTCTTTAAATGCTCTTCCCTTTACTTTTTGTGCAACATTGTTTATTATTGAAGTTTTTTTTTGTATTAGGAGGTTAGAGATGGCTCAATTTGCCCTGCTGGTATGAGTTCTCTAACATTTTGATTGAACCACATTTGACAATGAGGAAAATAATAACGCTAATAAATATCATTATCATCTGACAAGCCAAACCAACCATAAAACTACTACTCATATTCGTTGTCTCTACACAAAAATCATAAAACCTCTGCGGAGGACAACTTCACATATGGTAGAGCCTCTTGGCATTCTGAGGAATTCCTCGAAGATGTCATGTCTTCTTGAATAATTTAAAAAAATGTAACCTGAGCTTCTTGAGGATGCCGAATTCTCTAGGAAGTACTTTCCTCGGATTAGGAATCTGAAATCAACAAACTCGAGAGATGATAGCAAACACTTGGGCACAGATGAAAAACTGATTTGATTCATCTCCTTGGATTCCATATCCCATTTACAATCAACATGTAGCTGAGGAAAAAGGAGAGGAGAAAACACAACGAAATGATATGGCAGAAACTAACTTCATAGAAATGAGAAAAATATCATAGGGTTCAGCAGATTAATCACCAAGACGAGAGATTTCAGATTCGGGCTGCTCTCAAGAAATGCTGTCAACCATTTCAAATCGGGTGCATGGAGACTAACGCACAGACGTGACATGCAACCAAACTGAGGTAGCGGTTCTAATTTGGAATAGTGATGAATGACCTGAAACAAGACAGAACGTATAGTGGGCTAGAAACTTTTCTATTGTATTAAATGTGCATGTCCAATACATATATACCTCGAAAGTGTCTTTAGATATCGTCATATCCATGACCTTCGAGATCTTGGGCAGAAAACTGCGGATGCAGACTTCTCCACAATAAAACGCTTGCTTTGTCAAAAGACTCCCAACCAAAGTTGAGAGAAATATCTAGCTTGGCAATGGACTCCAGAATGTTTGTTATAATGATTTTTGATATGCCATCAATGATTTTCAAACCGCATAGTAGAGGAGCATCAATGACAACTTCAGGATTAGAATCAAACTCAAAAGAAGAGAAGGTGAGCCTCTTCAGTGACCGAGAGTGCATCCGATAGACTTTTGTATAATTCCCAACTACGATAACTTTTAACTGTTCTAAGACAGGACAACATGAGACACGTGCCTCGAAAGTGGCTTCATTAGGAAACATATTGTCATGTAAATGCAGTCTTCAAACAAGATAAAGAAACAAACTCGGCACTAGCCCATGCCACCTTGTGAAGTTCTAAGGATACTAGTGTGTCACAAATATTAAGGCTCATGGGGATCTCATAAGGATACATATGTAGACCGAACCTTATATTGCTCAAATATTGGTTTACTCAAATTGGAAAGTTTTCATCTAATCTGCGAAAAAATCCTGAAACTTATATATGTTGACCGAACCGTTTTACTCTATGCTCTGTTTCCCACTCTTTGAATGCTTTTCGCTTTAATCAAATGGATATAACTCCACAAAACGAGTTTACAAAGCAAATTCTCAAGTTTCTCCATCTGTTCTCACTTTGGCCAAATAATTTTTGTCAGTCCTCAAACCCTTGTCTCCCTTTTGCACAAACCTAGGGAACGTCTTGGTTATGTCTTTGTAACAAACAGAAACACAAAAACTTGTTATCCCCGCCTGAAGAAGAAAAGAAAGATGAATGCAGAGACATGACTTACTTTAGAGTTTAGATGTTTAACAGAGAGGGACTCTGTGTAAGACAAGACTTTGCCACTCTTCCTTGTCAATCTTCTCGTCTATTCAAATGTATACACCAATCAGTGTTTATATCTCATGTCAAGGAATTAAGATGAGAAGCCTAGTCAATGTCAATGACGATCAAGCCCACCTTGCCTATGATATTGCTCAATTTACAAAACAAGCCTGAAGGTGAGGTTGATACGAGTGCCTTCTGCCTTTGCCCGCTTTGGCACAGAATGGATCCAGTCCCTTTGAGTGTATCCCCTCATCACTAGCAACGATCCATGCTTCAATGTCAAACTTTGTTGATTCTCTCCGCCGCTTTTCTTTAACCTCTTCTTCGCCGGTCCACCATCCCCTGTTTTCTCTGCAGGTTCACACCAAACAAACGTTCGTTCATTCCTGGTTTTGCAGGAAAACACTAAATTAATGGCGTGGCTCAAAGGTCTCATTACCTTGGGAAGATTCTTCATGTTTCTTTTTCTTCAACACAAAATCACGTTCACATCCAAACGAGACTGAAGCAATTTCGGGAGTTGGACCATAAATCTTTTCATCATCTGCATGCCAAGCCACATAATCACTGGCACCTTTGTACCTATTTAACAGCAAGCTATTGAAACTGCTTCCAGGAAGTGCTTTGTAAATCTGACATGAAAAAAGAGAAACGTTTTAGTTCCAACAACCACTAGAACATGGGGGCAGATCACAGGGGTTTCAATCTGACAGCATCCAGAATCTCCTTAAGAGGTGGAAAATCATCCCACGAATAGGCGTTAGGTCGATATCCACTGTACACCAGTGCAGTCAATCCGCTACTTGCAACGTAACAAGTATCTCTCGGCTACAGGTAGAAAATGCATATGGATTAGAAGGAATTCATGATTGTGGCTTAATTTCCTCAGACACAAGTTGAATCTAAGCATGGAAATCTTTGTTCCTTACTTTGCACAATACTCAATTTAAGCCACGAGGAGACACAATAAAGCTTCAATGGGTCTTATTAATTCCAAAAAAGATGACCGGGAAAGAGGAAGTGGGGAAAACCTGGAGGCAAGATCGGCCGAAGACACGAATTGTAGGCCTGGTCCAAGGAATACAGTTGTCGAGATAATCAAAGAAAGTCCAAGATTGTTGAAAGGGAAGAAACCTCTGGATGTATATGAGGTCGCTTCCATGGCCGAGATCGATGGTTCTTCTAGTGGGAGGGTCGCTAGATGAAGGAGACTCCACCGCCACAATCGATGTCAAACTCATCCTCCGCTACATAGCAAACACACGCAACAAAACTGCTTTAGTGCTTGAAAATTACTTTGTGGAGAAGAAGGAAACGTAGAGGAGAAAAGATAGTTTGGCTACTAACTTGCTGAAATCTTATTGAGCTATGCACAGATTGTGTATGGCCATCCCTATAAAATGTAGGTTTTCTATTGGAGTAATGGATGAGACAAGTACCTGATCTTGATGGTAACGGAGTCCTGTCTTGTAACTTGAATCATCTTTACCATTGTCAGAGAATTTGTCACTACAAGTCACTTCTTTTAGCTTGTGCCCTGAACAGTTCTTCCTGTAAGAAACATTAAAAGGACTTATGAAGAGAAACAAGAAACCATCACGTGAAGAAAAATCACATTCAAAAACACACTAATCAGACGAAACCCTAAATCAGAACAAAAAAATTCACCAGTAAAATTGCTTCTTCCCAATCAGTTAATCTAAACATAGAATTAGTTGGCATGAATATGAAAGAGACGAAATCGTTACTTGTTATTAAACGATTCAGCTTCCTCACTGGTGATTTGACCGCCACAAAGTACCTTGCCGGTTCCATAAGACGGCTGACAAAATGGATAATCAGTACGGAAATGCACTTGTCGGAACATAATCAAAACCGATGAGTAATGGCCGGAAATACAAACCTGGTTAGCGGCGGTGGAATTAAGCGGATTCATCATCATATTTCTCTCCTCCATAACTCTAAGCTTAAATATTTTCATTCTTGGTCGGCCCAATTCGAGTCGTCTAGTTCCAAATACAAAATTTCTTTGTGCATTTTAGAGAAATATTGGAGAATCCTAAAATTTAATACAAGAAGTGTCACGAGAGATACAAATTTTGGCAAATTTATTCTATCTATTAATCCCAATCTGTTAACTAACAAAATTATGGAAATTAGATCTTGTGGTTTCTTTTCTTATATTATTTACTAACAATATAGTTTTCTAAATGGACGAAAATGCATCGGTATCACTATTCATCATGCTTTCTTGAATAATTATCGGCGCATAAGAGGATTCATAATAATTTAAAATTACTGAAAGACATATCTTACCAAAAAAATATCCAAAAGTTTATGAAAATTTCCAAAACGTATGGAAAACTTGTATATCGTGGAATTTTTTTTTTTTTTTTTGTAAGTTCAAGTTTTCTCAATTTCAATCGAATAGTTAAATTCATGCATGTACTAAAATCAATCGCTGCCAAATTACCAATGAAAAACAATTGATTTTGTTATGTCCATAATTTTAGCAGTAGATTTCGTTTTGTTAATGACTTTTTTTTGTTGAACTTTGGTGATTTGCTAACAAAATAATATTTATAGATGGACACTTCTTTATCCATAAGGAAGTCCAAACCACTTTGGTGATGGATTCTTTGTAAAACGGAGTAGTGGCAGATCCAGAAAATTAATTTATATGGGGTATAAATGATATATAATTTATAATAATAAATATTAAATAAATAGAATTTTTCACTTTTAATATATTTTAAAATATGAAATCCAAAAAGACACCAAATTTTTTGAAAATACTATTTATTTTGGTTTTCAAATATACTTAATTACATATATTAGATATATTTACATATATATATATATATATTTAAATTTATTAATTACAAAAATGGTCAGTTACAAATCACAATAAACATGTAATTTATATGTAAAAGTATTATTTGAATTCACATATCTAAATATATCACACAAACTTAAACTCTAAATTATGAAATAAACTACAAAGGAGATAATAAATGTTTATTAAGTTACTAATTTTACTACATTTTTTAAATTCAAATGTAATATTTACTATTGAAAATGATAATTTAAAATTTGTCAAAAGTTAAAATAGAATTAGAAAGATAAAAATATAACTAAATGAAAACATAGTTTTATTTAAGAAAATAATAAAATGGAATAAGGAAAATACACTCAATCATAGTGAAAAATAAAAATATATAGGAAATACACTAAGAAATGACATAAAACGTGGCAACCAAAACAAAAAAAAATACAAAAAATAATAAAGCGAAAAAAAAAGGCTACAAAATTAGGCATCGAACTTGACACTAGTAATATTACATGGGGGCACTCTGTTACCAAAAAGCTAAAATATTTTACTTGGCAATGGTCAGTTAGATAATTCTTTTAAGTTAGTATGGGGCACGTGCCATACCCCATGTCACTGTAGATCTGCCCCTGCAACGGAGTGAAGACTCATGAAGACAAAAACTAAGAACAAGAGAGTAATTGATCCAATTGTTAGTGTGGACAAATATATGTTTATTTTAATTGATGATGTAGAGAGAGTTGTTCTTGAGCTATTACCTTGAAAGAGTCCTCAAAACCGAGTGAAGATTAGTTTCAAAACCGAGTAACTTAGTTTGATAAAGTAGAATTCTCTAGTTTTCTACTTTCTTGAACCGAGAATGCAGAAGTTGTACCTGCACTTCCGGAGGACTTACTTTTATATTGTATGGGACAACACAAGATCTCTTTCATTTTAATCAAAATCTGTCGTTAGTCGCTTATCTTTTTTTTTCTTTTTATGTTGGTAACTTACATTGCATGTCGTTTTAATCCTTGATTTTTTTAGTGTTTGAAGTGGTTTTTGATTATTCAATATTTTTAAAATTTCTTTGACAAAAAAAAAGATTTTTAAAAAATTATTACCTAAAATGTAAAGAAACTATATATATATATTTTTTTTTTTTTTTTTTGGTAGTTTCACCTAATTTTAAACAGAAACTGAAAACCACTTTACTTGGAGTTCTTCCCAAACGAACTCAATTTGATCAAAAGAAACGAAATCGACCAGTTAAAATATATAGCCCATATACAGAAAATCAAAAACCCTAGTCTCGGCAAATACACATGTAACCTAATCCCTAGGCAGCCATCAATACAATATAAATTATCTACTTAATTCACAAATAGATTCACCATTGTTTCTCTCTTCTCTTACGTCAAGGTACACAAACTGTTTTTGTTTTCTTCTGGATCTAAAGCTTCTTTGGTTTGTCTCTCAGCTCGTTGATTTGCCATTTTTCGTTTGCTTTGTCAATTTTGTTAATTTTGTTTGCTTCGTCAATTTCGTTAATGATATTCATAAATCGTGCTCTTGTTCTCTGATCATGAGACTGCACATGTATGTTTTCTGGTTTTCTGGTTTTCTTGTTCTCTGATCATGAAACTACACATGTTTCTATTTTATCACTTTCGAGGGTTATCACTTCCAAATCACAACCAGAAAACCATAAAACATACATATGCAATGTCATGATTAGAGAACAAGAACACGATTTATGAATATCATTAACGAAATTGACAAAGCAAACGAAAATGACAAACCAATGAGCTGAATTATGCACGGTTGGACATATTAAATTGATCCAACCGTGCATAGATCTAAATACATATTTCATATTATTTTTAAAATATCTAAACACTTAATCTATTTTCACTATTAAAAATACATATTCAAAAATAAAATTTTCACAAAATCTATTTTCAATTTTATTCAGATTACACTTAATTAATTTTTACTATTGAAAATACATATTTAAAAATAAAATCTTGACAAAATCTATTTTCAATATTAGTCAAATTTTCTTAAATAAATCAATTAGTGAAAAAAAATTTCATTTAACAAGTAGTAAATATATAAATTAATAATAACTAATTTATATATTCCAAAATAAATAAAAAAAAAAAACTATAAAAAAAAATTTGTCAAATTTCCACTCTAATATTACTACATAAAATTAATTTAAAATCATATAATATATCTAATACTATTAATTGGGTTATCACTTACAAATCACAATCAGAAAACCATAAAACATACATGTGCAGTGTCATGATCAGAGAACAAGAACATGATTTATGAATATCATTGACGAAATTGACAAAGCAAACGAAAATGGCAAACCAATGAGCTGAATTATGCACGGTTGGACAAATAGGTATATACTTCTACAACAATAATATACAGAGTCTACTAGAATATACAAAAGACGCGAAAATATACAGACATATAATTACATGTATTTTTTTTTTTTACAAAGATTGATTTGAATTTAAACTTTAAAACTTACAGGGGTTGATTAAGAATACAACTTTGAAAACTAAGAGAGATTATTAGAGAGAGGACCGAGAAAATTTTAGAGAGAGAAGTTTTGTAGAAACGCTCGTCCCCTCTTCGTTTGGTTGAGTCGAATACTTATAGGGGAAGCTGAGTGTTGTCTTGCGTTAGTATGATGCTACGTGTCGTCTTCTTATGGTGTCGACAGTCTTGGATACGTGTCATCTTCTTGTGGTGCCGACAGTTTGCTTACATCATTGATTACGTCATCTTGGTCCCACCTTGATTCTTGTTGCTTCGTAATTATTATATAAATATTTGAATACAGAGATATACTCTGTAGATTATTTTCAAAATAAAATAAGCAGTAAAGTACAACAATAATATACAGAGTATATCTCTGTACAACCAATATGAATTAAGGGGTAAATGTGCTCATAAGTGGTATAAGTTTCAATATTTTTAATGTACTCATATGTGGTAAAAATTATTACGACTTTGTGTTTCGAGATATCATGACGTTTCATTGAAAAAAGCGATAACTCAAAAGAATCTAGAAAGAGGGAAATGAATTCATGAAATGTTCAAAACAACCAATATGAATTTAAGGGGATAAATGTGCTCATAAGTGGTACAAGTCTCTCTAATAAGCTCCCTAAGTTTTCAAAGTTGTATTCTTAATCAACCCATGTAAGTTTTAAAGTTTAAATTCAAATCAATCTTTGTAAGTTTTAATCATCAAATTTAAGAAATCATATTCTGTCGGCACCACAAGAAGACGACACGTATCCAAGACTGTCGGCACCATAAGAAGACGACACGTAGCATCATACTAACGCAAGACAACACTCAGCTTCCCCTATAAATATTCGACTCAACCAAACGAAGAGGGGACAAGCGTTTCTACAAAACTTCTCTCTCTAAAAATCTCTCGGCCCTCTCTCTAATAAGCTCTCTAAGTTTTCAAAGTTGTATTCTTAATCAACCCCTGTAAGTTTTAAAGTTTAAATTTAAGAAATCATATTCTGTAAAATTTTATATAAAAATTAAAGTTTATAAAATAATTTTTATAAGTAAATACTAGTATTTAGATCTACACGGTTGGACATATTAAATATCAATTTAATATGTCCAACCGTTCATAATTCAGCTCATTGGTTTGTCATTTTCGTTTGCTTTGTCAATTTCGTTAATGATATTCATAAATCATGTTCTTGTTCTCTGATCATGACACTGCACATGTATGTTTTATGGTTTTCTGGTTGTGATTTGGAAGTGATAACCCAATTAATAGTATTAGATATGTATTTTATGATTCCCAATTAATAGTATCAGATATATTATATGATTTTTAAATTAATTTTATGTAGTAATATTAGAGTGGAAATTTCACAAAAAAATTTTTACAGTTTTATTTTATTTATTTATTTTGGAATATATAAATTAGTTATTATTAATTTATATATTTACTACTTGTTAAATGAAATATTGACAAAATCTATTTTCCATTTTATTCAAATTTTCTTAAATAAATCAATTAGTGAAACAAAAATTTCATTTAAAAAGTAGTAAATATATAAATTAATAATAACGAATTTATATATTCCAAAATAAATAAATTAAATAAAATTATAAAACAATTTGTCAAATTTCCACTAGAATATTACTACATAAAATTAATTTAAAAATCATATAATACATATATAATACTATTAATTGGGAATTTCATATTATAAACAAAAAATTAAATTGTAAACAATTACATACAATATTATTGATCTTAAAAATAAATAAGAAAAAATCATTAAAGGTAAACTGTGTTAGTATTTCATTTTTTATCTTTATAGCCACAATAATCTAATAAATCTTCTATGCCATCCATATACCCAAACACAATTATGTAATTAAACAATATTAAAAGTTAGCACAGTTTGCGATGATAAATCAACAAAAAAATTTGTTTAACAAACATAAAAGATATTAATTTAAAATTCAAAACATTTATGTAAAATCTATTACTTTTTTGAAAGATTAAAATGAATATTTTTAAATAAAATCAAACATTTACAAAATGGATTTTAATACTCATAGTATTTTAATACTTAATAATATTATAAAAATGATATATGATTAATACTAATATATTTCTTTAAATAAAATCAAATAGCTGAAGTTACTATCCTCTTAGTTATATTTGGAGAGTACAGTTATAGAAATAACATTTCATTTGTTGAACGACAAATAATAATCTAACTCAAAATTATTATTTAAATATTAAAATCATTGCAATACTATAACCAAAACTTTAGAATAAGTCTTAAATCTAAAAAATCAATCTGCGCTATAGCGCGAGATGTAAACCCACAATTTGTTTACTTTTTTTATTGAAGATGTGTATAATTTATACACAAGGATTGGTTTATAAAAACCATGTATAAATTAGAAACTCTACATATAAATTGCAAAGAGATTTAAAATTTTATTAGTTACTATAGTTATGTAACTAGGATATATCCCGGGCTATAGCACCGACAAATTGCAATTATATTAAAATATCCAAAAATTATAAAATCAGGGTATTAGAAAATTGTAATTTTTCCAAAATTTTATGAAAAATTATAATATCAATTTTTATAATATCGAATCTTTGTTAGCACCTAAAAACAGAATAAAACGGTTTAAATTCTTACTTAAAATCTTCCAAAAAATCGTAATCTATATCAAATCTCTTATTTTTAGAAAAATTAATCAACATTTAATTTAATTTAATTAGTGTACTTAATTAAATCAACAAAATATTCACAAAATCTATTTTTAACGTCTTTTCAAAACAATTAAAATAAATAAATTATTTAAAACAAAAATTATAAATAATTAATTTAATTTTTAATTAAATGATCACATAATAATTAATTAACTAAAATACCCTTAATGGGAGATTTTAATTTGTTCTTAGATGTAATGGCAATGTGATGTAATTATTAACATTTTGTAAGGTTTATTTATAAGTGTACTCTCCAAATAATATATAGGGATACTCCACCACGATTTTGGAAATAATTTATAACCGAAAATTTCAAAATATATACAAATTTCATTATGATAAATAAAAATATATGTGAATATCCAATTTAAGAAAATGGACATATTTAATTTTCGATTTTTACTTATATTCTTTCCAAATAAAATCCTAACTAAATGCAATCATAATATAACAACAATAAATTATGATATTCTGGAAGCAATCACAAATTTTTTTCTTAAAAAATTCAACTAAAACCCTACGACCACATCACTCTATAAATACAATCTCGATGTCATCTTCATCCTCACCACTTCACCAAGCAAACATCTCTTTAGTTTTCGAGCATTCTAGCCTTTATTCTCATGGCATCTTTTAACAGTGTTTCTGATTTGACACCCTTTAAAAAAATGTGGAATAAAAGTCAAAATCATAAAACTTTGGAAACAATACTTTTCTGTGAAACTACTGAAATGATCTTAATTGATGCTAAAGTTAGTTTATTATATTTGTTTATAATTTATTTATGTTTTTTGTTCATTGATCACCAAACAGTAACAATTTATGATTGTATTTATTTATAGACTTTTATTGTTTAAGGAATATATATGTTATTATTACCATTTTACTTTTTCACTTTGTCTATATTTCAGAAATTTTATTGTCACTTTCACTTCCCTAATGATTTATTATGTTATGATAGTATATAGCTAACTATATATACTATCAGGCTACTATTTTTCTAAGATGATACAATACATGCTACTATCGTGTATAAACTAGGTGTTTTCGTTGCTAATTGTTTTGCTTGTTTTAGAGGAGATGCTTGAGAGTTTAGTCTACTAATTATGTGTAGTGCCATATTCTCTCCCCCCCCCCATTATGAAAACTGCAAACAATGTTAATAACCAAAAATATTTTAAAAGATCAATATGAAAAAAATTTATATGAGAATATCCAATTTAAGAAAATGGTAATCTAAACAATAGAAATAAAAACTTGAATTTTGGATTCTGGACATATTTGCCTGTTGATTAGAATTTGTATTCTTCCTACGATTAAAGAATATGCTTACTAAATTAATAACCCGTTTGCTATATATTTGGAATTACATTATTATGTATGAATTTATATATTCAAATTTGTTTTTAACTTAATTTATTTCCAAATAAAATCATAAATAGATGCAATCATGCTAGCAACAATAAATTCTAAAATTGATCATTTAAATAAAAGTGTTAAATGATCAATTTTGATTGGGCAAACCATATGGAAAAGTAAACGGTAACCCAAATATTTAAATCAAACTAAACTGAAACTACAAAATCGAAACAAAATTTATAAACCGATTGGTTGAAACAGCTTGTATTTGAAGTTTCGAACTAAGCCTCAGCAAAATACCTGAAATCGAGCTGAAACTGATCCAAAAAACGAGAACTGAACCGCAACTGTTCCAAAAAATGAGACCCGAACCGAATCCGAAACCGGTAAAATATCCGAACGGGTCCTAGACTCCTGTACACGAAAATTAGAAACGAACCTGAATCCAAACCCAAACCGAGAACCAAATGGATACCTGAAATATAATTATATTCCTAAAATATTAATTATATTTAGACTTAATAGAACCTAATTACCTAAAATTACAATTATAAACTCGAAAATATCAATTATTTTCAGACGAATAAACCAAAATGCTTAAAATAACTTAAATATCTGAAAGTTCTTAGTTACATTTTGTCAAAATTTAACCAAATTTTATTTAAATTTAACAATTTTTATTTAAATTTAACAATTTTTATTTTTTTCCAAAATTTTTTGATATCTGGAACCGAATCCGAACCAAAATTTTAAAATACCCGAATGGATCCTAATTCTCTTTATCCAAAATATCAAGAACCGAACGGATCCTACCCAATACCAAACCGAATATCCAAATGCCCGTGCGTATTTCGAACCCTTAAATAATCGCTAAGCGTTACAAGGAGGGTCATAAAAAGCCTAGCTCATAATAAAGTGGGAATTTTTTTAAAATTTTTTACTATTATTTTATATTTTATAAAAATGAAAAAAATATAAATGTATGATGGTAAGTAAAATTTATTATAAAGTCCAAACTAAGGAGAATCTTAAAGATTTTAATGTTTTTACATAACTTCATGTATACACAATATATAAAATTTATGTATATACAACACAAAATAATATAATGTGTTTTCTTACATGTTTTTTTCTAAATATAATTATAATAAATCTGAATTTGATCCAATCCGTGTGTTTTTTTTCTCTGGATAAATAAGACTTGATATGTTGGTTTTTAATGATTAGTGTTAGATATTGGTTGTGGTTTGAATGCGATATAAATTTAGCAACACATGAAATTAACGAGTTCTTCTCTGTATTCTCGTGCAAGGACCGATATTTGAAAACATCTTCTAAACAAATCAAATAAAGGTTCTGGTTACAATCACTCTATCTCACATTTTCTCTTTGTTTTTCTCTTATAGCAGAAACAAGTTAAGATGAAAGAGATCTACCTTCGACTCAAATATGAGAATAATCAAGCTAAAAGGAGAATGAGGAAGAATAAACTTATTTAACTCGAATCCCTTTAAGCTAGGTCTGGACGTTCGGTGTCCCGTTCGGGTTCGGTTTGGATTTTTTGGGTTTTCGGATTTAGGCCTCTAGATCCCATGCGAATATTTTATATATTCGGATCGGGTTCGAATTCGGCTTTAGTATAATTTTTCGGATTTTCGAATTTTTGGGTTTAAGTCTCTAGACCCATTCGAGTATTTTCTCAATAACGGATTCAGATAGGTATCAGGTTTTTTGGTTCAGGTTCGAGTTCGGATTTCGAGTTTAGATTTTTTGTCCACCCCTACTTGAAGCCCCTCGACTCGTAATCTTTTAGGAATTTATATAGGTAAATGGTTTGAGGATCTTTCGAGTCGGATTGATTCGTCTTAAAAACATGCTTTTAGTTTCGTTTTATCGCTTTCGTCTTAAAAACATGCTTTTAGTTTCGTTTTATCGCTTTTAGTGTGTCTGAATAAAGAAAGCTTGTTTTTTTTGGATATCCCAACGATTTGTGGCGGAATAAACGATGACGTGTTTAATCTTATATGTTAGACACTCAAGTGTTGCTAGGGTACCTTTTTTTTTTCTTTTAACATAAAGACTCCATTATATTAAGTTACCGGAAAAAAAAAACTCTTTTTTAAGAAAAGCAAGTCGGAAACCGATGAACTTACATGAGAAAATAAGATTCACGGGTTTTTCATAACTAAGAAAATCATTTGGACATTGCAACAACGAACAAAATAACAATAGCTAAAAGATAAACCATAAAAATAGTGAGTTCCATCGTGAAAGAATAACAATAAATCGTTATTAAAGAGAATCACATTTGTTCCGTCGTTATTAGTTCTATTGCTTGGCAAAACAATAATTCGTTATTAATATATCCGAATTGAATAAATCAAAATTTTCTCTGCTGGAAAATATGGCTCAGCTGCTTCTTTTTAGTGATCCAAGTTCATCTCAACAGCTCACATCCGTTCAGGGGGACAAGCCCAATTTCAACTCTTGGCCCTGGCTCCTTTGGAAGCTTTGGAAAAGTAGAAACGACCTAATATACAATGCGAATGACCAAGCTGTTGAAGATGCGGGAATGGAGCAAGCTGAATGGGAAGCGGCTGCCATGAAAGACACGAGTCACATTCTGCCTGGACATTCTAATCGCGGACTACCAACTTGGAAAGCTCCACGTGAAGGTACTTTGACATGCAATGTTGATAGGGCTTGGGATCAAAAAACAGGGAAATGTGGAGTGGCTTGGATTGTTAGGGATTACATGGGAAATGTTAGGCAGGTGCCAAGCGATACCTTCTCTTACGCTCATCGCTTGATACCGAAGCGACGGCTCTCTCATGGGTTGTTTCTTGTGAGTCAAATTTGGGCTACTCGGCTGTTACTTTTGAATCAGATAACTCCGACGTGATCAAAGCAATTCGTGAGCCATTTCTATGGCCAAAACTTCTCAACTACACGATGGATTTACAAGGGAGAAGTTTTGGGAAAAACTTCTCTTTCGGCCATATGACTCGAAAAGCAAACGGATGTGCGAACGTGTTGGCGAAAAATGTTAGTGAAATGCATGATTATTATGCTTATTTGGATGTTGTAATCCCAGGTTGGTTATCACCACTTGTGGAAAGCGATAAACGTTGTTTGGTTTCTACCGATTAAATGGAAGTTTGTTTATGTGTGAAAAAAAAGAATAAATCAAAATTTACTTAATAATTCTATTTTTTAATCATTTTAGTTATAGATACATTTTTAACATACTATAATTATATTATATATTACATAAGTTAAATTATTATATTTTGAAATTATTTTTATAGGATTAAAATTAGGGTTTAATATATTTTTCCACCGTCTCCTCCTGTTTTACAAGTGTGTGACTGATAAAATAAAACAAACGAAAAATGATTGATCTACCCGGTGACATCATCAGCCGCCGGCGACTAGCTTTCAAAGAGTTGGTGGCCAATTTCATTTTTGTATAAATACAACTTTTTTTAATCTCATTTTCTTAACTTTCTGCACCCACCAACTCCTCCCACCTTCTCTCCGCCTCTTTCGTTTACAAATTCCCCCTTAAAGGTCGACTCTTTATCTCTCCTCTCACCAATCTCCAATGGCGTCTCAGAGCTCCGCCGCTGTCATTTCCTCCGCCGCCGCCGCCGCCACTAGAGGTGAATATCACCCAGATTCAAAGAAGCCAATTGGGTCAGTTCGGTTCCAACCCCTTCGTCTCTCTATCTCGTGAGTTTCGTCTCAAATCTAATTTCATTTTCGTGACTTTTGATCACTGTTTTTAGTTTGACGTGGCTGGTCTTTCTCTCACAGAAATCTGAATCATTGCTCAAGATTTAGAATTACTGTTTTCTTAGATTCAATGTAGTTGATTTAAGTCTCGTGTCTGTGATGATTAGGTACTGTAAGTCAGGGAATATGTCTCCTAGAATCTGTGCCATGGCGAAACCAAATGATGCAGAGACTTTGTCATCATCATCATCAGTAGATATGTCACTTAGCCCGCGAGTTCAATCCTTGAAACCTTCCAAGACTATGGTTATAACCGATCTTGCAGCCACTCTTGTTCAATCCGGTGTTCCCATTATCAGACTAGCTGCAGGAGAACCCGATTTCGATACACCCAAAGTCGTAGCTGAGGTTAATATATTTCTCCTAGTTTTTTGAAATGTTTATGTTATGTCTATCTCTCTGGTTTGTTCTGAATCAATTGTTTCATATAGGCCGGGATCAACGCTATTCGAGAAGGTTTCACTAGATATACTTTAAATGCAGGTACAAAGGAACTCAGAGAAGCAATATGTCGCAAGTTAAAAGGTAAAAAGAAACACTTTTTCTTGTAATTCCTTTATGCCGAAATGGACTCAAGATGTTTGTATTCGTTTTTTTCAGAGGAGAATGGATTGTCTTATGCGCCGGATCAGATATTGGTTAGCAATGGAGCTAAACAATGTATCTTACAAGCAGTGCTTGCAGTTTGTTCTCCCGGCGATGAAGTAATTCAAGCAACTCTTCTTTCGAGCTTTTTTGTTTTCTTTCGATATGATTTTGTTTATAACAGTGAATTGTATTTTGTAGGTTATAATTCCTGCACCGTACTGGGTGAGTTACACAGAACAGGCGAGATTGGCTGATGCAACACCTGTGGTTATTCCTACCAAGATTTCTGATAATTTCTTATTGGATCCAAAGGATCTCGAGTCTAAGTTAACCGAAAAATCTAGACTTCTTATTCTCTGTTCTCCTTCCAACCCTACTGGATCTGTTTACCCCAAGAGTTTGCTTGAAGAGATTGCACGGATCGTTGCTAAGCATCCAAGGCTTTTGGTATATAGCGTAAAATACTCGATCTTTTTCAATTTGTTTATCTTAAGCTGAAAAAAATTATGTTTCTTTCATTCCTTTGTAGGTGATTTCGGATGAGATCTATGAACACATTATTTATGCACCAGCAACGCACACAAGCTTTGCTTCTTTACCAGACATGTATGAAAGAACTTTGACCATAAACGGTTTCTCAAAGGTAACAATTTTGTCATTGAGTTGCTTCTGATGTGTTATCCGAGCAAATTCTTTGCTGATCATATGATATGTAAAAGGCTTTCGCAATGACGGGTTGGAGGCTTGGATATCTTGCTGGTCCTAAACATATAGTGGCAGCTAGCAGTAAATTACAAGGCCAGGTATCTATATATAAACTTATTTCTCTCTAAATCTTTATCAAAAAAAAGCAGCAATCATGTGTTAAAAGGTTCTGGTTTTTGTTAAAAGGTTACTTCAGGAGCTAGTAGCATTTCTCAGAAAGCAGGTGTTGCTGCACTTGGGTTAGGTAAAGCTGGAGGAGAAACAGTTGCAGAGATGGTTAAAGCATATAGAGAAAGACGAGATTTCTTGGTTAAAAGCTTAGGTGATATCGAAGGTGTTAAGATCTCTGAACCTCAGGTACTTCTCCTTCTATCTTCGAAGCTATTACTAGCTCATTTATTCTTCATCGTTTTCTTGATTGTTGGCATTGTTTACTTGCAGGGAGCTTTTTATCTCTTTATTGACTTCAGTGCTTACTATGGATCAGAAGCTGAAGGTTTTGGTTTGATTAGTGACTCGTCGTCTCTTGCATTATACTTTCTTGACAAGTTTCAGGTAAACTCTGTCTACAAAGCGTTCTCATTTACCCTCAGGAAGCACAAAACAGCTCTTGAACTTTGTCTTAAGAGAGATTTTGATTTGATTTGTTTTGTTTTAACATGTTCGTGTATTTGGCTCTCTGTTTGTTTTAAAGGTTGCAATGGTTCCTGGTGATGCTTTTGGAGATGATAGTTGTATTCGAATATCTTATGCCACATCTCTCGACGTTCTACGAGCCGCTGTTGAGAAGATCACGAAAGCCCTTGAGCCACTCCGTGCCACTATTTCCGTGTAACGGTCCAGACACAAAAATATGTTTTTCGAATGTTTATGATGTTGTAAACTATATATCCATTTTGTCTTCAATCCAATAAAAAAAACTCTTTGTATATGCTTTGTTCTTTTCTTCAAGTTCATGTAACCATAAACCATTCTCTTCATTGTAAATCATTTATTAGATTTTAAGGTTGCTTCTTGTTTTATGAAGTTTAAAAAGTTATTAAAAAAATCCCTAAAGGTGCTTTCATTCTCTCAAGCATTGCGCAACAGTGCCTTTTCTTTGTACGTCGTCGTTTGGAAACAACAAGTCTACTCTAATTGCAACTTGTGTTCATAGTTACTGAATTCGAAGGGCAATGCTTTACATGAAAGGTTTCAAAATTCGGACAACAATGATACTTTACTTTATACGAATATATACTTTTATAAATTAAAGTGCTGCTGAGGGAATTAATTATGGCTGGGATAAATTACCGAACCGGACTGAACCAAAATATTTGGTTTTCGGGTCGGTTTCAGTGTCTTGGCTGAACCGATCGGCAGGATTTTAATTTTGCTTCGGTTACTCCAGAATTTCAGTTCGGTCGGATCGAACCGATCAGTTTTAAGTAGGTAATTGTTTTTTAAAACAACCAGATTATACCAAAATTAGACCGGTTTTCACCAAATTTATATCAGTTTTCACCAAAACCCAAATCAAACCGAACCAAACTATCCAAATTTAACTTAAAAAACCAAATTTAGCTAAAAATAACCTAATTAACCAGAATTTATTTTAAAAAACAAAACAAAATTTGGTTTATTTCGGAAATTAACCGAGAACCGAAGTCGCAGGCCTCAATTAATATACAGATCCTGACTCGGAATTTGAAGAATCTATGTAAAGCTGAAACCAGCACACATCTCAAGCTTTATAAAACATTGATTGTTGGTGTTGGGTTTTGCACAAACCCGGTCCAATAAGAAGTCCATCTAGTATCAAAAAGACGAAGTCCATGCAAAGTGAGTGGGGAAGAAGTGACATCAGTTTGATATGTTATTTTTAAGAGTAAATCACATAAACCAAAAGTTATCTTTTTAAGTGTAAACTAAATCACATAATCAAAAGTGTAAACTTTTTAAGAGTTAAAATGGTGAAATTAAACGAGCCTGGACGTTATAATATTAGAATTCGACAGCACTTACTAAATATGAAGGCCTATAAAAGAAGGGGATGGCGACAAAAGAAAACAAATTTTTACTCACTCATTTTCTCTGATATTACTCGTGATTAAGTATTTTATCTACGGAAAATTTAACCATAACTCGTGAAAGTAATACTAGGCTTACTGGATGAAGCCTCCACCTGCTAGTAAAAAGTTAGTTAAATAATACACTTTTATGGTTTTTTTCTTCTCCGGATCCAAAACATTAACTGACATTTTACTAGCTGGTAGAAGCTTCATCACTAAGTATAGGGGAGAGATAATAGATATTTATAGTAACACAAACTTTTGAATTCATTTTTCTGAATTTAATATATTAAGAATAAAGAAAACTAAAAAATAATTGAGAAGATGAATTGTTGAAAGTCTAAATTATTGTATTTATAACCAAACAACTACAATATTAAATTGAAAAATTAACATAATCAAAAAGTTATCTTTTATGTTATTGATATTTTTGTTACTGGAAACTATCAATTTTACTTTTTTATATAGAAAATTTCCAGAAGTTGTTTTTCCTACAATTTTGACATTTTATTTAAAACTGATAAATTATCAATTTTATGTTTTTTATTTTTTATTTTTTTTTAAATTTACAATTGTCTATTAAAAGAAGATATTTGTCATTGCTGCTACTAACTTTTTGCTATTTTTTTAATGAAACAATTATCTTTTTATTTTTTTTAGATTTCTAAATTATAATTGACACATATCACAATCTAAATTAGCAATACCACGTATCACAATCTATATTAGCAATGATATGTATCGAAATCTAATGAATTATGTCATTTACACGTGTTATAGTTATTCGCGTTCAACTAGATAAAATTCTTTGTTTAGATAATTGTTGGTGTTGGGTTTTGCACAAACCCGGTCCAATAAGAAGTCCATCTAAAGACGAAGTCCATGCGAAGTGAGTGGGGGAATTCTACGAAGAAGTGACATCAGTTTGATACATATTAAATCACATAATCAAAAGTGTCAATTTTTAAGAGTTTAATGATGAAATTAAACGAGCCTTGACGTTATAATTTTAGCATTCGACAGCACTTACTAAATATGAAGGCCTATAAAAGAAGGAGATAGATGGCGACAAAAGAAAACAAATTTTAACTCACTCATTTTATCTGAAATCACTCGTGATTAAATATTTTATTTACGGAAAATTTTAACCATAATTAATCCACACCGGATTCTTACATCCACATCAAATTCGTTTATTGTAAATATTTGTATTCCAAGATTTTTGTTTTTCAAAATTAAATTTGTAATCATTATGTGAATTATAAAGGAATAACAAAAAATGTGTGTCCAGCAAAATTTGAAATACTAACTGACCCTAGAAACTTCTCAAATCATTCAATCTGAGAATATTATATATTCATAAAGTAAACAGTGAAAGCAAGTAAACAGACAAAAAGAAAACAAAAAGAAAACGACAAGAGGACAAAGCAATAGTTGTGTGGCTTGAATTGGACACGGCTAAGAGGCTGAAAATGGAAGAAACTGTTTTGTTAACAAAAGTTCAAAATGTACGTATGGTCTACGATATGGATGTCTCCACTCGAACAATAGTACAAATGCTGGTTTATCAACAAATAAGTATTTTCTTACTACGTCATAAATTGACATCCATGCAGATTCGTCGTGATTGTATATGAAGCCAGACATAAAAACATTCAACTACCAAAATTAAAAATTGGTTTCGTGATTTCTAATAGGACCATTCATGTTTACACAAAGTAAGTAATAACCCCACTTTTTAGCTTTTGCTTTAACAACAAATCACGCTTTTGCTTTGTGGTCACTGCTTCAGCTGCTGCCATATTTTTGTCATATACGTACATTCACTCATAAGCTCCACAATTATTCACGACCCTCTGAAAATGACGTTTCTTACGTGTTTTAACTATCTCAATAGTACATTATTCACCGTTAAACATACAATATCATAGACGTATATACTTGGAAATGATATTCTACCCTTTATAATTGGACTTTGGAAATGATATTCTACCATTCATAATGGTCAAATCTAGTTACATGCAATATGTATAATTACGAGAAATGGCTCCACATACTGCGATAGGTAACTCGATACAACATATTAGTCTATGACATATAATTCTACGCGAAGCATTCACATTCACGATAGACATATTTGGAACACACGAGATCATGACAAATAGTTCTACCTATAACAAGTTATAATTTTTTTTTATAACAAATTTCCATAATATATAACAAATTTCTTTCTAAAATCAAACCTTTAATATGATGTAAATTAATGCTAAAACCCTCATTAACCATCAAACTATTTAAATTATTTTATCTCTACAATATTTATGATAGATAACTCATAACACACAAATCTACATATATATTTACTTTTTAGTATATGAATATTTGTGATTAAATTGATATTAGATGATGTAATTGTATTCTTTAGATTTAATATATATATATAAAGAAAAGTAAACCTTTAACAGAAGACGTTAACTCACTCACGCGCTCTTATCAGACGTGACATCACATACTCGCCACATGCCCATCCAACAATACCAATTCCACACAACAGATCGCGTGGATGCCACGCGTTTCTCGGTGACAAAAAACTATGTCGTTTTAAGCGCATCGTGCCCCCACAACCAAGAACCGCTTCTTCTTCCTCGCATCACTCGGGGGCCTTCGAGTGTCTTCACGGATTTAAAAAGATGAGAAAGCAAACAACAATAACAAAGAAACTTGTCTTCACGTTAATCACGCCACGTGTATGGACCCAGCTTCCAACGTGTCTCTCACATTCTCGAATTCACCCACACTTGTGGCTTAGCGGCCCCTCAAGTCTCTTCTGGGCTTTT
Organism: Boechera divaricarpa; assembly: GCA_026770425.1. Lineage (NCBI taxonomy): Eukaryota > Viridiplantae > Streptophyta > Magnoliopsida > Brassicales > Brassicaceae > Boechera > Boechera divaricarpa. The sequence goes on along the minus strand of CM049186.1, from coordinate 1,472,841 downwards.
AAGTGGGCTCGAACCATCTCCACTCACTGTGTGGGAAAACACTGAGGAACCGCCACGTGTCCCTCCCTCCCTCTGCGTTCTCGTCTATATATCATCGTGTTCTTGCTCGTCGATTCGATATCACACAACCACCAAACACAGAGCTTCAAAAAAAACCGAGAAACAAAAAAAAAAAATGTTCATCGAGAGTTTCAAAGTTGAGAGCCCGAACGTGAAGTACACAGAGAATGAGATTCACTCGGTGTACGATTACGAAACAACAGAGGTTGTTCATGAGAATCGTAACGGTACATACCAATGGATCGTGAAACCAAAGACTGTCAAATACGATTTCAAAACACACACTCGTGTCCCCAAATTAGGGTAAATTTGTAATTCGGAAAGTTTGAATTTTTAACTTGTTTTCTTTGATTTCTCCACTCGAATTCATTTGGGTCGATGTTAAAATTCCGAAATTTTAATCACATTTTCGATTTATGATCTTTGGTGGATAGGATTATGCTTGTTGGTTGGGGTGGAAACAATGGATCAACACTAACCGCTGGTGTCATTGCTAACAAAGAGTGAGTTAAAAAAAAAAAAAAAACACTTTCTGGAATCTTTGGTTTGATTTTAGATTTTGGTTTTTGAGATTAAATTTGGCAAATTTTTTTGTAGAGGAATCTCGTGGGCGACTAAAGACAAAGTGCAGCAAGCCAATTACTTTGGTTCACTCACTCAAGCTTCTTCGATTCGTGTCGGATCTTACAATGGTGAAGAGATCTATGCTCCTTTCAAGAGTCTCCTTCCAATGGTGAATCCAGATGATGTTGTGTTTGGTGGTTGGGACATTAGTGACATGAATTTAGCAGATGCCATGGCTAGAGCCAGAGTGCTTGACATTGATCTGCAGAAACAACTTAGACCTTACATGGAGAACATGATCCCACTCCCTGGAATCTATGACCCTGATTTCATCGCTGCAAATCAAGGGTCACGTGCCAACAGTGTGATCAAAGGCACCAAGAAGGAACAAGTTGATCACATCATCAAGGACATGAGGTAAAATAATATATGACCTTACATAACAGAATTGTTAGTTAGTTAGTTAGTGTATTGATGTGTTTGTGTTTGGTGTGTTGAAATCTTCTTAGGGAGTTTAAGGAGAAGAACAAAGTGGATAAGTTAGTTGTGTTATGGACAGCCAACACAGAGCGTTATAGCAATGTGATTGCAGGGCTTAACGATACAATGGAGAATCTAATGGCTTCTGTTGAAAAGAACGAGTCTGAGATCTCGCCTTCTACGTTGTATGCCATTGCTTGTGTTCTTGAAGGCATCCCTTTCATCAATGGGAGTCCTCAGAATACTTTTGTCCCTGGTCTTATCGAATTGGCTATATCGAGGAATTGTTTGATCGGTGGAGATGATTTCAAGAGTGGTCAGACTAAGATGAAATCCGTTTTGGTCGATTTCCTTGTTGGAGCTGGCATCAAGGTGAAAAAAGAAAACTTTTTTGTCAAGTAATCTAACTTGGTTCTTTCTTGTTAGTAAAAAAAGTTGATTTATTACTAAGATTGGTATTTTTTTTTTTTGTGGCAGCCTACTTCAATTGTGAGCTATAATCATTTGGGAAACAACGACGGCATGAACCTCTCAGCGCCACAGACTTTCCGCTCTAAGGAGATTTCCAAGAGCAATGTTGTAGACGACATGGTGGCTAGCAATGGCATTCTCTTTGAGCCCGGTGAACACCCTGACCATGTTGTTGTCATCAAGGTCTGATTTTCAAACAGAGACCAGAGTCATCAATTCCTTCTTTCTATTTACACATTTTCAAAGTCTTAAATCTTGCTATTTCTCTAAATGTTTTGCAGTATGTACCGTATGTTGCTGATAGTAAAAGAGCAATGGACGAGTACACCTCCGAGATATTCATGGGAGGGAGGAACACAATTGTGATGCATAACACTTGTGAGGATTCTCTCTTGGCTGCTCCAATTATCTTGGATCTTGTTCTTCTCGCTGAACTCAGCACCAGGATCCAATTCAAAGCCGAAGGAGAGGTTTGTATTCAGTGAGTTAGTACCCGAGAAACCTGGATTCGCTTTAGATCGGGTTTTTCAATGTTTGAATCTTTTATATTTCAGGGAAAGTTTCACTCTTTCCACCCAGTAGCTACCATACTCAGTTACCTCACAAAGGCACCTCTAGTACCACCTGGAACACCGGTGGTGAACGCTCTGTCGAAGCAGCGGGCAATGCTGGAGAACATTCTTAGGGCTTGTGTTGGGCTTGCGCCAGAGAACAACATGATCATGGAGTACAAGTGAAGGATGAAGGTGAGGAAGAAGAAGTCAAGGGACCTAAGACCTTAGGATATGAAGACTTATATGCTCCATTGTTTCGTTATATATATCATTTTGTATATTATATGAATGTGTGTGAGAGAGATAATATGGGGAAGCTAAGGGTTAATTTGTGTGATATGGATCTGGTCGGTTTATTTGGTGAGAAGATTAGCTTCGCTTTTGGATCAAATGTGTAAAAGAATTAAAAGTAATTATGCTTTTGTGTCTCCTTGTAATATAACCAAATTTATGATCTATGAATATTGATTGGTTTTCAAAATCACAATTTCCGGATTTATATCTCGTGAATCGTCATCAACTGGAGGCAGCAATAAAGACACAAAGGGCATAAGAATCTCAAAGAAGCTCACATAAATGTCAAAAACATAAAGCTTGGTCTTGTCTGCTTTTTCGAATAACAGAAGAAGCATTAAAAGATCAGCATGTGGCAAGTGAGACCAGTAATGGGTGAGATCAAGAACTACCAGCGGAAACCATCATGAACTCGCCTTCGCACACCAAAGCGCCACCCACATAAGCTTTACCTTCCATCTTAGCAAGCCCAAACCGTTTCTGGAACTTGAGAAGAGTCATCCTCATGACCAATGTGTCTCCTGCAATTACTGGTTTGCGGAATCTCACTTTATCAATACCGGCAAAGAAGAAGTTATCTCGAGAGCCTCCTACTTCGGGCTGCAGCATTACTATACCTCCCACTTGCGCCATTGCCTACAGTATGCAAACTCAACTATTCAGTGAAATGATCAGTTTAGAAATTATACTAACTCAACCAAAGAAACAAATATTTTTCATCTAGAAGATCACGCTCATCTATCGGGATTCAGAATCATTAACCTCTACCAAAACTAGCGAGGTCATAACCTCTTTCAAGCTTAAAGTTGCATATTTCCACTTTGCAAACTCGGGTTTTCAGTAGAGCTAGAAGTTCATTTTGCAGATAACGTGTTTTGAACTCAGTTTTTAGGAAAGTGATCTTGAAGTCCCTCAACTATGATATACTCTTCACTCTATCGGACGAAGATCTCGCACAAATCTATTCAGAATCCAAAACCAACGTCATAACACTAGCAGCTCATTAAACTCTTATCATTGTTAAAACTGTAATGAATCCTCAAACATTAGAACAATTTGATAGTTATACAATACCTAACATCTCAATTGGAAGATCATTGAGCTTCTTGAAGATAAAAGTTTGCAACTTTAAAACAAGTAAAGATTTTTTTTCAAATAAAAAGAAGACAATTACCTCAATCATGAGAACACCAGGCATGATGGGTCGCTCAGGGAAATGTCCAGGGAAGAAATTGTCATTGATTGTGACATTCTTAATAGCTACAGCAGAAACACCTGGCGTATACTCTATCACTCTATCTACCAGCAGAAACGGAAACCTAAAATCCAAGAAACGTCAAAAGGATCAAAATTTCAAACATGTGGGTTCAACGAAAACACATCAAATCCTCGAAATTTGCTGTCTTTTTAATTCACCTGTGAGGCAATATCTCTCTGATTTGGTTAATGTCCATTACCGTTGGAAATGCTGGGTATTCTGAAGATTAAGAGAACACAGATTGAGATTCGAAAGTGAGAGAATTGAATGTCAGAAACATCAGAAATTGAGAAAGAAATTTACTGAGTTCGATTGGGGTATCTTTTTCGGATGAGGTGTTATCGCCATTTGTAGAACAACGAAGGGAGAGGGAATTGGATCGTTTGATGGGTAGGAGAGAAACAGAGTGAGATCTGGAGGAAGAGAGATGCAGAGGCTGATGATGACTCAATGAGTCAGAGCCTAGGAAGAGTACCGAGTTGGAAGTAGTAGCCATTATCAAATAACACGGAGTTTGAAAGAATGTGAGATGTTTGTGTAGTGTGAACTGTGAAGGTCAAGGAGCGGAGTGTCCAAAGGTTTGTGTTAGTTAAGCAGAGATAGTGAACAAACACACTATAAAAGAAAACGGAGACTTTAGACCAAATGGCCTATTAGCTCAGTTGGTTAGAGCGTCGTGCTAATAACGCGAAGGTCACAGGTTCGATCCCTGTATAGGCCATTAATTTTTTTGTTAAGATTTTTTTCTTTTGATTATGGTGAAAAGTCTGTAACAAAAGAGTAAAGAATGTTGCAGTGTTTGAGATTTTTTTTATATATAATCTAGTTGGCCTGTGTAAAAAAGGGATGAACATCACCAAATGTTGTGTGGACGAGATTTGCATTCAGTTCTCCTGTTTTTACCATGAAAAGACATGAATAATGTCTTTTTCTTATTGCGCCATTCAAAGCCTACATTAAAAATTGTTAAACTTTCTTGTTCTCGGTCATAGTTAATATGATAAGTGATCACCAAAAGGCCCATTGGCTCAGTTAGTCGCAGAACCCACATGGGCCGTCATTTAGTTTTTCGTACAAATTTTATTTTCTGTTAGATTTGTAATAATAATGTTTTTATCATCTCAATTAAATAAATAAATAAATCACAGCTCGGTATCGTGATAAGTGATTATTATGAGAAAATAACCTCTTTTTTTTTTTTTTGGTCAACACAATTTTTATTTATTTTCATTGGAATATTGATAAGTTTTTTTTGTAAAATGTGAAAATAATATTTACCTTTGAACCTGTTACAAATGAGCATTAGTAGACTATATAGTGGAGTGGATATGAATTATGAAAAAGTTGCCGGATGAAAAAGAGAAAAACGTGGAAAGCACGTGAAAAGAGTATTATGAGGATTAAACTTTAACATAAGAAGCAATGGATATATGATACTTGTCTATAGATAGTAGTCTCATTTGTTAAAAGAATGTTAAGTTGATTGCGTGATTAGTCCGATCGTTATGACTTAGGAATACAGTTTGTTTCATTGATCTTTCATTGTTCATCATTGTTGTACATGGTACGTATTCTTGCAGATAAGCAATAAAGATTCCTACTTTACATCTTTAAAGCTTATTAAATGGTGCGGTGAGCGTCGAACGAGCGATCTTCAAATGTTGACTATACAGTGGGTACAAAGATGGTTTTGATGCTACAATTGTTTTACAACTGTACATTGGAACATATTATTTATTGTAGATACAGAGCATGGAGCAGCATTTATTCATACACAACCTGAAACTAGGAGTTTTCTAGTTGGTAAAATGCTATTTCTCCATCTGAGACTGGATCACCAACGATATGTGGTTAAGTGTACATTGTTGGTCAAATTCTTCAGAGAGAGGAATGTAAAGCTAGCAAAACTGATGGACATACCCGCTTTGTGAAGACATTTAGACAAGTCATGTTTCTATTTTTATCTACTTGTGACTTTTAGACAAAAACCCTTTTCTACCTGGCACATATGGAGAAGTAAGGTCTGCAACTATGGTCCTTTTTTGGAATGGTTTCAAAGTTGGGATTGACCTAAGGATCATACAAGTTTAATATGCATGGTGATTTTCATCATTTGTGAACCTGGAACAAGTGCTGAAACAACAATTTCCATCATTTAAGCTTAGGGACAAGTTTCATTTCAAAGAGAGGGGTATTGATAAGTTGTCGGATGAAGAAGACAAGAGAATGGAAGACACGTGAGAAGAGTTTTCTGAAGATTAAACTAGCAACATACGAAATGGATGGACGGTACTTGCCTATAAATAGTAGTCATATTTGTTAAAGAATGTTATTTTGATTATGTGATTAATTAGTCGTTACGAGAATGTGAGGGGGATTAGAATTTTAAGGAGATGACTTACAATTACAAATTCTAATTATCAGCTTGTTACATTGATCTTTCATTATTCTTCATTGTTGTACATGGAACATGGTGATTCATTGTTGTACACATTAATTAATACATTATTCTCTGAGATGAGAAATAAAAATTCATACTTTACATCTTTAAAACTTATCAAATACATTCAATTATAGATTGTGTATATAGAAATAAATTACAGTGAGAATTTATATGCTGTGTAAATTAATGGATGAACTAAAATAATAGACTCTATAACGATTTTAAATTAAGGTTAGTCAAAACTGTTACAATTTAATGAGTCATATGTCATGTCATAAAAAATGACGTCCTTTAGGTCAAAGCATTTTGTTAATTAGTTTGTGTATCTTTTAACTATAGAATTTAAAAAACAATATTTTGAAAACCGCATTGAACATTAACTCGTAAATGTAGTTGGTGGCGGATTATATCAGGGGTTTAAACTTTTGGATCGTAACACAATTGAAAATATCCTTCATTAAGTGTGAATGAATAAGATAGAGTTCCTTACATATAAACTACTAAACCAAGGATAAACCAACATAACCTAAACCAACAGTAAAACAACATCATAATCTTCAATAGGATCTCTAAATTTTTAAAATTTATTTGAAATAGAAGACAAATGCAAATTTCTTGATAATCGGAAAAAAAAAACAGAAAAACAAAAAAAAAAACTGTAGGAGTTTTTGGATGAATGGTAAAATATCATGTGTGAAAAGAAGTGTGGTCATCATTGTTGCTTCTTATAAAAAAAAAAGGTGTATCGAGTTAATTTAATCGTCAAATACAATTCTATTCGGAAAAACGGTTTTAATTATTCGAGGAGTTAAAAATATGTTAAAGTTTAATCATCAGTCATCACTATACTCGCATCAAACTTATGATAATTACCATTCAACTTTTATTATATTCATTTCGCACGATCGGTTATGCACGTTTCGTCCATTTTATACTAACCATATGTGTTGTACTTGTTTTCTTATTTTACACTCTACCGACCGTCTACTCGGACCTAAAACCGTTACTTTATTTTGATATTATATGAACAAACAACTATAAAAATATTTATTTTGACTAGTTAAAAATAACTAAATATTATCTGGATCCACAAAATTAGGCCAGGGTTCAATGGTTCATCAACTTTTAGCATTGTTTAAATTATCTCGACCAATGAAAATTAGTTGTGGTGGAAGAATTGACATTTAAGAAAGTCAAGTAGTTTAGCCTAGGCATTTGACTATCCGTCTGGGTTCGGATCGGTTCCGTTTGGTTTCACGTAATTCAATTAGAAGATTTTAAAATTCATTGGGTATTTTTAGAACTTCAGTCGGATTTAGTTTGATTTCTTCTCGGTTCGGATATTTGAAAGGAGAACCGAAATAGAACAAAAAAAATTTTGGATTCGATTCGGATCAAGTAATTTTACCCAAACTATCCAAAATATCCGAACTATCCAAAATATCATTAAAAACCTATAAACTTGTTCCAATTTTAATGAAATATGGTTCAATTTTGCAAAAAATGTTTTTAGAGTATTTTAATAATTTAGAGTCTAAACATAACTAGTATTTTTGGGTTTATAACTTTGGGTATTGTGAATATTATTTTTTCGGTATTTCGGATACTGATTCTGTTTTCGGATATTTTGGGTATCCATTCGGTTTTCAGTTCGTTTCGGTTTAGTTCCAGGTAATTCGGTTAGTGGATTCTAGGATCCGTTCGGATATTTTAGATTTTCAGTTCGGATTCGGCAATATTTTTCAATTCAGTTCGTTTTAATATTTCGGTTCCGGTTGTTTTTTCCAGCCCTAAGTTTCGATGAAATTAAGTAACATAGCGAATGATATTTAATATATGGTTATAGATTACTTGAGTGAATTCCTTTTAATGTATTTTTTCACTCAACGTCTATTGTGTTTAACTCCTCACGTTTCATGATTAAATGTTTGGTGTAATTTAGAGGACTTTATAGGCTTTTGAAAGTTTAGATTCTTTACAAAATACACAAACGTTTATGTTCGAAGTGTGTATATATATACCTGAGGTATTGATTTATATTTGTCAATATTGATATCGTTTTAATAAACCCGTTGAACTAAAACGATATCGTTTTAACAAAAAATTTCAATCTGAAGTCAATATTCATTTCAATCAGAAGCTCCAATTTGAAAATTGAACCCTAAGTACAAACACTCGATTTGGAATAAGGTTAATTAACCGCAAAAAAAGGGAAAGACTTAAAACCACAAAAGTTGTTGGTTCACAAACAATCAATATGTAACATAAAACTTTACAAAGGAGAATCAAGTAGATCTTTGCATATGAAATCGATATATGACTGGACCACATAAAAAGTTACATATTAAAATCTCTTATTTTGTATACCTTATTTATTTGTCACACCAACATTCACATGGATAATATTAGTAGTATGATAAACCATTCCTATTTTGCTCTATCCCGTACCTTGAATGTATTTGTCCAAAGAACACTACAATAATATACTTATATAATAAGATGCCACATTCCAAGAGTTCTTGTGATTTGGTACTAGAATCTCACATATTATTAAGAAACTTTTTGATCGATCGTTTCGCTTGATGATTAAATGGTTCAAAGGCAAGTTGGCCTTTCAATGGATCCTAGAATCAACATTTTGACAATTCGTTTCTTTTGTTTTTCTGGCTCTTACAACTTTTGTAAAATTTGTTATTTTTTTATGGTATACATTTTCTAAATAAAAGTTTTAAAAGAAAAGAAAAGTAAATGTGAAAAGCACGTACCTATAATAATAACTCCCCAACCAACCATGTGTGTTTAATTTCACCATTTTATCTTCAACGTTATCATAACCAAATAAAACTTTTTTGAAACTTTCTAATAACATCTAAATTTAAGAATTAGATTTTAAAAAAATCTAGTTTCCAAATAAAACCTAAAATTACATAATCAGGTCACTAAACAAATTTGAAAAAAATCAGTGAAAGTTGCAATTTACTTGATAATAACCTCGCTTCTCAGATTATCTCTGGCTTCTCTTACTTTCTCGCAGGAAGAGACAAACTAATCTATCAAACTTTCCTACGATGTTAAAGGATTATTAAAGCTACTAGGCTAATTGACAAAAAAAAAAAAAAAAAAAATCTATCAAACAAAAAAATTGGTTCAAAAACATTTAACTTATTCTCCAATACTGAGTCATATTTTACGTGTTAAAACTTGAAAAACATGTCTAAATACAACCCAAAAACATAGATATTTTATTTCCCAGAAACGGCTAGATCCAAAGCACATGTAAACATGGCACTTTCCTATTGGCTTAACTTCGTCCATGGAATTACAAAAATATATATTGCAGCTAACGATTACAGATTTTTAAAAAAATATAATTTGACATTTGTGAGAATTATTTGTATAAAATTTCTGAGACGAATTCAATGGACGCAGCAGCTTTAAAAGGCCGAGAGCTTTAGAACAACTAAAACCACGAGCAACAAAAAAAGAAGTGAGTTCACATTATAAATTTGAGTTTTTCTTTATTCTACCCTAAAGTTTCGTTTTAATCAATTTTACCCCCTTCTTTGTTCATCCTCTTGTCTTCAAAAGGGTTTCTTGATTACGATTTCATCAATGGCGGCCATAGATATGTTCACAAGCAACAAAGATCTCTATTTTAATCCTCCGATGGAAACTGCTTCACTTTCTTTCCCTGAATCCAACGCGAGCTTCGGTTTTAACCAACCTAAGCCTCTCGGTCTAAACCAGCTCACACCATACCAAATTCACCAGATTCAGAACCAACTTAACCATAGACGCAGCACAATCTCAAACCTTTCGCCAAACCCAATCCGAATGAAGAACTTGTCACCTTCTTCCTCCAAAACCAAGAATCTCTACAGAGGCGTAAGACAAAGGCACTGGGGAAAATGGGTCGCTGAGATCCGTTTACCCAAGAACCGGACCCGTCTCTGGCTTGGAACATTCAAAACGGCCGAAGAAGCTGCGATGGCGTATGACCAAGCCGCTTTTCAGCTTCGTGGAGATATCGCTAAGCTTAACTTCCCAAACCTCAGACAAGAAGACATTAATCCTCTCCCTTCCTCTGTCGATGCTAAGCTCCAAGCTATTTGCAAGAGTTTGAGAAAAAAAGAGGATGCGTGCTCTGTTTCGGATCAAACAGAGGAGAAGTGCTCTGTTTCAGATAAAACAGAGCTTTTCCTACCAAAAACAGAGCTTGTCAAAATGACAAAAACAGCACTTTTCCTGCCCAAAAAAGACTCTTTGGAGACAAAGGATGACAACTCGTTGTCGGATGAATCGCAGGTGGGATATTCGTTGTCGGATATAAGTATAACATTCCTGGATTTCTCGGACTCTGAGTTTGAAGAGACCAGGAGTTTCGGGCTTGTGAAGTTTCCTTCGGTGGAGATCGATTGGGATGCAATTAGCAAACTGTCCGATTCTTGAAGTCTTTTAATTTCTGTTTATTTTCTCTGCAACTGAAATTTTTAACAAGTTGCTGAGGATATAATGTTTGAATTTGTCAAAGTTTTCTTCCACTATCTATAGCTAATCTCCATGTTTGGTTTGGTTAGGCTTGGTAAGTTTTAAGGTCCTCGCCTTTCACAAACCTGAGAGACTCTATTTATGTATTCAAAAGCTACCATTATGTATATTATACATTTATATTCTTAATGAGAGTGAGAAAAAAACAAAAGCTACCATTTGTTTCTCTATTTGCACCGATAGTTAATTCGGCAAATAACACATTAGTCAACTGAAATTAGAAATTTAGCATGCATAAGAAATAAAATAACATTCAAACAGTTTTATTTTTCTCGCCAGTTGACATGTTTCAAGCCTCTGACCGAAGATATGTAGTTCGTTCATAAAATCTACGGGCACACGAATTAAAGATCCTCTCTTATTCATCGAATAATGTAATGTTGCATCAAATAAAGATCAAGAAACTCTAAATTGGTAAGTTGCAGAAGCCGCCAAGAACTTGCTCGTTGTGCATCTTAGAGATTCGGTAGAATCACGTAGAGGATGTCTCTTGTTTTACCCTAATTTCTCTCTAATTTGGAAATAATTCTTGTATATTATTTTTTGGGAATTTATCCATTTCGAAGATTTTAGAGGGACCAAAAAAAGTTTGGTTTATCTCCACAAATGTTAGGTTTCCATGTACATTTCTTTCTAGGGTTTTATTTTCTCTTTTCCTAATATTTTAGGCTTTACAAATAATTGTTTAAATCGTGATGAAACGAGAGAAGACATCAGCCTATTCATCACCCTACTAGCCATAACAAAATAAGCACTTTTTACGTTATAAAAATTAATTTAAAGAAGAAAAAGCAAAGCTACTCTTTGTGAAAATTGTGTGTTTAGAATTTAGGAATTGTTTAAAAGAAGAGAAGAGAACATGAGATGAAGAAATACATGAGCTGAATAACTCTCATATATTATTTTTTCATGGATCGTTACATATTTAAATAGATACAAGACACCATATAAAAAAATAATGGATAAAAGGAGACATTATTATCTAGGTAATCATGAATTAGGTGAGCTGCTCTTGCACTTGTTTAGTCTGCGCATCTCTCACCACTTCTGCCCAACTTTTCTTAGCTTCTTTTACACTGTTTTGTAGCAGCGGCGCCTCACAGCATTTAATGCTTCTGGTTTGATTAGTTTCTACCTTCTGATTAGTTTTTAGCACAATCTCTTCTAGTTCCATTCGATCTTGACTTCTCTTTTGTTCCTTATAGCCGGTTGGCTCAATTGCTTGTTCTTCTCTTGGTTTAACATTCCCCCTCAAGCTAGATTGGTGAATGTCCACCAAACCTAGCTTGCTGGGTATATGATCACACACATGCCCCGGAATTGCCTTAGTAAATACATCTGCCAGTTGATCTTCACTCCTTATAAACGATGGACAGATTGTTCATTCTTGAACCTTCTCCCTTACGAAATGTCAATCAACTTCAATGTGCTTTGTTCTTTCATGAAAGACTAGATTTGATGCAATATACATTGCCGCCTTGTTATCACAGTAAAGAGTGATAGGTTCTTCTTGAAATGCACCAAGATCCTTAAGTAAACTTCTTAACCACATAAGTTATTTGGTTACGTCTTTCATGGCTCGGTATTCAGCTTCAACACTTGATAGGGAAACCACCTTTTGTTTCTTACTTTTCCAAGTTACCAGATTCCCTCTAACAAAGGTACAATAGCCAGTTGTTGACTTCCTATCCATAACATCACCTGCCCAGTCTGCATCACAAAAGCTGGTTAGTGTTGTATTTTTGTTGCATTGCATCCAAATACCTCTTCTCGGATTGAGTTTAAGATACTTGAGGATTCTCTCAATCATTCCCCAATGGTGATATGTTGGAGCTTGCATGTGCTTATTGACATGGCTAACCGCAAAGCATATATATGGTCTAGTGATGGTGAGATAGATCAGTTTGCCCACTAATCTCTGATATTGTTTCACCTCTGGCCATAATTCCCCCTCACCATGATCCTTATACCCTTCTTCTATGGGAGTTCTCACCGGTTTTGTTCCCAGCTTCCCAGTTTCATTCAAGAGTTCAAGCGTATATTTTCTTTGTGAAATGAACATACATTCGCTTGACCGAGTCATCTCTATCTCCAAGAAATATTTTAGCTCCCCCAAGTCTTTAATCTCAAATTCCTTTTTTAGGATCTCCTTAGTCTCTTGTACAACAATCTCATCACTTCTAGTAACAATTATGTCATCGACATATATTAGTACCACAATTAGCCCACGACTTCTTTGGAGTGTAAACAGTGAATGGTCCGCCTCTGATCTTTGAAAGACTCGTTTCACCAAGCACCCATTCAACTTCTGGTACCAAGCTCTTGGTGACTGCTTAACACCATAAATTGCCTTCTTTAGCTTACACACTTTTTGTTTATCATGTTCGTCAAGATATCCTTCTAGTAGGGCCATATACACTTCTTCCTCTAATTCCCCTTGAAGGAATGCATTTTTAACATCCATTTGTCATAGATTCCATGACTGATTCACAACCACAAATAAGGGAACTCGTATAGAATGAAGCTTAGCTACCGGAGCAAATGTTTCCACATAATCTTCACCATAAACTTGAGTAAAGCCCCGAGCCACTAATCTTGCCTTATGCCTCTCAATCTCCCCAGTGCTGGTATGTTTAATTCTATAGACCCATCTACACCCTACTACCTTCTTATCATCCGGTAATGTCGTAATCTCCCAAGTACCATTCTTCTCCATAGAGTCTAGTTCTTCCTTCATCGCTTTCACCCATACTTGATCGACACATGCCTCTTCATATGTGTTTGGTATTTGATCCTTGTCAATCATACCAAGAAATACCTTATGACCTGGTGCTAAACGAGCTAAAAAACAATAAGCATCAATAGGATGAGCGACGGTCTTTTCGGTTTCGTTGTGATTAGATAGAGTAGTTTCTTCACTTGATGATTGGGAAGAGCTGGTGCCAATAAGAGTAGCATTTAAGCACTCCGTACGCTCAGAACTTTTCCCTTTCATGGTGAAGAACTCATCTATTTTCTTGATTATTGGTTCCTCATATATGACGGTCATATTGTTGTAATATATGTAGGAATTTTTCCAAATATGCGGACCAAACTTTGGCCTCGTGCTTCTTCTTAATACCGGTTGCTCCTCCTCTATTTGAATATCCTTCAAGCTTTCTTCTTCTTCTGTTTCGTCTGTTTCGATCTCTTGTTCATCACTTGACTCTTTTGATGTATGTAATTCTTCCGAGTTGTTTGCATGATCCGGTGTATGCGAGCTTCCGTCGGAACTTTTTTCTTTTGAATTCCTTTCCTCCTCTTGATCAACTTCCTCAGACCTTGGGTTGATCAAGCCATTCAAACCATCTAGAATGAACCAAAGAGTAGATACTCGATCCCATGAGATCACCAAATCCTCCATCTTACTCCAATCCTTTTCATCAAAGTAGCCTAAATCTTCATTGAATTTTACTTCCCGAGACACATGAATTCTTTTTATCTCCGGGTTGTAACACTTCCATCCTTTTTGAGTTGATGAATAACCAATGAAGACACACTTCTCACTTTTAGCCTCTAGCTTGTCTCTTCTCCCCTCCGCCACAAATACATAACAAATGCACCCAAAGACTCGAAGATGTCTGAAGCTTGGTTTCTTTCCATTCAACACTTCATATGATGACTTCTTTTCTAATTTGATAGATGGAGTTCGATTGATGAGATAACATGATGTCATTACGGCATCTCCCCAAAAAGTCTTGGGAACCCCTTTCCCAAACATTAGATTCCTAGCTGTTTCCATCAAATGTCGATTCTTTCTCTCGGCCACACCGTTTTGCTGTGGTGTGTAAACACACGACGTTTGATGGACCATCCCTTTTTCCTCAACAAATTTCTGAAACTTCTCACTTATGTATTCGCCACCATTATCGCTTCTAAGTACCTTTATCTTTGCACCAAATTGTGTTGACATATATGCATGGAATTTTGAGAAAGCATCGAAAACTTGGCTCTTGGATGTAAAAAGATAAACCCAAGTGTACTTAGACTTTTAATCGATGAATGTAACAAAGTATTTATATAACCCTCAGGAAATACATGGAGTTGTCCATACATCAGAATGAATAAGTGCAAAAGACTCCTCATAGCTACTAGTAGACTCTGGGAAAGCACTTCTACTATGTTTCCCAAATACACAAGCTTCACACCCCTCTTTTTCTTGAGTTATGCTTGGTACTAAAAATGAGAGAACTTTATGAGGAAGATGGCCGAACCGAGCATGCCAATCTTGTGAATAATTGACCGCACTTGCTGCAAAAGACTTGGCCTTAATTCCTTCATTCAGCATGTATAGGCCTTCCTTAACGTTTCCTTTCCCGATCACATCTCCAGACTTATTATCCTGAAAAGTCATATTATTATCCCCAAAAATAGCAACACAATCAAGCTCTTTGGTAGCCTTTTGAACGGATAATAAGTTATTTGTGAATTCAGAAATAAACAACGCCTTAGACTTTTTTTCCAACACTTCTAATTCCCCAATACCCTTTATATCCAAGTCAGAACCGTTTGCAACACTGACCCTTCCCGGATGTAGTTTAATATTTGACAACAAGTTCCTATCTTTAATCATGTGATGAGAAGCTCCCGAGTCTATAATTATAGAAGTAGAGGGTTTAGATACCAAAGAGAGAGTTGATACGTTCATACCATTACCGGATTCGGTAAGCTTGGAAATGCTCTTCACAAGCGCCTCAAAGTCGGACCTTCTTACCACATCTTCACCTCCCTTGGCCGGACCACCATATTCATTTGAGGACTGACCTCCTCCTCCTCCGAATTTGGCTGGTTTGAGGTGAGGATGAAGCTTCCAATACATCTGTTTGATATGACCTTTACCTTTGCAAAAATCACAAATGATATTTGGGTTCCTTTTATCCCCATTAGAATATCCTTGGCCACCCACATTTCCCCTACTGAAGTGAGCTGCTTCACTCACACCACCATGGAAGAGCCCTCTTGAACCTTCCTCTTTCTGAATCGCCATACATACCTCATTGAGTGTAGGTAATTTCTCGTATCTTAAGAGATGTCGAATAAGGCTCGTAAATGAGTCGTTTAGGGTAAGCATTAGACCAAACACCTGGTCTTGCTCACGACGCTCATTTATTTCCTTCACGTCAGTGGTTGGAGGTCTCAGCATCTCCAACTCAGCCCATAACCCCTTGAAATCTCCAAAGATTTCCTTAAACGACTTGTTTTCTTGTTATAAATTATTGAGAGCCTTTTTCACGTCATAAACCCGACTGATGTTTGAGAGGTTCCTGAATACTCCTTCCAAGGTATCCCAAAGAGCCTTGGCCGTTTCATCATAAGAGTATGCTACAAGAATCGCTGGTTCCAGCGAGCTTTGTATGACCGCTAACACAAACTGGTCATCTTGCTCCCATTTTTGGTCTTCCAATTTTTCTTGCTCGGTGGCTTCCTTTTCACCTGAAACCTTCTTCTTGCCAGAAGCAACGTGTTCCCATAAGCCACGACTCTTTAATACAGCTCTGGTGGTTCGTGACCACAAAAGATAATTGTTGCCGTTAAGGACAACTGGTAAAACCATCTGTTTTTGGGATTCAATGAAACTGAATTTTTCCAAAGATAAAATGAGAGAAAATATATGAGAATAGATTTAAGAAATTAAGCTTCGCTCTGATACCATGTGGAAATTGCGTGTTTAGAATTTAGGAATTGTTTAAGAGAAGAGAAGAGAACACGAGATGAAAAAATACATGAGCTAAATAACTCTCATATATTATTTTCTCATGGATCGATTACATATTTAAATAGATACAAGACACCATATAAAAAAACAATGGATAAAAGAAGACATCATTATCTAGGTAATCATGAATTAGGTGAGCTGCTCTTACACTTGTTTAGTCTGTGCACCTCTCACCACTTCTGCCCAGCTTTTCTTAGCTTCTTTTACACTGTTTTGTAGCAGCAGCGCCTCACAGCATTTAATGCTTATGCTTTGATTAGTTTCTACTTTCTGATTAGTTTTTAGCACAATCTCTTCTAGTTCCATTCGATCTTGACTTCCCTTAAGTTCCTTATAGCCGGTTGGCTCAATTGCTTGTTTTTCTCTTGGTTTAACACTTTTGACAGCCCAATTTGGAGACAATTATTCATTCAAGAATCCATTTTTGTGCTTATTTTGATGTTCAGAAATCGGAATTAGTAAGGGACAAAGTAGAAACACTTAAATAGTAGTCAGTCTTTTGGAGAAGAAAATACCTTTTGGCCGTTGCGGCCGATTAGTGCCCAAAACTAAGATTTGATTAAATATATATAAACCAGGCCAAAAGGATATGCAATTGTAAAGGCGATTAATATTGTTAACCATATTTAATGTTGCATAAACGGATGAGAAGATACATAGGACTTAATTGGGAAGGCTTTTAATAAAGCATTAGCAGTATGTTGCATTATGCACCAAAAGCATTATGCTATAAAAACGGTAAGCTTTAATTAAAAAGTTGATTGGTAGAGCAGTGAACATAGAGATACAAAATTACTAAAATAGACATGATCTTCATTTTAGATTTTTTAGAAGAGAACAATATTTTACAAAATAGAAAAACCATAAAATCCCAAGATTTTAGAATCTTGAATAAGAAAAAATCTTGAATTGGAAAAAATCTTAAAGAGTGTAGAATTTAAAATAACTTGGCGTTCAATTTGGTTTTTTTTCTTTTTCTTTTTATTTTCTTCCAATTTCGTTTTGGTTTAGATAAGCTAAATAATATGATTTTTATGTTTTGAATGAATTTTATTGTTTAATTCTGTGTTCAAATTAAGTTTGTGTTTCTATGTTAATTTGTATTTATTAATGTATACATGCATATCATATTTTAAATTTAGTTATTAATAATATATTAGGTTTTCAATAATTAAGGACAAATATGTCTTTTAATATGTTTAAAGCCTCTAAGCTTTAGAAAAACTCAATTAAAAAGCATTAAGGAGTCCTCTATGCTCTACTTTATGCTCTTAAAAAATTTCTTGATTAGTTTTTAATGAGCATGAAGCTCTACAAAAAGTCTTACCAATCAAGCACATAGTCATGATACAAATACAGTTATATAAAAACAATTATTTCCAGGACCATGTTTTGCTGAAGTATGTGTAACTTCATTAAAGTTAATTCGAACATGAGTGAAAGAGGTTCGTAGTAGTTTTGTTGCCCAAAGTTCCATGCTTTTGTAGAAATTTTCCACTTAATGTTATCACTCAAAACTAGCCTTGGGACTTTGATTATTCTGTTAGGTTCGGTTTTTTCGGTTTTTAGTTTTTTTGGTTTTTGAAAATAATAACCATTTGGAACCAAATGAGAATTCGGTTTGGTTTCGGTTTCGGTTCGGTTTGGATTTTGGAATCGAAATACCAGAAATACCCAAAAATAACAAAAAATACCTAAAAATATCTAAAAATACCCAAAAATATCCGAAAATACCTGAAAATATCCAAATTTATTGGTTTCATTCGGTTTTTGGTTTGGTTCGGTTAATAACCGAAAACCGATCAGTTATCAAATTTGTAACCGTTCGGTTACTATGCAGAAACTAAAACCGAATCGAATCCCATATTTTGGTTTGGTTTGGTTCGGTTTTTCAGTTTCGGTTTCGGTTTATATTGCCAGGGCTACTCAAAACTCGACAATCGCTCTAAAATATTACGGATGTCATTTCCATAAAACACACTGTTTGTATCGCCATTAACAAAGTTTTACCCTCTATCTCTAAAAGTGATGAAGCTCACCTTAAATTTGTAGATCCCCAATATATTGGCGTTCTTGTGAAATTTCATAAAATCCAATCTGAAATAACTTGTTTTGTAAAGATATTATATGATGCATCATCATATACATTTTAGCCAATCCATAGGTGGTCTTCCCAGCCATATATAGTCTTATTACTTGGAATTTTTTTTCACAAATTATTAATTCAATAAGCATATATATATATAAAATTTTGTGTCTGTTTAATATGGTGGATATATTTTAGGAGGATTGATTTTTTTTTTAATGATAAAATGATGGTTATTATTAAAAAGTAATAATATATCTTCTATATACTATTAAAAGTTATCAAAGTATATTTTCTTAAGTTCATCAAAGTATGTTTTCTACTTTGGCGCGATTTATCAATTTGTTGAACTTAAGAAAACATACTTTGATGAATTTAAGATGTAGCCAAGTTTGTGTGTGTAAACCCGCGAAGACTTGCAAAAGGAGAAAGTGTAGGACCGCTAAAAACTGAACCAGTAAATTGCAAATATAAATCAATATAATGAAACAATATTCAACATAATAACGATATATAAACGTAATAACAAAATAATTTCAACGAGAATCGTATGAACGAGACCGAAGAAATCATAGAGTCGAGATATGATCTCTTTTCTTAACTTAATAAATCGCCCGTAGTGTCAGAGTTTATAGCGATCTTTGAATCCCATGATAAAACTGTGTGAGACTGTTTACGTACACTGTAAAACAGAATCTGCGAACTTAGCACAAACGATATACTCTCGACTTACTTAAAACGAAGAAAAGCGAAGGAGATTACTGAGACTATTTGAGTTTGAGAGATTTCAAGTTTTTGTTTTTCTCTGAGGTGTGTAGAATGAATGAGATTACTCCTCTATTTATAGTAGAGGGTGCGCTGAGAAGTCAAGTTCAACGAGAAGATAAGAAAATCTATTCAAATATTATCTCAAAGAACATGTGCAAAATTCGGGCCAAATTCGTGCGTGCGAAAATCGCGCGTACGAAATTCGTGCATGCGAAATTCGTGCAACAAATAACTGAATTCAATCTGAATTCAAAATTTCAAAATTAGATTTATCCAAGATATTATGCAAAAAATCTTTAAGGAAAATATTGATAAAATCAACAAATTTTTATCCCAAAAAAAATTATCTTAGTGGGCCTAAATCCCACATTCATCAAGACCTAAGGCCCAAGCCCATATTGCTTATTTCCAATGTTTTTGCATAATGGTCCTCTCACTTTTTTTCGAAAACGTGATAAAGTAACACTTCCAACTTATACACTTTCCATCCTCATTTTTCATTCAAATTAAACTTAATTTTGACATATGAGTATATTATATAATAGTACTCATTATAAGTGCAGTAAATAGATGATACACATAAATATTAAGGAGGTTCGGCAACGTGTCTACGTCCTCAAAGTACCAACTAGATTTGTATAGTCAATCTTACAACAAGAACATGACTCATTGGATTACACGAGACTAAGACACACCTTAGCTCATCACCAATCAATATCTAGTAAGCTCCAGCTTAGAATTACACGACGCTAAGACACACCTTAGCTCAACACCAATAATACACAGTCTAGAACAACCAGACCCGTGTTCCAGCAAGTCACTCTTTGTTTTTCTCTCTCTATTTTCGGCTCTCTTAGAAGCACACCTCTCCCTTATATATATACCCATATACCTAAGAGATAAGTCACTTTAGATTTCCCACAGGAAAATATCATTTCCTAAATAAAATGAATAAATCTTCAAGAATATATTTTTCATATTTTTTCCACATATATTTTCAAGTGCACGTTTTCCTTTATCTAACCTTCAAAATATCTCCAAATATCTTCTTGATACTTATCTTCGATTCTAAGAGCCATGTTAGCACCAATCAAATAATCTCAACCTTGTTCCAGCAAACTGATTCCTGTTTCAACAAATTCTGCACTTTCATTCTCCCCTTTTTTAACTGAGTTTAACAACTCAAGCTCACCACATCCATCGTGCATATCCAACAAGAATTCATCATCTAAGAACTCCCCCATAATCATGTACCATCGTGAATTCATGGTCTAAGAGCTCTCCCTTAATCATGTACCATCGTGATAATTACCTCTCCATGGATCTTCTACATTCTCCTCCTGCTTGAGTGATAAAACTCTTTTAAAAATTCAAAAACATACTTGTTGGAATGTTCTCCTCGATCAGAATCATCTTCCTCTTTAAGCTCTCCAATAACTCTCATTCTTAAATCTGAACCTCTTCTTCTCAAACCTTTCTTCACCACTTGACGTGTGTTCCAAACACCCACATATGCAACATATAGTCTTCTTTGAAGTACTTGTTGGTGACTTGCAAGACACATCTCCATACAAATCCATTTTCTTAACCCAAACCTTTTGAAATCTTTTTGGATCTTGAACAAATTATTTTTGTCTCATTGCACAACTAACCTTGTCATGGAATTTATAGCAGTAGGCCTTGATATGCCTTTTCTTTCCACAATAAAAACAATTCAGCGTACAAGATACCTTTTGGTGAAGTTTCAATTTTCTGTTCCAACATGATTTCGCTTGTTCCCGCTGACATATGATGTTCTTAGATTTGACAAACTTCTATTGTATCCACGACACAAATTTGTAGTATCCCTTCCAGTAACACTTGGAGTGTTTCTACTGCCTTTTATATTGCTCTCATCCATCGGATTTATGATGACACTCTTGACAATTTCCTGGAACAGTTTTTCCCATGTTCCAGCAGACTTTGAAAAAAAATTTTGAACAAAAATTGTCTTCACCTTAGCTTCACCTCTATGATTACTTAGACCAGAATTCATACCTTCAGTTGTCTAATACATACCCGGGTTGACTAAGTTACCGCAGACAAAGCTTGTCTTCCCACTCGTTTCACCTCCATGATAACCAAGTCCAATATTTGACTTCCCAACCCTTCCTGAAGCCAAGATGCTTTCCAAATCCTTGGTACCACTGTTCAGAATATGAATCTTCTTCCTTGTCTCTGACAGCTCTTGAGTAAAAGCTCTGTTCTTCTCCACCTCTGCATTTAGTTTTCCTTTTAACCTCTCATTCACGATTCAAAGATTCAGATTTTCTTTCATCAGGGATATTCTTTCTTTATTGAGCAGCAACCAATGGTCATACAACTTTCAAAACTCACCGTCCATATCGATCTCTTTTTTGTCACCTGATTCTTCTTTACTTGATTCATCTACTACTACTTCAGAATCACTTTCTGAATCGTTACTTGTTTTGGAACACTTATTGTCGCTTCCTTTTTTAGGTTCTACGAATCTACTTAATGCCACAAAATTGGTTACCTCCTCTCCATCATCTGTTTTACTCTCGCCATTGTCTATGTGGGTATTCTCTTTATTTTTCATAACGTTAACACACTCCAATTTTGTGTGTCCATATCCCTTAAAATCTGAGCACTGAAACTTTTTTTTCTTAATACTCGGACATTCATGTTTGATATATCCATATCCTCGACATCCATTGCACCGCTATCCACATCTTCTTTCTCTTACATCATGTAGAACTGATGTATTTGGATTCTCTAAAGCAGCATCCTTACAATCCATCTCATATGCTTGTAGCATCCCCACTATTTCATCAAACAGAGTCTCATCCGTGTTAAGATCAACCCCCATATCTATTTTTTTTTTACTCGAATCTATTAGGTAAGTAACGTAACAACTTCTTGACAAGCTTCTTATCCTTGTACGTCTTTCCAATCACATGCGCTTCATTAGCAATAGCGCATAACTTAGCACTAAAATCTATAACACTTTCATGTTCTTCCATTCTTAGTTTTTTAAACTAAAAAGCCAACCTGTCAATTCTTGATCTCTTCACGGCTGTGGTTCCTTCAAACACTTTTTCTAGCTTATCCCACGCCTCTTTGGCAGATGAACATCCTTGAATCAACTTGAATTGATTCTTGTTAACCGAAGTAAAAATAGTAGATAAGGCTTTTGCATTATACCTCGACATACTCTTCTCATTTTTTGTCCATTTACTATTTGGTTTGTTGACAATAGAACCGTCTCTTTCGACAAGCTTAGGGGTTTCATAGCCATCTTTCACCATTGTCCAAGCATCCTCATCAATACCTTGTATGATTGCCTTCATGTTCACCTTCCAATATCCATAATTTTATCCATCTAGCGTAAGACTCTTAACTGCAAGCCATTCTTCAAATATATCATCCATCTTTTTTCTCAGGATCCTCACCCGTTTGTTGAGTCAGACTCTGTACAGATGCCCGCTCTGATACCAATTGTAAGTGCAGTAAATGGATAATACACACAAAAGTTAATGAGGTTCGGCAGCGTGCCTACGTCTTCAAAGTACCGACTAGATTTATATAGTTAATCTTACAACAAGAACATGACTCATTGGAATTACACGAGACTTAGACACACCTTAGCTTATCACCGATCAATATCTAGTAAGCCCCAACCTGGAATTACACGACGCTAACATACACCTTAGCTCAACACCAATAATACACAGTCTAAAACAACCAGACCCGTGTTCGAGCAAGTCACTCTCTGTTTTTCTCTCTTTGAGACCGAAACAATACAAACGTTTTCTCTCTCTATTTTCGGCTCTCTTAGCAGCACACCTCTCCCTTGTATATA
This sequence comes from Boechera divaricarpa, assembly GCA_026770425.1. Lineage (NCBI taxonomy): Eukaryota > Viridiplantae > Streptophyta > Magnoliopsida > Brassicales > Brassicaceae > Boechera > Boechera divaricarpa. Next base: position 1,449,698 of record CM049186.1, on the reverse strand, counting down.
TACCCATATACCTAGGAGATAAGTCACCCTAGATTTCCCACAGGAAAATATCATTTCCTAAATGAAAGGAATAAATCTTCAAAAATATCTTTTTCATATATTTTCAAATGCATGTTTTCCTTTATCTAACCTTCCAAATATCTCCAAATATCTTCTTGATACTTATCTTCGATTCTAAGAGCCACGTAACCTCAAACTTGTTCCAGTAAACTGATTCATGTTCCAACAAGTTCTACACTTTCACTCATCACAAGTCAAAAAACTTAAAATAAAGTTCCACAGAAGGGGCAGGTACTTTTTGTTGAGCTTATCTACAAGGGCTGTCCGGAATTGATGCACGCTTCCATCATCTCTATTTAAAGCATACCTGCAGCAATGTTTGGCCAACTCTACTCATTTCACGTATAAGAGAAGCCTTTGATTCCTCAGACTTTACTTGCTACCATTATATGCAATGTAGTCTTCAGATGTATGGTAAATCTGCCCCATCAAGATTACAAATTAGAAATTCAAAGAAGATGCCAAAAGGAACTCAACTTGTATGTTTAGTTGTTTACCAAAGTCTCTTCCAAAAGGAACCCATCCTAAACTCTTAGAAAGGGTGGAAACAATCAGGGAGGAGTGAATGAGAGATTATAAGATTTATATCTGGAAGAAGCTTTGTTTTACGATTTATTTAGTAGTATTAGGTTCCTGCCATTAGACATTTAGAAGCCCTGGAGTATTTATTGGCCATTACTCTTCCTCGTATGAATGTATCCAACACGCATATAAAGTAAAACCAAAACTACTCTTTATTAGTTAATTTTAATTTAATACATTATTGATCACTAAATCCTCTTATAGAAAAGTTCAACTTCATGATGCCACAAACAAAACTCGCAAGCAGAAGAAGTTTTCATGAGGTTGTCCTCACCGTGTGGATGCCAACCATAGTCCCATGCTAAGAACATCATGGTTTTACCATCGCACTCGCACTTCTCTCGAACGTATGCTGTTTTGAGTCGTTCCATCACCGGGTTGCAATGATCCCAATAGCTGTCTCTAATCTTTCTAATCTTGTATCGAAGTTCCACCAGCTCCTCTATCGTAGTTGACATCAACGGCTTTATAAGAGAAGACAAGATCTTGAAACCCTTTTGTTTTGTTTCGCCTCCAAGACAGATTAGAATCAGACCATAGACATATTTTGCATATTTGTTTCCTTTTTCTGCAGCTTCAGCTAAATATTTGAGTCCTTTGTCTTTACGGTTATTTTCAAAGTAGTAAATCAATCCTTTGCGATACAAAGCTTCAGGGTTTCCATTCTTGCGACATCTTTTGAAAAATTTTGAGAACCTTTCCGGGTCGTGATACCATGGGAATAGAGGGGTTTCTTGGAGCGAAAGTCGGCAGAGAACGTATCGATCATCGCAGATATATCGAAACGATTTCGAAACTAATCTGAGATTACGAACCGCTAACAAGGAAGAAGCTGCAGTATATGAAGAAATTTCCACAAGAAGATCTTCAGGTAAAGAATCGAGGCAAATTCGTGTTTTGCTAGATTTCTTTATAGACGAAGACAGAGAGGATAATACCATGTTGAGATTCACGAGTACCTTTTTCAATTTGACCAATTTTTTTATTATATAGAGGGCTAAATTTGTTTTCCTTTTTTGAAAAGGAGATACAAATTATTCGTTTTCCTTTTTTTGAGGAGAGACAAAATATTCGTTTTTTTAAGAAGGAGAGACAAAATATTTCTTTTCCATATTACAAAAGGAAAAAAAAAAAGATATATGACTAAAAAAAAGAAAGAAATTCATAATAGGCTTAAAATCCTATTCTTAATCCGTATAGGATTTTATACCCAATAGATTCGAGAGGTTTATGTCATATTGTGTGTCCATCGGACAGGATCAAGAACTCACTTTAGCCGGTTTCCTTTTCGAATTGTTCTTTGGTCGGACCTTTACAAAAGAGTTTTGGAGCTCCTGCAACAAAAAAAAAAAGGTTTCATTGGAATCAGTAAAGACATTAAACCTAGGCTTTATAAACTACTCAATTCTTTTGTCAACGGAACGATGAGCAGATAAACAAAAATAGAATAATACCCCATTGTAAAGAGCTTCTAGAGATCAGAAGATAAATATGTAAATCAATCCAAAAATAGATTCTATAATAGCAAGAGAAGCATGTAGTCATCACATACTCACATATGGCGGAGATGATATCTAATAACTGGCTAGGTTCAAATCAATCAATCAAATACTTGAGAGACAGTCCTTGTCCTATAACAATAACCACTTATCAGCCATACCAAGTCTATGAATAAGGCCTTCAAAAAAATGTGAATTGTTTACCTGATCTGAAAGATCAGTACCAGGTGTTTCAGCAGTCCAAAGGCTTTCCAAATTGAAATAACCCCTGGCTTTCTCATCAAGTGCATGGACTACAAACTTTCCTACACGTATCGAGAGAAAGATAATTACAGCCAATACGATTCCAAAGAAATATGAAATCAAGACTTGTAGATATAAAACGCAGCGGCATGAACACAAACCGTAGTCTATAACAATTATACCCTTGCTATAACAATTGCGATTGTACCCTTGCACAGAAGGCAGCTTTAGATGTTTGGCTCCTTTCTGCTTTTGCTTGGCCTGTGAGTGAAACAAAGCCAGAGCATATAAGAAACCAATGATCACTCTATCATCTTATAGTGTGCAAATTCACTGTAACAAAGTAACAATTACTCAAAACGAGTTCACAAAACAGCTTCTCATATTACCGTGAAATCGGCCCAGAAACAATGATTGTGCGTTGGAATCACCGTCACGTTATCTGCTTTCACGTCGGCGAGTATCTTCTCCACTTCGGGAAGCGTGAGAACCTCTGATACATCATAGGCCCCGGTGGTTGAAGAAATAAAGGGAGAGGAAGCGAAGATGCGATTCGGAGCAGATCAACCTAGCTTCTATGATTGATCTAGAAGAAGAGACGAACAACGAGATCGGAGAGCCGTCAACATGAGCTAACGCGGTGGCGAAATGGGTACGATTACATAAAACTAGGCCTGGGAGAATGCCAGCAACCCCTGATCCCTCACGCGGCGAAGACACTTACCTATGGAGAATGTCAAATGGAACCTACAGCCCCAACTTCAGTTCGAAAGGAATCTGGGAGCAGTTGCGAGAGCATACTCCTCAAGTCAATTGGGTTCGAGTAGTTTGGTTTAAGTAATCAATCCTGCGGTTTGCTTTTGTCACACGGCTCTCCTATTTGGGCAAATTACTACTAAAGATAGGCTATCAAGATGGGGACTCTAAGTTCAAGAGCAATGTGTGCTCTGTTCGAGGAAAGATGAAAACCACTCTCATTTGTTTTTTGAATGTGGATTTGCAGGAAACGTTTAGAGCTACTTTGGAAAAAGAATCCTGCCGGCAGCACCAGCACAACTTCAAGCCATGCCAGTGTGGCTCCAGCAACATGGTCAGCACGGACAGCAAAGACGTCACCACCTTACGCACGGCCAAAATCAGCACCGGCAGGTTCGTGCACAAGGACATCAAGCAGCTCTCAAACAATCTTCAAGCTCGCACTCCAAGCGTCGTCAATTTGGTGCGAAAGGAACAAACGAATTTTTACCACAATTTGCGGCGAGCCATTGATAGGTCCATCCGAAACCAGCTCATTTCCTATCCGTCGGACGATCCCTTCACCTTCTCTTCTTGAATTATTTTGGATGTTTTGCTTTTCCATTTCAAGTTTTCTAATTTTATATGTAATCTTTAACATTTTAACCAAAAAAAAAAAGTGCTAGAATGTTATTTGGGAAACAACCCTATATAATATATATTTTATTGTTGCATATGTTCTTGATTAAAAATACTAAAGATGTTATTTGGCAAATCAACACTAAAATCTATCGTTTGTTATGTTTTTGTTTGATATATCGTGTAGAAAAGTGATTATATCCATTGAAAAATTGAGGAACATTTTAAAGATTAGCGACTTTTGGAGTAAGTGAAGAGTTACCTAAGACATTCTTCTTTTAAGCCATTCATAGATAAATGCCATTATCGTATGAAGACACTGGCTTTTTTTGTTGTTTAAACGGATTATTTTTTTTATGGCAAATTCGCCCAATTGATGAGACGGAGAGACGAACACTTTAATGTGGAATCAGTCGTCTGATGCAATGAAATTCATCAAATCAACACCAATGTTTGTGAAAATTCATTCATTAAAAGGGATTTCCTACATTTAAAATTGATTATACAATTTGCCAATTGGTTTTCATGTGAATTCATTCAAATATTTTTTTTCAAAAAAAAATACAATTGGAATCTGTTTCAAAAGACTAAGAGTATGTTATTAAAAATTGGGTTTTCTGCAAAAAACAAAAAAACTCTCTAACTCACCAAGTTTTGCAATTTTATCCTTCACTTCCAAAAAATACAGGTTAATCCGCAAAATAAAAAATAATACGCAATATAACCCATATTCGTTACCGTCAAGTTTGTAAAATTTTGATAAATAATATATCAAATCGAAGCCCTCACTACAAAGAGTCCAAATCCATCTTTACAGTTTTAAAAATCGAATGTATATGACCGTGAAAACGTTTAAAAAATATGTATAAGGGTTATATTGCGTATTATTTTTTACTTCGCGGATTAACGTATATTTTTTTGAGGTAAAGGGTGAAGGTACAAAAGTTGGTGATTTAGAAGGTTTTTTCCAGAAAACTTTTAAAAATTAGTGTGAGTAATTAGCAAATTAAGAATCAACTAGAAATTATCCCCTGCTACAGCGCGGATTAAATTTTATTATAAATTTTAGGTTATTATATTGCAATGATTTTAATATATAATTTTGAGGTAGGTTATTATTTATGTTCAAAATTAAATATTATTTCTATAATTATATTTTTCAAATATTATTTATAACCTTTAATTGTATTCGGTTGTATGGATAATATCTATAAATGTTATTTCTATAAATAGATGGATATTATGATTTTCAAATAGTATCTATAAATATTATTGCTATAATTGTACTTTGCAAATATTATTTACTTCAATCTTAATTATTTATTTTTATTATTTTATGAACTTATACTTTTAAGATGAATTTGACAAAAATAAGATATCCTAAAATAATTTCCTTAATTCTATGGTTAAAATAAAATTTTGCAAAATGGGATTAACCAATTTTGAACATAATATAAACTAACTCAATTTTTTGAATTAGTATATTTTGCTACATTAAAATTAATTATGGTTTCATATATTATTTACGTTAATAATGTTTTATTTTATTTTAATAGTTATAAATATTAGTCAAAAATCTAAATATTGTGTATTTATTAAATATAAAAACTTCATATTTAATAAGAGAAAATTAGTCATATTAAAAAATGGACATTAAAAAATATATATATATATATGTAATGATAAGAAGTAAGACTGACTTTTTAAGAGCAGAAATATAATTTTCATCATACTTTACATCATCTAAATTTACCTGAAATTATGTCATTAAAAAAAAAAATGACGGCGATTGAAAATAAATATCCTATTAATAATAAATTTGATTTTTTGGAATATTACCAAATTATTTTTGGAATATCTATAAATCCGACTTTTTTTGGAATTTTTTTTTTATAGAATATTAAATTCGAATTTTTTGGAATATTAAGAAATCATATATTTTTGCTAACATTAATATTGGATAATTAACAAATCAAATTAACAAATTAAATTTTTAGGAATATTAACAAAATAAAATCTAAACAAATAAATGATAATTTTCTAAATACTTTTAAAATTAAAAATTAGATTTTGTTTTGGGTTTTCGTTTTTTTTTGTTTTCGATTTTTTTTGTTAACCACAATATCTGATTAATAATAAATTTGAGTTTTTGGAATATTAACAAATTATTTTTGGAATATCTCCAATTCTGACTTTTTTGGAATAATTTTTTTTTTAGAATATTAAATTCGAATTTTTTGGAATATTAAGAAATTATATTTTTTTTGCTAACATTAGTACTGGATTATTAACAAATCATATTAACAAATCCAAATTTTTAGGAATATTAACAAATAAATTCTAAACAAATAAATGATAATTTTCTAAATACTTTTAAAATTAAATTTTATTTTTTTTTTGGTTGTGAATTTTTTTTTTGTTAACCACAATATCCGATTAATAATAAATTTGATTTTTTTGGAATATTAACAAATTATTTCCAAATCCGATTTTTTTGGAATATTTATTTTCTTTGGAATATTAAATTCAAATTTTTTTGGAATATTAACAAATCATATGTTTTTGCTTACATTAATATTAGATTATTAACAAATCAGATTAACAAATCCAAATTTTAGGAATATTAACTGATAAATGATAATTTTCTAAATACTTTTAAAATTAAAAATTAGATTTTTTTTTGGGTTTTCGTTTTCTTATATTTCAAATAATATATTAATTAATTTTTTTTTAACAATTCTCTTATTTTAGTCATACTAAAAATTACTAAACTACCCATAATGGGAGATTAAAATTTGTTCTTTAAAGTAATGGCAATGTGATGTAAATATTTATATTTTATAAGGTTTATTTTATAAATGTACTTTCCAAATAATATATAGGGGATTTATTATATGATTAATAACCAGTTATTCTAAATAATGATTTTATTAGTCTTGTACACAATATACCGTATAATAATAATTTTAGATAAAAGTGTAACACTATACATATATCTACGCTTTTGTCATGATAGGTGGTTAACTCGCATTTTGCTTAGATATAATAAATTACTTTTAACAAAATATTGTTAGTAACAATTTGTTACTAATTAAAGTATGTTAAAATATATGAAACGATACATTTTCTTGTCAATCCTTTAAATACAAATATGTTTGCGATTATTCATTTTCAACTCGATTTGTTTCAATTGTGTAATTGTTATTGAACTTGTTTGCATTTTCATTTTATTCAGGTTTTTTAATGGTTGTGGTTTTTTACAAGACGGTTCTGGTTGGCAGATTTGTTCAAAAAAATTTAATGAATTTCATTTGTCATGCAATGTAATTACCACCAACTAATTAACTAAATGACATATTGATGAGAAAATATATTAGATTTCATTTAAAGGGTTCGAAAATAGGACTGGGCAAAATATTTGGGATCTGAGATCCGACTAAAGATACGATCCGACGTGATCTAAAATAAGATATCCGGAGCTTACAGACCCAAATATTAATTTTATAGTCAGGATATCCAGATTCAAGTCGGATTCAATTAGATATGATTTTATTAAAACTACGATGAATAATTGACATATATCTTTAGATGAATATATTTAATCCGCTTGAAGGCGTGAAATTTCCCAATGATTGCCCATGTTATAAATTACTGATTATACCCAAATTGAAAGAAAACAAAAAATAGCAACTTGTTACTTGTACATATTATCAATATTTTTCAAATATGATCTGATATATAAGAAAAGTAAAAACTATGTGACAAATTGACATTATTATATTTTTCCTAAGCATTATTGGTTATTGCTTATTATATTTTAGGGTGGGATTTAATGTATATCATAATATTAAATACCACGACTAGTTACGGTTGTAGTTAGGATTGTATTTACAATTATAAATTATTATTTTTTTTGGTCATCAAACTTTCCATTCCATTAAAACACATTACACGGGTTCCATTATGTCATCTCTTTCATCTGTTCGAGACAGAGCCAACTTCGCCAAAAAGTCAGCATCTAAATTCTCAGATCTTGGAATATAAGAGAAACAAATTGAAGAGAATTCTAAAGCAATCGATTGGATATCTGCCAAGACACCATAGATTTTGCGGATCCCTTCCTTCGAATTTATTGCTGAGATTAGAACTTGTGAATCCGAGAGGGCATGGATCTCTGTGATGTTGTTTCGCCTAGCCTCCAGTAGTCCAGCCATTAAAGCGAGAACTTCTGCCATTAACGGATCGTTGACAAAGGTGAGTTTTGCTGAGTTTTTGCAGATTATGTTTTGGTTCTGGCCCAAAATTATCCATCCAATTCTGCATCTGTGCAGTTCTCCCTCCAAGCAGCATCCGATTTGATAGTTGTTATGCCTGAAATTTGAGGTCGATTTTGGATATGTGCAGGTTTCCTTGCTTGGTCGATGACATCGGAGGTTTGAGCTCTTTCCCATTCGGCTGCCTCCCTTATTGCTTTAGATATGCAGTCAATTTCCGAGAAGGTCCTATTCTGGAAAACCAATTGGTTTCTTGCAGTCCACAAAGTCCAACATAACCACAGGAACAGGGGGCATCTGCCAACACCTGTTGGTGGAAGTGGCGCTATTTTGGATCCTCTCTGTAGGGCTTCTTCGAAGCTTTCCCCTTCGCTTAAGCTCAGATGCTGTGTCAGAGGAGCTAGCTTCCAGAAATTAACTGCAAAAGGGCACTCAAAAAACAAGTGTTTTTCAGTCTCCACTTCATTGCATCTGATGCATCTTATGTGTTGTAGCATTCCTCTTTTCCTTAGGTTTTCTCCAATAGGCAGAGCTTTTTGGATGATTTTCCAGATGAATACTTTCAGTTTTGGAGAGAAAATTTGAGAGCAAAGGTCTTTAATCCAGTTCATAGGATGAGGAGTAATTCCCGAATAAGAGTGGTGAGCTTCCTGCATTGCTTTGACATTATACCCTGATTTTGAGGAATAGATACCTGATGGGGTGTGAAGCCAGTAGTAGCTATCTTCTGCTCCTACTTTACTTGCCCGAAGACATTGAATCTCTGTTGCTAGAGCTGGGCATAACTCATTGATTTTTGTGATGTCCCATTCCCTTGAGTTTTGTTTGAATAGATCTGACACTGTTAACTCTGCTGTTTCTTCTGATGCAGGTCCGATTATGGCTCTGAGATTTACATTGGGTATCCAGGGATCACGCCAGATGTTTATGGACTTACCATCTCCTATTGATTTCACTATATGGGGGGCAATGAGATCTCTACCAACAAGGATGCTCTGCCAGCCGTGAGAGGCTTGACTGGTTGGTTTAACTTCTAGCAGTGAAGTGTCTCTACAATATTTTTCTTGCAGAACTCTGCTTAGGAGGTAGTCAGGATGGTTTAGTAGTCGCCAGCAGAGTTTACCAAGTAATGCTGCATTAAAATCTTGGACTTCACGGAAGCCAAGACCACCTATCTTCTTTGGTTTAGCCAGTGTTGACCAAGCAACCCAACACATTTTCTTCTCCCCTTTGTTGGAGTCCCACCAAAACCTAGTAAAGGCTGACTGGATGCGCTTGCAAAGGCTGAGAGGGATCTTAAAGCAAGAAAGTGTGTATGTAGAAATGGCCGTAAGCACTGCTTTAAGCATAGTAAGTTTCCCTGCTCCTGAGAGGAAATGAGTGGACCAAGACACAGCTTTCTGCTTGATCCTGTCCACAAGAGACGCAAATATGTCTTTCTTCTTTCTGCCAAAATGCTCAGGTAATCCAAGATATTTTTACTAATTCCTCCTTCTTTACCAATCTGTAGGATGTTTTTTTTTGCATTATCACGTATTGATTTAGGCGTTTTTGAGGAAAAAGTGACTGTAGATTTGTCTGCGTTGATCTTCTGACCCGATACTTGATCATAAGTGGAGAGAATCTTTTTTATAGAGTTGTGCAACTCTTGCTGTTAGCCTTGCAGAAGAACATGGCATCATCTGCAAATAGTAAGTGGTTGATTCTTAGACTGTTTTTGGCTACCCTTACACCATGAAGGGTTTTATCCTCTTGTGCCTTCTTACATAAACCTGACAGTACTTCACTACACAAAATAAACAGATAGGGGGACAGCGGGTCGCCTTGTCTCAGTCCTCTCTGAGGGACCACTCTACCTTGGGATGTACCATTAATCAGGGAAGAAAACGAGACTGTGGATATACATTGATGGATCCAGTTTATCCAGGTTTGATGGAATCCCAAGTGATCCAGGACAGCAAGGAGGAAATTCCATTCGATTTTGTCGTACGCCTTACTCATGTCAGTCTTGACTGCCATTGCACAGTGTTTTTTTGCCTTTGATATCTTTAAGAAATGCAGTGTCTCATGAGTGATCATGATATTGTCAGAAATAGCTCTTCCAGGTATGAACGCTGACTGGTTTTCTGAGATCAAAGTTCCTAGGATAGGTTGGACTCTTCTTGTGAGAATATTAGCTATAACCTTGTATAGGACATTGCATAGAGCTATAGGTCTATATTCTGAAACTTTCTTTGGGTTCTTCAATTTTGGGATCAATCTCACGTGAGTATGATTTTGATTTGGCAGCATTTTTCCTGAGATAAAGAAGTTCTAGATTTCCTTGACAATGGCATCTGCTGTGATCTCCCAGTGAGCATGGAAGAAGCTTGAAGGGAAGCCATCAGGGCCTGGGGCCTTTGCCCCATGAATAGCAAAAAATGCTTGTCTGATCTCATCAACAGAGGGGATTTTTGTGAGTTGCTCATTCATTTCTAGAGTCACCTTCTTTTCCAGGGTCTTTTCTGTGATCTTCTTAATATTCTCTTTTGATGTCTGGTTTGACTTGAACAAACCAGAGAAGAAAGAAACAATTGTACGTGCAATGCCTTCTTCCTCATAATACGTGTGTCCTTCTTCATCTTCTAAGACTGAAAATTTGTTGATTGTGCGTCTCCCTTTGGTTACAGAGTGGAAGTACCCAGTATTTTTATCTCCCAATGCTAGCCACATTTGCCGGCTTCTTTGCAGCCAATAAGCTTCTTCAGACTTGTAAGCCTCAAGTAGTAAGTTTCTTATACATGTGATCTCTTGATCATTAGGATTTAGGGACGCCAATGCTAGATCAAGTTGTTTTTTAGCCTTTTCAATGGATTTTTGACCATTTACATGTGTTTTTTTGTTCCAGGTAGAAATTGCTCTACGGCTTTGGATCAGTTTTGAATCCATTGACTCATCCGGGTGGTCTTTCCATACTTCCATTATGATTTTCCTTATTTCTGGATTCTCTTCCAAGATCCTATCTAATCTGAAGTATTCTTGTTTGATCAAAATAAATAACCACCGGTCTATGATCTGACCCTTCAAACTGGAGATATTCACTCCTTCCAGCAGGGTAAGTAGCAGCCCATTCCGTGTTAAACATAGCTCTTCAAGCCTGCAAAGTACTGAGTGGGTATTTCTAACTCCTCTCCAGGAAAGGCAGTTCCCTGAGAAGCTTAAGTCAAACAAGTCATTTTTTGACATAAAGCTCCTGAAATTGCTGAAGGAAGCTTCTGATCGAGGGGGGCCTCCCTGCTTCTCTGAATTGTCAAAAATCTCATTAAAATCTCCTGTAAGTAGCCAAGGTGCCTCTTTATCTCCCGCCGTGTTGCTTATGAGGTTCCAAATCTCTTGTCTTTTGTTATGATTAGGTTCACCATACACAAAAGAAATATAGGACTGTTTGTGCTTGTTTTTGATGGTGACATCAATGAGATTTTGGCTGGAAGAGAGTACTTCTAATTCCAAATCATTTTTCCAAGATAAGGCAAGACCTCCTCCTCCTATTCCATGTGGTGACACAAGGAAGTTATTTTCAAACTGCAGATTCTTTAGAGAACTCAGGACAACCGAATCTGAATTTTTTGTCTCAGTGAGGAACATTACATCAGGGTTTAACTTCTTGCACAACTCCCTGATTCTGTGGACTGTTGTGGGGTTCCCCAAACCACAACAGTTCCAGCTTAGAGCTTTTAAGGAACAGGAGGTTGTGGATCCTGAAAATCCACTCCCTTCTTTGAAATTGCTGGGATTAGCTTGATTAGTGGGATGGTTCCTTGAGCAGCATTCTTCCTAGCTCCAGAAGTAGAGGCAGCACTTCTAAAGACAGGTTCCTTGATCTTTCCTTGATTATCTTTTAGCGAGCATGCGCCTGCTTTTGTAGCATTTCTTTTTGGTGATCTTGTAACTTTTTGCATGAGGATTTTCCTACTACTAGATCCCTTTATAGAGCCAGGACTGCCTCCATTCCCTTTGATGACTGAAGGTGGTCTGCCCCTTCTTTTCTTAACAGGTTTGTTAAGGGGTTGTTCCTGAGCTTGATTAGCATCTTGAGCTTGATTAGTATCTTGAGCTTGAATAGCATCTTGAGCTTGATCCTCTGAAGCAGTAGCAACTAGGTTGTCATCAGACAAACTCTCGAGATTTTTACTTGTGCTTGCTGATAGGATTAATTGGGCTGTGTTTTTCATTAAATTTTTTGTCTCTCCTTGCAGGACCTGTCTCTTTCTCGCAGCACTTTCAGTTGGGTCTGCACAGGAAACATATTGCACAGTCACTTCTCTAAGATCTTCCATTATCTCCTCTTCCGTTTGGACTACAGGTGGAGGGAAGTCATTTTTATTCAGCTCTCTCTCAAGAGGAGGTCTTCTTGTTCTAGAGCTCCCAGAATCCGCATGTTTATCTCTTCTTTGCTCTTTCTGGATTTCTCTCCACTCCCAATTTTCTTTGCTTTGGGCAGTAGGGTAATCTCTTGTGTTGTGAAAACCCTGAGATATAGAATCTCTGGTTCCTTCCAACCTGTTGTAACTACTCCTTCTCTGGTGAGAGTTATAGGACAGCCTTTGTCTTTGAGATGTAGTTGGTTCTGCAGGTGGAAGGAGAGATCTTTTTGAAAGTCTTGGAGGGTTAGTCTCTCTGAGTTTGTCTGAGTAAGTTCTAGAGAACTCCCTTCTGTCTCTTGAGGCTCTGTCTCTGTCTTGGTCTCTTAGGCGTCTCCTCTCACTTGAGAGAGAGTAGTCATCTCTGATTTGGCGGTAAGAGTTAGAGACATTAGTTCTCAGCATTGAATCTGATGGTTTTTGTGACTTTTTTTTGTCTTTCTTACTCGGACTTTTTGATTCCAGGAGGTGGCAATGCTTATCATCATGTGATAGCATATTGCAGAGGTTGCAGAAGTTTTTGAGCCTCTCATACTCAAGTGTGATTAGAAGTTGAGAACCTTCATCAAACTTTAGTGTTGTTTCCAGAATTAGTGGTTTCAGTCCATTGACTGTGACCTTGACTCTTGCTTGAGTTGGTGAGATTTCTAAGTCTTCTAGACGTCCAAGTTCAGAGCCAATCCTGGTGAGAAGTTCTTTCTTCCAGTAGTGTAGGGGTAGACCTTTGAGCCTTATCCAGAAGGGAATCTCAGAAGGAAAGGATTCAGAAATAGTTGGTTCCCACTTTTGTAGTAACACCATGTAGTTTGTGAAATGATAGGGTCTATTAGCCAGAACCTTGAGTAGATCATCTTCAAATTCAAAACGAAACTGGAAACAACTATTTGCTAGGTCAGAGCCAGTTGCTTTACCCCTCAGGTTCCAAGATTTGGAGAGAAAAGGGATCATGGTCCACATCCTTTGCACATTAGGGTTTGAGAGACGCCCTATCAGGGTGAGATTGTTCTCTTTAACCAGATCTGAGATATCTAGTCTTGGCACAAAACTACGGAGACTTGGTTTTTCAAAAGCTTTTGACTCCTTTTGTTTACCTTTTTCTGCATATGAGTATCTGCTCATCATGATTCCAGGTGTAACAATACAGAAGGCCTGAGTAAACCGAGAATGGAGATGTTCTTGGAGACAATTATTCCTCTCGTGCCTCGTTGAGAAGAGAGCTACGAGGGAAATGGTTAAGAACTTGTGAAAAGATTTACTAGCAGGGGCTCAAGGGGACACCAGAAGAGAGCAAAGAACAAAATTCAGGTTCTACGTCGAGTTCCAGATAGCTTTGAAAGCTCAAGGAGGTTGTGTTGGGGGTGTTCTTCCTTACTTTTCCGACGAGAGACATACTTCCGGTACTACTATAAATTAATTATTGCAGAAATTAGTATATGAATATGTATGTTGTGATTAGATGAAGTCTTTGAAAATCTGGAAAAAGAGAATCAAGAAAAATGATAGCGACACACACACATTTACGAGTTTAACCACCAAATTCAATTATTTATGTCTTCACGAAAAAACACCTACACACAATTTCACTAGACTCGAAAAAAAAAAAATTATAACAAATCGACCAACCTCTCAGGAAATCAACTCCTCTAGTGTTATACCAAGCCAAAGACTAAACGGCTAAAGCAAACTTGCCTTACTAGTTATATAGTTTTGCCACTACATTGGTTCTAACATATGAGGCACATGAGTTCTAACTCGAACACCCGAAGCTCGATCACCTTCTATTCGATTGGGAGTTTCTTCCACATTTGGCGATTCTAACTTTAAAAGTATATTTATATATGAAAATCAAAATAATACCTTAATTTTTTCTTTTTCTTATGCATGCAATACATATGTTTGAATTTGAATAATTGCACAATGTTATGCGAGTTTGATTATGTATGGTGATGCAATAATAATACTAGCACACGTCACTAAGTTATATATCTAGTCATATAAGAAAACAAAACCTATATAAAAAATATTATTGTTTAAATTTTGGTTCCGCATACAATAATTAAAAACTTATAAAAAATAAAACCTAAGATAATAATGTACTACATTATTGTTTAGATTTGGTTTCTGCGCACCTTCATTAAAAAACTTTTAGCAACTTGATCGAATGTGAGATATATTGACAACAACTTTATTGTTGCTTTCCAATTAATATTCCCAAAAATTAAAGCCATCCAGCTTTCTATTTCTCATTTTTTTCCTTTTCGTTTCTTTATCGTCAAGAGGCCGAAAATGATCGAACTGGACTTTATTTAATTTTTTTTGATACAATTAATATGTTTTTCGTTTTTTTTGCTTTTAATTTAAAATAAAAACTTAAAACATGATATGGTATTTTCATTTCTGAAACTCTTAAACATTTCAAATCTTATCAACAGTAATGTAAGATGATATTTAAAATTTCTTTGAATTTTAAAATCTACTATTTTCTTATAATAATATGGAAATTATTGTTATGTTTGCACTATATAATATACTCGCCTATTTGGTGTGAACTGTTAAGGCAATGTTCTTACTTGTGACATTTCTTTTTTTTTTTTTTTTTGGCGAATAAGATTCCCACCATATAAAGGAGCTTGGTGTCTCATCAAGTGTCTCGCAAAAAGTTATTCTAAATATTTTATTTTAATACAGAAATATAAAATTTCGAAGATCACAATTCTGCACCCTGTAATTATGAATAAATTAGAAAGTGACTCGCGCATAATAATATATCGTGCTTTTTAAAATTTTGAGTTTTCTTTTAGAGATTTTGTGTTATAATTTATTTAAATAAAATTCAACATATATAATATATTAAAATCTATCATATTATTCTAATATTTCTCTTTTTCATTATAACATTTGGAAAATGTATGGATTCAAGTAAGATGGTAATGAACTTTGTAGTGGTAAGAGTGGAAAGGTTAAGAGGAGTGTAAGGTGATGGTAATATAAGTGACTAAGGTTTTACAATAATTCCAAATGAAGATGTCATAGTAGTTTTAATATCAAAATTGTTTAATAATATTAAAATATAAAAATAATAATATTTTAGAAGAAACTTTAATTTACCAACAATATTAATATTCAAACATATAGAAAAAAAACATTATGTTTTCCACATTCTTATTGTGTCATAATGATTTATCACCTTCTCTTTTCCGTCTTTTGATTGATTATAAGCGATCGATATACTCATGAATAATCTTTTATCATAATAATAAAATTTATGTAATAAATCCTATATTAATTTTATATTTAACCTCTTATAATCACAACAATTAGAGATAACTTAAAATGCTAAAGAACACCCTAAAATTATCAATTATATTGTATCTCATTTGCAAAATAAAAGATATCTCAATATAGAGTTTGATATGTCTTTTTGAAAATATTTTTTCTTTTAGAGATTGCATCATTCAATGTCTATTGTATTTACTGATTTTTTTAACTAAAAACATTAGATATGTTATTTCCATGAGAGCACACAACAACAAAAACACCATTTTAATCTCTATCTGTAATATGTTCATTCCGATTTCAATTATCTTTTTGGTGGCTAACCCAAATTGTTTTTTGATATCTTAATTTCATATTTCGACCGCAACATTCTCTTTTCTATAAAATATAATATATCTTAAATCTGTTACTTGTTAAAAATTTTGTGCTAAAAGCATTAAATCAAATGGTAAATCCTCAAACAATTATTATTTTTTTGGATTATACTTTAGAATTTCACTTCCACTTGAGATATGCTTTAAACAATAACATATCATTCTTTATATATTTTGTTGTGCAACTTACGAATCATGTAACCATTGATTTTGTTTTAATGCAGAAATTTAAGATTTTTTATTTTAAAACACCATAACACTTTCAAATTTTCAAGCTTTTCTCCTATGTTTTTAAAACACAAGTCTGATATTGAAAATATGTTTTTCTTTCCCAAAATTATTGTATATAGAGCGAAAAACTAAAAAAATATACATTTTATTTTCTCATCTTTAGTGTGATTGTTCATATCGTCAACGATAATTTACCATCATTTACTCATCTATATTTTTAATCATTTGCTGTTATTTTTGTGTTTTTTACTTATTTCTGATTTTTAAAATTAAGTATGTAAGGATATTTTAAAATTGATATAAAATAACATTTATATTCTATTTTTTTTCTTTACAATTTAAGAAATACAATTTCATGAATCTATTTTCACTGCATCATTTAAAATTTATTTCCACTCTGAAATTTTAAAATTTTAATTACCATCAATGTTAAATATAGTCTTTATTTTTTTGGTTAAAAGTCGAATTAACAATAAAACACTTCATAGTCTTGCATTTACTATAATAAATATGTATCGATTAATTGTGTCATTAAGTTAAATTTAATATAGTCTTTTTATCTTGATGATGTAGACACCTTAAATGGAGAGATAACTCTCTAATATATATATATATATATATATATATATGATTTCTATATAAAAACAAAATTGGGGCTCATGTCAAAGTCAAATATAAATATTTAAGTATGGTGTATAAAAAAATTCACAGTTAATGTATATGATCATAAACATAATTACTGAAGGATGAACAAATATTGTATAGAAGATATTTGTAACTTACAGTAAAAATATATGTGTTTTAACAATTATTATAGATATGAAATGAAGATTTTAAAATTAGAAATTATCTAGAAAATATGAACATGTTTAAATAAAATATTGTAAATAAAGATGATGATGTTTTTAGAAGCAAGTAGCTGTCTAACACATTTACAAAAAAAAACATGTAATTTTCTCAAATAACCTCTTTTTATTTAGTAAAGATCACTTGTAGTCTAGCGAGTTTGTGCTAGTACTATCGGTGTATCACTATCCAGCGTCAAACACACATATTGCATGTTATTAGAGAAAAAAACTATCAGTTTTGAAAATTTAATTCACACATTTAAAAATATTTTATAAATTTAACAAGTTTTTGAAGATTTTGAGAAGTGAACATGGTTGACGACTGTGTAGACTTCAACAAAAAATGTTTTTTTTTTTTGTGTATGATGGCATTCAATCCGTAATGTAGATAGAACTACACCAAGCAATGATAGCAAGGCAGAACCTATCGTGACCGTTGAAATAATTCACGTGGCATGATAATTGTTTGTTTCAGTCCCATCATATGCTGAGAGTTTGGAGATAGGTTCCCATTAGCAGCCTTCTATTATGAAGTTCATGTTCTCAAGGAACAACAGATCCAGAATAAATATTTTCTTCCTGATTTAGCAGATAAAAATTAAGATATTTGGCTTTAAATTTACTAATTGTTTTTAAAGAAACTGAACTGTCCTTCTATATAATGGTGTACTTGGTGGTTCTTGTCTGAGTCTTTAGAAAAATATTGATTCTGTATCTAAAGACGAAGAGACAACGAGTGATAGTAATATGATAGGATTCTTTAACAAAAAAAAAAAATGAAAAAAAAAATGAAAGTAACATGATATGATTAGGTTATATGTCTCATGCACGACATTTTCCCACATGTTTTATTACTTCTAAGCATTTTATTTCTCTTATTGTTATATTATTTGCTAATTAATTTTGTAATTTTGTTTTTTTTTTTTAGTTTATAAGATTTGAACTTTTTGTTTTGTTCTCTTTGGATGAAATGGATAGTACTAACTCTATGTCTGTGTAGACATCGGTCACGTGGCGGGTGGAGACAATTTTGATTCGTTGCACGTGAAGTGTCGGTCCAAAACCTGGCTTAGGTAAACCTAAAGATCATGTACGATATCATTTTTATATGTAAAGATGTAATGATAGTTTCTGTTTCTTACTTCAGAGATTGTAGCTACATCTTATTTTTGTATATACCATCGGATCCCATGTAAGTAGAGGTCTACGAAAAAGCGACTGCACAATGGTTAAAACACAAATTCATCGTCAAACAAATTTTTGCCACCGTTTGGTCACGAATATTTCTTTCTTTGTAGCGCATATGATCATATATTGGTCGAGTGTAGTGTTTCAAACATAACTAAGAAAATAAGAAGTCTAAGATATATGGCTGGCCTACTCACAGTTCTCTTTTATTATTGGAACATAGATTTGATGTGCATGGAAACCAACTCTGAGATATCGTTTGAGCTATCATTCAAGAAACTTGACTAACAAAAAAAATTACTAAAATCTATTTTCTTATTATAAAACAAGCTAGCAAAACATTTGAGATTAAGTTGTAAATATTTGCATCAGAACAAACGGCATATCCACACATGTGAACATACGAGATTCCTCTATTTCTTCTATTTTATTATACAACATGTAACATAATTTCCCCAAAAAAATTTGTGAAAAATAGTATATCTGATTTCGCTGCGAAATAAACGAAGTGACTTGCATCACCACCAAAATCTTTACAATATTGGTTGTGAATGACTGATAGAGTAAAGAAAAATTCGGAAAAAATATACAAACATTAAAAGTCAAACATCACTAATCAGATAAAAATAAAAATATCTCTCAAGAGTCAGGAGGATCTCATCACGAATTCAAGACTAAGATCCGTTTAGTTCAAATCTCAGTTCATAAACTTTATTTTTTCGTTAGATCTCCAATGAGAGAACACACCAAAACTATTACGGGAATTTGCTTAATTGTTTTGTTTTTGGGACTTAGCCAGACGGTGACTGGACAGTGGATAGTGGACAGTAGATAGTTGTTAACTACTTAGCCATGTGGCACTTAATAAACTGCAACAGCAGTGAAACCTAATAAGAACAAAAACGTGTTCGATTTTAATTTGGCGATACTTTTGTCTCATTATAGAATTGCATGTTATAAATAATATAAAAAATATTGCATTTTATGGTAATTGTATAAAATGGATAAACAAATGTTGATCCGTGTATATATATCCCAATTCTTAATATATTGTATTATTAAAGTGTAAAAATGGTTTGTAATTACAAATGGTTCAAACAAAAATGTAAAACGAAAGAAGCAAAGCATTGGAATGTGAGTTGTAGGAAGAAAAAAAATAGGCTTGCAAGGAAAAAAAAAACACTAAAAAAGTTTCAAACTCCCATTATCATTTGCCAAAGAGAGATGAAATATAATAGCACTATACTAGATTATATATTACAAAAATGGCTTCCGAAATTTAATGATATTAGGAGGCATTTATTTTGTCTAACAACATGATATTGTGGGGCTTATATAAAGCTTGTGCATTGCATCTTTGTTGTCCAAGAATCTGAATTGATTCTTCGTAAAATTGTGAGCATAGTAAAGATAAAACAGTTTTATAGATGTATAGAGGTCAACTTATCTATTTTGGAATAGTCCATCAAAAATATGGTTAAATCCATTAATTCTTCGTCGACAACAGATCATTGGCTGTTAAGTTCTTCTAGAACCGTGCGAACAAATAGCATAAGCGATTTTAAAAAATAATGTTTCAGTTCAAATAAAAGAAAAATATTTATAAAAATAAATATCATCATCGTTAACAAAACAAATAACAAAACAAAACAGTCAATAAAATATTAGTTCTTAAACATTTGTCTTTCTTTTTTCTCCACAAAATCGTTAACCAACCTTTCAAAATCAATGTTTCTAACCAATTCTTTTTCGATGGATAATATAGCCAAGTCACTCAATCTTTCTTGTGACATACTCGAACGAATATATGATTTGATCAGCTTCGGTTTTGAAAAACTTCTTTCAGCAGATGAAGCCGAACGTCAAAAAGAAGCAACACAAAAACTACTCAACATTTTTTCTAAACACCATAAACAAATAACGAATTCAATCGATCGGACACACAATTTGAGTATCAATCAAAACATTAACTTTTATTAATCTAAACTTTCTAGTGTACTAGGAAGATTTTAGTTTAATATCAAAAATTTAGATAATCTTATATTCTGCACAATAGGTCGTTGAGTTCAAATTCAAATTTGATACACCTAGGTCGCTGAAACCTCTTAATTGACATCTAAACACCCAATAATTAGTCAAAATCCAAACGAAAACAAAAAAATACACGAACCTTCAGATTTTGGTGCGAGAACGGTGATCTACGGAGTCGGTTTTTTGGATTTTTTTTTTTGGCAGAGAGATAGAGAAAAAGAAAAACTTTTTAGTTGACTTAATTGAAACACGTTTCGTTGTGCTTCTCATCAACGAAAGAGACACATTAGATTAGATTCTTTTAAAAAAATTGGGTCCTCATGGACTTAAGCTTTAGAAAAAAACATGCCCACTAATAAAAAAAATAATTGACTTGTTATGTTTAGAAACCCACTAAAAATAAATTATATGTCTATATATCATATATGTAATCCAACAAAAATATGTCTTTATTTTTTTCCAAAATCTGATGACCTAAGCCAATGTTTCTTTTCCTTCCACATTGGCACGGCCATGAGTTCTTCTCATTGGCAGTAAAGTTCGACTTCACTTTTCTTACAAGAGGTTAGAATATGGACTAGTGGACCAAACAAGAAAACAAAACAAACAAAAAAATTATTTGATCAATTTCCAAAAATAAATATCTATTTTGTCCGCATGATCAAATTAGACGGGACCACGTGGCGATTGACAGGAATGCCCCAACGCCAAAGAACCAAAAGATATATCCAAAGCAAGCCAACCAGGGAGGGAAGTCACCTATGTGACTCACAAACTACACCTGGCTGTATAGTGGAACTCGCACTCAATGCTTTCGACTCGGACACACAATATCTGATTTTCCTTTGTTTTAAATTTTTCTATTATTTTTATTTTAATTTTTTCTTACAACTATATAATCAGTCCATACCCTTAGCTAGCAACCCACATTCAGTCTCATTTCCATAATAATTTATAACTTCATTTCAAGTTTTGATTTATATCCTAAAATGGGTAAAAAATTTGTTTCTAGCAATGGTCACTAAATTGATATATCATATATGTAATATGTCTATATATAAACACACAACAAAAATATACATGTTACTGATCTGTTATCTTCTCTGTATTAATCTTATCTTCTCAGTTAGATTCGTTGAAGAGAATATTACTAAAATGTTGGACACAAACATCATCTCAAACTCGGAGGTTTTATATGTCGGAGGAGACAACGGAGACAAGTCACCGGGGACTAAAGTTCTTCATGGTTTTCAGATCAACGAGGGATCAGGAGGAGGACTGCTAAGATCATGGGTTGATTCTATGAGAGCTTGTTCTCCTACTCGTCCCAAATCCTTCAATAGCCAATCTTGTTGGATTGTAATGTCTTCTTGCTTCCTCTGTTTTTTTTTTTTTTTTTTTTCTTCTTTTTGTTATATATATTAAACGAGAGAATTACAAATTTGCAGAAGGATCATCCATCAGCTTTGAACATGTTCGAAGAAATACTTCATGAATCTGAAGGCAAACAAGTCGTTATGTTTCTTGATTATGATGGTACTCTCTCTCCCATTGTTGATGATCCTGATCGAGCTTTCATGTCCAAGAAGGTAGGTTTTCAAACTTTTTTTTTTTTTTTTATAAACATATATATATATATTCAGACTTTTAAACATAGTATAAATCTTATATATGTTCTAGGTCATCTAGGTAGATAATCATGTTGTGTTCATTTTTTTTTGTTGTTGGACTTTTACCATACTGATAAAGTTAATTAAGGAAATGGATATGAATATTTTTTTTTTCATTTTGTAAAAGATACTTAGTTGGGGCATTATATCTCTACATAACATATTATTTTATTATATAGCATGTTATTGTTAGTTGTTATTTATATATTGTTAAATCGAAAATATCACCAACTTTGGTGTTTGAAAAAAAATCTAGAATCATTTACCTAATTTAATAAATGTTCATGGTCATTTAGTGCAATTAGCCATTATTAAATAATCTTTGTGATTGATTTTTTTTTTAAGATGCGAAATACTGTGAGGAAACTTGCAAAGTGTTTTCCAACAGCCATAGTTAGTGGGAGATGCAGAGAGAAGGTACCATACTTTTTTCAACTTCATTTTAATTATTTAATAAAACTACACATTTATTGAATTATTTCTTTATTTGATTATGTTTCAGGTTTCTAGTTTTGTGAAATTAACTGAGTTATACTATGCTGGAAGTCATGGCATGGACATCAAAGGACCAGAGCAAGGATCTAAATACAAGAAAGTATGACATACATAAAATAATAATAAACAATATATTTTTTTTTGCTATATATTTTTTCTCATTTCTTAAAACAAAATCCAGGAAAATCAATCTCTTCTTTGTCAACCCGCGACTGAGTTCCTCCCGGTGATTCACGAGGTGATCACATTATATTATACTCCAATCAATTATATATGATGTGCTATTTTAAATTTATATATATATATATAGCTATATTTGTTAAATTTGTGTTTTCCTTATGTTTTTAGGTCTATGAAAAACTAGTCGAGAAAACCAAATCGATTTCAGGAGCCAAAGTTGAGAACAACAAATTTTGTGCGTCAGTTCACTTTCGATGCGTAGAAGAAAATGTATGGATCATTTGCTTATATTAGATTAGTCGCATATATAGTAATATATATAATTAAAAATAACCAAGCAACTAATATACAAATTAACAGAAATGGAGTGACTTGGCCCATCAAGTTCGATCAGTGTTGAAGAACTACCCCAAGCTCATGCTTACCCAAGGAAGAAAAGTAATATTTTTGTGGAAAAAATAATAATTTTATGTAGTTAATATCTCAACTAAGATTTTGTTTTCCATCATGATTATTTACTTTTTTGGTCTGATATAATTTCAGGTCTTGGAGATTCGTCCAATCATTAAGTGGGATAAAGGCAAAGCACTCGAGTTTTTGTTAGAATCACTCGGTAAAACTTTATTCATGCCTATTTATGAATTTAATTTGATCATAAAAAATATCATGAAATGGTGGACTATATTATATTACTTGTGTTTTTAAAGTTAAAACTTCTAATATATTTCACTAATCGAAATTAGTATTTACCATGTGTAGGATATGATAATTGTACCGATGTTTTTCCTATATATATTGGAGATGATAGTACCGACGAAGATGCCTTTAAGGTATGTACATATTCTTGTATTCATAATCCCTCGTTAAATTAATTTATAAATAGTTTAAATTAATGATTCTATAAGTGACATTGTAACAGATACTGAGAGATAAAAGACAAGGTCTTGGAATTCTAGTATCCAAATACGCAAAGGAAACTAACGCTTCTTATTCTTTGCAAGAGCCAGATGAGGCAAGTATACATATAAACACTCTATACAGTATACACACACGCATATAAACATTAGGTAAAAAAAAAAAATTGGTGTAATGTGGATCTATTATTAACTTTTTCTTATTCTTTTGGTTTAATAGGTTATGGATTTCTTAGAACGTTTGGTGGAATGGAAACAGTTAAGATGTGGGGCATGAAGAGTTTGCAAGTACAGGAGAATCTTTTTTTGTTTACTATGTATTAATTATTAATTAAGATTCTAACGTATCAGAGAACGAGAATGATTTCTAAGATAACAAGAAGACAAATATAGAGGTTCTTGTTCCTTTGTTTTACAACTTTGGTTTTGTGACTACTAGTCCTTTGTTGCTATCAATGCATGATGTTCAAATCCGTAATATATGATTTAATGGGAATTATATATTCCTTTTCCGAAGTCCGAATATGTTTGATAAATATATATATATATATATATATTCATTTTATATATATATTGATAGTAATCTTTAGCTAATACGGATACTCATGTCATATATAAAATTCCTTTTATTTCTTAAGATGTATATATATATAAACAAATAATAAACTTTTACAGTCTTTGGAAATAAATTATACCCCCATAGGCTAAATCGTCTAATAGCAACATTATTATTAAATTTTGTATGAATGTTGAGGATAAAGCGGACTAAACTATTTTATTTATAAATGGTAAATACTAAATAAAAAACGATCGAATCCACAAATGGAGTTGTCTGCCTCAACTGCTGCAACCATTCGAACCCTTAGTTCTTTCCGATGCATTATTTTAAAACAAATACGATAGTTTACATCCTCTATATATTATTTGAGAAGTGTATAAAAAATCATCCATATTACATTATGTTTTACTTTGCAAATCATCACTCATAAACCAAAAATCTTAAAAATTAGAAAATACAAATCCAAACTGAATCTAACAATTTTCAACCATAAAATAACATTTTTAGATATTTTAAGAAAATTAAAAAATAGTTAATCTCCCGTATGATGCGGAACATTATCTTATTTTACGTAGTAATAAGACATGCTTGTGTAGTCGTATGTTAAGATCAAACATAAAAATATTACGATGTATATACTGTATAAACCTCTATTTTGCATTTAGATGGGTCAATAATCATTATATTAAAAGGTGTTCGTGGGTCATGTGGCCCCGATAAATTACTATATAAATGATTTCCTAAAGCAAACTTATAGGATTTTGCGGGAAGAACTCATACTATGCACCCAAACTCTTAAGTTCAAATCTCGGTATGCTCCCAACATTTCATACTTATTTCCTATTCAGTCGCTTAATTTTAGTGTTTTTAGCTGTCACCTCTTTTGTTTTTCTAATAAGGTTTGTTCATAAATTCTGCTTTTTTCTAATTCGAATTCTTACGCTAAAATTTGATAGTCTCTGTGATTTAAGAGTACAACCTCATAATCATAAATTATATGAGCATGAGTTTATAAAAACTATTGTTTTTGATCAACAAATTTGGTCGAAAATTAATTAGATGGTAAGACGATATCAACATTTGGCATGCATATATGAGATAGAATCACACAGACAACGCTGTCTGTATGATGGGGCTTTATTTAACTATTTATAATCTTATTAAGTACAGTTAACTTTAATGATATATTAAAACATTTTTTAGGTTTCATTAGTGGAGAAGTTAAGATCCTAATCATGTATCTTCCAATGGAATCGCATGTGTAAGATACATATGTTGAAATTCACGGACCAAATTTGGACGTGGAGCCCGCAAATGAAAGCAGTCGGGGAACTAAAGAAATCTGACATATATGGTCTACATTCGTTGTTAATGTTATTATATACATAGTAAATTGGATTTGGTTTTTTGATAGAGGATTATTAAATTGAATTACAAGACATAGTTAAAGAATTTGTGTACATTTTCATTATGCTACAATAGTAGTCTAATATGACATTTTTGACAAATAACAATACAATATATGAAACCCTTAAAAAAACAAAAAAAAACAATACAATATATGGATTTAAATTTAGATGGTCATATTTCGATAGCACCAACACAAACTAGTAGGATATATATTTATTTATTTATCGTTATTATGGGTGTGATGGTGGGGGGAATAGAATAAGTGAGAGTAAATGAGACGAAAAAAGTATTAAGAAAAAAAGTGAATTTTGGAGTAAATACTTTTACTCTAATTTTTTTTTTGAAAAAAAAAATTACTCTGATTTTTCTTATTTTTAGCGTAAAACAGAAGAAAATATTTTTTTTTTTTATTGGTAAAAATTAGCGGATCTCAACAGAAGAAATTTTCTTCCTTTTATTTTTACTGAAGGTTAGTTTATGTACGTTTTACAGGTGACAAATAATTTCAGAAACGAACTTACATTGAATTATTAAAATAAACTTTTTGCTTCAAAAAGATAGTTTTGAAAAGTATAAAATGCTCCGTTGCATTTGGCATTTGCGTTTAAGATTAACAAATAAAGATTGTGATTCAAAATCCAAATTAATTGAGCAACAAAAAAACAAAAAGTTAACCACAAATCATCTCTTGAGAAGTACACTTATATAATTAACTTTACAAGATATTGATATACATCACATTGGCATTACAAGAAAGAACAAATTATAATTTCTCATTAAGAGTAGTTTAGTCATTAATTAAATTTTCAATATTTCTTTTTCTTTAGTTTCTACAATTAAATTATCTACATCATCATTTAACAAACTACATCAATTCCCCTACATCAATTCCCCTTAAGAATTGTTAACAAACTACATCAATTCGTTTAATCACTAGTTTTGTCAAAAATGTAACTAATTTTTTCTTTAATGTTAAACAGAGTTTTCAATATGGCAGTTTCCATTGGAGAGCTGAAAAATCATAAATTTGTGTACTTAAAAGTATATTTTACGTTGTATTACTAAAGCTCTCATCTCTTTCGCTGTTATTATCTCCGCTTGATCATTAAGTGTAATTATTTTTATTTGTTTTATGATGATTTGTGACGATCGTTGCGTGATATTGTTGATATTTAAAACTTATGTAGATTTGTATTGTTTTTTTCGATGTTTCGGCTTTTTTAAGTTATCAAGAAATCAACTTTGTTCCATTTTTATAGAAGACAGTGTTCAAGCTTTTCCCATTCACCATTTAAAATGTTGTAAAGATGCTTTACACTATTTAATTGGAATTTGCTTAAATTCCAATTCACAAAAAATCACAGTGTATAATGAACTGATCTGCCACATATTTATTGAATAATATTATTTAAATTCTTTCTGATTCCATTCTATCAATATATAAATTAAACAATATGTTCAACACTAAAAAACAATCTTTTATTAAAATATTAATTTGAATAAAACTTAAAAACAAAATTAAATCAGTTAGTTTTGTTCCTTAAAATCCACATAAAATCGACATGATTTTAAGGAAATGGTTTATAAATGTCATAGCCTTTTAAACAATTAAAGACTAAAAAAAACGTAAAAAGACGTTTTGTCAAAACATAAAGTGAAAAATCTTTGAAAAATCTTTTACCTGCATAAGAAAATAAAATTAGTTAATGATATATCCAAAACTAGCTTCAATAATGATTTAATACGGTTAATAAGAGAAACTTCCAATAAATAAATAAAAACAATCGATATTTTAGCAACTACCATCAGTAGATAACAAACTTTACATAATAAAAATAAATACTATATTTTTCTAATATTCTAAACAGATTTTTAGGAGCATATTCCTATAGATTATTCAGTTGAAATCCTACTTAAAAGAAAAATAACCACTTTTATAAATAACTAGTTTGATGCGACCGGTGCTATAGCACCGAAAAATAATATTATTATATTTTATATATATTTATATGAAAAACTATCTTATCAAAAAATATATTTTATAAATAGATTTATCACCAAATATTTTAAGAAGAGAATGATGCACAAAACCTTGATTTATATTTTTTGTGAATAATCATATAAATTTGAAATTAAATTAATATTTTAAAATAATATTGTTGACAAAAATCAAGTAACTTAAAAACTAAACACTAATATAAAGACTCTTAACAAACCATATTAAAATAATATTTTAATAAAATACATTAAACACTAATATAAAACATCTTCCAAAAATATAATAAAATTTGTTAAAACAAATTATTACCTTTTCATCAACCAATAACAATTCTATTTCCATGAGTATATTATTGACTTTGATATTTTTTGCTTTTCATTTTCGAAGCAAGCTTACTATACTACGACGAAACACGATTTTTGTCTAATTGATCTAGGGTAAGAAGAACTTCTGAATTCTTTTTTCTAATTTAATATGATGAATAACAAAAGGTAAAAGAGGAATGAGAAAATGATTTGTTAAGCATCTATACTTTGGTATTTATAACCAAACTACTATAATATTAATTTAAAAAATTAACATAATTGTGATGCAAAATATTAAATATTATATATTTTGTTAAAACTGACAATTGTTTATGATACATTAAGAGTAAGTTGTTTTTTTCTATTATTTTCATTTTTTCTGCTATTTACATTTTTACTTAAACTGACAAAAATCTTTATTGATTATCTATTCTACATTTTTATATAAAAAATTACCATGACCAGAAAGTTCAAAATTAATAAAATTTCTGCTACTGACATTTTTGCTTAAACTGAATTATTTATTTTATATTTTTATATAGAAAATTATCATTATCAGAAAGAGACACGTGTCACAATCTAAATTAACGATAACACGTGTCAAAATCTAATGAATTATCACTTTGACACATGTCATGCTCACATTAAACACGTTCAACTTTATATAATAAGATATCTTTAATATTCCATCTATTCTAAAATCATAACCCATTCACCATCTTTCCTTAAACTCCTACATCGTATGTTTTTAAAATAAAAATAAAAGTTATTCTGAAATCAAAATCGATTAAAATTAAAGTATATTTCCTAAAAAAATTATCATTGATCCGAGCATATTCTTATAGATTAATCAGTTGTAATCCTACTAAAAAAGAAACTAACCACTTTTATAAACAATATCTTTAATATTGCATCTATTCTAAAATCAAAACCGATTCACCATCTTTCCTTAAACTCCTACATCGTATGATTTTAAAATAAAAATAAAAAGTAAATCCAAAATCAAAACTGATTAATATTTATATTTATATTTCTATATAAAGTGTTTCTTTCCTCTCATTTCAATTTATATAAAGCTTATATAGATATTTATCACTTATCTTATTAATTTATAATTTTGAATCTTAAAAGATACATTAATCCGTGTTGTAGCAGAGGACAATTTCTAGTATCTGCTATATATTATTTGGGGAGTACATTTATAAATAAACATTAAAAAGTAGTAAAATTTACATCACATTGCCATTATTTCAAAGAACAAATATTAATCTTTCACTAAGAATATTTTAGTCATTAGTTATTATGTGATCATTTAATGAAATTATTTAATTTATGGTTAACTAAAAATCCGATTTGTTAATAAATCTAAAAAAGATTTTTGACTATTTCCAAAAAATCGGATTTGTTAATAATCGATTATTGTGGTTACCATAAAATCGGATTTGTTAATATTCCAAAAAGATTTTTTTTACTATTCCAAAAAATCGGATTTATTAATAATCAGATATTTTAATAGGATTTGTTAATATTCCAAAAAAATCGGATGTATTAAAATCTGATTTAATTTTATTTGCACAATCGGATATTGATTTGTACAAAAAAATTAGATATTTTATTATTAATTTTTTCTGTTATTAAAAAAATCCGATTTATTTAGATTCATTAATCCGTGTTGTAGCACGGAACAATTTCTAGTGTTTATTATATATGTAACCATTTGGAGCGTTTAAAATCCAAATGCCAAATGCAAACAACTGGAGACCTAAGTTGTTCCAAACATGTAACTGTGATTTTATTAGATAATATTGCGGTCTGGTTTAATGGATTATAGATTCATGACGATAGTTACGAATATATATTAATTGAAATATTTTTTAATCTGAATAAATGTATTAATTGAACATGGTGTATTATTATAAAAAAAAGTATATGTAGTACAATGATGTGACTCTAATGTAATCAAATTAAATACTCCATTGACTGGACCAACGCTTGGTGGTGCTAAACTTGATTAGACATCGAACGGTTACTTTTGTTGGATAAATTACAAGTGTGTAGACCATCAGAGACAAAATAACATAAAATTACATTATCAAAGGTAATTAGTTTTGATATTTTTAAATACTGTCCTATGTATTTATTTTAGTCGAAAAATGATAAGTTTTACAGCCCATATGTAGCAGTTAAATAATTTCGGATGCTATGTGGTTTGAGGTTTGAACAAAGTTTATATAATTTTCTTAAGAAAATATAAGAGTTAAGTAATTGAGTTATCTACAAATCCGTTGAGCAAAGAAAAAAAAATTATCCACAAATCATATGTTTATATATGTAAGAATTTATTTTCTCATTTAACTCAACTGATGGTTTAAAATTTTATTTTATTTTACAAAAGGTGTCATTTTCTAGTTTAAATGCTAATTTTTGTTATAATAAAATATCATTTTTGTAAATGAAATTTTTTACATAAAAAACATAAATATCGAAGCGTAATTTTTGCGATATTAAAGATCTATTTAGAAAACGAGGATTGGTATAACATACTTTTGGGAAAATTTATTAATATGTGGAAATAACCTAAACTATTACTGACCAAAAAAACCTAAAACTTTATTTAATTTAGAATGAACATGTATACTCGTAGTAAATGTAATGTATATATGTCTTGATATGTGGGGTGTTCCAAACTGTTTGGTAACATGTAGATGCATGTTACTCAGATGCCCAAATTATAGGGAGCAAAACATTGACCACCAACCCCTTTACTTGAATAATTATCTTCTCCTGACACGTCTAAAAACGACATTCAACGCCTTATTTTTTTATCCACATCATTTTCTCTCTCTTTTACCTAATCATTCAACACCCTTTTCACTTTTATACATTACAATAGTTTTATTTAATAAAATTCAACATCATACCCCACATTTTTATTATTATTAAAACACACTTAACTTTTATTAAAACACATATAACTTAATTTGTTCCTTCTGCATTCAGATTGACTTCATTAGCACCGCTCATACTACAAAGAATTATCTGTGTAGAAAATTCGGAAAATTCATTTGCTCCAACATTTGAAACAACTTCGTTATCTATTAGAGTAAAAGAATTAGGGGGTGGTTGAGATGGATATGACATCATCGATCCATAATATGGAGGATAGTTTGGAATGGATGACGGTATAAAAAAATTTGGTGAAAAACTATAATTTGGTATATTTTATGATTGATTGGAAGATTAAAATTGGTAATTATTAGGATTTGGGTAGTTAAAAAGATAACTAGAAGAATTTTGGGTGTTTGAAGGATTATTATTAGGATCCATCTCATAAAAGATGAGATTTTTTTGTATCAAAATGAAATGAAACAAGTCTTTATTTATAGAGTTTGAAAAAATAATGAATTTTAGTATAAAAATAAAATCTAAATATATTGATTTATCATCAAATAATTGAGTTTAAAGGATAAGGATGAAAAAAATACATAAAATCTTAACAACCAATCAAAATTTAGTTATTTTTTTATATTTTTAATAAAAGTTTTGATCCAATCAAATGTTGACATTTGTCAACTCAATTTCTAAAATCAAGCGTTAACTTTTTTCAACGAGCGTGAAGCCACATAGATTCAACTGATATTTTTACTTTCTTTTACAATGGTTTCAACAGTTGAAATTTCTTTTTCAACGACCCATTGCACATAGTTTAATAAAAGGTGGAATGTTTTAGAAAAATAAATTATTTTCTGCAAAACCTAAATGTCTTTTGAGTGGATGGTCAATTTTATCAAACACCAAAATAAACAAAATTTAAAAGTAACAAAAAGGGAAAAAAAATTTTATTATTATTTTTTTGGTCAACGAAAATTTTCTTTTTCATAGGAACTTTGTAATGTAGTGTGAAGGAAAGGAGAGAAAACACAAATAAGAGAGGCCTAGGCGTGCGTTCCGACCAACATACCATGTCGAATTATATGATGAAAAAGTTTTTTTTTTTTTCTTACATCATTGGGTTTAAGGGTTTTATAAGCTAATATATAAAACATATACTCGTCAGAGTTATTACGCCAAAAGTTCCGTTATATTCACCTATTGATTGATTGATAAAAGAGTATATATATAGTTACAAGGAACTATGCGTTAATCCTATGTATGAACATAGAATAAATGAATGATGGTGTCTTGCACAACATCACACATAAAATGGTGCGCTCACAAAAAAAAAAAAGATAATTAACAATAATGTGCATGACCGATCAACTGTCACAGAGAAGAACTATTGCAGTCCATTGTTAAGCGCCAAAGAATTTAAACAATAATGTTAATTATTCAGATATTCAGAATGCATTCAACTTATAGTTAACTATGGTGAATTGATACAATGAAAAAATATAAAATATAAAATCAACTTAAACTAGAAACACGTTAATTACCATGCCATTTAGAAAGTACGCTGCTATAAACGTTTTCTTTAAGTTAAATTAATAATTTTCTCTAATTAAACATACTTTTTCCTCTAATTTAATTTTGTAGGCGAAAAAATACTTATACAAACAGAATATTGAAATTTTTCTGTATTTTCTTTTTTCGTATTCCGTTTTCTCCAAATTAATTTTGTAGAGAAGAAACCATTAGCCATACAAATCGAGTTATATATATATATTTTTTTTTTTGGTAGTATTAAAATATTTTAGAATGTAACATTAGTCACAAACTTGTGACTAATTTTGAATATAACCTCAAACTTTTGTATTTTCATAAACCAAAATAAATGCTACAATGTGGTGGAGAAAACAAAAATAATATCAATAATATTCAATAATATTCAAAAACAAAACACTGATGAATTGATATTATTTTTGTTTTCTCCACCACATTGTAGCATTTATTTTGGTTTATGCAAATACAAAAGTTTGAGGTTATATTCAAAATTAGTAACAAGCACATAGGTATCTGCATTTTGGGTCAGATCACCCGATCCTCCTTAATTGTACATGATCCAAATCGCCTGAACTTTCCAAGTAAGATTAATAAAAGTCACATGTTTGAATCACGATCATTTATTTCAACGTGTGAGTATGATTCGAATAATTTTTCGGATATTCAAATTACCTGTTTTGATAAATAAGATTCTAACGTTATCTAAAATAATATATAAAGTTTAAAAATTACTTAAATTTTCTAAAAAATTTCAAAATTTCAAAATGTATCAATATTTCCAAGAATTATAAAAATACATGTAATTAGTCGAACTCAAAATCTAAATTTCACCTGTTTTTGTACCTTACTTGTACCCGCATTATCTCTATTTTTATAAATATATTTTGGATAATGATTTTTGATATCCTAAATATTGTCATTTATTTGTATTCGCTTTTATCTAAGGTTGAAATGAAGAATTCATGGTACAATCGAGACAAAACTATTCATTTCATCATTTTATATTCTTCGAAAAGATATATAATTCAAAATGGGTAACAATAATGTTATCATAATTAAGAATGTGAAGATGGTCCAAAGGTGCTCTAAATAAATAATTGGACCTATTTGTTTCACTTTCTAGTAGAATATCTTTATACACAATTATTGTTACTCCACTTTGGTTTCGTGAAAATGACTACTCAACCTTTTCTTGGTAGATAGTAGTGGCTAAATTAATTAATTCTTTATACCTTTTCGATTATTTAAAATAAAAATCAAGAATATTTAAATAAACACTAGCTCACAGAAAAAAAAAATAGAAAAAAAAAACATTGCACTTTGAAATGTGCGGTGAAATTCAAAAATCCAAGGATCTTTTCTTTGTTTTTTTTTTTTTTGTCATCATAGATTTATTAAAAGCACCAGTTCGAAAGCGATACAAGAGATTATAACCCCAAAAAATAAAATATTTTCTTTATTAGGGAGAGAAAATCAGTATCGTAATTTTATAAGACTTTTAGTTTGTTTCATTTTTCTACATACAAAAAATTATATTTTTTTAGTCTTGTCTTTCAATTTACCATTTTTCACTAACAGTTTGCTTCCATAAAACTTATATATAAGTGCATGTATATGTACACACACATATATATATATATATTATTTTTCTTGTAATTGTTTAAATATTTTTATTTTTATTAATAAATTCCAAAATAATAGATGAAAAAATGATCGCTAACTACACCAAGTAAAAACTACAATATGACCACACATGCAAACTATTTTAATATATCAACAACTACATAAACAATTGCATGTGCATGGTAACATCTACTAACTAACATACGTTATGTGTGCAATACCATAAGTATAATTTTTGGTACTGTTCAAGTATACCGCATGTCGTAATCCGATAACGTCCGGCTTAATACCAGACCCGATCCACCTAAATCGATCCGATCTGATAGTAGCATTCGGCTTAAATCCAGACCTAATCCACCCAAATCGATCTGATCCGTTATACATTTGAATAGTGGCAAAAATAGCGGTTATGGTATTGTACACATAACATATGTTAGCTGGTGGATATCACCATATGAATGCAATTATTGATGTAGTTATTGATATATTATTCTAGTCTATATATGTGGCCATGATATGGTATCTTTGGTGTAGCTAGCGATCATATGTGATCTGGTCGGATTCTCGCAAAACATCCTCACATACAGTTTTTGAACATTAAATTTCCGTATGAAATTCCTCGTTCTCGTTCAGTTACGCACTTACTTTTAAACGAATAAACCTTTCGAACATTTCATTTCCGTTTAGATTTAAAATAGCATTAACTTAGCTCAACTATATTTTATATACAAAAAAACTAATAGCACTCAGAATGATCCCATCAACTTTTTCGAATAGTGATATTTGTACACACTTGGTATATGAAAAGTCTCACAAGTTGGACTTTTACTTTTATATTGAGGCCCAATTATATAGAGATGGGCCATAGTAAAGGAAAAGAAGTTCAACCTTCTTTCTTATGAATTCTGAATATGAGACGCAGTTTTGATTGACCAGCTGGGCTAAACAGCCTAAATTTATATGTAATCGCCAAAACAAAGGTACATTCCAAAAAGAGAAAAAAAAAAGAAAGAAGAGACGCTCTGTC
Organism: Boechera divaricarpa; assembly: GCA_026770425.1. Taxonomy (NCBI): domain Eukaryota; kingdom Viridiplantae; phylum Streptophyta; class Magnoliopsida; order Brassicales; family Brassicaceae; genus Boechera; species Boechera divaricarpa. Next base: position 1,414,696 of record CM049186.1, on the reverse strand, counting down.
TATTGTGTTCTTCTTGTTCTCGTTTTCTGTAGTCGCTCAACGATATAGAGTAAAAACAAAGACATTTGGGGAAAAAATGAACAATTAAACATTACATAGAAAGTATTAATTAATTAAGCACATTTTAACTCTAACGACACAGTCATGTTATATATATAAATAAATATATATAGAGCGAGTGTCAGTTCGTGAACTCACTCTCGCAATTCTCCGACACAATCTCAACCTTCTTCCCATCTAATAATCCCTTAACCTTAAAATCACAAGTCACCGCCACTTCCTTGTTCCGTTTGACCGGCCCTGCTTCATACTCAGCCTTCAGCTCCATAGTCAGCATCATAACCAATGGTTGTTTCGAGCCACGAGGTTGTACAACTGCGTTCTTGGTTGACCCATTAAGCTTCACATCGACCTTGTGGGATCCAGATGCGGCCTGGGACAACCCCGGAAATATCCCGCGTCCCAGGCTCTTGTTCTTGTACGTTAAGGAAACGACCCCGTTCTTTTTCATCATATAGCGTACCCCCATGTTAGACGTTGGATTCTCGGCTCTCAACGTGACCTCGAAATTACTAGGTCTTACGGTTAATCTCTCGACCGCGAAAACAGGAAGAGTGGGGTTGAAAGCTAAATGGAGGATGAGAGTGATTGCACCGAGGATGAATCCGAAAACGACCAAGATGATGAAGAACCACATAAGACGATTAGAACAACACCCTTTCCTTTTGTTTTTCTCCGGGTTATTGCGGCGTTTTTCAACGTATTTTGCGTGTTCCGGAGGAGGGGTCCAATAGACTTGATCTCTCGGGACTTGGACAACGTACGTCTCTAGCTCAGGGATCGAATCCGTAGGAGGAAGAGACGAAGGAGTTGTGGTTGGTATTGGAGAGAGATTAAGAGAATGATTACGCCAATGGTGTGATGGAGGGTCTTGAGAGGGCAATGCAGGGAGGCTGGAGGTTGGACGGTGCCAGACGGAAGGAGGATCATCGGGTTTGTCATCATCGGATTCAGGGGCGGTGGCGGAAGGAGGAAGCCGTGGCCCCTCCATCGGAGAAAGGTGGGAGTTACGAGATGTGGTGGAGATTGGTCTAGAGGGAAGACGAAAGAGAGAGAATTAAGAGAGGATGCGAAAATTAGGGTTTGCATGGGAAAAGTAAGTGGTTGTTGTTGCATGACTCAAACTTTTGGTTGGTTTGGAGAAGATTTTGCTATTTAGAGTTAGCCAACTCACCTTAATTTTTCCTTCTTCTGTTATTTTGAAAACTACATTACAAAAATCAAATAATATAGTTTGATGGTGATTGATAATCAACGAAGACGTTATTACTCTTTCTTTACCAGATATCGATTTTCGAACATAAAGTATACATATAAAGCATACATGAGTAATATAAAATTCAGCGTCAACAAATATCACCATTTAAATTAATTATTATATTAATTTACGAGATATACCATAATTAAAATACCACAAAATAAATTTTCGTTCCAAAAGTACCACAAAATACCACAACGTAACTTTGAAAATGTTTCCTAAACTTTTAAGAACCCTTCATAAACTCAGAATATGCGTATTTTTAGAATTCTTATAATTTTGTTGTAACTTGAAAAACAAAATATAAAACACTATTGCATTTTTGGGAATTTTCCTACCATCAAGCTAAAAAATGCCACAATTTATGTTTTGTTTTTCGAAATTACAACCTAATCCTTAATTAAAAAATCAACAAAATTTTTATTATGAAAGGGTCTATTTAATTTTGTATTTTTTTGACGTCTTCTAGTTTTGAGGCACATGTAGAACTAAAACTTTTTCTTTGTGTGTGGTATTTCTCCACATTTCTTAATATATTAGCTGGACAGAATTTTAATTAGAAATGTTTTTTACTTCAATTCTCTTGCAACTACTATTTTCTTAGAAAGGTATTTTTTAATATGAATATTGGATGGACATGAATGTAATGTATGTATTCAAACACAAATGTTTAAACCTAGAAAAATATCAATCCGCAGCAACCGGCCATTCAAAATCAAAATTATGTTTGTGGGTCTTGTTGCTGTTTCGGTGACAATTAATACTATCCGAAATTAATTTCATTTTTTTGGAAAATACATAATCACTTTTTTTTTCTTTTTCTAAATAAACAGCTGTACATGAAAATATCAAGAAAATCTTATCTTCATGACTTCATATGGTCTACTATTTTATACAATCGGAAGTTTTCATAAAAAGCAAAAACAAATATTAACGTTTTCTCTAATTAAATATCCCCGACCCCAATCCACGTGAAGCATGTTGCATTGGGAGCATTACATACATTCTTTAAAAATTGGAAACTATGGAAAAATGAAGTACATTTGTATCACACAAAAAACGCGTTTTGTGACCAAAAAAAGAAAAGAAAGAGACAAAACTTCGAAATCTGACACCCCATGCCGACCTGTACGCCGAGTTAAAGACGTGCTTATAGGATCCTTAAATATTTTTTTCTTTCATTCCAACTGACTAGAAACTACCACGTCATCTTCACACGCTGATCTTCAAAGCAGAGGATAATTACTCCTCCTTGAAATCTGAAGTCTATACTCTTTTAACATTTGCAACAAATCTATTAATATTTCCATAGACTAGATCTCTCTTTCTTACTTTCATATCACCGATGATGCCTCGCCGTGACGTTCTCTTCCTCTCACTCCTCCTCGTCATCGCCACCGTCTCTGCCGTCGCATTCGCCGTAAGTTCCCCAAATCTCATCATCATCATCATAAATATTACTTTCGTCTATAATTAACTAGACACACATTACCAGATTTGAATCTATATCATGACACAACATTAGCGACATTAGTTTTAACTATATTAGACAACAAACTTATGTTTCTTCCCATTTAAATTTTTATTTTTTATTTTCTTGACTTTCTTGATTTCACAGGACGATGAAGCAGACTGTGTCTACACATTCTACCTCAGAACCGGATCGATCTTCAAAGCCGGTACAGATTCGATCATAAGCGCTAGAGTCTACGACAAATACGGAGACTACATCGGGATCAGAAACCTAGAAGCATGGGGTGGTTTAATGGGACCAGGTTACAACTACTATGAGAGGGGTAATCTCGACATTTTCAGTGGCAAAGCACCGTGTCTTCCGAGCCCAATCTGTTCATTGAATCTGACCTCTGACGGCTCTGGTGACCACCACGGTTGGTATGCTAACTACGTGGAGGTGACCACGGCCGGAGTTCACGCTAAGTGCGCGTACCAAAGCTTCGATGTTGAGCAATGGCTTGCGACCGATACGTCGCCCTATGAGCTCACTGCTGTTCGGAACAACTGCCCGGTTTCACTTAGGGAAAGTGTCGGTCGGGTCGGGTCTGAGATCCGGAAGACTCTCTCTTGGATCGTGTGAGATTAGTGAGTGAATGTGTGAGCACGTTGGAGAATTGTTCTTTGTTGTCTTGTGAACTTGTGATGGCAATAATGAAAACGAATCGATGGAATAAAAGTTATGTTCTTTGTTGTCTATGAGATTTGATCAAATATTATAGAGTGCTTTTTTTCTGTGATGGAGTAAGAGATAAGTACTGGTGGATTAAGAGATAATTACTGGTTGATACTATAGTTTTTTGTATTGACAATTAATTACAGTTGCAGATCCAGAACAAAATATAACCCGGGGCACATTATATAAAGTAATTTTATCCAAAAATATAGTATTAATATAAATATAAGTTTTATGACAAAATAAAATTTTATAAATTTGTTTTCAGATGTTTGTTTCAAATTTTCTTTTGAAATATTTTTTTATTTACAAAATTCAAAAAAACTTAACATTAAATGTTTTTTCCTAAATCAGGTGCATTGCATAATGAAAAAAAAATACACAATCGTAAGAGTCATAGACGCATGATGTAAGACACAAAAACTTTAATTAAAATAATCGAATTTACCTATGTGATTTAAACGTCTTCATATTTGAAATTTCTATATTATTTCATTAATTATATTTTTGAATAAAAGAAATCAAAATTGTTTTTCTCCTATTCTTAAAAAAAATTAAGAATATTCTTCCCAAAAATACTCTAATTCAATAAAAATCAATCGTGTTTTTTATAATATATCAAGCCACGTATTTATACTTGCAAGATTGGAAACTGAAAAGAAATCTAATTTTTTTTAAAACAAGAAAACTAACTTATCAAAAAAAAAAAACTGAATGTAAAGATGGTATAATTTCTATAATTTTTAAAATTATATAGAAAAAAAGAAAAGAGTGTAGGGCAGTGCCTTCACACCCATTCACTTGGGTTCGCCATTGATCGACAAATAAACGTTCCAAGTTAAAAACCTCGGTTAGTCAAACCTTTTACCAAATATAAAAGGTGGGACCTTTTCATTATAGACTAAAGCATTAATATTTTAAAGTGTTCACATTTTTCCATATTTTTAACACTAATACATGGTGGTGGTGGATCTTTAAAACTTGGTCGACATGATCAGATCTTCACATGGCTGTTGCTGATGGATCTCATAAAACAAAGAATAAATATGTCGGTCATGGGTTACTCATTTACTCTGTTTCGATAATTCCAATGACCGATGAAATTATCATCAACAAATTAAAGAAAACAAAAATATATAATCATTTTTGTGTTTTGGTCAAAGAGTCAACGTCAGCCATTGCCTTAGGGTATGCATATGCATGCTTTTGTAGTCCTGTTAGTTCTAAGATTATTTGCCAAGGAAGCCGTGAATGAGAAGCATTCTGAGTTTTTTCTTATCGCCTTTCCGTGGTTCTCTCTTGATGTATTGAGATATTTATCTTTGGAAATCAAATCCTGTATGTTTAGGGATTACAGTAATTAGTTTCCTTCAATCTCTGATGTATATACTTGTGAATCTTCGGCATTTAGTATTAGAATACGCTCTAGTGATATACATATTTTTTTTAATGTAAATCGGTTCTCAAGGCAATACACAGAAATCTCTGTTCATCTCTACGATTTTCTTCCTCTGTTACTTTATGGTATCAGAGCCTGAAACACCAAAACCCTAAATTTCTTATTTCTTATCGATCATGGCTGAAACGAACGCGACCAACACAAACCAGACCAACACGAACACGACCCAGACGACCGTGGTAATCCGACAAGCAAGGCTCATTGCACGTCTTCCTCGGTAAATAGCTATCTTAAGTTTTTCTGGGAGTCAAGAAGATTCGTAGGGCGAATGTGTTTGTCTTTTCACGGGTTTTATCACCTTTTTTCTCCGTCTATGTTTAGGTTTATGATTTCGTGTAGTCTACGGAGATATTGTGTTATCTGCCGGTTTAGCTTCTGAGGTTAACATTTGTCATCAATGTTGTAATTTTCCGCTGCTTTTCTATCTTATAATCTAGATGATAAAAAAAAGAATTAGAGAAATAATAATGAGGACTAAATTTATTAACTATTTATTTTGATATAATACTCTATGCGGCGATGGCGTCGAAAGTAACACAGTGTTGTCACCAAATTACATTACCGCTAGCCACCTAATCCGCTCTATCGATAAGGTAGTGCGGGATATAGTAAGTTCCCTTCGTTATTATGACTCACCGAAACTTTCACTCCTTCTACAACGGTGATTCAAGGCTCGGGATCATAGGCCGTAGCTCGGTTACTTCCAATTCTTTCCAATATTCTACCAATTCTTTGTCTCTTATTCTTTTCACTTGTAAATAACATCTTTTTTTTTTTTTTTTGGTTAATAAATTTTACATTTGAAAAAAAAAATTATGATTCAAAGTTAAAAAAATTAGATCATATCTTCATTCTTATTTTTCCTAAGATCTATGAAACAAAACCACCTTAAACTCGGTCGTATCTAGAAAAAAATCATCAAACTAAAGTTTCATGAGATCAAATCTCATTCCACAAATCATATTAATCACTTCCGATATCTCATATATGAGTGGACTATCCTTAAAACCCTTTATAGACAAAATACCAATATTAATATGGCAAAACGCCAAATCACTAAATCACTAAATTAGTATTTGTGTTTTTCTTTAATTCAAAAATAACAAATATAACACCGCATGTTATATTTATTTACAACTACATGCTTTTAAAACAGAAGCACAATATTCCAAAATAGATGCCCAAACTTTCAACGTTTTTTCAAAGTATTTTTTTTTTCTACGAATCACGGGAGCAAGCTTTCAAAAGCTTTTGATTTTGAAGCAGAGAACATACATAAAAAGGGTTCCATGCAACATAATTTTCAACATAATTTTCATGTAGTTGAATAGACTATAAACATTCACTTTATTGTGATAACTGAGATCATGAATTATAATCTCAAATCAATAAATGTCGTCTTCATAAGTGGATTCTAAATATATTGCATTTTCTGAAAACCTTTGATAGTGTTAAAATAAATGGTTATGATCATTTATTGAAAAATTAAATTTTCAAGCCGAAACTCCATGATAACAACAACAACAACAAAATATTCTTACCTAGACCAAATTACCAAAACTTTTATTTTCCAATATTCACGGTAATATCTTATATCATAGTAGATTTTAAGAAAAAGCTTTCATTTATCAATCAGTTGATATTTATACAAAGAATAAATATTATGGTTCTAGTAATATTTATTTTTAGAATTTTTACCTTAATTTCATTTTAGGTTGAGTTTCATTTTTCGCTATATCCTTTTAAAACTATACACATATAAATTTCTTTAAGTTCTAAAGAATACAAGGGAAAGTTCACATAATCAAGCTATAAAATTTTCAAATTACAATATAATAGAAAATTATTTAGAAAAATATGTTGAATATAAATTTTAAATAAATTGGTGTAGATTTGTGTGTATTTTAAATAAATTGTGTGATATTATATGAAACATCGTATAATTGAATAAACTATTATGTTATTTATGCAAAATATAAATAAACTACTGTTTATAACAAAATGCGCCCCTAAAATATTAGTTTTATGTACATAAGCCAAATCTACTATAAAGGAAAATTATATCATTTGAAAATATAATAGGTTTCACTGTTATGTTAGATTAACTGTTGAATAGCGAAATAGCTGAATTATGAAATAGTGGAATCAATAGAACGACAACAATCTTAAGCTGAATATAATTATTTTTTTTCTTAGACTTCAGAAAGCTATTATTTATTAAATATATCAACTTTCATTAATTTAGTTATAACTTTAAAATATTATGGATTAAATTAAAAAATCATTTGTTATTTTTTTTACGTTTATCATTCAACGCAAGTTTTTGTGAATTGTATGTATTCAGCGGAATAACAATTTCAAAACGTAAAAACATAAAAAATAGTTGTATACCATTCAAGCCCAATATTTTATGTATTTATTATATGATATGCAATCAACAAAAAGTTAAAATAATTAAATTAAGAAATGACACAGTTTTTTTTCCAAATTAATTGACAATATTCTTAATGGTTCATTTTTATCTCTCTATTTGTTTTAGCTAGTCACCAAAAAAATTTCCTCAATTTTGTAACCAAAGTATTTAATTTTCTGACTATTAAATTATTAATAAATAAAAAAATCCAACGAAAAATTCTGTTTATCATTTTAATTTTTAGTATTATATAATTTTTTTTTTGAAAGAATAACATTTGAAAAGTCAATTTTAACATAATTTGTAAAGTGTAAACAACATAATCTCTTATTTAAATTTGAAATATCTACTATATATCTATTAAACAAACGAAAATATCATGTTTAAAATCGTTATCAAATATCCACAATATAATAAAATATTATAATTGATTTAATACTTAAAAATAATATTATTCTCGGAACATCATCTAATAATAATATAAAAACACTGTCCTTGATTTACGCTGATGTCAGATCTCTGATATTTTTCTTTTTTAGTCGGCCACATGCATCATGAGCGAAACTTACCAAAATTATCAATTATAATTTAACATATATGTATAAATTTTTTTTTAGTCTGTTACATCATCATCATGAAAAATATTTAATCTAATCATAATATAAATGATGATCAATCCATTGAACCTATCTATTTGTCGCATGCAAATATGATTAACGACTTCATAAACAATTTCACTATGTATAGTTTTTTTTTCGCAACATTCGAATTTTTTAGTGAGAATTCTACCTACACCATATCCATAATAAAAAGTTTTATCCTTAATATATATACGAGATCACGACGGACGGTTATGCATGTAGCATTCCGAAATTTTTAAAAATCCTTAAATTCATTATTTTACAAAAAGTGCATTTTCTGAAAATAGAAATCTATATTTAGTATTGAAGTATTTTAACATTTGACCACTGAACCATAAAACGTAAGAAAAATATCATAACCAAGCAAACTTGGTTGACTAAAAAGTTTTCGGACACAAAAGTCGCGAGTTCAAGGTGCAGTTGGAAAAATATCATGTTACATGTTAAGTCTCCGGTTTGAGGAAGTGTACAGACATAAGATTCATAATTTTGAATATTGGGCTTTTGAACCTTTTCTTTTTTTTTAAAAAAGATTCTGGTGACTAATAATAGGTTGCTTCAAATTCCCTAGATCCCTAAAGAAAAATTAAAAGCTCAATATTCAAACCTTTCAAAATGTAGGGAATACACAAATCCTAAAAGTTAAATTTTAGTAGTTTTTTTCTTTTTGTCAAAAATTTTAGTAGTTTTTTTTATTGAATGTTGTTGTCAACATATCGTCCATAATTTTCTAGATATAAATCTCAAATTATTAACTTAACAATTTATTAATGCTATTTAATCAAATTGGATTATGCGGAATGCAAGAAGTAATTTTTTAAAAGGTACTGTACTAATTTGAGTATTTTTGTTTTATGATTTCGTCAGTTGATTATGAATACGAAATTTTGTTATGATTATTTCGTTAGCCAAAAATTAACTGTGACCCCTTGGTCAAACTGAACGTAATAAATTATATCATTATAAAATACCACGTGAAGGTTTTATAATTTTATAAGATTGTTGATGTGACAACTGAGAAGTCCCAATCTTATTATTAAAGAGAAAAAGAGAAAGAAAAAAAAAACTAATGCCAATCTTTTTTTTTAATTTATTTTATTTTATTTTCAACAACTATTTGTGTCTATATAATACAGTGCTCAGAATTAGATTCTCAGCATTGGGAGATCCTTCTTCGTTAATCCCAACCATTCGATTTTGGTTAGTCATTTGACCGTTGGATCTTGGTTGATCTCCGGTTCTCCTAATAAAATGGTTACAGAGGAGAAGAGAGCCACAAAATCAGCCTTCTTGTTCTGCTTTTTCTGTTTCGTTTTCGGTGCAGAAGTCGTAAGATGCGCAAAACCTTACTACAACCTTAAACAAAGCCTCTTAACCGAGACAGACGCAATAATAACAGAAGCAGTAGTAGAAGGAAGTCATTACGAGAAGAAATCAGTTTCGCCATGTCACTTCGCGAGCTCGAGCTCTGAATCTTCTGTTCCAAAGGAGAAACAACACGAGAAGCTCTCAGGAGTGGCAACGCTATGGAGAGAGCGTCCTCCCACTTCTTACTGCATCAAGTTCGAGTCTTTTGCGACTTTGTTGAAACTCGTGAAAGATGGAAAGTACGAGTCACGTCCTTTCACCATCGGTGGATACAACTGGTATAAAAAGTCTCGATAACAAAATTCAAGAATCTGATTTTTTTTTTCTTTTACTTTTTTTTTTTCCTTATAATCGCAACATTTGCATATCTATTCAAATGTATAAGGACGTTCCTAATCTACCCAAACGGCAACAAAAAGGACGGTGCGAATGGATATGTTTCGCTTTACGCAAGAATCGATAACTCAACTCTTATCTCCAATCCAACGGATGTGTATGCAGAGGTCAAGTTCTTCGTCTACAACAGAATCTACGACAAGTACTATACCTACCAAGGTACATAACATATTGATATCTTACTTCGACAACATGATGATATGGAAAAATGTTGTTTTCGTGCTATTAGATCTTACTTCGAGTTTATCGCTATGTTTGGAAAATGATGATATGCTTCGTGAATTAATTAATCTAGGAAGATTCCATGAACCAAATGCCTAGAACGTTCTAGTTACAGTATAATCTCTATAAAATTAATACCTCGATAAATGAACACATATTTTCGGTTTTGAATTAGTTTTCTAGACAAATTAATATATCCATAAATTAATAATTCTATAAATTAATAAAATATCATAGTCTCCACGTTATTAATTTATAGAGATTTTACTGTAACCAGAAAATTTGGAGGAAAAAAGTGGGTTAAAAGAAAATGTTATTTTGGAGTTTTTTCAACAATTTTCTAAGTATCATGTAAATATTTTGGATCCAACAAAATGAATATTTGTCAAAAATGAAACAAATTGTTGTAGAAACTGAGGCGAGGAGGTTTCATTTATTCAAACCGGAATATGGAGTGCCGTTATTTCAACCGACATCGGTGTTCTCAACGCCGACAACCGGATACATTTTCGATGGAGAACAATGTGTGTTTGGAATTGACATATTCGTTGCTCAAACCTTTAAGGAATGGGAAGTTTTCTCCTTTAGAGAAAACATCAGAGACCCCATTTACACATGGAAACTAACCAAATTCTCAACTCTCTATAGTGACTCTTACACATCCGCCACCTTTTCTTCCGGAGGAAGTAACTGGTTACTCTCTCTCTCTATATATATACACACACATATATACACTATGGTATCAATCTTTCAATGTATTAATAAATAATGTTAATGAAATAGGGTATTGAAGGTGTATCCAAATGGAGATGGTTATGGAAAGGGCAATTCATTGTCACTCTATTTGTTGAGTGAGTCTGATGAAAAGGCTTATGTTCGAGCCAAGCTACGAGTTCTGGACCAAATCCGATCCAACCACGTGGAGAAGCTAGGTCAGTCAGTGTTCTCTCACTATTTATATGTCTTTTGATTTTGTTAACAACTAAAACTTTTGATTGATTCATCTTTTTTTTTTATGGACAGTGGAGGGATGGCCTAATGCAACAGCTAATAATAATGGATGGGGTTTCGAGAAGTTTGTACCACTTGCAGATCTTAAAGATGCATCTAAGGGTTTAGTGGTGGACGATGCGCTCAAGGTTGAAGTCGAGATCATTGGCTTCTCTAAAACAGACTCCACCTTAAGTGACTTTTATTAGGATTTGGTTCAATGTCCTAAATAATAATTAAAGAGTTTCTAACTCTTTCCTGTTTTCAGATTTTGGGTTTTATTTTGTTTGTTCCACTTTGACCACTTGTTTCTGTAAGAGCTTTGGAGATTTAATGAAGTGTTTTCCCTTATGACCCAAAAATGGTCATGCTGACCTCTACCCGAAAATGAACCTCTAAAATGAGATTATATCGTGAAAATTGGCTAGAATTATCATCATTTTGAAAAGGCATGTTAAGAATTATATCTCACATCCGAAGTATGGTGTTTTTTCAATGATATATAAGAGACATATACTAATAAACTCATAAATAATTGATTTGAGTTGAAACCCTATTACTTCTCATTTGGTAGCAGAACCTAACTCCAAATAGGTATAATGGATCGATCGAAAAGAAAGAACGATTCGATTCTAGATAAGTGTACATTGACCTGAAACTAACGTTGTTAGAGAAACCTTGTAAACTTGCATTAAATGACATGTAATATATATATATATATATATATATCAAAATTAACACAATGACATAATTTTTTTTGATAAGTTGTTAATATTAATTACCAAAAGGAAAAGTTTTCTGAATACAACAGCTCGGCGGAGCTATACGCTTACAAGAAGGCCCAAAAAAAATATAAAAAGTCTAATCATAATTACAAGAGTGAGATCTAAAGGAGGCAGAGGAGATTACTCGAATCTTAGCCAACGAGAGAGGAGCTTACGGAACTTCTTCCTCGCAATATTTTGCGAGAAGGGAGTCACGGATGAATCTGTCCAGCCGCTTAAACAGCTGTTGAGGGGATAAACTTGTGCCACCGTGCAGCCTTGAGTTCCTTTTTTTCCAAACCCTGTAGATCATGGCTTGAACCGCAATATGCCGGAGAGTTGAACTCTGTTTCCAGTGCAAGCTGCAGTTCCAGTTCATCATTCCAGTCCACTCAGAGAAGGGATTAGCAAGCGTACCTAGGCGGGTTAGGAGAAGAGACCAAGCTTGAGTCACGTAGGGGCAATTGATGAAGAGATGATCTCTATCCATTCCTCTGGGTCTATGTTGCACAATAGACATGTCTCAGGAATATGTATGCCCCAGCAAAGCATTCTACTCTTTAGCGGTAGGCGGTTAAGGTTTGCAAGCCAAAATATGAATGCAATTCTCGGCGTATGCCCTTTGAACCAGACTATGGAGTGCCACTGTTTGAGAGAACTCCTCGGTCTCATATTCTCCCAAGTAGTCTTGCTCACAAATTTCGTAGTGGTAGATCCATTAATGCGCCATTACCACTTGTCAGCGCCAAGATGAGGTGAGGGGGGCTCTGACTCTTGGAAGGATATCACGGAGGTTTATCAATGAGGAATTTCGAAGCCTGGTAGAACCTAAAAAGCCAACCCCCGAGTGGGATTCCTGTGAGAGAAGGGCCTTCACGTCCCGTTACAGTTACAAGTGGACCGTCGTGAGTCTAATGATCAAACCAAAAACTTGTGGAATCCCCGTTATTAACCACGCTTCTGATATAGCCTCTTGCAATATGCCTTAGATTCAAAATACATCTCCAATTGAACGAAGAGGAGGGTACCTTTTTTGGCGTTCCAGATTGAATTTGAGCGTCTAAGGTAGTGGTGCTTCAGTGCTTGCACCATTTAGCCCACAGAGAGACTTCAGACTGAACCAGTCTCCACAAAGCCTTAAGCATCAGCGTTTTGTTCCACACGGCTTACAGACTTGTTTCCAAGCTGCTTTGGCTCCTCCTCCTTTCTTACTAATGCCTGATGCCCGTAGGAATCTTATGCAAAGTCTCTCAATTAGCTTTAGACAGCCTTTTGGAAGAGTGAAAGTGCAACACCCCTATTTGCGAAAAATTTTCGATTTTTCTACTAAGTGTCACATTCTCGAATTTAATCCAATTTCTATGCACAGCGGAATAATTAGCCAATTTTTAATTCATGCAAGCGAGATTTTATTCCAATTTAAACCAACAAAATTCACAAAATAAATCAACACAAAAGTTTACCAAAATAAAACACAAATACTCGCCTAAGCATGTCTTAAACAAATTCTCAAAATTAAACAAGTCTAAAACGCAAATTACTAAAACCATCCACCCCATCCAACGCCACCATGTCCCACGAGCTCCTCAATCATCATTACTTGCATCCATAAATCCGGATACATAAGCAACATAATTGCTTAGTAAGGTGGTCATCCCGTCTCACTAGGCTTAGTACAGAAACAATCCAACACAAACGACAAGATATATCATGATTAGTTATATTAATGCAACGGTTCTCAAACGTATATGCAATAAGACAACACTCAAAGCACACACAAACAACAAACGGAACTCAAACAGTCAAGACATCAAACGCATACCCTTAACCAAACAAGACAATCAAGCCACAAACATCAAACTATCTAAAATACTTAGCCACGATCACACACACTCACCTTAGAGTCTCTGAATTGTATTTAAAAGCACAGGAAATGATGCTAACAATACTCGCCAACAACCTAAACACCAAACAAATTCGGATTAAAATCCGATCAAAAGATCCAAACGGATCTAACACTCAAACGGATCCTAAATAGGTTCTCTTACCAAACGATGATCAAATCTAGGATCACACAAACCAAAACTATACCACCACAGTAGCAACGACTCACAACGGCCCTAGAAACAACACCACAAAATCAATCAGAAATCCGATCAAATACTCGGTACCGATCCGATCACGACACAGTACCGATCCGATCACGACACAGTACCGATCTGATCACACAGACCGACCGAAATGAAACATGTCGGTACACATACCGATCGACGAACAGATCGAGCCTCTGGATGACAATCCGAACCACCACAGCCCCTACAACAACACGCGTGAGTCCTAAAACACACGACAACAACTGTATCGCTATCAACAGATTCACCATATCTCGCACGTACCGTCGATATCCACTCGATCGGATACTGCTTACCCTCGAACGGATGTCTCTAACACACGTTAAGGCTTCCTGATCACACAACAAACACATCTCAGAAATTGGATCCAAGCATCAAACACGGATCAAAACGATAAACCCTTTACTGTTTATGATTTCTTAAGGTCCGACCGAGTTTTTCCCAAAAACTCTCGATGATCTACTTATTCTCAGCAACCGATCCAACTAACAACATCAGACAACATCTTTGATCGGATAAAAACAACAAACAGAGGGTGAGAAACGCTTACCAACTCGCGTACACACTCACGAACTCGGATCTCTTCTCACGGCCAAGGATTCACGATTTCTCTCTCAGCAAAACTCGACTTTTCTCTGTGTTTTCTAAGTGTTGTGCGGCTGCTCCAACTCGACCAAAGCCTTATAAAGACTCGGCATAAACCGTGACACCAAGGCCAACACTTAGAAAAATTTCTAATTTTTTTTCTTTTTGGGCCAAAAATTCTAATTCGGCCCGAGCATCTAATTTAATCCCCCACATGTCTAAATTTGGCCACTTAAATCAAACCATTCAGATAGAATCAACAAAATCTCGGTTAAATTTCAAAATATCCCAATCGGCCCTAAAAGTCCATGTACCGGACCGATCATGATCCGATCAACTCTCGGCCAGAACCATCCATTCGGACATCTCTTGTCTGAAATCCGACCAACACCTATTCTCAATCATTTCTTGTCCAAAATTCCATCAACTGTCCGAAAATCTCCCGATCCGGACCGTATCGCATCCGGACAGTCTGTCCGATCGTATCGCGTCCGGATAGTCCGTCCGATCGTATCGCGTCCGGAAAGTCCGAGAATTTTGGACTGCTGTCCAAACAATCTGTCCCTGCTCGGATATTTCGTGTCCGAACGTCCGCATATCCGGACACAACAAAAAGCCGACGATTTCCGAAACAAAACAGCGACAATTCCAAATCCTAAACTCGACGATCAGAACACAAATCCTCGACGATCAGGTCCACGGACATCAACGATACAGAACACGGATACCGACGATTCGGCACACGGACACAAACGATAAGGCTCGTCCCAATGATTTCCAAACATCTGCATTTCTAGCTTGCCCGACACTCTACCCTTGCCAAAAAATCGGTTGCCCAAAGGACGGGTCTAACACAAAGCCTGCATCCAAAAGTTAATCGTACTGTATATGACTGAGGCTATAAGCTTGGCTCTACCAGCATAAGATAAAGACCGATTCGTCCAATGGTTGAAACGCTTAGATAACTGATCTAAGAGCGGGGCAAATTCTGAATTACGCAGCTTTCTGGACATCAATGATATAATTTTATCATCCAATGGCTACTTTCCTTTCGCTATATCAGTCTCACAATGACATAATTTTATCATTTACAAACAAAATAAAAAATAGCAAAATGATGCTCTTTTCATTTAAATTTCTCGAGAAAGCAAACGTGGTAAAACAAACCAAACAACATTGTTTCATTAATTTAGGGGTTAAGAGTTTGCGATTTATCCCACCTACATCAATATGCTCCTCGGATGTGAGTTCCATCTCCTCTTTCTCAAAGAAATCGACTTCCTTCCATGGCGTTTCATGTATTTCATTTAAATTTATATGTCAGTGTTTGATTTTGTCAGTGTGTTTGTAATGATGATTTTGCTCTTTCTATATGTAATGTTGTTTTGGGATATATAGCTTTGTTGTAGAAAAGAGTTTAAGAGAAAGGTGCATTCTGAAAACATATTGATGTGATGACGTTGGTTGATGAGAATTTGACTAGAGCCAACAATCTTTAACCGCTTTCATTCATTCGTTGTAGTTTTATTGTATGAAAAACATATTGTAATTTCATTCAACAAAATATAAAATAGATATATATTAAATTGTCATTCTTAAGAATATCAAAACAAAGCAAATACTCAGACACTTCAATGCAATGGGTATTTGATAGTGCAAATACCCTTTATTAAAAAACGAATGTAAGGCATGCTCGGGAAGATGAGTGGCCAACATAAATCAGAAAGTGTACTAACGGCTCCGCAACATTCTTTATTGATCCCCATATGCTAATGTCCGTGTAAGATTCCCTTTATACTCTCGACACATCCTGGTGGTGGGTTTTTAAACGCCTTCCAACATTCGTCAGGATACATCGGTTGACCAAGTTATCAAAAAAACAAGAACCATAAGCAAAAAAGTTGTCTTCATCGTCTTAGATGCAATTTTCTTTATCAAATTTTTTGTTTGTAACACTTATGTTGATGAAGATGATGATGATGTCTGCTTTTTATAGTTGTTCTTTACAATATTTTTTAAAATATAATGGCTAGATATTCATTTACTCAAATTGGTAGTTTTTTTTTGTCAACAACTCAAATTGGTAGTTTTTTAATTCTGCATTTCACCTAGTAAAAACAATAACTTTTTAATTCTACATTTTTTAATTTTTTTTTAGATTTAAGTTTTATTCAAAAGTTTTGGTGTTATAGTATTGCAATAATTTTAAAATTTAAATAATAATTTTGAGTTAGCTTATTATTTGTCATTGAAAAAATTAAAATGTTATTTATATAAATGTATTCTCCAAAAGATATTACGAATCTTTGGATATTCCTTAGTCGAAAGATATATCATGAAAGATCACGATTTTTTTTTTTTAGGTGTTAACTAAATTTATAATTTTAATCTTAATAAGAAATTAGCAAATGGTCTTAATACCAATGACATAAAAAAGTAAATATTAACATATGTTAAGGTTATTTTCAAATATGTACTCTCCAAATAATAATAAAGGGATAAGATTACAACTACTACGAGAGGGGTAATCTCGACATTTTCAGTGGCAAAGCACCGTGTCTTCCGAGCCCAATATGTTCATTGAATCTTAGCTTTGACGGCTCCGGTGACTACCACGGTTGGTATGTTAACTACGTGGAGGTCACGTCGGCCAGAGTTCACGCTAAGTGTGCGTACCAAAGCTTCGATGTTGAGAAATGGCTTGCGACTGACACGTCGCCGTATGAGCCCACTCTGTTCGGAACAACTGCCCGGTTTCACTTAGGGAAAGTGTCGGTCGGGTCGGGTCTGAGATCCGGAAGACTCTCTCTTGTGATGGAGTAAGAGATAATTACGGATCAAATTCTCTAATAGTCTTACACATAATTTGTTATTCTTCTATAGTCTCCTAAATTTTACATAGTTTTCACCTTTACAACATTTGTGAAAACCCGAAAATATCTTTCAATCAGAATTTAAATTAATCAAAATTTATCATAATTTTGATACCTTTAGCATAAGACCTAATACAACTAGGATACTAGTATTACTAGTAATACTAATACCAGTTGTACCGCGCTTCTCTCTACTCGAACCCAGGACGCCCACCACAATAATCTCGGGTCTGAACCATCTGAGCTCCTGTGTTTTGTTGGCATCACTGTCAGATAAAACTATATAACCCCATTTGGTCGAATTTCAAATTTTATTAAGGGTAAAAAAGTAATTTTGTTATTTTTTATGTTTAAAAAAAGAAAAGAAAAGACTATTTGAGAATAAACATTTAAATTTAAGACTATCTCAGAATTTGATCCGATAATTACTGCTTGATACTATAGTTTTCTTTTGTTTTGACAAATAAACGTTCCAAGTTAAAAAAAACCTTTTGATTAGTCAAATCTTTACCAAATATAAAAGGTGGGACCTTTTTATTGTAGACTAAAACATTGATATTTTAAAGGACGATTACAAGAATAGCTTTAAGTCTTCGTGTTTATAACAGATATAACTTTGGTTTACTAGATTGTCTGGATATTTTTTAAACTCCCAAAATAACCCTTATTCAAAGTGTTAGGAATTATTACGAAAATACCATTAATGAATTTTGGCGCCACTGAAAAAAATTTGAGTTAATTACAAAAAAACCTGCGAAAATTTACGGTCTTGCCACTTTAGAACAAATCTGCGAAAACAAATCTGTGGCCGATTTTTTGGCATAGTAACCACAGTAAATAAATCTGCTTCCGATTTATTCTGACTTGACCGCAGACTTATAAATCTGCCGCGAAAAGGATCTGGCTCATCGCACCGCATATTTATACAGATTTACAAGTGATTTACAAGTCTGCGGCAGATTTTTAAATCTGCCACCAAATGGAGTCTGCCGATTTGTTTAGCAGACATCGCAGATTTGTAAATCTACCGCCAAATAGATCTGCCAATTTGTTTGGCAGCCACGACAGATTTACAAATCTGTCGGAGACTTAAAAATCTGTCGCAGACTTATTCTACTGTTTGCGCAGAAGATAATTACTAGATTGACTCGTAGCGATGACAGATTTATCTTAAGCGACAACATATTTATATTTTTTGGCAGACTTATTTGTCATGGACGCAAATTTATTCGACCATGTATCGGCAGACTTAATCCTGACTAGACTAACCTTATACAGACTTATTACCCGCAAACTTGTTGACACCCTTTGACCGTAGATTTATTGCTAGTATCCGCATATTTGTTTTTCTGGAAATAAGATTGACAAATTTCGACCGTCCAATTTAGGAAAAAGAAATCCAAACAGGATAAACCTAAAACCTAAATCAGTGTTCTCGTTTTTCTTCTTCTTCCTGTGTGCTCCTTGGTCATTAATCGTCGCCGCTACAGATGAAAATTTGCCTCCAAAGCTACAATATTCCCGTTCTCCGTCGGGATTACATCAGCGAGCTTCGCGATCGATGAGTTTTACGAGTCGCCACACTGTGGATGCAGGTTTGATTGTATATCAATAAAGGAAAATTTTGGAAGAAACTCTTTTGTTTCTTCGATTTAAAGGTTGGGTATTTTATTGTAGAATCTTAAACTTTTTAGATGCTTTATGTTCTCTCTCCAATTAATTACTGGATTTTTGTTTCAGTCAATGCTTTTTTTGTATATCTTCTTAGGATCGAACCAATATATGAACCTATCAGAAATAAAAAGATGGAGGAAAATTTTATTCTTATGTCTAGTGAACAAATTGGCACACATTGAAGAATTTGGTTTTCGTTTTGGCTGATCAGTGGTTTGTGTGTTGCATCCTACGAATGTTTATGAATTTCCATCTTAAATGTTAGATCTTTGGTCCATAGTGTGAGATAAATCATGATAGGTTCTTTGGAAGTGGATTGTAGTCTAGTGATGATAAATAATATTCTTTGTACTCCACATCTTTGGGTTCTACCAACACCTCTTAAACGTTTCTGTTTTACTTCAATTAAAATATGGTTTTGAGATCACTCTGTTTTTGAACTCCTTGATATGTGTTAGTTTGTGATTGAGATCACTGGGTATTTCTCTTAATCTACATGCCCTTCTCCATTTTCAACTTGGTAATGATTAAATTATGTAAATTGATTTATTGTGTCTTGTGCTATAGGTTCTTCTTAGAGGACCTAAGAATTCACGTGAAGCAGCGAAACATTTCGGTCCAGCTCATGGTGTGCCACACAGTCACTCCAAGCCATATATTCGGTCCAAGGGAAGGAAGTTCGAGAAGGCCAGAGGAAGGAGGAAGAGTCGTGGAATCTGTTTCACTTGGTTATTTCTGTTTCATTACTTTGCTTAAAAGCCATTGTGAAATCTACAATTCTCTGTTCTTACAGTGTGTTCGTATACACATTGATATTCATAATCCCAAATCTTATTCATAATATTTTCGAAACAACATATAGAAGAACCAAATTGATTGGAGAGACAACATAAAATAAGCAAACAAGAACCCTAAAAGCTTTTGTTGTTGTTCTGAAGCTTAGTGAACAATTCGTTGATGTGAGCAATGATCTCTTGAGGTTTCTCTTGGTTAACAAAGTAACCAGCATCTTCAATTACTACTATCTCTTGAAGATTTGGAACATCTGCAGCAAAACCACCACCGTGAATGTATTCTTTAATCCCTGGTGTGGTGTAAACCATGTCGAAGTCACCGGTCATAAACTTCACCAGAACTTGAATCTTATCTCCGATCCATGGTGCAATGAGCTCCCAATTCCTGATATTAACCAATAACAAATTAATAAAAACCCTAAAGTATGCATTCATATGTACACAAGATTGAGTTTTTTAAAATCTTTTCCTTACCCTTAAGTCCAAACATCAAGATTAGACATGAGCGATATAAGCTATGACTAAAAACCAAACAAATCAACGATTTGTAGAGACTAAATCCTTAACATTTTCTTGAAAGAGCCATTAATCCCAACTTCTAAAGTCTGTAAAGTTTATGATGGCATACATAAGTTATTGACCACAAATTTCAACATATTTTGCTACAATAAAATCATTATCATAAAATAAAACAAGCAGGAGAAACTAAGTTACTTACATTGGACTCCATGGAATCAGTCATATCTTCATCCACCCTCACACGCTTTTCATATTTTGGCCAGTTAAATCCAAAAAGCCATCAATCAAAACCACCAAAAATTCCACCATATGGGAGAATGATTCCAAACAAAGAAATAAATATGTGAGTAACTAAAAAAATCTGCGGGTACAAAAAAATAAATCTGTGAATAACCAAAAAAATATGCGGGTACAAAGAAATAAATATGTAAGTAACTAAAAAAATCAGCGAATACAAAGAAATAAATATGTGAATAACCAAAAAAATCTGCGGGTACAAAGAAATAAATCTGTGAATAACTAAAAGAAAATTTGTGGGTACAAAAAAATAAACCTGTGAATAACTAAAAAGGTCTGCGGGTACAAAATATGAGTTAAAGCTAAAAATGTTTAGACAACGATATCTATCTTCCCATATTTCTGAAACCAAACAGCGATCAAAATGTAATCAAAATACAAAGACGCTAAAAGAACTCGCAAGTGTGGGAAAAGTGAGACTTTGAAGCATAAGACCAATCAACAAGAAAAAAACATTTTGGTTATGTAAATCTGTTCATGATCAATTAACTTTGAACCAAAGCTCAGAGATCTCTAACTTGAACAGTCTTTTCAACAAAATTCCAGCGATGTTGAGCATTGGAAACATGACAAACGATTCCATATGCATCAATCCCTTTGGATTTGAGTTTCTCTACTGCTTCGTCAACATTTGCCTGCACAGACATTCAGATCAACTTTTTAGTCTAAGTAAAGTTGGCTAAACAAAGCTAAGAGCTCCCAGAAACACACAAAATTGAGAATCACGGATTTTTAAACAACAACAAGCAAAATCCAAAAGTCTATCAAAATTGAGATGATTCACTTCACAGTAACATATAGATATTTAGATACATCATCGATTTTGGTAAAATAGCAAATCTATAACAAAACAACCCAAAATCTTCACAATTCTGTCTACAGTAAAATTGGAAAATCAAAAACCCCAATAACAAAAATTTACCTAATTTTAAGCTAAAATACAAAGATCCGTCACTAAAAACATGGAGAAAATCTTCAATTTCATCACTTTAATTCAAATTCCGAAGATGAAACAATACGAAAGAAACTGGGACATCGTGAAACCTGTTTGCGGGAAGAGACGACGACGGAATCGCCTTCGTAACTACATACCACTATCTGTGTCGTCGTCATGCGTCCATGGATTCTTGGTTTCGACCCAACCTCTAAATGCTCTGTTATCTATAGTACGGTCAACAGCTCCCTGAGGTTTTCCTTCTTGACACATGAGATCATCAGAAGAAAGACCTGGGACAAATGGCCTTTTAAACGGTTCTGGGAACTCATTCTCTGGACATTCACAGACACTGCAATCACGCAAACGACACATTCCGTCGTCTGGCCAGAATGGGCAGTCACACCACAGTTTAACCTACCCCACATTTAAAAAACAGCCAGACAAAAGTCACTAACTACACTACTGAACAATGACAACAGTTAAAATCCGATTGTATTGCTGCTAGCCATACAGTTTGCTACATCACAGAAGGCCGTGTCTTTCATAGTATTTCGACATAATCAAATTCAAAAGCATCACTGACCTTAAAGTACCAGAAAATGGAGTTGTGACGAGATCTTGAAGCAAAGGATTCAAAACCTCACTATTGATATTGTCCACTGTTTCGTAATCACAACAACAGTCTTCAACCATACCTTTATATTTACCAGAGTCCTATATTCAAATTGAAAATCAGAATGACAAAAATAAAATCCTGATCAATATGATAATTGATAAGTCCACTGAAAGATTGAATCTCACATGAACATTGATAATCACACATCTTGCTTTTAAAAAAGATTGGTAGATTTCAGGGAAAACGATTCAAAGCTGTGGCTAAACAATGTCATCAAAAGATTTAATTTTTATTACCATGAATTCATTGGCTAAATAAACAATGTGATCAAAAGATTCAATTTTTATTATCCTGAATCCATTACATAGCAAAAAACCACAAAGCTTTTGACTAATTAACAAATGAAATATCCACAATTCATCAACATTCCCACAATACCCAACAAACTTCATCCATAGATACAACCAAAACACGAAAATGTACTTGAGAACCGTAAGTCAAATTCCTTCATCTATGATCAAAATTCAAAGCAAAAGACTGAGAATTTAAGAGAGTAATCCAAAACCTGAAGTGAACAGCTACAAGAATTTCGATCGCTGAAGAAGAAACCCACATTAGAAGCGGTCCTAGAGTTCACAGCAACTGCTAATAACACGACAATCAAAGTCGCAAAAGGCCATCGCCATGTTTTTCTCTTCCCTTCGATCTCTTCTTCTTCTTCTTCTTCTTTGATTGAGCATTTTCCCATTATGATGACGAATTATAGAAAAAGAATAAAATGAAAAAAATCAAATGGGTCAAATAAATCATAAAAAACACTTTTTTTGGCGTCTTCCGGAATTTCTCAAAACCCCATTGTTGTGTTGTGTCTGAAGATCACCTTAAGCAAGCAAACAAAACACTATTTTTTTGTTTTGGTTTTTGGGTAAAGTAGAAAATGCAAATTGAGAATCGATTACTGAAAGATTAGACATTATGAAAGGGGTGTCTTCCAGTATCTCGAAACGATTATTCATAAACAAAGCTTCAATCTATATTATCCCAAGTGTCTACTCTGATACCAAAGTGTAGGGTAGGAAAGGGCACAAAGCTAAACGAAGGAGAGAGGTTCACAGAGTTTCAACGCGGACATTTTTATTTTGACATTTCAGCACGACGCGAGTTTTGAATAACACGCGCTTCGTTTAATCGTCTCGTGACGTGCTTTAACCAATAGGATCCATTTATTCTCGTAATTAAACATGTTGCCTTTTTAACGCGTGTTATTCATGGCCAACGTGCTAACAATGTCTGCCAATGATATCTTCTCATCAGTCAACGTGTTGTCAACGTCTGCCAACAATGTCCTCTCGTCAGGCAACATGTTGTCAACCCAACGATGTCCTCTCGTTAGCAACCTGTCCTTGGTCTCGGATGGTCTCGAATCACCAATCTCTAGAGCCAAGTCTAACTATATCATTTTACCACTTGTGATGCATTGCCATTGTCCGAGATTTGGTTTGGATGGTCTCATATCACTGATCCCTGAAACCAATTCACTGGGCCAACACATATTTCCACGCAATCCATCGTACTGCCCATAACAATCCACTATATGGCATCGTCTACCAGTCGTCTATCCACAACAGTCTGTCGACAATCTGCTATCTTATCATATGAACATGTTCCATATGGATTATAACCTACTCGTTCACTTTCCCATGATGAGGAATAACTGCTCGGAGCACGGGTCTCACAGTTCCCAAGTGAACAACACATCTTGATCTTCCATCAAGCTTTCTGAGATGTATTGAATCAATCTTTGCATAAGCTATGCACCCATATGCACCCAAAAACTCACAAGTGTCATATGGTTGACTTTTTGTCCAAGAGACATTCATATGGAGTTTGGTTTTCCAAAGCTCTTGTGAGAACTCGGTTGATCAAGTATGTAGAATGTCTAACTGCCTCCCCCACAAGTATTTTGGTACCTTTATTCCCTTCAACATGTTCCTTGTTATCTCCATCAATGTCTTATTTCTTCTTTCCATAACTCCATTTTATTACGGAGTGTAAAGAGTCATTAAGTGCCGTATAATTCCATTTTCTTCACAAAAGGAAATGAATTCGATTGAAGTAAACTCTCCTCCTCTATTAGTAAGAAAGGTCTTGATAGATTTTCGTGCTTGAGTTTCAACCATCACCTTAAAAATTTTCAACCAATTATAAGCTTCTCCCTTTTTCTTCAAGAGTATGGTCCACATGTATCCTGAGTAATCATCAATCAAAACAAAGATGAAGCAGTTTCTTGCGGGTGTAGAGGGTGATATAGGACAACATAAATCTCATGGACCAATTCAAGTGTGTGTGATGCATGAAAGGAAACTTTAGCTGAAAAAGATTGTCAGGTTTGTTTTCCGACAATACACGTATCACAAATCTCCTTATCATGATTAGTTTTCGGCATACCTATCACCATCTCATTCTTTACCATTTTATTTATTTTTTCAAATCTTACTTGACCAAGCCTTGCATGCCATATCCATATACCTTCACTATATTGAACATGAAAACATATGGTCCCTTATATTGTCATTTTTGTCTTGTAGAGGTGGTTTGATGATCTCTTAACAAGTACTAGGAGCTTTCCATAATGATCACGCATGGTCAAATATTCTCCCTATTTATCTTACAACCCTCCGCCATGGCTTGTCCTAGACTTATTATATTATGATTTAGTTCGAGTATAAAGTATATGTCATTTAGTGTCTTTTGTGCTCTGGTTTTGCCTTTTGTGCTCCGATTTTGCACATAAAGAGTATGGATTCTTTTCCGTTATCTCAGCGCATGATCCATCACCAAAACTTTTCTTCATTCAAAAACATTACTTCATGCATATATAATGCTTCATCCGTTTTTTATGTCTCGATCATATTTGCTTCTTGTGTTTTTTTATTCTTCTCAAGACAATGTGAAGCAAAATGTTCCAGTTTATCACATTTAAAGCATATGATTTTGGAACGGTCTTTCTTTTGTTTCTCATTGCTTTTGTTTCGGTCTATAGTCTCCACGGTTTTGTTTGAGGTGTTGCCTCTCACCCTACCACTACCATGGCCACGGTTACCTCTTCTTCTTCTACGAGACCCACCAAACCCACCACGATAGCTTTGTGGTTCCGAGTTTGAGAACATGAGTCTCCCTTGGTCTTCACCTTGAGCTTCCTCACCTATTCGTTCCTCATCGGCCATCATGCATCCCAATATGTCTTCAAATCAGGTTGTATTGAGGTCTAGTACTTGCTCAAATGAAGCAACAATGTGAATGTACTTGTTCTTAGGAAGGATTTGAGAAATCTTCTTGCTAGCTTTGGTTCTTCTATGGTATGTCCTAGTGATGTCAACTTGGATGACAAACCTGAAATCTTTCCAGCGAAATCATCAATTGTCTTCATTCTATCAAATTCAGCCATCAAAGTTTGAAGATAGGCCTCCTTCACGTGATCCGCTCCAAGGTGTCTTCTCTTAATGGCTTCCCATATGTCTTTTGAAGAATCTTGTTCCTCCACTTGCAAGATAAGGTTTTCGGATATAGATTGGAACAACAGAGCTATTGCTATGTAATTCTTCTTCAGATCGGTTGAATTGGGATCAATTTTTTCCAAACCTTATGTACGCGTAGGGCCCCTTTCATTCGCATAGCCCATATGGTATAGTTGGAGGTGTTCAACATAGGGCATTGAATAGAGGATGGTCCTAGTTGCTTTGATCTCATTTGGGTGGTTAAGTCATCCATGACTTGGTGATGGTACACTAACAGGATCAGAACGCTTGCCTTTCTAAAATCCGGTTTCTTCTCTCACACATAACGAGTTGTGCAAGGGTTCATTTCTTGCGAATCTTCCTTATTCCACAAGCGATTGTTTGTTCTCACCTTGTTTGGATTGTTAGATCGAACTAATTAGCTCTGATACCAATTCAAGTCTCTTAATCTCAATACAAAACCTTGGGAAAAATTTAAAGAAAGTTTCTTCTTTTTTATTAAGTTTAGAATCTTTTTTATTAAGTTTAGAAAAATCTCTCAAAAACTAAACTCTTTTTCCATGTCATTAACACAAAACATCAATGACTATTTATAAGATAAGCTTTTCTTTGTTAATTATAATTCTAACTTTACTTGATTTAGATAACTCCTAAATCTAATAGGATTTGTTAAGGTCATCCTTATCTCAACTAATTTTCTTTTTAATGAGATGTATTTGGCCCCAAGTTAATGTTTAACTTATCCAACACTTCTCATGTGTCACCAGAGAGAGACTGCGGCTCCAAAAAAAATCGAATGCTCTAGAGCCGCATCAACAGCTCCGACAAACTCTAGTCGAATTTTCACTCGACACTCTCAGCGATCAAGACTTCTACTACACAAGCGTTGTGGACGGTTACAACCTTCCATTCGTGGTGGTCTCGCAGCGTCCGTAGAGTTGTCGGACATGCAGTAGCGTCGGTTGCGTGGTCAACCTGAACAATACGTGTCCGTCTGAGCTTAAAGTAATGGGAAGCTCCGGGGAGGAACAGCCAATTGCTTGCATGAATGCTTGTCAGAAATTCAAGCTGCCAATTTTCAAGAACGAATGTCCATTCGCTTATAGCTATGCTTTAGGCGATGCAGCCAGCACTTTCACATGATCAAACTCACTTAACTATGTCATCACCTTTTGCCCGCCGATGACTCCGAACACCACCAAGTAATCCTCAAGTCACTTTCTCTTTCGTCAAAGACGCTTGTAGGGTCGGTAGAATTGAAATCACACGGCTTTAATTTTGACCATTCATTCTAGAGATATTTTCTAGAATGGTGAGTAGTTGGAATGGACCATATATTTTAGATGAATAATTACAATGTAGCGAAGGTAGAACATGAGGAGATTTAGCGTGATTGATGGGATAGTTTGCGTGATTTAGTTTGAATATTCGATGTACTAACGATTCTTGGTAGACGTTTCTGGTCGTTTGTTTCACGTTCCATGGCGGTAAAAGGTTTTCAATTTTAAGTAATGTTGAAAAAGGATTAAAAATATATTCGTAGAGAATAATAAGTTGATTGTGTATTTTTTATCATTATTCAATGTTTTTAGTCAACAAGAATGATAACATTGAATAATGATAAAAAAAAAAATACACAATCAACTTATTATTCTCTACGAATATATTTTTAATCCTTTTTCAAAATTACTTAAAATTGAAAAACTTTAACCGCCATGGAACGTGAAACAAACGACTAGAAACGTGTACAAAGAATAGTAAGTACATTGAATATTCAAACTAAAGCCAAAGAAAATCATACACAACGCTCCAAGCTTTTTATTAGGCTAAACCAGTCATTTCATAGAATATAATTTCTATAAATAGAGTTTCATCAATTCTTTATTCTAAAAAGAACAACTTAGAGAAAGAATGTCAAGACTTAGCATATGTGTGTTTGTGTTGCTATGTGCGTTTGCGGCCAAAGCAGCCGCTCAATCCGCGAATAACGTAAGAGCAACTTACCATATCTACAATCCTGCACAAAATGGGTGGGATCTCCACCGAGTAAGCGCGTATTGCTCGACTTGGGATGGGAACCAACCGCTTGAGTGGCGTCAAAGGTACGGCTGGACAGCTTATTGTGGTCCACTTGGACCACGCGGTCGTGACTCTTGCGGTAGATGTTTAAGGGTATGTCATTTTATCTATTTCAAAAATACATTTTCAAACGCCCTTTTCATATATAAAAATTGTGTATGTGCATATATCCCTCAAACGTAATATCAATAAGCAAAAACAATAAAATGCAAACGCAGGTGACAAATACTGCGACTGGAACAGGAGCGACAGTGAGAATCGTGGATCAGTGTAGTAACGGCGGTTTGGACTTAGACGACGGTGTTTTCAGACAGCTTGATACCAACGGTCAGGGAAACGCTAGTGGGCACTTAATTGTCAACTACGAGTTTGTCAACTGCGGGAGTTCAGCGGCCGAGTCTCCAGTTCCAGCTCAAACAAAAAATCGAACTCTTGAACCTCCCTCAGAGTCTCAACCCTCCAAGAAAACTAATGGAGGAAATAAACGTAAGTTTATTTTATTTACTTTTTCTGTTTTTCATTATCTTTTTTTTTTGTTTAACAAGAAATATTTTTATTTTTTTTTGCAGAAAGATCATCATGGAATTTAAAACTCATACTTGGTATCATGAATCGCTCAATCCATCTGATAGTATTCTCGTATACAAAAAAAAACATATAGATTTTGATTCTTCTTATCTTATTCCAGGAGTCTCAGCAGCTTTAACTGTGATGATCATTATTGTGGTCGCGATACTAGTGAGAACAAAGCATGCGAGAAGTGATTGGAATGACAAGAATGTTGAAGCGGTTGTAATGTTGAAACGATATAGTTACGCAAGAGTCAAGAAGATGACAAACTCATTTGCGCATGTTCTCGGGAAAGGAGGATTTGGAACTGTCTACAAAGGAAAGTTACCCGATAGATGTTGTAATGTTGCAGTGAAGATCTTGAAGGATTCAGAGGGGAATGGAGAAGAGTTCATCAATGAAGTGGCTAGCATGAGTAGAACATCTCATGTCAATATTGTTTCCCTGCTTGGATTCTGTTATGAAAGGAATAAGAGAGCTATAATATACGAGTTCATGCCAAATGGATCCCTCGACAAGTATATTTCTGAGAATATGTCAACGAAAATGGAATGGAAAAGATTATATGACATTGCGCTAGGTGTCTCTCGCGGCCTAGAGTATTTGCACAATCGTTGTGTCTCGAGGATTGTGCATTTTGACATAAAGCCGCAGAACATACTGATGGACGAAAATCTTTGCCCTAAAATATCGGATTTCGGACTTGCTAAACTATGCAAAAATAAGAAAGAAAGCAAAATTTCAATGCTAGGTGCGAGAGGGACGGCAGGATACATTGCCCCTGAAGTATTTTCTATGAATTTTGGAAGAGCTTCGCATAAGTCAGATGTGTACAGTTATGGGATGGTGGTTCTTGAGATGATTGGAGCAAGGAGTATAGAAAAGGTTAAAAATGCTCTATCCAATAAAAGTTCAGTGTACTTTCCAGATTGGATCTATAAGGATTTTGAGCAAGGAGAAATTATGAGGATTTTTGGAGATCAGATAACCGAAGAAGAAGAGAAAATTGCAAAGAAAATGGTATTGGTTGGTCTATTGTGTATTCAGATTAATCCGTCTGATCGTCCACCAATGATCAAAGTTATTGAAATGTTAGAGGGGAATCTAGAGGCTCTCGAAGTTCCACCTAAACATCTCTTGTATTTACCCGCAGCAACAGTTCCAGAGACTCTTGAAGATAGTAATGAGACTCCAAGCTTCTCTAACCCAAGTCAGTTTGAAAGAGGTGCTCTTCCAGCTAGTGAAGGTACTTTAAACACTTCCGAAGAAGTGGTTCAACAAACTGTTGGAGAGAGTTGACATAGTTCAAGGTCCACAGGATAATGGATCTCTTAAAACTTGTCAAGATCTTGAGGTATTCTTCTCGATTAAATTTCTGATTTGATTGTGTTGATTCTCTGCTTATTAGGTGATATTTACTGCAGCAGGAACTCAACATGGTTGGCTAATGGAGAGTACTATTTTCTGTTGTTTTTTTCTGGCAAACTGTACAAAATACTTTGGACGAGAGCAACTTGAAATTAAATTCCACAAAAGGTGTGTTATGTTATGTTTCAAGTAGCCAAGATATCAAGAAACTTGTTTGCTTCTAGATAAAATATTACAACTAGATAGCCAAATTAATTGACAAAATTCTTTTACCGCAAAAAAATATAACAGGATTCCCATATGTTCATATTTAGCATATTTTGTGGGATATAACAGGATTCACTTTCAGTGTACCCGAATAGTATTCTTCCATATCTGACATTAGTTCTTTGTTTCCAGTCTAATCTTCGACTGCTTCGACAAAAACATGATCTTTTCAAGCTTCTTTAGTGGATTATTGCTACACTCAGGTAACATTTCTTCTTCTATCCTCTTTCATGTCTCTTTATATGCCTTAAGAGACATCCACTGACCATCTCTGAACCTATATCATGTACTGATGGTTGTCTTCACCTGTTCCTGAGGACCTATCCGACTCTTTAAGTCTCGTCTCTCTACTGGTAAGACTTAAAATCTCCTTTAAGACCTAATCTAAACCTTTAACTCTCAGATCTATACTTCGACTGACGTTTCAACTTCATGCATACTGAGATCTAAGACCTTACTAACCTCTGAGTCTGTTACATGAGAAGATATGACAAGATACGATCACAAGAGATATTTTTGGAATATCTTAGACACATATATATCCTAATCATATTCGTATACATTTAGTTGATCGAGTATATTTTTTGTGGAGATTTAGTTTGATCGAGAATCGATCTCATCATGTATATATATTCATGTAACCTATTGCATCAAAGGCACAACAACTTCTCAACTCTTCTTCTGTTCATGGTATCAGAGCCTCATAAACAATGACGGACTCAAAGAATATTGTTGTGGGATCGAGTGGAGAAGTGACCGAAAAATCCAAGGTGTATCAGTTGGCTGCGAACGAGAACCCTGGAGGTGTGATAGCTCAGGTCCAGTTCGATGGAGATAACTACGATGAGTGGTCGCAAGCCATAAGAACAGGATTGCGTGTGAAGAAGAAATACGGTTTCGTCGATGGAAGTATCACAAAACCCGGAGAGGATGATGAAAACTATGAAGATTGGGTTTCCACAAGCTCTATGGTGACCTTGTGGATCCTCAACACAATCGATTTGAAAGTGAGAAAAACCTTGGCGAACAAGGAAGATTCGGAGGAACTTTGGAAGGAGATCAAAGAAAGGTTCTCCTAAGGAAACGGACCGCGGATCCAAGAGATCAAGGCAGAACTATCAAATCTGCGACAAGAAGGATCAAGTGTGATTGATTACTTTGGAAAGCTAACAAAGCTTTGGGATGATTTGTCTAACTATGAGATGAACATAGTGTGTAGCTGCAAAGGATGCAAGTGCAACCTTAACATGAAGCTGAAGATGAAAAAGGAATCAGACAAGATTCATCAATTCCTATTGGGATTAGACGAAGAGGTGTATGGACCAGTTCGAGCTTCGATCATAAGCAACGAACCTTTGCCGTCGATCAATCAAATGTATTCGAAGATAAATTCTGTTGAAAGAGTGAACACTATCGTGAGGGGAAGAGAACAAGGTGCTAAATCGGCCTTTGCGGTTCAAGCCGGTGGAGAACTCAAAGCTCGTGGTGGTGGATTTGATAAAAGCAAATCTTGTTCGGTTTGCAAGAAAACAGGACACGGTGCTGATACATGTTTTCAAGTGATAGGCTATCCAGAATGGTGGGAAACTCGGCCAAGTAATCTAGGCGGACGAGGTGGTGGACGAAGTGGCCGAGGAAGAGGACACGGTCGTGGTGAATACAGAGCACACGCTGTGCAAGTGTGTGATGAAGGTGAAGCCAGTGGAGAAGCTAAAAAAACGGTTTCGTGGGACTCACGAATGAACAGTACATGGCCTCATTAAGTTTTTGGAAAGCCAAAAACAAAGCAGCTCCACGAAAAACCGGTTAACAGGTACGAATACTTTAATGGAATGGGTTCTTGACACAGGGGCAAGTAATCATATGACTGGTTATGAGGATAATTTGACAAGTTTGAGTTGTACGTTTCCATGCTCAATTGGTTTACCTAATGGAAAAAGGATTATTTCTCAAGAAAAAGGAAGTGTTGTTTTTGATACGGATTTTACACTTCGAAACGTGTTGTATGTGCCAAATTTAAAGTGTAATCTAATCTCTGTGTCACAATTGGTTGAAGAAATTGATTGTATGTTACAGATTGCTAATAAAGGGTGTGTGATTCAGGCCCGTACGACGAAGAACCTGATTGGAGTCGGTGAAGTACGAAATGGACTTTATTTCTTTCGTAGGATTTCAAGTTTTATGGCGTTTAAGATGAATAAGGATGGAGCTGAAAATGTGTGGCATCAAAGGCTAGGACATCCATCTAATAGAGTTTTTGATTTGCTTCCTTTGGGTTGTAGTAGAACTAGTGATTTCTCGACTTGTGATGTTTGTTTACAGTCAAAACAATGTCGGCAAAATTTTCCGTTAAGTGATAATAAGAGTTCAACGATTTTTGAGCTAGTTCATGTTGATTTGTGGGGACCTTACAGAAAACCAAGCCTTTGCAATTCGTATTATTTCTTGACCATTATTGATGATTTTTCACGAGGAGTTTAGGTTTTCTTGTTGCAAAACAAGACGCAAGTTGGGAAAATATTTCGCGAATTTGTGGTGATGGTGGAGTGACAATTTGAAAAAAAAATAAAGAGAGTACGAAGCGATAACGGCACATAATTCACTGCTCTCAAACCCGAGTTTGACAAAGTGGGAATCATTCATCAAACCTCGTGTGTGGGAACACCTCAACAAAATGGACGTGTTGAACGAAAGCATCGTCACATACTCAATATAGCACGAGCGCTAATGTTCCAATCCGGAGTAGACATTCAGTTTTGGGGAGATGCAATTTTGACAGCCTCACATTTGATCAATCGAACACCGTCGAGTGTGTTGAAAGGAAAAACGCCATACGAGGTAATTTATGGAAAATCTCCGAATTATGATAATCTGAAAGTCTTTGGTTGTCTTGCATTTACACATAACCAAAAACGTGGTGGAGACAAATTCAACTCAAGAAGTCGAAGATGTTTGTTTATTGGGTATCCTTTTGGAAAGAAAGGGTGGAACTTATTCGATCTAGAAACACAAGAGGTCTTTGTGTCTAGAGATGTGGTTTTTGTGGAAGACACGTTTCCTTTGATGGATTCTCACGAGGGACGTAACACAATTTCCACTAGAGGCTATGAAATATTTGATGAAGAAGTTAACTTGTCGGACAAGGAAGCGGTGATAATGTTGGAGTCCGACAATGATTTGTCAACGGATAAAGCAGAAGGTGAAATACTATTACATGACGAGCTTGTGAACGAAGAGAATACAACTGAAGAAGAACTTGAAGTGACAGTGGCTGGAGGTGATAAATCTATAAACAAAGAGAGTGAAGCTTCACCTCGTGAACCAATAATCGAAGAAAATTTGGCTGAAGAAGAACTTCTTGGAAGAGGATTGCGACAAAAACAAATACTGATCAAGCTCAAAGACTATGCTCTTCATACGATTCATGACGACGGAGACATTGAGATCGTGTCAAACTATCCTTTATCCGACTACTTAACTTGTGAAAAAATTTCAGCAGCTCACAAAGCGTTTCTCATGGCTTTAGGGGAAGAAGTTGAACCAAAAACATTTCGAGAGGCAGTCGCAGATGAAAGATGGAGGAAAGCTATGCAGCTGGAAATTGGAGCTCTAGAGACCAACAAAACTTGGGATATGGAAGAACTTCCTCTTGGAAAAAAAGCAATTGGATCGCAATGGGTATATAGAATAAAACTCAAGGCGGATGGAACCATCGAGAGGTTCAAGGCTCGACTGGTGGCTCTCGGGAACAAGCAAATTGCGGGAGTAGATTACTTTGAGACGTTTGCTCCAGTCGTCAAGATGACTACTATTCGAACGTTCCTTGGAGTAACGTCGACGAAGCATTGGGAACTGCACCAAATGGACGTGCACAATGCCTTTTTGCATGGAGATTTGGAAGAAGAAGTCTATATGAAACCCCCACCTGGATTCCGAACAGCAGATCCCAATTTGGTTTGTCGGCTAAGGAAATCACTGTACGGGTTAAAGCAATCTCCGAGATGTTGGTTTGCCAAACTAAGAGGTGCGTTACTTGACTATGGTTTCACACAATCGTACTCCGATTACTCTTTGTTCTCCATGGTGAAAGGTGAAGTTGAGCTTTATGTATTGGTTTACGTAGATGATTTAATTATTGGAGGAAATGATTCAGTTTCAATAACGATTTTTAAAGAATATTTGGGGACTTGCTTTCATATGAAGGATTTGGGCAGTCTAAAATATTTTTTAGGAATCGAAGTGGCAAGAAGAAAGGAGGGGATTTCTTGTGTCAAAGAAAATATGCTCTTGATATAATAGGAGAGACGGGTCTCTTGGGAGCAAAACCGGCGCTGACTCCTATTGAACAGAAACATGATTTGGTGTTGTCCACAAGTTTGAAACTAGAAGATCCTGAGAAGTATCGACGATTGGTCGGACGCTTGATATATTTAGGAGCCACACGACCAGATCTTACTTATGCAGTAAATATTTTGTCTAGGTTCATGAGTGATCCACGAACAGATCACTGGGAAGCAGCTCTAAGAGTGGTTCGGTATCTTAAGGGCGCTCCCGGACAAGGTATTTTCTTGCGATCAGAATGTGACTTGATTACATGGATAGTGTGATTCGGATTGGGCGGGGTGTCCCATTACGAGAAAATCAGTCAGTGGCTGGTTTGTTACTCTTGGTTCGTCACCAATTTCATGGAAAACAAAGAAACAGGATGTTGTATCTCGTTCCTCGGCTGAAGCGGAATATCGATGCATGTCACTAACTGTGGATGAATTGAAATGGCTGAAAGCATTACTTGCAGATTTGGGAGTTTCACATCATGCATCGATGAGTCTAGCTTGTGATAATCAGTCTGCCTTGTACATTGCAGCAAACCCAATTTTTCATGAAAGAACGAAGAACATCGAGATTGATTGTCATAACGTTCGCAACGCAGTTCAGGAGAAGATTATTTCGACGCGCAAGGTGAAGTCAATCGAACAACTAGCAGACATCTTTACAAAAGGGTTGGGGCGACGTGAGTTTGAAGCTATCAAGGCCAACTTGGGTGTCTGTAATCCATACGCTCCCAGTTGCCGGGGGGGGGGGGTGTTACATGAGAAGATATGACAAGATATGATCACAAGAGATATTTTTGGAATATCTTAGACACATATATCCTAATCATATTCGTATACATTTAGTTGATCGAGTATCTTTTTTGTGGAGATTTAGTTTGATCGAGAATCGATCTCAATATATTCATGTAACCTATTGCATCAAAGGCACAACAACTTCTCAACTCTTCTTTTGTTCAGAGTCGCTTATTTTGCAGAGATTCTACTTGCAGCAAATCTTATGGACTCAAACAACCTGTTAGTCAGCATCCTTGAAGTCGCATACTGTTTTACACCACAAGTAAAGATCTCTAAGAACTAGCTCTGTCTTTTACCTTCTATATCTGACTTCGACTAACAAAATTTCCCTTCCTTGTATGTGTTCTGCTTACACTCAAATCCACACATACTCCACCTGAAGCCAAGTACACACCTCCTCGTCTTCATATCTTAGGTAGCTCATCTAACAAGCATTTGTTATCTGAGGGATTTATTATAATTTTGCAATCCATTATATTATATATATACTATTGTATATTAGAACCCGCGTAAATACACGAGTATAAGAAATTTATGTTTAATTATATTAATGTGAATATTTTAAAAAATTATCATATTTTTATGTTTAAATTGTATTAATATAAATTATGTTATGTTAAATTATATTAATGGTTAAAATAAAATTTTAATTAAATGTATTTATTTTTATTGAAAAATGTCAACATAATAGTATTTTCAAACAACGAAAATATGAAACTTGTCATTTTAATTTAAAATTTTCAAAAATATAAAATTTGTCTTTTTATACATTTACATTTTTTTGTCAAAATTGACAATTTTCTTTTCAACAATTGTTTTTTTAAGAAAAAATCATTTTCTTATGTATACACTCAATATATTTCTTAATAGTTTTTCAACTATTTAACTTATGTACATATTGACGCATATCGTAATTAGCATTGAGACATACTAAAATTATATTTTGTTTTTATTAAAATTAAAAATATGTAAAATAGATAATCTTTATATTAATTTATATTTTAACACTAACAAGTGTCACTTTCTACAATTGTTTTTTTAGAAAAAATAATTTTCTTATATATACATCGAGAAATATTTCTAAAATGTCTTTTCTACTATTTAACTTATGTACAATTGACTGATATCGTAATTAACATTAAAGCATATTAAAATCATTTTTTGTTTTTTCTTATTAATTTAAAAATATGTAAAAATATATAATTTTTTATTCATTTATAATTTAACACTCTCATGTGTCACTTTATTAATTAAGATTAACATATGTCAAAATTTATATGGTATATAAATATATTTAATTTATGAAATACAAATTTAAACATATTTAATTTAGAAAATATATATTTGAAGGCAGATTGATACATGTCAAAATTTTAATTAAAATTGACATGTGTCAACATCTTATAATTATTATTTTAACAAATGTCGCGTTCACATCGAATGTGTTTAACTTTATATTATAACTTGTCTAGGATCCGCTTAAATACGCAGTTGTAAAATTTTTTGATTTATTTATATTAATGTGAATATTTTACAAAAATGTTATATTTTATGTTAAATTATATTAATACAAATTATGTTATGTTAAATTATATTAATGGTAAAAGATAATTGTAATATTTTTATAAAAATATTTCTATTTATTGAAGAATGTTAACTTAATAATATTTTCAAAGAGCTAAAAGATGAAACTTTTCATTTTTAAAACTTGAACATTTCAAATATATGAAAGTTGTATTTTTGTGCATTGATATTTTTGTCAAAATTGGCAATTGTCTCTTCTACTATTTTTTTTTTTGAAAAATCATTTTCTTATATATACATTGAGTAATATTTCTATTTTATTACTATATAATTTATTTACATATTGATGCATATCATATTAAACATTAAGACATATTAAAATCATTTTTTGTTTTGATTAAAATTTTAAAATATGTGAAAATAGATATTTTTATTAATTTATATTTTAACATGTGAGGGTAGGATAAAATAGGAAATAGGGCATACATTTTATTTAAGGGTGAAAAACTCTCAAAGTCACCATTTTTTTTAATTTTATATTTCATCTCCAAAAAATATAGGTTAATCCCACGAAGTTAAAAATAATACGCAATATGACATGTCTTTGTTATTGTAAAATTTTGATAAATAATATATCAAATCTACCTTTAGAATTTTAAAAATCTAATGTATATGACTTTGAAATGTTTAGAAAATACCTATAAATATTTTATTGCGGAATGTTTTTGACTTTGTAGTATTAAATGGGAGGGTAAAGTTGAAAAAATTTACGAGTTAGAGTTTTTTTTTTTTTTTTTTTACAAAAAAACCCTTTATTTAATTATTCATATTAAATATTTAATTAAATAGATGAACCAGCAGCCAAACACTCCATATCTTTCGAATAGAGACAAACGTGTAGCCAAACACTCTTTTTAACCTCCCAAATCGTTATCGGCGATTCCAAATTCGAACCCTCCTCTTCATCTTCCTCGATAGTCGCGCGCTCCTACAAAATTCAAATTCTCTCTTCCATGAACGATCACATTCTCATCTCCGACGGAGAAGATCCGGTTACTCCACTCCCGTCACTCTCGAAGCGGGCTCGAAAAGATCCTATCTCTACGATACTGATATCGGATTCCGATCCGACACCGCAGAAGCAACCACCGGGATCTTCTTCCACTCCTATTTTCGTCCCTGAGACTCCTCTCTCTGATGATATCTCTGTCGTCAAGTGTACTTTTGGTTCCGGAGCTTTAGCTTCAAACCGCGAAGACAAATTCTCCGGTATGTTGACGTTCGTACTCGGAGTTTTCTCGATTCTCAGTATTTAGGTGTAGTTCTATATGGATTGCTTTTTCTGTTAAGGAATTAATACTGAGAAGCTTGTTCTACTTGTGAAATTTCGTATTTCCTGAGGATCTTTCAGTTCTTTGTTAGGTTGGTGCTGAACAATAATTCCCTTTATTCTCTATTTTTATTTTGGAATTTCACTAGGAAAACGGATAATATCTCTGGATTTGGAGTTTGACGATAGTCCTCGACCTGAAACTTCGAAGAAGTATGAACCCAAGCTTGGTGATTTTAGGCAGCCATGCCGTGGATTGGAAGCTGGATCCAGTGAGGCATGTTATAAGAATACTAGAATACCTGAGACAAATTTAGGTATGTTTACCCCCAAAACCAAATTCTTGTGCATATCTATCAAAGTATGCATGATGAACTTCATTTGTACTGTTCACTTGTAAAATGCTGGTTTGCTGTTTTCTTTCAGATGATGATACTAATTGGATGCATGAAGTAAGTTTTCACTCTTCGCAAACCAATGATACTATCGAGGTACTTATCTGCAAGGAACTAGTACCATATTGTATATCATTGGTACATGATTAGGGAATTTTCGACTCTATTCGTTGTGTGATTTTCTTAGCAGTGTTTTAGAGGATGTGACAGTTCTGGAGTCGCATAACTTGTCATTTGCTAGTATCTTCAGAGTTCATGGTGTGCTGCTGTTATTTCTTTCATTTTGTTTCATAATATTTTCTTACTCTTATTTCGAAATAGTACTAGTTGTATACACATGAAATTGCTTGCTCCTGCTGTTATTTTGATTTGCCTGAACAATCAGGTAGATTCTGACAAAGGAAAAGAGGATATAAGCGTCGAGAAAATGGGTCGAAAAACGATCAGAAGTTATAAGACTACAACTCTTCCAGGTGAAGCATTGCCAAAAAAGCAGCTGTCGAAGGCAGACAAAATCTGTGCAATGGAGGAAAAGAAGTTAAGAAAAGAGGTAAGTGTTCTTTACGTGACTTTTCTATTTTTTGTTTCCTGATCAATAGTTAACTGGCTTCCATCATCCAGCAAGAGAAATTACAGAAAGCAGCCTTAAAAGCAGAAGAAGCTGAACGTAAAAAATTAGAGAAAGAAAAGAAAAAATGGGAAAAGGGAAAGTTAGCCCTTAAATCTATTGTAGCTGAGATCGATACTAGAGTTGTTGAAGGATCCATTGGAGGTAAGGAGTTTCTCTATTCATTGTATTAATCTTCAATGTATGCTTTAGATGTTTGCTCGTTGACTCTCTTTTTGTTTTCATATGAATGGTTAGTTTGTCACTAAGTATAGACACTGAGTGCCTCTGGTATAATGTTACATAGGACTTCTGCTTTCAAGGTTCTCTGAGAAAGGCATTACAATCCACGTAGGCCCTAATCCAATTGAGAGATCCATTGTGTGGACGATGAAAACTCCAGAGGATATTGCTCCGGTACAATAAAATCTCAATTGCCTTTTTTTTTTTTTAAATTGTTTTTTAATGTCTATCAACTTTCTTGCATCCTGAGTCTCACAACTGACATGTATGAAAATTAGTTCTTAGAACCCAGAACTAGCAACTAGGATCAGCTCCCCAGTCTGGTCCATACCCTTGTTTAATGTGAGGATAAGCATGTTCGACATGTGTTTCAAAATTTCTTTGACGTTTGGATCATATTCTTCTGTGTTGCAAGTTTCATATCTTCATGATTTTAGTGGTGGTAGTCAAAGCTGTGATTTTCATCTTTGGATAGTCTCTGAATGGCGGGAGGTTTGAATATAAAGTTCATGTTGCTCTATTCTGTGTGTTTCAGATCCATGCATTTGTGCATTTTTTTTTCAAAATTATTTTGCTTGAGTGTTTCCTTCAAAAGTTTTCCTGGTCTTCCATCTTTTATGAGGTATAGATGCTTCTGCATCAGATCCATGCGTTTTTGCATTTTTTGTTTTCAAAATTATTTTGCTTGAGTGTTTGCTTCAAAAGTTTTCTTAATCTTCCATCTTTAAGAATGAGATTATTGTTTATTAGAAAGAGATCGATCAAAGATTACTTCATAACACCTGACATTGAATTGAGTTACATATTAGGAAATATTAAATGAATTAAAGAAATGAATCCCTTTTGCTATGGGTTAAAGGGCCTTTGAAGATCAGTAGTTGAGTAAAACTATATGAATCATCTGTATCTTATTTTACTCTTGCTTAGCATCTTCTTTTCTCTGTTGCAGCTTTTGTCCCAAGGGTCCAAAATTCCTTATGTGCTACTTGTGTATGAGGCTGAAGAATTTTGTAACCTTGTTGCTAATGAAAAAATTCTAGAAAACATCTCACGAGTTCAGGATCGATACCCATCTTATACGGTGTGTTGCCTCACCAATAAGTTAATGTCCTATGTAAAGAAAAGGTGTGTTAAATAAGGTAAATTGGTGTTATATTAATGTTTCCATCATGAAGCTGAATAAACTAATCTTCTAGGGAAAAGGAAGATTACAAAAACCCGGGATTGTGGAGACTGCCTCCTATCGATGAGGTGAAAAAGTACCTATGAGCATGTATTTAGAGGAAATCGTATTTTTCGCTCCTATGTTTGTGTCCTTAAACATACTTTTGGGGCATTTGATGTGTATTACACAGGTACTTGCAAAATTAACTACTCACTATATCAAAGTACATTCCAGACACTGTGTAGATGAGGCTGAGGTGGCTGAACATGTTGTTGGCTTAACAAGCAGTCTGGCCTCTTGCCAGTTCAGGTACTAAAACTCTACTATTTCACAATCTCTTACAAAAGACTTTATCTCAATATGATGCTCGATGGAAGTTTTGATTTCTTAGTTTCGATTTCTTTCCCCAAAGAATCCCATGAGACCAATCAAACTAATAATACCTTGATAAAAACCGTGAAG
The DNA here is from genome assembly GCA_026770425.1 of Boechera divaricarpa. Taxonomy (NCBI): domain Eukaryota; kingdom Viridiplantae; phylum Streptophyta; class Magnoliopsida; order Brassicales; family Brassicaceae; genus Boechera; species Boechera divaricarpa. The sequence continues at coordinate 1,373,853 of CM049186.1, read as the reverse complement.
TCTAAATCATATACATCTTCACGTGTTTAATAACTTAATGAAAGAAAGATTTTACATCGAGAGGTCATCACAAAAAACGGGCAGTAAGGCTTGTCTTGAAATCAAATCTATAAAGCCTCTTGTAGTCTTAAAACATACATGGCTGAGTACCGAATATCTGGGGGATCAACATTACGTAGAACTGAGTTGATAGATAAACATGTGGATAATAATGTTTCTCTGTGCATGATTTGAAAGTAAAACTAATTATGGCTCTACTATCTGATGCACAGGAAGAAATTATCTATGTTATCAGTAAGCTCTAATGGTGTAGTCAAGGATTCTGTTGACAAGCACTTGATTAAAAAGAGTCCATGGTAAAGTAAAGAAAAACCATTATGATTATAGGTTGTGTTTTAGTCTCTCTGAGTCGGTTTAATAAGTAAAAGTTTACTGGTCTATAGGTTAAAAGCGTTAGTAGCAATACCAAAGGTACAGCCACGATATGCTTTAGCAGTGTGGAAGAAATATCCCTCCATGAAGTCTCTTCTTAAGGTTTATATGGACCCTAACAAATCGGTAAGTAATAACGGGTGAGACAAACATGGATTTGAGTTTCTTAGTTTGTTGTTTCTAACTGTTTCTGAAGCAAATTTTGTGTTTGTTGGGTTAAAAAAAAATTGGGGAATAGGTTCATGAGAAGGAGTTTCTACTAAAAGACTTGAAAGTGGAAGGTGTAGTGGGAGGAGACATAAGGTTGGGTGTGATATGTTCAAAGCGGATATACAGAGTTCTCATGTCTTCTAGTGGAGCCATGAAGACTGATGACGTTGAAAATGGTGCTGCTTTCTTCACACTTTCTCCAGGTGTTAATTCTAGCTGAAGAACAAGTTATCTTTTGTTGTCTTGTTAGATCGGTTTTGCCAATTCAATTCGGATAAGTTCGATTTATCTGGCATTATCAATTTGCTCTAAGAAGTATTTTATTCTACTGTAGAACTGAAATGTAAACCACAAAAAGAAAGGTTCTTACTCCAGTCAAACTTTCTTATTGACATTGCAATGAAAGAGCACAAGCTGTTTCTTTTAACGCTTCTCCTCCCCTAGCTGTTTCTTCCTCCATATCGAATGGTCTTGGGACTAGACAGGCATCTTCATCTCTTGAGAGTGATATTGATGTAGAGAACCATGCAAGGTTGCAGACAATGTCACCCGACGAGATTGCAGAAGCACAGGCTGGGTTATTGGACAAGTTGGGATCCTGCATTACTCAGCATTTTGAAGAAACGAGGTGAGGAAAAAATGAAGAAGCGAAAGCATTCAGTGTCTGGGGTTTCCATTGCCGAAGAGGCTACAAAGAATTCAAGAACTGATGGTCATTTTGTCACTCCTGATGTTCACTCACGACAGGGCCAGACTGTTACTCCATCTACCTCTGTAGTAATGCCAATACCTAAAGAAACAAGTGTGGTGCAAAAGTCAGTGTTAACCCAAGGATACATGGACCGAGAGGGCTGAGGCAGTCAGGGACTTGAGATTTTCTTGGGACGGGAATGTTGTTGAAGATGATGTTGTCTCAGCAGCTGAAACTGGTGAGTAGAACAATACAACTGAAACTCATGACAATCTTTTAAACATTGAATGTACAGGTGAAAAGTGGTCTGGCGTTGAATCTGCTGCTGAACGTGACTTCTTGAGAACTGAGGGGGACCCTGGGGCAGCAGGGTATACCATCAAAGAAGCTATTGCTCTTGCACGAAGTGTAGTATGATTGCCACATATTTTAGTTCTGATGATAAAGAATGGTTAAATTCTTTTTTGCCTTCATTTTGGCTTAAGCTGAACAAAACCTGTAGGCTGGGACTTCCGTTTTTTGTTATTACTGCTCATTGATTTGTATGTATTACTGATACGTCAGATTCCGGGGCAAAGATGCCTTGCTTTGCATCTGCTTGCATCTGTACTCGACAAAGCTTTGAACAAACTTTGTCAGAGCAGAATCGGCTACACAAGGGAAGAAAAAGATAAATCCACTGATTGGGAAGCCATCTGGGCATATGCCCTTGGACCGGAACCTGAGCTTGTCTTAGCATTGAGGTAATTACCTAATGGGTGTAATGTGAGACTTATTTGTGAAGTTACCACTCATATATCATATATTGTTTGTTCTTATCAATATAAGTTTCTTTTTCTTCTTTAGGATGGCTCTTGATAACAACCATACCTCTGTTGTTCTAGCATGTGTAAAAGTGATTCAGTGTCTACTGAGCTGTTCTCTTAACGAGAACTTCTTTGATATTTTGGAGGTATAGTTGATTTTTCTCACTCCGGAGTTTGTTCCAAAGATTGGCCTTGCCATCATCAAGCACAAGCTTCTTAGTTTTTCCGTTGCAGAAGTAAGTAGGTGTAGAAAAGACTCTTCCAGGTGTTCCTCTTTTATGGAATTTTTGTGTTTGCTAAGAGAACGATCTCAAAATGACGAACTAGCCTTAGCCTCTGTGAGTTGCCTTCATGGGTTAACGCGGACTATCATGTCCATCCAAACTCTGATAGAATCTGCTAGATCTAAGATGAAAACTCCTCATCAGGGAAGTAATTCCACTAGAGATGAATCTGTGCTCCCAAAAAGGAATACTGGCAGAGTCTCTGACTGACCTAACATCTCTGTCGAGCTCTTTTAGAGATTCTGTTTCATTAGAATGGCCCATCATGCAATCCATTGAGCTACATAAACGAGGCGGGCTGGCCCCTGGGGTGGGACTTGGTTGGGGAGCTAGCGGTGGTGGGTTTTGGTCAACCAGAGTTCTGTTGGCACAGGCTGATGCTGGTCTTCTGAGTCTCTTTCTTAACATCTCTCAGATGGACTCGCAGAATGTGTTGGCTTGATGGATAAAATGAACTCCACTTTAGCTATGTGCTTGATTGCAGGTCCAAGGGATCATTTACTTGTGGAAAGAGCCTTCGACTATGTCCTTAGACCACATGCTTTAGAACACTTGGCCTGCTGTATCAAGTCAAACAAGAACACCATATCGTTTGAATGGGATTGCAGCGAAGGGGATTATCACCGTATGAGCAGTATGCTTGCTTCTCACTTCAGGCATAGATGGTTACAGTCAAAAGGGAAAATCTAAAGCCGAGAAAGGAGTCAGTGGGGTAAGAAAGGGCACAGTTGGTCTGGAGACTATTCATGAGGACAGTGAAATGCCAAATTGTTCAACTCAGGATCAAAAAGTAGACTCCTCGATCATAGAGTGGGCTCACCAGAGAATGCCCCTACCTCCACACTGGTTTCTCAGCGCCATTTCAGCAGTCCACAGTGGTAAAACCTCAACAGGGCCACCAGAATCCCCGGAGTTGCTTGAAGTCGCGAAAGCTGGAGTTTTCTTTCTTGCAGGGCTTGAGTCATCGTCTGGGTTTGGATCGCTTCCGTCTCCTGTTTTGAGTGTGCCGTTGGTTTGGAAGTTTCACGCTTTGTCTACTGTGTTGCTTGTTGGAATGGACATCATCGAAGACAAGAACACTAGGAACTTGTACAATTTTCTGCAGGAGCTCTATGGGCAGTTTCTTGATGAAGCGAGACTAAACCACCGTGACGTTGAGCTCCTGAGGTTCAAGTCAGACATTCACGATAACTACTCTACTTTTCTGGAGATGGTCGTGGAGCAGTATGCTGCGGTGTCATATGGTGATGTACTGTATGGCCGGCAGGTATAGATTTACTTGCATCAATGTGTGGAATCCTCAGTTCGGCTTTCAGCATGGACTGTGTTCTCCAATGCCCGTGTTCTTGAGCTTCTGCCGAGTCTAAAAAAATGCTTGGGAGAAGCAGATGGTTATCTTGAACCGGTTGAGGTAATTTGCCCCAAAAAAGGACAAAAAGAGAAAAGAGAGGGCATATAGTGTTGAATAATGGCATCTTGAGTATCGACAAAGATAAATCGGTTTATTGATTTGCAGGAAAAATGAGGCTGTCCTTGAGGCGTACCTGAAGTCATGGACTTGTGGAGCCCTGGACAGAGCTGCGGCGCGAGGATCAGTAGCCTTTACACTTGTTCTGCATCACTTTTCATCTTTAGTATTCTGCAATGAAGCCAAGGATAAAGTATCCCTGCGGAATAAGATTGTTTTGTCTCTGGTCAGAGATTTATCGAGAAAGAGGCATCTTGAGGTAACTTGAATGAAACCCCTCGCATCTATTGTGCTTGTCAATCTGAGTACTGAGGATGATAATAGAACGTGGATACAATGTTTCAGGGGATGATGCTGGATCTGCTGGGGTATAGTAAACGGTTTGGAGACGGCATGGAAGAAACGAGGGAGACAGAGAAAAGATTGGAGGTGTTCAAAGAGGCGTGCGAAAGGAACTCCTCCCTCCTATCGGAACTGGAGAAGCTCAAATCGGCCGCCTTGTGTGGAAGAAGGTGAAACAAAGAGTGTTTTGTGTCATGAGAAAATGAGAGGAAATAAAGAGTGTTTTGTGTCGTCGTAACACTTGCTCTTTTTTTTATTGAGCTTGTCTTGCAGAAGATGTGCTGTGTAATTAAATCCAACTTTTGGAAGCTGATGATGTTGTTTGGGTTCTTGTTTGTGTATGAAGGATGGTTTCTGCTTTGTGTTAACTTTTAAAGCCTTTTATTATTATATCAAAGTTTTGAACCTCTTAGCTTTTGATTGGTATATTTCGATCTAATTTATAGATAATAAATTACTAGAGGTCTTCAAAATGAGAAGAGATTGTCACATTTCTGAGCTCCAAGGTCAAGTTTCAGGGGAAACCACTTCTTCAAGGCATCTTGTGCCCAACCAATTAGTCCGAATGTTCTTTTGTTCATCTTGATACCCGCAAAATAAGCCGTTTATTTTGGAAAACTAATATATATATATATATATATATATATATATTATCAAAATTTGGTATTAAAAATACCCAAAACCTAAATCCTAATAAAATCTCAACTTTATTGGAATAAAGTTATAGGTGGGTTTCTTATAAAATCTTCCAACTTGAATTCTTAATAATATCCCCTATATATTATTTAGGGAGTACATTAATAAACATTAAAAAGTGTTAATATTTACATCACATTGCCATTACTTCAAAGAACAAATTTTAATCTCTCATTACGGGTATTTATGCGATCATTTAATTATTTAATTAATAATTTTCGTTTTAATTAATTATTTTTTTTAATTTTTTTGGAAAGTAGTTAAAAATAGATTTTATGAAGTTTTTCTTGATTTAATTAACACACTAATTAAAATTAAATTAAAAGTTTATTTGATTTTCCAAAAATAAGAGATTTTATGTTGATTGTGATTTGTTTTGGAAATTATTAAGTAAGAATTTATGTAGATTGTCAAAATTTTTTTACTTCTTTATAGATTATAATTTTTGTTTTAATTAATTAATTTATTTTATATTTTTTGAAAATTAGTTAAAAATAGATTTTGTTGATTTAATTAAACACACTAATTAAATTAAATTAAATTAAATGTATATTTAAGTTTTCAAAAATAGGAGATTTGATGTAGATTGTAATTTTTGTTGTGGAATGTTAACGTTAGTTCATCTTTGTAATATCGAATCTATTAATAGATTTTTAATAAATTTAAAAATATTAGAACTTAGTTTAACATGGTGTACAATTTAACATAACAATGTAACATTGTAATTTAATTTTCAAATGTATTTAAATTGAAAAATTTGGTAATTAAAACAGAACAAGATATAATTAAAATTCAAATAAAAAATATCCGAAATTTTTTTGTTGGAAACAATATATCGCAATATCCAATATCTCTAATAGACATACTATCTTTCAACAGAAAAATATATTCTATGAAATCAATCTTAGAATATCCTAGGTTAATATTTTCTAAAAAATCTTAATTAATATGTTAGAATGTCGCAATCTACCAAAATTTTATTTTTTTTTTCGGTTAAATCAAATAAAATATCCTGATTTTATATATAATTTTTCCAACAAAATATTTTCAATATCGTCCAGTATGAAATATTGGTTTTATATTTCTGATTACAAAACGTTTACGTGGATATTCCAAAGATTTGATATTATAAAAATTGATATTATAATATTCTAATATCCTAATTTTATAAATTTCGGATATTTTTCTATAACTGCAGTTTGTCCGTACTAGGGATATATTCTAGTGTATATTTTATACCCACAAACATAGCAAGAACAAACGAATTATTTAGAAGACGATGATTATGAATAAATGAATGCTACACAATTCAAATGAGCACAATAAAATGTTACAAATGAGTTGAATCACTAACACAGTTGAGAAGATAAAACCCCATTTGTAATCATTACATTACAATACAAACTATATACAGTATCATTATAATTAATCAAACAATTTTTGAAAAGTTGGCAAAAAAAAAACAGAGTTTCGATTGAAGAAATCTCTCCAAAAAATAAAAAAAACACACAAAAAATGAAGTGGTGGTTTACTTGTTAGACCACTGGAATTCGATCTCAAGATTTCTGGGGCCACTTTTACTTTCAGGTAACAAACTGTATTCACCTGCAACTGCTCCCAGCATCACCACCCTATCGATTTGGATCGTTACTTTCCCAAAGGAACTCTGCACAAAAACAAGAGACGAAAAGCCACAGTTTACAGTTACACCGGAAAAATTTGAAACTGTTATATATGAATTAAGTTTGATGATATACCTTTCCCATTTTGCTCTTGTTCTTGCATGATATGTGGAGTTTTTGACCTTTGGGAGGGCTTTCAAATGACCATGAGAAGCTCTCGTCCCACTCTGGGTTAGGACCTGTCGATATCACCTGAAAAAACCGAAAGATACAGTTTATTTTCTCGCGGAATTACTAGTCACAGTGAATTGAAAAAGGGGTGATGAGTCATTTGCTACCTTGGTTTGTCTAGGAGGATTGTTACCGAGTGTGATCTTGCAGAACACGCTCGGGTTACCAACAGATTGCTTCATGTTGTTACCGCGCTTGATAGTGACCACCAGCGTACCTGGCAAACACTGCAAGAGGAATTCAGCTTTCTCCTGGAACCGCGGTGGACCTGATTGGATTAGGTACTGAAGTAAGGGGATGGCGTCTGCAGCAGCAACTGATTGAGCCCTGGAAACTTCGGCCGGACAGGCTGACCAAGCTTGTCTGAGAAGAAACAACGCATCCAACGCAGCTTCTTGAGTTGCCTCTGATCCTGTCTTGAGGGATGTAACTAGATGTGGTATACTTAGTGTTGCAGGCTCAGTGGCTCTTAGGCGCGGGAAGTTGTTAAACAAAGAGTTTAAAGCTTTTAGGTACTCGTCATTCACGGTTCCAGTGGCCCATAAGTCCTTCTCAATAGCAGCTGCAAATTAAATGGAAGCAACATCTGAGATATAAGATAAGTAATAAGAATGAGCAGATCAAACTGATAAAGAAGGTACCGGGATTTTTCTCACCAGTTATTGCTCTGACGGTCTCGCTAGATGCGTACTCTTGAACGGTGTGATTAGAGAAGAGTAGTTTTACGAACATTGCAGCCTGAACAGATGTTTCAGGATCACTGGAACTGATCAGATCCAAGACGACCTGCACACCACCTGCCTCGGCAACTGCTCTTTTGTTAGACCGGCTATACATGACAAGGTTTTGCAGGGCACATATAGCAACTACTTTCATTTCTTCGGTGGGTTGTTCTTCGAGGACATTGACTAAAGCACGGCATGCAGAAGCTGCGTCAGTGCTTCTAGCGAGTGCTTCGTTCTGGAAAAGATCACCGAGGGCCAAAGTTGCCAGTAAACGCGCTTGCTGAGCTTGGGTCTGTGGATCCAAGAGGTACTGGGACAAGGGTAAGATTGCATTCTTGGTGGCTTTTGAATCTCTAATCTTCACGTTGTTGAGAAGTACCTCGAGCAGTCTCGCTGCTGTGTCCTCACACTGATGAGACCTTAAAAGATCAAGAAGAGCTTCTATGGCACCACTTTCAGCCATGGACTCTGCGCTGGTTCCATCATCGCTTTCCAACACTAGAAGAGCGTTAAGTGCACCAACCACGGTGTTTTCAGAAGCAGAACGAAGCAGTCTTACAAGAACAGCGACAGGAACTTCCAGGTAAAATTCGGAGCTAAATTGCAAGATAATAACCAAAATTGATGCTGCAGACTCCCATAACACATTGGAAAGTGATGGATCAGCTTGCAGTATCACCTTTGACAGCTCACTCACACCACCTTCTTTAGCTATTTCATTTGGCCATGTTAGAGCAATGCTAACGAGAGCTTTCACAGCTCTCTGCTGTAATAGGTGTATGCCGGATCCCAGAACATGTATTAAAGGACCGATCGCAAGTTGTGTTAATGGATCCTTCTGCAGATGCTCCTCATAGAGAAGATGAGACAGAAGCTCAGCTGCCAACTGCTGTACTGCTGGGGATGGAGATTCCAGCAGCGGAATTAGCGGCTCAATCACTTGGTGAGGTGTAAGTGTATAATCAGCTCGGCATTGTGGATGTTCTAAGATATTGACCAGAACTTGCAGAGCACTGTGCTGTCCATCAGCTCCAAACTCCAACCTCGTCAGCAAATTGAAAAGTGGCTCCACCACTTTCGCAGCAGATTGTCCCTTGGCAATAGTAGCATTATTTGTGAGGATGCGAAGCAGTTCTGAAAACGCAGCACAAAGAAAATCTGGAGCTTCGTGGAGAATATCAAGTATGCAGTCGATAACTCCAGCTTTCACCATTTCCAGTTTACAAGCAGGCCTGTCCTTACCTAACTTTACTAGAGCCCTGGATATCGCCTCATGAAGCACATAGGTTTTACCATAAAGAAGGCCAACAAGAGGAACCACAGCACCATGAGCTGCAACTAGTTCAGCCAGTTGTTCATCATCGACAAGCTTGTCCAGTGCACGTACAACTGAATGCTGAGCAGGGCTGAACTCAGTCACAAGAAGAGAGACAAGTGGCTCAACACAACGCGCTGCAGCAACTGTAGACCTAATCCTCGTATTTGCAAACAGAACATAGCACAGCTCTGCAGCATCCCCCTTCAGTTCCATCGTATAATTTGAAGAAAGGATCCTGCAGAGAACATCCACCGCATTCATCTCCACATCTGCAACTGCCAGAGCTCGTGATGGATTATCACTCAACAACCTAACAAGTGCAGCAATAGCAGCATGCTGCTCCTTCTCTGAACCAGTGTTGAGAATCTCTACCAATGGCTGAACAGCTTGTCTAGAAGACTCTGCATTTCTTATATGATCAGCGGTAAAGAGACTATCCAATGCCTTGGCAGCACTGTACCTTGCTCCTCTTCCACCTAGACGCAAAACTGCTACAAGTTGGCTGACGGCGCCAAATGCTGACTCATGCCTTCGAATTTCAGCACTGCTAAATAAGATGCCTAAAAGAACTGTTGCAGCTTCCTCTTGCTCGTCCTGAGGTCCAAGGGAAAGATATTTCGAGAGGCCCTCAAGAGCACCTGACTCTACCATGACAATCATATTTTGTGGACAGTCTCCGGCAAGCTGAGTTAGAAGATTAAGTGCAAGAAGAGGAGCACCGGGGCGGTCTGGAATTGGTTTAAGAAGTTCAACTAGTAAGGGAATCGCTTTTCGAGAAGTAGCCCCAACTCTAATATCTTCAACTCGGAAAAGCCTTTCAAGGGCAACCTGGTCTGGGTACCGCACTAAATCAAACTCCTGCGACAGCTGCAGAAGTTCTTTTATGTCATCATCAGAACAACCAAGCAATGATATAAACCCAGCCGCAGCACCGGAGTTTGCAACAGATAGAAGAGTTCCCCGACTACCGTTACAGACAAGACTAGCTAGAGCTTGTGCTGCAAAATATCTGTCTGAGTATTCCTCTGACTTCACAAGATTTGAGAGCACTGGAACAGCCTTCATTGTTGCAGGTGCGCGAGTGATTTCTCTGTCCTGGAAAAGTATGGCTAGCAATAATGCACAAACCCAAATGTTGGCGTCTTCTCCATTATCAGCCTGAAAGTAAAAAAGTATTAGCAGCTAAAGCAATATAAATGACAACCTAGCGTCCCAAAACGAGTTAGAATGTTTAATGCTATCACAGTGGGTTTTTTTTATCAATGCTTCTGATAAGCTGTGATCTCAAAGATTGTAACTATAAGAGAGTTAAATACCTGGAGAAAACGGTTCCCTATCCTGTCAGTAATCAACTCGATGCCTTCTGACTCCAATATTACTGCTCTGCTCTTTTCATCATGACAAGAAAGAACCGAGAGCAACCAGATGGCTAAATTGTCACCAGAAATAACTGTTGCCCCTGTGGAACCCTCCCTATTTTCTGTTGCCTCTTCTTCATCATCTTCTTCCTTTTCTTTGGGTTGAATGCATATGCAGATTTTATCTTTTTCATCCTCTTCCTTATCTTGCACAGAAATCTGAGATGAATCTAGAATCCGCACTAGTGCTTGAACGAATTTGGCACACAATTGTGTCTCATTCAGATTTTCTATCATCTTCTGGTCGTTAACTTTGGCAGCACAGATAATAATAGCAGCTCCACCAATTTTTATTTTCGGGTCCCTGGTATTTATCACCCTTTTAGCTATAGATGACACGCAATCTCTGGCATTGTTGACCATATTTCCCAAAACGAAAGGCTGATCTCGGCAAAGTCTTGACAATACTTCAATAGCTTTGTCCTGTAGTGAAGGATTAGCAACACTGACTATAGATGAGACTATTGGGGCCATACTGTTAGGAGATTCCGCCAAAACAACCCAGGCTGGTTTTACATTTCCATTAGCTCCTGACCTTGAGAATATAGCAAGCGCATCTAGGGCTTCTGATATTGCGTCAGATCTTCCGTCGGCAGATTCTAGAAGAGACACTAAGGCAAGAACGGTTCCAGCACGGTTCACAGAATCTGTCAACGCAGAATCAATTCGGCGACGACTAAGCAGGCGGGCAATTGCCGCAGCAGCAAGTGTCTTCCCAGACACTGTACCTTCACGTAAGATTCTAGTGGCCGACAAAATAATATCTTCGACAATGACCTTCTCTGACACTTCACTGTCCAATATAAGATTAGCCAAAGCGCACATTCCTTGCTCAGCAACTTCTAGAATGGAAGAGTTGGCAAGAGAAACCAGAGTAGGCAATGCTTCTCTGCCAGAAATGGCCACATCGCGATTCTCCTTAATTGAAAGTAAAATTGCAGCCAGACAGCGGCAAGACTCAACAAGGATCTTCTCTGAATCCACATTCAACAGTTTTATGGCCGACAAGAGAGTTTTGAGGGCTAGAGCACTCTCACGCAAATCCTTTCTGCTCTGGAAGATAGCTGCAAGAGCTGAGGCTGAATTTGCTTGAGTTTCTTCTTTTGCAGAGCTCATCAACTTGATCATGGTCTCAATTGCATCATTCGAAGCACTGCCTTCACGTAACATGTCATTGAATGGGACCACAGAAAGCATACTCTTCAATGCATCCAAAACATAAATTTTAGACTCAGGTAGATCACTGGTCAGCAAAGCAGTAAGCTGACTGATTGTTGCAGTATCTGATTTATGAATCAAATGATTCAATGTCTTGGCAGCAATTTCTTTACCGTTTGGACTACCATTCTTTAGTAGCCATAAAAGAGCAGGGACAGCATCAGCACTTTCAACACAAGCACGTATATCTTCGCTATGATTGCACAGATTCCTAAGGATGGTTGCAGAGTCTTCCCTAGCTTTGGCCGACCCAGTCTCTAGAATTTGAACAAGTGGAGGTATACCTCCAGCAGCAGTGATGGCCCACTTGCTTTCATCATTTTCGTTAGACAAAAGGCAAAGAAGTGCAACAGCACATTCTTGCTGCTGTTCGGATGAAAGACCCAGAAGAGATATTAGCAATTGGATCCCTTCACGACCCTGTAGTGCATGCCACAGGCTACCTTCATGGTTACAGAGCATCAGAAGAGCCTTTACAAGCTCATCTTGAACCTCAGTCACCGCCATTGTTATTAGACCAACAAGCAAACGTTTTGCATCCGAGTTGGAAAGTTTGACAGAGAGTATGGAATTCCCATACAAACTTGCAAGTGCTTCAATTGTACGTTCTTGCACCAGGAATGGTAGACGAGGCTTGAACTGCTTCAGCAGAGTCTGCTCAACGACCAATGGATCTGATGCTCTTGTAGTATCTGCCTTGCCATCATATATCATCAATGCTGAAGCTAAAGCCCCAAGGGTGTCGGCAGTCTGAGCAGGCGAAGAGCACGATTCAAGGCTCTGACCAAGGCTTGATATGACATATGACAAACCACCGGAAATATTAGCAAGGGCACACATTGCATTTTCTTGTAATGCTTGCGCATATTCACCTTGCATGAATTCTTTCGATGGAGCTATTGTTGCATTTATTAAAACAGGAATACCATTAGAATTAGCGATTTCTCGCTTTGCTTCCTTAGATTGAGCAGAAAGCGACTTGAGAGCAGCAGCAGCCTCTGCCCTCACTGGGGCTTCATTACCTGATCCTAATAACTTGAGAAGCTGTTTTGTAATGTCTGCAGTCAATACACTGGAACAAACAGAGGCGTCCTCCATCATCATACACGCAAGAAGGAAGCAGACATTAGATAGTGTACTTGACTGCCCGCTTGCAAGCAGCTTCACAAGTACATCCACTCCCCCAGCTCGAATTGTCTCAGACCAAAATCCCTCTGTGGTGCTAGAAAGGTTCTTAAGTGCACCAGTTAACAAACCATCAACCTCTCCTTTCTTATTTCCACTGCGCAATTGGTCCCACAGAACCGGTACAACTCCCTCAGTGGAAAATATTTTTGATCCAACATGATCTTTCACCCCACCTTCAGAAACAGCATAGATTGTCTTTGCTGCAGCGATCTGCCCTTCAACTGAACTGGACTTGAGAAGACCAAGCATTGGGGGAATGCATCCCCCAAGTAACACCTTAACTCTAAGTTCGTTCTCCTTGCAGAGTGAACCCAAGACAGTTGCAGCTTGTATCTTCACTCCAAGTGATCCTGATCGGAGAAGAGAGACAAGTACTGGCACAGCTTGGGAGTGTGATCCGACCGCGCTGAATGCATTTTCACGCATTTCTATAAGGTCCAGTAACTGCTTCAGGCAGTATTCTCTTTCTTGTGCAGATGATGAACCTTGGCGCAGCTGCTCAATGCATTGGGCAACACTTGCTAATGTCCCATCTGGATCTTCCATGCTGGTTGTCCGGTCTCTGCAGGTGATGGGGAAATGTTAGATACTAAGTTGCTAATAGGCGTGCCTTTCTGCATAAGTGTCTCATTTAAAAGGATAACATAGGAAACCAATCCAGATATTATTAATTTTCAAAGGCATTGTTGAACCAAGATTCTGGTGCAACAAATACTGATAAGGCCTCAATTTTATCACATTGGCTACCATGAAGTACCAAATACATATATGTGTTACCTCAAACTCATCTTTGTGCTTGAATGGGGAGTTGGGGGCTCTGAATCTTGCATCTTCATATCCCCATTTCTCTCCTGCAAACAAGACCAGGCAACAGAAAATAATTTAAAAGAGCAATATATTGCAAGACGTTTGCTCTTATGCAATGGAAAGTGTCCTGCAAAAGACTATCATCTTAATCATGACGCTCTATCAAATATAACTGACTTACAAAGCCATTTATTTATTTCACAGTTGAATTATCGTCCATTGGGTAAGGGTTCGGTTGTAAAGAAGGAAACAAGAAGGAAGGAGTAAAGAGATAAGACGCAGACACGTGAAATAATAAAACAGAAGATACTATGTGAAGGAAAAGGCACCACTGAATTAATTAACAATGGGCTCAGCCGCTCAGCTCAAGTACATTTCTAAATCTGATTATAACCCAAGGAATAAAATATTAGCTTAATCATCCTGCTAATACATTAGAAAAGGAAATGGCACTCTAGGAACCCAGATCCGATATTGCAGCTCAGCAAAATTGCACTGTAATATTTAGCTCACAAAAAAGAAAAAAAAAGAACAAGCTTCTCGATAAATTCAACAAATTACCGTCTCGTTTGGGGCAAAGCCATTTCCATTACTGGAAGGAAATCTCCATCCAAGTGCACTTGTCATATTTATATTTTCACTTCACTTCAAGATTCTCAAATCCAAGTAGACCCAGTGGCCTTACCCAGATCTACCCAAACCAGATCGTCAGAACATCAACGGCCCTGCAAACAGAGATCAGACGAAAATAGAGCATAAAGATCCTTACAATCTAAAATCTGAATCACCAGATAAAGAAAGAACGATACACTGAAGTACGAAAAAAAGCAAAATGCAACTATAATTGATGACTATAGTATCCAAAGATTACTCTACCTAACTGAATTATACTTAGTATAAGCAACTGACAAAAATCTCGATCCGAATCGATTCGAACTAAGCTAAATCAGGAAACTTTTTTAATCAATAGGAACTAAAAGAAAGCAGGATTCAGATCTAATTCAGAATCGGAGATTAAAGTCTGGGATCTCTCTAATTGAAATTAAACACAAGAGATCCGATACCAAAAAGCATGCAGATACAGATAGATCCAATAGATTGAGAAAATTGAACTGACCTAAATGGCAAAATGCGAGAAGAAGCAGAATCAGTTCTTCTGCATTTGTCTGTTTCGTAGAAGAGAAGCGAAGAAGACGAGAGAAGAGAGAGAGGTTTCTTCTTCTTCTGTAATTTTTGACTCAACAAAGTATAAAGCGGAGGAGAGAGAGAGAGAGCTGTGTGTGGGCTGATGAGAGTGTGTGATTAGATTGGAGCTGGCTTTGTCCACCGACACAGAGCCGATTAGCTCACCGGCTTGAGTCGACTCAGCTCGCCTCGTCTTCAGCCAATGTACTTAATTGATTTATTAAATACTTTCTTTAATCAAAATTAACGAATGAAATTGCTTAATTAATTATAAACCTTTTTTTGTTCACGTCAAAAGTTATATTTAAAACATTTTTCCTTTAATAATTTTAGAAATCACAATTGTTTTTCAAATAATATATCGGATAAATCAATTAAAAAATGAAAAAAGTAAGTAAGATTCGCAGTAGTTGTTATTGGTCCTATATGTTGATTTGTTACCAAACTCGATTTAATTAGTCCATTACAATGGTGATAACTGTTAGTAAAGGTATCTACTACCAAATCGAATTAGGAAATTCTTAAAAACATTATCAACATTTTAATTATTTTCCCTTGGATAAAATTATAACTAATCTTTATTTATGGCTTCCTTTGCATCTACATTATTTCCTTGACATGGTATTTCATCTTGTCCAAAAAATGACAGCAATTTGTTTTGTCCGAAAGTGAGACAAGTCGGGGGAACAAAATAAGAAGATGGTAAAACAAATAACGTGGAAGCGCAAAAGGCACATGGCCTCATGGGAATCAAAGATTCTAAGTTTTAAGTTTTTTTCCCTCGACGCATGTTTTGTTCTATCGACAACTATGCCCATAATTAAAAGCATATGATATGCACAATTATGATAACCACCATATGATGCACATGTGCTCTTTCTTCTTAGCCAATTATGATCACAAGACCATAAAACAAGACTGGGAAAAAATCATATTCTTTAATCCTTCTAATCACAATTTGATGCATCTACTTTCTTGAACCGTATAAAAATTAAAAAAACACACTTATAGATTTTAGAGGCAAGCTCGAACTATTTTTGAAGAATACTTAGCTATTTCTGACAATGTTACATTCCATCAGTTAGTTCCAAAAAAATAAAAACCATTCTATCAGTTGTGGGATTTCTAATAATCTTTCTCAAAACTTGGCTATTAACACTTACAATATTGTGCTCCTTGTTTTCCTCATCGTCTCCTTTGCTAATTTTGCTACTTCTTCACCCCTTAGAAATCCATTAAAGTAAATAAAACCAAGAATTTCTAAGTGAGTCGAGATCTTTCCTTCCTAAACAGAAGTGCGCGAACCCAAAACTCATCAGAGTTTCTAAGAAAAGTTTCTTTCAAAAGAGCCCATTTCAAAATAAATAAATAAAGGATTTTTATGAGGACCTACACTTGAAATTTTTAGTGTAAGTTTAGTATATGGCCAAAAGAAGTTCTATTGGGTCGTATCTCTTACCAAAGAATATAGCCTCTGCTTCCATTAAAAAAAAAAAAAAAAAAAAAAAAATCTCAACCTTCAGATGACATCTTGAGAAATTTGAGCCTAAACTCTGGTATGACTTGTTGTGCACCAGCCAACAGATTCTCAACAAAAAAAAAAAAAAAGTGCCAAAACGTGAAAAAGGTAAAGCTTTTACAATTTTGACAAATGTCGATGTGGCTAATTCTATATTCGCTGGAACTTGTTCGCAATCTCACCAAAACTCACAAACTCAAGCTTGTTTTTCCACAGATCATATAAGCTCTCACTCATACGCAGAGCCGTCACAAACTTTATGTAGATCATGTTCAAAAGTTTTATTAAAGATATATTTACTATGGTAAAAAAAAGATATATATATATATATATTATAGACCCTAAATTATATGCATTTTTTGTTTTGTTTATTTATTTAATTATTCTTTTTATTGATTCGGGATCATGTTTGACCGTTCTATTTGCACATGCTAAAAGAAGATATTGCACATACGCATTACATATAGGTCTAATACAACCATATAAAACCGAATATACCCAAACGTGATGCCCAAATTCAAAAGAGATTACTTTCTTTTTTATATATACATCTGCATCTTTACTTTTAGCCGCAAATGCTCCGTACGACAGGGAATAAGACACTGAATTGTTGACAGTGTTATTGAATTAGAAAACAAAACGCTAACCTGGTTCCACTGAACTCAAAACCGAATCCCAATTTGACTGTCTTAAACCGACCCAGATCTTAAAAACGATAACATGTTATATACTGAATTGACCACTCGTGTTTTATGCTACCTCACAAATTTGGTAAAAAAGTTTGCCAAAACCAAAAACCAAGAAATTCAGAAACGATTGTCATTACAGAAATATCTTACATGTTGATTGAAATCTACGAAAATATACAAATTTTTAATACAAATTTGACATTAAACAAAGTAACACAAATTACGTAACTTAAAAGACTAGACACAAGTTGACCCAAAAAAAAAGGACTAGACACAAAAGAGGACCACTTATATCACATCGCATCAAATCACACACAGAGACACAAAAAGTCAACTAAAAATAGAAGAAATATCTCACACTTCATTCACTCTTGTCTATCTACCACTTCATAAGTCGACGACGGAGAAGACTTAACCGGAAATATTCTGTTACCGGCGGAAGAAACGCCACCGCCTTCTCCACCGTCTATGCCGCCATCTCTCCTCTTCTCCAACTTCTTTTTCATCATCTTCTCCTTCTGTTTCTTCTGCATGACTTGTAGATGTGCGTAGTTTGCTCCAATCGAAGACATTTTTTTTTGTTTATATATAAATTATGTTAATTAAATTGATTATTATTATGACCAAAGAGAGTGTGTGGTTAAAAGGATAATGAAGTGAAGGATGAGTTTGGTAATGATGAAGAGAAGTGTCTTAATTTATAGAGAAACGACTCATGCTTTATGACCGTTGGTTATGATTCCATTCTCATCATTATGCTTCTCCATGCTCATTCTCTTTATCCCTTTCTTTATTTTCCTTTCTTTAATCGATTAGTTCTCTGACTTTGACCCATATCGCCCAATACAAAAACAGTTGAAAGAAATTTATGGCAATTATATTTTTGATAGATAAATAATTTCATTTTTTAAATTATTAATATGATTAGTATACTTAAATTTCTAAAAAAATATTTATTAAAATTATATTTTAGAGCCTAATAATTCGAAGACCAAAAAAAAAGACCCGATAAACTTTTAATTCTCTATTGCATCAGATGCAAACATCAATTTCATAAGAAACAAAAAAAAAAAAAGTGAAGAGAAAACCTTCGCCGTGATGAACAAAGGTTTTTCGTCACTTTTGTTTTATACAAATTGCAATCAATTGGAAAAAACATATCATTTATAAAAATAAAAAAGCATACTCATTAAAGTTATTTCTTTCGTTTCTTCGTGGGTAAGTGTAAATGTGTAACATTTGGTGCTTACATGATAATCAACGACATATAACAACCTCGTTCTACGTGTTAAAAGACATTATTAGCCTGACTCATAACTTTATCAACATTTTGTTTTACATTTTTCTGTTATATCTATATGGTGTTAACAAAAATGGCTTTTTGAATTATAATTTTTATACGTTAGGAGACAAAAAAAAAATGTTTGTGCCTTTAAACCTCATCTAACTAAAAAAAGGGAACATTAATCAAAATTATTAAGCTACAAGTTGGTTTACTTTTTCTTTTTTTCTAAAAACCAAGAATATATGTTTAGTCGTTCATGATAATGTAATTATTCCTGAGTGAGACAAACAATGCATTGAATTTAAAAATCAAATTAATTAGCATAGCTAATTAAAAAAATATTGTTCAAATATAATGAAACAAGTGGGTGACAGTAAAAATACACCAAAATAATATTGAATTAGAGAGGAAGTGTTATCTAAATATGGTGGCCTTCGCCTTTAAGGTTGGCTCTCAAGGCTTTATGCAACCGTTTTTTAATAATATAAATAGTTATAAAATTGTGCTCCGATTTTAGCGGAAAAACGATCGATTCTCCCATCAATTATGTTGCTTTGGCGTATTAATACATGAACTTATGTGTTGTGTCTTAAATTACATGAACTTACCTAAAATTTGAATTTACTACACGAACTATTCAAAAATGGCTAAAACCCACAAATCGATTAACGGTGTTAATATTCTGTTAATATATGCCACATAGATGCCACGTGACGTCCACACAGATGCCACAAAGTCTATGATGCCACGTGGCATCCACATGGAGATTTTTTTTTAAAATTTTTTAAAACTGAGATAAAATATTACTAATCCTACTCGAGCCGATGAATCCACAAACAACAGATTTGAGGTTACTTCACAATGATTAAGTTAACAACACAAACTTTCTCATCGCTAAAAACAATTAACAAATTTCAGTATAAGAAAAAAAAATACTAGAAGAAAGGGTGAGAGATTTGTGTTCTAAGATTTGGAATTTTTGCAGAGACCACGACCACTTTTACTGAAGAAATAGTGTTTTACATAAGAAATAGTATTCTACATAAGAAATAGTATTCTACGGAGAGAGCCGTGTCTACTGTTATAAAAAAAAAACATTCGTCTAAGGCCATCGAAATATTTTTAAAAAATAGGCCACATTATTTTAATATGCATTATTGTGTATTTGATAAAATTTATATATTTTTAATTGTTATTATTTATTTGTTAAAGAAATTATGTAAATTTAACATTTTTATTTTAGTATATAGTAAAATAAGGCCACATTTAGTAATAAAAATAATTAGGATAAAGAAAAAACAACATAATAGTAATATTTTTTATATGAAAAAGCCACATATTTTTTTCGCTTTAGGCCTCCGTAAACTTAGGCACGACACTGTCTACAGAAAGAATAACTTTCACAGAGTTGAATCCATTTTATCCCACTGGAAATGGTCGTGGCCTCCGCAGAAATTCCAAATCTTGGAACACAGATTTCTCACCCTCTCTTCTAGTATTTTTTTCTTATACTGAAATTTGTTAATTGTTTTTAACGATGAAAAAGTTTGTGTTAACCTTAATCATTGTGAAGTAGCCTCAAATCTGTTGTTTGTGAATTCACCGTTTCGAGTAAGATTAGTAATATTTTATCTCAGATTTTTTTTTTTTAAAAAAGTCTTCACGTGGCATCATAGACTATGTGGCATCTGTGTGGACGCCACGTGACATCCATGTGGCATATATTAACGGAATATTAACACCGTTAATCGATTTGTGGATTTTAGCCGTTTTTGAATAGTTCGTGTAGTAAATTCAAATTTTAGGTAAG
Organism: Boechera divaricarpa; assembly: GCA_026770425.1. NCBI lineage: Eukaryota > Viridiplantae > Streptophyta > Magnoliopsida > Brassicales > Brassicaceae > Boechera > Boechera divaricarpa. The sequence goes on along the minus strand of CM049186.1, from coordinate 1,353,909 downwards.
TTCATGTAGTTTAAGGCACAACACATAAGTTCATGTATGAATACGCCAAATCAACATAGTGATATATCTCGATTTTTACGGTTTTTAACCATTCTTTTTAGTGTCTTTTTGAGTCTTTTATACTTATTTAGAGTCTTTAGTCCTTTATAAAGTCTTTACAGGTTTTAGGTTGATTTGGAAGAGAATTTGGAATTTTGGAGCGAAAATGCAGTTTTTGAGATGCAGAACAGTGCAGAAAGGTCAGAAGTTTTCCGTTCGTTGAGCACCTTCCCGATGTCGGTTTTAAATGATTTTTGGACACAAGATAGCTCTTTGAGTTAGCTTTCATTTGGAACCGGTTTCATGTCATTATCAGCAGTGGTTAAAACGTTATGCCCGTTTTACTAAAACCAAGTCAATCTGGCCAGCAGCTGAAGCAGATGCAGATCCACTTTTGCGTGACATTTTAAGATCGACCACGGCACTTAGGATCGATCGATCCAACCCTGATCGATCCATCCAACCTGATCGATCCATCCAACCTGATCAATCCATCCAACCCTGATCGACCGATCCAGTCCAAAAACGAGAAAATACAAGAGGAAAATTTCCAGATTTGCCCCAGTTGTCCTTATCTCTTTAGGTTTCGACCAAAACATGTTTAGAACTATAAATAAGGGTTTCTAAGCCATTGTTTAGGCTATGCTTTCATCTCTATTCCAACTTTTCATACCTCATCTCTCAGAGAAGATTTCTTATACTCTTTTCTTATTTCAATTCAATTGTTATGGAGTTTTATTCATTCATTGCTTGTTCATCTCTTGTCATGTCTGAGTAGTCTCCTAGTTAGGTTTTAGGGTTTCAAAGGATTTCATGAATCACTGAATTAGACATAGATAGGGATTTATCATTGTTAATCTTCACCTATTATTGTGCCCATTGCTTAGACTGAATCGATCACTTAGTCTCTGATTTAGGGTTTAACCTATTCTCCAAAAGCTTATAGGTTGCTTGATAGAACATAGGTGAGCAAATTGTCCTTAACCAACGAAAGCTGATGTTAAGACAATTCGTGAACATATTGAACCTGCCTGTTGAATGCTTGTCTGTAATTTTGAGTTCAAACGACAGTTTAGAATCTTAGGTTGCTAGACAAAGTAATTGGTGCCACGACAGTGGATTGATTATACAATTCTGTTTGAGTTCGAGATTGGTGTTTAATTCATTCCCTGAATAATTGTCTGATTCTTGATTTGTGATTTCTTGCGAATTTCCCTGAAGCCTAACGCTTTTATCTTTTATTTCTCTTTTCGATTACAACCCTTATTTTATTTTGTCTTAGCTTCTCAATCACTCTCTACAATCTGTAGTGTAACAATTTGATCCTCGTGGATTCGATCCCTAAGTACTGCAACGTACTAGGGTTATTTGCATAGACCCGAGAGAAAACTCCAACTATCACATAGTTGGTGAGGGAATCGGCTGTTTTTCCTGATTTTAGCTAGTATGCTAATTAAAGTTGTCATCATTTTAGTTTTAAAATTACCGACCATTGAGTGTCGAGTCCGACCAACGCGATATGTATATGTGATTTGTATGTAACAAACTTTATCGTATATTTATGATTTGGAATCATATTACTAGTTGTTTATGTATATCGAACTAACCTCTAATCTACTTGTGCTTTTCTCGTTTGGAATCACATTTCTAATTTATATATATAACTCTATAGTCCATAGTAAGAAGCATGATCAGAGAAAAGAGGAGTTTCGAAATTGGCGCATGAACAAACCATTGGTTTTTTGATTGGGAGGACTTGGAATATACCAAGACTGAGATTGGGTTCACATATCAATGTTAATCGCTATAATGATATGTTTAATCAGTAGTTTATTCTACAACTTTTATAGCGATCTCCAAAATCAATAATTTGTGATAGATGAAGATGCATATTCTAGAAACAGCGCAAGATAATGGAAATAGGAACTGCATTAGAGAGCGCATCAAGAGTCGAGGAGGTGATAAAGATGCAGAAAGCTGACTTGGTACAAGGAGCTGCGATGTGGCATGTCAAACGTCTAGAAAGCCACAAGAACGTGGGAAGCTAACTTGTCATGAAGATCTGATGACGTGGATGTTATGGTGATACAATATTAAATGTAACATGATTTAGAAGAAAGAATTTGGGAAAAAAGTTTATTCCTTGTGTGAGATTATATGAGGATTCTAAGTTAGGATTTCAGGTAGTATACGTATTCTATAAGGCCATAAGCCACTGTTAATACTTAGACAATCTGTGTGAGATTTGTAATTCGAAACTTTCGAACAGCAAGTTGAGAAGGTGAATGTTCGTAATCTTTTTTTGTGTTTCATGGTTGGGTGAACAGGATTGAAAATGATTACGTTTTAACTAGATTTTTCTCGAGTTTAACCCAAAAGGTAGTTTAGATGTAACTTTCCAATAAATACTGTCATCAGTTTGTAAAGATTGACTAATATAAATTATAGTATACACGTGTTCGATTTAGCGTTTTCCAAATTAAAGATCTTTGTTGTTGGGTTCTTTGTACTTACAATATATACGTCTAATGCCTTTTACGAGTACAAATATGGCTGGTACTGAATCCAACATAGGTAACTTGGGGTTTGGAAACACAAATTATAATCATTTTATATGTGATCAATTATTTTACAAATTTTTCATTAGTGTACTTGGTTCCAACCCTTTTTTTTTTAACTACCAATTTCATTAATGATTAAGAAGAAGATACATAAGCTTTCAAAACTTGTTTCGCTACGGAATCAGCTCGAAAGTTCTCAAGTCTAGGAATGAAAAAAAAACAACAAAAGAGGCCGAGGCCACAAGGGAATCAATGTCAAACAAGATTCCATAAAGTTTTTTTTGTCGTAAGCCGGAAGTAATAGCTTTGACCAGAAGTTGGGAGTCAGATCGGACTTCAAAAGAGCTTAGTCCGGCATCGAGTGCATGAGAAATAGCGGAGAGAACGGCTAAAGCTTATGCGATCAAAGCAGATCCAACACAATCAAAAGTTTTCGTACCCGTGATATGAATATTTGTTGTAGGGTCTGTCCAAAGCCATCCACCCACAGCCTTACGAGAAGCTAAATCCCACGCTGCATCAACCATAATGGTAGTAAAGACTTGACTACGTGAGTAGACGTTCCGAGTACGTGAAATGGGTGGTAGTGTAGGTTGTGCTTCTTGCCACTCCTTTGCCTCACAAATAGCTTTGGAAATGACTTCCGGTGGAGAGAAGTGACGATTTACAAACACAAGAAGATTCCGAGCCGATCACAAGGACCAAAGGAGCCAAGGGAAAAGAAACGACGTCGAGATTCCCGTTGGTGGGAGGCATGGAATGGTCATAGAAGCTTGAACTATGTTGTTTAGTGGCGTGTTCACTAAGGGAGCAATTTTACCCTTAAGAGGAGAAGAGTCCCAGCAAGACTTTGTAAAATCACATCCAAAGAATATATGAAAGGTGGATTCTAACTCACCACATCGCTTACGTTTTGGATCCATGTCAATGCCTCGATGTATGAGGTTGCAACCGGATGGTAAAGCTTCTTGGAGCAGCTTCCACACAAAAGATTTAATTTTTGGAGACGTGGGAATTGTCCAAATGATCTTGTTCCAGTCAAAAGAATTCGGAGTTGCCTCATGAAGGTTTTGATCACTAACGAATGCAAAGTAGCCAGATTTAGTCGAGTAGTCACCGGAGGGAGAGTGAGCCCACGCAAGAACATCTTTTGCGCCTTCTTTACTTGGCCGAAGAGAAAGAATATCTAAAGCATGGTGTGGAAGAATACTTTGTACCTTGTCGTGATCCCAATTCCCATTACTATCCAAAAGGCTAGCCACCGTTTCATTTTGGGACGAGGAAGTAGGGGGTCCAATGGGTTTACGAACTTCATTGACAGATAACCACGTGTTAGACCAAATTGAGGTGTTGGATCCGTCCCCAATTAGATGTGTGGGGTGTGGTTTTAGGAGATCTCTTCCAATGAGAATGCCTCTCCAACCGTGTGATATGTTGTTGGTCGCTTGTGTCGTAAGAAAATCATTGTCATGACAATATTTCCCGATGAGAATTTTCGCCAAAAGGGAATGCGGATTCTTGATAATACGCCAGCTAAGTTTAGCGAGGAGGGCATCGTTGAAATGCGCAATATCTCGGAAACCTAGTCCACCAACACCTTTGGGGAGAGCTAATTTTTTCCAAGCAACCCAACACATCTTCTTCTTCTTTGGTGTATCCCACCAAAAACGAGTAATTGCCGATTGTATTCTACTGCAAAGGCTTTCGAGTAGCTTAAAACAAGTCATAGAGTACGATGGGATAGAAGCTAGCACCACTTTGATCATTGTCATCTTACCCGCACTTGAGAGGAATCGAGATGACCATCCAATGGATTTTTGGTGTATACGATCTACTATAGAAGTGAAGAGATCTTTTTTTTTTCTCCCGAAGTGTTCCGGTAAGCCTAGATACTTACCCGAACCACCTTCTTTGGTGATTCCAAGTGTGGTTCTCACCAACTCTTTAGTGGTGGATGGAAGCTTGGCGGAGAAGGTAATTCCAGACTTAGAAGCGTTGATCGTTTGGCCCGAAGCTATCTCATAGCTTGTAAGAATTTCCTTAAGGCTTTTGCATTCTTCAATATTAGCCTTACAAAAGAAAAGAGTGTCATCCGCGAATAGGAGGTGATTTATTCTCGGTGATGATCGAGCTACTTGGACGCCGACGAGTGAGCCATTTTTGAGAGCGTTTTTGCAAAGACCGGAGAGAACTTCACTACAGAGAATGAAGATGTAAGGTGAGAGAGGGTCACCTTGACGAATACCGCGTTGAGGTCGGACATCTCCATGAGCTTCACACGGAAGTAATACATTCCATAATCCAATTAATCCAAAGATGGTGAAAGTCGAATCTCTCAAGAACACATCTAATGAAACCTCATTCAAGGCGATTATAGGCTTTGCTCATGTCCGTTTTAACCGCCATGAAACCAATTTTTTTTGCTTTTGATCTTTGGAGATAGTGAAGGATTTAATGCGTGATGAGAACATTGTCGGATATCGCTCGACCCGGAACAAAAGCCGATTGGGTTTCGGAGACCAAAGTGTTTAGGAGAGGTCGAAGTCTAGAAGTGAGGATCTTTGAAATTGCTTTATACACCACTTGGTTACAACCCTAAATTATAAAAATAGAGATGGAAAATGCTTACACTTATTTTAAACAATTTTTTTATATAAAAGTTATCAGTTAATGGGCCACATGCTTTATTCTTCTTGTGGCCAAATTCTAATCCTGAAGGTCGACCTTCGCTACAAATATTAAAATGGTATAACTTGTTTTCATATCACAAATTGATTTAATTTAGTTTCATGTATGACAGTAAAAACCCTTTGTTGATAAACTAAGATAGCATTTCAGTAACAAACTTATTGTCAAAGTATTGCAGATCCGATTAAATGATCCCATATATGTATACTATTTTAACATTCGCGAACATTGAAAACTATATAATATTCATATATATGTCCATATATATATATATATATATATATATAACTGATGTCTTTTGAACCACTAGGAGTGTGCTTGCTTTAGTTATATTATTATAGTATATATATAGCAACTATATATAAAAAGTGCATTGTCAATTCAATCAAAGAACAAACGACATAAACAAAAGGTTTTAAGCTATATACCACATTTGTTGTCAAAAAAGTTATGTTTCAAATTTCATAAATGTTCCTATGAAAATTAGACAAGAGGAATGATAGATAAGTCAAATAATGACTATTGGCCACTAATCTCCCGCCATATCATACAATATTATATATTTTGACTCTTTTTAGTTATATCATAAATATATCTTTATATTTAATTATTTTACTTTATTAACTATTGTTAGAAAATTTCACAAAAACAGATATGTATGCATCACGCATGCATGCATGTTTATTTGTCAAAAAAACCAAAAAAAAAAACTTATATGTATGCATGCATGCATGTTTATGTGTAATCTGTCTAAATTAGGTTACACATTCACAAATCTATGTATTTAAACACACATATATAACATATTTATATAATTTTGAAGTTGATAATCTATTTAAGTCTGTGTTAGTGCTAAATGGTGCTGTTATACATATTCTTTAGAGAAATATTATGATGGATTAACTTGAATTATATATTGGTGCTTGTGTGGTTTCAAATTTATGGTGGTTATAGTGTTTATATATGTTGTTTTGTTCTCTCTTTATGTCGAAGTGCTAAGAATTAAAAGTGACCACTCTGAATTTGTTAACTTGGTGCTATTCGTTTAGTTTTGTCAAATCAATGCTTATCCCAAGAAAATGATTAATTCATTGTTTCTGCGATTCAATTTGATATTTTAATATAATCTCCAAATCATGGTGGTTTAATTAATGGTTGAAGTATTCATCACATGTTGGAAGACTAGAGTTCGAATCCTCCTACACTATTTCAATCATAGTTGGTCATTGTGGTTGTTTTAAATAACAAAAATACATGTTTTTTTCACAAGTTTCGATTAGTCTAATTAAATTTCAGTCACAAATCTCCCACCTTAAAAAAGAACCAAAGGTTGGAAGCAACTGTAGTCGATGCTAAAAAGCAGCTCAAAGGTCGCAAGTTTTAAACTTTCATGTAGAAGGGTGCATGAAATTTAGCAAAACTTAATTCTACTGGCTATATAACAGAGTTTTATGATTTCCACTAATTGAGTTTCTTAAGAAAGCAATATTCTTGATTTTATGAGACTTCACTAATTTTTTTTATAATCATTGATCATGATTGTAGTTTGCGAACTTCATCTTCTAAAAGCAATCCGTGACACCTTCTTCTTCTCCCCTCTTGATTTCGAATTTAAATAAGGAGTTGAAAAATGAAAAGAGAAGAAAGGTGGAGCTTGAATAGGCTATTCTAGTTGATATGGAATGCAGCTTTAATTTTCTCCACTGGTCATCATTCATGTTTTGTCATGGTTTTTCACTGGCAAAAATTATAACTCACATTGCCTCTTCTTTGTTACATCTCTTTCTTTAACCAACTCTTTCCTAATTGTGATTCAAGGTAGTTGTTAGCCAACATTCAACGATATTACCTACTCCCTTTATTTCAGAATATATAAAGTTTTATAGAAAAACACGTATCTTAAGAATTTCTTTTTACAATTTTTTTTAATTAAAACATAATTTACTAAAAAATATTATTAGTCATTTCAAATTTTAGTCAAAATTATCTCTCTCTCCATCAATATACATTTAGTAATAGAAATATATATTTAAGAAATAATTAATAAAATTATATAGAAAGTTGAGAAAACTTTATATTTTGAAACAAAAAAAAATCACTAAAACTCCTTATATTCAGAAACAGAGAGAATATAATGTTGTGACTCAGTTTAAAAAAATTGAGCATTTTTTTTTACTTTTAAGTCCGACTTCTCTTTATATATATATATATATATATAGCTTATGTTTGTTTCTGCAATTTACAGATAATATCTTATTATATAAAGTTGAATGCTTTCAACGTGAGTGTGACACATGTTAAAAAGATAACTCATTAGATTTTGACATATGTTATTGCTAATTTAGATTGTGTCACGTGTCAATTGTAATTTAGAAATCTAAAGAAAATAAAAAATAGAAAGATAATTGTTTCATAATAAAAAAAATGTAAATAGCTGAAACGACAAATTTTTTCTTTTAATAGACAATTGTCAGTTTAAACAAAATAAAAATAACAGAAAAAATATAAAATTGATATTTTCAGTTTTAACTAAAATGTCAATATAGTAGAAAATACAACTTTCTAGTAATTTCTATATAAAAATGTAAAATTGATAGTTTCTAATTTAACAAAAATGTCAATAACACAAAATATAATTTTTCAATTATGTTAATTTTTCAATTTAATATTGTAGTAGTTTGGTTATAAATACAGTAATTTATTCTCTCAACAATTCATTTTCTTAATTATCTTTGTCCAAGACTTTTACCTAATATTACAGAGTTTAATATGGCCACAGACCTCTATGACAAAAGAAAAGAGTTCATCATGAGATTTTGATGTAAGTTTCAAGACTCTATAATTGAGATGTCTGGAACTTACATCAAAATCCCATGATGAACTCTTTTTTTTCTCTCTCACAGAGGTCTGTGATCATATCAAGCTTTGGAATGTTAGGTAAAGGTCTTAGACAATCTCGATGCTCATCACTACAATATATCACAACACTAAATTCAAATAGAATATATAAACCTCAGTCCTTCCTCAGAGAGAAAGAAAATATGATTCTACTGAGATCGTCTCTTGTACTGAATAAACGTAAACTATGTATGGATAGAAAAAAGAAATATAGTAGTTGGAAAAAGTGTTGTTCTAGACTTTACACAACCTCTTTTTAAACCAGTAGACTTTACAAAAGAAATAGCAAAGAAGAAGAAGGGAGCTAAAAACCACAAATTAAGATCAATATTCAATAAAAATTAGAGTGGGTTCATCGTCGTTGGTACCCGGTTTTGTAGTTCTCTCTCAATTCTCTTATACAGTCTATAGTGGTTGATAGGAATGAGGACATATCTCAAGCTGTTTCGTTTTGTCCAAATGTCTTAAATACTTGATTGTAAGTGGAACTTAATGAGAAGGCCAAGCATGTGGGACTTATAAAGTGTTGCTAAATTGGCATGAGTTGCAGTCCAATGTGAAGCAAATTTGGACCCAAGGAGAGGTTCCGCGTGTTCTCTCCACAACATTTTCGACAAAGGACAAGAAAAAGGGGTTGCTCCGAGTCTCCTGGTCACTAATAAAAGAAGTGAAATGGAGATTAGACTTAGTGTAAAAAAAAATTGTAATTAATGTTACAAAACCTTAATGTCCTCGGGGATTAAGGAGGAATTCAAACTTTAAATTTGGAGTAGACGTTGGTTGTTCTCGATGATCGGAGTAATGAGTTTTATTAGATTGATTTTTCTTGATGATCAAAGTTATCAAAGACATAAAGTAGAATAAATAATTTGGTCTTTTTGATGATTTAAGTGAGTAGTTTTTGATAAAATAATTATGTAAGAACACCAAATTCTCAGTCAAATGATAAAAGTTCAAGTTTAACTTTTATAATTATTACTAAGCTTAAACAGTGATTGCAAACACATTATGCAAGAGTAATTTGGTGTAGATGTTTATGGACATGGTAAAAAAAACATGTAAAGAAAACCCGTCCGTAGCACAGGATAACCCCTAATATATAGACGAGACTAACATTTCTATAAAATATCGGTACTCCTTCACAATATTTGAGTTTGAGTAGAACAATATATAGTCAATAGACAGCTCATCCCAAATAGTGAGGAAGAAATGCAAAATTTCAAAGGTTTGAAATCCTTGGTCATCGTGAAAACAATTGTAAACTAAGACACAATTTTTGCAGAAATAGTTCAACTTTCTATATTTAATTGTGGATCAATTGTTTGAGAAAATAGGTTAATAACAGTTAGCTTATCAATGTTTATTTGAAAAAACTAGAAAGAAACAGTTCTCTTCTCACCGCTAAAACTCTCAACATATTGGGGTCGTGTATATATGCTTTTGAGTTACGGCGGTTATATCCTTATGATTGTTTATTTATTTTTTTTATAGTAAATCTATTATTAATTTTAAAAGTTTGTTCCTTAAAGAGTAGCTTACGTACAAAGAGTTTGGATCCAATTGGATCCAATTAAAAGAGAGTAGCGAGGGGACAATTTGTCCCTAGTTGATCCTAAAGGCCACACAAAATGAAACAACCAAACACTTCTACTGTCTTAATCTCTAGATTATCATTGTATAAATAAAATCGCTAGAATATTGAAATACAAGAAGTGGAAAAAATGAAAGAAACAAACAAAAGTGGAAAGAAAGAATCATTAATAATTTTAAAAATTCTTTCAACCAAGCAATTAAACAAAGATTATTGATGATAAATGGTACATCATTTTTACCACATTTTTAAAAATGTGATCCTCCTATTAATTACCATTCACTTTATTCATCAAATTTTTACCTTTTTACAATATTAATTGATTTATACCACATATTATATATGGACATATAAAAATTATAATTAGAAAGAAGAAACATTTTTAATCTAGTTTTATAGCAATTATTTATTTTATAGAAACTCTATTCATTTGAAAGGTTTTATATTATTCGATCATTCGGTTATTATACTATTCCACTGTTCATCTGATATATCAATCAAGTTTCCTTTCCGAATAATAGATTGTATCGTAATGATCCCGTGCATGTATCATAGGTATTTATGTCTACTCAGTTTATAATTGAAAAATAAAATAAATAACAAATATGCCACAGCGGATCAATAGAAAAGGACACAGCAAAATTTGTATATGACCTCCAAATAACTTAAAACGGTAAATACTAGTGTAGGAAATAACTTGCCGGTTGAAGAAAAAAGCAAGAGGAACCATAACGGCGGTGGAAAAGAGGAAACGGTAAGCGATGAGAATAGGTAGGCTCACGCCATTGCTTATGGCCAACTTGAAGAAAATGTTGACTCCGGCTTGAGCCACCTGAACTACCAGCATCAGTATCACCGGTTTCAGCCCATCTGCCAGAACCATTTTCTCCAAAGTCCAGAGAAAAGAAGCTGATATATAAACATGCATGTTGGTGTAACTCTGCCAAGTGTATATGGCTCTATATATAAACATGCATGTTGTTTGTAAGGTGAGATTAGAGAACCAAGTGTCTACACACTACGAGCGTCCCAATACGGCTGCGCTTTTGGAAAATAGCTTGCGTGATGAAACCATGCATTCGCCACGCCAGATTCTCATTCAATTCTATACAACAGTACATCTAATTAGTCGATTAACTAACCATAGATTTTTCTTTTTCTTGTAGTGTGTTGAAAAGGACAAACCAATGTTATAAAAAATACTTTTGCTATTAATGGAATAGCAGGTCAACGTTTTACGTCTAATCTATAAACGATGACACGAACAACTATACATAGAGATATAAATTTTGATTTTATGACAGCAATTTCTTTTGTTAGAAATTTAATTTAAATTGTTTTCCAAAATTACAGTGACTATCAATATTTTGGCTAACCGACTAAACCAAAAGCCAAATTATCCTTTCAAAAAATCCAAAAACCCTATGATCCACCCCTTGAATGACAACAAATTTCGGGCCAAATTTCTGATAGCTATAAGGCCTGAAACGGGCCGGATCCGGGTCGGATTAATTTAGGGGTCCAGATAAAAAAAAAAAAAAAAATAAAAGGCATTCTGAAAAGTGAAAGGAGCTTAAGAAACAAAGCCAACTTACATACAACATTTGAAACCCTTAGCTATGCCAAAATCAAAGCGAGACAGACCAGGTTAGAAATCAAAGCGTTTGTTTCTTTTTATCTCTTATTTCGATTCTATGCTTAGCAAATTTTGTTCATTCTTTTGCTTACTTGGGTTTCACGATTCTGAATTGATTTATGAGGTTTCATTGCAAAACCGTAAAGACCTTATAAAGAGTATGTACTGTATTGTATTGTGTTGATGGTTGTTGTGTATACTAGATTTGTGTTCTTAGAGCTAGTTATATGATTTCGAAACTTGAGTGCTTTAATTTTGGAACGGCCTTGAACTTAATAATTACATAGGGTTTATCTTGTGCAGCAGAAGTTAATTTGCTTTAAAGTTTGATTCCTCAAGTTTTTAATCCATCTTGAAGTTTATTGATTTTGCAAATTTTTGTGAATAAAAAAATTTCAGAGGAAGAAGAAAGAGAAAGTGAACAATGTCGAAACCGGTAGTTCAGAGCTGCTTGGTACAATCATCGTCTTTTTTGGGTTCTTGTCTAATAAAGTAAATCGTTTCTTCTACATGACCTCTACGAAAGAGAACAAAATTGAAGAGGAGGAAGCTGTTTATCAACTTTCTTCTGGTAATGAGGATTGCACAAGGGGAATGAAAAGTATGAATGAAACAAAAAATGATTGCTGTTTCTTCCATTATTAGCTGCATATGATCAGATAAGCCTGAACACTTGAAAAATCTGTTTTTGCCTTAACTTGATAAGTCCTCTTTCAAACTGCAGAGTGGGTTACTGATTACTATGAGAGTAGACCTGGTTTAGACGATCGAGCTGCAAAAGAGAATCGATGACTTCATGACTGCTCACGAAGAACGCCTTGAACAGGTTCTTATATCCCTCCTATATTTTTCAGCGTTCATGTCTATTGTCTAAGTGACTACGGCGTTTTTGTCTAATGCTGTCATATGTGTTGAACAGGAGAAACAGGATGGAGAAGCTAAAGCTGAAGAAGGTCGATGGACTGTGGTCGTGCATCACAAAGGAAGGAAAAAGACAACAGAAACTGAATTTGGAACAACCGTTGGATCTTTTTCTCAGGCAGCTTTGGAGAATAAGACCGCTAAGAAGAAACAGAGTGAGCCCGTCGCTCATGGTGTCTACCGTTTCCAAAGTCGAGAAGCACAACGCAATGGTAAGTCTTGGCTTTTCTATATTGAAAGCTTCAAACTTGGTTTGTGTCAGTTTCAGTTTGGCTCGGGTCAGAATTTATATGCACCCCTAGTCACAAGCTGCCCTTACATCTGTCTGACCCTTATGAAACTTCACCTTCAAGTTAAATTTTTTTTTCACCTGCCAATTGGAATATTGGATCAGATAATATGCTGCAGTTTTTGAAGATAGCTAAGCATATATAGATCTTTCAATTATGCAGATAGTAAGATGGCTTTAAGTGAAAGTTCAACAATATCTAGCAATATAGATGTAAACGTAAGAGCTACTATTATATCAGAGGATGAAGAAGATTCTCAAGCTACAATAGCTCAAAGAGAGGTAACATTGCTTGACATTTACTGCGGTTGTGGTGCAATATCCATTGGGTTGTGCATGGGTGCACACCTAGCTGGTTTGAACCTTGTCACTTGAGATATTTTTATTTGCTAATTATAATAGTTTAATAGCTTATCAGATATGTGTAGTCTTTTTAATGCTTCGATTTTGCGTTTTTTTTTTTTTAAATGATTTCTCAAGCAATGGTTGTTGAATTTTTGTGTTTTTCAGTATAGAAACATAATTAAGTTTTCCAGTATATTTTTGTGTTTTTCTTATTCTTTTCAATTCGATTTCGTCTCTTATGTTTATGTTAGCTCGACTGCATAAATTCTATGAGGCAAAAGTCACTTCATTTTATGTAAATAAATTTGTCCGCATAAGATTTCCTATCCCTACTTAAGGGGTGGGAAAAACTATGCATAATATAACAAAGTAGCAATAGGAAATCTTCTGCGGACAAGTTTCTTACCTAAAATGAAGTGACTTTTGTCTCTGAGAATTTTTGTAGTTGATCTAACATAAACATAGGAGACGAAATCGAATTGAAAAAAAGGAAAAACACAAAAAGATATACTGGAAAACTTACTTGTGTTTTTGGGTGGTTATGCTCCAAGCTTTTATATACATGCGCATTCATGTCAACAACTTGTTTCTTGAGAAATCATTAAAAAAAAAAAAAAAAGCATAAAATTAAGCATTAAAGAGATAACACATATCTGATAAACTATTAAACCATTTTAATTAGCCAGTAAAAATGTTTCACAGGGAGAAGGTTCAAACCAACTAGTTGTGCACCCATGCACAACCCAGTAGACACAACCGTAGTAAAAGTCAAGCAATGTTGTCTCTCTTTGAGCTTCTTTAGTTTGAGAAGCTTCTTCATCCTCTAATATAATAGCAGCTCTTCCGTTTACATCAATATCGCTGGATATTGTTGAACTTTTACTTAAAGCTATCTTGATATCTAGGGGTGGGCAAAAAAACCGAACCGAAATAAACGATTTGGTTTGATTATGGTTTAGTCTAAAAACTCATTTGGTTGTCATTTTTATTAAGTTTTTGGTTTTGTTAAAGACTGTAAAACCGAATCGTTATTTTGGTTTCTAATAAATTTAGAATAATTATATTTGTTTAGAATATACTGTGTTTGTGTTTAATGTATGTTTTTTTTTTTTGGCTTATAAGTTTTAATTATTAAATTCCTAGTAATTTGAAAACAAAAATTTGGATTGTATACTTTGAATTATGTTTTACTTATTGGTTTAATATATTATTTCTATGGGTTGCCTGTTAAAATCTCCTTGTAATATCAACTAACATTCAAACTCATCCTCCAAATTTTCCACTTCTGCCTAATTCCACACGTATTAACCAATTTCCCCAATTTCAAAATCGCGGTTAATTTCTTAAATTTGCGTTTAATTTGTACGGATTACGTTTTTAAATCGCGTTTAATTAATCCGATTTTGGTTTATTACCCACTAAACCAGATTCCAAACCACTTAATTCATTAAACCCGAAATCAAAGCTAAAATCCCCAAATCCCCACAAAATCCCCAAATCAAGAGTTAGAGTTTGATTGAGAGAGAAATTAAAATTGATAGAGAGACAGAGAGAAATAACCAGCAAAATCTCGAGAAGGAAGCATGAGTCATTCTTCATCAGGTTCATCAAGGTCCTCAACGAGAAGAGTGGTACATGGTGTTCCTCGCCGATGTTGGTGTGGGGAGAACATCAGAACCTACGTTTCAAAGACAGAAGAGAATCCATATAGGAGATTCTACAGATGTGAAGTTGCAATGCAGGTACATTTTGGGTTTAAAGTGTTGTTTTTGATATTTCGGGTTTGAATATTGATATTTCGGGTTTGAATTTTGACAGAAAAATCGGAAGATCATGTGTTTAAATGGGTAGATGAAGCTATGCTTGATGAGATAAATATGGTGGATGCGAAACATAATCGACTCGTTGAAGATGTTAAAGAATTGAGGAAGAGCATGAGCGAGAGTTTCATGGCCGCCAATGCTATGGTGAGTAAGCTTGAGGAAGAGATTAAAGCAAAGGTAGAGGAGAAATTGAGGTCTGAGCAAGTAATGAAAGTAGGTGTGGTTGTGTTTGTCGTTGGAGCAATCACATTGTTGTGTAAGAAGATTGTTAGTTAGGTGAATGTAGTGTATGGATTGTTATGTCTTTGTAAACTAATGAATTGAGTGTATGGATTGTTATGGTTTTATATATCGAATGATTTTGAGGTTTTTAATGTGATTTGATTCAATTGAGTTTACAAAATGCAATGGTTCATAGGGATATATTGACGAAATGGAGAGCATTGTGTTGTGCTGTGTTGCAAAAGATCATTGGCATTACTTAAAATCCGTAATAAATCGTTTATAAAAGACCACTTAACATCCGCATAAACCAATACTAAAATGTTTACAAAAGACCATAACATCGTCAAATGATCATTACATCATCAAAAACAGCCACCAAATGATCATAACATCATCAAAAACAGTGTACCAAATGATCATTACATCATCAAAAACAGCCACCAAATGATCATAAGATCGCCAAAAAAACAACTACCTAATGATCACCAAAAAACAGTCACCTAATGATCACCAAAAAACAGACTTGATAACATACTTGATAGTGGCTGACTTAATTGTCTCTGACTTGATTGTGGCTGAGTTGATTGTGGCTGACTTGATTGTGGTTGACTTGGTTGTGTGATGGAAATCTGAAAAGCAAACCTGAGAAGCAAACTTGAAAAGAAAACCTGAAAACCAAACCATACAAACCTGCGATGAACAAACCTCCTCAGCTTGTATTTTTTTTGAAAACGTAATTGGGCATCGATTGATTAATTAACCGCGATTTTGAAATTAGGTGCAATTGAGCATAGATTGATTAATATGGGGGGAATTGGGCAGAGGTGAAAAGTTTGGGGGTTTGAGTGTTGATTGATATTATAGGGGGTTTTAGAAGGCAACCGTATTTCTATTCTATATTTAAATCAAAGTAGTCTACTGAGACGACTTTTGTTTCCTTAATTTGATTACTTTTAATGCAGCAAACTTATTATTATTATTTTTTGTAAAAACATGGAATTCTAAAAATAACCGGAACCAAACCGAACCGAACTTAATTACGTATGGTTTTTATAAGGATTTAGTTTTTATAAAACCGATAAACCGAAAAAACCAAACCGAATTATATATGGTTTCAAATTTTGTAAAACCGAAAAACCATACGTCCACCCCTATTGGTATTTGCATAATTGAAAGATCTATATATGCTTAGTTATCTTCAAAAATTGCAACATATTATCTAATCCAATATTCCAATTGGCAGTGAAAAGAAAAGCTAACTTACAGATCAATTGTTAAAGCTTTATGGTTTTCTGAATTTAATATGAAAAGTAAAGAAATTGAAAAGATGAATTGTTGAGAGTCTAAATTATTGTATTTATAATCAACCTTTTACAATATTAAACTGAAAAAAACCTAATCGAAAAGTTGTATTTTGTGTTATTGACATTTTTGTTAAAGCTGAAAACTATCAATTTTACATTTTATATAGAAAATTATCAGAAATTTATATTTTCTACTATTTTAATATTTTAGTTAAAACTGAAAATTATTAATTTTACATTGTCACATTCATGTTGAACACGTTCAACTTTATATAATAAAGTAATAATGATGTATCCACATATATAACTAAAATTTTGATTTTTAAAAAATTAAATTTTTTTTGTTTATCTCGACTCAAATATAACCTTCATTTCTATATATAAAATTTTCATATAGAACCAATATTTCAAAGAAGCAACAAAGATATCTAGCATTCTCCACAGCCCAAGCAAATTAGATTTTTACAAAAAGGCTTATCTAATATCATTGTTGGCTTTGTAAAATAGCAAGCTGATCTCACCAAGAAGAGGCACTATTAGTCGGCTCGCAGTCTCAATATCTCCTTTGCTGTTCTTAACCTGAAGTATGATATGTTTTTCTGCAAAAGATAAAATTAAAGACAAAATGAAAGAAAAGGAAAAAAAAAACATATTTTGTATCAGTCTTAACACATGTTTCACAACCACCTAGTAAATACCATAACCAACAATTCCCATCTGCTCTAAAAGGTTGCTAAGCAATCATGTGCTGAATTAATGTTTCTTCTAGTTTGAACCGGATAGGAATTGATATTTCTTGATTTCAAAATGCAGTATTGATACGGATTCATAAGCAAACGCAGACCTTGACATCTCTTATTACCTGGCTAAATTGTAGACTCAATCCTCTACTGTAAAAATCAATGTATTTAAGCATAAACATCCCACAGTCGTACCTGGAAATTATTGCAAAAGACTAGTGTCAGCAGATCTCTTAACTGCAGGACACAAAAGTGCTATAACAGAGCGGTTGCGTTTAGGTGCGGCGGTTGATCATAAATTACAAGGAATAAAATAAGCTTGTAATTGGAAATCATCCTACCAACTGAAGAAGATGGTATTACGAAACTAATCTAGGTAGCAGCAAACTATGAGAAACATTGGTTTTTTTATGGTGAACACTTCTCTAAGATTGTCCTTTATATAATATGTTTCCCGACTTATCTGAGTAGAATTCACATAAAGATAGAAATTGCATTTATCCCTCCTAACTCACATATATAGCCAAGGAAGTTTGGAAGATTCTTTTTTTTTTTTTTTTTTCACCATAAAACAATACTTCCATTAATGGGAACTAAAAGAAATGTTTGCTCAGTCCATGTCCACAAGTTGGACTAACCACGAAGGTGGAATTACATGAAGAAAAGCATCATACATAAAGGAGCTACTTATATGTCTAGCGAGAGCATCTGCGCATGCGTTGGCAGTCCTAGATGAATGAGCAAAAGAGAAGCTAATAATGGAGAGTTTGGAAGATTCTACAAAGGAGAGTTTGCTAATAATGTAATTAAGATAATTTCCTTACAAGTGATCAAGAACATAGCAAAATGGGAATTACGTACCCATTCCGTTGCTGAGGAAGTTCTTTAAGGTATTCCATGTCCCATGAACTAACATCAATATTCTTTCCACTCTTGTCTTTTACTTCATCCACCAAGTACTTTGCCTAAAACAAATACTGTTCCATAATCATAGCATTGCATCTCCAAAACCAAAATGCAAATGGACAGAGTTTTATGATCAAGAAATTATACCAGAGCATTCAAAATTGTAGAATCAACTCCATTTAATGAATCAAGATACATGAACTTTTGTTCCCTGTTGTTAATCACTGCCAGGGTCCAATGTTCACCTAAGTGGATTGGAACAAATATCTGCACATGTTCATCATCAATCAAATTGGATTATATCACAGTCAAAAGGAAAAATTTACAAAAGGAAAACCCTCACTATGTCACAGTCAATAAGAGCATATCCTAGCTTTCTCTGGGTGGTCCATCTCCTGACAGATTTGTAATTGTAACCAGAGTCGCTTACGAGCTGAACAAATGTTAGAGGAGGAAAATACATAAGGCTGTGAGACACTCATAAACATTAAAACCCTCATATGCATTCATGGGACACAAGCAATATACAGAAAACTGAATAGTATTATACGGAACCTGAGGTATAAGAATCTGATAGTTTCAGAAAAAAGACATTGAAAAATCGTAGAAAATCTTAAGTGTGGCAGTTAACATCTATTAAGGAAGCAAGTCATGGCCGAACAAATGATCTAACATGAGGAAATGAGAAGCATGAGAACTAAAACAGAAAGCGAACCTTAACGTAAAAGAAGGTATTTAAGAAATGACACTTAAGGAAGTACTTTTGGGGATCTCTAGTTTCTCTCTCTTTCAGCAACTCGAGATAGAGATTAATGATCTATAAAACAAAGAACAAAATAAAACATCATACAATAATGCAAAAACGGAAAGAACATATAAAGGAGTTTGGAACAAATTTTCAAATAAACAGATGACATTATGAGGAACAGATGACGGAAGAACAAGTGAACTACCTCGTCGTTAAGCCACTGAGTCGGCATTAGGCATCGTAAAGTTTCTCCAGAGACATCAATCTTGGAGTTTTTATGCGAAACCAAGATCTTCATTCTGAGATAGCAATACAACTAGTTAAATTCTCAAATAAGTCAATCACAATCACAATCACATGATATGCTAAAAGCTTATGAAAATAAATACCTATTTCTCCTAGAGAAGGCACTCTTGACCTCAGCTACTTCCTCCTCTTTGAGAGGTAGGAAAGGTTCACGAGAAAACTTCAACAAATCAATAGAAGAGCGCTTAATACTGAACAACAGAATCTAAAATCTTTTCATTATGCTCCTAACAAGTCATGATTGCAATTTAGATTGAAACAAGAAAGAATATTTGAATTACCTCAACAAGCTTCTTCTTTTCTATTGATACTCTCAAACTGTTGCAATTTTTACCACTCCGAACACCCAAATTAGCCGAAGAATGTTCCTCAATCCTATCATCGACATCTTCAACAACTTGAGCTTGTGAATCTTTATTATGATTGCTACAGTGATCATCTCTATGTCTTGCTGCTTTCTTTTTAAATAACACTGAAGCACGAACCCATAATTTGAATCTACGAAATCCTCTGAAACAGGTGTGAAGTTCTTGTCTAAGACTCGATATTGTAGTATTAGAAGACGAAGAAACTGGTTTGTCCGAGACTGTGCGTTTCTTCAAAGCCTTCAAATCTGGGGAGTGTCGGAGCGAGATGCTAGGATTGCGATTGCGATTGTTGGATACAACAGCCATAAGAGATCGAGTTTAGATTCCGTTCGTTTCTTCTGCAAATGACTGGCTTTCTGAGCAATGATTTGAGAAAATAAACTAGAGAAGATGAAGCGGGAGAGAAAACATTTTTAAGAGAAGGAGAAGAGTCAATTTTTGTAGGGTTATAAATCTAATTTAGGGTTAAACCGGTTTAAGAAATGTTAAAATCGGTTTTGTTTTTAAGAAATAAACAAGTTCATGTTCATATATCAAAATAATTCAAACGATACAAAATCAGTAAACTGAGACAATGATCTCATGTATCAAAATAATTCACAATCAACTGATCATCTGAAAAAAACAAAACAAAATTAAAGAACAAACACAAAAACACTAATACTACCTGATAGTTTTTTTTTCATCAACTCGTTCGTCCAATCTCGTTTTTGATATCCCATGATCAGTAGACCTAAACACACAATTCAAACGATACAAAATCAGTAAAACAATATTGATATTGATTCTTAAAACAACAAACAAATTCTCAGTAAATAACTAAACGAATATAACCTGCACAGGAAATAAAAGATCATAACCGCATGATAAGAATCTCGATTCATCAAAAAAAACCGAAACAATATAAAAATCCATAGTATCAAAAGTATCTATTTAGGATAACAAATCCGATTCATAATGGTCGGGCCGAGGCTCTATATTTATAGGTTAATACTTCGGGCAAACCGTAGTAATTATTTTCATACTTTTACTTTAGTTTTATTGGAAAGTTTCTAAACCGCATTTTAATTTAGAATTTATCTTCTATATCCTACATATTAAAAAAAGACTACAATTCCATATTTTATATCACATCCATACGATTTTATCGTTTTATCCTCACCAAAAAATCAACTTTCATTAAAGATATTTCCGAGTTTTCATATCAACTTTCATCCAGAAAGCTTGTCCCAACTTTTAATCTCGTGAAAAATCATTTTTTAAAATAATGTTTAGAAGAAAGGTAGAAAATGTGTAATATTTTTAAAGTAGTTAAAATTTTACTCTACTTTTCGCATTTTGGATATTTTGTTTTGAACAGTCTTAAATTGTAATTAATACACAGACCATTTTTCAAACGCATTATCCAAAAGAAAAATAACAATTTTGGATATTTACCTATATTAAGGAAAAAAAAAAAAAAAACCACCGTTAGAAACAAACATTCAACACAAGCTCAGTTCATCAACAGGAGAGGTCTCTGACTGAATGGAAGAGATCTCTGACTCTAATAAGTTTTGAGTTTTTTCTTTACAAATACGAAAGATGTGGTAGATCTTAACATTCAGAATCTTAAAACTGTGAGTTCTCTCACCACTTAGTCAGATGTATTTCCCTCCGTGCAGTTGAAAACTCTTCCATAGTTTCAATCACAAGCCATATAATAATTTTCATAGAAGGCCAAGTGTCTTCAGCTGCTGGACATGCTCAGACGGTAAAGCCGGTGGCGACCATTCTGACCCTATCATTTCTCCGTCTACATCTTCGACCACATACTCCTAAAAACACCAAATAAAGAAAAACAATAAAAAACATTGAACGATACGAAACCAAAACGCTACAGAAACCGTAAAAGGCTTGCAAATTTCACCTTTGTTAGCATTCTTTTGGCGAGAATGTGGTAATGGCGCTGCCAAATGCGTTGTCCAACCATGGTTGCAACCAATACACTATAGAATATACCAATAACTGTAAATAAACCAAGAATTACTAATGCCGTTATGAAGAGCAATGGCAATCCTGCTTCCCCTGCACCTCCAAGGCAACCTCCACACTCACTAACTGCACTTGCACAGCCTTCAGTACATGCAGTGCAATCTGCCCACATACAAATAGTTCCTGGTAGATGGCAGTCTGTGCATATCCTGCATATTGATATTATGTTCAATAACTGGGTAAAGTCAACTCGAGCTGAAATATTCCCTACAATATACTTTTGTTGTGTTTAGTTAGGCAGATGGCAAACTCTACGTATGATCTAGTTTAGCAGACAAAAGAAGAGGAGAAATTGAGTTATCTAGTTCCTTTTCTTATTACCCACTAACTTTTGTGTAACAGAATTCCTCTAGATTGTCTCACACTTTATAGTCTCTGATATCGCTTATTCATACAGAAATCACTCAAGAACCAAGTAAGACAAAAGCCCACATATTCAGGTAAGCTAGTTCTCATGAAACTCTATCATGTGACCAAATGAGGAACAGTTCTAAACAGGAAAAATACCGATAACTTTGTGTCTTAAACAAGAAAAAACAAGTAAAAAAAACCCAAAGAAAGTAGTATGGAGGTTGTACCCAGGCTGACAGCAACAGAGACACAATTCACGGCAAGGCTGAGCTAAGTCATTGCGGACTCTTCGATCGTAGCAGGTAATGAAGCATCCAGATAGACCCAGCAGAGCAAAGAATAATAAAGCTCCTGAACAGAACAATCATCCTCAAGTAAATAAACTATACACATATGTGTAATTCTAGAATCGCTTGGCACAAATTTCTTTAGAAACAAATTTTCATGAAGATCTGTGTAATATACAGAACTATGATTTCTAAATTCTAATACACTTGCTTCGAAAATTCTTATTTGGTCCAAAATTCTACGAGGTCCAGAAATCTAAAAGTATATGTCTAACAATACCAACCTCTTAACTTGATCTAAGTCTAACAGATGACAAAACGATGCTTCACTTCCTACTACATAGACGTAGAAAGGATATGAACGATGAACTCATCTGAGAGCAAACTCCTTACATTGGAATCTCAGATTCTGATCGAAGCAAACATTAACTAGGACATATGTACAACAACAGACTCAGCAGTCAGCACTTCCATTCTACCACCTACACTTGGCAGAGGTCTTAATGAAAATACTATATTATCTAGAGAAGATTTATATATTATAGCCTGGGATCATACCACACATGTAATAAAACGTGACCTCACTGTCAAAACCCCAAATATGACGAAGCCATGATTGCTGGTAACTATCTGTGAAATAGACCATGTAGGCCAATGCAGCAATCACCTGTGAGAAGATGAGTCATTTAGAGCACATGAGTTAGATATATTACCAAATGAAAGAAAAAAATACTGTAAGAAAAGAAAGCACACATGAAAATTGAATGCTTACAAGCTGAACAGCAAGAAATATGGATAAAATATCTCGAGTAACAAAGAAGCGAAACTTCAATGTCCGCCATTTCCTATCTCCAGCACTATGAACTCTCAGATAATATGGAGCCTTGCAAGTTGTGCAGTGCGCAAACGCAAAACCTTCCTGCAATAAAACGAGTTTACTGTGCGTTAACATCTGCTATTCATTATTTTACCCTGATACTGACTAAAACACCACCACTCTAATCATCACTCATGAAACATATATCAAGTCTGAAAATTTTACATCCAAAACCATCCTTCTTTAGCCTTCGAATGGTTTTCTTATTCAACAAAAACAGAAAATTTACATCAAGAGGGAAGTTCCTTTTCAGTTAGCCTGACCATCCACCACTAATAACATTTACACAGGTTGTCATATTAGATTGAAAATGGAAGGGATAACAACAAATAGTCAAAGAGTGAAAGCGAGCATTTACAGCTTTCAAGTAACACTAATGGCTGCCAAGCATGGACCCAAGTTGAGCTAAAATGTATGGGAAAATATGCACCTTTATAGCTCTCCAATGATCCAAGCAATGGCGATGTACATACTTTGATGTTCCTTTGCATTTGCATGGCGCAATGAAATCCCTACCTGACCATGATCAATAAATGAGCTTGAATCAACTAGTAACTTAGAGTCACTAGTCACTTTACGAGAGTTTATCACTAAAGACTAATCTAAATCACGTCAGAACCATTTACGATCTACCATCTGTAAGAGTTTATAAAGGTCAGTCATTCATGTCTAGTAGCCCCAGTAATAAACCTAAAGCATTCAGATTTTAATCGAATTTCATCATCGAATTCCAGAACTGAAGTTTGACATATCTAAGAGCACATTAAAGGTTATAAGATTCCAACCAACGATATCTGAGTAGCAAAAGTAAAGCAAGTAACGAATCTAGGATTTTTTTTGACGATATTACCATCAGTTTCAAGGCAGATTCGACACTGAATCTGTTCACCAGGTCCAGCTTCGAGATCGATCTCGGAAGGCTCCACGATCGGCGACGGTGGAACCAACGGCGACAATTCCACTTCGTCCGCCATTCAATTTCGAAATCTGAGTAAAACCCACGAATATCCAGAAAGAGAGATAAAGAAAAAAATGGAAACTTTGTGGAGCTCTGATCCGATTTCGTTAATTTATCTGAAGTGGTAGGTGTTTGTTGCCGTTAAACAAGTATGTGAATTGACCCGTCACTCACCGGTTCTTCGCCGGCACACAAAAACGAGAAATGATGATCTTTTTCCTTTTCTATGTTTTGACTTTTTTGCCCTTACCCACTAATTACTGTGTTTTAAGAGAATAATTAAAAGACTTTTATTGGTTAATTGGTTAAATAAATTTATATAAAATTAAAAATCTTCGTTTATTTTAAAATCAGACATCCAACAATTCTTTTGTTTTTTTTTTCATTTTCAAATCTATTTAAAATTTAATGTGGATTTTGAAATTCAACAATAAATCATTAAACAAATAACACAAAATTTTAATAAATATTAAAAAAAATTAATGAATGAATAACACGTGATTTAGATAAGAATTTTAATATCAAAGATCCAATAACACATGATTTTTCTTTATATTTCTAAATCAATGAAAATTTATGAACCAATGGTTGAGTAATGGTGACAAAGCTATAGAGAATATATAAAATGTCTAAGTAAATATGAATATATGTTTTATTCTATGAACGTATGTTTTATGCAGTGAATGTATGTTCGAGTCTGTGAACGTATGTTCGAGTCTGTGAACGTATGTTTGTCTGAAAACGTTCAATATTTCGTATATTTTCTACTTATGCTTGTTTGTCCTATGGTTTTATTTACATGTATTTTCTGTAGACATCTCTTATGAACATCACAAATAGAGAGCGGTAGAGCGAGAGATTGAAAGAACTTGTAGCTTCCGAATTTCTTTGATATTTAGTATCTTTTATTTCTTTTTTTTATTCGTGTTCTTGAAGTTCTAATTGGAATATATAATCATAACACCAGTAAACCCCCTTTCCTCCAAAGATTCTTTTCCTTAACACATTAATTAGATTTGGTAAATTTTTAAATATTTTCTGAGTGATCCAAAAATATAAAACTGCATGAGCCCTAGTTCAAATCGGAGAAACCTCTAGAATGATGACTCTTTTTTGTCCATTCAGATATGAAAAATTCAGGGAGTGGACCACATTAAGATTCTTATAATGTAATTAAGATTCTTGGCACAGCGTAATGATAGGGTAAAAATTTAATGTTGCAAAATAAAATAGAACTGTCTGAGCCCGGGTTCGAACCGGGGACCTCTAGTGTGTGAGACTAGCGTGATAACCGACTACACCACCCAGACTTATTTGTTGGACAATTATTTAAATTTGTATATAACAGATATTCTAGTGTTCTCTGGTCCACCTTATTTTAGAGGAGAGCTTCTAGTTTCTGAGTGTTTGTGGACACTGCCGTCAACGATGACGAAAGATAGAGAAGAACGTAAGAAGGAGAAGAAAGAGAAGAAGGAGAAAAAGGAGAAGAAAGAGAGGAAGGAGAAGAAGCGTCGCGAGGCTGAAGAGCTCGCAGTGAAGGAGAAGAAAATTTCGAAAAAGCATAAATCGAAATCCAAAGAGACAGAGAAACCTGAGAAATCCAAGAAGAAATCGAAGAAATACGAAGTCGAAGAGGAGAAATCGCCTAAGAAATCGAAGGAGAGCAAGAAGAAACACAAGAGATCAGATGAATCAGAAGAGCCACAGACCCAAATTGTCGATTCGAAGCCCGTTACGGTTCCGATTGTTACCAAAAACAATGAGTCGGATTCGGATTTTGAGTTCGATAAGGAAGATATCAAGCATATTCTTGAATCTTACTCTAAGGAAGAGCTTATTAACCTAATTTACAAAACCGCTGAGAAAGGTTCCAAATTGATCTCAGCCGTGTTTGAATCGGCGGATAGAGATAGCTCTCAGCGTAACATATTCGTGCGTGGTCTTGGATGGGACACGACGCATGAGAATCTCAAGGCGGCTTTTGAGGTTTATGGTGAGATAGAGGAGTGTTCGGTGGTTATGGATAAGGATACGGGAAGAGCTAAAGGGTATGGCTTTGTGTTGTTTAAGACGCGTAAAGGAGCGAGAGAGGCGTTGAGAAATCCAGATAAGAGAATGTATAATCGAACTGTGAGTTGTAATTTAGCTAAGCCGTCTAATGCTGGAAAGCCGCGAGAACCAGTTGAATCTGTGAAGATTGATTTAACTCATACGGCTAATCAGAGTGAAATGGCTTTGCCTGGGCTTGATTTGGCTCATGGACCCGATATGGGACATCAGCAGCAGCAGAATATGCCAATCTATGCTGGACAGAACATGCCCTTTTATGGACACTCTCAGCCTCCTGGTTTTAATCCGATGTATGGTGCAATGATGGGTAATCAAGGGGCAATGATGGGTAATCAGATGGTTGCTGGTTTACCGAACTATCGTATGTTCGGCTCGGGTATGATGAACCAGGGACCTATGGTGCCACCGAACCATATGGGAATGGCGGGGCAATATGTTGGTGATGGTATTGTTAATGGTGCTGGTGCTGGTTTTGATGGTGAACGTGCTTGGTATCTAAGATAAGAGAGACCAAGTGGTATGACCTTGTTCTCTGATATTTATGCTGTTTTCTTTTATTAGATTTCAAGTTATAGATTAGGCTAATGATTAGTCCGGTATCTTCGACTTGATATTTTGGGAATTGCCGGAGTTTTTTGCGTATCTTTATTTTCTATGCCTGATGTTTCGAACCTACTTTTTTAGTTTCATTATTTCTGGTCTCTTTTAACGAGGTATTTATCCCTTATATGACCCATTTTGAAGGATATGTGTGCTTAAATGATGAATTATCTTGCTCTCTGGAAGTCTTCCATTGGTGTTCTGCTCTGCTCTCGTAAACTAGTGAAATGTGGTCTTTTTGTCTAGAAGATTCAGTTACCATGATCAATATTGGTTTTAAGTAGTTTGCTATCTCTTTGTTTTCCCTTTTGGTGTCCCCCATTATGGTCCTTCTGTCTTCCCCTTACCATCTAACACACGTCTAGTTTTCTTCTGTGGCTTTGTGTATGGAGTATTCTCTTCTGTTTTTCCCCGTTTTAGGTTTTATGTTTTCCCGCTTTACCATTAAATGTCTGGTCTCTATAGTTGGAGAAGAAGCTTATGACATTTATAGTTTTGTCCACTATATGTCACAACTGCCAAAAGTCTGTATCTTCAGCTGCAGTTGTCTCGAGACCCGTTTGTAGAATCAGACATAATGGTTTAACATTCTTGTTTTAAATTGTCTTTTCGAGTACTGCCAAAAGTTTTGAGACTCTTTCGAAAGCTTCATGTTGATTTTCTTTGGAATAAACTTGAGTTTTCTATTCTTCAAATATTGTTTTCTTTTTCACCATAGGTTAGGTTGTATAAGGTTCTCAATCTCTTTCATCACATTCCTCTTTTTTGGTAGTGTTGCCCCTTTGTTTTTTTGTATTTGTGAGTCCATTTCGATCTCAGTTGCCAAGTTTTCTTGCCTAAGATTCAAGATTGTTTTTGTTCATTGGTGCTTTGACCCAACTTTTATTCACCTACGTATCTTTGTTCTGAATTTACTTTTCTCTGCTTGAGGATTTATATCCGGACTTTGTGTTTTTTAAAAAAAAAAACTGGATGACCGATGCCAATTCTTTGGTTTCTTAGAGGATCAGACGAGCAGTCTTGTTTTCATTTATTGATTTCTTAAGAGGATCAATCTTGTTTTCAGTTTTTCAGTTTCTTAGAGGATCAAGCTTGTATTCGATTTTCGGTTTTCTCTGCAGCTATCCATATGAATCTACTCGTATTGGTTTTGGTAATTTGTTTTCATTGTTTTGTGATCAGTTTTTTATCTTTCTCTGTGAGGGCTTTATTTTTTTTGTTTCTAATGGGGGATCTGAATATCTAAGAACAGAAACAAAACCCTCTTTAAGATCTCTCTGATCCAAAAAGATTGTCTGTATTCCGACTCTGTCTCAAGTTCCTCATTGATCTTGAATATGGTTTTGTAGTAGCCACTTACTATTGCTGAGTTTACGTCTCGAGAGTGTGTGATTATGAGTGAATATATATTAGCGTTCATAAGGGCATCTCCAACTCCACTCCAAATCCTACACCAAACTTCATTTTAGAATAAAATCTCCTCCAACCCCACTCCATTTTTAACACCAAAATGGTGTAATCCCATTTTTTACACCAAATATGGAGTAATCTCATTTTTCACTCCATTTTGGAGTGGAACTTTTTAATTTATAAAGTAGTCCTTCAAGTTTTAAATGATTTAATTTTAAGAGTTATAATAAATTTTTTGACAAACAAAATTTAAAAATCTTATAATATTTTTTTTAATTGAAAATATAATGACATAAACTCATAATATATTTAAAAATACATGAAAAGACTGAAATTAAAAATAACATAGCATAAATTTAACACAACAACGATTTGTGAAAAATATACAAATGGTGATGAATAAATTAAAATCTACTTTGTTTTGTTATTTTATGTGATGTAATGTGGTTTTTTTATATTATAATGGTTAATTTAAATTAATATCATAATTTATGGAGGTATTAAAAAGAAAAAAAATTGGTGGGTCTATTTGTAAATTTTATAAGTAAAGTGTATTTTTAGCAACTAAAAATAAAATAGAAAATAAGAATATACTTAAAATATTCTTTTTGGAGTAGAAAATGGATTGGAGAGAAATCCAACTCCATTTTAAAATAAAAAATGGAGTATCATTGGAGATGCTCTAAATCACGATTGGCTAATATTAATATTGAACCGCAAAATAGAACTCAAACGCGCGGTATCGGCGTCTCGAAAGCTTCGTTATAAATAAAATAAAAAGAGGATAAAGTGAAAAAAAAAAAAAAAAAACTGAAATCAAAAATCAAAATCCCCAGAAGCTTTAGACTCTTACTGCAATGGCGAAAACCCTAGACAAATCTAAGAAGCGCAAACTCGTGAAATCCAAATCCAATAAAATCGATAAGAAGCAGAAGATTAGTAAACAAGAACAACAACCTGAATCCTCGACGCCATATTCAAGTTCCAGCTCCAGCTCCAGCTCTGATTCTAGCGATTCGGAATCAGAGAAAGAATTCGAATACGACCCGGAAGAGCTCCGGGACCTTCTACGACCTTATTCCAAGGAACAGCTCGTCGACCTCGTTTGTTCCGCGGCGCAGATCGGTTCCTCGATCTATTCCGCCGTCGTAGAAGCCGCAGACCGTGATGTCACACATAGAAAGATCTTTGTTTATGGTCTTCCATGGGAGACTACTCGCGAGACTCTTGTTGGAGTCTTTGAAGGTTATGGTGAGATCGAAGAGTGTACCGTTGTTATAGATAAGGCCACTGGCAAGGCTAAAGGATTCGGATTTGTTATGTTCAAGACGAGGAAAGGAGCAAAAGAGGCGCTTAAGGAACCGAAGAAGAGGATTCTTAGTCGAACAGCGACATGCCAGCTGGCTTCAATGGGGCCTGCGGCTTCGGGAAAGGGGCATGATCAGGCGGGTCCGGTGAATATTAGTATAGGTTCGATGGGTAGTCATGGCCAGCCCCAACAGCAGGCTCAAGGGCAACATGTGTTTACCGGTGGTGGAATGGCTGCATCGCCGTTTATGTTAGGCAACCAATACCATCCGGTTTATGGAGCCGGAATGTTGGGGAATCCAGCTTTAGCAGTAGCTGGGGGAGGCTACATGTATCCGATGTTAGCGGGTGCTCTAGGCCATGGCGGGTTGGGTTCTGATTTGTTACAGTCGAGTCAGATGGGTGGGATTGGTGAGCCAGGCGTTGGTTCTGCTGGTCTATCAGTTCTTGGCAACTACTTAAGAGGTCAGAGTCTACCTAATGCTTATCCTGATTCCGATACCGGGAAAAGAGGGCCGGGTAAAGATTCGGATGCTGGTGGTTCCTCCATTCATGGCTACTCAAACTATGCATGGTACACTCACTGTAACCTTTATGTTTTCTAGCATTGTATGTGCTCATATTCTGCTTCAAATGTCATTGAATAAGCATATGCTGCATGATTCATAGTAGGTGCGTAGTATGTAGATAGATGGGTTAAGGCTTCGTGGTAGTATTGGAATTGTATTTCACTTGATGACTCTTAATCCGTTAACTAGTTATTGTGTTGGCTAGAATGCCTTAACAAAGGCATTCCTAGGAAGAACGGCTACAGGAATGAATACCTAAATTAGGTTCGTGATCGAGGTAGGTTAATATCGTCATCTATTACCTTATTCATTATTCGTGAATTTTGCGTGGACTCTTTTCAAGATTAGATGCGCGGATGATGTGTCTCACGAATCTTTTGTTTTATTTATTTTGTCTTGTTTGTTTTTAATTTTTGGTTTTTGTTTTCTTTTATTTCTTTAGTCTCTGGTTTTACAGTTTTTCTAGTTTCATTAGTTTTATCAAAGTTATTCTTTATTGGTTATCTAAGGATGGTGATGGTTGGGACGAATGTTGATACATGTTGATTTGTTTATTGGCTTATTTGGTTTTAGTGTTACACTGAGTTTTATAATCTGATTGTTCACCATCTTTAAATGAACAGTAACACTTTAGCATTGATCTGCTCTTGCTGTTTCATTCATCGTTTTAGTCTTTCTAGTTTGAGTTTTAATATTATTTGTGTTTGTCTCTTTGATTTCTTTTGTTTTCGTTTTTCCGGTTTTAATTGGGCGAGGAGGATTGGTATTGCTTTTGTTTGCTTATGTTTTTTGAAGCTTTTGATAAAATTATGTTTGGTTTTTCTTTTTGAACTTAACTTTGCAGATGATGTGAGCTGAGCATGAGAATGAAAAAACATGCAGTTCGGGGATTTCTTTTTAACATTTCTTTCTTCCATCTCTGTTATCTTTTGTTTTACTTTAACGTCCTGATATTTTATCAAAACAGTACTTTTTTAGGTTTTTGGTATTGTTCTTTCTCTCTTGTTTTTTTTTTTTTTTCTTTCCGTTTGATTTCACTCTTGTCCGATACCATTCGATAGATAGTCTATTGCTCAAGTATATCATTGTGATTATTGGTTAAAGACCTATGTGCAATCTCCATGGTATTGTGACTTCTGCCAAAAGGTTTGCTTTAAGAGGTTTATTCTTTTGCCTAAGACTAATGTTTATGCCTTTATGTTCCTGAGGAGGACACTTCCTTGTCCATGGAGTTTATTTTTGATCACATGGATTCTGGCTTTCTTTTGCTTTGTTTTTCCTTATTCAATCAAAGTGATAGGACTTGATAGTATTTAAATTTCTTTAAACCATTTATGATGGCTTAAGTTGACTGTTGAGCTTTGAAGTTGTTATATAAATTTGATCACATTTGATGACCTTATAGCTATGCATATATTAATAATGATGGGCTAAAGAAAAGAAAGCTGGTGCCATTGGATCTGAAAATGGTTACGCTAAACAAAGTCTTTTTGGTTTATGGAACAACAAAGACACAGTCGAAGCTAAAGCTGATGATGCCTTAAGATTCTCTCATCTTCAGGTAAAAAACCCATTACAAGTTTTGATTTTTGAATCTAAAATGTTGGAAGATAGAAGCAGTTGTTCACTTCTTCCTCTTCTTTGGTGGCTGAAGTGCTTCCTCATCATCTTCTTCCTCTTCCTCCTCCTCTACCTCCGCCTCCTCATCATCGTCTTCTTCACCACCATCTTCATTCTCATCTTCATCCTCCTCCTCATCATCATCGTTCTCATGGTTATCATCATCATCATCATCGTCGTCATCATTACCGTCATCCCCTTCAAGTTCATCATCATCTCCAGCTTCACCGTTCAAATCAGGATCACTTACAGGTCCTTTTTTGGTCTCCCTTCCGTCTGCATCATCTGCACCGCCTTCTTCGTCTTCTCCTCCATCATCATCATCACCACCATCATTATCATTGTTTCCATTCCCTTCCACTGCATCAACCACCTCGTATTCATTCTCTATAACATCACGCTCCAATACAGCGACCTGCAATTTCAAATTGTCCTTTATCACTACCAAGAACAATCTATTGTTTCACAAGATTAATACAAGTTGATACTAACAAGAAGTCGATATTAAAATTGGGACATGGGCTTCTTCTAGACATTAGATTTAGAAAACTTGGAAGCATAATCTATGGAATATACCTTTTCAAAAAATTTTGGACCCACAATTTGTATATTATTTTAAAAAAACATATCTTCATATTCCCAATTAAAGCAACCGTCCTCAACTAATAGCTATTATTATAAACACCCTCACAATATTTTCACCAAAATATTTATTTATTTAATTTTTTCCAACCACCCATTCTAAAGATGTAACGCTCCGAGTCAGTCAAGATTTAGTTTTTTTTTTTTTGGTAAAAAGGAGTAAAGATTTAGTTTTTTTGCTATAACAAAATTTCTTTTGTGTAAAAGGAGATACTATGATAGATTCAGCAAATTAATTATTTTTGTGAAACAATTGTGATCAAGTTGTTATATGAGACCGTGAATACTTGTAATAAATAAAAGAAAAGAAATTGAAAATAAAAAGATTTTTAACGTTAAGAAGAGAGAGAGAGCTTGCCTGAGCGAAGAGCTCTAGCAAAGAGGAGAGCACAGTAGCCGTTAAAGCCAAAGCAGCGCACTTTAACACTGAAGCGTTACAGAGAACCAGAGACAACCTCATACCTTGTTGTTCCAACTCCATTCTTTCTCTTCTTTGTTAACTCTGTATTTAATACTTATGAAAACTGTTAGATCTGCAATAACAATTATTCAGATAACTTTCTTGTCCAGTTCCAGAATGGTAACAAACAAAAAGAAAGAGAAAATTACATAAAGAATCAGAAACAGAGGAAAGATTAAGGTCTGAGAATTTCACTACATAGAAAACAATAATTTGTTGACAGAATCTAACGTTAAACTTAAGAACAGAAACAGAGACAAGAAGGAGAAGAACGTACCCTACAAAGAGCCCTGAAACTGGGGAATACAAAAAAAAACAAAATAAAAAGAAGAAAGACAGAGAAATTAGAAGAAACGAGCTCTGTTCATGAATGAAAGTGTTTTGTGATTTGTGATCAAAGAAGAGTTGTTCAGAATCTCAGATATAGGAGAAGAGAGAGATGAGAGATGAAAGAGAGAGTGAAGCTACCCGTAGTTGTTACTACGAATCCTTAGGGCAGAACGGGCAGTCACTCTGTGTGGATCATCTCTACATTGACCTGCCCGGACCTGCCACGTAAGCTAAACAAGTGTGGGCTCTCTCTGTTAAGTCATACATTTTATGCCGACCAAGATCTTCATTCATCTCATTGTAATATGTATCTACCTACGTATCTATCTATGTATTATGTAGTCATTAGTCAATGGTTAATAAAAATAACAAACAGAACCATATTCTCTTCTTCTATACTTCTTTCTAATTGTTCCAATTCCATTTACTCTCTCTCTCTCTCTTTCCTCTTTATGCTTTCCCAAAAATATCTCCATCGTTCATTATATCCTTCTCCTTTAGCACTAAACACTCACATGCCATGTCATCTTATTCTAACGCTCAATAATGATGGAACTTACATACCAATATAACAAATGAAAGAGGAAACTTTTGTTCGTTTCCCTCCAAAGAAGCCATACCTGAATCTATTGTACAATGGCTTGAGTTAGACTATGTAAGAATTCTTGTATTCTCACCAATAATCTCGGCAAGAACAAAACCCATCTTTGAAATGGTGAAACCTTGTAGTGTCTCTCACTATTATTTCCCTTCCCACAAGCTTGGAGATAAACTTTATAGCCGTATGGCAATCATTGCACACTCTGAGATTCTTCATGATCCTCAACGTGGTTTTATCTGGAGTGCATATTAGCCCAAATGCGATTGCAAGTTTCTCGCTGTGGTGCCTTAGAATCTGTTCCTTAACCTCTTCTTCAAGGTCGTGCAATACAGAAGAAGTGTCAGGAACATACCCCATTTTCTTGATCTCGTCCCAAATCTTCTTCATTGTTATGTATATGTCGTTCCTCTGTGGATGAGTCCCGTCTTCAACTCCAAAGACATGGACTTTGTGCTTCACTTCAATCCAACTAAACCCTTGTTCCTTCTTCACTCTTCCATCTTTCATGGATTTTCTTATTTTGGCAGCTTCTTCCCATTTTCCGCAAGCTGAGTACAAGTTAGCTAAGGCTGAGTATGCCCCACTGTTCTCTGGCTCGATAAGAAGCAATCTCTCTGCTGCAACTTTCCCAAGATCAACGTTCTTGTGAACCCTGCAAGCAGAAAGCAGTGAACCCCATGTCACTACATCAGGCTCAATCGGCATCTTTTCGATGAACTCTTGTGCTTCCTTCAATAAACCAGCCTTTCCAAACAGGTCCACCATACAAGCATAGTGGCTAAGGGTAGGTTCAATCTTATATACGTCCTTCATCATGTGGAAGTATTGACGGCCTTGGTTGACCAAACCAGCGTGAGTACAGGCAGAGAAAACACCAACATATGTTATGTGATCAGGTCTTAGTCCTTCCATCAGCATTGTCTCAAAGAGCTCGAGTGCTTCTTCTGCATGACCGTGCTGTGCCAATGCAATTATCATGGACGTCCAAGATACTGTATCCCTTTCGCTGCGTATCAAATCAAATGCCCGCCTTGCCGACGTAATGTTACCCGCCTTTGCATACGTTGTTATCAACGCATTGCTGACAGAAACCGAAAAAACTTCCCCGGATTTAACAGCACTTCCATGGATTTGCTTGCCATGACCCAATGAAGCCAAACTTGAAGCTACACTTAACATTGCTGCAAGAGTGTAACAGTTTGGTCTCTGCCCTTCTATAACCATTGATCTGAAAAGGTTTATAGCTTCACCATACAGACCGTGTTGCTCATATCCAACAATCATTGCGGTCCATGCGACAACATCACGATCTTTCAATGAATCAAATATCATTTTAGCTTGATTCATATCTCCAAGCTTAATGTATCCATCAAGTAAAGCTGTAAAACCTTCGATCTTGAGATCTGTGGTGCCTCTTTGTTTTATAAGTCTTCGGGCAGTGTCAACCCCTCCACATCTTGCATACATAGATATCAAGGCATTTAACACAATTCCAGAGATTTCAAAACCGGTTGTAACAATATGCGAATGAATCTGCTTCCCAATACAAAGTTTCTCAAGATTGGCACAAGCAGATAACACACTCGCCAGAGTGAATCTATCTGGTGTCAACATAGAATCCCTCAGCATCTTTGAAAACATATCTAGAGCTGTGAGATCATACCCACAATGATTGTAACCAGAAATCATAGAATTCCAAGTGACTATATCACGCTCAGTCATTTGCTCGAATTGGGCCCTAGCAAGAACCATCTGACCGACCTGCATATGTAACGCAATCATAGCATTCCAGCTTGAGATGTCTCTAACCAGCATTCTATCAAAAACAACTTTTGCCATCATTGGATCACCACATTTTGCATACATATTAAGCAAGGAATTCGACACGGAAATGTTACTACAAAGGCCAAGCTTAACGATGAAAGAATGGACCTTTTTACCTGTCTCCAAACAGCGAGTTGCAGCACCCGATGCAAGCACATTCGTAAGCGTAAACTGCGTCGGCTCAATCCCTTCCTTCATCATATCCCCCATAGTTCTTATAGCCTTATGATATTGACCAATGTTCTTATACCCAACAATCATCGTAGTCCACGAAACCGAATCCCTTTGAGGCAATTGATCAAAGAATTCACAAGTAGAATCCATATCTCCTCGTTTAGCATAAGCCGAAAGAACCGTGTTCCATGAAAAAGCCGTCTTTAGAGGCATTTCATCGAACAACTTGCGTGCGTGAAGAGCATAACCAGTCTTTGAGTAAACGTTCATAAGATTATTCATCAGGTAGACGCTGAAAACGAGACCCGATTTGATAACGCGACAATGAACCAATTGCGCTTCGAAACGACCATTGGACTTCTTTACAGATTTTTGCAAGAGATTGGTGCAGAGTTCCAACAGAGTAGATAAAGAGAGTGGAACTGGAGCATCCATTGAAGATAAACTTACAACTTCAAAACCCAGTTGCATCTTTGCTCCATTGTTAAGCCAGTAATAGATATAAAATCCTGAGAATTAGTGGATGATTTAAGACTAGAACAATATAAGAAGTGAGAAATCACAAAACCCCAATTAAATTAAAATGCTTTTCGCCATTACGAATTGACGAAATTAAAGATGGGTATTGCGAAGTTTGCAGCATTACACAAAAACAAAGTTAAAGACAGATGAAAACAGAGAAAAGCTTCGATTTTTAGGTAAAACTCCAAGGCAAAGAAACTCAAAGAGAACAAAATCAAAGGATAAAGCTGGAGAGACGAAAGTGGAGAAGAGAAACCTTAAGAGTAGCAGGAGAGTTGGGAGAGGTAGGAGAGAAAAAGTGAATTGAAGAAGGAGCTCCTAACGGAGAGTTTTGGTCATTTTCCAATGAAAAGTAGGTTTATCACGATAGATCTCCACGAAACTTTGTCTTCGATCTATTTTCCTACGATTCAATACTTCTAAATCTTAAATTCCACAAATCGAAATTTCTCACATATTTTTCCATCAAACGATCTATTTCTCCATAACGAGCTAAACCCGATAGAAACCAGCCTAACCCAAACCATAACCCATATGTTAAACCGCATCAAATCATGTTTAACCGGATTAGTTCGGATTACAACCCTAATAGCAACCCGATTAACCCGAGTTCCTGTTTTCACACAAAAAACCCAAATCGAAATCCAACGATTCCTTATGATCCATTGATTTGTTTACGATGTGGAGCTGTGTTAAACCCTTATGCTCGTGTTGATTACCAATCTCGAATCTGGTCTTGTCCCTTTTGCTTTGACAAAAACCATTTCCCTCGTTCTTACTCCGGAATCACTGGAATTAATCTCCCGGCGGAGCTTTTTCTGACTTACAGCGCCGTTGAATACTCTCTCAGCCGCGTAAATCGGCTTCCACTACGACGACTCTGACGGCTGCTGCGAGTTGGAGTAATGGAGTTAATGTAGGGCTTAAATCAATGTCTTCGAATTCGTCTTTTTCGTCTCTGGCTTCTACTGTTGGAGGTGGAGGTGGTGTGATTGGTGAGTTGGAGACTGCGTTCGTGTTTTTGGTTGATGCATCTATGATTCGATTGAAGGATGCAAATGCTTGAGAATCAGTTACTTTTGTTCAGTTTGAGGATTGTGTTAGTGTTTAGTCATATAGTTTGATGACTATAAGTGTGTTGAATTGTTCATATGTAGTTGGTTGATTGTTGTGATTTGAAGCTTTATGCGTGTGTTGAATTGTTCATAGTGTGGATTGTTGTGACTTGAGAGATTTCAGAGATTGCTTTCGACAGAAATCAATTTTGGGTTCTTCAATTTCAGATTTTGGATATTTTGAAGAAAAAGAAGTCGGGTAGGGTTTAATTTGATTGTTGGGTTTTAAATTCGGTTAAGGTTTGAGTTCGAATCTGGATTTGATCTGAAGAATCCAATGAAACAACCTATCATCATCACATCATCGTACCTTAGCGAAGAAGAAGAAGAAGACTCGGTTGACATACAATTGTGTTTAAACCGTTTAAAATTGGTTAAGATTTAGGTTCGGCTGGTTAAGGTTTGGGTTAGGCTGGTTTATATCGGATTTAGCTCGTTATGGGGAAATAGATCGTTTGATGGGGAAATAGTTGAAAAG
Source organism: Boechera divaricarpa (assembly GCA_026770425.1). NCBI lineage: Eukaryota > Viridiplantae > Streptophyta > Magnoliopsida > Brassicales > Brassicaceae > Boechera > Boechera divaricarpa. Next base: position 1,316,288 of record CM049186.1, on the reverse strand, counting down.
TTTTAATTTGTGGGGTTAAGATTTAGAAGTATTGAATCGTGGAGAAATAGATCGAGGACAAATTTTCGTGAGGACCTGTCGTGATAAACCTACTTTTCGTGGGGAAATAGATCGTTTTCCCTGTCTCTTTTCATAAAACCCCCACAATAAAAAATACTTATAAATTATTATATTATTATAAAAGATAAAATTACAACTTCAAAAATCTCCTCTTAAGCTTCCAATTTTGGTGAAAAACTCTGTAAATATGACAATTTTGCCCAAAAAAAAAAAATTAACATGTATTAGATAAGTATCTAATTATTTAATATTATTATGTTAGATATTTGATTATTTAATGTTCACTAAACCGACATAACTAAAGTCGGCTAGTCCCCTTATATATATGGGTACGTACGCTTGTATGTAAAAAAGATAATCATAACAAAAACATTAATAATAATCTCTCTTCCTCACTTATCTCTTTCTAATAATCTCTCTTCCTCATTTATCTCTTTCTCTCTATCAACAAAATCAAACAAAGAAGCTATATTATAACACATTATCAGCACGAACCGCTTCTTATCTAATCCAAACACAAATCGATCTTTATCCGATCTAAGGTATGTTCTAAGATATCATGTCTAATTTGGCAAAACTCGATATCGCTGTCCTTGATGTGTCTGGAAATAATTATATGACTTGGGCATTAGATGCAACTTAGCGAACGGGCTTCTGGATGCCATAGATCTAACAAAAATGGTTCCAGAAGAAAAAAAGGTAAGGGCCATGATATTTTTACGCCACCACCTCCATGATAATTTAAAAAATGAATATATCACGAGAGAAGATCCTAGAAATCTTTAGAAATCACTCAAAGATAGGTTTGATCACCAAAGGTTTGTGATCTTACCAAAGGCTAAACATGAGTGGTTGAACCTCTGATTTTTGGATTATAAGAGTGTAAGTGATTATAATTCCGCGTTGTTCGAAATTACTTCCAGGATGATATTATGTGGAGAAAAAATAAGTGATTATGACATGATTAAGAAAACTCTCCAGACATTTCATCCTGAAAATGTATCACTACAACAACAATACTAGACGAAAGGTTATACTCGGTATTCAGAGTTAATGAATATGCTCCTAGTTACCGAGCAAAATAATGAACTCGTGATGATGAATTATCAAACTCGTCTTGTCGGATCAGCAACATTCCCTGAAGTGAATATCGCATCTTCATCCAGACATGATAACTGGCAAGGACAAAGACTAGGTAGAGGCCGTGGTCGCGGTCATGGACGTGGAGGCAGAGGTGGACAAGGAAGGGGAATCAATAATAATAGTTACAACGCTGGAAAGGCGAATAAAAGTTCCAAGAAGAATGATAATGCAAGCATAGTAACTACTCAGAGGAAAAACATGTGTTATAGATGCGGTATGAAAGGACATTGGGCGCGACCTATCGTATGCCAAAACATCTCGCTGATCTGTATCAAGAATCCCAAAAGACAAAAGAGAAAAATAGTGAAATCAACTTTATCTCTGATGAGCCCGAATCTTCCTTTGATAATACTCATCTTGATGTAGCAGATTTCCTCATTGAATCCATGGATGTTAACGAGTCAATGTAATATAATGTCTTCCTGAAGAAGACAATAAAATAAAAGGTTTAATGTATAATATGCTTTTTGTTGTAATATAATATAATGTATATTTTTAATGAATATTTTGACGTGTTTTAATGTATTTCTTTTTATGAATATTTTGATTCAGAAAATGTCAAAATTTATGAATGAGGATGAAGATATATGTCTGGCAGATAGTGCGACAACGCACACAATATTAAAAGATAAAAAGTATTTCTCCGATATTAGAATAAAAGAAACTGGTGTGATTACTATATCAGGAAATGCAAAGACTATTATGGGCTCCGGAAGAGTCCAGTTTTCAATACCAAGGGGGACAAAGTTTAAAATTAATGATGCATTATACTCTCCCAAATCTAATAGAAACTTGTTAAGTTTCAGAGATATCCGCAGAAATGGATATCATGTGGAGACTAAGAATAAAAGTGGCATTGAATATTTTTGCATCACATTAGTGCTTTCGGAAAGAAAATATATATTAGAAGAACTGTCAGGTTTTTCTTCTGGACTATATTCCACAAAGATTAGTTTGATTGAATCATATGCCACGGCAAACCCGAAGTTTACAAATATTTAAAGTGTGGCATGAAAGACGGGGTCATCTTGGTTCAATCATGATGAGAAAAATTGTGGAAAGTTTTAATGGCCATCCATTGAAAGACCGGAAGATCTTTCAATCAAATAAATTTGTATGTGATGCATGTTCTCGAGGAAAACTCATAATTCGGCCATCACCAGCTAAAATTGGAAATGAATCACCAGAATTCTTAGAAAGAATACATGGTGATATATGTGGACCAATCCACTGGTCGTGTAGACCATTTCAATATTTTATGGTATTAATTGATGCATCAAGTAGATGGTCTCATGTGTGTCTTTTGACGACATGAAATATGGCATTTGCCAGATTTATTTCTCAAATAATCAGGTTAAGAGCGCAATTTCCTGATTATATTATCAAGAAAGTAAGGTTTGATAATGCTAGTAAATTTATTTCACAAGCCTTTAATGATTATTGTATGCCACTAGGGATCGATGTTGAACATCCAATACCCCATGTTCATACACAAAATGGCTTGACCGAATCTTTGATTAAACGGTTACAACTTATTGCTAGACCGTTAATACTGAGAACAAAGCTTCCAATTTCTATATGGGGACATGATATTTTGCATGCAGCAGCATTAGTCCAAATTCTACCAAATGCATATCATAAGTATTCCCCATTACAATTAGCATCTAGTCAGCAGCCAGATATATCGCATCTTCGTGTTTTTGGATGTGCAGTATATGTGCCTATTGCACCTCCTAAACGTATGAAAATGGGGGCCCAATGGAGATTGAGATATTTATATTGGTTATACGTCACCAAGTATAATTTGTTATCTTGAACCACAAACTGGTGATATGCTTACAGCTCGTTTTGCTGATTGTCATTTTAATGAGAATGAGTTCTCATCTTTAGGGAGAGGAATTCGTGAAATTCCAAGAGATATTGCATGGAATACACCATCGTTGATATCTCTGGATTCTCCTACGAAACAACGTGAAGTCGAAGTGCAGAAAATTATGCACTTACAGAATATGGCAAACGAGTACCAGACGGGTTCGTAGATACAAAAAGATGACAAAATCATAATTACCGGCTGTAAATGTTCCATCAAGAGTTGGAATTCCACAGGAACAAATTGATGTTAATAAAATTAATGAGCCTAAAATTCAGTTAAAGAGGGGGAGACCCATAGGTTCTAAAGATAAAACTCCCCGAAAGAAAAAGTCAATAGGAGAATTGAGTTCACATAAAAAGGTTACTGAAGAAACCCAAAATGAGGAAAGTCCAGAAGACTTAAATGAAGTAGCTCCTGAAGAACTACATAATAACAAAAGAGTAGTTCAAGAGGAACTACCGCAAGAAAATATCTTTGAAGAGAGACATGATACAGAAAAATATGAGATTTCCATAAATTATGCCAAAAATAGAAAAATATGGGTAAAAAATGATATAAACGATGATAATGAAATTTTCTCATTTTCTGTATCCGAAGAAATTGATAATGAGAATGACGATCTAGAACCAAGGTCCATATTAGAATGTCAGAAAAGATATGACTGGGAGAAATGGAAGATGGCCATGCAAAATGAATTAATCACCCTTAATAAGAGAAATATTTTTGGACCTGTGGTCACTACACCTAAAGATGTGAAACCAATTGGGTGCAAATGGGTATTTGTGAGAAAACAAAATGAGAATAATGAGGTCACAAGATATAAAGTCTAACTTGTTGCCCAAGGTTTTTCTTAAAGACCAGGAATTGATTATGAAAAAACATATTCCCCGGTAATGGATGCAATTACGTTCATCTATTTAATGAGTTTGACTGCATTCCAAAATTTAGAAATGAATCTTATGGATGTAATGACAACGTATCTATATGGATCGCTTGATAATGAAATATATATGAAAATCCCAAAAAAGATGAAAATGACTGAAGCATTGAGCTCAAAGTCTACATATATATGTTCAATCAAATTACAGTGATCATTTTATGGATTGAAACAATCCCGACGCATGTGGTATAATCGCTTAAGCGAATACTTTTTAAAAAAGGGCTATGTAAACGATACAATATGCCCATACGTTTTTATAAGAAAATCCTTGAATGGATTTGTGATCATCGTTGTATATGTTGACGATTTGAATATAATTGGAACTCAAAAGATGATTGAGGGAGCACAAAATCATATGAAAGCAGAGTTTGAAATGAAAGATCTTGGAAAGACAAAGTTTTATCTTGGTCTCCTGATAGAGCACCTCCAAGATGGAATATTCGTGCATCAATCGAATTATACTAAAAAGATCCTCAAACGCTTTAATATGGATAAAGCGACTCTTTTGAGTACTCCAATGGTTAGTAGACAGCTCAATGTTGAAAATATCCATTTAGACCATGTGAAGATAACGAAGAATTATTGGATCCTGAAGTACCATATATGAGCGCTATTGGTGGACTTATGTATCTTGCAAATTGCACACGACCAAATATAGCATTTGCTACTAATCTGTTTGCAAGATATAACTCGTCCCCGACGCGCAGACATTGGAACGAAATAAAATATATTTCCTGTTATCTTCAAGGTACAATTGATTTTGGATTATATTATCCTAGAAATTCGAAATCTTGTCTAGTTGGTTTTGTAAATGCAGGTTATTTATCGGATCCACATAAGGCAAGATCTCAAACTGGATATATATTCACTATAGGAGGGACTGCAATCTCATGGCGTTCTCAAAAGCAAACATTAGTTGCTACTTCATCTAATTATGCAGAGATCATAACACTCCACGAAGCTTGTAGGGAATGTGTGTGGCTCAGATCTATAATCTAACACATTCAAGAAGCAAGTGGCATACCCACAAGTAGAGAGCCCACAACCATATTCGAAGATAATGCTGCATGCGTCGCACAAATTAAAGAAGGATATATCAAGAGCGATAGGACAAAACATATTCCACCAAGATTTTTTTCTTACACACAAGAGCTCGAGAAAAATAATAAAATCAGCGTTGAATACGTCCGTACAAGCGATAATTCAGCAGATCTCCTTACGAAAGCGCTATCCACTACAATGTTCAAAAAACACGTTCATAATATTGGGATGTGTCATCTGCGAGAGATATAAAGAGAAGTATTTTCAAGGGGAAGAATATGTTACAGTACTTTTTTTTTTCTAGTCATGGTTTTTATCCCATTGGATTTTTTCATGACAAAAATTTTAACGAAACAGTACATATTAAATAATTAAGAGAGAGTATTAGATAAATATCTAATTATTTAATATTATTATGTTAGATATTTGATTATTTAATGTTTACTAAACCGACATAACTAAAGTCGTTTAATCCCTTTATATATATGGGTACGTACGAATGTAAGTAAAAAGGAGAATCATAACAAAAACATCAATAATAATCTATCTTCCTTACTTATTTTTTCTCTCTATCAACAAGATCAAACAAAGAAGCTACATTATAACAACATGTTGCATTTGGCGGGCAGACCGAATTTTTTCTTTTGGTCAACTTTAAAAAAAAAAGTGGACCGATTAAAACTCATTTTTGTCTTTAAAGGATAAATGGGCCAACTGGCCCATAAGTGAGGAAAACGGGCAACTGATTAGAGATTGATTGGAGATAGAATCTGACCTTCGAAATCATATTCAACTGTCAAAATCCAAGACTGGATATATTTGTCTGCATACGGATAAATAAGAAAAAAAAAAAAAAATTGGACGTGATGTTGGCGTTTTAAGTAGTGGTTTTGATGTGATTGAGAAACTACTCAAGAGAAAGATCTTATGAAGTTGAAAACGTGAGTAGCTGATTTTGTTGTGTGTAAGGCCTTTTATCTTATAATTCCTTCTTCTTTTTTATTGGACTGAAACTCGAATGAATGTTTAATGTTTCTACATCTAATAGAATCGTTTACTGCAATTTCGTGTATTAAGAGTGAAATGTTTATCATGATTACAGTGCAGATAAAGTTATCAGTCGTAGAGTTTTAGTCCGATCTAAATCTTGTAATTCAAAATTTATAAAATAAACTTTTTTTGAAAAAAAAAAATATAAGAAATGTTGTATTCACAAACAAATTAAACGTCTTTTCAAAGCACTCACTTTGTGGGGCTTGTTGTATTTAGTGTACTGGTGTAAAGAAATCCAGATACTAGGGGAAGAACAGATTAGAAGATGATTAGAGATAGAATCTCACCTTCGAAATCATGTAGTTCCTTGAATGGAAAATGATTAATAGAACAGAAGTCGAGAGAGAGATAACGTTTCTTGCAAAGTGATGATTATGGACAAGGTGGCCTAAGGTTAGAGATAACATATAGGATAGAGATTACGGTTTACACGCAAACCGTTTACAAGATTAAACCACAATATAATGAAGCAGAGCATGAAATAAAAATAAACCGAAACTGAACGCTTGATAGAAACGTGGGTGACTTGTTGCATTGTAACATCTAGTAAACATAAAATGTCCCGAATTGCTCTTTAAATTTCGTATGTTCTTCTTATAAGTTTTATATGACTTGAAATCTTCGTCTATGTTCAATAATACAAAATTAAGTTTCGTATCTACTAAATAAATGTCTGGATTTTAGTTTAATGAATATAGTTATTGAGCTTGACATTTTTTGATGTAGACGTGCGTTTTTCGACAAGAGACTCTCCCAAGAAGTCAGTGGAGATGCGTTGGGCGAGGTCCGATTTCATCTATTTTAATTTGATCTAATAATTGTGAGATTTATCATATCGAAATAAATGATGAAATTTTGTTTATGAACTGTAATTGCAGGAGTTCAAAGGATACATTTTCAAGATCATGGGTGGTTGCGATAAGCAAGGTTTCCAATGAAGCAGGGAGTTTTGACTCCAGGCCGTGTTCGCCTTTTGCTTCATATTACACGTTTGCATCTATATTGTGTTGGATGTGGATTTACATCATTTTGTAATGGCTGAGCAGGAACTCCTTGCTTCGGAGGACATGGAAGGAGGACTGGTGAGAGGAGAAGAAAGTCTGTTCGTGGTTGCATTGTGAGCCCTGATCTCTCTGTTCTTAACCTTGTCATTGTGAAGAAGGTGGGGAAACGATCTTCCTGGGCTTACCGATACTGAGAAGCCAAGAATGAGAGGACCAAAGAGAGCATCAAAGATCCGTAAGTTGTTTAACCTCAAAAAGGAAGATGATGTGAGGACCTACGTCAACACTTACCGCCGCAAATTCACAAACAAGAAGGGTGAGAGAAAGCACTCAAAATCAATCTCAAACAAAATTGAGAAATAGTGGTCTCTGCAACATGTTTCTTTTATTTGTTTTTTTTTTGACAGGAAAGGAAGTGAGCAAAGCCCCTAAGATCCAGAGGCTTGTGACTCCTCTGACTCTTCAAAGGAAGAGAGCCAGAATCGCTGACAAGGAGAAGAGAAATGCTAAGGCTAATTCTGATGCTGCTGAATACCAGAAGCTTCTTGCCTCAAGGTTGAAGGAACAACGTGACAGGAGTAGTGAGAGTTTGGCAAAGAAGAGGTCTAGACTCTCTTCTGCTGCCGCCAAGCCCTCTGTTACAGCTTAAAAAGCTTGAGAATCAAATCAATGATTCTAGTTTTGTTCTCTTTTCTTCTCTGGCAATTAAACAGTATGTTCGACTTCATATTTCAGCTTTTGTTCCATGACATGGGTGCACCATAACTTTGGGCTTGTGTTTCTTGATTTATGCGTTTAGTTGAAGACAATTTTAAACTCAATTTTTGTTGTTTCCCTTTTTCTGTTTTTGATCAAGGCATTGTTCAATTTAAAACCATTCAAATTTGATCAGTTGTTTACCTGATGAGTCTATAAAGTATAAACAGGTACTCTTTCAATCAGACATAATGCTAAACACAAGAACTGGCGATAACAATGGATAATTCATGGAGTATTGGAGTTGCGACTTTTTGAAGCTGAGAGAATGCAAGCACCGTTTATGGAGAGCTCGCTGCAGTGTCGTTGCCGTATTGCTATACAATGATTTGTAACTCAATCTTTCCCTCTAACAGAGAACTTTGATGATGATTCGAAGTTCTAACATATGATTTATCTTAGAGGTACAATTTTACCAATATATGTACATAACTATGTATATAATAACTATACATATTAAGATACATATAACTTTGGTCATATTATAGTTATAATAGATATATAACTTAGTTATAGTTAGATAAATCATATGTTCTATACATAGTTATATCATTAAATTTTTCTTTTGGTTTGGTTTCGGGTGGTTCCTTGATGGAGGGACCGAGGGAGTGAGGTCTAGAGAGAACAAGTCAAGAACAATATTTAAAAACTTCTTTTGAGTTTAATACCTATAAATAGAAGTCTAGATAAATTAAGGTTAGATTGATGTACGAACAAATATTTGTACGTTCGAAACTCTTAAAAATGTTAATTATTATACAATAATATTTTAAATATTGTATATCTGGACAATTCTGTTGTTAAATATATATATATATATATATATATAGAAGTGTTAATTATATATGTATTAAATAAATTATGTTGGAGTTATTCATTAACATTTATTAATAACTTATATACATGGTCATGATTATGTTAAATATATATATATATATACATGGTCAAATAGTAGCGATTCGGAACGCTGACCAAGCATTTCAAAACAACATCGTCAGGCAACGAAGAAAGTGATGACATAGTATGGTTTATCTTCTTGCGGTGGCTCGTCGCAGTTGGAGGCTATTGAAATAGGTATCGTATCGGGTACCATAATAAATCTAATATAACCGCCTTATAACATGAGGTATACTAGGGATTATCCATGTTAATTTGTAAAATTTCTGACCAATTGAGAAAACAAAACAACAAAATATATATATATGAGTGTAATTAAGCACCGATAAGTTCAGCCTCTATCTTCACTTTTCCTTTCCCAATGTATTACGGTTGTTTTGTACTTTCTTTAAAAACAAAATTGACTTTAACGGGTTTAAGGCCGCCGTTCAGCAAGAAAATTCATCTTACATTTTTCTATTTTAGTCATGTACGTGTTAAACATAACAGACTTATAGTAATATCACTCCTAAAATTACTTGTCCTTGAAGCAAGGTTGCATTGTCCTCAAGTCTTAAGTTGTTGGTGATTCGTTGCGTACAAGATGGTTTACATCACTAAAGAGTTGATGACTTGTGTAGATGGATTTAATAGTTAGCTCCAAAGCTTGAATACAACCAGTTTGTCTATAAGCTAACATTTGTGATTATGATGCCCATATTAAAATCGAATTCTGTTCCCAACAATGTTAATTACTCCCTCTGTTTCACAATATAAGAGGTTTTAGTTAAAAAAATTTGTTTCAAAATATAAGAGTTTCACATTTATCAATGTATTATTTGTCTTTTAATATCTATTTTATCCTTTTATTTTAATTCAGAGAGATGTGACTGTTTGTATTTTATAGTCTATTGATTAATATTTGTTAAGATTAAATTGGAGATTTTACTTGATTTCTTAAATATTGTGTAAAATAGTAAAATTTTTTATATTGTGAAACAGAGAGATTATTAAAGTTACAAGACTAGTTGAAAAAAAAAAAATGCCCATATTAAAATTGATTCATCTTTACACGTTTTTCTTAACTTATTCAGGATGGGAATTCTGAAAAATCAATGAACTCGGTGCCGATTCAATTGAATGCACAAGTGACAAACAACTGGAAAAGCAAAAAAAAGTAATAATAATATAAAGGGTTATTGTCCAAATCATTTGTAAATATAGGGTAATAAAAAAACACTGCTATGTATATGGATTTTGTTAGCTTTGCAAACTGCTGAATATAGTTTTGATAGTTAGTTAAACTATTTTGGTTAAACTTAGAATCATTTATATATTAGGTGTACTTGCTGTAAACAAAAACATCACAAAAGAATTTGATAAAGAATTAATATATAAACTAGAGTGTGACAAAACAAGAAAAATACCCGACAACAACTTAAAAAAAAAAAAAATACATGAGAAAGTTAATTTAAACCACAAGATTAATATATATCCATAACAATCTTTTTCGTTAACACATCGATCCTAATTTATTTTAAAATACAATACCTTGTTTATAAGGCCTAATAAGTCAAACTTGAAGCGATTAAACCAGTTTTCCTACGGTGCAACACTCTCAATCAGAAACAACTAAACATTTATGAAACTTATAATAATTTGGCATTGTGGCTACAACACCAGACCACTCGATCGTCCCATGAATCACTTCTCCAATCTAATCCAACGCGATCACTGCACACCAAATCTCCTTCTTTGTCTTCGTGGCATCAATCTCACTCCACAAAATAGCTAGCTTTCCATCGTATAGTATTCCGCCATTATAAAGACATCAAACTTGGCATCAAGTGCCTTTACACCAACCGCTTTAACCCATACCTTACGCTTTACGTCAAACTCCATCAACCCTGCTGAAAATAACAAGCATAGAGCACATCATCAACAACGCACATACACCATATTGTATCACTTGGGATTTTCAATGTCTCCTTTCTTTTACCTTCTCTCGGATCATACACACCAATTCTCCCAACTTCCACATTGTAAACCTTCCAATCCAGTGACACCGCACTTAACCGCGTCATCTATACCCAAACGTCTTCATAGCCGTCTTCATCTTCCTCTTCTTAAGAGTGAACCAACGGTAGATCGTATGTGGTAACATCACGGAAGGAGACATATATAGACAGTATCTTTGGGGAGGAAGGATTGCAAACGGTAGAGCTCAGGGGAGCGAACGAGTACGGACCTTAGGGTTTTGGAGACTCGACAGAGCTGAGGTTTCCTTGGGACACATGGATTTTTGTGATTAATAACAAAAGTTCGTTAAGTGCTCTCAGAATAATGTTCGTTAAATTCTAAAAGCACTTTTTATTAGTGTGGTGAATCAAACTTTCTCTCGTGAGCTACATATTTATAAGCTCGTAACATAATTCCTGAAAAAGAAATTACATGTTCTAAAAAGTAAAACTAATTAATTTCCAAACTAAGATTATTTCCTGTTCTAATAATGTTAATTTCTGAACGAGACTTTTCCTTTTTCATTGTTCTTATGTTTGGCACATGTCTCATTAATCATCTTCTTCTTTCTCGTTAGATCTGCGACCACCAATTTCAATCCGTAAAATCAGAAACTCCTTCTTCAATGAATTTTTCTTAATTTGTTCCCAATTAGATGAGACAAGCTTAATCCAACAGTAGTAAGCAGTCCAAAACGATTTAGTTGGGCAGTGAAGAAAACGATGGCGACATAGACGGATCGTTTTATCTTCTCTTGGTGGCTCGACGGTTTTGGAGGAAGATTGTTTCTTAAACTTCTTCGAAGGAGGAGACATATCGTATGGCTTCAGATTTTACTATTAGGAGAGAACCAAACATATTAACATAATAATACTGAGTTTTTTTTTTTTTTAATATAGGATTATACTTTAGAATATTGACTTGTTTTTAGATAAAGAAATACCTTCTTCTTTTTTGAAAATTGTTTTGGTTTTTTTTTTTTTTTTTTTTTCGGAAATTTAAAATTTACCCTTTTTTTCCCTTTTCATTTTTTAGGAAACATATCCAAGTACGAAGGAATAAAATCTAAACATTAATATAAAATTGAAGCATATGTAACATAATGAATATATTTGACCAAAAAAAGAAAAATAATGAATATATTTTAAAACAATTAATAAAGGTTTTTTTTTTAGTCTTAAGCTCAGCATAAATAACCAAATTGTCCGAACAAAAGAGATAATATCGTTTGCGAAACCCTAGTTTGAAGATTCTTGTTAGTTGCCGTACTCCTTTATTGATTCTTCGAAAAGGGAAAATGAGTCATCGTCCCGTGATTCTCGCAACAGCTAGCCATGATCAGACCATTCGATTATGGGAAGCCCAAACTGGTCGCTGTTACCTTAACTTTGGCTATCCTGATTTGGTGTGTGGTTTCTCAACACTAATCTCTGTGACATTTTTAATTTTTTACATTTCATCTGAAACTTTTTTGTATTCAGCATGTAAATAGGCTTGAGATAACCCCAGATAAGCGTAAACTAGTAGCAGCTTGCAATCCTCACATACGACTCTTTGATCTCAATTCCATCAACCCTCATATACCTGTAAATATCCTTTTCTTTTCTTTCTTTTTTCTTTCAATGTGGTGTTTGTTTTATTATCTTTCCTTGATTGAATGAATGATCTTGATAGCGTCTTTGTGCGCATTAGGTGAGGACTTTTGTATCACACACCAACAATGTTATGGCAGTAGGATTCCAATATACTGGAAACATGATGTATTCAGGATCAGAAGATCGCACAGTTAAGATCTGGGACTTGAGGTAGTTACATTCATGTTTTTGTTTCTTTCTTTTAGTTCAATGTTAATTTTGATTTCCATGATCTTAGCAACAAATTGCTGCCACGTTAAATGCAGGATTCCGGGATGCCAAAGGGAGTTTAAAAATGATTCAGCAGTTAACACAGTTGTTTTACACCCAAATCAGGTACATCAACTAGCCAAGTCATGTCATCTGTTAGTGTTGTATCACTTGTTATCTATTCTTTTTTTTTCCCTTGTACAGACTGAATTGATATCTGGAGACCAAAACGGCAATATACGTGTATGGGATCTCAGAGCAGATTCGTGTAGCTGCGAACTGGTACATTTCTTTATCCTTAGTTAGATTTTCTAAGAATATATATGTAGATATAATCACTCTAGTGTATAACTTATAGGTACCAGAAGTTGGTACACCTATACGGTCTTTAACGGCTATGTGGGATGGGACAATGGTTGTTGCTGCTAACAACCGTGGAACATGTTATGTATGGAGCTCATTGCGTGGAAGACAAGTACTGTTCTGATCATATGAAAACCTTTTTATCTTCAACCATGCTCTGTAATTGTTCATGCCATTTAAAAATTCAATCGTTGTTTTCAGACGATGACCGAGTCTGAGCCCCTTCATAAGCTTCAAGCTCATAATGGCCACATCCTTAAATGTCTCCTCTCTCCTGGAAACAAGTAATTATGTATTTCTTATTCTTTCTCTTGAACCCGTTTTCTTCGTCTTCTTTCTTTTTGGATGGTCTTATATATTTGTAGCAGATATCTAGCAACCGCATCATCTGACAAAACTGTCAAAATATGGAACGTTGATGGTTTCAAACTAGAGAAAGTTTTAACAGGTATGGTCTTCCATGTTTTTGGAAGAGTTATTCGTTCTCCATTACACTTTCTTACACTCTCATCAATATTATTTCACAGGACATCAAAGATGGGTGTGGGACTGTGACTTCTCAGTGGATGGAGAATATCTTTTAACAGGTACTATTTAATCTCTATCCACTGGAAAAATTGTGCGACACAGAAGAGTCTGTAATGAAACTGGTTTTGATTTTGAAATATTGCATAGCATCATCGGACACCACGGCTAGATTGTGGTCGATGCGAGCGGGAAAAGAAGTGAAGGTGTACCAAGGTCATCGCAAAGCCACTGTGTGTTGTACACTCAGTGATTAAATCCTCTAAAAGAATCAAAAAGGCTAAATTATGATTGTGTTGTTTGTGTTAAAGAAAAATCCTGTACATTTCAATTGGATTTTTTTTCCAATTGCTCCTCTGATCTCTTCTTGATCAAACATTAACTCTCTCTACACTAAAAAGACCCAAAAAAAGAAAAAAAAACTCTCAACAAAAATATGAGAGGCCTAGGTACGGCTCGTATAAGAAAATTCAATTTCTTAAAGCTATCCCATTGCAAAGCTGAACGTATCATTTTTTAAAGACCTTGAAATACAAGTAAGCTCCGAACATATCGAACCTCGTTTAGAGTTGATAGATCAATCCACCAACATGATTAGCTGCCATAAACATTACCATTTTTTTTTCTCTTATGTCTAGATAGGCAAATTTAGTGGTCTCATTGGTTCCGTATATGCAATCAATGCTTGTAATTTTAGATAATGAATTTATACTATTGAAATTTCTAGAGTTGTGCAAAACAAATTCCGAGCATTCTAGCCTAAGAACATTCGAAATACCGAGGTTTACTTTTGGATCAACATTACTTTTCACATCAAAAAAATGTCTAATATACGATGAAATATTACCAAACTTATAGTCTCATCAGCTCAGTGAAATGAAGGCAAACCATATCGTTGTTCATACATTTCAGAACGTATTAAAACAAGCAATCACACCATCATCATTATCATTATTACCACTCCATACATATCTTTATTAATCAGTACGGCCTAAACAATGCATAATGTTATAGTCATAAGAAACGGAAAGTACACGATCAATCCGCTCATCCTTCCCCATAATCTCTACTCCACTCATATCTAGCGCAATCATTACACTTCAAATCTCCTTTTTCTTCTTTCCTTGCTAAGAAAGGTCCCCGAACAACGCCAACTTTCCATTGTAATCAGCCACAATAGCCTGAATTTAAAGTGACAAATGTAGAGTACATTGTCTATCCCACACACCTTACTACACAAGTATCATAAATTGGTGTCGTCTCAACTTTCGCACATCACACATGTACTATATCTCTCGGATCACAATTGTTTTAAAAAAAAAAAGTACTATTCTATTCATCTTCTTCCTCGCTCACATATGTGAGCATCACGATGAAATAAAAGAGGAATACACATGAAGAAACCAAAGTGAAGCAGATACATGAGGCAATAAGAGAATATATAACTCCTAATTCTGAAGAAGTTACGGATGAATGAACTGGAACCGAGTGAAAAAGTAGATATGCATGTTGATCAATGTTCCGAGAGGTTGAGGTAGCTGCAGGCCTTATGGGCTGACTATTATCCAAACCTACAAACAACAAAAAGTGACCAAACTATAATTAAAAGAAAAAACATAAAATACCAAATGTAGAACCATATTGATATAGACCAACGTTATGAATACGTACCATCCATACATCTCTCTTAATCAGCAGAAAGACCTAAACAATTAATGATGAATACTATAGTTGGGGTACATATATTATATTACCATCTTAACATACATCTTAATCGTACGTGGCTACGTGTTATACTGCTATATACAAATGAAAAGCAATCAAAGATGCAAATCATGGTGAATTGATGATGCTCATACAAATCAAAGGCGCTATATTAATAATATTGTCATAAACTTAAAGTAAGAAAACGTTTCACAACATCATCACAACCTAACATCATTACCATCATAAGCATCTCCTTTTACGTTTTAATCAGAAACATCTAGACAACGCCAAATGTCATAGTAAATAGGGACAGTGCCAACGAGATCAGACCACTCGATCGTTCCATGGATTGCTACTCGCCTACTCCACACCTATCCAACGCGACAATCGTACACCAAATCTTTTTCTTTTTGGTTCTTTGACTAACAATACGTCCCAGATCTTCCCACATAAACGAAAGTTTTCCATTGCAATCCACCACTCCAACAAGCATGTCAATTGGCTTATCAAGCTTCAAACCTTTGACCCCTCTCCACACCTTACCTTTAGAGTCATACCACACTAACCCAAGATTCTTGTAATAACCATAGATCACATTGTTTATCAAACACATGTGTCTTTTTTTTTATATAACTTATTCTATAACCCTTCCCTTCCACGGCCATAGATTCGGTCACAATCACTCCATATCACTCCATAGATCACAATCACGCCTGGTAACTTGCGAGCCACTTTCATACTAGCTAGGACCCTCACACAACTCCCCGGACCATTGATCCAAGAACCTAATGCTCGGGGAAGTATGATCTATGGATCCACCAATAAAGTGGATCGTAGAACCTAACGAAACGATGGAACAACGCAGCATCTGTCGAGGAAGAACCGGAAATGAGTTAAGAACACTTGTTTTCTTCTCGTGTGTGTCAAAAGTGAACCAATGAGATTTCCTGCCAATACTAGTAGCTTCGGTAAAGCAGACACAAAAGACGGGATAAGTTTTGCCCATTAAGGATCGCATATATGCAAGTTAAGGAGAACGCATAAGGGATCGGAAGCTTTTGGAAACACAAGAGAGGTTTAATTTGGGTAGTAGCATCTCGGGACGCGAGCTAAGCAGTTCAAAACTACATCGTATGGTAATGACGAAAACGACTAAGAAGATTGGTGGGAAGACACAATCTCGTATGGCTTTGGATTTCCGTTGATGAACTTTGCAGCTCGTCTCATGAGTCTTTCCTTGTATAAAGACCTCATGAGTTTATCGATGAATAGGTGAAGGAGCCCTAATTATATTATTTGTGTTTTAGACAAATTCTTGTACACTTCATTTGGATTTTTTCTTTCTTTCTAATTGCTAGTCTGATCTCTCCGTGGTCAAACATTTCTTTACTATATAACGGCACAAAAGCTCTCTAAACGTCTTCTAAATCTATCGCTCGGCAGTTCCATGTACAGATTTCACAAAATATGTAACATTTAAATTTGACGTTTTAAAATCATGCTTTTGTATATTTCCTTTTAGTTTATTTTTATTGTTTTAAAATTTTTTTTTTTTTTGTTTTTTTTCTTATTCTAATTGTTTTTATTGATAAATGTGCCATTATTTTACTATATACTAAAATAAAAAAATGTTAAATATACATAATTTCCTTAGAAAATAAAAATTATAAATATATAAAATTATCAAATAAAAACTTAAATTGTCAAAATTATTTAACAAACTAAAATCACATAATAATCCATATTGAAAAAATATGGATATTTTTTTTAAAAAATTTGGTGGTGTTAGACGAATGTTTTTTTACAACACTAGGCACGGCTCTGTCACTCAGTTACATCATTTTCAGATTAAAAAAAAGATACCCTAGAGTCTCTCCCCAAAACCCCTAACCATGATTGAGGGACTCGTATTAAAGGATAAATTTTACTTGTTGTGGACAAATATTGGAGTAAGTCATAATTGTGCCAACCTACTCACATTGATATTCCGGTGCATGATGTAAATCTAACTTGACAAATCTATTTTATTCAACATGTGGTTCATATGATAAGTCGACAAATGGATCACTTGTATGCCATGTAAATATGGTATCCGGTTTCTGAATTGTGGTAAGGTATTCTATTATATGTATGTAGTAGGACTTGAACAACGCGAAATCGTGTGGAAACTCTTTAATATTTCGACCTGAAATAGAGTAGTCAACATGAGTTGACTTTGGAACTAATTATTGGGATAGACAATTAATTGTCGTCTTCATCAAGTCGTCTAGTTTACTGTGTATAACGTGTGTTGTGGTTCGGTTTTGGCAGGAACCGAAATAATTTAGATTATGAGGATGATGATTTTATTTTATAACCTTCAAATGTTAGTTTTCTAAGTTTAAATGCTTGTTTTATTTTTCAGAATACCTTTTTTGTTATATTTTCATTAAGTTCTTCTTCATCTTCCTCGTCTCCTTATCAAGTTTGAGAGATAGGTAATTATATTGGTGATAGTTATCTTTAATTGATGATGCTCACAACTGCTAAGCCAATGCAACATATCAATAATATGGTAATTCACAAAGTAAGAAAATGTCTAATATATAACATCATCACACCACTACCATCATAAACATATCTCATTTAAGTTTTAGTCACAAACACCTAGACAACGCCATATGTCATAGTAGTGAGGGACAGATCCAACGAGATCAGACCACTCGACCGCTCCATGGATCTCTACTCCACTCTTATCCAACACGATCATCGCACACCAAATCCTCTTTTTGGTTCTTCCTCTAATAATACATCTCATGTTTCCCCACATAAACCCGAGTTTTCCATTGCCATCCACCATTCCAACCATGTCAATTTTTTTATCAAGCTTATTCAAACCTTTAACCACTCTCCATACCTTATCTTTAGAGTCATACCACATTAGCCCAAGATTAATGTAATAAATATAGATCACATTGTTTATCACGCACACTCCACCTCTCCTCCAATATGCATCTTCAATTTCCATCTTAAAATTCTCACAGCTACCATCTTTTGTATCGTAGATTATGTGACTCCATTCTCTATAACTCATACCATAAACTTTCCCTTCCAAGGCCACAGCTTCGGTCACAATAGTTCCATATCGCATTAATCCTTTTCCATATCGGATTTCACCATGGGGACTTAATGGTCCAACTTCCCAAGTTTGAGTATTTTGGTCGAAAACCTCCACTTGGATTTGGTCTTCCCGGCACCCTCCCATTACGTATAGTTTCTCATCAACTACTGCCACGCCTGGTAATGTGCGAGCCACTTTCATTCTAGGACCCTCACACAACTCGCCGGACCAGGAATCAAAGATCCATAAGCCCGGCGAAGTATTATACATGGATCCTCCAACGAAGTAGATCTTCTAACCTATCGAGACGGAGGAACAATACAACATCTGTTGAGAAAGAACCTGAATTGAGTTGAGATCACTTGTTTTCTTCTCGTTTGGGTTCAAAGTGAACCAATGAAGTTTCCTGCCAAGACAAGTAGTTGTTTGGGGAAAGCAGACATAAAAGACGGGATTATCTTTGCCCATTAAGGATCGCATATGTGCAAGCTCAGGAGAACGCACAAGGGATTGGAAGCTTTTGGAAACACAAGAGACGATTGGGTAGTAGCGTCTCGAGACACGAGCTAAGCAGTTCAAAACTACATCACTAGGTAATGACGAAAACAACGAAGAAAATTGGTCGGCGGCTAAGGCTGTGGTGGAAGACACAATCTCGTATGACTTAGGATTTCCACTGATGAACCCTACTAGAAAAAAGTGGTATACCCACAAAAAATTTGTAGGTATTTATTCACAACATTCGTGGGTTTTTGTGGTAAATGCCACGATTTGCCACAATTTTTATTTGGTGGGTATAACGTCGTAAGTAATATTTTCGTGGCAAAATGTGGCAAAAGTACCCACGAAAAGCCACGAAGAAAAGCGTGGAAAAATTTGCCACGAATTGCCATGTTTTTATTCGTGGCAGTACCCACGAAAATATTCGTAGGATTTTGTGGGTAATCCGAATAAATTAAAAAAAAAAATTTATCTCATAATCAACGATAGCAGTGGCGGCGAAGACCGGCAGGCTGGTGGCAGCGGCTGCGAGCGACGGTGGCTAGTGGCAGCGGCAAGCAGCAATCTGAATTAATTCACTAAAATCTTCATCTAGTAAGACTCGAACCGTGCACCTCAACATATAATGTAAATACATGATAACCACTACGCTACATAAACATTTTGTTAACTTTCTACACATTAAATATATATACTCATAAAATTTTTCTGGTTTTAGATTCACGGTTAAAACATTACTAGATTTAAAAAATTATTAGTAAATAGTTTTAATTTTATGTAAAGTATATATGTAAATAGTTTTAAGTTTTTATTAAATAATTTATAATGTGGGTATATCTAATTTTCAATTACTTATAAGTAATTTTAAGTTTTTATTAAATAATTTATAATAAATAATGTGGGTTGTTATATTGAATAAATGTGTGTCTTTTAGTATAATTCTATATGTGTTATAGTAATGTATTGTATTAATTATAGTTTTTACAAATTATATTTTATAATTTTTTTTAAATAATCTACTATTATGTAATGTTAATTAGCTCGCAGAGTAATAAATATCCGGTGCCAGTGAAAAAATGATTTAAAAGTTAGGACAAAATCGAAAACGTAAGTTATATATAAACCTAAAAATAACTTAATATTAAATAATAGTTAAAAATTAAATCAAAAGTTAAACAGTATATATTAAACAAATATAAGTGTATAATTTTAATCAAAATTTTGTATTTATAATAATATCATTATATTATTTTTGTTTTCAAAATTAAAAGTTTCGATATCGGAAGTAATAAAAGAAAGAAAAAACTTATGGAATTTATTACAATATGTCTCCGAACAATATATTATATCTTATAATGTATCGTTTTTTCTATCTTATTTAAAAAAGACTTTGTAATAAAAAAATGTTTTATTGTATGTATTTCGCTGAATAATAAATATATTACTAATAGTCTACTATAATTTTATAGTTATAAAACTATCTTATACTTATTTATTAGTTATCTTATAGTTATCTAATAAGCTATCTTATAGTTAGAGACATAATAAATATATTTTTTAAAACTATAAACTTCCTACGATTTATCATAATTTATATAGTGGGTATGAAAAAATATCCACGAACTGCCACTAATATCTTTGTGGATCCAGGTACCCACACATTTTTTTCGTGGCATTTCGTAGCATACCGTTATTTCAATGTATGATCCACGAAATTATACGTGGGAAACCGTGGTAAATATTACCCACGATTGAATTCGTGAGATTTCGTGGAAAACTTTACCCACGTTTTTGCCACGTCTTTCCATAATCTTTAAATTTTTGTGCTAAACTTCTCACGTCTGGCACTTCGTGACTAAACGTGGCATTTTTACTATACTCACGAAATTATTCGTGGGTATAACACTTTTTTTTAGTGAAAGTTAAGAGCTCGTCTCATGAGTTTACATTGGAGGACAAAAAAGCTAAGGGTTGGTTGGTGAATATTCTCTTCCAGTGGCTGGTTGGTGTTGGATGCAACAGGGATAGACATGTCGTAGTGTCGTACGTTGGAGGAGGAAAAAAAAGAAGGTGAAGGAGCCCTAATTAATGAGTGTTAGAATTTATATTTGATTAAAATTGAAAAATAAATTAATAAAGTAACCAATCTTATTACATGAAGTTGAAAACGTGAGCGTGAAACATGTCAATAAGATAACTCATTAGATTTCGACACGTATCATTGCTAATTTAGATTGTGACACGAATCAATTATAATTTAGAAGTCTAAAAAATGGAAAGATAATTATTTTATCAGAAAAGAGCAAAAATGTAGTAAAAAAACAATTTTTAGTTTAAACAAAAAAATACAGAAAATGTAAAAGTGATAGTTTTCAGTTTTTTTTATACGAAAATGTCAAAATAGTAAAAAAAAAACAACTTTATAGTAATTTTTAATATAAAAATGAAAAATTGATAGTTTCGAGTTTCAACAAAAATGTCAATAACATAAAAGACAATTTTTCGATTATATTAATTTTTAATTTAATATTGTATTAGTATAGTTATAAATACAATAATTTCGACTCTCAACAATTCATCTTCTCAATCATCTTTAGTTTTTTTTACTCTTCATATTAAATTCAGAAAAAGTTAATGCTTTATGAATTGATCTTCAAGTTAGCTTTTCTTTTCACCGCCAATTGAAATATTGGATTAGATAATATGATGTAGTTTTTGAAGATAGCTAAACATATATAGATCTTTCAATAATGCAAATACTAAGATGTCTTTAAGTGAAAGTTCAACAATATCCAACGATATTGATGTAAACAGAGGAGCTGATATTATATCAAAAGATGAAGAAGCTTCTTAAGCTACAAAAGTTCAAAGAGAGGCAACATTGCTTGACCTTTACTGCGGTTGTGGTGCAATGTTCACTGGATTGTGCATGGGTTGTGCAAGGTTCAGTGGACATTGCACCACAACCGCAGTAAAGGTCAAGTAATGTTGCCTCTCTTTGAGCTCATATACCTTGAGAAACTTCTTCATCTTCTGATATAATAGCAGCTCCTCCATTTACATTAATATCGCTGGATATTGTTGAACTTTCACCTAAAGCCATCTTGGTATCTACATAATTGAAAGATCTATATATGCTTAGCTATTTTCAAAAACTGCATCATATTATTTAATCCAATATTCCAATTGGCGGTGAAAAAAAAAGCTAATTTGAAGATCAGTTGTTAAAACATTAACCTTGTTTAAAGAAAAAAAATTTGTCTAAAGAAATGTGAATGTGACACGTGTCACATAGAGTTTACAAAAATGGGTAAAATGGATAACTCATCAACCTATTACAATATCATAGACTATTCCAAGTTACAAACACATTTGCCCCATCAACCAATTAGGTTAAAGACATATTCAACCCATTAAAATTGATGAGTTGTAATCAACCAATGAGTTTTGACTCTTTTGCGTGAGAAGATCTGTAAAATAAAATAAAATAAAAACTTAATAAATGTGCTGAATAAAAAATTCATAATCAATATGTATCTTAATCAAAACGGTTTATAATGATCTACTTCTTTTGGATAAATTTTACACTATTCTTCTAACTATTTTAAATAATTTTTTAATTATAATAATTCATAGTCAATATGTATCTTAAAACCTTGCAAATTAGCATTTCTATACAAATTCCCGTCTTTAATGTCTACAACTTATGAAACTTCATATATGTTTTCTTTGTGAAATTACAAGAGACGATCAAATTCAAAATCGAATTTAAGGATTTCAATTCATAAATTTTAAGAACATTGAAATTCAAAATCGAATTTAGTGATTTCAACTCCATTTGATTTTATGAGCGACGTCGCCGTAAGCCACACATTTCATGACGTTTATCTTTTTGGTCAAAATGAACCGCTTAGCTTACTTCCTCATTGGTTAATAGTTTCCTTGAAATTCCCTTTTACATGTCCTCGTTGACTTGAAAAAATCTACCATAGTTGTTGGATTTGAGTAGAAGATGCTGGTTCCCTGGTTTCCGAGAGCCGTGCAAACTCTCTGTATCTTGTTAACCAAAATAATAATATTTGTAATCACAATCACAAATATTTCAAACAAAAAACAAATCACAATCACAAATTTTAATATTTTTAATAAAAATAAAATCTTAATTCACTCTTATATGAATTTATGTAACTCCACAACTTGTTAATTATATATAATTGTTGGGCAAAATTAGGTAGTTTCTCATATATATAATGAAATGATAATGATGATGATAATCATAATGAGAAGTTGAAGATGATGATGATGATTGTATGATGATGATTAAAGAAAAAAACAAAAAAAATTGGGTAAAATGGGTAACCCATCATCCTATTACAATATCACAGACTATTCCGAGTTACAAACACATTTGACTTATCAACCAATTAGAATTTGAAAAAGACATATTCAGCCTATTAAAGTTGATGTGTTGTGAAAAAAGTAATATAAGAAGTTAAATTAATACAGCGGACCAAAAACTTTCTTTTTCTCTCTGGCCTGTTTCCGTAGGTAACCCTAGTTCTGAAAGTCCTTCTACTTCCTTCGGCCTTAGGCGGCGGAGGCTTTTGCCGACGTCGCCCCTGGCTCCGTTCCGCTCTCCTTGCGCTCGTCTTCTTGCTCATGGCTCCCGGCTATCATCGTCTCGTTTTCCTACGGCCACTCACCCCGGAAGACCTCGGCCGTGGTATCCACCTTACTTCCGGGGAAGAACCTTTCGAAGAATCTTTTGTCACCGTTTCGCCTCTCCTCGCCGGTGCTCCGGTGTCTCCGTCGCTGCTACGGGGAGTTGTCGTTTCTCCATCTTCATCTCTGGCCGCGGCTGAGTGCCGCGTTTCCTTCAGCTTCTCCTGTGTTGTCCGTAACCATTTGCATGCCTCGGAGGTTACCCAAATCACGGTCGCTGACCGGCGATCTCTTCCCTTCGAGCAGCCAGTTTCACAGGTTAAGGTCTCTGTCTTTAGATCTTTCAAATCTAATACTAAATCCTCTTGTTTAGAGCTGGCAATTAATCATCCCGGTGTTGAGAACCGGAGATCCTTGCGATGTTCCTCCGCTATAACCGCTGTGTTTTTTCCAGCGAAACCCTTCATCGTCGTAGTTCTTAGGTTTTCAGCGAACCTTTCAGTCGTTGTCGATCTTATGAAGCCAGCGAAGACTTATGGATTTCTTTCCGAGAATCCACTCGAGCTTTCCAACGCTTCGCTGCCATACCATCGCCGGCCGAAGACATTGTGCGCAGCAACGACGCGAAGTCTAGAGCAACCTCGATGTCTTAACGGGCCCTGGGCCCTAAAGTTTCAACCGGCTGAATTTTGGGCCTCGTGCGAGGTTCATCTGTTTAAGCTCTTATCTGTTTCCAGTTTGTTGAGTGGGCCTCTGTGGCCCGTCTCCAAATTGAACCTTACTAAGCCTGCGAGCCCATCTATCTGTATCCAAAGGCCTCTGAGCCTTTTTGTTTTCACTACAATTTGCACCTTGTAACTCTTCGGACCTTTTAAATCTTAATTTATAAATTAAGTGGTTGACCAAAAAAATAAAAAATTGATGTGTTGTGATCGACCCATGGGGTTTGACTCTTTTTACGTGAGAAAATCTGTAAAATAAAATAAAAACTCAATAGATGTACTGAATTAAGAAAATCAAAAACATGTCAAAACGGTTTATAATGATCTACTTATTTTGGATAAATTTTACACTATTCTTCTAACTAACTTTAATGAATATTTTTGAATTAGATTAATTCATAATCAGTATGTATTTTAAAACCTTGCAAATTAGCATTTTTATATAAATTATTAAAATTTACACCCGTCTTCGATGCCTACAACTTATGAAACTTCATATATGCTTTTCTTTGTGAAATTTTGAAAAACAATCAAATTCAAAATCAAATTTAGGGATTTCAATTCCGAAATTTTAAGAACATTGAAATTCAAAATCGAATTAGGGATTTCAACTCCATTTGATTTTATGAGTGATGTAGCCGTAAGTCACACCTTTCACGACGGTTATCCTTTTGGTCAAAATGAGCCGATTAGCTTCTTCCTCGTTGGTAAATACTATCCTTGAAATTCCCTTTTACATGTTCTCGTTTACTTAAAAAAAGTCTACCATAGTTGTTGGATTTGAGATTGATTTGAGTAGAATATGATGGGTCCATGGTTTCCGAGAGCCGTGTAAGCTCTATGTATCTTGTTATCCAAAAATAATATTTTTAATCACAAACACAAACATGTCAACAAAAAACAAATCACAATCACAAATTACAATTACAAATCAAGTTTTTGTGCACCATTCTCTTCTACAAAAATTTGTATAAAAATATATATTTCTATGAAAATATATTATCAAAAGATATATCAAAATTTTATTTTATAAATAGATTGATCGGCAAATTTTTTAAAAAGAGAATGATACACAAAAACTTTGATTTGTATTTTTCTGTGAATAACCAAATAAATTTAAAATTAAGTTAATATTTTTAAATAGAATTTTTCACAAAAATAAAATAAATTAAACACTAATATAAAATATTACCTTTTCATCAACTAATAATAAATTCATTCCCATGAATATATTATTTGCTTTAATATTTCTTGTTTCTCTTTTTTGAAAAACGCGTACTATAGTACGATTATAACCACGATTTCTATATAATCGATTTAGAGTAAGACAAACTCCACAATTCATTTTTCTGAAATTAATATGAAGAGTAAAGAAAGTTAAAAGATGATTGAAAAGATGAATGGTTAAGAGTCTAAATTATTGTATTTATAATCAAACTACTACAATATTAAATTAAAAAATTAACATAATCAAAAAGTTATATTTTGTGTTATTGATATTTTTGTTAAAACTTGAAACTATCAATTTTACATTTTTATATAAAAAATTACCAAAAAATTGTTTTTTATACTATTTTGACATTTTAGTTAAAACTGAAAAATTATCAATTTTACATTTTTCTGTTATTTATATTTTTTATTTAAACTGACAATTTTTGAAAAACTTATTTGTCTTTTTGCTGTTAATTTTTTCATTTTTTTCTGATAAAACAATTATCTTTCCATTTTTTAGACTTCTAAATTACAATTGACATGTGGCACAATCTAAATTAGCAATGACATGTGTTGGAATATAATGACTTATCCCTTTGACATGTGCCACATCGTTGAACACGTTCAACTTTATATAATAAGATATAATTTTTATATATCTTTTGATAAAATATATTTTTATATAAATATAGATAAAATGTAATATAATTTTATTTTCTGATGCTATAGCACCGGGTATAATACTAGTCTATAATAACGACATAATCCCAAATCCATTAGGGATCGGAAACAAACCCAGGAATAATTGTAGAGTTTTGAAAACAAAACTATAGACCACATATCAATTTTGACTAAAAAGTAAAAGGAAATTGAACAAATATCAATATTGACATTATATCCAAAAAAAATAAGAAAGACAAATGTTGACCAAAAAAATAATAATAAGAAGAAAGACAAATATCAATATCAAATTTTGGAACCAAAAAAAAAAAAAACTTTAAATGATACTAAACTAGGGTCAAACTTCCCCTACACTAAATTTAAATAACTTCCCTTACCAACCAGACTCCGGAACTCCAAAGCATTAGATAGATGCCATGACCAGTTTACTACCGTAGACAAGTTGTCTCAGATCACTCACGCGGCTTGTTCCTCGTGCCTACAGAATGCATTATTGTCTATCTGTTTCGGCTTAAAGAGAAGAGATGCATTGAGGCCTAATGATGATGATGATTGTAATACTTTTAAAGTCATCATGATTCACAATTTCACATCAACACAATTTGTTTGCAAGTTAATGAATGTTCTGTGTTCGATTCTTGAACTCTTGATTTATCCACTAATGTTGCGGTTCCGCCTAATCGATTGCAGAATTTTCTTAGCACGCACGTTTGTTCGATAACATATTGGTAGATTCTCTCAGTACTCGGTGATTAGCAAACCCTTGAAATTGGATTATGTTCCAATTTTTCTGTATCTCTCCACAAGGTTTTATGTTTCTCCTGTCTCAATTGGCTGTTTTATTAGTAAATATAAGTATGGCTCACGCGCAAAGTGCATGAAACCATCTAGTTAATACTTAATTTACTTGGACTTCAACTACCGTTACATATACAACTTTGCTCTGCTATAAAAGAAATTAATATATAATTTCAAAGAAAAAGAAGGAGAGCATTTCGTTTAGGCCAAAACAGAGCATAAAGACACATTTAAACAAACCATATTAACGTTAATTATGATAACTCATAAGTATCAAACGTCATAACATCATCATCATTAGCATCAACGTATCTCTTTTCATCTACTTAACTCCTAAACACTATCATTGAACCCCAAATTCCTACTAACATTGCCCAATTCTTCCCACAAACATAAAAAATCATCTGCTTAAAGAGGCAAACCATATCACTCGCTTTTAGCCAAAACATAATCGCACCATCATCAGTATCATGATTATCATCCATACATTGAGCACTTGGTGGTGTCTTAATCTCCTCACATTTACCATCTAGGGACTCGGGCTAAGATGTTAAAAACCATTTCTTTTGGTAATGAGGAGAACGAAAAAGTTTGGCCGGCGGTCATGGCGGTGAAGTCAATTGGAGTAGCCACCAAGCATACGATTTGCCTTTAAAAAGAGGAGGAGAAAGAAAATAAAAAGGTAGGAACCCTAATTAACAACGTAAGTGTTAATTTATAAGTGTTTTTTTTCTTTTTCTTTTTGAATAAAATTGGGAAAATATAGAAAATTAAAAAGTAAATGACATAATCCTAAATCCATTGTGGATTCGAAACAAACCGATGAATATTTAAGAACAACTATCAAAACCAATTTAAAAAGAAAATTCTGAACTTAAGCCCATAATAAATTAGCCTAAAACACGATTGATACAGTTCTGATCAACTATATCATATATCAAACTAATAATTCACAAATCTTTTTCTATAAGTTGAGGATAGTATTGACCAATAGAACATGACAGGAGAACTTAGCGATATAAAAGTAGTCCCATTAAAACGATGCCGTCTTGAGTCACTTTCTGAACAACAGAGACAGCAGCCAGTGAAGTGGCTGTTGATCCACGTGGAACTCGTGGACGATTAGCCACTAGCCGACAGTAACCTCATCGATTGCAACGTGGTGTGTTTAGAGAGCGAGTGGATATTTAAAATTATTTATGTGTATACTCTCAGGTGGACGAGGTCGTGTGTCTATGGGAAGTTTGCAAAAGCTCCGGATGACTTGTCAACGGCTGCCCCGTCCCGTTCCTTCGATTTCCATCGTCTCCGCATCAACTTGAATAGTTATCTTTTTTCTTTTTTTTTTTGTCGACAGCTTGAATAGTTATCGTGAATACATTATAAACACTCTTCTTTAAGAATATCAAATGGCTTTTGACAGTTTATTTACAAATTAATTTTTGTTACGTCAACTCCATATTATTGTCTTTTGTCAACATATAAAAATAGTACTAATTATATGTGTTTGTGAACCCTTTTGATAATAGATACAAAGAAAATTTCACATCTCAATTCTTTACACTCTAAAATCTAAACAAATTAATTGGATTTATAATCCATAAAAAAAAACAATAGAAAAATGTCAAAAACAACTTCAGTTTGGCTAATTCGCCGAATAAAACTCCAAGTTCATCATTCATCACAAATATTATGAAGTTTTCCACTGAACCTTTTTTACCTAAAATAAATCAACATTAACAATAGAAAAATTCAAAAAATCAATGGTCAAAACCGTCGGTAAACAGCTATTTCGATGGTTTATGGACCGTTTTGAAACGGTCGGTTTGAATGGTTGTTACTGTTCACCGATCGAAATTCCGTCGAATTTGAGGGTTGAAACACAACAACACCTAAAATAGTTAAATTTGGGGTTTGAAACACAACAACACCATAATTTTGTTTTCTTTTAACTACTTAATTTTTTGTAATTGTGTAACGAATATAACTAATTTGAAGCAATAAAAAACGATAAATATTTTAAAATCACAAAAACTTATAGTTTTAATCTGAAAATAAAAAGACACTCATATAATAATAGACTAAGATATATCCCGTGTTATAGCACGGACAAATTGTAATTATAGAAAATATCCAAAAATTATAAATTTAGGATATTTATAAAATTGTAATTCATCCAAAACTTTATGAAAATTATAATATCGAATCTTTGTTACCACCTAAAAACAGAATTAAATCGGTTTAAATTCTTCCTTAAAATCTTCCAAAAAATCGCAATCTACATCAAATCTCTTATTTTTGAAAAATTAAATCAACATTTAATTTAATTTAATTACTGTGTTTAATTAAATCAACACAATCTTCATAAAATCTATTTTTAACTTTTTTTCAAAAAAAAAATTAAAAAAAATATTATTTAAAACGAAAATTATAAATAATTAATTTAATATTTAATTAAATGATCACATAATAATTAATTGACTAAAATATCTTTCATGAGAGATTTTAATTTGTTCTTAGATGTAATGATAATGTGATGTAATTATTAATATTTTGTAAGATTTATTTATAAACGTAGTTCTCAAATAATATATAGAGGATATGAAAGAGTTTTTAGAAGAAAAAAAAAGAATGTTGACAGCCTTGCTATTTTTGATTAAACCTAAATTAACAAGAAAATTTGTCACTTGTAAAAAAAAAAAAAAAAGAAATATTAAAAAGTGGTGTTTACTTTTTGTAATTTTGTTATATTATATAAACGTAACATCTACGAGGACACGTGTCCAAATAAACGTAAGAGCATCCACCATCGTAGACTTTTCCTTCTCCTCCGAAAAAGTTTTCAGCCAGACCGTCGATTTGCATACGTCATCAGCCACGTCACCAACACCGACACGTGTCAGTAAAAGACCCATACGCCCCACATGATCCATTGGCTCGTTCGGTGTTAGCCACCGGTCTCTAATTCTGATTCCTTCCTCTTCTCTCTCTATTCCCCTAAAATATTGGGCGCAAAATCAATCTCTCTCTTCAAGGAAGAAAAAATCGAAAAGTCTTCTCCTTTTTTTTCATTTTTAATTTGAAAAACCCTAACACGAGTCCGCCGTCTTTGGTTCGAATAATCTGGGGATTGATTGATTGATTGATTTTGCCGTCTGGGTTAATCGTTCTGAATCTGCTTTAGATGCCAATTTCTCCGGTGAGTTTGGATTTTTCGGTTCTGTTTTTTTTTTCAAATTTATATAAATTTAATAGCTTTTTTTTTTTTTTTTTTTTGTGTGTGTGTGTGTTTTAATCTCTGTTCATCGACCATATATAGTAACAAAATTTTTGAAAGCTTTGATTCACTTCTTTGAAACTTTTGTTTGATTTTGAAAACTTATGCTACTTTTTTTTGGTTCTCCACAGCTTTTTCTAGATCATTTTCCAATTGTATCTGATGAGTTCTTGTTGAAGATTCTGGATTATCAGACACTGATTCCTTGTAATTGGTTGTGTTGAAGAGCGGTTCTTGGGAGTCACAAAGTTGAAACCTTTCAATGCCATATGGCTGAAGACAGCCTACGGGTTGGTATGATTTCTTCTGGTTTGGCTGTTTTACTGAATGGTGAAGATTCTAAAGATAATTCGTTGAAAGCTCGTATTGTTCCACATTTTGATTATTCTGGTCATCGGCCTTTAGAACGGACTATCGAATTCATATTTGGTCTACCAGAAAAGTCGGTTGGTCCGTTGGATGGCCAAGTAGACAGTAGCTTGATTAGAGCCGTAATTAAGAATCAATTCTTCAAGCTTCATGGTGAATTATATGCTTCAGTTAGTCCGAGAGAAGGAATCAGTGTGGTTCATCATGGTGTTGGACCTCCTACTGTTGGCCTCGAAGAATATAGCATATGTGGTGATATCAGGATTGTTAAACCGCCTCTTGTATTGGAGAGCTTAGCACTCTTCAGCAGCGCCAGGGCTAATGCTTGTATCTGGAAAGGAAAATGGATGTATGAAGTCGCTTTAGAGACCTCGGGAATTCAACAACTTGGATGGGCAACACTTGCTTGTCCTTTCACAGACCAGAAAGGTGTGGGTGATGCTGATGATTCATATGCTTTTGATGGTAGGAGGGTAAGCAAATGGAACAAGGAAGCTGAACCTTATGGGCAGTCATGGGTAGCTGGAGATGTCATTGGTTGCTGCATAGATTTGAACTGTGATGAGATATCCTTCTACAGGAATGGTGTCTGCCTCGGGGCTGCATTTACTGGTATCAGAAAACTTGGACCTGGATTCGGGTATTACCCTGCTATTTCTCTCTCCCAAGGTGAGAGATGCGAGTTAAATTTCGGTGCTTACCCGTTTAAGTACCCTGTTAAAGGTTTCCAACCTCTTCAAGAAGCCCCACCTCAAAGTTCTTTTGCAACAGAACTGCTACGATGCTTGTCAAGACTTCTGGATAGACCGGACCGCTCGTTGGCTGATACGTTAAGTAGACTGAGGAGGTTTCCCTCGGTCGAAGAACTATTTTCCCCTGTTTCCCGTGCCATATGTGATGAGTTCTTCTACATACTTGAGCAAGACCCTTTGTTGCCTGAGTACTTAGGACGGGGTGCATTTCTGTCATTCCTCTTGGAGATTTTCAGAACTCAAGCACCGCATGATTGTTTAAGTTTAGACAGAGTTCTAGATGTACTTCTTGAGTTCCCACAATCTCATTTGATATTTGAGCATGTAGTAAACGCTCTTGCTTGTGGCTGCAAAACAGCGACATTGATTCTAACCGAATGTCCATACTCAGGACCGTATCCCTATCTTGCTCTGGCTTGTCACTTGCTAAAACGGGAAGAATTGATGGTACAATGGTGGAGATCTTTGCATTTCGAGTTTTTGTTTGAAGGTTTCCTGTCATGCAGGAGTTCCAACAAGCATGACTTACAGCAATTAATGCCTGTTGTTTGGTGGCCTGGATCCTCTGAAGATATATCCTATGAGAGTAGCATGGGATTTACGATCTCTGCTCTCTCTGAAGCCATTAACAAGGTATGATAGAATATGTCTGACTGGTTTTCGTTTGCTTAAAAGTAATCACTGGCATAACTCTTCTCTGAATATAGTTTGAAATCTGGTATTACAAGGAATATAATTAATTATTTTTTTCTCTTCGAATTCAGATTGAGGAGAAGCAGAGGAACCTCTGTCTCTTGGTCATACAATTCATACCACCCGTATCGCCACCCCAGCTTCCTGGTTCAGCATTCAGGGGCTTCCTACAGAACCTTTTATTGAAGAACAGAGGGCCAGACAGGAATCTGGCCCCTTCTGGAGTTACACGCAATTCGGTTCTTGTCTCTCTGTTCTCGGTTATACTCCATTTTTTGTCGGAAGGTTTCACAATGCTGAAGAGTAGTGAAGCCGCCCTTCACAATGTTGGTTTTCTTCACAGAGGTGGTCAGCAGAAGTTTCCATTGAGTTTGTTTCTTAAAAATGATCCACATCGAGCTGATATCACTAGGCTTGGCGGGCTGTTTAGTCATATATCGAAGTCCTACCCCACAGATGATCAAGAAGAAGAAGTAATGCAGTGGGAAGAAGGTTGTATGGATGATGAAAAGAATAGAGTAACTCACGCGACTGAGCAGAAGCCATGCTGTTGCTTAGCCTATGATACTGATCTTACTAAATCCTTGAAGGATCGAGGAAAAAATACTGCTAAATGTTCTCGTGGTCAATGCAGCTCCATTCCTGAGAGATCCTCTCATGTTGCTGCAGAATGTAGTGCTGCAAGTTTCAGTGAAGAAATAGAGGACAAACCTAGCACAAGTAATCAGTCTGACCCTGACTTTGGTTATCGTCCAGTAAGATTTATGCGGACTGCACTACAAGAGAGTATAATCTCATCTGCTATACTAAGCGAAGAAGAACTATTGGATGCTCTATTGCTATTATACCATGTTGCAGTCGCTCCAAATTTTAAGCAGGTAAGTTTAGTTTTTTTTGCCTCTTGTTTAGATAATGTTTTACTGTTTGTATGAAACATGGCGCAACCCAAATAAGCTTGATAGGCTGATAGGTTCTCCTTTTACTTAGGCATCGTATTACATGTCTCACCAATCACAATCAATATCACTTCTAGAAGAAACGGATAAACAGATAAGAGAACGGGCTTCAAGTGACCAATTAAAGCACTTAAAGGAAGCTCGCAACAACTACAAGGAAGACGTGATGGATTGTGTTAGACATTCCACATGGTAAGTTTCACTTAACTCATGGATTGTGTTAACTCCAAAAGGAGGGTGTAGTGAAGAGGTTTCAATTATGATTCATGTGAGGCAATGTTACAATGCTTATATCTCTATATTTTTGCCTTTACTCATTCTGAATCTTTTCTACAGGTTCCGCATCTCATTGTTCTCACGATGGAAGCAAAGAGGAATGTATGCAATGTGCATGTGGGTTGTACAGCTACTTCTGGTTCTCAGCAAAATGGATTCTGTGTTTGTTTACATTCCAGAGTTCTACCTTGAATCTTTGGTAAATATCTTTGCCCATTTCCGGTACTTCTGGATAGAAATGAACAACGTTTCAGTTTCTCTTTGATCAAAACTATGAGATGTTCCAACAACTTATTCTGCTCCGTTATCTCTGTTTTTCAGTGAAATTTTTAAGTTTACCATCTTTTTGATATTTTCCTCAGGTAGACTCTTTCCATGTGCTTCGCAAGAGCGATCCTCCGTTTGTCCCATCAACAACGTTTATCAAACAAGGACTTTCATCATTTGTATGCCTAAATCTCTTATCACACATTCTTTTTTGTCTGTTTTTTTTTCCTCATGGCTTAGTTTAGTTAATTAGCTTTAGGTCAGTTGCACCACGGCTCTAAAATAGTCATTGCAAATTCTTGGGTTTCCAGATCACTTTTGTAGTTACGCACTTCAACGATTCGAGGATATCGAACACAGATCTTAGAGATCTACTTCTCCAGTCAATATCCGTCCTGGTACAGTACAAAGAGTACTTAGAAGCTTTCGAGAACAACGAGGCAGCTACTCGACACATGCCTGCAGCTCTACTGTCAACGTTTGACAACAGATCTTGGATCCCTGTCACAAATATATTTCTTCGCCTTTGCAAAGGTTCTGGGTTTAGTTCTTTAAAGAACGGGGAGTCTTCGTTTTCATCTACTGTTTTCCAGGTTGGTTAGATTTATTTAACTTTGTTCCTATTTGATCCTCAGCCTACATATTGGATTTTGATTTTCTTTTTCGTCTAGGCGCTTCTACGAGATGCTTGTATCAATGATGGTGAATTACTCTCTACTTTTCTTAACCGGCTATTCAACACACTGAGCTGGACCATCACTGAATTTTCTGTCTCGGTACGAGAAATGCAAGAAAAATATCAGGTCAGATTATAAGCTTGGGTCCTTTTCATGGATTATGTTTTCGTCGTAATTGATTACTTCTCTCTGAATGATTGTGTTACTTAATCTGCAATACCCTTGCAAGTATTTGTAGTCTTCTACATGCTTTACTTTGACCAATTTTTGATTCGTCTCGTCTTTATGCAGGTAATGGAGTTTCAGCAAAGGAAATGTTGTGTGATATTTGAGATTTCAAGCAATCTCGCAAGGGTCTTAGAGTTCTGCACTCACGCAATACCACAGGCATTTCTTGCTGGGACCGACACAAATCTTCGCAGGCTCACTGAGTTGATTCTCTTCATCTTGAATCACATGACCTCAGCAGTAGATGACGAGTTCTTTGATTTGTAAGTTAGTTAAAATATCTCAAAGAGCTCTAAAACGATTGAAAAATCGCTCATTTTTAATTGATATGTTTTCTACTGGTTTTGAGTTCGGTTAGGTCACTTAGACGGCAAGGTCAACCTTCAGAGAAAATTAGCCGAGGGATCTTATTAGCTCCGTTGGTTGGTATAATCTTGAATCTCTTGGAGGCTAGCGAAGACTCAAAACAGAAGCAACAACATGACGTAATTGGTCTTTTCGCAAGCATGGACTGTCCCGATACAGTCTATTATGGGTTTCAATATCTCTTGGAATATAATTGGGTACGTAAGCTCGTAAATCTAGTTTTTGCTCATTTGCTTCTCTTACTGACACAGCTTTTTAAAAACATTTTCAGGATGGTTGTGTAAGTGGGGATGATGCGTATGTAAAGAAACTTGGACAACTTGAGAATTTCTTGAGCCATCTCATAAACCGGGCTCCATCGCAAGAACCTGAAAGAAAAGAAGAGTCATTCAACAAAGACACGACGGATATAGAAGACAACACTTGCTGTATCTGCTACGCGGGCGAGGCTAATGCGATGATTGCTCCGTGTTCACATCGATCATGTTATGGCTGCATAACTAGACATCTTCTCAATTGTCAGAGATGTTTTTTCTGCAATGCTACAGTTATTGACGTTATAAGAGATAACGAAGAATAAGACAATGATGATCACAGAATACGCAC
The DNA here is from genome assembly GCA_026770425.1 of Boechera divaricarpa. Classification (NCBI taxonomy): domain Eukaryota; kingdom Viridiplantae; phylum Streptophyta; class Magnoliopsida; order Brassicales; family Brassicaceae; genus Boechera; species Boechera divaricarpa. The sequence continues at coordinate 1,280,941 of CM049186.1, read as the reverse complement.
CTGAAGCTCAGGTTAGTTGCAGTTGGTGGTTGTTATGTAGTAGACACAGAAGGAAAGATCTTTAGGTGGGAGCCAAGGAAGAAGGATTTATAGATCTATAGGATTAATAAGAAACAGAAAAAAACAAAGGTCTGTGATAATTTTGTAGGACATGGTCTTGTGGTCTCTAGGCCTCTCTTTTTTTCTTTGTATATATGAGAATGAAATGGAAATGATTTAAAGGCGCTCTATTTCATTTCAATTTTTCTATAGGCAGTCTGGTTTTATAAGTTACTCCATATGTTCCATTTTATTAGATGTTTTATCAGTTTTCATTTGTTTCGTTTTTCTCTTTTCTTAAGTTTCTTTATATAATATGTTTATTTAGTATATTTACCGAAGTCTCTTTGTCTATTGGTTGAATTCTTTTAACTAAATATTAAATAATGTTTTTTATATAGAAATAACAAATATTTCTCATTTCTTAATCTCGGTGTTTTTAACTAAAAATCTTATAAAAAGGAACTAAGTGACTGTTATTTTTGTGATAATATACGGTATAGTTAAAATGAGATATTTAGGGGTGTTTCTCATTGGGATAATTGTTTTGAGACAATTGTGGTACTTAAGGATATTTCTCTTTGATTATTAACATGAATACTAGGTGATTCCTGCGTTATACGCGGGATAAGATGTTTATAATATTTTTTAGAAAATTAATAAATTAAGTAAACATTTGTAAATATTTCAATAGTATATTATTGTATAAATAATTAAAATTTAAAATTAAGGTTTTTACATATTTATGTTACTAATTAATTATTTAGTTAAAACAATATCTGTTGACCAAAAAAACAATATCTTTTTAAAATAAAATTTTAAAATCCAAATTTAGGAAACAATAAAATCAGTTATAATTTTATGGAATATTTACTTACTCGATTTAATCAAACTTAAGAAACAATAAATCAGCTCTAATTTTATAGAAAATTTACTTATTCGATTTTTCATAAATAAATAAAGCTAATTTAAGTAAGATTATAATCTTTAAAATTAAGACAGTTTATATATGATTGATCTAATGACATATTATGTAATTAGTCTAGTAATTAATGTCCTATAAAATATATTTTCTGATAATCACTCTGGCGATAACACGTAAGTACGACACTGATTTAATATTCTATGTAAACATAAAGATATTTTGTTAAAATAATTTTTAATTAATATATAGGGAATAATAAAATTTTCAGAATTATACGTAAAACGACAAATTAGATAAGAACGAGAGAAGAATATCTATATATATACGATGAATCTAATCAGTAAGTCACGTATTTTAGTAGGTAAACATGAAAACTATTTTACAAAAGAGTCTTACCAATTTTGTCTTATTTCAGAGAAATAAATAAAGCATGTAAGATGGAAAAAAAGAAAAGAAAATCAAAACCGCTCACAGAACCCAAAAAAAATGGAAGTAAAGAAATTTTAAGATCATAAGTGAGTTTTAAACAAGAAGAAGACACACACAGAGAGACACAAGTCTTTAAGAGTGCTAATCAGAAATCAGTTATGTTGACCAGGTCGTCCTGAGCTGTAAGGTGGTGTTGGTCTCCTTCTTAACACTCCTGTGATCCTCGCCATTAATCCTGTTTCTTCAACCTATATATATAATGACCATAAATACGATGTTTTATTGCAGATACTATGACTTCTACCATCAAATCCAATTTAAGTAGTCGCTTTAAAATAAAAAAAATTAAGTGTGGGGTTTAATTAATTTCTAGAATCCTAAATTAGCTTCTTTTTATCCACGTTTAATTCCTAAACTATGTAATTCTCAAGCTGATGCATCTTTGATTTACCTCAGGGTTGGCTTGCTAATCCTGGTTAATGTTATTATTATAATATAATTATAATATAAACAGATCGTGAGCATAGAGAGCTTACAGTTTCATCAGTTCTTGGGTCTTCTTCTTCTACCAATGATGGTGATGATGATGATGAAGATGATGAGGATGATGACTCAAGACCAAGACACTTCAATATGGCTTGAACGACTTTGTGACAAGCAGAACATGGAGAGTTGAGAAGAGAGTAGTAATCTTCTTTTTCTTCATCTTCTCTTCTACTTCTTCTCTCTTCTTCTCCATTAACTTCCATTTTCTTTTTGTTCTCTCTTCTTAATTCTTCTTCATCTTCTTCTGCTCAATGCATTAAGTGTTATGTCTAGTTTGACCTCACCTGCTTCTCTGTGTTCTTACACACACACCCTACCTTGCATTTAATACCCTTATAAATAAAAAATGTATTCAGAATTTCTACATTTTTTAATTCATGACTTAAAACAACCACGGTGCCAAAATCAATTAATTAAATCGAGTAAACAATCAAACAGATAGATAATTTTTGTTTTACTCGGTTCATTTTACTATATCCGAAAGAACCATGACATAATTTGAAGCATCTTAAAAAATAATTTTTATTTTAGAAAACATCTTAAAAAAAAGAAAAGCCATAATTTTTTGTCAATTTAATTATATATGGATGAAAATTTAAATCGTATGATAACAAATGAAAAGAAATTTTTTTTTTTTTTTTAATTTTCTAATTTAAATATACCGGAAATCCATAAACCAAAATTGAATAATTAGGCGGTGCATTCAAAAGATATTACTAAATATATTCAATTAGATTATATTAATAGTTGAGTTGAGCTGAATAAGATGCGTTGGCGAACGCATACAGTTTGTTTCTTGCTGTTTATAATTTTGCTTATGGATTTTTATATATGTCTTTCTTTCTACCTCTTTGTACCATCGTGTTCCGTTTGCAATAGAGATAGAGTCCACTCTTATGAAAAAAACAAATAAATGTGAGAGTATTTATTATTCTCTCAGCCTTTTATTTTGTCTTCTTTTGTTAATTATTTACTTTTATATTCATTGACGTCTTCTTATATTCTAGTTTATTTGAAGTTAGAAAATTAACGTTACAACTTACAGCTATTAAATACTGTTAATTGGTTTTATAAGTATCGCTAGCTCTTGTCTTTTATTGTCCCCCGTACCAAATACACTGATATTCACTAGTTAATTAGTTTGATTAAAAAGATGATGCAATGTTAAGAAAATTGAAACTCTACCACATTCTAAAATGAATGCAAAGTATATTGAGATTGTATATGATTTAACTATTTAAATTTAATATTAAAATTTAGACTTGGAATAGTCACAATATGAATGCTTACGGTTAATTAGGAGTATAACTGACGATGGAAGATATCTCTCGTGAGTTTCGGGGATTTCGAGTACCGAAGTGTTACTGTATAGTGAACCTCGTGGTTCTCCCATTCTTGACCACCGAAACTATCAATTCCACAACCGCTTTCTCAAGATTCTTCCAACCTGTATTCACCGTCCAGACCGGCTCAAGTAGCTAGATTCCTCCTGTTCAAGTCTTCTTCATTTCCGATCAGCTCCGAGAAGCGTACATAATATTTATTACTATTATATATCTTTGTTTTTGCATGTGTCAAGAATATTAATATATTTATGACAAAATATCATACATGCAAGACTGAAATAACCATATATATTTTTTGTAAGGTAAATTCACGTGCGGAAGTTTATGATTGTCTTTGTTAGAATTTGACACAAGAGAATTGATCACCGAGTTCCCGGCCTCTAACCGGTACGTCTCGGATGGGAACCTTCTCCCACAACTTTCACTAGAACTTTTAGTGAATACAAGAACACCACTCAACCTTTAAATCTTACAAAGAGAAGCTTAACCTAGGCTATCTTGTGATGTCTATTTTTTGGGATACAAAACCCTAATGAGATTATGACCTAATTATATAAAAAATAAACCTCCTAATTTTACTTTTTCTTTGTAGGTTCTTAATGGGCTGGACAACAATATGGTACATAATCTTGCAAACTCCACCTTGGTCCAATATTGTTGTCCACTTGGTTTCTGAGCCGAATTTCTTCCTCTGGCCCACCAAAATCCATCTCTTCTCATTTTCTCTTTCCTTTTGCCGAGCCTTTATGCCTGGCCCATTTGTCTAGCCCGTCTGCCTAGCCCCTGCCTGGCTCCTGCCTGGCCCCTGCCTAGCATAACCGATCTCGCTTTAACTCCACCTGAAACTGACCACTGCAGCTCCTCTTCAGAATCACCTGAGCGAATCCCTAAGTCACTCATGCTTCACTTCCTTGAAACAGTCTTTGACTCATCACAATTTGTCTTGAATGTACAACTGATCTCGCTTTAACTCCACATGAAGCTAACCACCGCAGCTCCTCTTCAGCTCCACAAGTAACATATCTCCTCCCATTGCTTACCATCAGATAACTGTTATCCCTTGTCTGACATATTTTCTCTGATTCCTGCGAGATCTCTTTCCACAGGTTACCTTGGAGCTTCCCTGGCCTCTCAGGCCAGATTCACCGAGTCACAACAAAAACCAGACTTTGGCCCATGTAATGCTTGATTGAATAACACCAAAGGTTGCCTTGGTTCTATTACTACATTTGCAGAATCAGTATCCTTTTTCCTTTCTGGGCACTTTCTCTTCCAATGACCTTCTTTCCCGCAAAAGAAACAAGCGGTATTCTTACCCTTTTTCTTGCCTTTCGCGTGAACATATAACCCTTCGCCTGAATTATGGGTTTTGTTCAGTAGTCCTTTTTCCCTCAGCTCCACCTCTTTAGAATACGCTGCATTCATCACATCATCCATGGTAAGAGTTTCTCGAGTATTCCCGTACCTTAATGTATCAACCAACGCTTCATATTGCTTGGACAGACTTGAAAGAATTTGAATGGCTTGATCTTCATCGCTGATTTCGATGTCGAGACTTGCAAGATCTGCGACAAGTTTGAGAAACCTGTCCAAATTTTCTTCAATGCTTTTTTGTTCATCCATCTTAAAACTAGGAAACCTTTGTTTCAAATAGATCTTGTTTGGCAAAGACTTGGTCTGATAATCCCTTTCCAAGGCTTCTCAAACTCCTAGAGCATATGTCTCCTTCATCACCTTGCGCAGAACTAGATTCCCAAGGCAGGTGTATATTAGATTTTTGGTTCGCTTGTCCCGTTTGAGCCAGTTAGAATCTAGTCTCACTTCAGATTCTTTCCCATCCCCACGTTCCTATAGAACGTCATCAAGCCCTTGAATCTCTAGCGCCATCATCATCTTATACTTCCATAGTCCAAAATCCTCCTTTCCATCAAATCTCTCAACTTCAAACCTCCCTAATGTTGGCTCCATACTTCCTAAATTTTTCATGATCCGTCGTGAACAATACTCTGCTGTGAACGGTACCCCACTGTGGACAATACCCCCGAAAATTCTTTGCTGATTCTCTTATCAAATCCTTCTAGCACTTGTAATCAAAACCTGCATTGCTCTGATATCACTTGTAAGGTAAATTCGCGTAAGGAAGCTTATGATTGCCTTTGCTAGAATTTGACACAAAAGAATTGATCACCGAATTCCCGGCCTCTAACCGGTACGTCTTGGGTGGAAACTTTCTCCCACAACTTTCACTAGAACTTTTAGTGAATACAAGAACACCACTCAAGTTTTAGATCTTACAAAGAGAATCTTAACCTAGGCTATCTTGCGATGTCTATTTTTTGAGATACAAAACCCGAATGAGATTATGACCTATTTATATAGAAAATAAACCTCATAATTTTCTATTTTCCTTAAAAGTTCTTAATGTACTGAACAACAATATGATCCATAATCTAACATTTTTCTTTGTAACCCATTGATAAGCTTAACTTGAAAATCCATAGTAAGTTTAATACAGTCACATTGACTTTGATTTATTATATCGATCTCCCAACATTTTAATACAATATTTGATTCTGAACTGAACAAGACCAAACGGTTACACTAACCATATTTAAATGTATTTGGTATATATATTATGTTATTTGATTAAATCAGCATCATAAGTTCATAACAAGTACAGATCAATTCAAAAACTTGGTGTTTATTTTTTTCAATTCAGTTAACCGTGTTTGGGTTAAATTATGGTTACAAACTTACAAGATCCACTATACACCAAGTTGGACTTGGATATCATATATAGAGACTACAGCCAATTACATTGGTACATTGACCTGACCAATACAAACGACTACAACGTTGAGTATATTTCTCTATTTTTGGAAACTCGTTTGATTTGTTTTCACATGTTTTGAAACTAACAGTTTTGTTTCCTACTCTTAAAAATAGAGCATAGAGCTGGCTGATATGATCACACTTCACAATAAAAACAACAACTATATATAAACTATAACCAATGTGAACACAAAAATTTATACCTTTTTTCAAAACCATTTCAATTTCTAACAAAAACAAAATTAGAAATCCTAAAAACTCAAAGGTGTGTGGAAAGCAAAAGAGGCCAACAAATTAAAAACACTGTACATTAATTAATCTCTTGAAAATAGAAAGAAGTTTTCCATTAAAAGCGTCGCCCTATCCTCGTCGACGTCTCCGTCTTTAATGGGGGAGCAAAGGCCAAGGATAAGCGGTGCTTCCTCCTCCACCGACTCATTTTCAATCCCTTCGCCGTCACCGTCACCGTCTCCATCTCCGGCACCACGTCAGCACGTCACGTTACTCGAACCATCTCATCAAAACAAGAAGAAAAGCAAAAAAGTCTTCCGAGTTTTCCGTTCCGTTTTCCGTTCTTTTCCGATCATCACACCGGCGGCTTGCAAAATCTCGGTTCTCCCCGGTGGTAGCTTACCTGACTCACACCGAAGCGGGTCAAGCGGGTCAAGAGTTACCGGAACCTTATTCGGATACCGTAAAGGCCGTGTAAGCCTCTCGATTCAAGAAAGCCCTAGATGTTTACCATCTCTCGTTGTCGAGCTCGCGATGCAAACAATGGTGCTACAAAAAGAACTTAGCGGAGGGATGGTTAGGATCGCTTTAGAGACGGAGAAACGAGCTGATAAGGAGAAGATCAAGATCATGGACGAGCCGTTATGGACAATGTTTTGTAACGGTAAGAAAACTGGTTACGGTGTGAAACGTGACGCAACGGAGGAAGATCTCAACGTTATGGAGTTGTTAAGACCGGTTTCGATGGGTGCCGGAGTTTTGCCAGGGCATTCGGAGGTCGAAGGACCAGATTCTGAGATGGCTTACATGAGGGCTTACTTCGAACGAGTCGTTGGGTCTAAAGATTCAGAGACTTTTTATATGTTGAGCCCTGAAGGCGATAATGGACCCGAACTTAGTATCTTCTTCGTAAGAGTATGATTTGATGTAATATATATGGTCGGAGAAATGCGTTCTTGATCGATCTCGGTTTGTGGATTGGTATGTGATTATATGATCATGATGATATGTGTGTATATGCATGGGTTGTTTTGGTGGTGAGGTATATGAGGAAAGATTTGGAGGTGATATTCTTTAGGATGATTTATAAGAAAAGTATTTCAGGTTAATACATGCAAATTAATTCACGTTTGATTTTTTTTTCTTTTATAAATCGACCAGATTTTTTAGATTTTAGCTTATTGTTGATATATCATTGAGGAATGGCGAAACCGTAAACAAAAAAAATTTATATATATTACAAAAGAAGAGAATAGAAGGATCCCTAATTATTGATTTTACTAAAACCATCGTAATATTGTGTGAATATTAAATAATATATCTTTCCCAAAACTGGCAAATTTAGGGTTTCAGCGAACGCCTTTAAATCACCCAAAATATCATCCTGCTTGAATCACTCGATTTCAATTGCTTTCTTCTTTCCACGATGAGCCACGTCTCCGGTGATCTCGCGGCGGTGAAGGCGAGGCTCACCTCTCAGTTTGAAGTGGTGGGCAGAGAAGTCCCTAATTTCGAGTACACTCATGGAAGCATCACCCATCTGTATAATCTCGCCAACGGTTCTCAAGCAAGTCTCAGGCTGCCAGGCATTGTCGCCAACGATTTTCGTCAAAAGGTTTCCGAATACCGTGCTCAAGGGGCTAGGGTTAGAGAGATATTGGAGAGTGCAGGAATGTCACAAGAGAGCTTACCGTCAAATGTGGTCTCATCAGCTCAAGTTGTTGCAAATGTTGCAAATTTGTTGAATATAATTAGGGACACTGGCCTAAGCAGTTTCCTTCTAGCAATGGGAGACATTTCTGTGAGTCCAATGTTCTTCTTGATTATACGAGGAAAGCGATACAGAAACTGATGTATTTAAAGAAAATCCTTCGCGCAGCTAGAAGATGATGTGGTAGTCCCTTGTGAATCACTGATGGAGAATTGGAAAACAAATATGCAAGTAATGGCAATCAAGGAGGAACAGTACATAAAGGAGTATAAGAAGTCTGAGATTAAATGGTTGGAACGTCAGGCATTACGCATGCAATATGTTACTCAACTACAATCCTAAGATCAGCCACAGAGAGCTAGTAGAAATGGCAGAGCACCATAAGGAATGCTTTGAGAAGCTACCAGGACTTGCCTCCGGATAAAGCTCTGGCTGCACTAGCAATCGAAGACAAGAAAAGACAGTTTGAAGCTGCGGAAAAGCATCTAGAAGAAGTATTACAACCAGCTCTTTAGACAAGCGATGAGTGATCGATATAATTAAAACCCAAAAGTATTACCAAGGTTCATGAGGTTTTATTGCGTTGCTGCTTTTGTATGTGAAAATTCAATCTGGTTCGTTTATAAACGTATGAGAATTCCGAAGCCCGCACGAGAATCACCGTTGAAGAGATTCTTGCTCAACCGGGCCGAGAACATTTACCGATGCTTCATCCAAGGCGTATCAATGGAGCCACTTGGTAAAAACATTTAATATTTTATAATTATTTTTTAACACTTATTATTTATTTGTTTTTATTATTTTATTTGTAAGTTTCGTCATAAAAACGGGATCACCAAGTCGATTATGAATCTGCTCCATCACCAACTCCCTCAGATGTATCCCACATACAGAGATATGCCAAAAGATCGGCGAGAGCTCTGGCTACGTACTTTCGCGGTATGAAATTTTATTACTTTATTATAGTTTTTTATTAACATTTACTCTTGATGTAACAAATTTTTAATTTTTTTTCAATTTTTAGCAAGATTTTAATTGGGACCCTTCAATTACGTCCGAGGTTCGAAAGGCGTTCAATAAGCAAGCGAGTGTGCAATTCAGCGAACATGTCTACAGTTGGAAGCAGAGGTGGCTGAAAGGTAAACCGTCGCACAGAGATATCGACCCAGACGTTTGGCAGGCGTACGTCCGTTACTGGACTACAGAAGAGGCCAACGCGATTTCTGCACGAAACAGGGCGAACCGGATGAGCGAACGTGGAGGACACGGAATCGCAACACATAATGCGGGTGCAATGACGTTCGAGAATCGTGCTGACGAGCTGGTATGAATATAATCTTTTATCAATTATTAATTTTCTTTAATTTTGTTTATTTAGTTACATTTTATTTGTTTAACTAGACTGCCAAGGCCGGTGGTGTGCCACCAGATTTATTTGACTTTTCGTCGACACGCACACCAACAAAAAAACCGGGCAGGTTCAAGATAAGTTGGCGTGCAAAGTCATGAGCAACGTCGAGGAGAAGAGGCAGGAGATGCTTACTCGGATATTTGAAGAAGGAGGTTCTGCTTCGGGTTCTAATTCGTTGCCGCAGGAAGTTATGAACCAGCTAGTCCTCGAGGTAAATAAATTTCTATAAGTTGAATTATTTTTATTAATTTTTAGTATTTTAATATTTGTTTCTAAATTATTAGGAAACTCCTAGAAGCCGAGGACGTGTTTTTGGATTAGGACGCCTTCCAGAAGCTGACACTGCAACGTCGTCATTTACACAACAAGTGGATCCTGCTGTCACACAAGAGCTTGAGAGGCTGAGGACTGAATTGGAGGAAAAGAATGCAAGAATTAGCAAATTGATTGCCTCTCAGGATTATTTCTCGACGTTTTTGAGTTAGCATTTTCCGGATTTCTAGCCGCCACCGATGGATTAGAACTTTTTTTTAATATTTGAGCAATGTTTTTAACTTTTTTTAATATAATTTAAATTTTAACAATTTTTTAAATTTATACATTTTTATTAATTTTTTAATTTTTAATCAAATATTATAATTATAAAAAATTAATTTTTATTTATTTTTTTATTTTAATAAAACCGTCGGTTAACCATCGGAATTATAGCCGTCGGTTACCCATCGGAATTTACGCCGTCAGTTACCCATCGGAATTTTTGCCGTCGGTTTACCATCGGTTGGCCGTCGATCAACAGTACCGTCGGTTATATATTGTCGGAGATTTTCCTTCGGAACACTGTCGGAATGATTCATCCGACGGTTCGTTCATCGGTAATCCATCGGAAAGAATCCATAGGAAAGTCGTCGGTTTGTGCTACGGTTTAACGACGGGAGATGATTTTCGACGACTTCAAACCGACGGCTTTCAGGCGGTGGATTACCCGCCGGAAATCTCATTTTCGACGGCTTATCCACGGTTTTGACCGTGGGTAATGCCGCTGTTTTCTTGTAGTGTTATTATAATTTTTTGAATCTAGATTAAAAACCAAACTAAAACTGAATTTTGTTCAAGTCATAATTGACTCTCTCAATTTTCATCCCTTCACAGTGACATGTCCTGTTGGACCTCCCGTTAAATTCAACTCTCTTGTATTTAGACTAAAGAGGGAAATAACTCAATATCTGATAATAGGAAAACGAAAATTTTGGAGTCAGCCATTACCTGTCATTCAAAAATGTTAAGGATGCAATGGAACTACCCATTATGCATCAGTGTCAGGCTGCTTCAGATCGAAGGCGCACTCGGGTGCTCATCCCTGAATTTTGATGTGTAATTCGAGTTAGAAAAGGTTAACAAAATGCAATGAAGATCTCACAGCTATATATATAAAGAAGATAACATATAACATGAGATAATATATATGAACATTGCCAGAAGTTCAGGGAACATTCCTTCAAAGATTCCGTATTCTTGTTGACATTCAGATTCCAGAAACTGAATATTCTTTCGGATCTTGGTAGAAGATGATATTCAGTAGAAGAAACATTTGTTATTTTTTCCACTTTGATTCTTGTTATAACTCTGTAACACCATCATGGGTTATAATTATTGATGGAAATAAATACATATATCACATTTTCTATCTTTAGGTCCGATGATGTCCTCTTTGCACCAGTGAGACTGTCAGGCTCAAGGCTAGTCACTATGAACTCACATGTTCCCTTCATTTGGGTGATCTCCATTGCAACTTGTGATTATCTCAACTTGTGCTATAATGCAAACTGAAAGGTGCTATTTTCAGTTTTTTTTTCTCTCTCATTTATAGTATGTACTCTATATTTCAGTATCTCAAATACTCATATCACCATATCCATTATTATTATTAGATTTTTTATCCGAAATGGACCTACCTAAACCTAAACATCTGATAAAAAGAAGAGTCAAATTAGCTTGTGTCGAAATGAATCTGGTTACCAGAGGGCGCTAGCTATACTGGTAAAGATCTCCGAGGAAATTCAGAGGTCGTCAGTTCGAGTCGCCACCTGGGAGGAGTATTGTAGTGACCCGCACCTTGAGTCAGAAAGTTAGAGGCGGAAATTGTCCGAAATAGCTGGGTGGCGACGAGCTTAAGGGATTGAGGTGCTTCTGTAACCAAGATAGTAGGTAGCTGGGTGGAGAGCTGCTTCTGTAAGCAAGCAGGTAGCTGGGTGGCGAGTCGCATGTACCAAGCAAGCAAGCACTCAACTGAGCTTACCCACCTCTGAAGTAAGATTCATGAGTCACGGCCCAAGTGTCATCTGTGATCCATGAGTCACAGCCTGAGTGTCGTTTCCGTGGGCGTTTGAGAAACCCTTGGCTGAAGAAAGCTTCCCTTATAAATATAAGCCTTTTTCTTTCATTTTTGGGACGTAAGAAAGGTAGAGAGCTTCTTGGCCGCGAGAAAGTCCGAGAGAGAGAAACCGAGAGAAATTTCCTGCTAGAGTGATCGGATTATTGGAGACAACCGAAGGAAGTCAATCCGTTCGTGCTATCGTCGGGAATCTTTAGCCAAACCATAGACTGTGAGTTCGGTTTACATGTTCTTATGCAAGATCGTGGTATATGAGTTTGGTTTCTTGTTATTTGTTGCATATGTTCGGTTTATGTGGTTAGTCGTATGCTTGAGTTTGGATTCCGTGATGGTTGATGCATACGTTTGGTGATTGGATTTCTTGCGATGATTTATGCATATGTTTGGTTAACTATGCATGATTGATGTGGTGTTTGATTTATTGGTTATTTGTGTGAGAAAAACAAGTGTGGCGGATTGGATATTCTTAAACTTGAACATACGATGAATTGGTTAGCAACCATCATCGATATGTCGCATGACGATGCGGATAAAAGACTGATAATCGTGGGCAATCTGGCAGTCAATTATGGTTCGAATCACATCGGACCTTAGCTTCTCGCTTGGGCCGAGTGAGGTAAGATGGGAACGTTCGGATCACTTCGGTTTCATTAGCCTTTGTGGCTATGACCGATCTATGACCGAGTGAGGTAAGATGGGAACAGTTGAGAATAATCCAAGGCCGCGAGGAAGAGTATAAAACGAAGTTGTGAAAGACTTAGAATTGATTATGATTTATACTTGTGATTTTTGAGTTGTTTGATTTATTGTTGAGGTTTTATAGGTAATGATATGCATATTAGGCACCCGTTCTCACTAAGCGACTTAGTTACTTACCAAACTCAATCTTGCAGGAAAGCGTAAGTAACGAGGAAAAGGAAGAAACAATTTTTGTGAAGCGGTGTATAGAGTTTAGCCTTTTGTAAAACGTATGTTTCTATGGTTTACTCGTTTATGTTTATTTTCCGCTGTAGCCTTTTGTACGATAGTATGTAAATTGGTTTTGTTGTATGAACTTAAGTTTTAAAAATAAAGGAAGTTTTCTTTGTAAGAACTTGAGTTCCCGATAATGATATTAGCTTTGTCCGAGCGAACTAACTACGAGTTTTTATTCGGGTTGAAAAGCTTAGAATAAAGATAAGTAGGAATTATGACGCCTCGGATGTTGGGTCTAAGGTTTCGGTGAGTTCGGGAACCTCGGATCGAATGTCCGAACACGTCATAAATAGCGCTTCCGTCCTAGGCATGAACGGCGGTGTTACAGGTATCTTCCAAAAGAATGAATTTAACATAGTTTGGACTCCGTCCCAGAGAGATATAGGACCCTCGGGCTTAAACTCCCTGAACATTACAAAAAAAAAAAAAAAAAACTGGTTCATTCAGCTTGGTGTGGATAAAAAGCAAAACGACACGTAGTTCAAACGTTGCCAAAGCCAAAAACTATAATATCTAAACGTAAGTTTCATTTTCAACTGAAAAGCAAGTTACTGAACCAAAACGGAGCCACGTCGAACTATATCTTGACACCTCACAAAACAACGACACGACGTGTTCACTTTAGCCACCATGTAGATATTTCCTATTTTGTTTTTTTTCCCTCATTTCTCACTTCACTTTAAACTCACAAAAGATTCCTCGGATCATCAGATATGGCTATGGCTACGCGCGCGATTCGATACCAGTTACCGTTTCCGAGATCTGTGATTACTAGATGCGAATCATCGGAACCAGTTAAGCAGATCCAGATCCAGCAACGACCGAGAGGAGGCGATTTGGCTGAGAACGGGAAGATCGTGCTTCAACCAAGGCTTTGCACGTTGAGATCTTATGGATCTGATATGGTCGTCGCTAAAAAAGACGGCGGAGGAGGATCTGAGGTTGAGTTAGCGTCGCCGTTTTTTGAGACGCTTACTGATTACATAGAGAGTTCGAAGAAGAGTCAGGACTTTGAAACCATCTCTGGAAGACTTGCCATGGTAAATAAACATTAAACCCTAAATTCGAAACTCAAATTCGATTTCGATTTCACTTGGTTTAATTCGTAATTTACTCTTTTCAGATTGTGTTTGCGGCGACTGTGACGGAGGAGATTGTTACGGGGAACTCGTTGTTTAAGAAACTTGATGTGGAAGGATTGAGTGAAGCTATTGGAGCTGGTCTTGGAGCTATGGGATGCGCGGCGATCTTCGCGTGGTTAACGATTTCTCGGAACCGAGTGGGACGGATCTTTACAGTGAGTTGCAACTCGTTCATTGACTCGTTGGTTGATCAGATCGTCGATGGGTTGTTCTATGACACTGAGCCTAGTGATTGGTCTGATGATCTTTAAATTCATAAATTATAAATACCACTCCAAATGTATAATCTATCGTCTATAATACAGTAGTAGTTCTATAGTCTTGAAGATGATCTAGTCTGTAACTTTTGTGTCTATATATATATATATATATATAGAAGATATGGAATGTTCTCTGATTCAATTTAGTGTTCATGGAATTGGATCGATCAGAAGAGACAAAAGAGATTGTTCATTGTATTTGGAGAAACCAGAGAGCTGTGATCAGTCTAGGAAGTTGTCTCAATGGTTTGAATGCATTCAAGAACAGTTGCATTGTTGGACATTGCAGCCATTAGAGCTTCATGGGTGGTCTTGTTGTTCTTTAGAAGAGATGCAGAGTAGAGAACCTGCATAACAAAACAAAAGATTCATGAATGCTTTAGAAAGAAACATGTATGCAAGATGAAGTCTGGTTTTTGTTTGAGAGAAAGAGAAACTTACAGCCCATCTTGTTAGATTTTGCTGCTGCTGGTTGCTGATTTTGGGTTGGCTTCTGTTTATGAATCTCTGCAGGAAACAAGAAAAAAAGCTGTAATAACTAAATGGTTGTGACCTTGTGAGTGTTGAAGTGAGTGATTAGATATTGAAAACTAGATGACCTGAAGAGAGAACAGATCTGCAGATTGGCCAATTACTTTGTCATACTTCAGACCCTCGGCGGCAAGTCCAGCCATTGCAACAGCAGCCAACCTAAGAAACCGAGAGGGTTGAGATTTGATTCTTTTCTCATTTCCGACATTAATGAAACTCTACCTGTCAAGCTCCTTTGAGTCAAGCTGGCCACTGTATATTAGTTTAGCTAGTCTCTCGTCGATGAGATTTACGTGTTCTTTACCAATGTCTAACGAATACCCGAGGATTGGAAGTCCGATTAAGTAAGCCACTGGAAGGTGCAAGTTTTAAAACACAATCAGAACATTGCACCTTTAGAGCCAAAAGGTTTAAACTTCTCGAGGGTACCTAAGAAGTGGGCTGCTTCATGCGCAGCAATTCGTTCTTGATAATCAGGGAAGAATGTAGAAAACCCGGAAATTGCAGCTTGAAGAAGCCTACGAACAACACAGCAAATGATATCAAAATCTGTAGCCCATAGTACATAATGTTTATGAAACAGAACAAAATATGCAGTGTTTTAAGTTCTTTTCTTACCCTGGTGAAACGCTTCCCACGGCTAAAACTACCAATGAAATGCTCCCAACTAAGTAAGGCACAAAGAATCCCCAGTCCTGTCCAGATTCAACAGTTATCATCTGTCTAAGACACATATAGAACATAACACAATCGACAGAAACTGGGACATTTTCATGGTTTTCGAGATGGTCTATTAGATGTAGTTCTTGGTATAGCCTACACAATTGTCCAGAAGCAAGGACGGGACTAGAAATCGATGAGACAAGACGCGACATAATTATGGAAAACATACGACATAATTATGCAAAACATATTCTGTCCAGATGATTCCATGGTTAGCTTATCCAGACCAAAGGTTTTTCCATGGTTTGCAACACCAGAGAATATTGAGTTTTTGAAAGTTTACCCCGGGAAGTTGGCCGGCAAGTACAGCTATGAACCCCGTTACTCCGACTACTGTGAAAAGAAAAGCCGCCTGTATTACTCAAATTTAATCAGAACAATCTCCATTAACATACACTGCAACCTCAAATACTCTTTCGAGTCCAAACCTTACAAGACAAGTGACAAAAACACAACTTACATCGTTCCTGACACTAGGGATAGCGAGAGTCTCTGCATTCTTGATTCCGAGCGTTGTCAGCTCCCGAAGCGATGTCTGATACAAAAAAATAACAAAAAAAGATCACATCACGTCTTCACTCCCACTCACTAAGCGATTATTTAACAAATGGTAAGAGCAAGCTTAGATAGAGAGATCGATATACACCGTACGGCGCGAAAGGTAAGGCTGGGAGCTCCATTTCTTAGCCCAACCTTCTTCACTCAATTTATCGAGAGCTTCCTTAACACCATTACTATCTTTCTGCAGCCAGAGATGAATCCACTTTCAGAATCATGCTTTAAGCAGAGTTCATCGAATCAAAAAGTAAAGCTTCTGGTACTTAGGAAGGGACCTTGTTAATAGCGGATTCAAGAGTACTCAAATCAAACCCAGATGAAGCAGTAGGAGAAGACGAAGGCGAAACTGCTGCTTGAATCGGAGGGTTTCGTGGCTGGAATCTAAAATGCCGTTCAAACGAAGCAATCGGAGTATTCCCCAGCGAAGAAACAGCTAATGAAACCATAATTTTTCAAAAAATTCTCACGAAAGATTCGATTTTTAACTGACCCTGAATCAGATAATGCTTCATCGTCATCTTCTGCTTCTCCCAATTGGAAACGTCGGACGAAGGGAAGACAAGAAAGCGCGTGGCGTCTTTCAAACCACGCATCATGCTTTCCGCCACGTCAGCAGCACTTATAGATAACGGCATGTATATCGGTTTAGTTTCTAAATTAATTTCTTCGGTTCAGATCAGTCTGATTTAATCGAACCGAACTGAACCGAATAATGCAAAATTAATTTTTCTCTCTTTAAATTTGAGAAGAAAATAAAACTGATCAAATTGGGTCCATGGCGGCTTCAACGAGCTCCGGCGACGAACCACCGGAAATGCAAACGTCGGCGCAATTGATTCCGTTATTATCAGAAGACGTTTCCTTGAATTGCCTTGCTCGCATCTCTAGATGTCACCATCCAATCCTCTCACTCGTCTCCAAGACTTTCCGATCTCTGCCCACATCGCCTTTACTCTACGCCACGAGATCTCTCGTCGGAGCTACTGAAAACATCCTCTATGTTGCAATCCGTCTACCTCCTGAATCTGGTGCGTGTTGGTTCACTCTCCTCCAAAAACCCCATCGAAGCTCAACGAATTCGAATCTGCTTGTTCCTATCCCATCTTGTCCTTCACCGTCTCTTGTTGGATCCGCTTACGTTGTGGTAGATTCGGAGATTTACGTAATCGGTGGATCTATCAGAGACGTGCCTTCTTCGAGCGTATGGGTTCTCGATTGCAGATTTCATACTTGGCGACGAGTCTCTAATATGCGAGTAGGTCGTGAATTTGCAGCAGCTGGTGTTATTGATGGGAAGATTTATGTGATTGGAGGATGTGTTGTTGATAATTGGGCTCGATCGATTAATTGGGCAGAGATGTTTGATATAAAGACTCAAACTTGGGAGCCAGTGGCTAGTCCAGGTATGGAGGTGCGTGAGAAGTGGATGCACGCAAGTGCGGTAATGGAAGGGAAAGTTTACGCAATGGCTGATCGGAACGGTGTTGTTTACGAGCCGAAGGAAAGGAAATGGGATATGCCAGAGAAGAGGCTTGATTTGGGATGGAGGGGAAGAGCTTGTGTGATTGAGAACATATTGTATTGCTATGATTACTTGGGGAAAATTAGAGGGTATGATCCAAAAGAGAGGACTTGGAGAGAGCTGAAAGGTGTGGAATCACTTCCAAAGTTTCTCTGTGGGGCTACAATGGCGAATTGTGGTGGAAAGCTTGCGGTTTTGTGGGAAGGAAAAGCTGGTAGTGGTGGTTCTAGGAGAATGGAGATTTGGTGTGCGGAGATTGATGTTGAAAGGCGTGGAGAAGGGGAGATTTGGGGGAAGATTGAATGGTCTGGTACCGTGCTTACGGTTCCTAATGAATCCTCCGTTGTGAATTGCTTGGCAGCTACAGTTTGATGATTGATACATACATGTTTAACGTCTCTAAATTATAATCATCATCATCATCATCATCGTCATCCATGCTATGACAAAGAGTATAGCTTGGCCTGAGACCCTGACCCAAGATGAAACAACTCGCCGGTGTAATGAAGTTTATAGATTTGCTTCTGTACTTTTGAAGATTAATCAACTTTCTTTTGCATGTTCTTGTGTATTTCTTTTGTTGTATTCCATGAGAAAGCTATTTTCAGATTTGAATGATACCAGTTGAAATGTGTCTGTACGCTTTGCTTGTTCCTGGCTCATCTTAACAAAACGAATGCGACTACTGAAGCAAAAAGAGTATTATTAAGTTATAAATACATGTATTGTATCTTCTTCAAATAAAACAATGTTCCAGTCAAAATTGGCTCCTGTAAGCTCCAATGACCCAGAACCAGTAACTAGAGGTCTTCTTTGTCTCTGAACTTGCTCAATGGCCTGGTGATGAGTGATTGCTTCATTGAGTTGATCGAACAGATAAATGCAGAGACAGAGAAATGGAGGCTGGGAAATTAGAGGTCGCCGTCAGGGATCTCCATAGTTTCTTCTTTCTCTAGAAAGCTCAGAACTTGCTCAAAGGCCTAATGATGAGTGATTTGCTTTGTTCAGTTTGATTTGAACTGATTAATGATCAAGCAATAGAGAAAGGACCTGACTTACATCGATGGCGATTTCAGTTGGTGTGAGATCTGAGACATCTTTATAGCCACGCTTGGCTGCAATATCTGATGATTACAGTACAAGGAACAAAAGCCAAATTACTAGCAGAAATTGCATGAGCGAGTCTCTGAGTCTACATATGTTGAAGGCTATAGCAGATGGATGAAGAAGACATACTTTCTAAGGAAACTCTGGCATTTGCATTTGTATATGCTTCTCCACGCTCATCCCAAATAGTCGAAAGACGCTTGAAAGCCTACATGTAATCCATTCACGATAACAAACCCAGAAAAAGATGAATTCTTTGTTAAATATCCAAGGCTTATGATTGTACAACAGTCAGATCCGTACCACTGTGTATGCATCTCCTGATTCATCGTGTAACAGTGGTCGTGAATCAGTTCCAACAGCAGCAATTCTATGGGCTAAGGCTTCTAGAGGCACATCTAGCCAAATGCTGATTCCTTTATGCATATACTTCCTGATAATATCATCAGATTACCAAATAAATTTAACAAAGAACCGAGTTTCATTCTTCATACTTCGAACAGGATAAAGGGAACACACCAGTTAATGGGTCTTATTACTGCACCTCCACCGGTGGAAACAACAACTTGATACATCGAAGAGAGCTTCTTTAGGGCATCAGTCTAAAAAGAAAGAAAAAAACTTAGCTTGAAATGTACAATAAATCACACTAACAAAGAGTAGACAAAGAAGAAGAGCTTGAAACAAGGATCACAAAACTAACCTCCTTTCCTCTAAAGAAACTCTCTCCGTGATGCTCAAATATCTCTGCAACAGACGTTCCATCCATCGCCTGCTCAATTAAAGTGTCGCTGACACATCCAGAAAACTTATAGAAGGTTACACACCCAAAATATCAAACCACATTCATAACTAACTAAATTTTCCAGGAGACTTCCACTGAGGCTTGTAAAACATATGAAGGCTTTTCTTCAGTAGCATATACATACCAGTCAAAGAAGGAATAACCGAGCACTTTGGACATTAACTTTCCAACGGTTGTTTTCCCAGAACCCATCATTCCTGTGTTCACCACGGAATCATCAAATTATAGACAAGTATTAAGAAGTAACCATACGAACGCAAACAAAGGAGCAGACAAAGAAACTAACCAACAAGATACATAGATCGTCCATTCAAATACCGTTTAACCTCTTGTGCTTTTCTCTGCAAAGCTCATGTATCCATTGTCCAGTAAGATTTTATGGAAGAAACAAGAAAATCTAACACATTTCACTAGAGATGATGGTAGCACAAGATAAATGATGCTATTACAGGGTATTATTACTTGCCTTGAGAATTAGATCTTCATCAAATGGATAAACACTTCCCGCCTCCAACAAGGCTACAAAAATGAAAGATCGAATGAGACACTCAAAGCTATGGCATTTCAGATTGAGTTATATCACAGGCATCAAAGGATCCAAATGAATTAACAAATCACAAAAACCTGAAGAGTTGTTATCAGAACATGAAACCTCTGAAGAAACCGATCTACGTCGATCATTTCTACTTTCAGGTTGCAAATGAGCCAAAGCAAGACCTCTAAACCTTTTATCTTCCTTAACTCGCTGAGAATATCGCAATAAACCATGCGGCTTCCCCTCAACTTTTCTACAATCAACCCATGATGGGTATTGGAACCTCTGAGCAATAGCTGCTTCCATATGAAACCACTGAGACAATCTTCAATACACAAAAACTATTCAAACTGCGCAAAAGCAACTTCAACTAGATTCAGCTTTCTTTGCAACTGCCAAAACCTATAAAAAAAAAGCAAAAATTCGGCCATAGTTTAAGGACAATGGACATCAATATTACCAAACCCTGACCGACAGAAATCGAAAGTCGATAACTTTTCTCAAACTTCAGAAAACAAATTCAAAATTGACTCACTTCCTTGACAGGATCGATCATATGAGCATTTTTATTAGCATAGTATAGCAACAAACAATAAATCAATAAATCTATGGCGAAATCAATGAAGAAACAAAAAAAAAAATGATTATTCAATGAGAGTATAATATATTTCACCCAGCTTCCAAACAAAAAAAAAAAATCCAACTGTCCAGAAAAAAGTGTGATTATCCAAAACAAATTTCAACCAATTTAAAAATTGGCACTATCCTGACAGGAAAACATATAAAAAAAAAATAGCGCTAAGAAAGTCCATTAAAGAAAATAAGATTACGAGCTGCAGAATCAAGAAGAATGAACAAAATTAACAAAAAGGGTTTCACCTGAATTTTTCTCCCGCCGGCGGATGAGGCGACCCTTTTTTTTGTCTAAACCATTCTATTTTGTAATCTCAGATTTAAGGATTTTTTAAAAATATATATAAGGGACTAATTCATTTGGTTGGTCTGATAGAGAGAACAAATAAAGGGGGTTGGTGAAGCTGAAACAGTGATGGCCTTTAAGCGTGTCATTAGTTGTTTTGACCATATATAAACACTTCTTAATTCTTCTTTTCTTATATGTTAATTATGCTCAAACCTATATCAAAATGTTGATTGTTTTTTAAAAAAAAATTCCTAGTAAATTCATAAGAAAAACAAAATAAATCCATAGCAAATTTATAAATGTTTTTTTTTTTTTTGTTGGGCAAAACTAATAAAGGATGTTATGACAGAAGTGTTACTAGATGTGATGTCATCGTGTACTTTAACATAACATTCGAAGTTTTAGTTATTTTATTAGATATTTAAAAATTTATTTTAAAACACTGATATTTAAAATATATTAAATAATACCCCAGAGTTTTTTTTTTTTTTTTGTTAACAGGAATACTTCAGAGTTTTGAGTCAATTTATTTATTTTCTATTAGTTTTGAACTGGAAACTCATGATATTTAGTATGGTAGGAGAACCTAATTGATTTGATATGAATATATTTTATATTCTGGTTTAAGATAGACATTGTTATAACTAAATAATATTTAGAGGAAAAATTCTAATAACATTTTTTTTTAACTAACAAAAGAGATCTTTAATGTCATACTAGAATTGGTTCCGTGCTATAGCACGGATTAATTTTTCTTTGAAGATTCGATCTTATAAATTTTTTATTTATAGATTTTAAATTAATAAGATAAATGTTAAATATATATATACATAATTTATTAACAAAAAATATGTATTTAATTAATTTTAATATTTTAGATTAGTTATATCAAAATTATGTATATTTTAGTTATGTTAAATAAAAATTTAAATTTGATAAATATTTTTTATTAAGATATTCTCTTGTTTTTATCCATTGAAAATTACAATAATACTCTTAATGGAACAATTAATTTTGTTCTTTAAATGATTTATTCCAAAAATATTATTATATATTTTTAAAATATTTTAAGGTTAGATTCTAAAAAGTATTTCCGTAATATTATTAACAGGATATTTTTTTAAACAATCAAAATATAAACATTAAATAAATTTAATTAATAATTTATTAAATTATAATATTATTTAAGTAAAAATTTTAGTTTAAAATATATGTATATAAATTTTAGTTTTTAGTTAAATATGATAATATACTTTTGATGAAATGATTTTTAGTATGTAAATTAAAAATCATTTTTATTTTTCTTATTTTTAAAATTATAATTTATTTAATAATAGTTAACATATTTAATTGTTTATAGATTATTATTTTCGTTTTAATAAATTTAGTTATTTTAAATTGTTTGAAAAGAAGTTAAAAATAGATTTTGTGAAGATTTTGTTGATTTAATTAAATAAACTAATTAAATTAAATTAAATGTTGATTTAATTTTCCAAAAATAAGAGATTTGATGTATATTACGATTTTGTTTAGAAGATTTTAAGGAAGTATTTAAATCATAATCTAAATATATCTATTTTTTAAAAGAAATAAAAATCGATGGTCATGATTTAATTAAATGATCACATAACAATTAATGACTAAAATACCCTAAATGAGAGATTTTAATTTGTTATTAGATGTAATGGCAATGTGATGTAATTATTTACACTTTATGAGGTTTATTTTATAAATGTACTTCTCAAATAATATATAGGAGATACATCATATAATTCGATATTCGATTCTTTTAGAAAAATTAATATCCTTTCTAAGCATTTGATATATTAGAATCTGCTACCTACTACCTAATAACTCATGAAATATAAGGATTTTAAGGGTTTTTTTTTTCCTTCTAAATATGTCCTTTTTGTGTTCCTAATCACAAACATAGATATACAAGATTTGATGGCAAAGAAAACATAATTAAAAATTCATTATGTATTAAAGAATTAGACGAGGTTGGTGGCTATGAAGCTATCTTTATCCCAACAGATTTTTACGCACTATGAAAGTTGGTGGTCGATGTTTCCGTCTCCAATGTAGGTTGTGCCACTCTCTGTTTCTCACCTGCTTTTTGGCCTTTGCCCATACTGTATAATCTTTTCACTTTCTTTGTGAAAAATGTACTAATATATTTTCATTACAAGAAATTAAAAAATTGGATGAGACTTATATTTATGCGCATACTGAATAATTAGCTTCCTCCAAAGCATGAGAGAGAGACAACCATGTCCAAATCTAGTTGAAGTTACAGAATTTTTTTTGCCTTTTCTATAAATTACAGAATTTCCAAAAATTCATACTTCATATATCTAAACTTTTTTCAATGTATATTTTTGATGGAGACCAAATAATATTACAATGTAAGATACAAAAATAACAAAATAAGTTTTGTTGAAATCAGGTATGTGTTTATCTTTAAAAATGAGAAAATATGATGAATATTATCCAAGATATAAGCATTTATAATGATAATGTAGAATAAAATTTATCAAACATATGGATTTAAGTGGAGTTTGGTAGGTGCATAGAAACTTGAAACAAAAAAAATGGAGAGACTTCTCTTTTCTCTGGTGAATAGAAAAGTGTCTTTCGGCGATTTCAATGGCGATAGGGTTTCTTCGCTGCTGTTCTCATATCCCTGTTGCAGCCCGCATCGCCTTTCCCTTTTAACTTCAGATCCTTCATCCTCTCCTTCTCCTCTTTCTTTCCATATCTCTTTCGTTCTTCTTCTTCCTCTCTTAGCAAACCCCTAGTTTCTCTTCTCCATTATGACTTCCTCACGAATCTCATAGAAATCTCGAGGCTTTCCCTGCCTTGTCTCTTCTTAAGTTCTCCTTTTTTCTCTCTCGTTCTCTTCCTCTCTCCTTCTCCGGTTCTGCGGAATCCTAGCCCTAGATCTGGCTATTTAACTCCCCTTTCTCTCCCAGATCTAGTCACCTATGTACCTTCTCTGCTTGGTCGTGTCTTACGCACCGAAGGCAAGAAAGGCTTCGCGCTGGTGTGGATAACCTTGGTTTTCTCATATCGCCTTATGCTAATCTGTAAGACTCAACCTTGAGTGGAGTGTTGGAAACTTGTCCTTAGAGACGAACACCGTTTGCAGATGCGACTCTGTTTCGTTCTTTAAGAAGAACTCAAACTTGGCTCTATAAAAATTTTAAAATCTTAACGACGCCAGATCTAATATATCATTACCCTTTCTGCTTGGTACTGATTCACGAGCCGAAGGCAAGGAAGTCACTACGCTGGTGAGATTCAACTTGTTTGCTTCTACATCGCCCTTGACAACCTGTAAATCATTACTTTGAGTAGTAAGTTGGAAACTGACCTTAAGGGAAGATTACTTTGTGGAACGAGGGCTATCTCTCCCTTAAGAAGAACTAGACCACTGGATTCGTAAGTAATCATTGGACTTGGTACCACTATTAAGTTACTTTGCTTGACGCACTTAACTTAGCTTGGAAAATATTAATTTAGGGGATGTACCGCTCCCATAAGCTCAAAGACGAAGAGCTGCTACGGAGACTGAATGATAAAAAGCAAGTTAATGTCGAGGAGCTTATTCAATTACCAGATCTAAATAATCAAGAGCTCATCTCTCAACACTCCTACAGTGTCATTGTAAGGATTCTCAATCCCAGCTCCATCAAACCTTTCAACCTCGTTCAAATTTTGCCTAAGATTTGGGAAGTAGAGGACATCGTGAGGGGCAGGGTGATTGAGAAAGGTCGAGTGCAGTTTATCTTTGAGAAAAAGGAATATCTCCATCGAATCTTACCTACAGCTTCGTGGTTTGTTAATGGGTGGCTCGTTATTGGAGAGTTGTGGCAACCCAAACCTGATCCAGAATATCTTCAATCCATCTCTTTT
Source organism: Boechera divaricarpa (assembly GCA_026770425.1). Taxonomy (NCBI): domain Eukaryota; kingdom Viridiplantae; phylum Streptophyta; class Magnoliopsida; order Brassicales; family Brassicaceae; genus Boechera; species Boechera divaricarpa. The sequence continues at coordinate 1,256,084 of CM049186.1, read as the reverse complement.
TGGGTCCGCATTAAAGGTATTCCCCTTCAGTGTTTAAAAGAAGAGGCAGTCAAGGCTATTGGAATTCTTTAGGAAGAACAGAAGAAGTAGAATTGCACGCAAAAAAAATCGGATTCTCTTGAATACGTGCGCGCAAGAATCTAGTTACTAGTGGAAGCTCCAATTGTGTTCAAGAAGGCGGTCAAACTCAAGACCACCGGAGATATCCTCACAGTCGATCTTGATTACGAGAAGTTGTCAAAACAGTGTTATAGGTGCAAGAGGTTAACGCACGATCAATATAACTGCTCCCTGAAACTTTCTCAAGATTCCTCTAGTAGCCATCCAGATACTCTTGAATCGGGATACTCGAAGCCTCCCCCTAATAAGAAAGGCAAGAGCAAATCGACTGTTCAATCTTCTAAATCTTATGTCCCAACAGTCAAGAAAGGAGTAACTAAAAAACAGAAAGGAGTTGTTATTCAAGATCAATCTCAGCCCCAACCACCACCATCTAACTCCCAAGCTACTGTTTTTAACAGATTGGGATCAGGAAAAGGGAAGGAAAAGGAAGTCCAACTCTCTTCCACAAATCCCTCAAAAGAGTGGAGAAGAAAGGAAGAAGGGAGTTCAGGCACCCATCAACCAATTCCTCAATGGTGGGATTAGAAAAAAGATAAATAGGGGATCAAACAAACTCCTCCTAAGTCTCGTCCCATAGAGCAAAAAGCTATATCCTCTGGGTAAAAGATCATTTCCCCTCAGACTGAGGATCATCATTTGTCCTCTGGAAAGGTGGTTACAAAATCGACACCTGCTTTCTCCTTCTCTGCTTCACAGGAGGACATTGGTCCCAAAAGGAAGAGAAGACCAAGTTGGAAGAAAAATCAAGCTCGCAAGAGATCCAAACTCAATAGTGTTATCACAGTGCCTCCGAAATCTTCTGAAGGTAGCACTAGTGATCATCATCCTTCTTCTACCCCTACTCATCCATCCAAGCCTACTACACGTAGGCATCCAAAATCAACATGAAGGTGTTAGGGTGGAACTGTCAAAGACTAGGGAATAGTTTGATAGTTCACCATCTAAAGGACACGGTCAAGAAATACTCTCCAGAAGTCATATTCATGTGCGAGACCAAGCAAAAAAGACTTGTCCTAGAAAAGCTGTGTGAGGATTTACAGTTCTTTAATATGCAAACAGTGGAACCTGTAGGGAAGAGTGGGGGCCTAGCCATGTTGTAGAAAGAAAAAGTTGAAGTTGACATCATATCAACTACCAAAAGAATGATAGATACTGAGATCACTTGGAGGAACCAAACTTTTAACCTTTCTGGCGTATATGGTCACCCGGTAGCAAGAGAAAAGAGTTGGTTATGGGAGAGGCTTTAGAGATTGGGCCAAAAAAAAAGATAATCCATGGTTACTCTTAGAAGATTTCAATGAAATCACCTGCAACAGTGAGAAGAGAGGGGGTTCAATCAAATATGAGGCCTCTTTTAAGCCTTTCAAGAATATGTTAAAGGGTTGTGGTATCCTGGAATTTCCCGCTCAAGGGAATCAACTCTCTTGGCATAGTGTCCGACAAGGGAATCAGGTGCACTGTAAACTAGACAGAGTTCTGGTTAATGTGGATTGCTTCATTCATTTCCTGGCAGAACACTCTATATCTACCTCGCATTGGCTCAGATCATAACCCTTTCCTGGCTTGTTTGGAGGGGGAGGATCAAAAGAGACAAGGCACTTTCAGGTTTGATAGGAGGTGGAGTGAAAAGCCGGGATTTCTAGAATTGGTGGATAAGAGCTGGAAGGAGCCAAAGTCTGGGAATGAAGTACCTAACTTGGTCGACCAAATCAGAGCTTGCAGAAGAGATATGGTTGCTTGGAAGAAAGAAACAAGGCCTAACTCCTTCATCTTAATCAATTAATTGAAGGAGAAAATAGACACTCTCACTAAGCAAGACTCCCTAAATATTCAAGAACTTCATGAAGCAAAAAGGGAATTGGCAAAAGCTTATAAAGAGGAGGAGATCTTTTGGCAACAGAAGAGTAAAATCACCTAGTTAAAGACTGGAGACAGAAATTCTAAATTCTTCCATGCTTCAGTAAAGCAAAGGACAACAAAGAATATAGTTCATCACCTAATAGATGAGGAATCGGGTAACTCCTACGTCTCTGAGAGGGATAAAGGGAAATTAGCAATCAATCATTTCTCTGAGCTCTCAGAGGATGCATCAATCCGAGACTCCTTCCTCCTCCAATGTCTTTCTCCTAGAGTCACAGAAGATCACAACAACCTTCTAATGAAGCCTATCTCTTTAGAGGAAGTGAAGCAGGCTACTTTTGCTATGAATCAGGACAAATACCCGGGACCTGATGGCCTTACCGGAGCTTTCTTTCATAAACATTGGCTTACAGTGGGTGTGGATCTTTTCAAAATGGTGGAAACCTTCTGGATCTCAGGCAATCTTGATAGCAGGATAAATTCAACAAATATCTGCTTGATCCCCAAGAAGCACTGACCTCAGAAACTCAGTGACTTTAGACCTATCAGCTTATGTAACTTTCTATACAAGATCATTACCAAGGTCATCTCTAGCAGACTCAAAGTAGTTTTATCCTTCATTATCTCAGAGAATCAAGTAGGTTTTGTTAATCATTGACAACATCTTGTTAGCTCATGAGGTAATCCACGCGTTGAGAACAAAGGAAGCTGTAGCAAAATCTTCTTTGGCACTCAAAACAGATATGCTTAAGGCCTTTGACAGAGTGGAATGGCCTCTCTTGAAGGCTTTATTGGACAAATTAGGCTTCAACTCAACTTGGATAGAGAGGGTCTTAACTTGTGTTTCCACAGCCTCCTTCAATGTTCTCATGAATGGCTCCCAATACGGCATCATCAACCCCTCCAGAGGCATCAGGTAGGGAGATCCTCTTTCCCCATTTCTCTTCATTCTGGTAGCAGAGGTCTTGAGTAACGCCATTCAAAAAGCTAATGATCAAGGTGACATCTCGGGTACCAAGGTAGCCTCATGCCGCATCCAACTCTCCCGCCTACATTTCCCATTGATTTGCTAAGAATTGTACTTTTTTTTCTCATTTGGTTTTTGCCAATTAGATTTTACAAATGAGGTTTTAACGTATATCTCTATCGTTACCAGCTTTTTCTTTCTTGCTTGTAACCGAATTAATTTAGACACAAATTTTTTTTGTATAGCTCTATTTTGATCTTCGTATAAATATAACGTTATATTTCATATAAAAACAAAAAAAAACAAAAAAAAACAAAAGGACGTGCGGCGAGAATATGGCCACTTTGAGGCCGTGCCATCCAAATATCTTGCTAACATGCAAGTAAGCAACAAAGAACCAAACCTAACATCATTTGATAATTATACAAAATATATCTATCTTATTTTATCAAATTTTTTAACTTCAAATGTAGAAAAAATAATATTTTGGGGCTAATTTATTTATTTGAATAATATTACAACTATTTATCTGCTCTGGGAGGATCCGGGGCTCTCCTGCAACCTTGGAAGATATTATGATTGAACCATGTATGATGTATCCAATACCATACTTACCGGATGCTTACAATCTCAGAAACAAAAAAAAGTCCCAGCTACTTCTGAGATACTTGGTGTTCAATCTTGTTACATTCAATGGTTTGAGTCTTGTTTGAAACTTTAATGAAAACCATTGAAACGTACTGGTGTACATTATGACTCATGTCTTAAACAGTATGTCAATTTACAATATCAGTTGCCTTCTATGGTCTCTTAAATACATCTACAGAAAAAAAAACAAAACTGAGGGTTGCTCTGGTCTGGATAGTTCCTTGATCTCAACAGCTATAGTTCATTAATGTTAGCTTTGTAGCAATACCGCATCCAACTCTCCAGCCTACATTTCCCGTTGATTTGCTAAGCTTGTGTCCTCCTGCATGATAACAATCGCAAAGAGATCATGGTTCGTTAACATTGATAGAGCACATCACAAAAAATTAAGAACTATGCCGAGTACTTGTTGACAACTACATGAAACTCAAGCTTCTACTTCATGAAAAAATTGGTCCCATCAACTTTCTTCTCCATGAAGTAAAAACTGGTCTCTGTTTGTTACTATCTCTTGTTCTCTCCTTTGAAATCCTTCTTTCTTCAACCTCTCACCCTTAATCCTGTTCTCTTCATTTCTCTTTCACTAACTGGCTAAATTTCTCCATCTATCTCATTATAAGCAAAGTATGGGAGAGAGAGAGAAAGATTTAAAGTGTTTTCTTGTTCTTCATTAATTTCGAAATTAATTTTACATGTGATTTGTTGAGAAATTAATTTCCCTAATAATACTGAAAACAGGACATGTGTTTTTTTTTTTACTTCGAAGACTCACAAAAAGCAGAGCGGTTTGCTAGTTTTAGTAACTCAATTTAATTGGACAGCGAATTATTACTTCACATACCCTTAATTATTTATATGACTATTAAGAATTAACTACAGTTACGTTACAGCTACTAAGTAAACTAGATGAGTTAGTTCGTATAATTTTGAGTATATATTAGTTTAACTAAGAACTTGTTGGCTTGTTGCGCATGATTATACTCTTAGAACGTGTATAGTGAAATACAATGATTTATACTCGGACAAGTATAATTATTCTTGGTTGGTTGACTTGACTTATGAATTTTCTGGAACAGCAAATTTGCAGAACCTGTGAAAAACAGTACCCAATTAAAATGAAAATGAAACATAATATGTTTATCTAAGAGCCTAAGTTAAAGAGAGTACATATATGAAAATGAACAGCAAATTTGCAGAAGTTGTGAAATAAACATGTTAATAAGCATTTTCATACTACCTAATTATCTTGTAGCTTTTGTAAAAATGTTTCATTTTGTGTGTACTATTATTGGGGTCATTTCAATGTTTAGTAGTGGAAACACGTGTGCCTTTTAAATCCGTCACATGGGTCAAAAGTTTCTTCCAATTTAATTGGAAAAACGGCACCACATTTACTTATATTCCCAACCGTATAATTAAAAACGGCACCACGTTTTCTCATTATTTATTCTCTTCTTAAGTGTTTGTGACTGAGAAGTCAAATCGACACCTTTCGTTCGTAACATCGCCATGGAAAGACAGAGAGCAAAGAAGAAGATCTCCGATGATCTGATAACATGCAGAGGAAACTCAGTTCAGATTCCACTTGATCTCATCCCGGAGATACTCAAACGCTTACCGGTCAAAACCCTAGCGAGGTTCCTCTGCGTATCGAAGCTCTGGTCATCAATCGAGACGAAACCGGAACGTCTCTTCTTCAGCTTCACGCGTGACGAAGATTCTTTCTTTTTCTCGTCGCTTCAGACCCAAAATCCAGGTGTAGCCTCTGTAGCTACTTACCATATGACACATCCTTCGTATAAATTCACAGTCAATTCTTCCTCTGTTCACGGTTTGATTTGCTATGGAACTGCTTCGGCTTCTTCACTTTTGGTATACAATCCTATCTCTAGAAGCTCCATCACATTTCCTGAATTCGATTCCCAAACTTTGTCATCAAACACTTCTTTTGCTATGATCCCATTGATGGCGTTTACTAAGTCTTGTGTATGAAAGGGCCAAGGCTTGTTCTCCATTTGCCAGATCCAAAGCTTGTTTTACAGGTTTTGACATTGGGAAATGAGAATTCGTGGAAGACGATTGAAGATAGTCTCACTCATTTTCCTGTCAGTAGTAGCCAGATTTGTATCAATGGTGTTGTATATTATCAAGCTTATGCTTATGCTTATGCTGACATTAATCTGAAGGAGACTGTAGTCATGAGTTTTGATGTGAGGTCTGAACAGTTTGATCTTATCAAAAGACCTGGCGATGACCATTATCCGCTTGACGTTTTTTCAACCATGATGGTAAGGTACAAGGGGAAGCTAGCTAGCTATCATATCCAAGATCATTTCTGCTGATAATAGTATGGTTTTGTGGGTTCTAGAGGATGCTGTGAAACATGAATGGTTGAAGAAGATCTTTGTTTTGCCTAATTCATGGACAAGTTTAGCTCAGTGCTCACTTGATTTTCATCGTTTCGTTAACATCACTGATCCGGGTGAGTTTATTTTGGCACCGATTTATTTTTGCGAACTACCATTTTATGTTCTCTATTATGATCCTAAAATAAATAGTGTGAGGAAAGTTGAGATACAAGGAATCACAGACCATAAGCTGTTACGTTACAAGAAACGACCACCTTGTTTGCTATCCTATCTCTTCGCTAGTCAGGTTTAGAGTCTTTTGTTTCTGTAAGAACTAAGAATCAGTATGACCACAAGATGATGGCCTCCGCCTCGTCAATGTCAGTTAGATTTTTAACCCACCTGCGCGTCTCTGTTGAGATGTGACCTTACCCGTCTTTTGTTCTTCCGTTGTAGTTACTTGGGAGGTTTCATGATCCTTGTCTTTAATTATTAGCAACAGTTTATTTATGCTAATCATCGACATTTTATCTTCGGTAGCTATTGTAATTTTGCTTTCTTGATATGTAATCTATTTCATTTCCAATTTGTTCGTTTGGCTTAAGAGCCTCACCTTCACATAACGCTTAGTAGTTCTTGTTTGAGTTACTTTTGCAGTACATTTCAGCAAAGTATGTCTGTGTGTGAAGCCTAGAGATGCCTGATCAAGTTTTAAATTCGAGGTTATCTGGTATAAACCGAAAATCAGAATCGGTTAACTATTTCTGTTAGGCTTGCCAGTTTGGTTTGGCTCAGTTTTGGAGTGGATGTAAAAACTGAACCAATATCCAATATAATCCAATATCTAATTCAAATAACTCAAGATGCATGAATAAAACTATCTTGATCGATCATAGAGTTAACCTATATTTTATAAAATTTTACTCTCTTTTATATATAGAAAATTAATCTCCTTACAGGTTAATGTGATATAATTTCAGTGTTTCAAAATTTTATTTAAGCTAAATAGTTATATTATTGCATAGAGAAACCAAAATATGAAAATGTTGCATATACTCATAAGCCTTAAGTTTTTTGTAATTCACATCTGTTTAACTTATTCCACTAAAAAATGTGTTATATTAACCAAGATGTGGTGGGTCGTGGGTTGGTGTTCTTGCCTGAGGTTTGGAGTCTCCATGTGATTTAGGGCAGGCATCGACTCCATTTATATGTTTCAGAAAAAAATCTTACATCTTGCAGGTTGATCACTTGTAAACGTTTTTAATAGCAAGAAAATTCGGATTTTTATGAAGTTCTTCTGGTTAGCAAAAAATAAAAAGTGTACGATATATAAGCGAATTTGTGAAATTTTTATTATATATGATTGATGGGATAAAAAAAAAAATTTAATAAAATCTCAATTTTTACTTGCATATCACAAAATATTGAAGATTGAATTTTTACCATTTTTAATTCCGTAAAATTTAATTTAAAAGTTTTTTTGTTTTAATGCATTTCATTATAGCATTACTATGGGATTAAAATCACTAAGAGAAATTCTTGTAACAACACGTAAAAATATCTCTCAATGTTTCTTTTATATATATATATAATTTTTTTTATGTTGCCTGTTTTTAATCGAGATTTGTTTTTTATTTTTTATTTTGAGTCTGATCTTTTATTTTTGTAACGGTTGTTTTTTGGTACTTTTCTCTTTCTTTTTTCTAAATAAAATTTTCTCTCTTATATTTACTTTTAGTAATTATTAAAGGAACAAGATATTGATGTCTGCTTATTTCCCAAAATTTTCTTTTTGTCCATCCTTTAATCTCATAAATATACCATAACCTTTACCTTCATAACTTAAGATTTTATTACAGAAATATTATATGCATTTAAAGGTTTTAAAGATAAATTTAATCCCGTCTTAAAGATTTTATTTTTAAGATACACAAATATTATATGTAGTTATAGGGGTTAGAGATAAATTTAATTTCCTACATGGCACGAGAAATCACCTAATAATATTTGTTAATTTAGTAAATTTTGCAGAAAATTAAAACTATCACTTTAGGCTATTTAAAGAAGAAAAAAAATGAAAAAACATTTACTTAGAATTGTACTACATCTTTCCCTAAATAAAAGATTTTTTTAAGTTTTCACACATATTAAGAAATAATAATTTTTTAGTTTTGCCTATATTTATTTTTTATTATTAACAATTTCCAATAACTATGAACTAATAATATTTGTATCAGTTAATGTTTCGTGAAATGTACAATTTAATGATAAAATGTATTAAAAAAATCTAGAAAATCAAATTTTGTGAAAAAAAAAAACTAGGAAATCATATATTTATGAATAGAGGGAGTATATAAAGTTATAAACATATATATTGTGCTAATTAGTTATCAGTCTCTTCAAACCTGTGATATTTCAAAAACGTTTACTTATAGTTAATTAAGATGGAAGACTTCCGAATAGACGGTGAAAGGATCCTATCAAAAACGCTATCACGTAGTGATGTTGACCAACATGGACGTCTGTTTTTACCCAAAAACCAAGTGCTCTCCGTCTTCAAAAAGATGAAAGATGTTACAAACGAGAGTTTGCAAAAGGGTATTGAACTCGAAGTTCTAGACATCATTGAAAACGATTCATACTCTGTTATCCTAAAATCCAGGAACACCACCAATGACTATGTTCTGGCATCGGGTTGGAGCATTATCAAGTATTCCTTAGACCTCAAAGAAGGTGACAATTTCAAACTATATTGGGATTACTTGAATTACAAGTTCATTATTCTCAATTTTGAATACAGCTTAATTTCCTTTAATTAAAGGGTGATGTGATGATGAAGCGTATATGCTCGCTTACAACTTCCTTCTGCTTTCCTATTTTAAGTTGCATCAATTATGTTTTCGATTTTATATCTACATAATAACTATCTTTAGATGTAATCATTTGCAAATATTCCTCAAAAAGTTAAATATTTAAATGGGTGTTAAAATTTGAGATTGAATAAGAGATATAATCGTTATGGAAAAGTAAGAATGATCGGTGTATGAATCACTCAATCGTTTCAAATATTCTCTAAACTCTAATCTTTAAAATATACTAGGTGTTTTCCCGTGCCATGAACGGGGATTAACACACTAAAATTTCTAGTATTACCTTAGAGCATCATCAATGGGAAAAACCCATTTGGATTTCTTAACTAATATTAATTATAAAGTTTAAGTTAAGAACCCCTGTTAAGAAACTTATGTTTTTTCTGCTCCAATGGTAAAACTCCAGAAAGGGTTCTTAAAAAAAAAAAAACATTTAATAATTTTGTTTTATTTTAAATAGAGTTTATTTTTTATTTAAACATAGTTGACATAAAAACATAATATTTTAAAAATAGAGTTTGAAAAAAAATGCAAAAGAAAACTCAATTATTATCTTGATCACGTCCAAATTTTTGTCATATATTCTCAACCAAATCAGATTTCAATTGGTGATGCAGTTGTCTATCACAAATTTTAATTCGAACACCCATCATATTGGCGAGATTTGTAGGCATATCTGTAGAATAAGTGAGATCCACATGTGCACTGCCGTTTATTTCTCCTTGTTGGAATTCTGAAACATCAAATTGAGTGTATCCATCTCGTTCGTCTTCTAGAATCATATTATGGAGTATGATACATGCTCTCATAATATTTCCTATTTTTGCTTTATCCCAAAAAAGAGTTAGATTTTTAACAATGGCAAATCGAACTTGCAAGACTCCAAAAGCACGCTCGACATCTTTTCGGGTAGCTTTTTGATGTTGAGCAAATAAAGATGCTTTTGGGCCTTGTGGAATTGGAATAGATTGGATAAAAGTTGCCCATTTCGGATAAATCCCATTTGTGAGATAGTAAGCCAAATGATACTCTCTTCCATTGACGGAGAAATTCACTTGCGGAGCTTGACCTTTTATTATATCATCAAAAACGGATGAGCGATCAAGAACATTGATGTCGTTTAACGTACCTGGAGGTCCAAAAAACGCGTGCCATATCCAGAGATCATATGAAGCTACGACCTCCAAAACGATTGTGGGTTTTCCAGAACCACGTGAATATTGGTCTTTCCAAGCGGTGGGGCAATTCTTCCACTCCCAATGCATACAATCGATGCTTCCTACCATCCAGGAAAATCCCCGTTGCTCTCCAATATCAAGTAGTCGTTGAAGATCCTCTAGTGTGGGTCTTCTTAAGTACTCATCGCCGAACAATTTTATTATTCCTTCGACGAAATTTACCAAACATGAACGAGCAGTAGTTTCACCGAGTTGGAGGTATTCGTCAATTGCATCAGCCGAAGTACCATATGCCAAGAGACGAATTGCTGCTGTACACTTTTGAAGTGCAGAGAGACCAGGCATTCCGAGAGCATCTTTCTTCTGTCGAAAGAATCGAACTTCATTGGAGAGTCGATCAAAAATACGCAAGAACAATGGCTTGTTCATTCTAAAACGTCGTCGAAAGAAATTAGCAGGGTATGTTGGAGCTTCACTGAAATAATCGTTCCATAAGTGTATGTGGCCTTCTTCGCGATATCTTTCGATAAAAACTCTTTTTTTTTTACTTGCTTGCCTCCTCATGATCACCATAATCAATGAATAGATTATCAAACGTTTGATCGAATACTTGATCAAAATATTGATCGAATTTTTCATCAAGTGATCCGGCAAACATATTATGGGATGAAGATGCCATAATTGATTTAGATTTTGATGAAAGAATTAGATTTGATCAAGAATAAGAGAAAGAGAATGAGAAAAGAATGAAGTAATAAGAAGAGTTGATAAAAAATGTAAAGAAGAGGGTAAACTATATAAAGAAACTACACTTGGTTTTTCATCTTGTGACTACACTTGGTTTTTTGGTGTCTCGTGGTGTCAATAATGCTTTTCTCAATAATGCAAAAAACGTCAGTTTTTCATCTTGTGACTACACTTGGATTTTTTTAATAATTGAATAATTAATGACAGTAAGATTTCACGGGGTGGCCTAGATGGAATAATGCGTACCTCTACCCCACGGGTTATATACTTTTCTTGATTGAGTGTTTTGTAAGTAATGTTGGTGAATGTTTGTTTGGTTGATGGAATCACCCATCTCATAAACTCATATCAATATAAATAACTCGGTCTTTTCATCACACGGTTGATTGAACATGAACTTTAAAAAAAAAAAAAGTACAGAAATACAATATTAAAATTTAGGTACAGGTTCTTCTTCACCATCAGTTTAAACTCTCTTTTTTCCCATTCCATCCCGCTACGATATGGAGCATTGCCTGCACATACATGAAAAAAAATTCATAAAGTTTCTACTTTGTAAGTCGAAATTGAAAGATTTTCCTCACAGATTCTCACCTGAAGATTTTCCTCACTAATTAGCCAACATATCTGTAATGAGCTTCTTCTTTAGAGCTTCTTCATAGTCAGATAGTGCTTCTTTTTTGGCAATGAGACTGTCAAGTATACCCATCTTCGACAGTTTTTCCTTCACAGCCAAGTCCTTCTCTTTTATCGCCCACATTGTCTGAAACTCAGCCATAGCCTCCTTGCCCTCTACGGTACTCCTCTTACCTTTGCCTTTTGCTGCCTTAACACCAGGAGGTCTTTGTTCTTTTGCAATGGAGCTTGATGATTGTGAACCATCCTCACACATTTTTCTTTTAGAGCTTCCATCAGTTTTAGTTGATGAAAGGCCACACCATTTCTGGTCATTGCGGAGCTCCTTCCAAGCATGTTCAAGTGTGAACTTCTTCTTATGATCGGTGTAGAAGATTTCATGCGCCAGTTTGAGAATATCATCCTCATTCTAACCACTGGTTTTCTCTCTTGTTGCAGCCTCATATGATCCGCAAAACTTGCAGACAAGGTTGTTAATCTTCTGCCATCGTTGCTTACACTGCATTGCCTCTACGTTTTCACGTCCTGTAGCCTTGGGACTTGCCGCATAATACGCTGCAATGCGTTTCCAGAAAGTACTAGATTTTTGCTCATTGCCAACGACAGGGTCTTTGCTCGTGTTTAACTTGGAGCTGATGAGCAAAACATCATCCGTGGGAGTCCATTTCCTCTTTTCTCTTCGCTGTGCAGGCGTGTCTTCACCGAGGCTTGAAGCATCTGCAAGCGTGTCTTCATAGAAGCTTGAAGTATACGAGCAAAACACACCATCTTGTTGGTTGTTCAATAGTTCAACAAAGTTAGAGTCCATATAGTTTAAATAAAAGAGAAAGAGAAGATCAAAAGTGAGAGAAGAAGGTCCGGTTAAGAAGCACAAACAAAGAGAAGAAGCAGAAAGAAAGAGAAAAGAAATGTGTTTAGAAAGAGAAGAGGAATAAACACATACAATTGTCTATGAAAAGAAAGAGAAGAAGCACCGGCTTTAATAGGTGAAAAAAGGAACATTGAAGAAAACCTAAAAAGTTTTGCAGCATTCATCCCTATCTAACCACATTGGATTGACATATATCTAACACTAACTAAGCATTCATTTATCCACCAATCTATTTATTACCTAACCAAACCATTATCTAATACTAACTATGCATTTATTACAATCATTAGTGATTTGAAGACATACCTAATGATGGATGTATGAAAAGCCTTCTCATCAGCTTCCTTTAAAGCTTGAGCGGACACATTTCCACCAGCCGCCTCTGTGATCAAATTATCACTACAAAATAAAACAAAGATAAGTACATATAAGTAACAGTGAGAATGTCGGAGATTTTGGAAACTCTCAACAACTATATGCATTCTAAAAAACAATAAAAGCAGATTGAGGTTCTGATATGATGAACTTACGAGTGCTTACCTATCAAAGTAGTAATATTGTAATGCCTCAGCCAAAAGCTTTCCCGTGTTCATTTTAATGGGGTTATTAATTCCTATTCCATAGTGTCAGTGTCTGTTAAGAGAAAAGGAACTTCTGAAGTAAAGAGGAAGCAAAGCTGGTAACAAATGTAAGATAGTTGTTATGAAAACTCTAACATTTACAGCATCTATGGGATCCAAATCAACAACACTGATACCTATGAAACAAACAATAACAAAAAAATTATAACAATTTCTATGTTTTATGGAGCAACCATTACTCATAACACAAATGTGAGAAAGAATCAGTAAAAAAAGCACCAAAATTTGGAGAAATTCAGCATCAGACATATCGTCGAACACTTGTAACATATGAAATTGAAATTCGCTTGATTTAGGCATTTCTCAAAAAATTGAAATTGGAGTTTCAAAACTAACCGGTAAAGGGAGATTGATTGGCGAGACACAGAGACGGAGCTATATGTCTATGAGAAGAAATGAGTCTAATAGAGGAAGAAGAAGAAGACATCAATGGCTTGCAGGAAGTAGTCGGAGCATGAGGATAGAGCAAGGGAAGAAGACGATGGACGAGTCCAGAGGAAGTTAGAGAAGCAGAAGCAGAAATCTCCATTGACGACGACGAATGGAAAAAGAGATCTCGGATTGTCTGGTGTGTGGATCTAGGGTTTTATGCAAAAAAATAGAAGAAGAGATCTCGGATTTGACAAAAAAAAAATGGAAGAAGAGAGCTTGGATTTGACAAAAATGGAAGAAAAGTTCTCGGAGACGAGAAGGAAGCCTTTGTCGGAGAAAACAAAGAGACATTGCACGGGAAAGAAATAAAGAAGATAGCATGACACGTGGGGTTAAAAACCGATTCTTAAATGTCTCATATAAGAATTGGTTCTAAAGTAAATTATCATTTTTTTTTTATTTTAATTAAAAATACACCTAAAATTTTTTTTAAGAACTCTTGAAAAACCAGCGTTAACGATGGTCTTAGCCATATTGATTCAGCGAGTGTAGTTTATAAACGCCACTTAGGCTATGATTCCATCGACGGTAACTACTTGCGAGTGCTATGTATGACGAGATGCAACTATGAAACTTAACCTAGCTGGTTTCAGGTTTCATGATCTTTGGTTGCTAAGTTTCTCTAAAATTCACGGACTCTTTGTTCCCATTTGAACTTGCATAGCACTGTTTAACTATTTCACAACTACGCAGATCTATTTAACTTTCACGTTTTTTTGCCGAAGATCATAATAATTAGTTTATATTGCCTCTAGCATTTCTCAAATGATGTTTCATTTATTAATGATTTCTTACAAGTTTGATGATATTGTCCTTCTGAGTTTATGAGACCAAGCATCTCTTAGCAACTGTGACTTTGAGGCCATGTTTCATGTGAAGGACTATGGAAGAAGCTGGCTCGATCTTGTGCCCTTCAACGACCTTGATGTCATAATTTCTTATGATCTCAGCAGCCACTGTCTTCATCTGCAAGAAAGACAAATTTTTCCCCAAACAATTTCTTGGACCGGAATTAAACACGAAGAACTTGAACGAAGGTTCATGTTTTAAGCCTCCATTTCTCTCAGAGATCCATCTCTCAGGTTTGAATTCAGACGCGTCTTCTCCCCACACGGCCTTCATCCTCCCCAACGCATAAACAGAGAACAAAATCTTCCAATTTGCATCGACTTTGTGTCCACTTGGAAGCACATCTTGCTTTATGGGAGACTTTCGCTCGAACGGGATTGGAGCGTAGAGGCGTAGTGATTCACACAATGCACCATGTAAATACACCATCTTGTTTAACTTGTCTGCATCTAAACTCATTCCGGATCTTGGTAGATTTGTGTTGTTGATCTCTTGGCGGATCTTGGTCACAGCTTCAGGGTTTTTGGAGAGCAGCCAAAAGAACCAAGTGAGAGTTGTTGCAATGGCGTCTCTTCCAGCAAGCATGAAACTCTTGATGATATCTTTGAGGAAGTTATCATCTGTTGGGTTCAAAAGCTCATACTTGGAAGTATCTAGATTCATGTAGACACTTAATAAATCCTCATCATGAGCTTCTTCTCCAATATTGGTGTGATGACTTATTATCTCCTCTCTCTTTGCAGATATATACTTTGCACATGATCTGTCGAAAGCAGCATTAGCTTTCGTCATCTTCTTCTCTTCTCCGACTCCAATCCAGTTTTGCAGCTTCCATAAGACCATAGGCTTAACATGTCTATACACAACCACTTCTTCGGCATCATCCATAGCTTTCGCATACTCGTTCTTCGGCATTTCAATGGAAAGAGAATTTGAGTCGTAACCCGTTAGCAGAGTAAGGGTTACATCGAATGCTAGCCTCTGGAACACGTCTTGCAAATCGAAAGTCATATTCGCCTCTGCAAAATGATCAAGGACCGGGACAACCCCGTTCTTGATTTTACGCGTGATCGTCCTCAATGAGAAGCTTTGAAACCCTTGATGGCTAAGCACGACCAGTGCGGATTTCCTCATATCCTCCCAGAGTTTCGAGTCAGCAGTGAAGATCCCGTTTCCTAGAAAATCAAACATCTCTTTGAACTCCGGTCCTTTGTCATAATTGGAAAAGTTGGAGCTGAAAACGTGTTGAATGTTTGCAGGATCTGCAGTGATCAACATGTTCATTCCAGAGAACCATGGGCCTTTGAATACAAAAGTCAAATTGGAGACCTCGAGAATCTCTGCAACATAGTCATTAATCCTATGAATCATGACGAGAACACCAGGAAGCATCCCAAGAACTGGCCAGTTTCTAGGTAAGATTTGATGGGGTTTCTTGTGGATCAAGAAATGGAAGAACACAAAGACAATAAAAGCTATGAAGACTTCAAGTAAGCCTACGTAAGCCATTAGTATTAAAGGTTTGTGTTTCTTGGATTTTACGAAAGATAGAGAGACAAGAAACTTGGTTTGATTTTTTTGTTATATTTATAGTTATATTTAGTACCACTTTCATTAATGAGATGACTCAGTGATGTAGTTTACTCCAATCTTGTCAGCATGGTGTTGTTACCTCGTCCACGTTCAGAACTTCAGATCTGCAAACGTCTATGGCATGGAGGCGTCATGGGTAGAGTCATGTTATATATGATGGGGTTACATGTCATTGACACAATGACATTTATTATTATATTTCTACATATCTTTTTTTTTTTGGGCAAACAAATTTCTACATACCTTTTATGTCTCTGTTATATCTTAATTTATATTAGTCATTTCAATATTACACGAATATTAATTCTATACATAGAAAATATTTATAAATTTTCATTGATTAAATATTTCTCTATATGAAATTTTGAATATTTAAATTTAATCGATTATTTCTCACTGAAGTAATTATGATAAAATGGACTTCTTTGAAAACTCTTTACCATAAATTTATTACTATAAAAATATCACAAAATTGAATTTATTATATAAAGAGAGGGTTGTGGATCTCACAAGAGTTTGACACATAAACATTTCTCTTTTTGACACATCAGATTTCACAAAATTAAAGATATAAAGAATTTAGGTTAATACCAAATGTTAAATTAAGCATTTATTTGTTTTGATGTAAGAGTTTAAATATTTGATGAACACTGAAACTTTTTTGCTACATCTTCATTTTCAAAAAGTTTAATAAATTAATTATCGTATGAGCTTTTTTAATAAATATTGATTGGCAAATGTCCAATTTAAGATAGTTTCATGACAAAGGTTCTACACATCTTTTTCTCTGGAGCATTAATAAAGCACAAAAATTAATGATATACACATGAATACATATAATAGTGGTTTAGAGAAAATTACAAGAACAATTCAAGCCATACAAAATAATATATTTTGCAAAAACAATTTCAAGATATTGTTTTTTCTTTTTACAATACATGATTGTTTTTGTTTCAAATTATAGCACTACAACACATACAAAATTGAATATTGAAAAAAGTTCGCACATATCCACGGGTAGTTATCTAATTTAATTAAATATTTAAAGTTGAACTTTTCAGTCATTACAATTTGTTATACATAACATATGTCATCTCCTTTATTCATTACTAGTTTTATACCTCGGTGCTATAATACCGGAAGATAATATTATATTATATTTTATCTGTATGAATATGAAAATATATTTTTAAAATAGATTTATCGCCAAATTTTTTAAGAAAAAAATGATGCACAAAACTTTGATTTGTATTTTCTGTGAATAACCATATATATTTGAAATTAAATAAATATTTTAAGATAATATTTTCCACAAAAATCAAGTAAATTAAGCACTAAACACTAATATAAAGACTCTTAACAAACCATATTAAAATAATATTTTAATAAAATACATTAAACACTAATATAAAACAACTTCTAAAAATATAATAAGATTTGTTAAAACAAATTATTACCTTTTCATCAGCCAATAATAACTATATTTCCATGAGTATATTATTTGCTTTGATATTTTTTGCTTTCTATTTTCGAAACAAACGTACTCTAATACGATGATAAACACGATTTTTGGCTAATTGATTTAGGGTAAGAAGAACTCCTGAATTCATTTTTTTGATATAATATGATGAATAACAAAAGCTAAAAGATGAATGAGAAGATGATTTGTTAAAAGATAACCAAACTACTAAAATATTAATTTGGAAAATTAACATAATTTGATGTAAATTATTAAATATTAAATATTAAATATTTTGTTAAAACTGACAATTATCTTCTCTAATGATACATTAACAGTAAATTGGCTTTTCTATTATTTTTATTTTACTGCTATTTACAATATTAATTTGGAAAATTAACATAATTTTGATGTAAAATATTAAATATTAAATATTAAATATTTTGCTAAAATTGATAATTACTTTTTCTGATGATACATTAACAGTAAATTGTCTTTTCTATTATTTTCATTTTCTATTATTATTTTCTATTATTAAATTGATAAAAATCTTAATTGATTATCTATTTTACATTTTTCTATAGCAAATTACCATTATCAGAAAGTTTAAAATTACTAAAATTTATTCTATTGACATTTTTGCTTGACAAAAATCTTAATTAATTATTTATTCTATATTTTTCTATAGAAAATTTACCATTACCCGAAAGATACATGTGTCACAATCTAAATTAGCAATGACACGTGTCAAAATCTAATGAGTTATTACTTTGACATGTGTCACGCTCACGTTAAACACGTTCAGTTTTATATAATAAGATTTTATATAGAAAATTACCATTATTAGAAAGAGACATGTGTCACAATCTAAATTAGTGATGACACGTGTCAAAATCTAATGAGTTATCATTTTGACATGTGTCACGCTTACCTTAAACACGTCCAACTTTATATATTAAGATAGTTTAAACTTAGTTTTGTATTACGTCTTAAATAATCTGTACAAAACTTCTTTAATTATTTTAGTCATTACTGTGGGGGCTAGGATTTTGGTTAAAAACAATTAACGTAACAAAATTATAGTTATTTCTCCGACTTATACATTTATTTTAACTAGCAAAAAATAATTTTATGTGTAACAGGTCAAAACAACATGGATTACATATATTTTATGTTCATGAGCCTCCGAATCATTTTATATTTTTATTTTACAATATAAAAACACAGTTGCGAGACATATTTTAGCTTTCCCTAAGATTTCTTATCCAAGTCAAGGTTTTTCAGACTCCTTAAACTGGAATATGGGTTATATGTTGGAAGTGATGGAGAGTCAGAATATCCAGGAGAGAATACGAGTTGCAATTCCATAGATTTTGTGGGGACTTTGAAAGAACCGCAATTCCTATATCTTTTCAGGGAAGTGCTGGGATTTTAGAGATTTGGTGTAGAAGGCGCATGATGATGATGCTATATGGATCAAATTAAACAACATGAAGCAAAAACAGTACACATAACGCAGAGATTGAACAATTATTGTGATATGAGATGGCAGAAACCACAAGCAGATACGTTGAAATGTAATGTCAAAGCTCATTGAGATCCTTCAAAGATATGTGTGTGTCTGTGGGGAGGGAGAATGGATTTTAAGAGATCATCTAGGACAAGTTACATTCCATGCTAGGGATTCATTTTTTCCAATCGAAAACCCGATGGGGGCAGAACTACGATGCATATCTTGGGCTCTTCAAGGTTTATGTGACTTACATGTAATACATATTGAGATGGAAACAAAGTGTAAGACAGCAGTGAAGGCTATGATTTATCTTCATTGGTGGACGTGGTTTAGAAGCATTCTAACAAAAATTCAAGATTTGATGGGGCAATTTGAAATATGTGATGTTTAAAGTGGTGCCTAGTTCAACAAATGGCAAGAGCTATAGCGAGTAGTATCATTCGGGATGGACGGCTTCATCCTTACCTAGCACTTGAAGAGCCTTCTTGACTTCATGATCTAGTGTAGCACGAAAGTAGTGAACTGTTTTTATATTTTTGGTTTGGTCTCGTTTTATAGTTTTCGTTCGTGTATTCCTTGAATCTTTAATTTTTAATAAAATTCATGATGACAAAAAAAAAACATGTTATCATATATATAAACTTACAAATTAACTTATCTCATCCATTATTATGAGTATATCAAATATAAATTTTATTTATTTCCCAATTCTTTCCTTTTATTTAATTTAAGTTCTTCCCCCTCCCCCCTCCCTCTCACCCCATGTAACTTGAATATTAATATAGGAACAGTGTAATAGGTGACGCCCTCAATTGGTTGATTCTTGTCCTTATCCAATGAGTTGACCCCTCGAAATTTTATGGTCAAGGACCCCTCTAAGGACCACTTCTCATTTATTTTTTTTGTTGAAAAATACCACGTCTCATTGACTCGTATATTTATTAAATTTTACATTACAGCTAACTCAGTTTTTATGATAATTCTTTTAATAGTGAATCCAGTGACTCATGGCTGACGTTAGCTTATCAATTTTTATTATAATTCTTTTAAATATTGAAAAAAATCTATTGTTAAATTCACTATTAATAAATACTGTATGCCGCCCAAAAAAAAATATTGTATAAAGACGCATATTTATCATACAATCAACCGATCACAATTTTCAAAATTCAGTAAAATCGAGTTATTTGTCTAGAATTTTACTTTAAAATAAGTTATGGGTGTGATTGGTGGTTTTAGAGTAAATATAGTTCGAATAAAATAGAGTAATTGGGATGAAAAAGAAACATAAAATTATTGTGATGTTTAAAGTGGTTCCTAGTTCAACAAATAAATATCGCAAGAGCTATAGTGAATAGTATCACTCGGGATGGACGGCTTCATCCCTACCTAGTATTTGAAGAGCCTTCTTGACTTCATGATCTAGTGCGGCACGAAAAGTGAGCTGTTTTTATATTTTTGTTTTGGTCTAGTTTTATAGTTCTCGTCCGTATGTTCTTTGAATCTTTAATTTTTAATAAAATTCATAATGACAAAAAAAAACCTTTAAACATATATATAAACTTACAAACTAACTTATCTCATACATTATTATGGGTATATCAAATATAAATTTTATTTATTTCCCAATTGTTTCCTTTTTTTTAATTTAAGTTCTTCTCCCCCCCCCCCCCTCACCCCATTTAACTTGAATATTAATAAAGGAAGTAAGGAACAATAGTTGACGCCGTCAATTGGTTGATTCTTGTCCTTACCCAATAAGTTGACCCCTCCAAGTTTTATGTTCAAGGACCCCTCTAAGGACCACTTCTTATTTATTTATTTTTGGTTGGAAAATGCCACTTCTCATTGACTCGTATATTTATTAATTTTTACATTACAGCTAACTCAGTTTTAACAATTACATTTTTGAGAACTCAAATAGTGAATCTAGTGACTCATGGCTGACGTTAACTTATCAATTTTTATGATAATTCTTTTAAATATTAAAAAAATCTATTGTTAAATTTGCTATTAATAAATACTGTATGCTGACCAAAAAAAAATAAAATAAAAAATACTTTATAAAGATGCATATTCATCATACAATCAGTCAATCACACACTACAAGAAAAAAAAGCCAATTTGAGACTGATATATTAATAGCAAAATAGTCACAAAATCAAAAAGTGAGACCAAAGTATGACTAACACGAGAAGTGGCAAATATTGCGTCGCAAATCGCTAATAGTCGCAAATTCGTCCTAAAATATGCGTCTGTAGCACGACCAACTGTATTTTGCGACTACATTGCTACTAAATAGGTTGCTACCACTTTGCGACATAAGTGCCACATCAATACATAAGTCGCAATATAGTGGCAAAATTTTGACACTAATTTGCGACTACCAAAGTGTGTACGTCGCAAAATAGTGGCAAAATTTAGACACTAATTTGCCATTATTATGAGACGCAATCGTGCAAGTCGCAAAAGAGTGGTAAAAATGTGCGACTAAACTGTGACCTCCGGCGACGGGACCGTCAACCTCCGGTGAACTCCGTCGACCTTCGGCGGCAGTAGAGAGCGTTATGAATTAATTCAGAAAATTGTATTATGTAGGATTCGAACTCAAGACCTTAAAGTATAAAGATAATCAAATAACCACTAAACCGCATTAGCATTTAGTAAACTCTTCGCATAACAAATATATATCTATTGAAGATGTCGTCGCAAATTAGGCCCAGATTGGTTCCAAATTAAATGTAGTTACAAAACAGTCTCAAAATTTGAGACTAATAAGCAACTACACTTTTTATTATTAAAGTAGTCGCAAAACAGTCTCAAAATTTGAGACTAATTTGCTACGCTTGTTTTTGCAAACTGTTTTGCCATTCATTTGCAACTATCATTTATTTGTCCCAAATTAGTAGCATTATAGTCGCAAAATCATCGCATAATTGCTACTAATTTGCGACGCTAGTTTTGCATACTGTTTTACCACTCATTTGCGACTTTTATTTTTTGTCCAAAATTAGTAGCATTAAAGTCGCAAAATCATAGCAATATTTTGCTACTACCTCTATAATCGCAAATTGTAGTAGCAGTTGCCGAATTTTCTCGTAGTGACAATTTTCAAAATTCAGTCAAATCGAGTTGTTTGTCTAGAATTTTACTTATAAATAAATTATGGGTGTGATTGGTGGTTTTAGAGTAAATATAGTTGGAATAAAATAGAGTAATTGGGATAAAAGAGACACATAAAATTGATGGTAAAAGTTTACTCCACAATTTTTAGGTGGAATTCAGCTCAAAATATGTTTTTCCCCTAATTGGATCAATATTAGAGTAAAGTAGAGTAATTGTCTTTTACTCTAATTTTTTTTTTTACTGTAATCATGTTTTCTAATCAGACCCTATATGGGAAGTTTGATATCATTGGTTTCAATGAGGTATTAGACAGTAATAATCATTTCTAAATAAAAAGTCTCACAATATACAAATAAATTAAAACTTGTTGGATAATCACTTGTATAAAGTTTAGTATAACTTTCGGATCGGTTCCTTTTTTCTTCTAGTTTGAAATTTTATTTCTATAAGCATATATATGATAACCGGGGGCAGACCCACGTGGAGAGTAAGGGGGTCAGCTGAACCCAGTAAAATAATAAAATTTAATTTGTAGCCATGTTTCAATGGTGAGCAATAGCTCAACTTAAAATATCTTTATTGACCCCTCACCCAACGTTCAAAATGCTTTTAGGCTTTTCCCTTCAAAACTTTATACTTTCCTTCGATGTTTGTAAACATTTACTCATAAACCCAGTTTTATTCCCGCTACGGATATTAATTATTTTCTCACTTTTAAAGTTCAAATTTTTTATATGATAACAATTAAATTTATCTTTCAAACATTTTCTTGCAATATACAATATTTTTAATTTGTTTGGTTTCCTTTTAAAAAGTTAATTTTATTTAGTTTTGTATCTTTTAGAAAATTTTAAAACATCATATTAATCTCTAATATTTTATATAATATTTATTCTGTGAGAATACTATATTTTAAGTAACTAAATCATATTTAATTTAAATTATGATCTCGGTAAAAATATTTTCTGAATCCGTTACTAATCATAACGAAACGAACCCAATGAAAGTCGTATATAATTCAGTTAAAATATAAGGCATCGAGTTTACATCACAATATAAACAAGCAAACAGAGTCTAAAATATATCTAAAAAGTGAAATTTTCGGTAATGGTCTTGTCAACCATATTAACTGAGTTACTTCTTTGGCGAATGAGTCAACATGACTAAGTCGCATAGGAGACCGACTATATGTTCTTAAATAGTTATTTTGGTGTTATCGCACTTCGACGAAAATTTATAAAGTATTATTCTTTAAAACTAAAAGATAACTAAAAAGTAGTGATTCTAATGACTGTTGTAGTGCTATTATTATATCATTTAAATATTTGAGTACAATATCATAAAATTAACCTTATTTTTCAACTAAAAAATCAACAGTTAACATAATTATTCTAGAAAAAGGAAATGAATGGAACTTTCTATGCAATTAGCCTCAGATTCCAAAATTGTCTTGCAATATGCAGGACCAATATTATCAAACTTTCTAGTGAATATCGATTGAGAAATTTCTGCAATGCATCTTGGAATATCCTATATTGATGACCAACATTTTGGTTAATCAGATAAATCTGCCATATTAAGACTTGATTGAACTGGAAATGGAAAGGAAACGGAAAAGGAAAAAGAGTTAGAAATTGGGGTAATTGAGCATTTACAGAAACCACAACGCATAACTAGAAGAAAATTCATGTTTTCGATAGCCATGATGAGAAGAAAAGTTATAAATAGTCTAATATATGAATTTTCTTGAGTTTGTTTTTGGATGATGAACAATACTAGGATCCTTAGTTATTTATACGGGAAGAAATGAGCTATGGTATTAATTGTTTTTATGAAACATCTTTAAATTTTTATATGGTTTTTAATTAGCAGTTTCCTATTGTCTAGTGTAGTTAGCAGTTTCCCTTGTGAAATCGAAATAATGTCTAAACCCCGCTCTATGACACGGACGACATTAATTAGAGACAATTGTGTATCGATTGAGATTTTGCCGATTTTTGGATCGATTGAGATTTTGCCGGCCTCGATAAGCATGCATAGTGTGTATTTGTACATGTGATTGCCTATTCTATTTTGTGGAACAATTCTGGGATTTCAATTTTGGTTTAAGGAGTTCCTCGCATTCTTTACATGGAGATTTCACATTGTGAGATTTTTCACCATAAACTTAGTATATTGGCTTTAGGTGACAATTTGTTGCAGGTTTTACCTTATTTTGTCTATTAGTTGATCGGTTTTTGTGTTGCACATAGCCTAGTTTGGTGGAGGAACTATTTCTTAATCAGTGCAATATGTTTAGTTTTAAGTCTTTTTTTTTTTTTGGTGAATGTGATATTATTAAAAAGTGGAAAATGTACAGAGGGTTTCTAACTTTTCAAACTACTACCAAAAAACTAAGCTTAAAACAGAGGCTGAGAAGAATAAAAATAGAGTTTAGAGAATAGCTTAATTAAGGCAGTACTCCTGCCACTTGCGGTCGGACTTCGTTCCAGCGAAGAAGAAGTGCCGCAGTTCCCTCACTATTAATGGTCTGACGAGAGAGGATCCTAAGCCAAGTAGACTTGGCTATGGATTAGGCCAATCGAGAAGCTCTCTGTGGTACGACACCGTGGCGTCGGTTGTTCCTTTCTCTTCAGATGAAGTAGTTGGTTGCTTGGAATAGGATACAAGAAATCACCTTGTCCTCTGTTTCGTATTAAGTCTTTATCAATATATTTAGTTTAGTTTAATCAACACCGTTTCATATAGCCCAGGGGCTTTAGTTATTAGGTTCGGTTAGGTTCGGATCGGATTTTAGAATCGAAAATACCGAAAATATCTAAAAATAACCAAAAAATACCCAAAAATATATAAAAATACCCAAAATATCCGAAAATACCTGAAAATATCCAAAATATCCAGATTTTTCGGTTCCATTCGATTTTTTTTTTGTTTTCGGTTTGGTTCGGTTAATAACCAAAAACTGATCGGTTATCAAATTTGAAACCGTTCGGTTACTATGCAGAAATCGAAACCGAACCGAATCCCATATTTTGGTTCGGTTCGGTTCGGTTCAGTTTTTCGGTTTTGGTTTATATTCCAAGGGCTAGTTTCATATATGGCAATAAAAAAAAGGAAGATTTTAAAGTTCATCTAGAAAATATTTGTGCCGGATGTCGTACTAATCTTTGAAACATGTAAAAGATTTAAGATATTTTCATCCTTCACGTGGTCAACCATGATTAAAATCAGTGTAAATCTTCGAAGTTTGGCTAACATATGCACACAATTAATTCCCAACTTCTAAAACACCAAGAATTGGTTAAGCTGTTTAACAATACTAAGTTATATAAAATAACAAATGAATACCTATTAAATAACGAATTATTCATTTTTATACCTTGTTAAATCTCTTTACTATTATTTGGGGAGTACATTTAAAAATAATTTTTTTCAAAATATTAATATTTACATCACATTTCCATTACAACAAATAACAAATTATAATCTCTCATTAAAGATAATTTAGTAATTAATTATTATGTGATCGATTAAGGTAACTAATTAAATGTTAGTTAACAAAACGGAAATTTTAAATATTGCCTATAATATTTTTATAATCATTAAAATCCAATAATTATTGTTTTCCAGGACAATTAATATTTACTAATATGTTTATGGAACAAATATACTACATTTATTAATACGTTTTTAGATACAAATTTTAAAAATAGTAAGATTTTTACAAACATAATTGTAATTATGTATATGGATGTAATTAAATATATATAATACCAAAATTATTACAATCTAATTAATTTTTATTCATTGACATTTATAAAATTACTTAAAATAGATCTTAACAATAAATCTGAAAAATAAATACATATACAATATAAAGAAAATCTCATAAATAACTTAAGGATTTAAGTTTTTAGAATTTTTGACAAGCTTTTAAAATAAAAACAAAATTTAATTCAAAACATTTACTCTACAAGCTAAACACTATAAAAACTTTTGCAACAAGATATTCTTCTCTAAAACCCTTAAATCAAGCAATCCCTCTTCACTATATATAAAATCATCTCATTCCACTAAATGAAATATCCATTCCACTTAAATCCCTCATATTGTTTTATTTGTTCCATTCATATATATATATATATATATATTATATTTATGTTGTTAATAATTTATAAAACTTTAGCTTCATATCCTTTGTCACATATTTTTATTATATTCATGCATGTAGTGAAAAATCGTAATGGAGACACAAAAGTGATTTCGTTAAGGTATGTCTTCTTTTCTAATTATTTACTAATTTTTAATGCAAAGTAATATGTTATGATTTTTATTATGTTAAATTATTTTTCTTGGTTAATTATACTACGAAATGAAAAAAAATCTTAGCTTATGAATTCAAAATAGTAAAAAAAATATTTTAACAAAAAAAATTGAGAACATTATATAATTTTTTATACTATTTTTTATAAAAACAATTATCTTGAAAATGCTACATGTGAAATATATATAGATTTCATGTTACATTTACAATCATATTTATATCTTAAACTCTACTAATATAGACTAAATCAAATTTACACTAATAATAATATTATATCAACAAAATTACCGAATTCGTAATTACTAATATACTACAATTAATACATCAAATAATCGCTTCCATGATTTCATATTTGTAAATAATAATACTTACACATTTTAATATATTTTATAATATTATAACCGTAACTCTTTCACATAAATACTTAACATTACTTTAAAAAATATATCATCCCGCGCTGTAGTGCGGGATAGTATCAAGTTCCTAATTAATCTTTTATCTAAAGCTTAAACTTTAAACTTAACTTATTATCATCTAACTAGTTCTCGAGAATACATATTTGCATAATTTAAATTTTCTTTACTTTATATGAATATATTAAAACGATAGTTTTGTGGAATGGGAAAATACAACATAAAAAACAGAATATTAAATAATATTATTAAACCATAGTTAATGCCTTGGTGAGTTAATTAGACTTTAACTAGAGGTTTAAGTACTTCAACGAAGAAAAAAGCCAACCTTTTCTTTTCCGCTCGTAAATTTCTCGCGCAAGACGCAAACCCCCAAGTTTTCACGTGGCAACCACGAGCTTCGTCGATCAAACCGGTGCTTCACCACGCGCCTAACAACGACAAAAACTACATTAATACTTTTAATTATGTTTACTCAGTCAGCTCCACGGCAAATTGGCTCACGGAAACTGACGTAAGGGTGCTGACGTATTTTCTCGAACGTCATTTGGCTTCGACCTTCTTCAAAAGAGAGGTTGTGAAGTAACTACCAATAAGATACACTTATAATCTCAACATGCAATAAGATATTAATAGTTAATGCAGCAACAATTACGTCTCGTATTGGTTGCTCCACTTTTAAATCTAAAGTTTGTATTATAAATTTTTAATATTTGTAACAAAAGGTGCGTTTCCTACATAGTTACAGAAAAGGTCGCACTTTACATGAATCATATGATGGCTTTATCGGCATATTCCAGAATATTTTAGTTAAAAAGATGATATAACTAACCCCACTGGCAAAAAATTATGATAAATCATCAGTGATGGTAACAATTTCGCTATCTAAGAATTGCTTTTGAGAAAGTTATTTCGGTTGTAATTTTTTTCAAAAAGCATTATTAACCACAAAGCCGTCTATAGTGTTACCCGAATTTGAAATAATTATCTAATATTCCTTTAAATGTGATAGGTGTTTACGTTTGTTTATATATTGATTTGGCTACGCATGCAAAGGTTGGTGTTTGACCATAATTAATTAAAATGTCCGACTACTTACCCTATAAGGCTATTAGTAATTTAGTATTACAATTAAAAATAACAATGGAACTACTTGCCCAATAAGTATAAGATCCGTAAAAGATAGAATCTGAGCTATAAGATATCTTTTAAAATCTTTTAAATAATATCTGTCACTTTTTTGTTAGGCCAAAGTTCCAAAAAAAAAAAAAAAAAACTGATGAGACGTGGTCTCAAAGTGAATTTGGTTTTCTAATTACTCTGCGAAATCATAACACATCCTCTCAAGTTGATAGCTCTTATCAGCTAATATCAAATTGAATCCCACTCTAAGATCAACAATTAATTAAATATCCCTACTTAAACCACCCTAATTAGAGCAAACTCAGCTCTATACCATATTTATTTTCATGAACTTATAACTCAAACCAATTACAAATAAATGTATTGGTTCATATCTCATTTGTCTCTTCTTATGGAATTTCTAATATATTAACACAAAGAATTAGAAACATGTTAATGAGAGCTAGATTTTCGGTAAAGCTTTCGACCCCTCCCCCACCATCATCTGTTGATTCGTTTGCTAGCTACATCCACTCGAAATCTAGCTTTGATTAAAAATGATTAATTAGTGTCATATTATATAAAGAAGGGACCCGTGATGTTACATGCATTTTTTACTCGCGGATTTGATTGGACAACACTTCAAAAACTTTTTTTTATAAAACCTTCAAGATGTGAAAAAGTAAAAGTTCCCACTTTTATGGGAACTTTATTCTTAACTTAAAATAAATGATAATAATAAAGAAAAATCACTTGTCTATTGAAGAAGCTTCGTTGAATATACGCACGAAAGTAGCCATGAAAGTTATTTTATACATATTTAAAAGCAAATAGACTTTTATTTTATTTTATTAATTTTATTATTATTATTTTTTCCTTAGATTTTGCAGTATAAATAAACAGTATCAACCTAACAATATCTCTCCTCTTCTTAGCTTCAACAGCCGAAAACACAAAACAAGCTTCTTGGAAAATTAAAGATATTAAAATGAACTACCCTTCAAACCCTAACCCTAGTTCCACAGATTTCACTGAATTTTTCAAATTCGATGATTTTGAGGATACTTTTCATATGATCATGGAAGAAATCGGCCGTGAGGACCACTCTTCGTCGCCGACTTTGAGTTGGACTTCATCGGAAAGATTAGTGGCTGCAGAAATCACAAGCCCGCTTCAAACAAGCCTAGCTACCTCACCTATGAGCCTTGAAATGTAAGCCAACTTTTTATATCATACATCTTTGCATAAAGCTAGTTGTTGAATGTTATTATAACAGTGATTTTTATCAACTGATGATTTTATATAGAGGTGACAAAGATGAGATCAAAAAGAGGAAGAGACACAAAGACGATCCGATTATTCACGTGTTCAAAACGAAATCAATTGAAAAAGATACTTTAGATGACGGCTATAAATGGAGGAAATACGGCAAAAAACCAATAAGGGGTAATCCATTTCCGAGGTAAATCATTAATTCTAACTTCGTCCTATTATTTGGTTACCATATACATATACTTGACTAGTACATATATACTTTTTAAAAAAGTTTATTCGACAGCTTGGATTATGCTAGTTGCATATGCTATATAGGTTGTGTTGATTTGAGTATTGCATTGAATGTTTCCACTT
Source organism: Boechera divaricarpa (assembly GCA_026770425.1). Taxonomy (NCBI): domain Eukaryota; kingdom Viridiplantae; phylum Streptophyta; class Magnoliopsida; order Brassicales; family Brassicaceae; genus Boechera; species Boechera divaricarpa. Next base: position 1,226,732 of record CM049186.1, on the reverse strand, counting down.
GACGAATTTAGAAGAATGCATCTCTTAAAGCGTAGAATAGTTAAATGTCAAATGGACAACTTGAGACAACTACTATAGTCGAGGCTGTAAAATTTTACAAGTTAATTACTCCTCTTTTCGCATTAAGTTAATCGGTTAGTTAAAAGACAGACAAACCCCTTTTTTTTTTTTGTTAAAAATACATACAAAACCTTGTTCATCGGTTGAGCTAGAACTAATTAAGATAAAACCAAAGTATAGTACATGATATATATAATATTCGCATTTATTCATTGCAGAATTCACATAACTAATATAATATCACTTTTAAAATTAGTGTTAGCTAGTTTCTGCCTACAAAATCCTATGAAATGAAAATTTTGTTTTGATAATCACTACATTTATAAGAATAACACTCCTTTCTGAGTTTCGACTAATAAGTTGAACATGAATTTGTATATTAATAGTAAAAAGCCTTCACTTAAACTTTACATGTGTAGGTGGTGTATAATATAGAATATAGTTAGTGTTCCCTCTTTAGAGGAGATGTTTCGTGTCCAAATGCATGTTTCTTTATGTATGTTTATATGTATATATAGATGCCAACATATAAACATACATATATACCATCACCAAAAATATAGCGACAACAAAAGTTAACCCAAAAAAAAAAAAATTGCCATCATGCATATATACTATCACCAAAAATATATACTATATATATGTCTCGGTGTTTTTTAGTGTTACTTATATTTCTATGTGGACCATGTGTCATGAATACATTTTCTATATATTAATTGATAATCATTTTAACAAAATAATTTTATGTTTATGTGAAATATTACAACACAACCATGCTGACGTATCGTCGCCAGAGTAATTCTCAGAAAATATATCTTATAGAACATTAATTACTAGACTAATTACATAATATGTCATTAGATCAATCATATATAAACTATCTTTATTTTAAAGATTATAATCGTACCTAAATTATCTTTATTTATTTATGAAAAATCGAATAAGTAAATATTATATAAAATTATATCTGATTTTATTGTTTCCTAAATTTGATTAAATCGAGTAAGTAAATATTCCATAAAATTATAGATCATTTTATTGTTTCCTAAATTTGGTATTTAAAATTTTATTTTAAATATATATTGTTATACTATAAAATATTTAGAAATATTTATTTAATTTATTAATTTTTTAAAAAGAATATTAAAAACATCTTATCCCGCATTATATGCGGGAATCACCTAGTAATATGTATAAGGCAATAAGGCATAACATCTATTGGATAGAAACTAATTAATTGACACAAGTTGTGATATACGCTTAAAACAATTAACACTTGAGATTATCATAATTCATGAGTTCTTTCTTGTATGTTACCTTTGATTTCAAGTGGACACATAAACAACGATATTGTTAATCGTTATGCCAACAATTATTGGACCACACTATATATTGTAATCAAATTGTTACATTAGAAATCTCATAGAATCTCAGAGTTTTAATAAATTATTAATGCTCATTTTTCAAATAGGCATTATCACAAGTGTTCAAACCCAGATTGCAACGTGAAGAAGAGGATCGAGAGAGATACGAACAATCCAGATTACGTATTGACAACATACGAAGGGATACATAACCACTCGAGCCCTTCTGTAGTTTACTGTGATTCAGACGACTTTGATCTTACCTCTCTCAACAATTGGTCCTTTCAAACAAATACGTATAGTTTCTCTCATTCTGCTCCGAATTGATCATAGTTACTAAGTTTGTGTATATAGATGTATATAGTTTATATCACCATCATAATCACGCATCACATGTATCCACGTACATATACCTTGTTGGGTCGGTTTGTAATGTATTGAATTGGTGGAGGTGTAATGGAAGTCGATCATCTTGCATGCAAGGTTTAATTGTAATTTTTTTTTAATATAGTACTCCTTCTGTTTTACAATATAAGAAGTTTAAACAAAAAAAAAAATTTTTGCAAAATATAAAAGTTTCACATTTATCTTATTCCTTAAATAAATTGTTTCAAAATATTAGTTAAAATAAATATTTTACTTGATTCCTTAAATATTGTACAATAATCTTAAACTTCTGAAACAGAGGTAGTATATAATTTGTACATGGACATCTTTTTAATTCGCTACAAGAAAACAATAAGATTTCCATTGGAATTTCTGACAAACTGATTCATCGAAAATATTTTGATTAATCAAAATTAGATTTTCAATGGATTCATTAATTTTAAAATAAATTCTAAAAATTTATCGGGAGTTCGTAAAAAATACCCAAACAGATTTATTTAAAATAGATATTAATTTAAAAACATTTGATAGTAATGTTCGAAAAATTGTAAATCCAAATGTCAAAATTTTTGGAACCCAATTGGGGCAACAAAACCATCTTAAAATTTTCAAAAATTCATAAGAAATTTCTAATAAATTTTCAAAAGATCGAAAAATATTTGACTGTCGAAACCCACAAAATAAATTTAAATTCTCGCATATATTTCGGATGGATTTTCGATGGGTGTATCTATCAAATTTATTTAGTGAATAGAACCACTTTTTTTTTTCTGTCACGCAAACTCTTTCATTAAAAGCTTAAAATACAAGAGATAGCTCATCTAAAACAATAGATTCAGCAAGGGATTTCTTAGTTAAGGAATCCGCTCGATGATTTAGAGTCCTAGAAATGGAGGTGAACGAGAGAAGCTCGAACTGAATTGATAAATGATGGATATCACAAATGATACCATGTAAGATACGGTGTTCGGAAGACAGGATTGCCTCAACACACTCTTTTGAATCAGAGGCGATTTGGACTTTCGGGAAGCCCAATTCAGCTGCTTTATGGTCTGTTTCCAGGATGGTTAGGCCTTCAGCTTGAACTGCAGAAGCGACGTTTGATTTTATCTGAGAGAAAACACGAGATGAAGGCGTTTTTGAGTTCATGATATAGATGCCTAAACCTGCCAATTTTCGTTCCTCATTCCACGCTGCGTCCGTGAATATGGTAACCTCTTGATGTTGAAGTTGATGGTTCCTTTTTTGCAGGGAGTTTGCTGTGGGGACATGTTTTACTTGGGAGGCTTGCCACTCTCTAGCCTCAACCAGAGATTTGGTAATAATTTCAGCCGGGGTGAGTGAACTATCTTGGAAAAGAAGACAGTTACAGGCTTTCCATAAATTCCAGAGAATCCAGTAAACAGGTGATCCTTTAATTATCCCATACGGAGGAATGGGAATCAAAGCTGATGCAAAGTAAATGCTCTTTCGAGTTGATATGGACCATAAGCTGGTAGAATTTGTAGCTGTGACTTCCAATCCATAAGTTTCCAAACTTGTTCTGCAAACATACACTCAAAGAGGAGATGAAAAGTTGATTCCACTTGCCCACATCTTACACATAAAGGGTTTACTTGAAGACCTCTTATACTGCAGTTCTCGCCCGTTGGGAGAGCTTCACATAAGGCTTTCCATAGAAAGGTTTTAATTTTTGGGATGCAGGGAGCGTTCCAGATCTGTTTATGCCAATTGAAATCTGCAGAAACAGAGGCGAAAACAGGGGATAGAGAATCACCTTCTGATGCATTAAAATAACCCGATTTTGTGGAATATACTCCCGACTTGGATTGCATCCAGTGGAATACATTAGAGGTTTGGGATTTGCTGATTCTAATGAGGAGAACATCAGGGAGAAGATAAGAAAAAAGATTCTCAATCTTTGCCTTACACCATTCCCGCTAGTTGTCTTCGAATAAATCTAAAACTTTCAAAAATTGGGACTCATATATAGGAGGTCCATATGGTCGTTTTGCTATCACAGACAAAACCCAGAGATCAGTCCAGATGATAGTGTCTCTACCTGGGCCAACTGTTTTGATTACATTTTGACGAAGTAGGTCTCTCCCTAAGAGTATTCCACGCCATCCATGAGAGGCGGTAGATGGAGGAGTGCACTCTAGGAAATATGAATGGATGCAGTAATTTTTGAGTAGTAAGCGACCTAACAATGACTCTGGATGCCTAAGGAGACGCCAGCTGAGTTTTGCAAGCAGAGAATCATTGAATTTTTGAATTTTTCTATAGCCAAGACCTCCCTTTGCCTTAGGCCATTTTTCTCTTTTCAGGTTTGGAATCCCACCAAAATCTCGTCAAAAGAGATTGGATCCTCTAACAAAGATTTGTAGGGAGTTTAAAGCACGACATGGCGTAACACGGGATCATTGAAGAGAGTCATCTTACCCGCGTGAGAGAGGAAACGAGTAGACCATCTTTTGATCTTTAATCTGATGCGTTCGAGAATCAAAGCGAATAAATCCTTTTTCTTTTGCCCAAACAATTTAGGAAGTCCTAAATACTTGTCTGTGCCACCCTCTTTTTCAATGCCAAGTTTCTGTTTTACTACTTCTTTCTGGTCGCTTGATATCTTTGAGGAGAAATAGATGGAAGACTTTAACAGATTTATTTTTTTGCCCGAAGCACTTTCGTACTTTTGGAAGATGTGGGAGAGGGTCTTACAGTTTGCTTCATTAGCCTTGCAAAAGAACATTGTGTCGTCCGCGAATAGGAAATGATTAATGCGGGTGCAATGTTTTGAGATTTTTACTCCTTGTAGTATTCCTTTCTCGGCAACTTTGTTACAGAGACCCGACAACACCTCAGTGCATAAAATGAAGATGTATGGGGAAAGAGGATCGTCTTGACGAATTCCACGAGTAGGCACTACATTTCCTTTCACTTCTCCATTTATGAGGTAGGAATATGAAACAGATGAAATGCAGTGGATAATCCGCCCTATCCATTTTTGGTGAAAACCAAATCTTTCGAGAACAAGCTTTATGAAAGACCACTCAAGTCTATCATAAGCTTTTGTCATATCCGTCTTGATAGCCATAAAGCAATGCTTCTCGGCTTTGGAGTTCTTAAGATAGTGAAGGACTTCATGTGTAATCAATACATTATCTCACATAGCTCTCCCTTTAACAAAAGCATATTGAGTTTCAGAGATGATTTTCTTGAGAATAGGTTGAAGTCTATCGGCCAATATTTTGGCAATGAATTTGTAGAAGACATTACATAGAGCCACTGGTCTAAAATCCCCCATCTGTTTTGGATTGAGCTTTTTGGGAATTAGCTCTACATGCGTATGATTTTGCCTTCTTGATAGAGGAGTGTCCTTGAAGAAGTCTTTAATTTCTTTGGTTACATCACTCCCTATCGTTGTCCAATTAGCAGTAAAGAAGCCCGCCGGGAAGCCATTAGGTCTCGGGGCTTTATCCGGATGCGTAGAGAACACAGCTTTCTTCACCTCTTCCTGAGATGGTATTTTTATCAGAGAGTCATTTGTTGCTGTTGAAATCTTGGGCTCTAAAGCTTCACGGACTACTTCAGCTCCGTTTGATGCTTCTGAAGTGAAAAGTTTTTTAGTAGTAGTCAGTGATGACCTTTGTAAACTCATGTTCTTCGAAGACTAGTGATCCTTGATCATCTTCTAGAAGGGTGAATTTGTTGACTGCTTTTCGCGTTTTTGAGGCCGCGTAGAAATAACTGGAGTTTTTGTCACCAAGAGCTAACCATAGTTGACAACTTCGTTGTTTCCAAAACGCTTCTTCGGCTTGATATTCTCTTTTTAATGCAGCGTTTAGATCTGATAAGATATTTTCAAGAGGAGAGTTATCTGTCATGGCTTTCTCCAATTCCCTTCTGAGCCTTCCTATTTCAGTTTGAATGGCGGCTTGTTTCTCTTTACTCCATAGCAAGATAGCTGTTCGGCATAAGGAGATGCGACCTTCAACCGAGAGATAGACTTCCTGTGTCCAAACCTTGGTCACAAGGTCGATGACTTCCTGTTTCTTTTGAAGGCGTCTATCAAAGCGGAAAATACCCTTTCTTTTTTTCTTTGTTGTGTTTAGGTAAGTCATAACCGGACAGTGATCAGAGGCTTCAAAGTGGAGGTATTCGCTCATGCTGGTAGGGTAAGCTTCTTCCTAACTACTGTTTGACATAGATCGGTCTAACCTTGAATGGATTAAGTGGTCTCCTCTCTTTCGTCTCTACGACAGGCAATTGCTTGCATGAGGAAGATCAAAAAGGTCATTGTGAGATAGAAAAGACCGAAACACTGAGAAACAGCTCTCAGGTCTTGTAGGGCCTCCAGCTTTTTCAGAATTCTCCATGATTTCGTTGAAATCTCCTCCTAAAAACCAGGGGGTAGCTCTTGTTTGAGCCATAGCTGAAATTGAGTCCCAAAAACTGGGTCAGTTCTGTCTCTCTGGTGTACCATAGATAAAAGTAGCAGAAAAAAGAGACTTTTTATAAGTTATTTGGTTGTGTCAATAAAGTTTGCAGAGAAACTATTAACAGCAAAACATGTATCTGATGACCATAAAAGTGCGAGTCCTCCGCCTCCCGTATCTTGTGGAGGAACTATGAGAGAGTGTTCAAAGTTTAAGTCCTTTAGCTTTTCTAAGACAAAGCTCTCTTGATTCTTTGTCTCCATTAGGAAAATTATATCTGGATGTGAGCTCTTCTGTATATCCTTCAACCGTCGAACTGTCATGGAATTTTCTAAACCACAACAGTTCTAAGTCATAATCTTTAAGGAAGAGTCGGGAGCGGATTGTGAAATCCGCTTTATCTCGAACTATGCTTGGAATGAGATTGATCTGAGGCTGGGAGGGTTGATTGGAAGCTGCAGTTTGAGTCCCAGCTAGATCTTTTTCTTTTCCTTTTAGGTTAGGTAACTTCTTGGACTTGATAGCTGAGGAAGACGCAGTCCCTGTTTGAGTGGAAGGATCCGCTTTGTTTCGAACTGGTGCTTTCTTTGGAGATCTCCTTACTGTTTTAACTTTCCTTATTTTTCCACTTGATACAGCTAGAGTCTTGGGACTTCCATAAGTTAGCCTACTTGCAATCGGTGGACGGCCTCTCTTTCGTTTTATTGGTGATATTTCTGCAGGAGAAGAGATTCCTGTTGCAGCATCAGCTGGTTCAAGTGGCAAAATAGACTCCAAATTAGATGCGCCGTCCTGATGGATTGAGAAAGAAGCTTTTGCTGTTTCAACTGCTACTATCTGCTCTGCGGTTGCTTGCATTAAACCTTGAGATTCACTTAACATAACTCGTCTCCTTCTTGCTGCACTTTCAGTAGAATCGCCGTAAGATATGTATAGAACCATTCTATTCTTATAAATACTAGTATAGACAAGAAAGCTAAAATAATTTTAGAAGATTAAAAAGTAAAATTTTATTTCTTACTTTTTACATCAAAGTTGATTCTATTTTTCATATAATGAAAAATGAGTTTAATAATGGTAAGAAACGGTAAGAAGAGTAAGAATGATAAAAGGGAAATAACATATTAGAAACTATGGGAAAGAAAGTGAGGCTCTTGCCTGGAAGTCGGCACATGTTGAACCTAGTGTACAAACTCAGTTGTGTCATTACCCACTACCACGGGACTAAACTATACGATGGTCAAATGTTTTATCGATCATTCATGGAAAAACTCAGATACTCTCATGGGTTTAGAATGGTTTTCTTTGTAGGATGAAGTCGAGGTTTCTTTTTAGGCGTCTAGAAAAACAACGTCGAAGTCTCTCATCGCTTCATTAAGAATTTAAAGCATTAATTTTGGCCATGCTATGTATGATGTTCTAGATGATGGATGTAGCTTTCTATATGGATTATACATAACTAGTCAAGATGACGTCTACGCCTACGTATTGGCGTATTTGCGACATTCCACACTGTAATACTAATATTGATTATTTAACATGTTTTACCTGATCTGAGTTTTTTTTTCATTTTTAATTTAAAGTAGTATCTTGTTGACTAAAAAAGAATGGAAAATACATATTCCTATGAAATTTTTTTTTTAATTAGATGGGCCTTTTACTCGTATTTAAGATAAACCTAAAGGTAGGCTAAACACTTCGGCCCAAAGTTGTATCTCGAGGGAACGTTACTTAAAAATGAAAAGCGAAAGCTATATGCATATGCTTGTCTCCACCATCTTTTCTTTTTAATTGACAACTTATGCAAACCAAATCCGTGTAGTTATAACGTTAAAATAGCATTAACAAAAATACGTATACCACCAATTTAATAATTCACTTCTACCCCAAATTATCATCTTCGAAACGGAATCTTCGAAATTGTTATCCAGAACATTTTCATCAGCCATAATTTTTTTTATAATAAATACTAGGTGATTCCCGCGTTATACGCGGGATAAGATCTTTATAATATTTTTTAGAAAATTAATAAATTAAATAAGTATTTCTAAATATTTTAATAGTATATTATTGTATAAATAATTAAAATTTAAAATTAAGATTTTTACATATTTATGTTACTAATTAATTATTTAGTTAAAACGATATCTGTTTAAAATAAAATTTTAAAAACCAAATTTAGGAAACAATAAAATCAGCTATAATTTTATGAAATATTTACTAACTCGATTTAATCAAATTTAAGAAACAATAAATCAGCTATAATTTTATGGAATATTTACTTATTCGATTTTTCATAAATAAATAAAACTAATTTAGGTAAGATTATAATCTTTAAATAAAGACAGTTTATATGTGATTGATCTAATGACATATTATGTAATTAGTTTAGTAATTAATGTACTATAAAAAAGTATTTTTTTGAGAATCATTCTGACGACATGTAAGCATAACACTGATGTAATATTCCATGTAAACAAAAGGTTATTTTGTTAAAATGATTCTCAATTAATATATAGGGGATAATATATTTTAAGCCATATTTGTCATATTAGAACTGAAAACCAAAACAAGTTAATTTTTTACCAGTTATTTTCTTTGTATTTTAAACTTAACCTCACTACCAAAAAAAAAGTGTGTTGCATTAATTAACCTAATCAACCAATTGAATTACCAACCGTATACATCATGCAATATCTTTTTTTCTACATATTAATATATACCGGTTGTCTACGTGGACATGAATTGTATTAATCTATACTTCCATTCGGAACAAAAATGACTTTTTTTTTTTGACTTCCTAATTAATATTATGGATTTTTTTTCTATTTCTAAAATATTTTTCTGGTGGTTTACCTCATAAGTTAAATACTTTTCAGTAGCTTCCTTGCTAGTGTTTTATCCACTCTTGAGAAGTTTGGTAACGTTTAACTATGTACTCCAAAGATTTGTGGAAGGTTGGCTTGCGGCGATTGGAAAACTGGAACAAAAATTAATTTGGTTCATCTTTTCACTTCAAGTTGTGTCTCCCTTTCTTGGGTACCACCAACATCCTATTAGCGGCAAAATGTTTTTCGACCACAATTCTCAAGATAAAAGTAGTTGGTTACTTGATTTTGCAAAAAACTATGCAAACTTCATTATCTTGCTTGGCCAATTCATCATGTGTTTTGTTGGTAACGGTGTTTGCGTACTCTTCTGACATATAAGTTGGAGCATAGTTAATCATTTTATCTCAGGGACACCTTGACCGTGATTTAGACACTCCATTTACTATTTAGTTTAAGATATTCTAAATTTTTCCTTCTCAACGACAATTTTGTTTCTGGTATTATTCTTGATGATGATGTGTTATGTTTCCTATACGATTGATAGTTGCTCAAACGACTATTTATGCACTATATGGAGAGCGAGAAACCTACTCAAGCACAAGTTTTCCAGCTGAAGTTTTTTTCAAGAAGCTTGACCGAGTGATTCAGAACGCTTGTTATGCGAAACCTCTTCACCCAAGATACATGGATACCCCTTTCTTTGTGGCTCTGAGACTCACTCTCACGGCAAAGTTACTTTATTGCTCCGAATTTACTAGGCAGAATGTCCGATGTTGTTGTAAGCACTCACATATATATATTTTCATGTAATCGTTTTTTTTTTTTGAAACAAAAAAATCAAAAAATTATAACAACAAAAAAAATATTTACTATACGATTTTAGCTCTTTGATCTCTTACCAATTGTTAATGCTTTCATTTTTTTTTCTTATAACTAAACGGTAAAATTAAACAATTTTCGGCATAATCTTTTCAAAATATATTAATTTCAATGTTTAAACCAATTTTTTTTTATATATTAGTATAAAATACCATTAAATACCATTGAAATTACTAACTAATGTAAAAGCTACTTGTAATAATTTTTTGAAGGTATCTTGTGTCTTTTTCTTTTTCTTTTCTTTTTTGGCATCAGGTACAATATTTTGTTTCTCTTATTCCCATAAGTTACAACAAAAATACATTTTATATAATATTGGATTCTGGTTTGGTGGTTTCTATTAATTATTGTTATTATTAGTTAGGATTTATTGTGACCATTGGCATGTTAAAAAAAGAAAAGAAAAGAATTTGATGCTACAAATTCCCCCATCTCCCCTAGATTATCATATATACAAAATCACATATAAACAAATAAATGTTTTGACAGCTACATGATTGATCATGTCAACAACCAATGCAGATATGAGATATTGTGAAGGCAAGCACGATGTGGTCGACACCTTATCAATTAATGTCAAAATGACATCTCCATTATCCAATATCTTCTTTTTATTTAATTGTTTTTTCACACTTTTCACCTGCTCATTATCTCTTTTTTTTTTTTTTTTTGGGCAAGCACCTTTTAATTATCTATTTCGTTTGATCCTCTCATACGATTTGACATCATTTTTATTGTTTATCAAATAGCTGAAAAATACATTTTTGAAACTTTGAACGATAATTTACCTTTTAAAAATGTTACCATGAGACTATGAATATTATTGTTGGGTCATTTATCTACTACTATATAATCGAGTTGTCCACACGTATTCATTGACTTTTAATTCACAGCAAAGAGCCACAAACCAAATTCATATACTATTTTTTAATTTTTAACCAAAAAAAAAAATATGAGCTAATTACTAATGACTCAGCGACCAAATATATGGATAGATTAATTTCTAATTGTCAGAAAAACAAAAGACAACTCAATTCTCCTGTAAAATTAATGATTAAAAAAGAAAAAAAAAATACTGAAATCTATTTTTTGTCAATAACAATTAAATTTTTAAATAGGTCTTGAGTTATAGATTCGGATTCGTCTTCGCTGGCTTGACCTAACTATTCGCTTTTAGTTGGCAAAGGATTCACATGGCTTCTCTTCACATCAAACCAATATCATAACACGTGATAACTTCTTCTTTTCTTTTGTCCTTTTTCTTTTTCTGTTCTCCCAGAAGACAGAAGAAGAAGAAAGATCATCAAGACCGATCTCGTAGACTTTTTGTCTCTGTCCAAAAACCAGAAAGAAACTTTTCCAGGAAATAAAAAAAGAGAACAATCTCGTAGATTCTTGAGCTTCTTGACAATGGATTCTTTGAAGAATAGAACATTGCTTAAGGTCATTGTTCTTGGAGATAGCGGGTAATAATTTCTCAGATTTTCTAAAAGATCTTGTTCTTGATAACGATACAAATCGAAAGGTTTTATTTTATTTTTTAAGTTCTTTATAAAAAAAAAAATTAAGAAACTTTCTTGCCCCTGGTTTTTTTTTGTTCTGAATCTTTATTTATATATGCAGGGTAGGCAAAACTTCATTGATGAATCAGTATCCTTGTTAAAACCCACCATCAAAATTATATAGTTGCGAACATTTTGGTTCTGTTTTTTTAGTTCATTCTCTGTATAGAACTGTGTTTGATTTGTTTTTCTGCCCTGGCAAAAAAAAAAAAAAAAAAAAAAAAAAAAAAAAAAAAAAAAAATATAAAAAAAAAAAAAAAAAAAAAAAAAAAGGGAAAAGAAAGATCTGTGTTTCTGCGGTAACCTTGACTTGTGACTTAAGATACGTGTACAAGAGATTTAACAAGCAATATAAGGCCACGATCGGAGCAGATTTCGTCACCAAAGAGCTTCATATGGAAGAAAAATCTGTCACTTTACAGGTAAATAAATATACATCATCCATTTATTTCACAATTTAAACATTTTTCGATGCCAAAATCGTATGAGACTCTGTTTTTTAGATATGGGATACTGCAGGACAAGAGAGATTTCAGAGTCTAGGAGCTGCGTTCTATAGAGGTGCTGATTGTTGCGTTCTTGTGTACGACGTGAACAATCTCAAATCTTTCGAAACTCTCAACAATTGGCACACCGAGTTCCTCAAACAGGTTCTGCCCTAACGTTCCTTTTCTTGTGCAAGAAGTTACATTTGCCACGCAAATCTTTTCGCAAATTTAACCGCTTCGGTTCCATTTTCTGATATCTTCTAGGCAAATCCTATGGAACCTGAGACATTTCCCTTTGTTTTGATCGGGAACAAGACTGATGTAGATGGCGGAAACAGCCGAGTTGTAAGCCTATATATTCTTCATAAATCTCTGATCTTCAAACCCATTAAAAACCCTAATTTCCGCAATTCTACTTGTGCAGGTTTCAGATAAGAGAGCCATCGAATGGTGTGGCTCAAAGGGTAACATACCGTACCATGAAACTTCTGCGAAGGAAGATATCAATATCGATGAAGCTTTTTTGGGTGTTGCACACATTGCTCTCTCCAATGAACATAAACAAACCAATGACATGTGAGTTTCAATAACAGTTTTGATTCTTATAGATATCGATCTAACTCTTTCCAATTTTTCTCTAAGGTTTCATGTTTGTATTTTTTTTTTTTTTTTTTGAATCTGCAGATATCATAGAGGCGTATATGACTCTGTTACGGATATTATCGATCCAGATCAGACAAGAGGTTGTGCTTGCTGATTCATATTTAACATATCTGATCAATAATATCGAGTCCCAGCTCTTTTATTTTCATTCTTTGTTTTGGTAACTTTATATTTATTTATTGGTTAATATCAATTATAGATGTTAATTAACGAAAAAAAAAAAACAATTGATATGTGCTACGTTCTGAGTGTTTTGATTCATGTAAAGCATTAATTAATTTTTATTTAATTTCTGTAAAACTTTTCGTTGATACAACTCATACAATCACCGAATCACTTGGATTTGTTCTACCTAGTAGTAATCCATTTGATTTTTTTATTTTATTTTTGAAAGCGTAACGTTTATGTTTGCCTGTTTGCCATTTAAAAACAAAACACATTTTAGTTTAGTCTTTCTACCTCTGCGCAACTACTTTTCTTAATGCTCTTTTTATAGGCTCAACCAATTTTGGATTTATCCTTTTTTTTTTTTTTTTATCAACACTCTAATTTATTAAAGTTCAATGTCCAATGGGTTACACACTAACTTCAAACCGAAGATAATAAGTTTAACGGGCTCGCAGACCCTAAAAACATAGAATTGAATTGAGCCACGAAGGCCCATCCAACTTTTAACATTTGATAGCAAGAAGAGGCCCATGGCCCAGAAGCTTTCATCAGTTCGTCCTAGCCGCCACCAGGAGACTGCGTCGACGGAGGAGCCACGGCAGCGACAGCGCAGCAGCTGGATCGGAGCAGCGGGATAAACGGCAGCAAGTAGCAGTTCTGAGAGACTAAGGGAGTGTTATTGGATCTCTACTTAGATAGATTTTTAATGACTTAAAAAATAATAAAAAAATAATTATTTCAAAAGATTTTAAAAGATTGCAAAAGAGTATCTCCAAAACTTTGTATAATATTTTCAAAGATTACAAAAAAGTATCTCCAACTTTTTTAGACTTTTGCCCAAAATTTATCAAATTTTTATAGACTATTGCCCAAAATTTATCAAACGTTTATGGAAATACTCCAATTGTTTTTTTCCATCTTCTATTTCTACGACCACCTACGCTTTCATCTTTCTCCAAAGTTGTTTTATGTTATAAAATCTCTCCTTTCATGGTTTTGCACAAACTGGAGAGTCTCCGTCAACAAAATCTCTTCAAGAGATAAAGAGGTAATATTGTTGTTCTAATTTAAAAAAATTATTTATTTTTATTTCATGAAGTCAATCAAAGTCGGTTATGTGTCTTGGAATTGGAAGTTCAAGATCATACATGTAACATGTGTAAGAGTCTTTATTATCAAAGTCGATTATGTGTCTTGGAATTGGAAGTTCATGATCATACGTGTGACATGATTTGTTATATTTATATATGTAAGTCTTTATTATCATTTTTGTTAACGTTTAATTGAATTATCATATTTGTTAAACACTGCATCGTTGAGTTCATGTAGCAGGCCTTTCCAAGATTGACTAGACCAGCACTGTAACCCTGAAACCAATTTGATAAGAAGAATATTATACGTAAATACATTAGGCTCAAACCCGTCTCTCTTCGTATCTCTATAAACCATATAAATCATCTGAATCCTATTCTTACCAAGTAGAGTATCCAAAACATGGTTATATATCTTAACCGAAGGATTACACCCAAATCCCTTAATCCTATAAAACATCTCCACAGCTCGTTCAGCCAAATCAATGGATTTGAAGAAGTGCAAAGCTAAGGGAACACAAAACTCTTGTCTCAGCCTCTTTACCACATCTGATTCTTTGATCTCCGCATTTTTACGAAGGAAGAAGAACCAACCTGGAGAACTAAGATTTGATGATGGATGAGGATGAATCGAGAGAAGAGGTTGAAGAAGATAAAGTTGTTTTTTTTTTATAAAAAAAAAAATACCCAAATGGTCAAATGACATGCATAAAAACTCGATTTCTAATAAAAGATATGTCACCACCAGTTTCGTTGTTGATAATGATAATGATAATGGCTTAACAATTTTTGACCCATCATCATCAACGAGAGGTGATAATGTTTGAGAATACTTTATCTATGTACAATATTTTTGATGACTAGATTTTATAAAGAAAAATATGTAGAATCAATAACTAATAATACAATATTTTAATTCAATGACAACATGAGTCACTTTCATCTTATTTGAATAACACAAGACTTTTAATGACTTTATAAAATCATGGATCCAATAACTCTAGATTTATAAAGATTTTATATGACTTTTTACTAATACATAAACTAATAACACCAAACTTTAATAGAGTTTTGAAAAATCTTAAATGAATAACAATAGAATCTTCATAACTTTTAACTCTTTAAAACTCTATCTAAATACATAAACCAATAACACCCCCTAAGACTTTTAATGTCTTGGAGATATCGCTCGGATGATGCAACAGCGAGAGATGTCGGAGAGATTAGAAACTTCTCGAAAGAGTACCCTAAAACTCGCACGGCGGATGCACACAGGGTCCCCGTCCTGATGCGGATCCACGGCGAGGCAAAAGGGAGTTCGTGAAGGGTTTCAGAAATAGCTATGGATCTGCATCCAGTGAAGGTGGAAGCACCGCATGCGGTGGAAAGCAACAAGGGTCTCCGGCTCTCGACGCCGGGAGGATGGTCTACACACTCTGTAAAAGAAGAATTAGAAGACGAGATGAAAGATCGATGATAATAAACCTTACTCTGTATGTTAAATCTCTTGGAGAAAGGAGATCTACGGTCCAAGACCGAGATCTGAAGATCCAGAGACGCTTCCGAGGCCCTCAAGCAGAGACTGGTTTTACAGATAGGTGAAAAGGTTCTTCGGCTAAAAGCCGTGACAGTTGATGAAAGCGGCGACTCCAAAGACCGGCCGTGGGATCTACCACACAGCGGCGAGGAGAGGCGGTAGGATGGGAAAGGGTTCTTCCGCCGGAAGTGAAGATTGTGCCCCGACCGAGGCCTTCCGCAGAGAGTGGTCGTAGCTGGATGCCGAGAACGAGTGAGAGCAGAAAACAGAGGAGCAGTCGCCTGAGGCGACGACGGTGGTGGCCGCCGCCGCCCAAGACTGGCGGAGAAAGCCGATTGCGCTTCAGAGTTAGCAGGAGAGAGAAAAGAGAGTTTAGACGTGAAGCAGTTAAAGATCAGTTTTCCGCACCGGATTTATCCTTAATGCTCCTTTTTATTGGCTCAACCAATTTTGTATTGGATGTAAGAAAAAAAACACTCATTTTCTTTCCTGTAAATATTATGTTTGAACTATAATCCTCAAACCAAAAAACAACAACCAACTTTGCTCTTTAATTTTTAGTTGCAACTCATTTTCAAATATGTAAATTTTGTTAAGCGTTATGTGAATTTCCAACTCAAAGATCAATTGACAATTAGTGATCATTTTCAGTATGGGATTCCTAACATGTCTTTTCAAGACTCTAGTCCATTTCGAGTCGAAATTTATTTTAAAATTAGCAACATATTTTATTCTTATCCACCGATAATTAATTTCATGGAAGTTGGTTGTCGGAGAATGTTGTCGTTGCAGAATTTTTGGTGAGCACGAATAGGTTTAACCGCTGGGAAACGAACTTAACTTAAATTATTGTTTTGGTGGGACTTGGCTCCTCCTATCAAATTCTTGGTACATGAACCAATTCTTAAAGAAATAACGTGGTCATGATAGCTTTCGAGAAAAAGAAAAAATAGAGTTTGTTCTCCCGATGGTTTTGTGATGCGTAAATCATAAGAAGACAATGTGACTAGACGAAGAGCCAAATAATCCAAAGATGAAGGGAGGAAAGAGATGGTCGAGTTTTGCACAAAGTCTCGAAGCAATCACGTGCCCAAAATGATATATGATGAGCCTGGAAAGGTGGTTCAAGGAGTGAAAGTGATTTTTCTCGAGTGAGTTGTAGATCTTCGGGAGGCATATGTAGCTGGACACACTTAGTTAGGCATTTATAGAAAAGTACTGAATATCGAGTAACGAGTGATTTCTTAAATCGTGAAAAATGGCAAAGTAAATGGTTGAACGAAATGGCTAGTATGTATTGCATGATCATAACTACAAGAAAACATCAATTTAGAGACTACATTTTGCGACTACATATGTAGTAGCAAAATTTAGCGACTAATTTAAGACTACTTTACGATGTATTTGCGTCTTCGTCGCAAAATAGTAGCAAATTTGCGACGAAAACACGTAGTCACACTTAAATCTGATTATTTACCACTAATATGCGACTATTTTATGACTAAAAAATATGGTAGCAAATTAGTCGCAAATTAATTTTTTTTTCTGCCACTAAAGAGTGACTCCAATTAAATAAAAAAAACTGTAATCCCACTTTAGCCGCACAATTTTCCCCCAAATTTTCGAGATATTTGGCGAAAAAGCAAAACAAAAGATGAATCCTGGTTTTTTTAATTAAATTTGTTTCTCATCATTTTAATTCCAGATTTTTTTCGATCTTCTCTTTCGATTTTCCCTTTCCCTTTCGATCCTCCGATTCATCGGAATCGTTGTTCAGCGAGTTTTAGAGAGGTGGTGGGATTAGAATAACGCGATTTGTCAACGTCGTTTCTCGGTGTGTGGTAAAGAGATGGCTCAGAGAGATCCGGGATGTGTACGAGTATAAGTTTTCCGGCGCGAGCTTTAACCTCGGCGGCGTAGATTACGAGAAGCACAAGTTTGAGTCTGGAGAGAGAAGGAAGATACGACGAATCGGAGGAATGAATTCGAGATAGGTACATTCCGACAAGTAACAGAAGGAACGAGAGGACGACAAGACGAAGCGGTGGATCAGAGGTAAATGGTCTGGATCGAGAAATGGAAGAAGATGTGGAAGAATTTGCAGAAGGAAATGAAGAGGGAGAGGATGAGTTCTCGGCGAGGAAGAGAGGCGTTTATGGAGCGAAAAAAAGAGGATATAAATTACGACAAAGACCCAGAGTTCGTGGATATTCTCGGAGATTGTTTAGATAACCCAGAGAAAGCTCAAAAGAAGGTTAAAGTTTATATATTTGATCTATGGATCTTAACAATTTCAAATGAGAAGCTTGTTGAAGCCGATGAATTGAAGAAATAAAACGTTGCTAGATGTGAAATTGAAGTTTAAGCTGAAACTTAGAATAGATTTTCATAATTGGGTCGATTTTGATTGCTATTTTGAAATGGGTGAGTATCAATGAACTCTTTTATAGATGGAAGAGAGATTGAGGAAGAAGAGGAACAAAATTCTTCACACTAACTATTAAGACTGGTTCAGCAACTTCGATGCAGTTGTCGTTTAACAAGTGAGTGGCCTCAGATTTTTCATTTCTCTGCTTTGAAGTTAAAAATGGGTTATATGTGATTCTCTTGCTTGATTTTGCTTGCACATTTGGTTGATCAGCTAGATCAGTAGTTGCTGATACCACTGCCTTGTTCTTCTAAAGTGATTTTGATTTTCATTGTTTTGGTTTCGTCTAGGTTGTTCTTCTCATTGTTATTTTTAATGTTCTATTGATGCCTATTAACTCTCTCGGTTTTGTTGTTTTGTAAGATTTGAGTATTCCAACTCATACATGTGGTTGGAGTTTTACAATGCACCACTGGATAAAGACATAGCCTTGATCTCTGATGTAAGTCCCTCAAATTACATCTTAGCATTACTATTCTAAGAATATAGGGAAAGCCCCAGCAAATCACTCGTTGCTTTGTTTTGATGGCTGTAATTTTGCAGACAATCCGTTCCTAGCAAGTACAAGCATTTTATATATTCTTGGACGACTTGGTGGATACAACTCCATGAATATGCAAGTATGTCTCTGCTTGAGAAAGTACAAGCATTTTATATATTCAGTTTCCTTTTGTTTTATCATAATATAAGCATTAAGCTACTTTCTCTTTTGCCCATATGGTGCAGCTATCACAAGCACCACTGGATAAGAGGCCAAACTATGATGCTATCCTTGGAGCTAATGTCGAGCCCACCACATTTTATAACATCGGGGATCTTGAGGTCCAAGACAATGTTGCTCGCATATGGTGATAACTCTTATTATCCTAAAACGTTTTTCTTCAAGTCTTGTGGCTTTAGATTGCAAACTTTTGTGGTTGTTGCAGATTTTCTTCTCTAACGTGAATAATGGTTCTGACAGACTTGATATTGGGACCTCGGAGCCGTTGATCCTCGATGTTCTGATAAACGCATTGACACAAATTAGCTCAGAGTGAGTTCAGTTCTCTCTCTATCTGTCTGTATATTAACTAAAAATGCTTTTAAGCCAAACTGAAGAGTGTGAAGAACAGAAAAAGAAGCTAAACAAAAGGCTGCAGCCGCAAAAGAAATGGTATTCCTAAATCTGCAAGATGGTTTAAATTATCAACTCTTTGTGCTAAAGCTCGTTTTGTCTTCATAAGAGAAGCAGCTCAAAAAGAAGTTGCAAGGTGATGTTGCCAAAGGCGTTTTGGAGAAGAACGGAGTTATTGTCCATCGAGGAACATAACTCAATTCAATCTCAAAAAAGAGCTGAAGCGAAAGAAGCTCATGACGAAATGATGGAGGCAAAGGGCATGACATCTGGAATTTTCATTTTTATGTATCGATTTGAAACTATTGTTTTTTTTTTAAATTTAATATTAATCAGGTTTTAACGAAATTAGAAGCTAAACTAAATTCTACTTTTTAAAAATTAATTTTCAAATTTATTATATTAAAGTTCATTATTTATTTATTTATTATTATTATTTTTTTTGGTCAACAAATTTCATTATTTATTTAAAATAAATATTTTGCAACAGTGTACTCCCAAAATAGTTATATAGTAGTAAATTAGTCACAAAATTTTGTGACTATTTTGTGACTATTTTTGCAACTAAATGCTGGAGTCGCAAAATAGTTGCAAAAGAGGGACTACTTTGTTTTTTTTTTTTAATTCAGGTAATCTGGTTGAATTAGGGGACCGCCGGCGATGCAGCTAGGGTTGAAGAACACATACTGTAGACCAGCGCATCATCCTCCCAACACCGACTAATCATGGGGTTCGGAGAGATCAGGTAAATGCTCCGGTGGCCAAATGAGATAAATATTGTAATTATGCTTTCGTGGAGAGTCGATCCCTGGTCTGGACCAACATAGCGACTCTCACCAATAGAAGGGAACCATGCCACTACCACCACTTGGTTAAGAGGGACTACTTTGCGACAAACTCAATTTGCGGCGCTCGATTTGCGACTAAATAAGATAGTCCCAAAATAGTCTCAAATCTCATATTTGTTACTGATTTGCCACCAATCCTGTAGTGGCAAAAATGAATTTATTCTTGTAGTGCATGGATATAAAGAGAATGATAAGTGATGGGCTTCGGGGTTGAAGGTCGTGGTGACCGAAATATGTTGAACCATAGGTTTGAGGGTTGTTATGTCTGAGTTGTGTCAAACCATGGGTTAGAGGGTTATGATGACCGAGATATGTCAAATCATGGGTTCGATAATAATGATTAACTAGAGAAAAAATTCGGTCCCCTTCTCAATAAAAAAAAAGGTCGGGTTTTATATATAGAAACTATGTGCAGGTTCTCTAGACTAGTATGTCAGATCAAGATTTAATTCAAATGGAGATGAGACACTTGAGTATTACCACATATTTTTGTTTTAGTTTGACAGCTGGTTGGTAAACGAATCTGGAGATACGTACTTTAACAAAAAATAATCTAGAGGTACGTAAGGAGGATAACAGTTATTTGCGTACTATGTACTCATTCTACTTTATGTTTTTATCCTTTCCAAAACTACGAGTTACTTGAGTAGATCTTATTTGTTTATAACATGTGCGAAAGAACTAGATGATGAATAAGTCCTAAACACGAGACCTTTCCCCTTTTAGGATTACCTTTGGTCCCAAAGGGTTATAGTGTGTTAATCAGAGACCAGCAAATCAACTGTGATGGAGATATAGTATTCGTTTATGCATTGTTAGTGATGTTGTTAGTCATGTCCTTTACAATATGTGTGTTTGAGTGTTTCATGTGGTGTTTGGGTTCCCTCAGTTGTAGTTTCTTAGGGTTTAGTGTTCCTTAATAAGAGTGCGTTTAATTTGTTTCTTGGGTTTCTTCATTAATAGTCCTTAGGATATAGTCTTCCTCTTTTGCATTCCCTCTGTCTCATTGGTTTTACTCTTCCCCCGGTAAGTTCTGGTAAGTAAAATGGCTTCTAGCAGTCGTCAAACTCCTCATTTAGTCTCACCAGGTATATATGTACATCCGTACTCTAGTCCATGACTTTCTTCCTTGCTATATGTGAGCTTATATGAAATGTTTTTTTCAGTGTTTGCTAAGTATGATGATCTTCCTGAACAATCGTTTGACATGGTTGGTGGCATGCATCGACGAGATGGTTGCAAAGGCATATAACTTTTCGAAGGAGTCAACAGATTCAACAAAATAAAATTCGAAAAATAAAATATTTTTGAAGTGTATGTAAATATTTTACTATCAGATATCGGGAATAAATCTCAGCCGTTGATCGTAATCAACGCTGTACAATTAAGCTGGACTCCGTAAAAGAGCGAGCGACTAGTTTACCCAATACTGACCTGTTTGTTAACTTCTGCTCCGTCTCAGATAGGGATCTCAACACACCACAAACCCTAATTTCGTCAACTCCTCAGAGATTCGATTCGATTCAGAAATGGCGTACGCTTCTCGCTTCCTCTCCAGATCTAAGCAGGTATATTCTCTCCCTCGATTCTTCTGTATCATCCAAATCCGAATGCGACATTTGCTTATCATTTGTTTTGATTCTCTTCTTCGGTTTGTTTGATTTCTGGGTTTTATGTGTTTCGATGCGATGATTAGTGTGAGATTATCGATTTGACGGTATTTATCACCGAATCACATCTTAGAGTGTGCCATTACACTATCGTTGTCGAATTTTTGTTATCTTCTGTACAATCTCGATCGGAGAGTTTGTTTAAACGAATGATAAAAATTTTAATAGTCTTGAATGATATCGTTTTCTATGTTGATTGCTACTACATTTCTAAGCGAAGTGTTTCAACGACGATAAGATGATTTGCAAGAAGTATTTGTATCAATTCTTGTCGACGACCCAGACGTTTCTGATTTCATTGATACTCTCATTACGCAGCTACAGGGAAGTCTGGTCATTTTGCAGCAGCACCATGCTATTCCAGTCCGAGCCTTTGCGAAGGAAGCTGCTCGTCCAACATTTAAGGGAGATGGTTTGTGATAAAACTAATATCTTTGGTTTGTGGTTTTGTATCAAACATTATATGCTTTTCTATGTAGTTTATACTTGCAATTTCACTTGCACGCTTAACTGAATTTGTTGTTTCTGGTTGTATTATTTTTCTGAAAACAGTTGCTTTCCTTTGTTTAGCCCTTCATGCTTTTGAGTTTAGCATCGTGTCTAGTTAAGAAAATGTCAGGTCACTTTCTCGAGATGAAATGTGTAGAAAAACTATCTTGGTCAATGTAATATAATCTTGTGAAACCCATGCCATGATTGCTAGGCCTGTTGTTCTGCTAGTTTTCTTGTGAAGAAGTTGATTTATCTCTTTACTTCTCTGTTGAGTTTATATGTATCTAGTTTATGATGGGTTATGTTCAATGTATTGCTGAAATCTGTAGTGTGTGTAGAGTGGACAAGCATTGCTGTTTACTATTATTGACTCGAGTTTTACACTTTTTGACAGAGATGTTGAAGGGTGTCTTTTTTGATATCAAGAACAAATTCCAGGCTGCAGTTGATATTCTCCGAAAGGAAAAGATCACCCTTGATCCAGAGGACCCAGCTGCGGTAAAACATTATGCAAATGTAATGAAGACCATCAGGCAAAAGTAAGCCTCTTGCTGCTCCTTTCGAGATGTTTGTTATTTAGCTTGGATGTATGTTGCTTTCCCTTATACTGTTTGTTGGGATTTCCTGGTTTTACCTTTCTGATTTCCCCGAAGCGAATTTCACATATGTTTCAGGGCTACTATTTAACCTTGTTAATTTGGTTGCTTGTCCTGCGTTTTTTTGGTATGCAGGGCAGACATGTTCTCAGAATCTCAACGCATTAAACATGACATTGAGACCGAGACTCAAGATATTCCAGATGCTCGTGCATACTTGTTGAAGTTGCAGGAAATCCGCACCAGGTAGGTGTTAGACTTCAAATTTGTTTCAGTCATCCTTTTGGATAATTTGCCCTCACCCGTCAAGTTGCACTTCTTATGTTAATAAAAGTAATTCTATTATATTGGAAGTATCACCCTGTAATATCTTGAATGTGATTGTTCAGCAATTATTTGAAAACTGCTTTATCTTATCTATCTTCCTATTTCCCTGTTTGTCCTGCTATTGTTTGCAACATTTTAAGTATTGTTGAAAGCAGTCTTTAGTTATTCTTCCGTTTGTGATATATCTTGTAGGAGGGGGCTTACTGATGAGCTTGGTGCTGAGGCAATGATGTTCGAGGCTTTGGAGAAAGTCGAAAAGGACATAAAGAAGCCTCTCCTGAGAAGCGATAAGAAAGGAATGGATCTTTTGGTTGCAGAGTTTGAGAAAGGCAACAAAAAGTATGTCATCATTCTTCAACCACCCATACAAAAAAAGAACAAATCTCAATGCTCCTTATATATATCGATTTGCATATTATAACTAGTGTGCATGTTTGCATCTCATTAATCCGAACAGGCTTGGGATTAGGAAAGAAGATCTTCCTAAATACGAGGAAAATTTGGAGCTCAGCATGGCCAAGGCACAGTTGGATGAGCTGAAGAGTGATGCTCTTGAAGCAATGGAAGCTCAGAAAAAGAAGTAAGTTTTGCTTTTTGTTTCTCATTAATCAATCTTTGATCTCCATCTATGTTATAACATGATGGAATATGTGGAATTTTCTCAGGGAGGAATTCAAGGATGAGGCAATGCCCGACGTGAAGTCTCTGGACATCCGTAACTTCATCTAAGGTTTGATCCTCAGAAACATTTGATTTGTTGTAAGAAAGGCAGAAGAAGATGTTTGCCTTGAAAGAGAAGATCGTTCCCTTACTGCTTCTGTTTTGGTTTGGCAATTAATAAGGTCTCACCATGGATTGGAATACCAAATTGGTCTAAACTTTCTCTGTGGTTATTACGCTTTGAGATTTTTAGACACAAACGTGGTTTCATGTTTTGATAATGGTGATAAATGATATTTGAGATGTTTAAATATATAAGTTGGTGTTAAACCGAATCAAAAGTGTGCCGAGAAAAATCAAACCGAAAACAAAAGATATATTTGTTTTTTTTTTTTTTGATATTTGAAATTCAAGTCTAGTATCTTCAGTCTCATACCATCATGATACCAAACCGAAATGGGACGTTTCAAAGGGACAGACACACATGATGATGATCATTGGTTTAAATTGGAGATGAAATGTAATGTAATTTTGCTTAAACCAAGATTCGTGGAGATTTCTTTGGGATTATCTACTACTTTCTAAAATCTAATCGAAGGACCCTAAGTTTTTGAACCAATCATAAGTGAACACGTGGCTTACTTATGTACAATTATAAAGCGTGAGAGACCGACCGTTAGTGTTGTATCTATTGTATATTCGGCAGTAGCCATGGCGATATCTCTGAAAGCACCTTGTCTTCCCGGGACGAGAGAGTCTTCTCCCTTCCTCAATCGATTCGTCACTCGTCGAGCGGCGTTCTCTACGGTTAATTTCGTCCGGAAGTCGCATCCTTTCTCCAGACGAACCTTTGTTCGCTCGGTTTTGGAGACGGAGAAGAGTAAGAAGATAGAGAAGCCTGAGCCTCCGGTGAAATTGATTGCTCTCGTCGGTAAAGGAGCAGTAAGCCCACTCAAATCCACCTCCTGGGAGGAGGTTATGCTCCACACTGTAAGTCCATTATCTTCTATCGATTACAATTCTTGTTAATTCGTAACCAAATTCGATATTTGTATCGCATAATCTGGTTAAAAATCCGATTTTTCTTCATTCAACAGGCAACAAGACTGAAATGGGTTGATGAAGGATATGAAATGCTCGTCTTTGATGATGCCATTTTGTGTTCAAATGATCAGAGAGCTCTAAATCTGAAACGCGAACTCAATCAGACTGATATTTTGGTTGTGGTTGCTGTTAATAACTCAGAATCAGTCAAGTGGATTCAGAATTACAGCAAAAACATCAAGAACATGATTTGCTTTGAGTCTTCTTCAGATTTGATGAACAGGCTTGGAGGGTTTGACATTGCAAGTGTGAATAAAGATAAAGAAGCAACAGAGGTACTGAAAACAATGGGAGATGCTTGGGAACGTCGAAACTCTGATGATATAAGATTCTGTTTGCTTGTCATCATCAACGCTTACATAAGACCAGTTCCTGTGTTGCAAAACTTGAGGTCCAAAGGGTTTTCGACGCTTAGTTGTATGGTTAAAAACTGTGGACCTCAGATTTTGAACTGTCTTTTGGATCCGAATTGTCGAAAAGCTCTTCAGTGTTTGAACCAATGTAGTCCTGTGGATCAGGTGTGTAGCTACAGATGCATTGCTTCTTATGAGAGTCCATACTTTGAAGCATTCTCTCTTTGTGTACTACAGAAACACAACTGTCTCGAATTGGATGCAAAGATCCCTGAGAAGCCTTATGTGCCTCCCATGACGAGTTTTCGAGGGAAGGAATTATGCTATGAGACCGCAGAAGACCTGTTTGTTGGATGGTTAGGGGAATTGGATTGGAGCTGGCGTGTCGTGGCTGGACAAAACCCGGCTTATGATCAGTTTCCATGTCAGTACCAGCTTTTCTACAGAGGGAAAGGGAAGTCGTCGTTTTGGTATGAACCCGTGTTTCAGGTCAGAACACTTGAAGGGAAGCTGGTGTGGAGAAGGAGGAGATACTCGGTTAAGAGAGGAAAGATCCCTGCAACCTTTCGTTTCAGCGTTTTGGACAATGGTGTGGTGTCAAATGAGTTTTGGACTATAGTGGATGTGTCTGATGATCTAAGTTGGGGACTATTCCATTACAATGGAGCAGCGCGTGTAGCGGGACAGTCTTACACCGGGGCTGTGCTCGTAACACCGGATGGTTCCTACCCGGCAGAAAACGAAAAGGAGAGATTGCAGGCAGCATTGGAGAAATGTGGGATTAAGGAGTGGGAACTCTTTGCTGTTGATAACTGTTCTTGTGAAAATCCGCCACTGGGGATTCCACAAGATTCTAGACTACATTCAAAAATCAGCATCATCAAGGAACTAGACTCGGTCCCTCGTGTAGAGTAGTTGCTTGTTCCGGATGATGGAAAAAGAGGCAGGGGCAAGAAGATGGTGTGAAGTACCAGAAATGGTGGTTGGATTGTAAAGCAGTGTGTTAATCTGTTTCTGGTTTTACGTTTCTTGTAAAATTCATGTTTCTTGATAGAGAGAGTAAAGAGCCGGATAAATATAAAAACGACTTTTTATTCAGAAATTCGAAAGAAAACAATACAACCGAAAACAATGAATGTAAAACTCGTCTCTGCAATGTTTGCATGAGTAACTCTCCTCGTCTGCAAAGCAACATGATCCACAGAGAGAACAGCTACGTCTGTAAACAAGACGAGCTTGCGCGAGAGTATGCTGATGTCGTTGATTTTTACATTGGATTGAAATACAATGCACTCTGCATGGACGTTGAAGTCTAAATCAGTACAGCCGAAAAACGACACACCACATGGTCTAGCACACACACTGCAGGCTCGAGTGACCCTCGAGTCAGTGATCCAGAAGTTATAGAAATAGTTGCTTGTTCCAGATGATGAAAAAGAGACAGGGGCAAGAAGATGGTGTGAAGTACCAGAAATTGTAAAGCAGTGTGTTAATCACTGTTTTTGGTTCCTCACTCCATTCTTTGATATTTAAATACTTCAAAATACCAAGTATTTGAATCGTAACTTTAGAATAAACAAACTAAAGTAATAAATCCATGAATTTTTAAAATAATAGTTGTAATTAAGCGTAGCCGTAATTAAACGACCTATAAATATACACGAGAAACGATCTCAGTAGAATCATATCTTCTTACTCCAGGAGGAATGACTGAGATATGATAGGATTTGCATGATTGAGAAGTGCTGGCAGAAAGTTGGCATACAGGTACACATGTGTACTTGTATTCCAACTCTTCGCCAACACTTCTTAATACTGTAAATCTCATCATACCTCAATTAGTTTCTTGCCAAGTTTTCAGTAGCGTAAGTTAATTGTCCTAGGTACTGCATAAATACTTAAATAGTTTACAAGATAAAAGTTACAAAAAGGACAACATTAGATAATATTTTAAATTCATATGCCAGCAAGCTACTTGCATCTCAAAAGCTCTAACAACCAAGCAAGACTCCAACTACAATTGTAGAATTAATGCCTCTTATACATGATGATATTCATTAGTTCTACAAGAGATAGTGATCATACTTTTTCAACTTAAAACGATAAAACATAAAGACGAATTTAAATTCTAGGTTTATGGTGGCTATTACATGAAGAAGAAGAAGGTTTTGGATTATTAATATAGTCGGGGAGAGAGAGGTGTACTAGGGTTTTGTTTTCGACTACACACGATGAACGGCTGAGATTCGTTTCCTTTCTTGCTTCTGTTGCATTTTTCCAAATGGGCTTTTCTCATCCTCATTCAGATTTCTTGATAGGCTTCTTAGCTCAGCCCATTATTACGGCTAATCTACAGAAAAATGTGAAGCATGGTTTGAAGCAATGTGAGATGATCCCGGTAAGTCGTGTGGACTAAGTAATCCTACAACATTTGAATCAACATCGTAATATAATATGGTACTAATGTCAAGATAATTGGTTGATGGCAATTGTATTATTACAAAGACAATTGTATTGGATAATTATACAAAGTAGTTGTCGTCGATAAATTTAGCCTATAACAATGAACATTATTAGAAGAAATGTATTTTTCATAGTCATAAATTGGAGCTATCATATTTACAAAAAACAATATATAGCTGTAACACTAAAATGGGTGTTCCTTTAATTAAGTGTGTAGTTCACAAAATAACTACGTTTAAAGACTTGGATACCATGATTGTGTAATGGTTTGTTTGTAAATATCAATTAAAAAACGTAAAAGTACCAAGTAATCAAGTAGCTTTTTAAGTCTTCAGATCTAACGTAAAAGTAGAGTTGTCATCGATATATTTAGCCAACAACAATAAACATTATTGGAAAAATAATGATGTTTGGTTTGTGCAAAAATATTATTATGTATTTGTTTTTCAAATAAAAAAGGGACATTTTATCTCGACCTTGTGGAATTAACCAATACATTTTATGTCTCAAAAAAAAACCAAAAACAATTGAATTCATGTAAGTTGAAAATGTAGGTATTTAGGACATGAGTTTGATTCTTGGTAGGAGAGATAATTTATTAAAAGTTGGTAACGGGTCTGAGAGATATATGGGTTTAAGTCCGGAACTTCTAGATTATGAATAAAATAAAATAAAAAATTTGGTGATTGAGTTTTAATATGTAAAGCTCCCTTCTGAATATATTATTTCAACTTTGTCTTGTAAGAATTTATAAATGATTGAGTTGATAGATTTTTGTCAACCATATTTTTTTCTATGAACAGATTGATGAAGTGTCATTTGATAATTGCATTGACTATAGCCATTTTTTTCTTTATATTTTATCGAGATGGTTACTACGGGTACAAATTTGAATACAATTACTTAATAGTGTTCAATAATATCCTCTTTAAGTTTTCTATAGTTAAGTATAAACTTCATGATCCCACATAGAAAGTCTTATTAAGAGAAACCTTAAAAGATTAGAATATATTCTTACAAATCACCCTTTGTACAAATCTTTATAAATGGGTAGCAAAATCTACTATAAGATTATATATATTCTCGTTACAAAACCTCATTAATTGTTTCAAGAAAAATAAAAAAACGAAATTGGATTACACAAAACTCGAAGCAACATTAAGCATTCGGAACCCATGCACAACAAAACTCTTCGTATTCTACAATTGTAACAGTTCCTTTACCGACTCCGACGTTACCTCTCCTTCCCCGTTCGTTTCTCAGGTCTCAATCTGCCTCTCTCTCTATTTTTCTTCTAATTCTTCTTTTTCTGATTGTGATTTTGCTTTCTAATTTTGTGCTTCAATTGCTTCTTCTCCGGCGAACTCTTTCATTTCTCCCGATCTCCGGAAGTATGGTTAATTATTCCTCAGTTTATATTCCTCTCTTGTGAATTTTACTTTTCTGGCTGCTTTTTTTTTTTTTCTCTTTTCCCCCGTAAACCTCGTGTTGACATGTGATTTTCCTGTATCGCGATCTAGTTTGAACTACACGATATGTTAGGGTTTTGGATTGTTTTAGAAATCAGTCATTCGATTATAGTTTTCCTCCTCTTTTGAATCGTTGTAAGAATTTCAGTAACCTGTTCTTGTTGATGGTTTTGGGCTGTTGAATTTGTACTCGTAATGTAATCATTTGAGCTAGCGATCTTAATTATTACTGTGTTTGCTTCGGTTTTACGGAAGAATTGGGTTTTATAGGTTTTTGTTAACTCTATAGTATCATAACTATTGTGTGTTGCTGATGATTTGCAGAGTTGTAGGGCATAACCATCTCTCCTTTCTTTTTCATCGACATGAAGAGTTCCTCAGAAGATAGAGATGGTTTGAGAAACAGTCAATCGCAAAAGAGGCAACGACACGAGGTGTTGCTAGATCGTGATGTTCTTGACTGTCCCATTTGCTACGAGCCACTCGCTATTCCTGTATTTCAGGTGACGTTTTGAATATTGCATTGTGTATTCATAGAGTTTCCTTTTTGTGGTCATTTTAGCAGTTGTATTTGTTAAATTTAGATCCTGATTTTTCTAAGTTGGGTTTTGGTTACAGTAGCATCTTTTAGTGTAATCTCTCTCCTTTTTCTTTATTGTCTTTGTCATATTATTTATGTGCTGATGGCTGTTTGATATTTATTGCAAAGACAATTTTAAGTTGGTGGTTTTTACCTAGGGAATTGAAAATTCATGAATTTGATTACAACTCTTGGTTTTGAATTTCAGTGTGATAATGGACATGTAGCTTGCCATTTTTGCTGGCCCAAACTCAAAAAGAAATGTCCTGCATGTGCTTTACCCATTGGTAACAAACGTTGCAGAGCAATGGAGAGTGTTCTCAAATCAGTCTTTGTCCCTGTCCCATGCCGAAACTCAAAGTTAGGTTGCACCAAGAATGTTCCTTATGGGAGAGAATCAAATCATGAGAAGGAATATTGCAGATTTTCTCTATGTTCTTGCCCTGAAATCAACGAATGCAATTACACTGGCTCATGCAATGACATCCTTTTTCACTATGTAGCATCCCACCTGTTAAGACCCGATTGTTTTTTCACTTTTGGTGAACCGAGGGATGTGCAGATGCCCATAAAAGATAAGATTTTGGTTCTTATGACGCTTGGAAAGAAGTTATTGTTCGTGGTGCAATGTTTTAGAGAGCTAACTGGTGTTTATGTGGCTGTAAATTGTATTGCACCATTGGCTCCAGAAGTGGAGAAGTTCTCATATCAAATCTCTTACTCTTTTAATGGACGCACTTGTAGTCACGAATCGTCGGAGATGAAGAAGATTCTTCGAGTGAGTTTTCAAACCCCTCAGGATAAAAATTTCATGTTTGTTTCTAACAGTCTATTGCCTGATGAAGTGTTAAAGATGAAGCTTTGTATATCCGAAGTTAAATGAAGAATGATTGTATGATTAGGTCTGGTTAAGGATTAAAAGATGTCTGTCTCTTTGTAGGTTCTTTTGTTTTTTTGTTTATCTATGACATTATTGTTAATTTAATGATGTTTCTTCTTTGTGTTCTTACGGTCATTATATGATTAGCCTGAGATCAACCAACCAATAAAACATTTTAGTCTCTCAATCTAACTTCTAAGATTAAAAAAGTTTACATAGAAGAACCAGACAAGGAAGGAATCATATAGATTCAGATGGAGAAGGGGAAGAGGATCATATAAATGTGATCAAAAGGCTTTGATGTCTTATGACAAGCTTCAGATAACAGTTGATCAAGGTTTTACACTGAGCATGAGAGTGACACTAAATCCTAACTTAAGACCATTTCAGATAATTTCATAATAGGAGATATTAAGATGTCTTAAGAGTTTAATATTTGTTTGGGAGAACGGTCTGCGCCCACTCCAAGTATGAGTCGACGGAAATACCATACACGAAGTTTGGGGTTCGGTCCAATTGAATACCGATTTAAGAATCACGGTCCAATTGCATATCAAATTTGTAAAATCGGTCCAATTGAATACCGATTTCAAAATCGTGGGTTTAATTGATAATTTGTAAAATTAGATACAAAATCTCGAATAAACTTTTGGTTTAATTAATGAATTACGAAAACCAAAATCTAAAACCGGTAAGAAGGGAAAACCCAATCCTAAACCAATTAACCAACCAATCTAACCAATTACTAATACCCAAAATCGATTTCATCCCTAAAAATCCTTAAAATCGAGCTACAATAATCTCCGCTAATTTCAAGTATTCAATTGAACTGAGTAGATATGTAAACTCACGTAGAGCATTTTATCGACTTTCCCGTCTTCCGCCGGAGAGTCCGGTAGCGTTGCATTGACGATGGAGCCGGTGTTTTCATTCTCAGACGTTGTGTTGACGACGGAGAACCAAAATTTCGACGGCGTAGCAGTGATTTTAGAGGCTGTGGATTTTGTGGCGAAGGTGGAGGAGAATGAGAATGAGCCCATATTCATCTGTCTTTGTCATTAGAGGAATCAATGGTCGAGAGGTTAGTTTGTTCACCACAAAAATAGCATTCACCGGTGTTGGGTCTATCTTTGTAATAACCGTTTCTGTCTCTGTTTCCTCCATTGTCAAAGGTTTTGGAAGCTCAAGAAGTTATTTCAGAGAGCGGAAGACAGGACATTAACCTCGTTATCGGAGGAACGACACTTCTAACTCCTGACGACATGCTCGAGTTATTGGTGGGACAATTCAGCCATTTTTGATATCTTCCAAAAAAAACTCACTCCTGTTATTAGTTTGTAAAGCTATGTATTAGAAGAAAAAGAAGAAGAAGAAGAAGAAGATTGGGTTGGGATTGGGTTGGGATTCGGATTGGGATTGGGTTAAAATCGATTTTAGGATTGGGTTAATCGATTTCTAATTGGTTTTCGTAATTTATTAATTAAACCGAAAGTTTATCCGAGATTTTGTATCTAATTTTACAAATTATCAATTAAACCCACGATTTTGAAATTGGTATTCAATTAGAACGATTTTACAAACTTGGTATGCAATTGGACCGTGATTCTTAAATCGGTATTCAATTGGACCGAGCTCCAAACTTCGTGTATGGTATTTCTGTGGACTCATACTTGGGGTGGGCTCATATCGTTCTCCCTATTTGTTTCAAAATAGTGTTTGTATGATGGCTTTATTACTATATGCCAGATTCCTGCTTAGCTCTTATTCATCACTCAAACCACGAGACTTCAAAATTGGAGTTAGCTGTATGTAACATCTTTTATCATTTTCTTGCGAAGGCAGAAGTATGCACAGAAACGGTAGCCGAACAAGCAGAACCCACCGTTCTTGCTAGTCACCATTCAAGTCGACTTTGTCAAAGGATGATGAGCTTTACAATGCCCGGCAGCCGCCTTTGCTCCCACATTCGAAAAAAGTTGGACCACTGAGTATTGAACTTTCAAAGTAGTACTTCAACCATTGCATGAACTTGGGTATGTGCTCCAGTTACATTGGAAAAAAATATATGTTTTAATTTCGAAAGAGAGACAAGTTATTAGTTGTTCATCTTTTTCGTGCTTACTTGGCTAGCTATGTCTATCAGTAGTATTGTCAACACAGTGAAAAGGAAGCAGGAGATTGTCCTCCTGAATCTAGCAATGTAGCAGACAATGATCATAAAGAATGTCGGGTCTACAACGTGAGCCACCATATCACATAGTGTACTACATACGTAATACACACTTACTTAGTCTGTACATGTCTGCTTTTCTTTCTTTCACCAGGTAGATCATTTCAAAGGAGAATTGAAAGTACAGAACTTGTTGGAACTGGAATCAGCTTGTTGGAACAAGTTTGAGGTTACTTGATTGATGCTGACGTGACTCTTGGAATCGAAGATAAGTATCAAGAAGATATTTGGAGATATTTGGAAGGTTAAGATAAAGGAAAACGTGCACTTGAAGATATATGTGGAAAAGATATGAAAAAGATATTCTTGAAGATTTATTCCTTTTATTTAGGAAATGATATTTTCTTGTGGGAAATCTAGGGTGACTTATCTCTTAGGTATATGAGTATATATACAAGGGAGAGGTGTGCTGCTAGGTTTAGCCAAAAATAGAGAGAGAAAACGTTTGTATTGTTTCGGTCTCAAAGAGAGAAGAACAGAGAGCAACTTGCTGGAACACATGTCTGGTTGTTCTAGACTGTATTATTGGTGTTGAGCTAAGGTGTGTCTTAGCGTCGTGTAATTCCAGGTTGAGGCTTACTAGATATTGATTGGTGATGAGGTAAGGTGTGTCTTAGTCTTGTGTAATCCCAATGAGTCATGTTCTTGTTGTAAGATTGACTATATAAATCTAGTTGGTACTTTGAAGACATAGGCACGTTTCCGAATCTTGTTAATCTTTGTGTGTATCATCCATTTACTGTACTTACAGGAACACGTATACTATTCCAAAGAGTGATGACAATGTCCAGAAGATGCAAATATAGAACATCAAACCAACCTGCAGAAAAGCTTACCAGATAATTAGGAGGCTTATAACTTTGGTATAATCACAAAGCTTATACTCATTACTTGGTGTCTAAGGTGCGCCTCTGTATTTGTCTTTGACTTCCACCAGAGAAGACCCAACACAACGCCCACACCAAGAGATTGAACCAGGCTGGTTCCAAAGATGATACCCACACCCACATTTTTTGAGTGGATTACATAACATCCAGAAGATCATTTGTAGACATTTTTCATTGCCTTTGCTTTGTTTGAAATTCTTGGTGTGGACTAAGAGAATGGTGGGAAGCATTGAGGCCAAGAGCCTGCAATCAAACGAGTCTGCTCATCATGATGGTCCTAATTTGGAGGAGAAACTTGATGAATTTCGTCGTCTTTTGAGGAAATCAGACAAGGATCCACTAAAGATTGTAAGTGTTGGTGTTGGTGCCTTGGGAAGTGTTTTTGCAGCACTTATCCAAGAAAGCTATGGAAGTTTCAGGGAGAAGTTTCAAATCAGGATTTGGAGAAGAGCTGGGAGAGATGTTGATAGAGCAACTGCATAACATTTGTTTGAAGTGATCAATTCAAGGGAAGATATCTTGAGGAGACTGATAAGACGTTGCGCTTATCTGAAATATATTGGGGCAAGGCTCGGTGATAGGACACTATGCGGATGAGATACTGAAAGATGGGTTTTGTCTTAACATGGTTGATACGCCGCTTTGCCCTCGTAAGGTTGTGACAAATCTGCAAGAAGCTGTGTGGGATGCTGATATTGTTGTTAATGGATTGCCTTCAACTGAAACACGCAAAGTGTGGGTGAAGCCATGGTTGAACTTTAAGGAGTCACAGGAGTTCAAGCCTGCCAGTGCCATTACTCCCTCCGACCTTGGCTGCAAGAAAGGTATGAATATGAGTAGTTACTGATAAGGACATTATAATGTCTCAG
Source organism: Boechera divaricarpa (assembly GCA_026770425.1). Classification (NCBI taxonomy): domain Eukaryota; kingdom Viridiplantae; phylum Streptophyta; class Magnoliopsida; order Brassicales; family Brassicaceae; genus Boechera; species Boechera divaricarpa. Next base: position 1,192,296 of record CM049186.1, on the reverse strand, counting down.
GATAGATATGTAGGAAAGGCAGAGAATGTGGTTAAGAAAAAATTTGATCATGAAATTTTGGCTTTCCTTTAACTATACTCATCTTCAACCTTTATTTCACAAGTATCACTCATTGATTTCAATAGGGAACTTGTCGGTGTTTGACAATGTTTTGCTAGAATTCATCTTAGAAATTGTAAATAGACGAAATAAGTGCAAGTGAAACCGAATTGGCGTTTAGAAGTAGCAAAGCCTTTAAGCAACATAGTGGTTCGACCAGCCTTAGCTTATCAAAGTAATCTCTGCGCCGCCTAGAACCCAAAATATTATCGATTTCAGTCAAAGCGTAGCTGTAAATCTAATCTTGATTTAAAATTAAACTTGTGACAAAAAAAAACAAATTTAAAAATTAATACACTTTAAATAAATTTTGATGACATCCCCCAATTTTAAAAATGATTTAGAATTATACCTGCGTTTTTTCTTTCTTACATTTCATAAAAAAATGTCATCATCAATTACGTAATGACCTATAGCCCAAAAACTACACTCTTTCGAACTATCAATATATTCTTTGTCATCATCCAACAAACCCATTTTGTGGCATGCCTCTTTAAAAGTAGGTTCGACAATGTCATTTACGTTTTTTATATCTTCATAAGACATATAACCTGCCTTTTTGTTATTTAAAACTCTCAAATAATATCTTTTCCGGCACAAATGGAAACGTGATCTAGTCTCCCAATTGAAAAACTTTTTTTTCTTTTTGTCCATATCTTATCCTTCCAATTCCAAACGTATTTTATTGAAAACTTCGAGTACGTCAATTTTTTGGTTTCACAATCAAACTTATTAGTCTCTATCCACGCAATAAACATTGTTTTTCCAACTTTATGATAGTTCATAATATTTTCCACTGAATCATTATCTTTGTAAATTATATAGTTCTCGTTTGGAAGATGGAATGTAAGTTTCTCTATTGGAGTAGTTCTAAAATGTAACGGAAATGATAAAATGTGCCAATTTGCCTCGCATGCTGAAAATATACATAATGCATACAAATAGGATACAAATTTAGGGGAAATATTTAAATTTTAGTTAATCAGCGTGAACTAAAAAATTAATTTAGTACCTTGCATCAAAATAGTTTTTGATCTCGTCAATGGGTTTTTCATTAGCATCATTTTTATCCTGTTGATTTATTTCTTGGTCTCGAGATGTATGGTTCTTTGTTTATGAGACATTAGAAACCAATGTTGTTGTAACACAATCTGAAATCTTATTAATGTACTTAAATAAGTACTTAACTGAACTAGATTGATTACACCAATTTAAACAATTTAAATTCTGCACATAAGGTACAATTTAAACATCCCACGTCCTGCATAGCATTGTTTGTTTACAATGGTTGTAAACCACTCTCTACCAAGATACGATAGGTTGTTAAATTTCATAAATATTATTAGTATGAAAGATATTAATAATACATCATGAAAGATAAAATCATATATTACAATCATTTATATTAATTAATAATTTATTTATTTTAACTAAATTGATACTAATTTATGCTATAGAATTTAATGCAGAACCACTATTCTAATGGGTTCACTTCCAACCAATGATCTATTGATATGATTCTTTTATGTATGTGTGTAAACTTGCCCTTTGTAATGTAAAGCCTCAGCATAATTGCAAGAAATTGAACTTGTTTATAAACATAATTTCTTTTACCTTTTTCTCGTTAAATGATTATCATACGGTCCAGTGAAATTCTTCTAGTTCATGAACAAAATCATCTACTATGAGTAAAAGAAGTAATATATTAGTAGTACACACGCCCTGCGTTAGATCTAAAATATTTTATTAAGTATAATCTATTAAATTTTTTGATAAATAGTTTAATTGTAATAAAGAAAATATTTATAATATTTTTGAGTTTTGAAAATATACATAAATGTCGTATATTTTAAAAATTTACGTATTATAATATTTTTTTTTAAAATGTACGTATTATTAGATTAATTTATATGGATATATAATAAACAAACGTGGTTTGTTCGGAAGATAACTATATTATTGCCGTTTTAAAATTTTGTGAAAATAAAATATTTTATAAAAATGTTGCTATAAAATATTAAAAAAATAGAATGGTGAAATATATATTTACTATATATCGTTCTTTTTTTTAAATGATGCAATATCACGCTAAAAGTGTAATTAAAATCTTCTATTTGTACATTTATGTTAATATATAGGCTTAAAAGGTATATGTTTAATAGACCAAATATATTGGAAATTTTCTTTTTAAAATTAGTAATAATAATGATTAGTTATTAGTTATATTATCTCTCTCTCTATATATATATATATATATTGCCTAAAAAGATGTAATAAACTTATTTTTTTATACTTTTCCAAAAAAATGTATAAAAATATACATTTCTTTTAATTAGATATACTATAAAACTTAAAAATATGCATATTTTTTATTTTTTAATGTTGTAAACCTTCCTTTTTTTTTGGTCGGCATAAACCTTCTTTTTAAAATTAGTAATAATAATGCTTAGTTGTACTATATATATATACACATTAAAAGTCTAATAAACCTAACTTTCTATATATTAGCCGAAGAATGTGTAATAAAACCTAACTTTTTAAATTAGATGTACTATATAATTTTAAGATTAGGTATATATGAAATTTAAATGCGAAAGCATTAGAATGTATTATTTCTAGTTAGTGATGTCTTATTTTAAAAATTATGTTGAGGGTCGTTTGGAGGACAACACGTCATAATGGTACTATGTAATATACCACTAGGTGATGGTGAGGAAAAAACTAGAATATGTCCCGAGCCACCGCACGGATTGATGTTTCTTTTAAGATTCGATATTACAAATTTTTATTTATATATTATAAATTAAAAGATAAATGCTATATATATATATATAGATAATTTATCAAAAATATATGTACTCAATTAATTTTAATATTTTAGATTAGTTATATCAAAATAAAATATATTTTAGTTGATATTAAATAAAACTTTAAAATTTGATAAATATTTTTTATTATATATTATATTGTTTTTATCCAATGGAAATGATAGTAATACTCTTAATGAATCAACCAATTTTATAATTTAAATAATTTATTCTAATGGTATTATTATATAATTTTTTAAAAAGTATTTCTGTAATATTATTAAGGGGATAATTTTAAAAAACAATAAAATCTCTAAATATTAAATAATTTTATTTAAATAATTTATTAAATTATAATGTTAGTTAAGTAAAAACTTTTAGGTTAATATAGGTATATCAATTTGATTTCTTAGTAAAATATGATAATCTACTTTAGATTAAATGATTTTTAGTATATAAATTAAAAATAGCTTTTCATTTTTCTTAGTTTTGAAATTAAAATTTAGCTAATAATAATTAACGTATTTACTTATTTCTAGATTATAATTTTTTTTAATTAATTTATTTATTTAAAACTATTTGAAAAGAAGTTGAAAAAAGATATTTTGTGAAGATTTTGTTTTAAATATATATATATATATATATATATTAATTAAAAATATAATTGTAAAGACATTTTTACTTTTAAAGATTTTTTTCATTTGTTCTTAAGACTAATGGCATTGTATGTAAATTTAAATAAATTAAATGTTATTTTTAAATGGGTACTTCCCAAATACTTACACTATCATCTGATACTCTATTCATTTGGCATAGTGCATCTAAGTATGAAGTATCTTAACTCTAATACACCAAGATTATTTAAACGGTTTTAAATCTTTGACAGAAGTGTACTTGGCCGAGATTGACATTTTTTTGGGGTTGTCGTGAGGAGAAAAAAAAGTTTTTTGTTTTATGAGGTGAAATGAGAAGAAAAAAACATTTTATATAAAAATATAAATTAGGTTTTTGAAAAAACAATATTGTTTACAAAAGATATTGGGCCTGATTGGTTGTGGCTGCTGATTTAAAATTTTGTTGTAGAATCTGTGAATTATTTTGTTGTAGCTTAGAATTTAGGCAGTATAATCAATTTTTTATAATAAATAGTTTGTAGAGCAACCTTCCATAATTTTCCAAAAATCAAAATTTATGGCTTTAGACTTTTAGTGTTCTACCGCAAAAAAAAAAAAAAGCCAAAAAAGAAAACACAAATAAAAGTGACTTTAGCTTTGAAAAAAATATATAAAGCGTGATTGCTTTGAATTTAGAGATTTACATCCAAATATGGTTGTAAAAAGATTTCAAAGCCACAACCAATCACACCCATTGTGAATATTTTTTGATAGGAAATAATGATCAGTTCACCATTTAAATTGTAATATACGAATTTTATTTTGGATCAGTCATACTTTTATTAAGGAAATATACTTTTAATACATAATAAATTTAGTATTGGACATATATCAACTAAGGAAAAATACATAATCAAACCGATTTTCAAATTCAAGGAAGATTCCTTAGTTGATATGGTTAAACTTTTATTCGTATATTAAATCTAATCATGAATCCATAATTAAATCAACGACATATTTGGATATGGTTAGTTTTCCAAATATGTCGTCAATATTTATTGATATGCTTTAATTGGTGTTAGCATAAATTTGAAAATAAGAGATTTGATGTAGATTGCGATTGTTATTTGGAAGATTTTGAGGAAGAATTTAAACCGATTTAATCATGAATCTATAATAAAATTGTTGACCATAGAGGATATGGTTAGTTTTCCTTATTCTGGTGCTAATTAAATTTATTCTTACTGGTTAGTTTTTTTTAAACCCGAGATTTGATGTAGATTGCGATTCTTATTCATGTCGATTTTAAGGAAGAATTTAAAACATGTTTTTAAGTTATAACAGAATTTAAACCATTTTCTTAAATCATGTCGATTTTCAGGAAGAAAAATAACCGATTTAATTATATTTTAAAGTTTTATTCAAATTAATATTTAAAAAATATGTCCCGTGCTATCGCACAGATTAGATGGTGAGGAAAAAACTAGAATATGTCCCGTTCTACCGCATGGATTAGATGGTGAAGAAAATGTTTTAAAAACATTTTAATATAGTGGATTGATTATTTCTCTAATGGAATTGCACACCTTATAGAAATTTTGATGCTTCACTGTCTTACAGGACTTTGTTTAGTCTCCCTGACAACCAGACAAAAGATTTCAAGAAAGCAAACACCACAACGGATATGATGGATGCTTCACCGTCTTACAGGCAGTGAACGGTCTTAATGGTGTTTGATGTTTGGTGTTTTTGTTGTTTTTGTGTTTTTCTTATGAGCATTTGGTGTTTTTCGTAAAACGTTTTACATTTGAAATTAAGAGATTTGATGTAGATTACAATTGTTATTTGGAAGATTTTAAAGAAGAATTTAAACCGATTTAATCATAGATCCATAATCAAATATTCAAATCGACGATCATAGAGGATATTGTTAGTTTTCTTTATTCTGGTGCTAATTAAATTTAACTTTATTGGTTAGTTTTCCTTATACCCGAGATATGATGTTGATTGCGATTCTTATTCATGTCGATTTTAAAGAAGAATTTAAACCATGTTTTTAGGTTATAACAGAATTTAAACAATTTCTTTAAACTATGTCGATTTTAAGAAAGAAAAATAACCGATTTCATTATGTTTTTAAGTTTTATTCAAATTAATATTTTAAAGAATACGTCCCATGCTACCGCATGGATTAGATGGTGAGAAAAAAATTTAGAATATGTCTCGTGCTACCACACGGATTAGATGGTGAGAAAAACTTTAGGTGCCGTGCTATCGCACCGATTAGATGGTGAGAAAAACGTTTTAAAAACGTTTTAAAATAGTGGGTTGATTATTTTGCTAATGGAATTGCACACCTTATAGAAATTTTGATGCTTCACCGTCTTACAGGTCTTTGTTTAGTCTCCCTGACAACCAGACAAAAGATTTCAAGAAAACAAACACCACAACGTATCTGATGGATGTTTAACTGTCTTCAAGGCAGTGAGCGGTCTCAATGGTGTTTGATGTTTACTGTTTGGTGTTTGGTGTTTTTGTTGTTTGGTGTTTTTCTTATAAGCATTTGGTGTTTTTGTTTTCTGCTGCGTAATCTCTGCGAGTGACCATTATTTACGATATTAATGGGTCTTATAAAACTCATTAACTCATATTACTCGACTGTGAGCTCCTAATAGAGAAATGATCGAACCATTGAATTCATAATTTAGTTATCTTTTAACACAAATTGTGTAATGAGTTTTTTTTAATAGGTTTGGAAAAGGATTCTATTAACGTTAGAACATAGATACCTCCAAAATTAATAACCATGGTTCAACAATCATGAGATTTTGAAATGATATAACATCAATATAATGTCCATTCAAAACAATGGACACCACTAATTATTGCAATCGTAGAACGAGCCATTTTAAAGACATTTTACACAAAACATGGGAATATTCAACAGATTTCACAAACATCTTTATAAAGTCATTTATTTATTTTTTGTAGCAGAAAATTTAGAAGTTCCTTGGTTTTGTAACAATTGTAGAGTGAGTAAGGATGTGCAAGCTGAATTGTCCATTTTTCTCAGAAGTATCCATTTTAGACAGTCCTGGAGGAGGAAGAAGCTCGAAGTTTTGGGCCATCCTACCAATGGTAATTCCCAAAATCGGCAACGCCAATATAATCCCAGGACAGCTTCTTACCTCAGCCCATTATTACGGCCTACCTACAAAAAGATGTGAAGCATGGTTTGAAGCAATGTGACATGATCTCGGTAAGTCGTGTGGACCAAGTAATCCTACAACATTTGAATCAACATTATGATATGGTACTAATGTCAAGATAATTGGTTGATGGCAATTTTATTATTACAAAGACAATTGTAGTGGATAACTATACAAAGTAGTTGTCATCGATATATTTAGCTTATAACAATGAACATTATTGGAAGAAATGTATTTTTCATACTTATAAGTTGGAGCTATCATATTTACAAAAAAAATATAGATGTAACAATAAAATGGGTGTTCATCTTTAATTAATGGGTTGGGCTTGTTACCATAATTGTGTAATGGGTTTAAACTTGCAACTGTAAATTTGTTAATTGGACATTTGCGCCTTTTATCTTTTTTTTTTTTTTTTTTTTTAATTCGGTTCAAATAAACCAAAATAGAAAGTAAAAAAAAGGGTTTATTTCGGAATTGATTTTAAAGTTTATAACCGAACCGTTTAAACCGACTAAACCGAATGTCTATAGATATTTTGTGTTCTCCATTGTTATGCTAGGGATAGAAGAAACTTGTAATTGTTTAACTAAGATGATTATGGTAAGCCTCAAAATAATCTTAATTTGGTTTTTTTTTTTTTTTTCCTTCTTTAAAGCGGTTTTTTGTCCAACCGCAGAAGAAACTACAACAGGATATGACCATACCTCCACATATTGCCATCATGTTCCACATGATGCTACTTACCGGCAGGGGTACTCACAATGGGGTTGACTTCTGGGAGTTACAAGATTTTTACAGGGTGAACAACGGAGTTCATGGATTTCTGCGTTTCGCTAGGTAATGCAACAAAATCGTCGAAGTTGTCGAAATTGCCATATGAAAAACCTCCTTTCAAGTAAAAACCAAAACAACTACTAAAGTCAATTTTAAAAAACAACAGGGTTATGAGGATTCCATAATAATAATAATAATAATACACCAAAGATTTAATTATTGTTTTTAAAATACAACAGTTTGGTACTTCAAAAAAATATTCCAACTAATTATATTCTCATTTTAATTCTTACGCTTGAATGAATCGTGCATACAATGTACAACATCCCGATTACAACATCTTGACCGTGATACGGACTAAATTCGTATGTATGTTGCTTCAACACTTGAAAGTAAGGTCTTTCTCTTTTGTAATGTTAGAGATTTTGTAGTTATGACATTATACGTATTTGGATGAATCAGTTCGATTATAGAATATTAATATTAATTGGGGTATGCCTTGTGATGTTTTTTGGAATCAAAGGTCAAGTTATTTGTGGTAATTATGGGATGTATATATCTTATAACATTCCAGTTTTGTTTTTAAAAACTGATGCTTTTTTCATGTAAATTTAGGTTTTAAATAGTTTTAACAGATATATAATGATAAGTTTTGGGGCTGACAAATTTTTCAAAAATCTGGTAAATAAAAGTAAAGAATGATGTTTGGTTTGGGTAAAAATATTTTTCATATGTTTTTTTTTTGGACAAAGAAAAAAGAGACAGTTTATCTAGATCTTGTGGAAGTAACCAATACATTTTAAAAGATAACATTTTCATAGAGTGAAATTTATTTCCTGCATGGACGAAAAATACAACAATCGGTAAAACAAAAAGAAAAGAAAAGAATTTGCGCAAGTAACGCCAAATATTTTGAATGCTTTGCTGTTAATTAATTAATATATCATGTTTTTCTTTGCCATTTTGCCATATTTTAACATAACATGCTATTTATGAAATTACGCTGATAATAAACATATAATATAAGTATTCACACGATTAAATAAAATGATATTTTTTTATTATATGCATGTAATTTTCTGTCAAATAATACGTTACAACCGAAAAAATATCATCTAATATATTTTAACATTTGCTCATATGCATGCTCTAGTCACTTCTTATTTTCCATTAAAATCTTTCATCTTTTCTATCTGTCTAGTTAACTCGAAATTTAGATCTAACAAAAATGACACCATATCTTTTGAAATCGCTATATTTTGAGTGCGTGGAATCGTCTACTATCAACGAGCTATTAGGCTATTACGTTTTTTCACCCCATTTTTTACTTTATAGGCTTTGTAACTATCTTATTATATAAAGTTGAACGCGTTTAACATGAGCGTGACACGTGTCAAAGAGATAACTCATTAGATTTTGACACGTGTAATCACTAATCTTAAATTGTGACACGTGTCAAAGTGATAACTCATAAGAATTCACACGTGTCAATTTTCTGGTAAAGATAAATTTTTATATAAAAATATAGAATAAATAATTAATTTAAGTTTTTTGTCTAAGCAAAAATGTCAATAACAGAAAATTTGGTAATTTTCAAATTTATGGTAATGGTAATTCTATATAAAAATAATTTGTTTTAGCAACTTGATTTTTGTGGAAAATATTATTTTAAAATATTTACTTAATTTTAAATTTATATGGTTATTTACAAAAAAATATAAATCAAAGTTTTGTGCATCATTCTCTTCTTAAAAAATTTGGCGCTTAATCTATTTATAAAATATATTTTTTTGATAAAATATAATATAATATTATTTTTCGGTGCTATAGCACCGGGGTATAATACTAGTTACTGAATAAATGAATACTATTTAAACGTGTAACTTCTAATTTTAACTCGGTGAAAAATGTCACCGCTTGGAAGAAAAAAAATGTATTCTATTTTTTCCAAAATTTGCATTATGTACGTATGGAATTTTCTTGTTGACAACAAAATATATAGACATTTTCCCTTTTTGGATTTTTACAGATGGAACTTATCTTGATTTTACCATGCAGAAGAGATAATCAACTCAGGGCCACTTTCCCCTTATCCTTCTATTAAATAGTTTTCCCCACAATTTAATTCATGAAACTGACTTGGATAGTCCGAACCACTAGTCAATGATTGTATTGAACTTGTGATGTGAAAGAACCTTTGCGTATCGGTGCTCCTCTCCATGAAAGGATACTAGTCAACCAGATATACATTGAAATGTTCAACGACTTTGAGAATGAAGTGGTAACAAAGTCTTGTCATCTTATCTTTTTTCAAAGCCGTTGAGCATTTCCCTGTTCCCTGACAAGTATCCTTACATGGAGAGGAGCACCGATACGCAAAAGTTCTTACACATCACAAGTTCAATACAATCATTGATGTATATCCTAAATGGTAAATAATGCAAATAAGTGCCAAAAAAAAAAAAAAAACAAGTGCAAACAAGTGCCAAAACAACAACCAATCGTCAATGCTACTCACCTTATGGTTGTGGAGAATTAACTGGAGTTTTCGTGTTTATTTTACCTAATCCTGAATGGAGAAAGTAAGAGTCATAATGAAACAGACAAATCTAAATGCTATAAGATGTCAACTCTATGTACAAGAATGAAAACAGAATACAGTAAACCTTTCTACTTTCTAGATATCAACTCAATAGTAAATACTAAGGCTATGTTCGTTTGTGTATCTAGATATTGCATCTAGATATTGTATCTAGATACCATATCTACATATTACATCCAGATGTCGTTCGTTTCTGTTTTTCATTTCTGCATCTAAATATTGCATTTACATGCAGTTACGTTTGTTTTTGTAATTTGAATTAATAGTTGGATGCACTTAAAATCAAATGACCAAAAAGTACATATCTTTATGTTATGATTTAAAAACAAAGTTGAACCTAAAAGGACATTACTGTTTTCAGAAATTTTACGGTTTTTCGAAAATTTTACGGTTTTTCAAAAATTTTACTGTTTTCCAGATACGGATTTCCAGAAATTTTACGGTTTTCCAAAATTTTTACTGTTTACGGAAATTTTACGGTTTTCTGAAAATTTTACGGTTTTTTGAAATTTTACGGTTTTCCGGAAATTTTACGGTTTTCCGAAAATTTTGCTGTTTTTCGGAAATTTTACGGTTTTTCGATATACTGGTTTCCATAAATTTTACGATTTTCTGGAACTTTTACAGTTTTTCGAAAATTTTACGGTTTCTGAAAATTTTACTGTTTTCCAGAAATTTTACGGTTTTCCAGAAATTTTACGGTTTTCCAGAAATTTTACGTTTTTTGGAAAATTTTACGGTTTTCGGAAATTTTACGTTGTTCACAAATTTTACGTTTTTCTAAATATTTTACGGTTTTCCAAAAATTTTACGGTTTTTTGGAAATTTTATGATTTTCTTAGGTGTACATTAGACTTCTTGTGTAAGAGAAAAGAAAATCAGGGGTATTTTAGACTTTTTTATTTTTGAATGCACTTAGAGCATGATTAATGGTAAAACCCCTTATAGGGTTCTTAACCATTTTTATAATATTTGTTTGTCTAAGAAACAGTTTCTTAGGTTTCTTAAATAAGAAACTCATTTGAGTTTGTTTCTTAAGTTTGTATTATTTTCTTATTATAATTTTAAGAGACTTTTAAAAAACCTCCATTGAAGATGGTCTTAGGTGTATCTCGACACCTCTTTCAAAAGTATCTGAAATTTCTAGATTTTTTAGATACACTTTGTAAATGCATCTAGATACTGTTTATAATTTGAATTAAACGAACAACATCTTGTATCAGCATCTAGATGCACAAACAAACAGGGACTAAGTTATAGTGATTACTTACTCCGCTCTCTGCCATCCATCAGATCCGGTGTGGTGTTTGCTTTCTTGGAATCATTTGTCTGGTTGTACTAAAAGAAGTCCCGTAAGACAGTGAAGCATCAAATTTTCTATAAGGTTAGCAAAATAATCAAAGAGGATATACATGCTGAGAAAGAAAACTCGGGCAGCCACATTATATGAAAGCAAAACAAAGACAACTGACTTGCCTCTTTGAGGAAGTAGGTTCTGCTTTATGGTTTTATTGAACTTCCTGCATCACCACACATACAACATGAGTAGAAGAGGAGAAGATTTATCAATCATGAGTTTGGAGACCTTACCTACTCCGGAAATGTTGTCACTCAGGTTGTAGAAACCAGCATCCAGATCTCTCATTCCTTTTTTTTCCGTTAACAAGTGACACAAACAAAATGAAAGCAAAATGGAATTATATGTCATGGTTGAAGCGATAATGCAAATAAAGGGTCCATAAACTGACTTCAATCATGAGGGAATCTATAAACCACACTCAGAACGATGCTGGAAGTCCTAACAAGCATATACTTACCACCTTTTGGACAAGAAAGTTAGTAGCAGTTGACAAGTTCAGCAAATTGGAGAATATCCAGAGACCGGTTTTCTCTTAGGTGTTGATTACTATTGTTTATATCATTAGTACAGCTCTCAGACCCAACTGTGAGCTGATGCTGTTGCTGTCTCCTCTGCTCAAAGTATTGCTTTTGCCTTCAGGTTCAACAAAGATAGAATAAAAAATGTGAGCACTAGATGTCTACGAAATCATCGATGGGAAGCATATGCTGAAAAAAATTTCTTAACAGAGAAAGAAAGGGCTTACACACCTCTTCTTCACTGACTGAATCCCGCAAGAGATGCCCAGAAAAGGATCACAAGTCAGAATTGAAACAAATTATAAGATAACTAAGCTATCATCTTAACACCCAGAGGTTTTATAAGATAAGGTCTTATAGTTTGTTTCAATTCTAGGCTCTCAAACCTAGGCTTTTCTCATCCTCATTCAGATTTCTTGATAGGCTTCTTACCTCAGCCCATTATTACGGCCATTCTTACAAATTACCCTTTTGTACAAATCTTTATAAATGGATAGCAAAATCTACTATAAGATTATATATATATTCTCGTTATAAAACCTCATCGTTTCAAGAAAAAGAAAAAAAAAACCGAAATTTGGATTACACAAAACTCGAAACAACATTAACAATATACACATTACACCCAGATCACTAGCAAGTATATAAAAAAGACCCAAATTCCAAGAGACATGCTTTTACTTTCTAACTTTTGAAGACCAAACTATAACAAAGAGATTCAACTTCCGCAGGCTAAACATTCGTCAGGGTTCGTCAATGAACAAACCATCTGCGCCATCTTAGTTTCATTATCCTCTTCTTCTACTTCTGTGTTGTCTCCTTCTGCTACATTCGGCTTCTCCTACATTGATCCCAACGACAACAATTCATAGGTAAACTGTCTGAATTCACAAGAAGAATCAATTTAAAGAGTACTGCGTTGTTCTTTTTTTTACCTTGAGCATGGCTGTGTCTACTGTGAACTTTATTGCATCAGCTGCAGCACGCGATCGCAGGTAGTACATCCCGGTTTTCAATCCCTTAAGGTAGATTAACAACAACATAAGTGAGATTAAGAGTATTCTCAAGATGAGTGAAGGACCAGATACTCTTTAGAATCTCACAACTATTTCACATTGATTATAAAAAGAGTTTAGATGTTTAAGGTTTGTACCTTTTTCCAAGCATAGAAGTGTAAGGAAGTGAGTTTTGCGAAGTTGGGTTTGTCCATATGTATGTTTAAGCTTTGGCTTTGATCTATGTAGCATCCACGATCAACAGCCATGTCCACCACTGTTCTCTGTTTGATTTCCCAGACGGTTCTATGTTATATTGCAAGAGAAACAAATCAAATCTCGGTATCTAGACATAGTAGTTAGTGAGAACACAAAATAAGTGGGAGCTATACCTGTAAATAGCCTTCAAGTCATCAGGTATCTCCGCAACATTTACTATAGAACCATTCTCATTAATTAATTTGTTCTTCAATGTTGGAGTCCAAAGTCCCATATCAGTTAAGTCATGGAGAAGATGCTTATTCACCACTACAAACTCACCACTGCACAAACCAAGACGACCCAGTGAGTAAGCAGTAAGTGGGGAAAACCAGAAACATACTTTGTCAGATGATTTAATCACATACCTCAAGACTCTGCGGCTGTAGATGTTTGATGTATATGGCTCAAAACATTCATTGTTCCCGAGAATCTGACTGGTTGAAGCAGTTGGCATAGGTGCTACTAAAAGAGAGTTCCTCACTCCATTCTTTGATATAATATCTCTAAGACCAGCCCAGTCCCAGCGGGCTGATGGAATTACATTCCACATGTCAGGTTGAAGGATGCCCTAGAGATGGGATAAAGTCAGCCTAACAATCCACCATGATACCTTATGAAGTTTGGTCAAATAAATTTAAATAACTGATGGCTGAGATGCATACCTTACTCACAGGACTTCCTGCATAGGTTTCATAGGGGCCAACTCTTGCAGCAAGCTCTGAAGATGCTTTGAGTGCATGGTAGTATATGGTTTCAAATATATCCTTATTCAGTTGTTGGGCCTGAGTAAGAAATTAAACTGCTTAAGAACAGAGAACAAAATTATTTTCCAAAGATGATCATAATGCAAAACAAGTCTACCTCTGAAGAATCAAATGGCATTCCAAGGAGAATAAATGCATCTGCAAGACCTTGTACACCGATACCAATAGGTCTATGACGCATGTTTGAAGTTTTTGCAGTCTCCACAGGATAGTAATTCACATCTATTATCTTATTGAGATTAATAGTAACAGTAGCAGTCACCTGGCCACACAGAAACATTAAAAAGTCAACATCACATTACAGAGAGGTAAATTTCTCCAGAGATCTTTCCTTCAGATTCAGATTTCAGGTAAAATGAGGCAAGTACTTAGTATCTGACCTCTGCTAACTTGTCAAAATCAAAGTAACGATTCTTTGAACCCAGACTGCCAGCGAGCTTAGATGGATGAGAGTCTAACGGGATGTCCTGTTGTGAGATGAAGAAAGTTAGAGCTATATGCATTGAGTGACAAAGAAAAAGATAATTTAGAGAACCGGCAAACCAGTTTCCTACTCACCTTCTCCCTTACAAATCTGGGTAAAGCAATAGATGCAAGATTGCACACAGCAGTTTCTGTTGGACTAGTGTACTCAATGATTTCAGTGCATAAATTGGATGACTTTATTGTTCCCAGATTTTGCTGATTACTTTTTCTGTTACATGAATCCTACAGTGTAGAGTAACAAAAGTAACAGTAAGAACCGATGGTTATAGGTCTATAACATGTAGCTTATGACTGTTACTTACCTTGAAAAGCATGTATGGTGTTCCCGTTTCTACCTGGGATGTCAATATTTCATACCAAAGCTGCTGTGCCTGAACAACCTTCTTGGCCTTGCCCTAAAGATATGAACAAACATAACTGGTATTCAGATAACAGGAATTCGAGTTTCTAATGAAGCAGCAGCATATACATGGATGAAATAGGGCTTCACCTCTCTTTCATACTTCGTGTACAGTGTCTCAAATTCAGCCCCCCAACAATCTGCCAAACCTGGAGCTTCGTTAGGACAAAACAGTGACCACTGCCCATCGCTCTGGACCCTCTCCATGAAAAGATCTGGAACCCAGAGAGCATAAAACAAGTCTCTAGCCCTGTGTTCTTCCTGCAATGGGAAAAATATGTATTAAGAGGTTGTATCAGCCTGAATTGGAAATTACATATGGGGAGAATACATGGTGAATTATATGTATGACTGTACCTTCCCATGATTCTTCCGCAGCTCCAGAAACTCAAAGACATCAGCATGCCATGGCTCCAGGTATACAGCAAAGGCTCCTTCACCAATTACAAAATATACATCAGATACACTGGAGACCAAATACTGCACAGATAATGGTAGCAAAGTATATGCTGATATGTACCCTTTCTCTTGCCTCCTCCTTGGTCAACATAACGAGCAGTATCGTTGAATACACGCAGCATTGGAACAATACCATTAGATGTTCCATTTGTGCCACGAATGTAACTTCCAGTTGCACGAATATTATGAGCTGAAACACCAATACCACCAGCAGATTTGCTTATAACAGCACACTCTTTGAGTGTTTCATATATGCCCTCAATGCTATCATCTTTCATGCACACCAGAAAGCAGCTGCTTAACTGCCAAGTCAATTATATTCAATAGCAGATCAGCAAAAGCACATTTAAAAGTAAAGCCCCTTATATAGATATAATAAGATATCAATCTACAGGTATTTACTTGAGGCCTTGGCGTTCCTGCATTGAAGAGAGTAGGAGATGCATGAGTGAACCATCTCTGAGACATCAAATGGTAAGTTTGTATTGCGGAATCAATATCATCCTTGTGAATGCCAACAGCTACCCTCATCAGCATGTGTTGAGGCCTTTCAACAACTTTCCCTTGGACTTTTAAGAGGTATGATCTCTCAAGAGTTTTAAATCCAAAGAAATCATATTCAAAATCACGATCATAGATTATTTCACTGTCCAGACGAGCAGCGTTCTGAAGAAACCAAAGGAAAGCACAAGTCAGTTATCTACAAGATACATATATATCACACCAAGAAACAAATTGAATTGAGAGCCTAACACAAGCTTTCTTTACCTGCATAATTATGTCAAATACATCATCAGCTATTAGTGGGGACTTTAGTCCAGATCTCTCATTGACATGATTGAACATGTCTTTAATCCTGCAAAAAACCACACGATACATCTAAGTCAACTCATATGAAACTTTAACTCAAATCAATTATATGCCCACTAAGAAAGAGGTCTTGATAACACTCACGTCTCAGAAAACGATTTCTTAGTGTTCTTGTGAAGATTTGAGACAGCAATCCTGGCAGCAAGCTGAAATATAAACACAGAAATATGTAAATTATACAGATCATGTTATCTCCTATCAAGAATCAAGTCGGTATTTAAAACTATCTTAAACAGTACAATAAATAGTTCCAACATCGCAATTCAGAAGGCTACACAATTCAATCAAATGAAACACCAATCCAATCCGAGAGATGAATTCTCCAGAGCCGACTTATCAAAAATCAAAGAATACCCATGAAGCAAATCGAAGAGAATACTCACAGATGCATAATCAGGATGGTTACAGGTCATAGCAGCAGCAGTCTCAGCAGCCAACTCATCAAGTTGACTTGTGGTGACTCCCTTATAGACACCAGCACAGACCTTCTGAGCAACGAGGACAGGGTCACAATGGTCACTGCTAAGCCCATAGCTAAGTTTCTTAAGCCGGGCAGTAATCTTATCGAAATGAACAGTTTCCTGCCTTCCGTCACGCTTCACCACATACATATTTCTTTGTCAGAAGGAAAAGATCTCTCTTAGAGGAATTTTGTCGAACAGATAGTGGGCGTCAGATGATATGGAACGATGTTGCAGAAAAGAAATGGTTTTTATAAAGAGATAAGAAGGAGGCGTTCAAGGGCTTTTTGGGTTTTGAGATATCGGTTTCAAATCTCTAGGGTTTCTACTTTCTTGTGATTTTGTCCTTTAATGGCCGAAATTTTTATCCGCTTTCCCGGGAAAAGATTTGGGATTTTCCCGCCAGCTTGTAAGAGAAGGAGCCATTGGGCTTTTTCAATTGGCGGGTAGATTATTTCAATTTTTTATGGTTGAATGTGGACCCGGCCCATGAAGTTAATGTATGATGGGGTCCAGCTCTTTTTTAATGAGATTATTCATTTTGAAGCTATGCCAAAATATTGAAATATGCTCTTCATGCGAAAATAATTTCTCAATTGAAAACAGAAAGAATTTTTCACTCCTAGAAGTTTTGGTAAGGACGTAAGAACATCTTCGTCAATTAATGATAGTGTTGCAATAAGAGAAGTAGGGTTTTCAAAGTGGACATCTTTTTAAAAATTTGTACAAAAATTGTATGAATCTTTCAAACATAATTTATATATTTTCGAACTTTTTAACAAATTTAATACTATTTCTTATTTTTTGTAAAACTCCACCAATAACAACTAATCCATCTTGAACAATAAAATCCAAAATGTGAACTGAACATCTAACCGGAAAAAAATTCTTTATTATAACCAAATTTTTTTATAGTTGTATCTTCATAATACTTTGCATGCTATCATTAAAGAAGCATTGTTTACTATAAGAGAGATAACACTTTCTTCTCTAATCCCCATAATGATGAGGAAAGATAGTGAAAGACAATATCTTTGTTTTAAAATTCCAATAAGCATCAATGTATTGGACAATCAAATGTAGATAACTCTCTATAGTAATAGCCCGCCAAAGATCAGTTGTCAATTTCTATACGTCGTCGGCGGTGGCGTCGTTGTCTTCGTTATCCTCAATTTCGATTTTCGTTGTTAAAAAAAATTATGTCAATTATGTAATTAAAAATCAAAGGACTAGTTTTTATGTCTTTTTACCAAATCTTAACATGCATAATATACACGAGGTTGGTCTAGTAATATTAAGTAACATATAGGTTGTGTGAGGTAATTATCTGTAAAAGATAATTAAATTATGAATTTAATGGTTCGATCATTCTCTATTGGGAGCTCAAAGTCGAGTAATAGGGTTAATGGGCTTTATAAAGCTCATTGATATCGTAAATAATGGTCACTCGCAGAGATTTTGCAGTGGAAAACAAAAACACCAAATGCTCATAAGAAAATACCAAACAACAAAAACATCAAACATCAAACACCATTGACACCGTTCACTGCCTGTAAGACCGTCGCCGACATGTAGAAATATATTATTCAGCTTATGTTAATTCTACTAAGAATGTGAACCTGGCACATGAAGTTAATGTGTCTTCGAATGGCGCTCAACTCTTTTTTTATGAGATTATTCAAGCTATGAATTTTTCATATTTTTTCTTGTTTAGACATTATAAATTTTTATTTAATACTGAAATCTACTCTTCATCCCAAAATAATTTCCAATTGAAAGAAGAAATAATTTCTCACTCCCAGAAGTTTTGGTAAGAACGTAAGAACATCTTCGCCAATTAATGATAGTGTTGCAACAAGAGAAGTAGGACTTTCAAAGTGGACAACCTTTTAAAAATATGTACAAAAATTGTATGAATCTTTCAAACATAATTTATATATTTTCGAGCCCTTTAAAAAATTTAACACTATCTCTTATTTTTTGTAAAACTCCACCAATAACAACTAATCCATCTTGAACAATAAAATCCAAAATGTGAACTGAACATCTAACGGGACAAAAACTTTTTATTATAACCAAATCTTTTTATAGTTGTCTCTTCATAATATTTTGCATGTTATCATTAAAGAAACATTATTTATTATTAGAGAGAGAACACTTTCTTCTCTAATCCCCCATAATGATGAGGAAGACGAGTTAAAAACAATATTTTTGTTTTTAAATTCCAATCAGCATCAATGTAGTGGCTATCAAATATAGATAACCTTCTATAGTAATAGCCCGCCAAAAATCAGTTGTCAAGCAACCCCTACTAGAAATATCAGTCACATCTGATGTTGCTATATTTCTACTCTAGAGCTGAATAGTAGAATTAGCATAAGCATAAGAAAAATTCATTCTAATCCTCTTATACTCAACAAACAAGTATGGTAGATCATGCTCAATGGTTTCACGGAAAACCCTAATATCTAGCTTTCGATTTTTTATGTTTGTTCTTTTAAAAGAGTGGTAGATCATGCTCAATGGTTCCACATCATATATATATATTATTTATTATCAACTTCTTATATTATTGTTGGGCTTGGCTGAAACAAAAAGAAAATAATGAAGAGATTCACTGCCCGAAGCTTCTCGAACGAGTAAGATTTTTTTTTTTTTTTTTCAGCATGTTATCTCAAAGAGTCAAAACATGTATTAATGTATATCTTCCAAATCTCCAAAATTTGTTTTGGATGCAGACATTTATTCAATATGATGTGGAAGTGACAGTTTTCCACATATTGTGGCGGTAATCGCCGCAGATTTAGCCTTCCACTCGGATTTTCGAGTAAAAACATGGGATGATTCTTTTTCCATTTTCTGTAAAATCAGTGTGATGAGACCTTTACACGCTAATAAATGTGAAGAATGATTTCCTAGGACTTTTGTGGAGAGCATTAGCAAATGGTGCGACTTACATGGAGACATAAGAGGTGGACATGCTGTGTGATGGAAATGGTGGATTAAATCACTTTTGATGCCCCAAAAAACCGCTTACAAGTTCAATACATGTTTGCAAAATTGATATAGCAGAAATTTGATCCAGATGAAATCCTTGATGCACTAGGAAACCTTGATCTTTGGTGACTTGATTTTACAAGAATCGATACCTACAATAAAATCTCTCCGACTTGCATTGTTTGCCTTGAGATACATTTCTTTTGCAAATTTGATTATTCTTGAGAAAAGCCATGCTCTAATACCACTTGTTGAAATTTCTCTTTATCTCGATTTAGGTTTAACATCAATGCATAACCAAATTAACACGCATAGAAGACGAGTTCTCCTACTTGAGGATACATCTTACGTCACAAACATCCCCTCGATCAACCGAATGTGTACAATAGTTTCTCACTCACTCTCAGACCTCTCTCTTTACATGTTTTATCAAGGTATAACAATAAAACCTTAATACAAGTACGAGCTACAAGAATCAGAGAAGATAACTCCAAGATAAGAAGATGAAGCTCTCAACTTGACGACGTTGAGATAACTCCATGAGCCAGTGCCTTAGTTGAAACACGATAAAAGAGTGATTTGATTTTTATTGCAAGAAGAAAAAAAAAATATTACCAAATTCAAAGATATTTTGTGTGTCTGTTTTTTCGTAGAACATAATAAACCTTTTGAAAAGGTAAAAAATAACGATTTCAGTTGGCACATCATAGAACTCAAAATTTAAAAATTCAAAATGAAATCATTTGCACGTACATAAATTGTTAAACATTAGGGAAAAAAAATTGAATGTACTATCATCCAAAAACAGCTATCAACAACACTTCTTTTCATCAAAACCAAAGTAAAATTCTATAATTTTTGCAACGAAATGTCATTGGAAAAAAAAAAAAAAAGACAGCACACGTCTCATATGAGAATCAAAATGTTTACAATTTTCATCTGAAAATCTTCATACACTATTATATAACAGATTCTCAAGCTCCAACGTTAGATTAAGGACTAAACATATACACACAAAAAAAAAACCATTGAACAGGTTACTAAACAACGATTAACAAACGTAATTAACAAGCGATAAATAACCATCTCCGATCCCCTTCTACAATTAATCCCTAATCTCCTTCGTCGCTCTGTAAATACTCTCGAGAGATCGAAACTTCTTTTCCTTCATCTTCTTCATCTTCCTCTTCCTCTCCACACCAAGATTACAATTCACCCGCACGCCGTCGTTTTGCTCGTTTCCAATTCTCGAGCTAACATCTTCATGCTTTGTCTTGCCTCCGCCTCCATCTCCCCCTCTTCCACCGCCACAATCTCCACCGGTGCTGCTGCTACAGCTCACCGTTTCTTCTTCGCTGAGCTGCATAAGCTGCTCTGCGGCCGCCATCTCCGTCTCCGAGAACACGATCTCTGATTCTCTAGAAAATCCTGTTTCTCCCATTGGATCGTTCATGTAGAGAAATTAATTAATTAATTAATCTGTAAGGAAAATAAATAAACAAGAAGTTAAACAAACGCGAGAGTCGATTGATTTTTATATATATTCTTTTTGTTTTTGTCTTGTCGTTTTTTCGTTTTTGTGTAATGGAAAAAAGGAAGAAACTACTAAGTCGGTTTCGTAAGAAGAAGAACGTGTCTTCTCATATTATTTTAATTTTTACTAAAGAGAGGGGTATGATCTAGTGCAACCGTGTGTATCGTGTCTTTAGAATCTGATCCGTCAAAATTTTTAATCTCTATATGAAGTTTTGTCTGGTTGATCAAACGGATATGAAAGCTTTCCTATGTTACTTCTTCAATGAGGTTTACGTTTAGCTTAACACAGACAGATATATATATATATATATGCATTTGATTTCTATTACACGACTTTGGTGGGTTCCACGTAAGCCAATTCCTATTCCAAATATGGGATTGTCACCTTTGTGGGTCCCGCTTTTTCTTTCCACGTGTTGCAATCTGATACGTTATACTTTTTGTGGAATCTGAAATTGGCTTCCTAGCCCATTACAATTTTCTGTAAAAACATTTTTTCTTATTTTATGGTGGGCAATATTTGACCGTATCTTGTTACAGATGATGATTTAACGTTCCACAAAACGAATCTAGCTACAGATCGATTTTGCAATATATAACAATGCACAATGATATACAGTTTTTATTCGTAACTCACATAAAACTACAACAAATGAGTTCTTTTCACGATACGCTAAAAGAATTTGCAATCAAAAAATTATGAATGGATGTTGAGGACAGAGTATATTAAACCAGAGTGAATCAATAACTTTGGAACGGATTATTATCCATTGCGAATTATTTTATTTTTAAATGTAAAAGCAGGCATCGAATTCCTTTTATTATTTTACGTATGCATTATTATGAATTCCAAGTTATGAATGATAAACTAAAACAGGTCCAATCTATAAATTGTTTTGTCCGCTCCAATCCATAGCAATCTTTCAAATTGTTCATATGGAATTCAAACTCCAAATCTAATCTAAAAGTATTTAACTCTTTGATCTAATAGACCAAAGAACATAATTAAAACACCAAAACAAAAAAATATAAATAATAGTAAATTATCCAGAATGTCATACTATTCACCAAAAATTTAAAAAAATGCCACAACAGTTTTGAAATTCGAAAAATGCCACAATTTACTGTAGCAATAAACTGAAAAATCAAAAATGCCCTCATTTCTTCTTCTTTTATATCTTCCTTATTTTTTTCTCTTCTTCTTCTTCGTAGTTTTTTTTCTCTCTCAATAATTAAATATATTATCTCTCATTTTCTCTCCTTCATCTCTTCTTTCATTATTTTTCCTTATTATTCATTCATCTCTCATTTATTTCTCTCATCTTTTTCACTTTTGTTACCACAAACGTGTAATTCAATTCTCTCTCACGATCTCTCTTTTTTTTCTTTTTTTCTCTTCGATTCTTCTCTCATCTCTTATTTATCTCTCTCATTTTCTCTCATCTCTCTCTCATATTACGAGATTTTGAAAATAGATATGCCCCCAAATTCGAGCTCTTTTCCACCGCCACCGACTGCCATTGCCGTCTTTCCCTCTCACTCTCTATCTCTCTCTTTATCTCTCTAAATCCTTTGAATCCGACCTTAGATCTGAGAGGAGAAAGAAGATGTTTTTGTGGTAAGCATTGCTATTATCTTAGATCTTACATCTTAGATTTTAGATCTTAGATATTGATAAATGTTGACAACCGATTGTTTTTGAATTTGTTGATTCGTATGCATTAATAATTCATGATTATTTTTGTGATAGATTTTTTGATAAATATTGCATAACAAGTGTTTGACAAAATGCCTAAATGAGATTTCAGTTATTCAATGAGATTTTGTCCATAATTAATATGGTGGACAATTTATTTTCATAATATGTGGACAAATCTGTGGAGATAATTAATTATGTCCACATACATAATTAATTATCTCCACAGATTTGTCCACCATATTACTTATGAAAAATCTTGTCCACCATATTATTCTATTTAAAAACACTTGTCTACTATATTACTTTGGAAACCATATTATTCTATTTAAAAACACTTGTCCAAAAACGCAGTGGTGGACAACAACGAATTGGTAGACAAAACTGATTGGTGGACAATTAACGGAGTGGTGAACAATTGACGGAATAGTGGACAAATATCCATCTATCTGTAGTGTAATATATGTCCATCAATATGTCTACATAGTGTAATATATGTCGACCATTTAGATAGTGTAACATATGTCCACATAGTGTAATATATGTCCACACTTGTGTACTTAATGCAATATATGTCCATCGTTTTGCAATATATGTCCACATAGTTTAATATATGTCCACACTTTTTTACATAGTATAATGATATGTCCACCGTTTTGCAATATATGTCCACCATTTTGCTATATATGTCCACCGTTTTGCAATATGTCCACATATTACAATATATGTTAACATATTTCAATATATGTCCATAAATTACCATAAATGTCCACAGATTGCAATATATATCCACAATTTATGTCTACAAATTGCAATATATGTCCATAAATGTCAACAGATTACAATATATGTCAACAAATTACAATATATGTCCACAAATTACCATATATGTCCACAAATTGCAATATATGTCCACATATTATATCCACAAATTACAATATATGTCCACAAATTACCATATATGTCCACAAATTGCACTATATGTCCACTGCATGAATTTTCTGGAATAACACAAGTTCCATATCTCTTTCTCTTCGTCTTCGTATGCTCTTTAGAGAGAGAAAGAGAAAGGAAGATGTGAGAGAACAAGAGAACTGAAACAACATGATCGAGAGAGATCGAGAGAGAGATGTGAGAGAAAAATATATATCTGTGGAATTTTTTAAGAAAAGAAAGCGTGGAGAAAAAAGAGAAAAGAAGAGAGAGAGATGTGAGAGAACAAAAAAAGATCTGTCACATTTTTAAAAAAACATAAACAAAAGGAAAAGAAAGAGAGAGAGAAAGATTGTGAAGGAGATAAAAAAAAAGAAATGAAAAGAAAGAAAATAGAGGGTATTCTGGTTTTTCATCACCGGGGCTATAGTGGTTGTTGTGACATATTTCGAAGATTTTTGGGTTTGTGCAATTTCTCTTAATTTACGAAAGTTTTGTTGGCATTTTTGGTAAAAACCCCTATAGATAACTTAAATAAAACTTATTCTATTTTTTGGATTATCATTTACGGAAATGTTATAACTAGATACACTAACAGAGAAAAAGAGACTAATTACTTCTTTTTATTTAACATGTTAAATCTGTATTATCAACATAAAAAAGTGGAAAACAAGTGTTTTTTCCTTTTTAGGGGATACTTAGAAAATTAGAATACTTGAAATGGAAAAGCAACACATTCAAAGTAAATTTCGAGAAGAGAAAGTGTTGAGAGATCGTCCGACGGAAACGAAATGAGACGGTCGCGGATAGATCTATCAATGGATCGCCGGAGAGCTGAAGCACTAGTGCGAACTCCGGTGAAAATGCGTTTGTTCCTTTCACACCAAATTGTGTAAACCGATGCTTGGAGCGCGAGCTTGAAAATTGCCTTTAACACCTCGAAATGCCCATGCGATCTGATCCCTTGATGTCGCTGTTGAGCTTGAAGTTGAAGAAGGTTCCTCGCGCGCTGAGTCTGACTTTGGAGCCAAGGAGAAATTGCTTGAAGCTGAGCAGGCGAACCCGGCATGATTCTTTGGCCATAGTAATTCCAAATACTACCTGCAAAGCCACATTCAAAGAAAAGATGAGCATGATTTTCATCACAACTTGAACAAAGAATACAATGTCGATGAACATTCATTCCCCAATTCAAAAGCCTATCATTAGAAGGTAAACGCCCTAAGAAAGAGAGCCAAGTTAGAAATGCAAATCGGGGAATCGATTGCTTGAACCACACGACAGAAGCCCAAGGAGCAAGAGGTGAATGATGCCGCAGCTGCTCCCAAGTCCCCTTAGAGCTGAAGAATCGGTTGAAAGAGCCGTTTGGAGTCCTCCACAAGAAGAAATCCTCGCCGGCTGAGCCTGATGGAGATTTTATCCTGGCAAGCAGAATTTGAAGCTGTTCTGCCTCCGCTGAACGAGCATGAGGAAAGTTTCAGCTCCCAGAAGCTGTCGCTATACTTACTAATCCGTTTGGGAGCCTGAAGTTGGCGAGGGCATTGAGTCCCCAAGAATGAAATCAATTAGCCCAAATCCGTCCAGCAATCGAACTAAAACAGAGCTGTGTTTCCATTCCTCACTGAGCAGTGGAGAAATGTCACAAGAGAGGGTTTCATCCTCAACAAACTGCGAACTGTGGGGGAGAATCTAGGAGAGTCCGCCGTGAACCAGTAGCCTTTGGATTTGAAAATAAAAGAATTGATGAAGAAAAGTTTTAAAAGAAAACGTAACACAAAAGTGCACATAGCTATTTATGTCTACACATTATCCACCACCAAAAGAGCACATCACCATAATCATCATCATTACATGGCTTCCATCGTTAAAACTCCGTTTCGTCTTCTTCACGATCGGAAGATCTCCGATTTTTAACCATGAAAGCATGTAGCTCTTTTTTCTTTCTTTTTATTAAAAATAAAAAAAGAAACCTACTTCTCAGTTTAGCCAGTCGAGACCACAGATCTCAAAAACTGGTCCGTCTTTGGACACAAACGGATTGACTTTAACCCACAAGAGAGTCAAGATCTAAGCAAGAAGAATCAACCAACCCAAAACAATGGTTGGTACTCTATCTTGTTTCCCAAGCAACCCTTTGAGGAATGGATACAAATGAACAATCACCCAAAGCGCAAAGAACAATATCCCAAAAAGCGGTCCCCAGGAGTCATATCCGTTATTGATCGCATGCGAAACGCCAACAATGACTCCAACGATGTTAATGATCAACAGAGTAGTCGGGGGAATCAACAAAGATATCCATTTGAAGATGTGAAGTTCTAAGAACTCTCCATCATCTGCTGCTTTAGATGTGACTGTAAAGTTTTTGTTGACTCCTGCAAGAACTTTAAGTAAACCTTGAAACAGAGCAACCATATGCGAGGAGACTCCTCCGATGACCCAAAACTGCTCGTTTCTCCACCAATCATCGATTCCCGCTTTGCCCCATTGCATTTCTAGTATATATACCAGTTACCGCGATAGAAACATTGCCTGAAGAGTATACCAGCATAGTTACTAATTTGTCAAAAGTAACAAATTAAAGAAACAGCGTTAAAGTTTTGATCTTTCTATTTCAAGATTTGCATATTTTGATTCTAAACACTATAAAGATTTGATCTTTTGATCCCAAAAACAAAAAAGATTAGATCTTTTGGTTCCAATATTATCTACAACAACCAATGATGATGGCTTGTTTACCTCAGGTACGATGAATTTGCCAGTTACAACATATTTTATGTACGAGAATCTTTCCAACCATTTTAATCCGCCCCCATACCATAACCGTACCAAATCGGACAATGCATACTCAAGAAAATCTTTACAGAGCCAAGTGCCCAACGTAGAACTTGATGAAGACGATCTGACAAGTTAATCGGAGCATATTCTTTGAAAGCTGCTCGATTTAGCAAACCATACACAGATCTCCATCCAGGGCAATGCATCTTGAAAACCCGTCAAGATATCCTACGTGACCGAGCCATAAATCCACCTAATCTGTGTAGTAGTATTATATCATCCAAAAGCATAATAAGCTTTCACATTAAGTGCAGAGAAGATGAGTAGAGAGCTCTGGTTACCTATTTTCCCTTATTCGGTTTTCCTTTATTGGTTGTTTGGAGAGTTTGAGGAAAAAACTTTAAAAAAAAAAAAAGTCAAAAATACTGTAAAACAAAAAAGTGTGGCTGCTGGGATTCGAGCCCAGGTCTCCACGGCCACAACGTGGAATTCTAACCACTAAACTACAGCCACTTCTGTGATACAATGTTCTTCATGTTCATATTTATCTAAGCAAATAATCGACCCTTCGCTTGTATCTTTCCATTAAAACCGTTACAAATTACAAAAAGACCTTATATTAATCGTTCGGTCTCTAGTTTCCATGATTTAAGATTAAGTAAAATCATTAACTCTCATCCCTCTCCCACTTCCCCCACTAAAACCCACTTTTAAATCTCAATTAAACCTCAAACTCCTTTCACTACAGTACTATAAATTACAGCAACTCTTAGCAAGATCCCATCATCATCACACAACACAACACAAAATCTATAAGAAACGCAATGGCTTCTAACACAAGTTTCCTCTTCGTCACCGTCACTCTTCTCCTCATCCTCAACGTCTCCGGCAGGACACTCCCAGTGGCGGTGGCAGGTTCCACCAGCATCGCGGCGAGGCTTACTGGAGGAGGACTGATGCAGTGTTGGGATGCACTCTACGAGCTGAAATCATGCACTAACGAGATCGTTCTCTTCTTTCTCAACGGTGAGACCAAACTCGGCACCGGTTGCTGCAACGCCGTTGACGTCATTACCACCGACTGTTGGCCGGCGATGCTTACTTCTCTTGGCTTTACATCTGAGGAAACCAACGTCCTCCGTGGTTTCTGTCAATCTACGAATTCTGGCGGTTCTTCTCCGGCACCTTCCCCTGTCAAAATTTGAAAAATGTTCCTCACCCTGATGTATGCAGACATTGATTATGGTTATTAAATATAGTTTTTTTTTTAATAGTATGATGAGAAAATATCTGTTCACTGATTTTGAATAAGAGCGTTTGCGTTTGGGATTACCATTGCGTTTATACAAGGATAAGATCAACCGAACTGGAATAGCTTAAAACCATTAACAGAACAAAACCAAGTTTTGTCTAGAAACAGAGCATATAGTAAACAAAGAGACAACCTCAGAGAATTAACTTGTTAAAGAAGATAGTTAATTTATGCTTTTGAGCAGTCTATTTTAGAACCATTATCATAGTTTGTAAGACAACAGTGATACAAATAACAGAGAAACTAGAAAGCTCGAGAAAGCACATTCATTCTTTTTATATTTGTATCGGAGATTGTCAAGGTTAATGGGCTTTCAACTCAAAACCAATTGACAATGAGTGGATTGGCTCATATCCCTTATATACTACTCAAGGTCCTTCCATCTTTCCGATATAGGATCTTTCTTCACACTCCTCCTCGAGATAATGGTCTATCTAGCCATTAATCTCGACAAATCCCAATATAGGATTATTTCGGGTGAAATCGGCCGAATTATTTATGGGTCGGTCCAATTTCGGTTCAGATTGATTGAGTTACTTTCGGGTCCAATCAATTTCAGTTTAGTGGGGCAGTGTGAATTCAGGACTCTGATACCATGTTAAGGTTAATGGGTTTCCAACTCAAAACCAATTGGCTATGAGTGGATTGACCCATATCCCTTATATACTACTCAAGATCCTTCCATTTTTCCGATATGTGATCTTTCTTCACAGAGATTGCGAATATTTGACCATATGTTTTAGTTCCTACAGAGATATATGTTTTAGATAACGGTTATAGACTGTAATTTGACCATATGTTTTAGATATGTTTTGAACCCGGATAGTTACACAATGATGGATAGTATAACATATTATTTAGAGTAAAACAAAATGGTTACAAACGTTAAGCTATTACCCTCGGAAAGAAGTTAAATTATAAACAAAAATTTTATATATATAATACATGTATTTGTAACATGTGGAGATGTGATCCTTCACATAACATAAAGTTCAATGACTGATAAAATGCATAGCATAAAGTTCAATGAGTAAAAAAAGAAGAAGTATTTGTTCACCTTCTGTAACACGACGTTAAACCTTCGTCTCCAGTACGACCGTTACTCATTCAACAAGCCAATATTAAATACCCTTCCGCTATCAAATGCTTTAAAGTTCCATGATTTAAGTAAAACCATTTACCGTAAATCCTTTTAAGTACTCTTAAATCACCACTAAGCTTCGTATCCCCAAAACCACGCTATAAAACACACAACTCTCATAACTCAACCCATCACATCACAACACACCAAAACTCAAAATAAGAATAATGGCTTCTAACACAAGTTTCCTCTTCGCCACCATCGCTCTCCTCCTTGTTCTCAACATCTTCGGTAGACCACTTCCGGCGACAGAAGATTCCACCAACATAGCGGCAAGGCTTAACGGAGGAGGACTAATGGAGTGTTGGGACGCACTGTACGAGCTAAAATCATGCACCAACGAGATCGTTCTCTTCTTCCTTAACGGTGAGACCAAACTTGGCGTCGATTGCTGTCACGCCGTCGAAGTCATCACCACCAATTGTTGGCCGGCGATGCTAACGTCTCTTGGATTCACCTCTGATGAAACCAACGTTCTTCGTGGCTTCTGTCAATCTCCAAATTCCGGTGGTTCTTCGCCGGCGCCTTCCGCTGTGAAACTTTGATGTATGCAAACTCCAATATGGTTATAATATATAGTTTTTTTATGATATAATTGGCATCTCCCTTTGGATTTTTTTTGTGTGTGACTAAAACCGCGTTTATACCAGGACAAAGAACCATCAAATTGGAATATTTTAGAACAAAACAGGGTTTGTCAAGAAACAGAGCATAGTAAGAACATACAAGTTTCCCAAACAAGTAGTAGATTCATGTTTTTGCAAAACGCTAATAAAAGTCTTAGTTTCATTGCTTTAACAGACAAACCTAGGAAACAGAGCATAGAAAGAAAAGACAAGTGACAAGTCCAACAAGAAAACGGATTCATGATTTTGTAACCATCCTCATGAAAATCTCAGAATCTAGACATGATGGTCGACATGTTCCTTTAAATCTCAGCTGATGACTCAAGGACTCAATGAATTGGCCACATCGATCACGAATCGGTACCTGACATCAGATCTAACCAAACGGTCCATCGCAGTGTTGATATCACTAATCTTTATGAGCTCAATATCCGCAACGATATTATGCTTGGCACAGAAGTCAAGCATCTCTTGCGCCTCCTTCATCCCTCCAATCTGACTTCCTCCCACCATTTTCCTTCCTATAACAAAACACCAAAAACCCTAACAGTTACTTCCACAACACGTAAAACATAGATTCACAGCTTATAACAAAGGGTCATCATCGGTTTCTTTACCCAGAACTAGAGGAAAGATTGGCAACTCGATTGGCTTCTCCGGTAAGCCTAATGTCACAAGCTTTCCATTCACTTTAAGCAAACTAAACAACGGTAATAGAGAATGTTCTGCTGATACCGTATCGATAATGAAATCCATAGTTCCAACTGCATCCTTCATCTTTTGAGAATCTGTTGTGACGAGAAACGAGTCAGCACCGAGTCGATCAATTGCTTCTCTCTCTTTCTCTGATGACCTACTAATCACAGTAACTCTTAAGCCAAAGCTTTTACCAATCTTCACAGCTATATGACCAAGTCCACCAAGTCCACTCACACCTAAGTGTTTCCCTGATTCTTCAGTCATACCGTAATACTTCATTGGACTGTACACAGTGATTCCAGCACAGAGTAGCGGCGCGCCTGAATCGCTTGGTAAACCGTCGGGAAAGTGTAACACAAAGCGATGATCGACAACAATTACGTCGGAATAACCACCTTGGTTTCTGGTTCCGTCAGAGGAACTAGAGTTGTATGTGAAAACGATTTTAGAACAGTAGTTTTCTAAGTCTTGGTTACATGATTCACAAGATTGGCATGAATTGATTATTACGCCTACTCCTACTCGGTCTCCTTCTTTGAACTTTTTGTCACGTTCTTACCAACTTTTGTTGCGATTCCAACGATTTCATGACTAGCAAATTAACAAAAATTAGTCGTAAGAAAGTAGTTGTTAAAGATCGAAAAATATTCAGTAATAGTAGTCTAATTAATTAATCAGAAATTAAAAGGCTTTTTTTTTTTAAAAGACAAATGTAAAAATTAAAATATGATGCTAAATATTTTTAGTATGATGTATATATTTTAGTTTTCGATAAATTTGTAAAATCTAAACCCTAAATGTAGACATTTGAATTTGTGTAAAAACTTTTATTCTATTAATGTAATAAGATTTTTTCTTTACTTGCAATTCACCAAGATCTCTTACAAAGGAAATAAGAAAAGGTGAGTAATGCGAATACCCAGGAACAATGGGGTAACGAGAGATTCCCCAGTGGTTCTTGATGGTATGAAGATCAGAGTGGCAAACACCACAGAACAAGATCTTCAGTGTTACATCGTTGTCACCATTTTCTCTGCAATAATATGACACCAAAACATACCAAAACATACAAAAGTTGTGAAAGAGTTTCGGAGACTGAGTGTGTCAAAAATAAAAGAAAGGAACCTTCTAGAGAAATGAAATGGAGAGAGGACGCCGGATTCGTCGTTGGCCGCCCAACCAAATGCTTTATGTCGATCTACCATATTTGTTTCTTCTTCTCTCTCTCTGCTTCTGTGAACGATTCGGTTCTTCTGAGTTCTCTCTTTCTGCTTATGCCTGAATTGATAAGAGGTGTGTGTGGGTGGGTGGGTGTGTGGGGGGGTGGGGGGATTTATATAGAGTCTAATGGTGCATAAAAATGTAATGGATTTGGTGGAATTTTAGTGTGGTGGGTGGACAAATATGGTACATCATTGAAGATGAGGAATTGAAATATTTGCGGATGTAATTAAAAGAATTGTTGAAATTTTAAAAGTTTCTATGCAGGGTGATTTCTTTTTATATTTGCACTACATATTTGCCATGACTCAGTCAATTTATAAATAAAAGTAAAGATTTTAGTTTCTATGCAGGGTGATTTCTTTTTATATTTCCACTACATATTGCCATGACTCAGTAAATTTATAAATAAAACTAAAGATTTTAGTTTATATTATATTAATGAGTATATTTGTTGTAAATACAGTATATATATATATATTTAAAAATACTAAATTTTAATAACTTTTGGTTTGTTTGGTTTAGATACACTAGAATCAGTTCGATTTAGATACACTAAAATCGGTTCGGTTTTAATTTTTAGATTTTGTTTTTTGTTAATTTTTTTTGTCAACAACTTATATAACTAAAATGGTTCAGATATCCAAACTAGCCTTACAAAGTTTACAAAACTAGTATCTTGTGGGTATAGTCGAACATTACATGCTAACATGTCCACATTTTGAGATTCAAACTACGAGGTATAAGCAAGATAGAGAAAAACAAATAAACAACTCCTTACGCCTCACGAATTCCTCCAACTGTAACGAAAATACATGCCAGTCCGT
Source organism: Boechera divaricarpa (assembly GCA_026770425.1). Lineage (NCBI taxonomy): Eukaryota > Viridiplantae > Streptophyta > Magnoliopsida > Brassicales > Brassicaceae > Boechera > Boechera divaricarpa. Next base: position 1,159,848 of record CM049186.1, on the reverse strand, counting down.
TAGTGTAGATACCATTCTCACCAAGTCAGAACAGTCAGTAACATAAGATACCATCGTCTTCTACTAGTCGATCATACACTACATAACCCATATAAATGCTTCTAATTCGGGGTGTAGCGGAGAGAGACCTTTTCTAAGATTACAAGCTGCCATAAGATTTTTAGTATTCTAATTAATTAATGAAAGTATGAAACCAATTGCTCTATAAACAAATCTCAGTATGGTTTTAGTGTAATTTTCAGTTTGGTTCACCTTGGTTTTTTTGTTATGCTTTTTCTTTTTACGAAACCCCTTGTTTTAGACAGTATTAAATAGTTAATACACTCTTATATTTTCATATTCACAAATAGTTAAATTATGATGCATGCTCACTGATAGCAAAGGACAAGGGGTTTCATAAAATAGGGTTGGTAGTTATTTATTTACTTTTGTATTATTTTTCTTCATCAATTTCTTTGCAAACTTCATTCAAATACAAATAGTTAATTTACTAATGAAGCTTAAAATGCAAATATAGAAGGATTTAAAGCCCAATTTTCTATCCATGATACGCTTTGTATTTTTTCTTCAACTTATTTCATATTTTCATAAACTGAAATGCATTAAACGAACCATATTTATGAACGATGTAAAACGTCAAAAGATGTAAATTATGTTGATAACTGATAATATATTGTTGATGAGAGATAAATAAACAAAAATGTTATTTTTTCATTAACAAATTGTTATTAATACTAACATTAATGAACATTCGACACTATAAATACACACAAAAATCCTCATTGGTGGCATAAAAACAAAGAAAACCAATTAAGAAAGGTCAAAGGAGAATAAAACCATTTTCATGATATTTTCTTTAATCATGGTTTTGGTATCGTTTTCTCATCCAATTTTGGCCATAGAAGACGATGGTGACGAGCCACTACTCAATTCAGACGAAGAGTTTGATGCGGCGATTGCAATATCGCGCGATCATGGCGAGTGGCGACAAAGTTTTTCGTAAACATTCAAAAAAACAAGATGGTCCCAGATCTATGTTTCGAAGAAGTGTTAGCCCTAATTCTTAGGAACAAAAGTGCTTCAAGGAATTGTTGTCTGGCGATAGTGAAAGCTGGCAAGGAATGTCTCTTGGAATGGACAAAAGTATTTTTCAACTCTATCAACTCGAACGTTTTAGTTCTAAAAGAATTTTCAAAGCTAATGAAATGTGGAACAGATGTTCTACTGAAATTGGAGCTGTTTCACCATTTTCTGGTTAAAAAGTGTAACTAATTTTATTATTACTAAATAATGGTTTAGATTGCTTGTATTATACCAACAATTTACAATATTTGAACAATAATACCAACTAATTTTACCAACTATCTTTTTCAAAAAATAAAAATAAATAATAAATAAAAAATCTAATTTGATTCGATGCTTCATGCCAGGATTCGTTGTCGCAAGCCCGAAAAATCGATGCTTCATGCCAGGTCTCGCCGGAATTCGGTTCAATTCGACAGATTTCTTCGCGACCCGAAAACCTGAGAACTGAACCGAACTCTTTTTCCGGTTACTGCGGCAGCTTCTCCCCCGACCCCAAAACCCGATTAACCGAAATACCCAACCCGTTTAACCCGATTAACCCGATTAACCCGTAATCATAGGTCTAGTTGGACATGCCTAGCTAGCTAATGGAAATATGAGGAGTCTTGGAAACCTCAACAACTAGGAGCAACAGGTTTGGCTCTTGCATCACACACCTACCTCATCCGATCATTTAATAAATTTAACCTAGACATCAGATTACAATACGTAGAAAAATCCTACCATCCCGAAAATGACAACAGAATCTTACACTCAATGATATTAACACGAAAGGCTTAATTACAACATAACTTTTTTTTATAAATTCATGAAAAATAATTCAAAAAGATCTTCGTTTAGGTATGAAGTGTAAGAGAAATTGAGAACCAGAGATTAAGCTTTGTACTCAAACCTAAGCGGCTCAATTTCTGAGAATGTATTCCTTCTTGTTTATTTAGAAGCAAACATTACAGCTTATATAGAAAACTTGTGTAAAACCCTTAACCTCTCGGGATGCACTATTCCTCACTATTATCAATATTAGCCAGCGCATCAAAACTATTTTGGATCCCGATGGTATTGTTTTGGATCCCGAGGTTGATTCTTTTCTTTCCTTTTTTGACCTCAGATGTATTTTGAACCTGAGGCTCCTTAGCCTTTGATTCGATTTTGTTATGCATCGTGAGCCCTTGATTTTTCTGCATCACTTTTCCCATTTCATTTGTACGATCCTCACTTTTGCTCAGGTAATTTCCTGGAAGCTCACTATCCTCTTCTTTCTCAGGTTTTGCAACGTCTCTCTTATCTCGCTGGACGACATCGTTTGGAGAAGCTCTGGTTTTTGTGTCCTGACTCAAAACGTCTTCGTTCTGTTTAGTGTAAGAAACGACTCCGTTTTGAGGCTTCTCTGAGTCACCGTTAGATGCTCTGTTTTCGAAACCAGAGGAGATAGTGTTGTGTCTGCTAATATGAAGCATAATTTTTGTGAACAGCGGAAAACATGCGTGTAGACAATATAGCATCGTAAAATCATGATCTACTATTAAATGTGATTCACTGAAGAAAACCTTAATACGGATCTCTCTCCTAGTCCACTCTTGGCATGCAGGCCACACATTGTCCTATGATCGGTACAAAGCTCAAAATTTTTATCGATTGGCCAAGCATATCTCCACAAACGTTTTTCGACTGTTTGTATACATACTCACTCAAAATGATACTGGAAATCACTTCTAATAGATAAGCTACCCCTATATGCTAATCAAATGTTAATTATGTTAACTTATTAGTGAAAAACATATTATTTGGCTCAGAAAACAACACTAGGAACTATAATTTGACTGTAAAATTTAGCGTTAATCTTGTTTGACTCATGTTAAGACAGTTTCTACTAAATAAACGAAATATTATGAAATAACTTTATTTTGTTGATTTTTTCCCTTTCAAGGTATAAAATTTGGTATGTTTGAGCAAATCCAAATTGATATTACCAAAAAGGAACATATTCAATCATATAATATGATTATGAAGAAGGAGGCTTAGGATCATAATATGATGGCGGAGGACTTTTTTTGCAACAACAAGTTTCATCTCTGAGACCTTCATTTAAACATATTCCTCCATAACTTGTCTCGTCGCACTGCTTTTTGCACTCGGCACATGATATATTTAGATCTAAACATATGAGCATCTGGGACGAACTTGCTTTTCCTGTAATTGATAAAAATTAAAAACGTAACCATACGACATTCAAAGATCACCATCACAAAATCCAGGTTTGTATTTGAAATTTATAAACCAAATTAAATGACTTACGTGAGATGAAAAGCAAGAAAATGGATATCAGAAGAAAATATGTTCCATAAGCATGTGAAGATTTCTTGGTTTTCATTTCCGTAGATATCTAACTTTTTCCTATATTTTTGCTTCTCTCTTTTTTTTCCCCCAGTTTAGATCCTTTTCGATGTTCTTATGATGGGTCAAACTCAACAATTAATGAAACAAAAGTCAAAAACAAAAATTTATTTCCATACAATTTTATTTTGAATAGTCGTACGTAGTAATCTGACAAAATGTTGACTACATAACTAAATAAATGCGCTTTTGTAAAGATAACTTAAGTTGTCTCTAGAGTATGCTTAGGTTTCAACCATTGAAGACTCCATTAATAGAATTGAGAATTTTCGCACTTATCGACCGATTCAACGATTTTTTTTTTAAATACTACTTTCGTCCCAAAGCAGACGAATATAAACTATTGACGAGTAATTAATTGGATCAATTGATTTATAACTTTTATTAGTCTCTATGAATAAGAAAAAGACATATATTAATACAATACTTTATTTTTATAATAATAGTAGTAACGTATGCTTGAAATATTTTACAAAACAAAACTGTTTAAAAAACATTATTTCTCTATTAGCTTTTGATAAAAAGGAAGAGAGAAAACAGTCGACTCAGTATCTCAAACTAAGTGAAGGACAACTTGGACGAAGCGTTAAGTACACGAACGGGAACAATGGGTATGGAATCCCACCACTCTTTCATTCTCCGGTTACTCTGATCGTTGCTCATGTATCTTCCGACACTTGATGTCATTACGAAGCAATACATTGTACCAAATATTATGAACAACTTGAACGGCACCACTGCGAAGAAGCTTGCTAACACTAGCATCGATGCCATCACCATGCTTGCATGCTACGACCAAGAGTAAGAGAGAACACATTTCAAAAGAGAAAACACTTTCCAAATAGCAAAAACAGTTTTTGCGAGAAGTGATATAAGCATTAGTTACCTTGCTAGCCTTGGAGGTGTATATGGACCGCAACTTCATGATGGTGACGTTAACATGTTGCATCAACTGGTGAAGTCTTATTAAGCCATACTGAGCCGACACAATACTCTCAGTCATTGTTTGGTCAGATTCCGTGCTCACTGTTACCGCATCCTCACTTTTTGTGTGGACCATCTTATGTCTAGCCTGAGCCATTTTAGCCACCAACCATATTAAGCAAGCAGCTATAGCCTTACCAATCCACTCCCTGTGACATAAATTTAGTTTATTGATTAATGGTATATATATACCATAAACTTACTCATGTTGGACATATGTTACTTTAAACTAACTCACTTGTAGACAGTTAAAATAGTAATGGCTAGAATGAACAGTGTACGAGACGGCCTTTCCCAATAAAGCACTTGTTGGAACCATGGTAATGCGTCTTGCAATGGCCTCATCAACTCCTACAAGATACCTCATCATTGTCAGTCTGATACATCATTAGTTAAATAAGCAATCACTTCTTCTCGTCACCAAATATCTAGTTTGCCAAAACAGTTTTGACTACTTCTGGTGTGGGCAGTCTAAAATAGCATTGGAACACATATTGAATTTCTAGGTGATCCAAGAAATTCAAGAAATTGGTTTTTATCCATGCATAATGTAGAATTGAACTTGGGACTATCTGATTTTTCAGTCTTACCTAAAGTTCCTCCTACACTAGGCCAGCACATCATAAAAATCTTCTTACCATAAGAACTGCTACACTTTCACTAATCCCTTCTTCTTCGAGCTCCGCTGTCGTGGCTTTAGCCTTCTCAATCACCTTTCCCTCTTCTCTCGATTGATTCACCACACTTTCAAGAGATGCAAGCATTTCTTCTTTATCAATCACTTCCCCCTTCTCCTTGCATGTATCTTCTTTCTCTTCTTTTAACATGTTACCAAGCTGATCCATGTTCATATTCTTCAATATGGAACTAGCACTACACGGGTTTCTAGTAGTGCCCACCTTTAGACTAATCTCTGCGAGCTGATCTAGCACGTAGTCTCCCTTTGGAGCTTCCTCAAATAAGCTAAATATTAAAAACTTTTTTGGATCCGGGGGAGAAATTCTTAGCATTTCGCGGGCTGCATGCAACCGTATTATTCCCAAGATTGTTCTCGAATGGATTTCCCATGCTTGCAAGGGAGATTCAACATTGAATTTCTTCAAGAACTTGTGCATTAATGTTATTTCCTTTACAAGCATAAGCCAATGATCTCGTCTCGTTGAGCTTGTCATCTCTGGAAACTCTATGACAATTCCATCCTCACTAAAAAATGCATCAAGAGAAAATATACACAAATGAGGCAACATGTTCCATAAATTTTGTGTTCTACCAAGCAAAAATGAATCCAAATTCAGGAAATATGTATGCCAAGTCAATCATTCACAAAATACAGTCCCCGTGGGAACATCCGATAAATGCCATGAAGTCATGGATAAATTGCTACTCGCTATGACAAAATGAGAGGTTTGAAATATTAATTATCATGTTATGGTATAATGATTCACATTGAGAATTCTGAAGTAAAACTGTAGAAGAAATAAATTGAAGTGAATCAATATAGATAGTTTAATTTAACAGTAGTTAAGCAGTGAAAATCATCCTTAGTTATGCATAAATTCTTACATATCCGGAGACTCGTAGACAATGGCCTTGTCAAAAAGAGGGGCACCCAATGGACCAGTGGACATAGGCTTTGTAGATTTTTCACTGTCCTTGGAAAGATCTATCTTAATAGCATCTTCATAGTTTATAATTCCTGCAGCTTCGAAGTATAGTGCATAGTTTGTCAAAGTAAGCCTACCTACAAAATTCAAGAAATTCTGATAAGAAATTAGTAGCCATGAGTCCATGACTTTGAATCAAATTTGACACATGCATAACGTAAGGAAATAATATTATTTCTTATCAATAGTGAAACCAAACCTGGCCAGCTTGTTTCTTTAATGTGGCGAACCACTCTCTGTGACGCCATTGTTCCTTCAACATGCAATATAATTTCATCATCTGCTAATTCTATCCCTTTAGGCTTCGCTTGCTTTTGCAAATGCTTCATACACCTTGATCATACACGTGAATTATACGAAAATAAATCAGTTAGAACGAAAAGAAGACATGATTTATATTGAGCCTAGAAACCAACTATGCTATATATAAGAATAATTACTTGTGTATTTCTTTGACAAACATATCGTAAGCGGGAAAGTGAAGTTGGTAGCCGGTCGGAGCAGTTAGAGTCTCAAATGTGTATCTTCCGTTGATGACATCCACAGGGAGAGGAATGATTGAGCCTAAATAGACAAATGCATCTTCACCCACACTTGGTTCATGATCAACCTAATTAATTCACATAAAATAATACAAGTGTTAGGTATATACGATTAGTTAATCGGTGTCACACCTCAAACAACAAAAGTTTGCTTACGAGAAGCGGCATCATGTCTGAATAAAAAAGAGAGATGTCATCTTGCTCTGGGGATAGGGTTGCTTGAATCCTCTTGTCTTCACTCTCTTTACCTACTGCTTCCTTTGAACACAAGTAAAAACATGCATAAACGACTTGAGAACCAAGAAATTAAGTGATGATATCAAGTTTCAAATAAGTACATACCCTATAAGACTCATTGTCATCTGCGTCAGGTTGTTGCCAGGCAAGCATCATATCGAACGTGAGACGGCTAAAAGAACCATCTTTGATTCTCTCAAGTATGTTTTCACAAACCCGACTTGTAACCTTTGAGTTGCAAAATTCCACAAACTTCTTTGAGTAAGTACCTCCCGTACTTGCTGGCTTCCATTGAAATTCAAACTCTTCCACCAATTTATCAATGGTTGTCTCTAGTTCTCTGCAACATCAATTATCACAAATTCACAAATTAAAACGATTCTAAACCACGGGTAGAATCAGTTTTAACCGGTTTTGCTATTCTTTTGGCTTAACCACCAAGGAAACGAGATCCCATAAAACTGCACTTACACGATTTTGGTTATATGATCTACACTTTAATTTCTAACTCAATACACAATTTTGGTTATGATCTACGTACACTTTAATTTCAGTGTCAAGAATGATCTTAACTACACCACCACCTATAAATTAAAACATAGATCTGCAAATAGAGAGGAGAAAATACTGTGAGCATCTATGAACGACGTCGTTGGCAACGGAGGACAAGTGCTTCATCTTCCTCATCGTCTTCTTCCTCTCGTGATCTCTGTTTTTTTTTTTTTTTTTTTTTTCTTTTCGCATTCGGTTTATACTGACGTTGAGGTGCAGAGCATAACCCGTTCACTGGCAACTTCTCAACATGCCACGTGGCACTCCCATGCAAATAGGCGAAACCTGAGAATCATAACAAAGATCGTTTCTAGTGAAGATATTGGCAACCTGAGGACCCGAATTTATCGTCACACATTAAAAAGGCCCAAAAGTTTCAAAAAGTATACACTCACTTCTGGTTAACCCTAAACCGAACTCTCTATTTGACACCAAAGGTTCTTTCACATCTACTCTATCTATATTCAAATTTTCGTGTTTTTTTCTTTTATAGTTCCGAGTGGAATAGGGCAAAAACTGAAACTCACCGCTCTTTGAAATATAAGGTGGACCTGGGCAAAATACGAGCCACCGGGAGAGGTAAAAAATGGCGGAGGAGGCGATTCTAGGGTTTCTGCAGAATAACGAAGATATCGCAGATTCCGGTCAATTCCCCGCCGAACACAACCTTGACCACAACGAATTATACAATGTAATCAAGAGCTTACATGCTTTTCGTTACATCGATACTCAGGTACCACCACTTGTCCGTTCTATTCAAGTTGAATTTGGTTTGCGGAGAAGGAGAATCATGGATTTATATGTTGTTTTCCATAAGGATTTAGCTTTTTGTGAGGTTTAGGTTGAAGGGTCTAGTGATTAGCTTATGACAGATCATGGCTATGAACGATCACCTTATTGAATCTCTGGTAGTCTGGTTTTCAGGGTTTAGTAGATACATAAGCATTGCAATGTGCTGTTTCGTTATTTATGCAGGACATTAGACGAGAATCATGGGTGCTGACTGATGAAGGGAAGAAATATGCTGCGCAAGGATCGCCAGAGGTACAGCTTTTCTTGGCTGAAGGTAGCATATCGAATGATGAACTCCAGGTGATTATTATGGAAACAACATTGACATATCTTGTGATTCTTGATTATTCTAATTTCCTTTATCATGATGACTTGTTAAATCATGGATTTGATGTCATGTTAAAATGACGGGTGTAAAATCTTGCTGTTTCATAAAAAAGCTAGCTCCTTTTGATTTGAAGGCTAACTCTTCTGTATTCAGTATTGGCTGTAAACACGCTGTAAAAAACAAGTGGCTGGAAATGGGAAAGCAAGTCTCTAGGAAGGTAATACTAGGTATCTCTGTACATGTTTGGTTATGCAGTGAATTGCCTTCTTGTTCTTTATGGTACTGAAATGGCATGGTTGTTTTTCACTTTTTCTTCCTGTTTCTTGCCTCCCTGCTTTGAAATGGTGTATTTGAATTAGTTAAACTTGTATTACGTGCAGCTTTTTTTGTGCATCTATTTAGTCTGCATCATTTTCTCTGAATCATTTTATTGTAGGTTCAAGATGTACATGTTGAAGATAAAGTGAAGAACTTGCTTTTACAAACACAGGAAGGAATGGTTTGTATTCATCTTAATTCAAATGATTTTTGTAGAATTCTTATGCAGCTTTGTAATTCATGTGACTAAGTTGATCTTTTTCCCCTTCAGGAACTTGACAAAGAAAGTCTCAATTCTCTCGAAACCAGAAGACTTATAGAATCACAGTAAATCGCTGCGCTTTTTATTTGTAAATTATTTCTTTTAGGGAACATTAGTTCAAGCTTCTTTCTTTTCTTCTTAGGGTATGGAAGGCCTATTCCGTAAAAGAAAGGTCCTAATTATGCTCCCAAAAGAAAGAAATTTGCCACGACACGAGAAAATCTACAAACGTGTGTACTACTCCTTTCTTTTGCAAATTATTAATGATATTGTTGGTACAGTGCAAATAAGAGAGGAAATTGGTACTCACCTGCAGCTGGAAAGAGCTAGAATTTCAAGGATTATAATTTCAATGCAAAAGGACAGCCTGTTGATGCTGGGCATCTTCACCCCCTTCTCAAGGTACTCAAATGTAAAACAAATTGTTGAATACCTTTACTTCAAGCTCAGCATGTCTTCGTGTTTGTATAACTCAGGCTGAAATGTTTTACTTAATGGTTATCTTTGCTCTTGCAGAAAATGGGGATAACCATTGCATCTCATAGCATTTTAAAATTTAAAATTTCTTGTGTGTTTCAGGTACAGAAGCAGTTGAAAGACATATTTCGTCAGATGGGTGAGACTTTTACCATGTTTCTAGTATTTCTTCATTTTTCTGCTACGGGGAAAAAGTGATTTTCAGCCTTATGTGGTCACAGATTTGAAGAGATGCCAACAAACAACTTTGTGGAGAGCAGGTATTTTATCAATTAGATGCGTAAATCTCTTTTGATAGTATATAGCGAAGCACCTCATGCAATTCTATCGACCTTTTCCACAATCCATCTAGTTGTTCAGGAATCATGTTTGGAGGCCTTCAGCTTTTCGTGATTACGAAGGTATCCTCCTTTCTGTTCATTGGTTGATCTTAACCTTTTTTCCTATGCTTTGTAGCTTCTGGAATTTTGATGCACTGTTCCAGCCTCAGCAGCATCCTGCTCGTGACTCTCATGACACCTTCTTTCTTAAAGGTTTAATGTTTGAATGCTCAGTCACTGAGTTTATCTTTAAAACAGTTCTTTCCAGCTGCTTAATGACGTCTCAGTGACAATCTCACTCTTAATTTTAAGATGTGAATGTTTGATTGTAGCTCCTTCAACTACAAGGGAATTGCCACAAGATTATGTTGAGAGGGTGAAACAAGTTCATGAGTCTGGTGGATATGGATCAAGAGGGTACCAACTTGTTTTTGGTGCTTACTACCTCTGATAGTAGTCAACTAATTTGTAATCTCTCATCATGGTCTTTTCCATTGTACAGGTATAATTATGATTGGAAAAGAGAGAAAGCAAACAAAAATCTCCTTCGTACCCACACAATGGCGGTCTCATCTAGGATACTTTATGCACTCGCAAAGGTCTGACTATATTTGACTTTGGCCTTCCAATTCTCAAAAGCTATGCAACATTGTTTCTGTAGTATAATTTATTTGATCTTTTGCCGTAGAAACCTTTCACTCCGAAGAAGTACTTTTCTATAGACCGTGTCTTCAGAAACGACGCTGTTGACCGAACCCATCTGGCAGAGTTCCATCAGATTGAAGGTAATTGCACTAGCTAATTAGTTGTCACATATCGGGAATTTCAAAGTTAGAATGATGAAAATGCACCAAAATTTTCTATCAAATTTTTCTCTCTTTTGCTCAGGTTTGGTCTGTGACCGTGGCCTTACATTGGGTGATCTCATCGGTGTATTACATGACTTCTTCTCACGCTTAGGTAAATGCTTTATCACTTCTCCCGCTTGCACGTATTTTATGCTTCAAAGTCGCTTAAGAGAAAACAAAGGCTTATGTGTTTATGCTTTTATAGGGATGTCCAAGCTGCGTTTCAAGCCTGCCTACAACCCTTACACCGAACCAAGCATGGAGATTTTCGGGTAAATTGGAACAATTCATCATCTCTTAAATTCGAAAAAAAGAAACAGACACTAAAGATATTGTATCTGCTGTCATTTCCAGCTACCACGAAGGATTAGGGAAGAAGTTGGAAACTCTGGCATGTTCAGACCAGAAACGTTGCTACCGATGGGTCTCCCAGAGGATGTTCGAGTCATTGCATGGGGTGTTTCTCTTGAAAGGTACAGTAAAAGATGAAATTAGACATCAGGGACACATTTTGATTACGAACAAAAGTGCTGACTCTTCTTGTTTTGTTTCATAAACAGACCAACAATGATTATATAAGACATTGACAACATCCGTGATCTGTTTGAACACAGGGTACAAGATCTTACTCTTGTTTATACTACAGCTTCTTTGAGAAGTAATGGTCTTATTGTGTTATAGTCATTTGTTACGCAAGTGGATCTTGATCTCATTAAACGGAATGCGATCTGTCGCTTTGGAATGAGTGACATGTATTTGGATTGTGTTTGTGCAGTTTCCTTGATTAAACTTTACTCTGCATGACATGCAAATTGCAATACACAAATCTAAGAACCTGTAGTTACGGCCCTCAATTGGAGAGTCCATCTTAACTTGTTTTCATAAGACATTAAAAATGAATACCCTCATTTTAATTGTGGCTATGTACAGCTTTCATGTTACAAAATTATGCTAAATCCTCTTCTTCCGGAGAGTCTGTCAAAGCAAACTCCTTATCAGAGATGTTCTCATCCAAAGGCTGAGAATCCTCAGAGCCAAGACCAGCTTCGAATCTCTCTCTTCTCTCCACTTTCTCTTTCACTCTTCTCTCAAACTCTTCATCCGTACAAGCCAACATGTACCTGAGCTTGAAGTTAACTCTGTTCTGAACCATAATGGTGTGCCTTGGGATTATCCGACGCTCCAGTGAGTAGCTAAAGAATCTGTTCAAAGTATCATGTAACTTCATGGATACTTAAAAGCTACATCTTGCAGGCACTATATCATTTCATGTAAGGTCTCTTAATGTTACCTGGGAAATTCAATGAGATCTTGAAGCGGACGGATCATTGTTCTTCGCAAGTAACGGTATTTTGGACGCAGATTATCAACGTTATATCGAAGTAGCATCGGGAAATCAGCAATCATTTCACCTAGCTGATGAAATCGGATTCCCAATGATACATAGTATCTCATGTTGGGTTCTAGCTTCGTCCCTATGCTGCATCCAAGGAGAGCTGGATCCATTGCAATAATTTTACCGATATTCTTTTGGGTTACTCCGGCTCTGGTTAAGAGAAAAATCACCTGTACGACCACAACTTATACAATATCGGATGCAGTTTCCGGGATCATAGTGTGCTCTGAGTAACACTAACATAACATTCTATGGAACATCTTTGGTTCATAGAGGAAGTAATACTAACCACAGGTCGGATTTTCTTGTAGAGGCTGTTTGTTAGTAAAGAAGGAAACTTTACTAACATGTTTCCAATGGCCTCATTAGGGATACCCATCTCCTGTAAAAATCTTACCTTTAAAAAATACAAGAGAAGCTGAGTTAATGAAATCTGCTGTGTGTCTGTATAGGGAGTTCATAGTATCTTACGAAGTTTCAATACCTTTGGTGCGATTGTCTTCTCCAAATCAATGCAGTAAAGAATTGGTTTCACGACAAGGATTCTTTTCATTCTTTCTTTGGAGATTCCAAGGTAGTAGAAATATTTGACTAGAGGCTTCCATCTTTCTTCAATACTGCATCCCATGAGGTGAGGCTTGTAGGCTAATAGTCTTCCAACTTCTTCTGTGCTAAGGCCAAACTCTTTCAGGTAATTGATCTGGTTTAGGACAAGCAACACATTTATGAATTCAAAGACAATCCCTAACATTGGCGGATCAAAAAATACATATAGCTTTCAGTACCTTTTTCTCCATCTCTTCGAATGAGAAGTACCCAATTATCTTTGGATAATCGTAGACCATCGTGCCAAAGTCATTCTGATTCATACCCATTTTCAAGAAGAAATCAACACGGCTTTTCACTTCTTCCATGCTGAAAGACAGTAGTTCGGGACATCGGCCAACCACATATCCCATCCAATCCCTCCTGACACCATTGCTCTCTAGATACTCAACAATCTCGTCAAGTTCTTCACGACTACGTTGCAAGATGTTGTCCCCAGATCTCAAGAACGCAACTCCTATGAATTCACCCTTCACATGAATGGTCTTAAGCCACTCGATCATGATCCTTATGGAGTCAAGATTTCCTTTTGACATGCATATGATCTTCGCAATTCTATTATATGAAAAATCATGGTGCTTCAACCACCTGCACGGTTCAGAATCATAATGAAAAAACTACTACTTTTCGAACTCCCAAAATCAAGCCAACCATATTGTAACTTAAGAACCCATTAACTAGATCAACTACTCGGCACAAAGCATAAACAATTCTGGCATAAGCTTCCATAGAATTCAGTTTAATCTGAATTTAAAATCTTAGATATACTCAAATCATAGAGAGAGTTAATTTTTTCTTTCTCAGAGACCAACCATCGAACACCTTATGGGCACTAATAAACACCACCAAGTAGCACAAAAATAGGGAGCTTGACCTTACAAGAGGCACGAAATTGGAGTCTTCTATAACCGTTCTGGCGCGAAGGTTGAACCTCGAATCTGAAAATTCCGGCAACCGCTTCAACGCCGCAGCTTCAATCATCACATGATCAACGAAATCACCCAAACGATCAGTCACATTAGTCGCATACGTAATCCCAAATCTACCTTTCTTCACCAAAGACTCTTTAATAATCTCTTTCGTCACTTTCCTCCTAATCTCAAGCGCTTTAACTATCATCTCTCTCTCGCTCTCTCCGTCATCATCACCATCAGACCCCAGAAAATTACGAAGCGAAGGAAGGGAAGAAGCAACATCAGCATCAGAAGCAGATTGAGCGTAGATTGAACCAGGAAACTGTGGAGTTCTTCTGGTTACGAGAGAGAGCTCGAGTAGCTTTGATCGGTCTTCACCTTCAACATCTCGCCGCGGAGGAGGAACGAAGGTTTCTGAGGATTCGTTAGGGTTTTTGTTAAGCTTTAAGTCTCGATTATGGCGGATATATAGAGAAAGGGATCTAGCATTGTGCCGGCGACGGATTACTGTATCTTGTGATTCGTCGGGATGGTCTTGACGGCGGAGAGAGGAGGAGATGAGGGAAAACGATGAGGTGTAGCTAACGTTGCAGTGGAGAAGCATTTGAGCAGCTCGGAGAATTGAGAGAGATGATTACAGAGAACGGAGAAGTAATGAAAAAGAGATAAAGCAATGCTCGGAGAAGATAATATTAACTAATAAATAAATAATATGTTAAATACGTACCAACTGGTTCTATGGTCTAGCGGTTAGGACATTGGACTCTGAATCCAGTAACCCGAGTTCAATTCTCGGTAGAACCTAACTTTTTGTTTTTTTTTTCTAAACAGTTTTTTTTGGGCTGGACCTTGTTTTAGTTTGCTATTTCACTTGCTTCCATTTTTTTAGTCATTAACAAAAACTTCAATTATCAATAAAAGTTTCTCAAATAAAATATTTACTTTTAAATTTGCATATAATTTTTTTCTTTTCTTTTCTGAAACTCTTATAAATCAAAAATATTTAACACTGATTTCTAAGTTGGTCGTTGTGCTTTAGTAGTTTTACTAGTTTCCAAAACTAAAACACTGATTACTAAAACATTTAAAGAGTTAAATAATATTACGATATGCATTAACAAAAAAAATGGATTAAAATCGAAAACCTTAACCCTCGCACCTTTTCTCTATAAAATTGATTCAACTTCTCTAAACCTCACTCACAAGTCTCTTATCTTTCTACATAAATCCAATCTTTTAATTCTCTTTCAAATGGCTTCATCAACAAATGTTGAATTCACGTGCTTTGTTCATGGTTTTGACCGGGGCACTGATGAAATGAATCTTAAGAAAGCGTTTTCGAAGTTCGGCAAAGTTATAGATTCTAAAGTCCGTTAAGCGATTGTCATTTCACAATTTGATATTAGCTTTGTTTGTTGGATGTATCACTGATCTGTAACGTTTAACTTTGTTTTTGCAGATCGTTTACAATCATGTGACTGGAAGATCGAAAAGATTTGGATTTGTTACTTTTGAGGACGAGAAATCCATGAGAGATGCTATTAAGGAAATGAACGGTGGCGAGCTTGGTGGTTTCAACATCACTGTGTCAGTGGTCGGCCACGGAGACGCAGTGCTGCCGAATTTGCACTAGAGTTTTGTCAGGATGATTAAAAGCAAAGGAGAAGAAGATTGTTAACCGAGTAAACCGAAAATGATAAGATTCATATCTTTATCATATCTAAACTATTCTAACTGAAGATCTGTGTATAGATTTGTGTATATCCTTTCGTAGATTGAGTTGGATCCAAAGTGGTGTATATAACCTTGTAACTACGTTGATCAATAAAAACACAATTTCTCTACTCTTCTCTTTGTTCATGGTATCAGAGCCAAACAAATAAATGGCTGATTCAAAGAAAATTGTTGTGAAATCAAGTGGAGATAGAAACGAACAATCAAAGGCGTATCAACTGGCTGCAAATGAGAACCCTGGTGGTGTGATCGCACAAGTGACGTTCGATGGTGATAACTATGATGAGTGGGCGCAGGCTGTGAGGACGGGACTGCGAGTGAAGAAGAAATTCGGGTTTGTTGACGGAAGCATCACTAAACCCGACATGAACGATGCCGACTTTGAAGACTGGATTTCGGCGAGTTCTATGGTGACCTTGTGGATCTTAAACACAATTGATCCTAAGGTGAGAAAAACTTTGGCGAACAAAGAAGAACCAGAAGAACTATGGAAGGAGATCAAGGATAGATTCTCTGAAGGAAATGGACCGAGAATTCAAGAGATTAAAGCCGAGTTAGCTAGCTTACGTCAGGAGGGATCCAGTGTGATTGACTATTACGGTAAGCTGACAAAACTTTGGGATGATTTAACGAACTATGAGAAGACGATTGCATGTAGCTGCAGAGGATGCAAGTGCAACATAGCAGCCGAATTGGAAAAAAAAAAGGAATCAGACAAGATTCATCAGTTTCTTTTGGGACTAGACGAAGAAGTTTATGGAGCGGTTCGGGCCTCTATCATAACCAATGATCCATTGCCGTCAATAAATCAAGTTTACTCAAAGATAAAATCCGTGGAAAGAGTCAACACTATTGTACGGGGAAGAGAACAAGCCACAAAATCGGCTTTTACAGTTCTAACCGGTGGAGAAGTCAAAGCTCGAAGTGGTGGATTCGATAGAAGCAAATCTTGTTCAGTGTGCAAGAAAACAGGACACGGTGCTGATACCTGTTTTCAAGTGATAGGCTACCCTGAATGGTGGGAGACTCGGCAGAGTAACCTAAGCGGACGTGGTGGAGGACGAAGTGGCCGAGGAAGAGGTCGTGGACGTGGTGACTACAAAGCACATGCTGTGCAAGCGTATGACGAAGGAGAAGCCAGTGGAGAAGCTGAAAAGAATGGGTTCATGGGACTTACGAATGAGCAGTACAACGGTCTCATTAAGCTTTTGGAGAGCCAAAAGCAAAGCAGCTCCACGAAAAACCGACTAACAGGTACGAATGCTCTCACAGAATGGGTAATTGACACAGGGGCAAGTAACCATATGACTGGTTTTGAGAATAATTTGACAAACTTGAGTCTTACGTTTTCGTGCTCAATCGGTTTGCCTAATGGAAAACAGATTATCTCTCAAGAGAAAGGGAGTGTGGTGTTTGATACGGAGTTCACGCTTAAAAATGTGTTATACGTGCCAAATCTGAAGTGTAACTTGATTTCTGTATCACAGTTGGTTGAAGAATTGGATTATATGTTACAAATTGCTAATAAAGGATGTGTGATTCAGGCCCGTACGACGAAGAAGCTGATTGGAGTCGGTGAAGTACGAGATGAACTTTATTTCTTCCGTAGGATTTCAAGTTTTATGGCATTCAAAATAAATAAAGATGGAGCTGAAGATGTATGGCATCAAAGGCTAGGACATCCGTCAAATGGTGTTTTCGATTTACTTCCTTTAGGATGTAGTAGGACTAGTGATTTTTCTACTTGTGATGTTTGTCTACAATCAAAACAATGTCGACAAGTTTTTCCTTCAAGTGATAATAAAAGTTCAGAGATTTTTGAGCTGATTCACATCGATTTGTGGGGACCTTATAGAAAACCAAGTCTTTGCAACTTTTACTATTTCTTGACTATTGTCGATGATTTCTCAAGAGGAGTTTGGGTTTTCTTGCTGCGAGACAAAACTCAAGTTGGAAAAACATTTCGGAGTTTCATTGCTATGATAGAACGACAATTTGGAAAGAAAATAAGAGTCGTACGAAGTGACAACGGTACCGAATTCACTAGTCTTACAACAGAGTTTGAGAAAGAAGGAATTGTTCATCAAACCTCATGTGTAGGCACTCCACAACAAAACGGACGTGTTGAACGGAAGCATCGACATATATTGAATGTGGCGCGAGCTCTTATGTTTCAATCTGGTTTGGAAATTCAGTTTTGGGGAGAAGCTATTTTGACAGCTTCACACTTGATTAATCGAACTCCCTCGAGCGTTTTAAAAGGAAAAACACCTTATGAGGTAATTTATGGAAAATCTCCAAATTATGATAATCTGAAGGTTTTTGGATGTCTTGCATACGCTCATAATCAGAAGCGTCATGGTGATAAGTTTAATTCAAGAAGCAGACGGTGTGTTTTTATTGGTTATCCATTTGGCAAGAAGGGGTGGAATTTGTTCGATTTAGATACACAGGAAGTTTTTGTATCTAGAGATGTAATTTTTGTTGAAGATAGCTTCCCATGCATTAATTTGGAGAAAAATATTGATGTTACACGAGCTGGAGAGTTTGTGATGTTTGATGATGATATCGTGATAAACAAGGAAGTGCTGTTAAACGGGGAAGCTGGTGATGAAGACGTAGTCATCACGTCTTCTAATGAAGACCAAACACCAAATGAAGACGTGACTCCCTTGTTGACTCCTCATGATACAGTGAGAGAAGAATTACACGAAGTGACCGTATCACAACCTGAAGAAGAACTTCTTGGTAAAGGAATGGGACAACGACAAATTCCAGCGAAACTCAATGATTATGTTCTCCACACAATACATGAAAACGGAGACATAGAGCTGGTGTCAACTTATCCTCTGTCTGATTATTTGATTTGTGACAGGTTCTCTAAAGCTCATCGAGCATATCTCACGGCTTTGAACGCAGAAGTTGAACCAAAGACGTTCAGAGAGGCCGTGGCTGATGAGAGATGGCGAAAGGCTATGCAACTCGAAATAGGAGCTCTAGAGAAAAATCAGACATGGGCTATGGAGGAACTTCCTCTTGGAAAGCAAGCGATTGGATCGCAATGGGTGTTTAAAATCAAACTAAAAGCAGATGGAACTATTGAGCGATTTAAAGCTCGACTGGTGGCACTCGGGAACAAACAAATTGCAGGAGTTGATTATTTTGAGACGTTCGCTCCGGTGGTAAAGATGACTACTATTCGAACATTTCTTGGAGTAGCTTCGGCAAGGCAATGGGAACTGCACCAAATGGACGTGCATAATGCTTTCTTACACAGTGATTTGGAAGAAGAAGTTTATATGAAACCTCCACCTGGATTTCGAACGGATGATCCCAAACTCGTTTGTCGCCTAAAAAAATCATTATACGGTTTGAAACAATCTCCTCGGTGTTGGTTTGCTAAGCTCAGAGGTGCATTGCTTGATTATGGTTTCAAACAGTCTTACTCAGATTACTCTTTGTTCTCGATGGTAAAAGGTGAAGTTGAGCTCTATGTGTTAGTATATGTGGATGACTTGATTGTCACAATGTTCGTAATGCCGTTACAGATAAAATCATTTCAACGTATTCACTAAAGGATTGGGAAGACGTGAGTTTGAATCCATCAAAGCCAACTTGGGTGTCTGCAACCCATACTCTCCAAGTTGCGGGGGGGGTGTTAACCGAGTAAACCGAAAATGATAAGATTCATATCTTTATCATATCTAAACTATTCTAACTGAAGATCTGTGTATAGATTTGTGTATATCCTTTCGTAGATTGAGTTGGATCCAAAGTGGTGTATATAACCTTGTAACTACGTTGATCAATAAAAACACAATTTCTCTACTCTTCTCTTTGTTCAAAGATGGCTGGATTATAAGAGGATTTAATATGATTATAATAAATAATAATAAAATGCTATGTAGAATCATCTTTTAAAGTTTATTTCTCTTTGTGATCGCTATCCAAAAAATAATTTGAAACCGGTTAAAGTAAACCAACTTATTTTGCTCCCAAACCATCTTCACATCTCTTAACCAAGATTTCATTTGCCGTTCTAGAAGAATATATATATGCATGCATAAGCAATGATGAGAATGACCCATGTTATCGCAATTTCCCGAAACATACCGTGATACCAAATTGACAATGCATTAAAACAAGTTTTGATAAAAATAACTAAAAGAATTTGCACCCAAAAAACTTAATAATAATAACTAAAAGAAATTCACTTGAAACTGGTTTTTTTTTTTTGAAGTTATTTTAGCAGAGTGTTTATTTTCCTTCTAAAACTAGTTCTTTTAATATTTTATCTTAAGAAATTCACAACAAACGAAAAAATTGAGTGAAACGTTCAATATTAAGTCAAACGTGAACCACAAGTCTCTGTGTTCTCTACATAGAAACCCTAATTAGTCTTGTATATCTATTTCAAAATGGGGTCAACAAATGTTGAATTCAAAGTGAATTGTTCGCGGTCTAGACGTTGGCACTGATGAAGAAAGATCTTTAGAGAGACTTTTTCTCAATTTGGTGACGATTCTAAGGTCCCTGAATTGCCCAATCCGATATGCATGTCTCTGATTTACTTGATTCAATTACTCTGTTAGTAATTCTTCTTGAAAGGCTCGCTCATGAAGAAGCCATGCTGATGAAGATTTCGGTAGATAAAAATGGTATATTCGGATAAATATTTTCTTCTCTTTGTACATATATATATATAGCTTCAGGGCTTTGTATCAACTAGTCTTTATATTTTCTCAATTTGATGTTGTAGAAAATGAGGATGTAGGAGAAGCACAGTTTTAACTAATTAATCCGGTTTGCTAATCTAAAGATCCCTAAACCCAAAATTTCATATTTGCTGATATAGTAGAAGCACATTAGGTTCTGTTATGTTTGTTTGTGATCACTTGCAAAGGAAGAAAGAACTTGCAATAGTGTGAGACTCCACAATCCCAAAAACATAGCCAGCAAAAATATTCAATATTGTATAAAAGAATGGCCTAACCCTTTGTATAAAGCTAATTCCGTAAAGAGTATTATATAAAATGGTACTTCACAATTCACATTGTGCAAAAAAGTTGAGAAAGACAAGTTACTCTTGAGGTGTCAGATAAACAGCTTCTTAGCCACTTTGCTTCATACTTGCTGCTTAAAAGGTATAATATGTCAATAAAGATCCTTCACCTGCAAGCTCATGGAAGTGTAATTAAAAGCCTTGAGGGTAAAGAAAATGTCTAAACATCAGAATTCATCAAAGAAGCATACCTGCAAGAAACAATCCCATGTATCCATCATACCGTAACAGTTCGACAAAGCTCAATGGAAGGCAACTTAAAGGGTGTAAGCACAACCGCGACTGATTCAACCTTGCCCCAAATCTCACCCCCTTTCTTTCTTTCCAATGCAATCTCTACACACCAAATCTCTTTTTCCCCGTTCTACTTACTAACCCGACTCTGATCGGTGCCCAAAATCACCTACTTCAAAACTATGTGAAGAGTTTAGCCTCTTAAATTTGCAGTCCTCAGGAAAAAGCAAGACCACAGAATGAAAGCATATAAAGAAAACTACGTAGAGCATCTTAGAACTGCATCCAAGACCAAGAGCTTACTCACATAACAAGTTAATGCTAGGATATGCTTTTGCTTTGATTATTTTGGAAAGCAGCAATTTTAGTGGTAATTATGTGTTAATAACTTAATATAACCTTTGGTGAGAGTCTTTCTACAGATGGAACGTGTGGCTTTCAAAAGTTATATCCCAATGTGATTAGAACAGAAACAACTCTATTGAATCGTGTGTTTAAATTAAAAGGCCATTCCAAGATATCAGAAACATAAAATATCATATCACATAAAGTAAGGGGTCTTATACTCCCAATCAAGCATCCAACAAAAGGACCAAACACAAAATATCCGATAGAAAATCTAAAATAGACCATAAACAAAAGTCTTAAAAGCCAAACAACCAATAAAGTTCAAAATGTTACCGCAAAAACTAAAAGCCGCAAAATGCAAACTAAAAAGCATAAAAAAAACATTCCAACAACATATTACCAGCTCTTCAATCTACTTACCAGAAGAAGAGGATGTTTTGTCTCGTTTGAATATCAAAATCGCTACGTCGTTCATAAATCCAATCCTCTTCATACAAAGCTCCGGTTGCTTAGCATTCATCTTCTTCAATCTTTCTTCAAACTCTCGCTTCTTTGGTCCATCTTTGACCATATCCAAACTTGCAATCCAAAAGGCTTCATCAATACCCAAACAAGTCGGATTCTCAACCTTAAAGAAAGAGACGAACTCTTGACCAAAAGATAACGGAGTGCTTATATAAGCATGTCTCTTTGGCTTTTCATCTTCGTCATCCTTGACCCTTCTTCCAAGCTGTCCTTGGCGCATCTTCTTAGATGGCAAAACACCGTCAGGTCCCCAAATCGAAACACCTCCGGTCAAAAGCTTTCGAAAACACAATCTGGTCTTCTTTAATTCCCTTTTCATGAGACTTGAGAATTTTTTCATCAAATTTTCTCCTCAATTCCGAATTTTGGTTACCAGCTGATCTTTAGTAGCATCGAAACTGATCGAGTTCTTCACAAACTCATAGAAAGCATCAATATTCTCAGTAGGGTTTCCACCTGTGGCAGTGAAGTCAAAAATGCGTTCAAGCAAAACAACTTCATCTTCTTCGCTGAGCTTCCTGGCAAAGAAATTTTGCTTTGGCTTTTCATCATTCTTCACATCCTCCTTGCTAGTTGGTTTCCTCCTACTCACTTCCTCTGTTTTCTCCAACGAACGCTTCGCCGGCAGATTCACCACGTGACTCGGTTTGGTAGTTGTCTTCGAACCAGAAGGCTTGCTCACAACACTTGTTTTAGCCGGCATCTTGAAAGACTCTTCTTTCTTTGATTCTGCAACGGGTTCGGATTCCTCATCCGAAGAGTTAGACTCTTCAGCAGAAGAACCAGACTCTTCTTCGGTAGAACCAGATTCCTCTTCAGTAGCGAGGGTTTGACCAGGGGCCAAAGAAGCTTCCGGTGCAACAAAACTAAATGAAGAGGCGCCCTGCACAGAGACAAGAAAATACAAGCATTTCAAACACCATTCACAAACTTATTGAAGCTCAAGTAGCAAAGAAGACAGTAGCAACTAAGAAGACTAACGAAAAGGTATAGAGAACTCACAATCGAAACAGCAGAAACAGACAGTAGCAATTGTGATTGCTAATTTTGAACAAATCACAAGTAGCAATCACAAGCAAACAGCAGAAACAGACAGTAGTAACTAAGAAGATTAACGAAAAGGTATAGAGAACTCACAATCGAAACGCCGCTGGTAGGATTCAAAGCCCCAGAACCCTCAGTGACGTGAGCATTCTTGTTCTCAGATTCCATAGCCACATCCTCAAACCTGCTCCTCCTCTCACCACTCCCATCAGAAAACCTAGATTTCTTCTTCCCATCCCTAGCCACATTCTCTTCCTCTCTATCTTTCCCCTTACTCCTCGCTTCCTTCTCTTTACTTCCTTCGTGAGACCTCTCATGATCCCTATCTCTACTCCCTTCCCTCTCGCCTCGCTCTACAGATCTCCCTCTGTCTCGAGCTCTATCCTTAGTCCTATCCCGTGTTCGAAAAATCGGCCGCCTAGACGCCTAGACGGCCGCCTAGGCGCTTGGCGACGCTATCCCGTGGCGATATGAGGAGAAGCGGGTCATTCGACGGTCAACCACCTCACTCCGTCGTTGACCGATTTAACCTAAGGAAAACCCGATTTAGGGTGGCCAAATCGGCAACCTAAAAAAAAAATCTACTCGATTAAAACCTGTGTTTCGAAGCTATCAATTAACATAGCCCGATCCTCTCTCCAACACTTGGATCCATCTTCCTTCCTCCTCCTCTTCCTCCGATTATAAGAGGTAAACAATCAATCAGTTTGCTTGAATTTATCAGAAATCTTGGATCATCTCTCTTTCTCTGCCTTTCTCTATTTTGTTTCGTCTCCTTCGTTCTTCAATTTCCAGGTCAGTTTGGGCCTGGTTGGGTGCCTCCAACTCAGTATCAGCTGCGGGAACCATTATTGAATGAGAAAGTTCTTAGGACAAAGGAAAAACTTAAGAGTCTTGAAGAAGAGTGGGAGAAAGAAGGGTGCTCTATTATGACAGATGCTTGGACATATATGAAGAGGAGAAACATCATGAATCTGTGTATTAACTCAAAAGGAGGAACCTGCTTCCTATCTTCCAAGGACACTTCAAAGGATTCTCACACGGGTGAGTTCATATTTGAATACATTGACAAATGTATTGAAGATTTAGGGGCTGAGAAGATAGTGCAAGTGGTCACAGATAATGCTAGGAATAATGTAGCTGCTGCAAGATTTCTCAAAGAGAAAAGACCAAGAATTTTCTGGACAGGATGTGCTGCTCATACATTAGACTTAGTTCTTGAAGGAATTTCGAAGTTGCCTATGTTTGCTAAAGTTATAGAACAAGCTAGAGCTCTAACAGTCTTTGTGTATGCACATCACAAGACTTTAGCATTGATGAGGAATTTACAAAGAAGAGAGACATTGTCAGACCTGGAACAACAATGTTTGCTACATGTTTCTTGACTCTCCACAGCTTGTATGAGAAGAAAGCGCAGCTGAAGGCAATGTTTACCAGTGATGAATGGTATGATTGCAGTCATTCCAAGTCTACGAAGGGTAAAATTGTGTTTGAGATTGTTATGAGATTCGGATTTTGGAATTATGTGATGGTTGTTCTAAAGGTGTTCAGTCATTTGGTTAAAGTGCTCAGACTTGCAGATGGAGAAAAGATACTTTCAATGGGTTTGTTTATGGAGAGGTTTTAGTGGCAAAGCAAGCAATTATGGAAGCAACAGATCATCTTGAGAAGAATTACAAACCTATATTTCAGATAATTGATGATAAAATCAAAGGAAGGTTGAATAGTCCTTTGCATATAGCTGCCTACTTCCTAAATCCGTATTACTTTTACAAAAATCCAAATATCCAGATTGATTCAATTATCAATGAAGGATTCATGAGCTGTGTGGAGATTTTTTTTATCACGGTGGCTTTGATAAGCAAGATAAAATAGTTAACCATGAGATTAGTTTATACAAGAACAAAGCTGGATCTTTTGGAAGAAGCTTAGCACTTAAAAGCTGTGAGAAGAATGATGACAAGTTTGATCCAGGTCTGTCTTGTACCTTTAATCCTATTTATTTATGCCTTTTATATATACAGATTTGTAATTTATGTCAATTGTTCATAGGAAATTGGTGGGCAACATATGGATGTGGTGCTCCAACATTGCAAAAGTTAGCTACTAGGATTCTATCATTGACCACTAGTTCTTCAGGCTGTGAAAGGAACTAGAGTAGCTTTGAAGGGGTTAGTTGATTTGTTTACAATAATCTTTTGTTTGTCATGTTCTTATTTGATTGTCATTAATCATATTGATTGTCATGTTCTTATTCTACTTTTTGCAGATTCACACAAAGAAAAGGAATAGACTAGATGTTTCTCGGTTAAACAATCTAGTCTATGTCCAATTCAACGCAAGGCTATTCAACAAGCAAAAAAAAGTCAGGGAGCAGAATGTCGATGTGCTCTTTGTTGATGGCAATGAAGATACAGTGGAAGAATGGATAGTGGGAAGACGTGTAGGAGAACAAGATGCTGACCTTAATGAAATTTTATTTACACAGGTTCCACGGGCAAGAGATCTCTATGATGATGACTTTGAATCTGAACCAGAAGATGTTGTTGACATGGAGTTTGAACCTGATTTATACCAAGAGGTGCTTCAGTTTCGTGACTCACAGTCAAAGGTTTGTATACTCTTTTAGTCACTTGTGTCTCTCGTTTCACTTGTCTATATGTTTGGTCTCTCTGGTTTCATGTTTACTCATCTCTCAGATTTGTCTTAGTCACTTGTGTCTCTCGTTTCACTTGTCTATCTGTTTGGTCTCTCTGGTTTCATGTTTACTCATCTCTCAGATTTGTCTTAGTCACTTGTGTCTCTTGTTTCTTTTATTGTTTGCAGGTTGGTGTCGATTTCTAACTCTAACTAACAAGGACAAAGTTCAAACACATCTAGAAGTCCAAAACACATGATAACTTGATCTTTGGAGATGAAAATGATGAAGATTTCCTTTCCTTTTTCTACTTTTGTTTGTATTCTCAAGATCAAGACAATATATTTTTTGTTTATCATGTGATTGGACTTTCATTTTGTATTTTGAATTGAGATGTGAATTTGTTCTTTGATATATATATATATATATATGGCTTTTTATATTGTAAGATCTTATATAGATTGATGATATAATTACTAGGTTACAAGAATGATTCATGTAGAAACCAAATATATATTCACAATCACAGGTATAAATATTCTATAATTCACAAAATGTAACAATACATACATAATTACATGTATAAAAGTTACAAAAATACTAAAAATATTAAAAAAAAACCTTAAAAACTAGTCCCCGATTAATCCTCGATTAATCCGCGATGTTCCACCAAGGCTCAAGTCTCGCACCCGCCGCCCTAGCACCGCCTAGCGTTAATTAAAACATGGGTCCTATCTCTCTCGTGATCTGAATTACGCCGCTTCGAATCACCATCGCGATCACGGCGGCGTCCACCTTCACGTCATAGAGGATGGTCCGGACTCGAATCTCGATCACGAGCACGATCGTCACGGTGGCTCCTGGAATATCTCTCCTTATCCATGGCGATTTTAGGGTTTTTTCTTCGAATTGACCTTTGTATCAACTAGTCTTTGTCTATTTGATATTGTAGGTAACCAACCATAAGGTCAAAACCACCGGTTTGATATTTTTATCTCTAAACAGTTTCATACTGCTCATAGAAGCACATTGGGTTTTGCTCATAAATCCTCTGTTTTGAGTCGATAAACTTTCAATATCTCATTGTGACTACATGCAAAAGAAATTTTATATATATATATATATATCTAAAAGCAAACATAAAGAACTTGAGACCCTAATGTGTCACATGAGACCCTAATGTGTCACATGAAGTGAATCTCAAGAAACGCTACATCAAGAACTTGCCCCATATATGTATCGGAAGCCTAAAGCGGTTAGTACCAAAAAAAAGAGGAGGCTTATATACTGTTACTACTGACTGATTGTGTTAGTGATGCATCCTATTGCTACGTACTGCGTGTTACAATCTCTAAGTCATCAGATATCACCATGTCTCAGGAGGCATTGACCAAAATGACCCCGAATACCCAATACCCTCTTCGGCCACGGGCAATGAACTGGTCCCAGCTTGCGTTTCGTTAGTACCAATGGGATAGCTTGGGTGCAACAAAAATGCTTGAATCTCATCAGCTACATTATGAGCTGTTGATTGAGGGGGAGGAAGCGTTTGAGCTTGTGCTTGAACCGGCCGGGTAGGTCGAATGATCATATGGTCATATCCCGTACCAGGTGCTAGGCTGCCTTGCATCTGGCTCTGTGGGCGCCAATTTGTAGTATTAGCAGGAGTCAAATTTATGAACTCTCGTGATGAGAACTGTTCCATTGCACCACCAGGATTATGTCTTTGGTCGTTGGTCCCTCTAACAGATGAAGTTTGGAGATGTGTAATGGAAGATGGCATCAGTCTTTGGTCAGCGGTCCCTCCGTAGTTGACAGGTAAAGTTTGGAGATGTGACATGTTAGATGGAATCGGTCTTTGGTCGGCGGTCCCTCTGTAGTTGACAGGTAAAGTTTGGAGATGTGTAATGGAAGATGGCATCGGTCTTTGGTGGGCGTTCCCACCGTAGTTAAGTAATGTTTCAAGATTTGTAATGGAAGATGGCATCGGTCTTTGGTCAGCGTTCCCTCTATAGTTGACAGGTAAAGTTTGAGGATGTGCAATGTAAGATGGCATTGGTCTTTGCTGTACAGAGAGCTGGCTCTGATTCTGCAAACAGATAAGAACAAAAAATCTTCAGAGTCAGTTAAACAAGCAAGGAATTCATGGATATGAGAGATTAGAGATCGGAATCCTTGTCGGCCCAAATGGTGGTTAAGATCAGGTATCTGTTCTAACTTTCCTAGACCAAAACAAATCTGAAGCAGATGAAAATCGCAACATGTGTTAACCGTTCTATTTGAATTGCTCATAATTTATGTTATAAGTTTCAACCACCCACGAAATGTTGGATTGCACTAGTTGGTATGTTTAAGTCGATAAAATACCATTGTAATGTAGCTTCACAAGATATTTACGCGAGTAAACACAAAACAACCGTAGGGTAG
Organism: Boechera divaricarpa; assembly: GCA_026770425.1. Taxonomy (NCBI): domain Eukaryota; kingdom Viridiplantae; phylum Streptophyta; class Magnoliopsida; order Brassicales; family Brassicaceae; genus Boechera; species Boechera divaricarpa. Next base: position 1,132,116 of record CM049186.1, on the reverse strand, counting down.
TAAATATCAAACCTGCATCGCATAATGATGCTGCGACAGAGGCATGGGTGGCAATTGAGTTTGATTTATGCCACGTCCATGGATGTGGTTCCATCTCTCCATCAAATCAGAGGTTCTTCCTACACAATTTCCAAGGGACTTAACATGTAAGCCTTGAAACTGAGAAGACTGAGCAACCGGCATTGATGTGCCAAAGTTTGCCGCATTAGTAGCTAATCTATTTTGTGGAGATGAGGTTGGTAAGAATGTCATGGGTAACGCTTGTCTTGCTGCTGAATCTCGGGTGTTTACTACTTGTGGTAAGTTCATGAATTGTTCCCCATCAAAGGCATTCAAAGTTTGTGGCAACTGTGGCAGTGTGTTGATTGAAGCAGAAGACTGGTTAAGCTTAAGCATAGTATAATCTGTAGGAGGCTTATGTGTGTTATGTGACGGACCCTGAATCTCAGATAAACAAGGATTTTGTTCATGGACTTGGGTGTCACCGGATGTTTCCATTTCATTCTCATCTCTAGTAAGATCCAAAACAGTAGGCCCCAAGTTTATGAAACTATTTGGATCTCCATGGTCATGAGTGGTTTCCGGGACATGTTCCACGTCCTCATCATTTTCTGTTACAACCGTCCATGATCTATCAGCAGAGATAACCACATCAGCAGAATTAAGTCCCACCTCTTCTAGAATCTGTGGATATCAGAAACGATTGTTTATTCAGTGTAGGATGTAAGAAGATTTATCACTAAGCAACAACAATAAGCTACTGGCCTTTTTCAGTTTTTGATCTACACGGATGTCAGTATAGCAAACAGACTGATTGCAATGCGGGCAGCGCCATGATGGTCGTCTCGCATTCATGTTGACATAATTCCAGAAATCAAAACACTACAGCAGAAAGTAACATATCAAAATAGAAATAGGTGAAATATTTCTATAGTTTCTAATTTTGCTAAACCCAAGCCCTTTTACTGAAAATTTTCATAATTAAGGATGTCACACATTTATAATGTTTTTACTTACAAAAATAATACTTTACATGTTATGGCAACATCAAAGTAAACAAGAGCCTTGAATGTTATGTATTCATGAAATCATTCTTCTCACGATGATTTAAACAACGGAAAAACAAGAATGATCCTATCATTTCTTATGCTTAACAGAAAATGCATCACCTGAAGATGTTTACAGACATGACCCTTCACAGGAAGTTTGATACGCGTTCGGCTGTTATAATGGTGATGATTAAATCTTAAAAGGTTGAGGTAACTGTGAAATCAACTTCTTAAGATATAAATCTACAAAGGAAAAACATCCCCGGATACCTAATAGGACAACTGAGAGATATCCTTGATGGCCCCTCAATTATGTCACAATCTACAGACAAATTGGAAAAGAAAAACAATGGTTGATCTGATAAATGTTCTTGGATTACAATTATATGAATGCATGCAACTAAATTATTTGACGACTTCATATGTGAAAAATGCAATAAACATTAAGCCGATAGTTTCTTCTCCTAGTGACTAAATACTCTTGGATATACCTGAATTTGATTCAATGACCTCAGGATGAAAATAATCTTTCAGCAACGGTTTGTCGGGCAGCGGTATGACATCCATGAAAGCAATAGCAATTAAGTAACTACCTATAACAAATGGGTAACTGTCCATTATTACTGAAAATGAGGAGAGGAAATAAAGATGATTAAGAAAATCTTCATCGAACAAAAACCTCCAAAACTGCCTATTGCTTGTAGAAGATTTGCCCCAGGGTTGAGCAGGGCAGTAACATTCGTTGGAAGCTGCGGCCCCGACTCCTGAAAAGAAATTACAATAAACAATTACTTGTATCATAGTAAGTACTTCCAAACCATATCCGAGAAACAAACAAAATGCACAAACCATTGAGATGTTAACTCTCTTGTCAACGCCCTTTCCATTCAACAAAACACTGTAATTTTCATATGTAAACCAATATGGTTAAAATATAAAGAACTGCTTCACAAACATCCGGCAGGAAAAGGAAAGCAATCCAACCACACCTGACTTCTTGTGGATGTACAATACAATTAGATTTGCTAATGTCCTCTGTCCGGACAACAAATAATACCTGAAGAGCAAGCAAGATTCCGTTATAAACCATTAAGCATAATTAGCAGATACATAAACAAAGATTTAAAACATTAAAATGCTGAAGTGACATGACGAGCAAAGCTGAAAGGTAAGCTTTACAAGTACATTCATGCATCTTCTTACCTGATTGCATTAAAAACATATATGCAGGAGAAACCACACATGCACAATACTATATGAGTAAATGATGACGCAAAATCTGGTACCAAGACGAGCACAGTAATAAAACGGACTCATCACTCAAATTCAAATACATACTACTCTCTGTTTGCGAGAATGTGGCATCATCTTTGAAATATGGAACTCCTTCACCAATATCTTTGATTCTGGCTGCCAGGTGAAACAAAGCTAACTAAAGCACTCATTAAAAACAAAAGGTGCTTAGAACTGAATAATAAATATATCACCTTCGCCTCAAAAAAAAAGATAATATGCCCCAGCTTCACACATGGATAAAACCTATAGACAGAAAAGAAGGAGATTCAAACAAACCAACGTTTTGATTTTAGTGACCAAGTTTTCTTTAGAGTAGCAGACTGGTACCGTTAGTAATTTGAAATAAATAAATGAACACAAATGAGAAGCTGTCAAATACTCAATCCTCATAAGCTAAAATATCATAAGAAAATCGAAGCCTACCTCTCTATGACCTGCAAAATTAGACTGACGGGACTATTTACACTAGGAGTGACATTTTCAGGACTGTTGAAACTATTCCACATCTGAACAAGAAGAAAAACATCATTACAAACACTCTAACAGTATCCTGATTATTCTCTAATCAGAAATTCTTGTAAGCTGGAACGAAACATACCAAGTCTATGATAGCCAATAGTTCTTGAGTCTCTCTCTGCGGGAACCATCCAAGCTGACAAGCACTCTGTGAGAGAAACACAAATACAGTATTACATATACACCTGAACTAAGTAACCAATATCCAAATCAACAAACATGTATGAGATTCTGCCACAATGACTTTAGCTAAAGTTCCTAATTCTAACTCTATCTCGTATTTTACCTTAGCTGAGATCATCAGGGCCATTACCACCGCCCTCGTTTGATAATCATCACATCTACGATGGCAGAGCTGCACCATATAACACAGAAACAACAGCACTATGAACATACAAACCCAAAAGGAAGAAGCACCTTGAAAATCCAAAACTTTTAGAAGACAAAATTAAAAACACACATTATTGAGGACTAAAGCCAGCTCTTGAACATTCCCTGGAACTTCATTTTCCCCAATAGCTGCATCGATTTCACTGCATGTCACCAAAAGAAAAAATTGGAAAAAAAAAAAAAAAAAAAAAAAGGAGAAAAATTCTCAGTGAAACTCGAAACCCAGAAATGCAGATTTTAGGTTAAAACAAGATGAATACAACGGAAGGTAAATGAGATTTTACTTAGCGAGAGTGATGCAGAAAGCTTGAAACTCCTTGGTGTTGAGTTCAGCACGAAACCCCAACCTAAGACGTAATAATTAGAAGATTGTTTTTTAAAATCTATCATTTTTTTATAGAGAAATTACTACTTGATACATAAACTAAACCAGAAAATCAAAAGTCAAATGATAGAGACAAATTGATAATATACAAATGAGAAGAACAAAATACCTAGAATTCGCCGGAATCACCATTGAATCTTGAGATTCTTCTCCTTCTCCGAGAAGTCTCCGGGAGTGAAATGATTCTAAACCGACACAACCCGGTTTAGCTTATTATGGCAATTTATTTATATAGTAGTCAGCAGTTTACTCCTCAATGTTTTTGAATTTTACAGCGCGGCCCTTATATTTCTGCTAGTTATTACTGAATACCCTAATAGTTCTAGTCATTATAGTCTTTCTAGTTCTAGTCATAGTCTTTTACCATCATTCGTTTTTTATTGTACGCTTTATCCCTATATATTATTTGAGAAATACACTTATAAATAAACTTTACAAAATGTAAATAATTAGATCACATTACTATTATATTTAAAAACAAATTAATAAATCTCATTAAGGTTATTTTAGTCTTATTCATTATCATGGCCATCGATTATAATGATTGATAAAAAATAAGGAAATTATAATGATTGGTTTTTAAAAAGGGAATTGTTAAAAAATAATTGAAGTTTTTAAAAAAAATCGGGATATGATCATAATGATATCCCGATTTTATTGCAATATTAACAAAAAATCGATTTTAACGATTGATAAAAAAAAAGGAATTATAATGATTGGTTTTAAAAAAGAGAATTGTTAAAAAATAATGGAAGTTTTTAAAAAAATCGGGATATGATAATAATGATATCCCGATTTTATTGCAATATTAACAAAAAATCGAAACATTATATGGTTGGTTTAAAATAAGGGTGGTTTTAAATAAGAGATTTATTTAATGATTGATTTTAAGTAAAGGCAATATTAACAAATTTTCGATTCAAATAATTTTTGGCATTTATGATTGGTTTTAAATAAGAAATTTTTAATGATTGGTTAAAAATAAGAGAATTGTTAAAAAATAATATATGTTTTTGAAAAAGATCGTTTGGTTTGTTTAAAACAGGGGAGGTTTGTTATGGGAACGATTTTGGTAACAAACGAATTTGTTAATAATCCTAAAAATAAGGGAAACTTAGAAATTATTAATTATGGGATTCTATTTTCGGAGATTTTGGAAACTAATTTTAAAGAATATTTCTTAAACATATTGTATTCATTGCTTTACAAAAAAAAATTTCTAACTTATTCAACAACTCACCATAATAAAATTTGAAAATTATTAATTATGGGATTTGATTTTCAGAGATTTTGGGAACTAACTTTTAAGAATATTTCTTAAACATACTATATTCGTTGTTTTCTCACAAATATTTTTTTTTGTAACATATTCAACAACTTACCATAATCGTTTTGATTCTATATATTTTCTCTTATTAGCAAGAAGGAGGAACATATTCCACAAACCGTCGAGTATCCAAGAATTTTATATATATCTTTTTAAAAATTTGTTTTAGATATTTTTTCGTTTTAAAGATTATACAATAAATTTCCAGAAAATGAATATATCCATAATTAGATTTTCACAATCATAATTTCGTTTATGCATATGGATATCATTCAATTACTAATACCAAAATCGGAAAATAATTAGGCTTGGAATAAATAATATTTAGAAAGTACAATTATAGAAATAATATGTATAGATAATATTTAGAAATCATATTATCCATACAAATAATATATGAAAAGTACAATTATAGAAATAACATATAAATAATAACCTAACTTAAAATTATATATTAAAATCTAAATAAATTATATATTACAATTATAAAAATTATATGTTATATAACCAAAACTTTATAATAAAAATAGAAATAAAAATTAATCTGCGCGGAATAATCTCTAGTAATCATAAATTTTGCAAACCTAACGTTAATCCACATTAGCCGGTCACGGTTTACTTGACGGTCCATTTACCTTCCTTTAACGTTTCCTATGTGTCACTCTAATTTAAGATTTATTAGAGCTCACGAATCACACAGTTTTATATATTAAAATTACCACACACTAATATTTCTAGATCAATTCATCATAGCAGACATTTACTATTAATCAAAGTGAGTGAAAAGCTCTTATAAAATATTTAATCAAATATTATGTGGTTAAAAAGATTGTTCTAAAGCTTTGTAACACATAGCACGAGCAAATTATAATTATAGAAAAATATCCAAAATTTATAAAATCAGAATATTAGAAAATTGTAATTCTTTCAAAATTTTACGAAAATTATAATATCAATTTTTATAGTATTAAATCATTGTAATATCCGCATAAACTTTTTGTAATCAGAAATATAAAACCAATTTTTCATACTCGACGATATTAAAAAATTTCTGTTGGGAAAATTATATATAAGATTAGGATATTTTCTTTGATTTAACCGAAAAAATAAAGTTTTGGAAGATTGCGACATTTTTAGATATTAATTAAATTTTTTTGTAAAATATTAACCCACGATATTCTAAAATTGATTTCGTATAATATATTTTCTGTTGAAAGATAGTATGTCTATTAGCGATATTGGATATTGCGATATATTGTTCCCAACAGAAAATTTCCGAATCGTAATCTAGTTTTCCTTATTAGTGGTTAGAATTTAAAATTGTGTGTTTTAGGTTTTATTTTATTAAAAAAAAAGAGATAAACATGTAATGTACGTTTAGGTTTTGCAAAATAAAATCTTTGACAATATTTATATGTTTGTTGACATTATCGATAATAATTTTTTTTTTTTGTAGAAAGATTTTGATTAATTTTAAAAATAAAAAAAACAGAAAGATATTTAAAAATTTATGTACTACATGTTATTTTGAAATTTGTTATTTATTAAAAGTGATTTTTTTCCCTAAAATCTCGATAATAATTGTAGAAGATTCAGTAAGTGGTTTAAGTAAATAAATAATGATATATTTAAGAAAATATCGATATTTAGATAAATCTCGATATATTTGATTTAGTTTCCTTAAATAATTTTTGATTTTAATTAAATGATCACATAATAACTAATGACTAAAATATCTTTAATGAAATATTAAAATTTGTTTTTTGATATAATGACAATGTAATGTAAATATTTATATTTTTTAATGTTTATTTATAAGTATACTTCTCAAATAATATATAGGGATCATTTATGAATTAAATAACATTTTACCGGCTGGAAGTGCTCCATTGCATCATGGAATTAAAACTACAAATGATAATCCAATTGAAAAACCAGTTTGACACTGTTACAAGGCTACCGGCCGTGATTTTCACATCCACCGGAAATACCTGCCATATTTAGCAAATCAATTATGAAATTTCATATCAAAAAACTTAATTATTTTTTTAGTTTAAAAGAAAAGTAAAAACAAAGACCTCAGACATTATAACCCAAAATAGAAATAGACCATTGAAACCTGGGTTGCTGCCTTGCTGGTCTGGTTTATTTAACCGGTTTGAGACTTCCTTAAATATAAAGTGATAATTGATGTAAACACATGTGGACTTACATCTGCCACATAAAGGCCCAGTTCTTCCATAATTTTCGATTGACCGGGCGATGAATATGACATCTATAAAGAAAGTATGGTATACTTAATAAATATAATTATTGTTTAGAAAAGGTTCACCGAAAACTAAACAATCTTATGACTCTTATTATACCAAAACTCACATAGCCATTAGTATTTATAAAAAAAAATCTCTCCTAATCACATTAAGATTTGCTAATAGTTTGCTAACTCCAAATCTATTAGAATATATCTTAACTCTATCCTAATCTCGATAAAGGTAAAGACTAAAACACTTTTGATATTAATCTTTGACTCGATTAATATTTTGCGGTCCAAGTAATGTTGGAATTACCCAACAAATATAATGCACAATTTTATGCCAAAATAATAATGATATCACACAAAAATCACATATATTCCAATTGGTAATTCAAAGACAAGAAAATATGTTGTACAATTACCAAAAGCAAAAACAAATTTTGAGATCATATAAAAATATCTGAACTACCCCATATTGAAATGCATGAGAAACTCATATGAATTAAAACTGGAATATCCAAAATTACCGAAAAATAAATTGAAAAAAAAAGAAAAGAGATGATGAAAAAGATGGTGCGGATTAAAAAGAGCAAAAGATGGCGGTTCGACAATGACTCCGATTGGTTCATTTTACCGGTTACATTAAACGGTAAAAGTTATTACTGAACCCCTTTCTAGTTCTAGTCAAACTCTTCCTACGTGTCAGTCTAACGAAGACTTGAAAAGGCTCACAATCACAGTTTCGTTCATGAAATTATCACACACTAATAATATCTCTAAATCTGATCATAACATTAGCATACATTACTAATAAAATAATTAATCAAAGTGAGTGAATTTTTCTTTAACGAAAATACATAACCAAACATTATATGGTTAAAAACACTTTGTAACAAATGATACCATAATTTTAATTTTTTTTCTTTCTGTCAATAAAATATATCAAAGTAACAGAGTTCGCAAATGGGAGGTACATGGCTTATAAATGTAACGTCAAAAACTAATGTCAACATTCAGCCTAGTGATGTTTAAATCTCTTCAAGTGTTCGGCCTTTAGTCTCAGGCACCAAAGTCCATACAAATACGAATGATATTAGAGAAACTACAGAAAATATCAAATATGTTGCTGAAAAACCAATAAACCAAAATATCTATATAATTACTCTCTTAAAAATTCCATATATAACTAATTATATATTGAAGATATTAATTTGAGTGGACATTCATAACAAAAAAAAAATCTCAAAATTTTCCCATTTTAGTATTTTTCAATAATTTAAAAGACATATACCATGACTTTTTGATTATACATAAACCTAGATACTTTTTGATCAAAGATAAATTATGATTTATTTTTTATTTGTTTTGTCTTAGTTTCTTAAAAATATTTTTTGTAAAGATTATCAAAAAATTATTAAAGCAATCTTTTGTTAGGTTTGTAATATTTTGAAGAAAAAATAATAATGTCAAATATTTTACCGAAAGCACTCCATTGCATAATGAAATCGAAACTAAAAATGATAATCCAACTGAAAAACCAGTTTGACACTGTTACGGGGTTACCGGCATTGACTTTCACATTCACCGGAAACACCTGCCATATTAACGAATAAATTATGAAATTTAAATATCAAAAAAGGTAAATTAGTTATTGTTAGTTTAAAAGAAAAGTAAACAAATACCTCAGACATTATTACCCATAGTAGTCTACCTAGACCAATGCCAAAGGATAAGACATAACACTGGTATATAAGACTTTTGTTAATTAGGGTTGTGGTTTCACCAAGTAATATATGAATTAAACAAAATCAGTTAATTTAAACCGGTTGGCCCATTGGCATTTACGTACCACTAAACCGACCATTAACATAGGGGAACAAAACTTATGAAAATCACCATGCTTCTACGAAATAATATTATAGTCTATAAAAACTAAAAATTCCATTGAAGTTACGACGATTAAAATAGTTAAGAAGACTAAACCTGAAGATAGTAAGAAAGGCCTATAAATAATGAAGATATGCACAGACCGATAGATGAGCTCTGGAAAAAAAAAAGAATTCAAACCGCAAAAATATATTTTATCCAAGGAAATCAATTATGAAATTATATATATCTCGAATGGTTTGAAGATAAGAAAATGGGTTAAGATTTCTTGGTAAGGAATCGAAATCGGCCTACTAAGTCGGATCCAAATGGTATTCGGTTTCAGTTCTACTTAAAATCGCCAATCTCACTTACAAAATTCGTATAATGAAATGAGGAAAATGAAGGTTTTCTTGGTTATATGGAACTTAGCTACTAATTTGGGACGACTCTGCCACCAACAAAAAAGACGACGCAAAATCGTTGCAAAACTTATTTCAGAATGGGTGTAATCACTCCACCGATACTCACTGTAAAGTTAGACATCCTTGTCCGTCGCGCCACCTCCCCATAGTTGACCAAGCTTTGGGCAAAAACAGCGGCAAAACAAAACTACTTGGGAATCCTTTCTGGATAAGTCCCATCACTGTATGTTACTATCAAGTCTCTGATCCCCTGAGTGATTAAAGCTAACTCCTCTCTCTGCATATTCCCCGTTTCAGCTCTAGGGAAAAATGTTTGTGATAACACCTTCTGTGCATAACGAATAGCAGGATTTCGGATCTAAACTCACCGCTCGCTATCGTGTTCCAAACTGCATTTGTTTGTCTCTGAGACAATCGAGCTTCTGTTTTATCCCCTGCTGGAAAACCATACAAGTCATCCAGCTCCTCAAATGTGATATCTTTCTCCTCATTCCCATGGAAAAGGATTATAGAACCCAACGAGTCGCCATCATGGAAAAGGATTATAGAACCCAACGAGTCGCCATCGTGTTCTCCCAAATCAACTCTCGTTGTGGCTAAGAAATCACATGTCTGCTTCCTGTAGGCCACGTTTCTCATATTGAAAAAGTTACCGATCCCCATGTTCTGAAATATCAACTCCACATCGTCATAAATACCCAGCTCTCGGAGTAGCTCAAAATCTGGAAACCGAGTTTGAGTGAACTTCAGAGTTCGCAACTTCTTTCTCTGTGGTCGCCGATTAGTTCATCGCGAACGCGTGAGCTGCTAGCTATTTGAGTGAACTTCAGAGTTCGCAGCTTCTTTCTCTCCTCTTTGTTTCGACCCAATATTGGTGAGTCGTGGTCGCCGATTAGTTCATCGCGAACGCGTGAGCTGCTAGCTATTTGCTTTCCTCTAGCTTTATTTGTAGACTCTCGCATAGACTGAGAACGTGTTATTCGGGGTCACGGTGGTTGTGAATTAGGCCAGGAGCTTTCGATTTTTGTATTTAATATCTGCAAAATTAGCAAACTCAATACTCAAATCACCATTATGTGGCCCATGGTATTAAGCAAAACTAAACTTAAATAAATTTTCTAATAACATCCTAATTGCTTAATACCATGATACCACATTCAATAAATCAATCATATTCAAAAACTCTCATTAAAGTAACAACACAATTTTTTTTTTTTTTTTTTTTTTTTTGTAATTTTAACAATAAATGGCATTTATATTATTTAGAAAAATTAGAACTAAATATTTGGCTACTTAATTACTAATCTAATTGGCCCAATAATACAATACCAATTTCAATTTATCATTAAAATTATAAATTTTCATTTTCTCCAAAATTAATTTCTTAATTCCAATTAAGAACCCTAACTACCAATCAACCTAAATTCCTCAACTTATGCTAAAATTGACTTTTAATTCAAACTTTTCTATCATAATCTAGCAAAACCCATGATTTTCAAGCTAATCCAACCATAATTCCTCATAAAATCAAGCTTTTATAACTATGGAGAATTTGAGAGTTTAAAGATTATACCTTTGAGCTGAATAGGAGATTAAGGGAGGGTAAGGAGAGTAATCTAGAGTATAAATAAGCTAATCTTCACAAGTTAATCAAGTTTAAGTGATGGAAGCAAATGAGAGTGAAAAAGCTTGGAGAGAGTTTTAATGGAGTGTAAAAATTAATTTTTTTGAGGATGAGGAAGAAGGTGTGGTCGATTTTGGTGTTTATAAAACACTAAACCGGGCCAAATTGATTTACCTTAACCGGATTGAATCGAAGAAAAATTAATTTTGACTATAAACCGAAGCTCATCGATACGGTCGATGCTTCGGTCGATGCTCGTGTTTTTTCTTGAGCGTCGACGGCTTACGGTCGACGTCTTGTTGGCTCATCACGTTTTGGAGCGGCATCGACCACTCTCGGTCGACAGTCACGTCGATGTCCTTCGTTTCTTCATCGAAAATCTTCGTTTGACCTTTGATTTTTTGTGTAAGACATTACAAGACTAAAAATATGAAAAAAGGAAAAGTGTTAGTGTTAGTTTTACTAAGATAACATGAGAATGCCTCTCAAGTGCACTCGTTTAATATCGTCGAGCTCGACGATGTTACCGAACGGGTCAAAGGCTCCCACGGTTGCAAATCCTTGTTTTATTTTTATTTTTCTTAATGGTGTAAACATCCTAAAAAAATTAAAACAGAAAAACCGAAAACAGAAAAACAAACAGAGAAAACGAAAAATGACGAAATTGAAAAATATGAATTAGACTTCTCGTTTAGGCCAGTTGATCACCGTCCTCATAGTGACAAGGACTAGACCTCCAAGGATGTTGTAAAGTGGACGTTTTAAAATCGAAGGAATGATCTCGGCATGTTTTAACAATGCATCGGTCTGGTATGGTCGATGCAAGCCATTGATGGTGTCTTCTGAGAGTGCATCGGTCTCTTCTGCTCGATGTGAATGTCCGGTGATTACTCCTGGAAAGAAATCGGCTACGTCTGATCTGTATGAAGGCTCCAGCTTGGCGTCGATGGTCATCTCGATGGTTTATTTCTGGAGGAGCATCGATCACTTGTGCCCAATGGAGAGGGTCGACGGGCAGAGCATCGACATTGTGTGGTTGATGCTTTTGCTCGGCGGGCCTTGTCCCATGCATCTATTTCTCGTCCATCCAGTCCAGCAACTGGTCCATTTTTTTTTTATAGTTTTTTTTTTTAGTTTATTAAACTTTAAAAGGGAAAACAAAAATTAAACTGAATAGGAAAGAAAACCTAATCTCAGATTCAGACCAAATCTCTATGGCTATTGCTATAGTTCCCGGCAACGGTGCCAAAAACTTGATAGGAGAGTATCCGTTCAACTCTTCTCACCAGGTTTCACCCGAGTTTTCTCGAAAGTTTAACCCGATGTGACCGTGACAAGGAGCGAGTTTTTGGTTCTTACTCCTCATCAGGTTTCCCTCAAGCGCTACCTACAGGATAGTCTCGAGAATTAAATCCGATGTGACCGCAAGTACACGGTTAAATGTAATTGTAGTACAAACGGGATCGATCCACAGAGACTGTGAATAACACACAGAGATTGCAGGGATGAATCTTATCTAGGTGAATTATGTTTGTTTGGTTTTTAATTTTATTATCTAAAGTGCATAAAATAAATAAACGATAATTAAATAACTGAATTAAAATGCATAAACTAAATTGTGTAATTTAAATAACATAAAGTAAATTGCATAAACAAATTACTAAATTAAATTGCATTAAATAAATTACTGAAAATAAAAAGCATAAGATAAAAGTGCATAAATTAAAGTGCGAAAATTAAATTACAGAAAATAAATTGCGAAAATGTAAAGTGCGAAAAAATAAATTGCAGAAATTAAAGTACATAAATTAAATAGCATAAATTAAAACGCATAAAATAAATAACAGAAAATAAAGGTGCATAAAGTAAATAACAAAACTATAAAATAACTTAAATTAAAAATAACTTAAATAAATAAATACCAATAAATCTCTAGGATTTATGAGAATGATTTCAAGGATTCTATATTTAGGATTTGTGTTTTTACTAATTAAGTTTGTGTTTGTCATTCTAGGGATATCAAAATTAAACTAGTCCTCTCTTGTGATATGGTAGCCACTATATCAGATCCACTCTCGTGGCGATTTTCACACATTACACGCAATCCCATCATCGAATATTAAGTGCTCTTAAACTTCCATTTGATATGTCATAACCAAACAACCTTGTGTTTTCGGATACACGAAGTGATTGATAAATCTATTTCCAAAACACAATCCACTCTCGTGGTGAAGCGTTTCTAAGGTTTTAATCTAACTTAACTAAGGATAGATCAATGATTAACTCTACCAAACAACAAACTCGGCTATAACTAATACTCCCCAATATTCAGATCTCAAGTTTTAATCCACTCTCGTGGTGCTAAGGACTTCCATTCGTATAACTTCATCTACTGATTTGGTTATAACCTTAAGCACATCCTGTAGGACATAACTTAGCATTAAGATTGAATATTAGAGTAGCTACAGTCGATTAAGAACAGAAAACATATGAAATCCTCTAACATAAATCCCATCATCGATCTCTAGCCCAAAGATCTAAAGGATCTACTCACTCATACCTCTGAGGGTTACAGCAGGATATGAGTAGGAAGACATGATAAGCAATAAACTAAAGCAGTAAACAAACTAAAACAAGAAGAAGAAGAAGAAGAACTAAAGAACTTTTATAAAAACATAAATGGTGGTTCTCAAAAGTGGCCAAAGGAGGCCAAGAGAAAGGAGCTCCTTTACAATGAGGTAAGATGTGTTTATATAGAGTTTAGGTGGCTTGGAGGGGTCTAGAGTGTCCTTAGAGTAAGATGTGTTTATCTAGACCGGCCACGGTCGATACTAGCGCTGCTGCTCCCTTTTTGAGGCTCTTGATATGTTTCTCCATGATGTTCTTGGCCCAAGCAAGTAGCTCCAAGGTCCCTATGGCTCCATGTGGCTCCAAAATACTCTAAAAGTACATGATTTCATCAAAGTACCTATAAACACATAAGCTCATGCAAATACACCAAAACTAATCCTAAATGCTAGTTATATCGTATGAAACTAACCTATAAGAATGCATAAAAACATATAAATATGAGTGTTATCAACTCTCTCAGACTTATCTTTTTGCTTGTCTTCAAGCAAACAAAACTAAACTAGTGAAAGAGTTACACAATATCTATATTGAACATTTTACCATACATTATCTTATCGTATTAATATCCTTCAACTTTGTAAGATAGAAATAGCTCAAAGCGTACTACATGTACTTCACCATAAGTATAGCAAGTTACCTTAGTTCAGAGCCACATCCTCTTCGAACTTAGACCCCTCTTTGTTGACTCCCCTTATTTAGTTTAGGCGCGATATCTCGACCCGGAATCATTGATCAAAGGACATGAACACTTACTCTTTTAGATTTCTGTAAGGTTAAGACCGTCTTAGTACAATTCCTTTCCTCCTCCTTTTTTCACTTCAAGGTCAATCAACTTTTTCCTATTTTTCTAAGGTATCATTTTTTTTTATTGATCGCCTTTTCCTTTCCAACTCTTTACTTTCCTTAGGACAAGTTTCCATGAGAAGCGAATGTTAAAAGTGGTAGCTTCCAACACCCGGTTCACTTCTTTAATACCTATATCCTTTCGTTTCTTCCCATTAGGACATGTTTCCATGAGACGCGAATGTTAAAAGTGGTAGCTTACAACACCCGGTTCACTTCTTTAATACATATATCCTTTTCTCTAATTATTGAAGGGAAGGAAGAGGAGAATTGTACTTACTTAGATGTGTCTTGCAGTGTCTCATAGAAGTATCACATCCAATGTATCTCAAGCCCTAAATCGAAAAAATTAAAGTTCATTAGGGTGAGAAGTCAACTTTGAGTCGTCTAAGTCTCCGAGGGAATGGTCCATTTGGGGTTTGTTGATCCACTTATGGGTTTTCTAATTTTCGTGCTTGAAACTATTTGCTAATCTCAGAAAAGCGTAAAAAAATATTAGTATAGATAAGATAGTGGTAAAGTTCAATAATTGTTGCCTCATTAAAAAGCTTGCCACAAGTTATTGAACCGTGACTAAAGGAAAAAGAGTACAACAATTTTTAGTTCCTAGATGCATAGAAAAAATAATAAAAGAAAAATATACCAAAATAAAATAAAATAAAAATATGAAAATATTAGAAGTTTATGATGCCTCCCTCAGGCTTATTTTTTACCGTCTCGGTGAAGACAAATAAAAAAAAAACATCGTAAACAATAAATAGAAAGAAAAACAAAAATGTCGAAAATAGAAAAAGAAAAATAAAGAAATGTCTTACTAAAAATCAATAGATTTTGAAGTGTTGAGCGACATCGGAGGGTTGCTCGAGCTGGCTGATGGAGAACGTGTGGCACGGTGTTTGCCTCGTTGGCGTGCCTCATGCGATGATGCTCGCGGGGCCTTTAAAGGGACCCTAGAAGAGCTAGGCATATCATGGACTGAATGGCGATGTGGTGCGGCCGACATGTCATCTTCTGAGTCAGCTACAGTTTGTGACTCTTCCTCTTCCGTGTGACTACTCGATCCAGCAATCTTCTTCTTGAAATTTTTAATCTCAAACTTCATACTCTTCATCCGATCCACTAGTTTACGAATCGTCTTGTCTTGCCATTTATTCCATCTTTGGAGGAAGCGGATGTTCTCATGAGAATGGCGACATGCCTTGGAGGCGATAGGTCCGTCATAAGCCTCAAAATAGTATCTCTCACTCCCATAAGTGCCTGATGTATCGCGACTGCTATTTGCTCTTGTGGCGGAAGGGCGTGTGCTGGTTTTGTAGACAGGAGGGTGAGCAGCTGCGTTGAAATCCCACTCTGGACCAGACATGAAACTCACGTTAGTTGGATAGTCAACTGTGGTGATGTCTAGGTAGTAGGACCTTGCATTCTGGTGCTCTGATGGCTGATTCACGAAACCTGTAGATGAACTTATCTTCAACTCGACCCATTAATATCTTGCTATCAGAGAATAACCTGCATCTATGCTCAACATCGGCTTGTCGACGTCACCTCAAGGGATCTCGCAATGTAGCAAAATGGGTGTAATCACTCCACCGATACTCACCGTGAAGTTAGGCATCCTTGTCTGTCTCGCCACCTCCCCACAGTTGACCAAACTTTGGGCAAAAACAGCGGCGATACAAAGCTGCTCGAGAATCCCCTCTGGATAAGTTCCATCGCTGTATGCTACTATCAAGTCTCTGATCCCTTGAGTGAGTAAAGCTAACTCCTCCCTCTGCATATTCTCTATTTCAGCTCTAGGGAAAAATGTTTGTGATAACACCTTTTGTGCATAGCATATAGCAGGATTCGGATCAATGACGCCTTAGACTCTCCTGATCTAAACTGACCGCTCGCTATGGTGTTCCAAACTGAATTTGCTAGTCTCTGAGATAATCGAGCTTCTGTCTCGTCCCCCGCTGGAAAACCATACAAGTCATTCAACTCCTCAAATGTGATTTCTTTCTCCTCATTCCCATGGAAAAAGATTATAGAACCCAACGAGTCACTGTCGTGGTCTCCTAACTCAACCTTCGCTGTGGCCAAGAAATCACATGTCTAGTTCCTATAGGCCATGTTTCTCATCTTAAAAAAAGTTATCGAGTCCCATGTTCTCAAATATCAACTCCACATCGTCATAAATACCCAGCTCTCCGAGTAGCTCGAAATCGGCAAACCGAGTCTGTGTGAACTTCAGGGAACGCAATTTCTTTCTTTGTTCTTTGTTTCGACCAAGTATTGGTAAGCTTTTGTCTTCTATCGGTTCATTGCGAGCACGTGATCTGCTGGCTATCTCTTTCCCCTTAGCTTTTTCTCTAGGCTCTCGCATAGATTGTGATATGGTTGTTTGGCGTGGTGGTGGTGGTGAGCTAGTGTGTGGAGCTTTAGATTTTCTCATTTAATTTCTGCAAAATTAACAAACTCAATACTCAAATCACCATTATGTGGCCCATGGCATTAAGCCAAACTAAACTTAAACAAATTATCTAGAAACACTCTAATTGCTTAATACCATGATAGCACATCCAATAAGTCAACCAATTTTTAAATACTTCCACTAAAATATCAACACATTTATTTTTAAATTTAATAATAAAAGGCACATAAATATTATTTAGAAAAATTAAAACTAAATATTTGTCTACTTAATTGCCAATCTAATTTGCCCAATAATACAATACCAATTTCAATTTATCATTAAAATTATAAAATTTTATTTTCTCCAAAATTAATTTCTTAATCCCTAATTAAGAACCTTAACTATCAATCAACCTAAATTCCTTAACTTATACAAAAATTGACTTCGAATTCCAACTTCTCTATCAAAATCTAGCAAAGCCCATGATTTTTAAGCTAATCCAACCATAATTCCTCATGAAATCAAGCTTTTACAACTATGGAGAATTTGAGAATTTAGAAATCATACCTTGATTTGAAGAGGAGATGAATGGAGTTGAGAAGTAATCTAGAGAAGAAACCAACTAATCTCCACAAGTTTTCAAAGTTTGAAAGGTGAGAGCATATGAATTAAAGTACATAAATTAAAAGTGCCTAAATATAAATTACGGAAAGTAAATTGCAGAAATTAAATTACAGAAATATAAATAGCATAAATAAATAAACATAAATAAAATACTAAATTAGTTATTTACAGTTGATTGGGTGATAGTCGATTTATCAGGAATTTCAGATTATAGGATTCATGCTTAACCTTTTTAAGTTTGTATTGTCAATCTAGAGATTTTATGTTATAGACCAGTCCACTCTCGTGGTATGCTAGTCACATTGTCCGACCCACTCTCGTGGCGACTTTCACGTATTGCGCACAATTCCATCATCGATTACTCTTATGAGTGATATACACATTAGTTGGCGTTGTCACACATCCAACAGATTAACCAAGTGTTTAGCTTGCGTTAGAAGTGTGTCTAAGACAAAGAGTGAATGATAGATCTATTTCTAGAATACAATCTCACTCTTGTGATGTTGTATTCCTGAGATCATTATCTAACTTTGGCCACAGCTAGATAAGCATTAAGGTGCTCAATCAAACAACAAGCTCGATGCTAAATAATACTCCCTAATATGCAAGTCTGAAGTTTTAACCCACTTTCATGGTGCTAAGGGGTTCTATTCGTATAACCTCATCTACTGATTTGGTAATAACCTTAAGCACATCCCATATGACATGTCTTAGCATTAAGAGTGCATATTAGAGTAGTTAGATCGGTCAAGAGCAATCAGACATATTGGATCCTAAATCTTTAATCCCATCATCGAACACCACCCTAGTGGTCTAAAAGATCTACTCTCTTGTCTTTCCGAGGGTGACGGCAAGGACAAAGATTAGGTTCATAAAACAGTAAATAAGAAACTAAAAACATAAATAAAAATCAAAACATAAACATAAACATAAACATAAACATAAACTAAAACTTAAGAAAGGAGTAAACTTAAAAGAAGAACTCTTTATTGAAAGTGAGACCAAATGTGGCTAGAAAGTCTAAACTTGTGTCTAATGAGAATACATGAGTTTATATAGAGTTTAGGTGGCTTGGGGGAGTCTAGGACATCCTTAGAAGGTTCTGGAATGTCATAACTCGAGATCCTAAACTTCCATATCTTGCAAGTTCGCAATAACCAAAGTTTCCTTTTCTGCACAGTGACTCAGTATCAAGAAGCCCTGGTCGATGCTCATGGTCGATGGGCTTCTTCTGGTCGGGCGTCAACCAGCCACGGTCGATGCTTGTGGTCGATGGGCTTCTTCTGGTCGGGCGTCGAGTAGCCATGGTCGATGCTTGCGTCGATGGTTTTCGTCTTGGCTTCCAGTTCAGGTCCGAGACAGAGCATTGACCTGCCCTGGTCGATGCTGTCTGTCGATGGCATTCCTAGAGAAGGGTATCGACCACCCCTGGTTGATGCTAGGGCCGCTGCTTCCTTTCTGAGGCTCTTGAGATGTTTTTTCATGATGTTCTTGGCCCAGCAAGTAGCTCCAATGTCCCTATAGCTTCTTAAGGTCCCAAAATGCTATGAGAGTGCATGATTTCCTCCAAGTACCTATAAACACATAAACAAATACAAATGCACTAAAACTATCCTAAATGCAAGTTAGAAACATATAAAACTAAGCTAAATGTATGCAAAAAAATATGTAAAATACGATGATATCACTGTTCGTCGTGGTGGTCATCGACCATGTGTTCTCGATGTAGCCTATCGACGTTGCCTAACGGGTCTCTGTCGACCATGCACGGTCGACACTGCCTATCACGACTTCGCCAAAATTTTCCGTTTAGGCTCAGAACGACTTGTAAGACATCGTGAAACTAAAAATATGCAAGAAAAAAATTTGTTATTGTTAGTTTTACTAAGATAACATGAGAATGCCTCTCAAGTGCGCTGGTTTAAACCAATTGGCAAGTCCTTATTTTTTTTTTTTTTGCTTAACGGTGCGGATATCCTATAAATTAGAATAGAAAAACAAAGAATAGAAAAACGACGAATAGAAAACGAAAATGACAAAATTGAAAAACTTAAAATAGAAATCTAAAATTGAAAAAAATATCAAAAAGATAGAATAGTTTTTTTAGCGTCGTGAACTCGACAATCTTACGGAATGGTGGAAGTTCTGGAGGGGGTTTTGGTGGAGGTCTATTAGTCGGGATCGCATTATAGAGCATCTCTTTGTTCACCAATGTGAACGAGACTCGTCGTTTAGACCAATCGATAACTGCTCTCATCGTGACAAGGAGTGGACCTCCAAGGATGTTGTCATGAAGATGTTTCTAAATCGCAGGAACCATCTCAACAAGTTCTAGTTGTGTATCGACTTGGTGTGGTTCATGCAAGCGATCGATGGTGGCTTCTGAGAGTTCATCGGTCCCTTCTGAAAGCTCGGGTGTCACACCTGGATGAGCATCGACCAAGCTCGACCGATGGCTAAGTTGACGGTTTTGGTTGTCAAGTTTAGCATCGACCATGGTTGGTCGATGCATAGCTTCTTGACTTGTCTTTTGGAGAGCATCGACAACTTGTGCTCGGTGGGGTAGGTCGATGGGCAGGGCATCCGCTCGACAGGTTTCGTCCCGTATATCCATTTCTTGTCCATCCATTCCAGCAACTGGTCCATTTTTTTTTTTAAGTTTTTGAGTTTATTAACCTGAAAAAGCAAAAATTAAACTGAATAGGAAAAGAAATCTAGTCTCAGATTCAGGCCAAATATCTGTGGCTATTGGTACAATCCTTGTCAACGGCGCCAAAAATTTGATAGGGAGCGAGTTTTTGGTTTTCACTCCTCATCAAGTTTCACCCAAGCGCTACCTACATGATAGTCTCGGGAGTTTAACCCAATGTGATAGCAAGTGCACGGTTAAATGCAATTGTATTACAAACGGGATCTATCCACAGAAACTGTGAATAACACACAGAGATTGCAGGGATGAATCTAATCTAGGTGAATTATGTTAGTTTTAGTTTTAATTCTATTATCTAAAGTGCATAAAATAAATAAACGATAATTAAATTACTGAATTAAATTGCATAAAATAAATAACTGAAAATAAAAAGCATAAAATAAAAGTGCAGAAATTAAATTGTAAAACATAAATTGCGAAAATGTAAAGTGCAAAAAATATAAATTGCAGAAATTAAAGTAAATAAATTTTATAGCATAAATTAAAGCGCATAAAATAAATAATAGAAAATAAAGGTGCATAAATTAAATAACAAAATTATAAAATAACTTAAAATAAATAAATACTAATAAATCTCTAGAGTGTATGAGAATGATTTCAAGGAGTCTATATTTAGGATTTGTGTTTTTACCGATTAAGTTTGTGTTTGTCATTTTAGGTTATCGAAATTAAACAAGTCAACTCTCGTGGTATGCTAGTCACTATGTCAAATCCACTCTCGTGGCGATTTTCATGCATTACACGCAATCCCATAATCGAATACTAAGTGCTCCTGAACTTCCGTTTGATACGTCATAACCAAACAGCCTTGTGTTTTCGGATACACGAAGTGATTGATAAATTTATTTCCGAAATACAACCCACTCTCGTGGTGAAGCGTTTCTAAGGTTTTAATCTAACTTAGCTAAGACTAGATCAATGATTAACTCTACCAAACAACAAACTCGACTATAGCTAATACTCCCCAATATTCAGATATGAAGTTTTAACCCACTCTCGTGGTGTTAAGGGCTTCTATTCGTATAATCTCATCTACTGATTTGGTTATAACCTTAAGTACATCCCGTAGGACATAGCTTAGTATTAAGATTGAATATTAGAGTAGCCAAAGTCGATTAAGAACAGAAAACATATGAAATCCTATAACGTAAATCCCATCATTGATCTCTACCCCAAAGATCTAAAGGATCTACTCACTCATACCTCTGAGGATGACAGCAGGATATGAGTAGGAAGACATGATAAGCAATAAACAAAAGCAGTAAACAAAATAAAACAAGAAGAAGAAGAAAAACTAAAGAACTTTTATAAAAACATAAATGGTGGTTCTCAAAAGTGGCCAAAGGAGGCCAAGAGGGATGAGCTCCTTTACAATGAGGTAAGATGTGTTTATATAGAGTTTAGGTGGTTTGGAGGGGTCTAGAGCGTCTTTAGAAGGCTCTGGAGGCTCTTAAACTCGACCCAAAGCTCTCTTTAAGTTGTATTTCGCATTAACCAAAGTTTCATTTTCTGCACAGTGACTCAGCATCGATGAGCCAAAGTCGATTAAGAACAGAAAACATATGAAATCCTATAACGTAAATCCCATCATTGATCTCTACCCCAAAGATCTAAAGGATCTACTCACTCATACCTCTGAGGATGATAGCAGGATATGAGTAGGAAGACATGATAAGCAATAAACAAAAGCAGTAAACAAAATAAAACAACAAGAAGAAGAAAAACTATAGAACTTTTATAAAAACATAAATGGTGGTTCTCAAAAGTGGCCAAAGGAGGCCAAGAGGGAGGAGCTCCTTTACAATGAGGTAAGATGTGTTTATATAGAGTTTAGGTGGTTTGGAGGGGTCTAGAGCGTCTTTAGAAGGCTCTGGAGGCTCTTAAACTCGACCCAAAGCTCTCTTTAAGTTGTATTTCGCATTAACCAAAGTTTCATTTTCTGCACAGTGACTCAGCATCGATGAGCCAAAGTCGATTAAGAACAGAAAACATATGAAATCCTATAACGTAAATCCCATCATTGATCTCTACCCCAAAGATCTAAAGGATCTACTCACTCATACCTCTGAGGATGATAGCAGGATATGAGTAGGAAGACATGATAAGCAATAAACAAAAGTAGTAAACAAAATAAAACAAGAAGAAGAAGAAAAACTATAGAACTTTTATAAAAACATAAATGATGGTTCTCAAAAGTGGCCAAAGGAGGCCAAGAGGGAGGAGCTCCTTTACAATGAGGTAAGATGTGTTTATATAGAGTTTAGGTGGTTTGGAGGGGTCTAGAGCGTCTTTAGAAGGCTCTGGAGGCTCTTAAACTCGACCCAAAGCTCTCTTTAAGTTGTATTTCGCATTAACCAAAGTTTCATTTTCTGCACAGTGACTTAGCATCGATGAGCCAAAGTCGATTAAGAACAGAAAACATATGAAATCCTATAACGTAAATCCCATCATTGATCTCTACCCCAAAGATCTAAAGGATCTACTCACTCATACCTCTGAGGATGATAGCAGGATATGAGTAGGAAGACATGATAAGCAATAAACAAAAGCAGTAAACAAAATAAAACAAGAAGAAGAAGAAAAACTATAGAACTTTTATAAAAACATAAATGGTGGTTCTCAAAAGTGGCCAAAGGAGGCCAAGAGGGAGGAGCTCCTTTACAATGAGGTAAGATGTGTTTATATAGAGTTTAGGTGGTTTGGAGGGGTCTAGAGCGTCTTTAGAAGGCTCTGGAGGCTCTTAAACTCGACCCAAAGCTCTCTTTAAGTTGTATTTCGCATTAACCAAAGTTTCATTTTCTGCACAGTGACTCAGCATCGATGAGCCACAGTCGATTCTTATGGTCGATGGGCTTCTCGAGGCCGGGCGTCGACGAGTTCTTGTCGATGTTTGCGTTGATGGTCTTCGTTAGGCTTCAAGTTCAGGTTCGAGGCAGAGCATCGACTGACCATGGTCAGTGCTTCTTGTTGACAGCTTGCCCAGGGATGGGCATCGACCGGCCACGGTCGATGCTAGGACCACTGCTCCCTTTGTGAGGCTCTTAAGATGTTTCTCCATGATGTTCTTGGCCCAAACAAGTAGTTCCAAGGTCCCTATGGGTCCAAAAATACTCTAAAAGTACATGATTTCCTCAAAGTACCTATAAACACATAAGCTCATGCAAATACACCAAAACTAATCCTAAATGCTAGTTATATCGTATGAAACTAACCTATAAGAATGCATAAAACATGTAAATATGAGTGTTATCAGACCGCAAGTGCACGGTTAAATGCAATTGTAGTATAATCGGGATCGATCCACAAAGACTGAAAATAACTACACAGAAATTGTAGGTGTGAATCTAATCTAGGTGAATTATAATTGTTTTGGGGTTTTAATTATATTAAAATTAAGCTATGATTAAATTACTGAAAAATAAATTACGTAAAGTAAATAACAGAAAATAAATTGCATAAAGTAAATTGCGAAAATCAAAACATATAAAATAAATGGCAGAAATTAAATAACATAAATATAAAATAACTTAAAAATAATAAATTAACGATTAATCTCTAGGGTGTATGAGAATGATTTCAAGGAGTCTATATTTAGGATTTATGTTTTTACCAATTAAATTTGTGTTTGTTAATCTAGGGATATCGATTATTGACTGGTCCACTCTCGTTGTATGCTAGTCACTCTGTTTGACCCACTCTCGTGGCGACTTTCACGCATAGCGCACAATCCCATCATCGATTACTAATTATTCTTAAACTTCCGTCGGACTGTCAATCAAACGGTCTTGTGTTTTCAGTAATACGAAGTGATTGATAAATCTATTTCTGAAACACAACCCACTCTCGTGGTGAAGTGTTTCTAAGGTTTTAATATAACTTAGCGAGAGCTAGATCAATGATTAACTCTACCAAACAACAAATTCGACCATAGCTAATACTCTATAATATTCAGATCTGAATTTTTAACCCACTCTCGTGGTGCTAAGGGCTTCTATTCATATAATCTCTCATACTGGTTCGGTTATAACCATAAGCATATCCCATAGGACATAAGTTAGCATTAAGAGTCAATATTAGAGTAGATAGATCGGTCAAGAACAACAAACATATGAAATCCTATAACATAAATCCCATCATCGATCTCTACCCCAGAGATCTAAAGGATCTACTCACTCATACCTCCGAGATGATGGCAGGATATGAGTAGGAAGACATGATAAACAATAAACAAAAACAATAATTAAAATAAACAGTAAGAACAAGAAGAAGAACTAAAGAACTTTCATAAAAACATAAGTGGTGGCTCTCAAAAGTGGCCGAGAATGGGCCAAGAGAGAGGTTTTACAATGAGGGAACATGTGTTTATATAGTAGTAGGGCTTTAGGAGGAGGCTACGTCGTGCCTTTAGGTCTCTGGAGAGTGCTGGACGAAAATTATGTTGTCCACTCATGAATCGCCAAGTCAGAAACTTTCCTTTTTCGGTTTAAAACGTCAGCATTGACCAGCTAGGGTCGATGCTCTGAGTCGATGTTCTGGCTCCAAGGACAGCATCGACCACTCCTAGTCGAGGCTTGCGTCGATGGTCTTCGTCTTCGGCTTCAAGTTTGGGTCCGAGGCAGAGCATCGACCGTGAGTGGTCGATGCTGCCTGTCGATGGTATGTTCGCGATGGGCATCAACCACTCCTGGTCGATGCTAGGGCCGCTGCTTCCTTTGTGAGGCTCTTGAGATATTTCTCCTTGATGTTCTTGGCCCAAGCAAGTAGCTCCAATATCCTCATGGTTCCATGTGGCCCCAAAATACTCTAAAAGTGCATGATTTTCTCCAAGTACCTATAAAAACATAAGCTCATGCAAATGCACCAAAACTAATCCTAAATGCTAGTTATATCGTATAAAACTATCCTATAAGAATGCATAAAGACATGTAAATATAAGTGTTATCATTAAGCTCCGAATTATGTTCTGTATGTCTCTGGAGATGGAGTGAGCTAAGTGTGTGGTTGAATGAGTACCGTTGTTGAATGAGAAACTTTTTATTAGAAGATAAAAGAATTAAAAGTGTTTATGTGGTTGCAAAAGAGAAATTAAGAACAAATTTTTTTATTGATTTAGAAACTCTCTCAAAACTAAATCTCTTTCTCTTAGGTCTTATAGAATATATCTCTATAGCCTTTAATTTATAGAATTAGCTAACTCTTAATTCTAGTAAATTTCTTTTTTACTTAACAAGAAAACTAACATAACACTTTTAGTCTAATTGTCAAGTTTCCATATATCTTTAACCGACTTGTTAAGAGATTGCTTCTTCTCAAAGTAATTAGAATTATCCAACATTCTTCCCCTTAATTCCAATACTTGAATTATTTGCATTCCAAGCAATTCCTTCTTCACTTTGAACTTCACACCAGTTAAAATAGTGACGGATCCGCCTCTTGCGTATCTACCAAGTTAGCTTCTTGTGTTTCATGAATCCTCTCCGGACATGTTGATGCATAATGACCCGCCTTGTCACAACGATAACATATGATCTTGGACCAATCTTTTTTCTGTCTCTCCTTGGTTTTGTCTTGGTTCGTGCCTTCACTGGTTTGGTTTGGATTCCTTCCCTTACCTCTCCCACGGCCACAACCACCTCTTCCTCTTGAGTCATCAAAACCTTCACGAGAACCACAAGATTCGTTGCAATAGAGGAGCTTCCCTTGATCTTCTTCTTTAGCTTTTACTGCAATGAGTTCTTCATATGCCTTTAAACGACCCACAATATCTTCAAAAGCAGTTTGGTTGAGATCCAACACTTGCACGAGAGAAGCAATTATTTGAATAGACTTGCTTCGTGGAAGGCTTTTGAGAAACTTCTTCACAAGTTTCGACTCCTCCATGGTTTCTCCTAACACCGCTGATCTTGACGCCAAACTTGATAAATTGCCGGAGAAGTCGTCGATTGAGTCACCATCATTCATTCTCAATCGATCAAAATCAGCCATCAAAGTTTGGACTCTCGCCTCCTTCACTCGATGAGCTCCCAAATTCCGAGTTTTGATTGCATCCCACATGCCTTTGGCCGTATCTTGCTCACCGATTTGTAAGATCAAAGTCTCTGGTATGGATTGAAATAAGAGTATCGTCGCTACGTCGTTCTTCTCTGGATTTGGACC
Organism: Boechera divaricarpa; assembly: GCA_026770425.1. Lineage (NCBI taxonomy): Eukaryota > Viridiplantae > Streptophyta > Magnoliopsida > Brassicales > Brassicaceae > Boechera > Boechera divaricarpa. The sequence continues at coordinate 1,105,625 of CM049186.1, read as the reverse complement.
ATCGGATCTATAACCTCCCATACCTTATGGACCCTCAAAGCCACATTCATCCTCATGGCCCAAACGGTGTAGTTCGGTTCGTTCAACATAGAGAATTAGATCGATGAGGGTAACGATTCCTTTCCCTTTATTGATGTGGTGATAGCCCTCTCCTCCTCCATGTTATGTCTCGATCAGGTTCGACCAATGATCACCTCCTCATGTTTTTGGTTCGCCGTGAAAATACCCCGTGAACAGTACCTCCGTCGGTTGTGTCCCCTCCACGAGCTCAACCTTCTTTCCTTCGCTTCTCACGAACGTCTCACATAGTCACGTTGCTTCTCACCAACGTTGTTTCTCACGAACACGTTGATTCTCAATCATTTGCTCTTCACAAAGAAAAGCTCTGATACCAAATAAAAAGATTGATATCAGTGCTCTGATACCACTTGTAAGGTGAATTAGCGTGCGAAAGCTTATGATTGTCTTTGCTAGAATTTGACACTAGAGAATTGATCACCGAGTTCCCGCCTCGTCTCAATAAAAAGATTGATACCACTGCTCTGATACCAAATAAAAGGTTTGATACCACTGCTCTGATACCAAATAAAAAGTTTGATACCACTGCTATGATACCAATTCACAGGTCAAGTATCGATATAAATGAACAACTCTTCTTTTATTATTGTTTTGGATAATAACTCAAAACCTAAACAACACACTCTTATAATCTTTGGCACAACTCACCAAATGATAATTCCTTTAGAACTCTCTTAGCCTATTATCATAACTCGACAATTGACTCTCTCTTAGTTCTTAGGTGATAGGTCTTATGGAACAACTATGCATAGACTCTACATTGTGTTAGATGATCGAGACGTAACATGGAAAAGGAGAGGGCTATCACCACATCAACAAAGGGAAAGGAATCGTTATTCTCATCGGTCCAATTCCCTATGTTGAACGCAACAAACAACACCGTTGAGGCTATGGGGATGAAGGTGGCTTTGAGGGTCCATAAGGTGTGGGAGGTTATAGATCCCGGTGGTCCAAATCCAGAGAAGAACGACGTAGCGACGACACTCTTATTTTAGTCCATATCCGAGACTTTGATCTTGCAAATCGGTGAGCAGGATACGGCCAAGGGCATGTGGGATGCAATCAAAACTCGGAATTTGGAAGCTGATCGAGGAAAAAGTTAGTTTTCTTCTTTTATTTTTAATAAAAAGATTGATACGACTGCTCTGATACCAAATAAAAAGTTTGATACCCCTGCTCTGATACCAATTCATAGTTTTTATACCACTGCTCTGATACCAATTAAAAGTGTTTATGTGGTTGCAAAAGAGAAATTAAGAACAAATTTTCTTATTGATTTAGAAACTCTCTCAAAACTAAATCTTTTTCTCGTAAGTCTTATAGAACATCTCTCTATAGCCTTTAATTTATAGAATTAGCTAACTCTTAATTCTAGTAAATTTTCTTTTTACTTAACAAGAAAACTAACATAACATTTTTATATCTCTTTAACCGACTTGTTAAGAGATTGTTTCTTCTCAAAGTAATTGGAATTATCCAACAAGAAAGAGAAATAAAAAAGCTAAAGAGCTGAGTGTATAAAAGAACGACGAGAGCTATTGACAAGAGTAGTCGAATAAAGTAATACAGATAAATCCATTGAGATCAAAGTAAAACAAACAAGCAAAATATAAACAACAATTTGACCAAAAATAGAATTGTATGCTCAAATTTTGAAATAGCAAAAAAAGAAAAGTTAATATTGAACACCAATTACACAAAACTGGTATACATAGGTCAGGTTTTTCAGCTAGAAGATGTCGGAATTATAAACATTTAAGCTATTTAAGAAGAAAAACAAATTTCCATTAAAAATGATTATCTATACTATTAATTGATAATGAGTGGCAACTTTTAGTCTAAAAAATTTAAGCCGTTTAAAAGTATTTGTATTAGAAAGAATCATTTTTTATTCTCCTTAAATCTCGTTCAATACATAAATACATTATCTTTTATTTTTTATTATGTGTTTTTCTTCATTTAGTTTTGAGTATTTTAATACATCAGCAAAGTGTAATATAATGTCACTAGTTTTGAAAAAACAACATGTGATTTAATATATAAAAATGTAGTAAAGTTATAGATGGATGTATATCAGATATAACTGATATATAGTATTTATATTATAAACCGTATTTTGTTGTTGAAATTGTAATTTGTATGTAATTCAAGTTATTTACGCAAACAAATTTTCATCACAAATATTTTTCAGATGTTTTAATCGTAGTGTCTTTAGTGGGTATATCGTCACGCCCTTAGTAAGTCGTATTTTTTTGTGGGTTTATGTTGGTAGTTTTTTTTGTCAAATAATATAGTAACTAGGATATATCCCATGTTATAACACGGACAAATTGCAATTATAAAAAATATCCGAAAACTATTACATCAGGATATTAGAAAATTATAATTCTTCCAAAATTTTACGAAAATCATAATATCAGTTTTTATAATATCGAATCTTTGTAATATCCGTTTAAACATTTTGTAATCAGAAATATAAAACTAATCTTTCATACTCGTCGATATTAAAAAAATTCTGCTGGGAAAATTATATATAAAATCAGGTTATTTTCTTTGATTTAATCGAAGAAAGAAATAAAGTTTTGGAAGATTGCGATATTCTAAGATATTAATTAAAATTTTTTGGAAAATATTAACTCATAATATTTTAACATTGATTTCGTAAAATATATTTTTCTATGAAATATAATGTGTCTATTAGCGATACTGGATATTGCGATATATTGTTCCCAACAGAAAATTTTCGGATATTTTTTATTTGAATTTTAATTATATCTTGTTCTGTTTTAATTATCAAATTTTACAATTTAAATAGATTTGAAAATTAAATTATAATGTTACATTGTTATGTTAAATTACACCATGTTAAACTACATCAGATATGAACTAACATTTTTAAATTTATCAAAAAATCTATTAATAGATTCGATATTATAAAAAAAAAACTAACATTAACATTAACATTCCAAAAAACAAATCGCAATCTACATCAAATCTCATATTTTTAAAAAATTAAATCAACAAAATCTTCACAAAATCTATTATGACTACTTTTCAAAAAAATTAAAATAAATAAATTAAAACGAAAATTATAATCTATAAAAAAAATAAAAAAAATTGACAATCTACATAAATTCTTCCTTATAAATTTCAAAAAATAAATTGTAATCTAATGTTTGTTTATAAGTATACTCTCCAAATAATATATAGGAGATAAATAAATAAAATGAGATCTGAAAAAATTACCAAAAATTTATGATACAAATAGAGGTAATAATACGAACGATTAACCTGTAGACCGGGTCAACTGTGACTCTGCGAGTGATTAAAAAAGTATATACTATACCAAAAAGATATTTGAATGAGAAAAGAAATTATTTTTGTAAAAGCATTAATAATTCAATTTAATGTTAAAAATTGGAAATAAAATATGAGCGGGAAATAAAACCCTACTTTACTTTCTCGGAACGATTGAGTTTCCAAAATCCGTAATAAACCTCGTGTGTCTAGGATTTTTTTGGGGATCCAAAAGTTGCGTCTGGTAGTGAGGATTTTTGAATTTCGAAATGAATTCTGCAGAGGAAGAAGCGAACGGACGAGGTGGTCTGCGAAGAAATCGGAGAGCTTCTACGAAGCTGACGAATTACGTTGACCCTGTGACTGACGACGACGAAGAAGATGAGGGGCCAAAGCGAAAGGGCAAAAAAGGGGGAAATAGGGCTCGGAAAAAGACACACAAGGAAGACGATGAAGGTGTGAGGCCGAGCAAGAGGCCGAGGAAAACTGTGGTTAACAAGGTTAGTGGAATTCTCTGTAAAATGTCTCCTTTGCTAATCAATCATACACTAATTTGTATGTATTTTTTTGGGGATATTTAGGATAATGCTGAAAGTTTCGATTCCAATAATTGTCAACGTATCGATAAAGGGGAAGTTGTGCGGTGTCAGACCTGCAAGACAAAGCGTTTTTGCCTCCCATGCTTAAAAACTTGGTATGCTCTTCTTACCATAACATTTAGCAATTATTTTGGTTTCTTGTTACTTATTTCCTTATATGGGTGTTACGAATGGAGATCTTTTAGAGTTTTTTGGGATGGTTTTATAATCTCAATCAAAAACTTTGTATTGTTTTGGAATGAATCAAGACAAAGGTTTAGCTTTTGAAAATCGATTCCTGTATAATTTCATCTATTTACTTTTCCAGAACCCTCAAAAACTCTTGTCTAATCACTACTTGCAGGTACCCCAACATAGCAAAAGAAGATGTTGCCAAGAAGTGCCCATTCTGCTCTAGTTTTTGCTGTTGCAAACCATGTTTGCGTCTAGATAATAAAATAGAAGTAAGTTTTCTCGTATCTACCCACAATATCTTGCTTGATTATTATTTAAATATATATATATATATATATATATATATTTTAAGCTCCATAGCATAATGAGTACTTGAATTCCATGTAGGGCATAAATTCGAATCTCGACGTCAGCAAGGATGCAAAAATTCAATGCGCTAAATATACTTTGAGGAGGCTTCTCTCACATATGAAGGAAATAAATGATGAACAAATTGCTGGAAAGTAATGATTTTGCGTTTAGCCCTTTACTTATGCTGGAAAGTAATGATTTTTATTGTACTCTCACATAATTTGCATTCTCATGTTATTATGTTTTAAGTATGTATAATCGGTATAATTTTGGATATACCTGCATTTATTCCCAACAAGGAAGCTGGAAGCTGATTAGCTCAGGATTAAGAAGATATCTTAATATTGTTTGGTTTCACAGGAGTAAAGTTTGAAGAGGTGAGGCTCTTAGACGCTGAATCTTCCCCTGATGAAAGACTCTACTGGTATCTTATCCTGATATATTTGTTTCAACAAATATGACAAGTTCTTATGTTATGATGCTGTTATTTACTTGATTCTTTGTTGTTTTAACTCTTTGCGCTTACAGTGATATCTGCAAGACTTCTATCTATGATCTTCATAGGAGTTGCTTGGTATGTCCTTGTGATATCTTCCTTTCATGTTGCCTTGAGATCCGCAATGGAAAGCCTCAGGCATTCCAGGAGGATGTGTCTTGGAACGATATCAACCGAGGTTTTGGAGTATGGACATGGAGAAGAAGGAAAAGTTACTGAAAAGCCGAAAGATAAGCCGAATGATAAGCTGGATGATAAGCTGGTTAGCAAAGACCATATGAAGTAACCATCTATGTGGAAAGCAAATGAAGCTGGGATCATTACTTGTTATTGTGGTGCTGGGGATTTAGTGTTGAAACGCCTACTTCCGGATGGTTGGGTATCTGATTTGGTCAACAGAGTAGAAAAAACTGCTGAAGCCAGCGAGCTTTTGGATTTATCTGAAACAGTTTTGGAGCGATGCCCTTGTTTGAACTCTAATGGTCGTATTGACGTGGACAACGGTAAATTGTTAAAGGCTTCTTGTCGAGAAGGTTCAGAAGACAATTATCTGTATTGTCCAAGTGTTAGAGATGTTCAACAAGATGACCTGAAATATTTTCAACATCACTGGGAAAAAGGTGAGCCTGTGGTTGTGAGGAATGTGCTTAAGGCTACATCTGGATTAAGCTGGGAACCAATGGTAATGTATCGTGCCTGCCGTCAAGTATGCAACATCAATCATGAATCACTTCTAGATGTTAATTCTACTGATTGTCTGGACTTCTGTGAGGTCAGTTTTTCCTCAATGAATATGTTTTTGGCCCTTTCATAATGATTTCAGAACCTAATAGAACAACAGAATCAGAAAACCATTTCGTAGTAGAATCAGTTCACTTAGATTTTTTATGTTTTTTTTAATTACATTTAGGATTAGTTTTCTCTTTCTTCGTTTCTCTGGATAAGTTCATTAAATCTTTGTTGTTTCTCGGATCTTTTTCCTCTTTGAGGGTTATTTCTTTCCTTTTTACAAATAAACTTTTTCCAAAGCTAAGAAATTCTCAATCTGATAGGATGCAGTAAATGTTAAGAACCTTTAAGACAATGCCACATCTAAACTATTTTCTCTTCCTACTGGGTAAACATGCTCTCATCAGTAGGCTGATATAAAATTGTTAAAAGGTTATACTCATCAAAAGAGTTAGGATGTTTCCAATATTTTTATCAAATAGCCAAACTCTTTTGTTGAACTCTTATTTATTAAGAACATCAATGTTCATTTCTCCAAAATGGAATTACTGAAACAAACTTGTCTCGTTGGAGTTCAACTGAACCTGAGAGCCCGAGGCATGTCTTGCTACTTGTGAAATTAATTGGCTCTCGAAATTACATTCTGATTTTCAGCTAATGTACAAAACACATTGACTTTAACTGTCAGCTAAAAAAATATAATTGATAAATACCAATTGAACTCTAACTTGCTGATGCCTACCCCAATATTTTATTTCCAATTTAGTTAAAAAAATAATTTTCAAGCTGGAGTTATCCAATTCTTGTACCATTCCCATCTTGAAGAAAGACTAATAAATTTATACCAAAGCTTTCGTTTATAAAGCATAGTGTCAAATATAGGTCAACTGACATTATATTTTATAATAATTTCTCTCTCTTATCTAATTCTTTTCAATATCTTTATTACACACTTACTGTGTTGGTTATTTCAGGTGAATGTTTTGACGCACATATCTGAAGTGCCCATTGATGAGAAAAAACAACCTCAAATTGAAAAAACTGAAAAAGAAGCATGCTGAACAAGATCTCAAGGAGCTGTATAGCTCTGTAGCTAACAAGAAGGAAATGATGGAGATTCTTGAAAAGTCTAAACAAGAAGCCGAAAATGTTGACACTAATGATGGAGCTCTTTGGGACATTTTCCGTAGAGAAGATATTCCGAAATTAGAAAGTTACCTTCAGAAACATTACAAGGAGTTTAGACATTTTCACTGTTGCCCTTTGTCCCAGGTACACTATATTTGCATACTTTACATTTTTCTTCTCTTTCTTCAATATTGTTTTATTGAACATATGTAGTGTCTATTTGTGTCCAGTCTCCCTACAAGTTTTGCGGGATTAAGTTTATCTTATATGTTCATCCATCTTCGTATTTTCAGGTTGCGCATCCAATACACGACAGACGATCTATTTAACACGGTATCATATCAAGAAGCTGAAAGAAGAATATGGTATGTTGAATTTTACTAATAACCAATCACATTTCCATCTTGCCACATTATCTTGACAGTTCTGGTCATATCTGTGGGGCTGTATTCTGTAGGCATTGAACCATGGACCTTTAATCAGAAGCTTGGCGATGCTGTCTTAATTCCTGTCGGGTGCCCGCATCAAGTCAGAAATTTGAAGGTAAATTTTTATACTTTTAGCTTAGGATACAGTGGATTTGAGCAATTGGGCTTTTGGTTTCTCATCAACAGGTTCATCAATTGATCATTGTATTTCTCTTGTGTCTTGCAGTCCTGCACAAAGGTAGCGCTTGACTTTGTCTCACCTGAAAATGTCAGCGAGTGTTTACGCTTGACAAAACAGTATCGTCTACTTCCACCAAATCATTTTGCAAAAGAAGACAAGTTGGAGGTATTTCTGTTGTCTCAATTTCTGGTTGTTTTGAGCAAAGTTTCCAACTCCTCTATAAATGTTATTGTTTTTTGGTTTCCCGTGTCTTTGCTTGAACAGTTTAAGAAGATGATAATCCATGCAGTCGATAAGGCTCTCAGAGACTTAAGTGGAGAGGAGTGAGTTTTTACTTCTCTTCCCATTAGCTATCTCATTCATCAGTCAAATTGGTTTCTTTTTGTTTAAGCTTGAGTTTCTTTTTTGTGTTGGTTCAGGTCTCCAGAACCCGAAGAGAAGAAAAAATATAAGGGAGGGAAGAAGAAGTCAAAGGGGAGAGCCAAGGCAGTTGTCAAGGCTCTCAAAGACTTACCTCCAAGTGAAAAGTGAGGTTTTTTTTTATTTCTCTTCTCACTACCTTAAGAAAACATTAGTAAACTGATTTTCTTTTTGTCTAAGTTGAGTTTTTTCCTTTGTGTTGATTCAGGTCGTCCGAAGCCGAAGAGGAGAAAAAAGCTGAAGAGGAGAAATCGAAGGGTATAGTCAATCCAATCGATAAGGCTTTCGAAGACTTACCTCCAACTGAAAAGAAGTGAGCTTTTACTTGTCTTCTCACTACCTATAAAAAAGCATTCGTAATCTGAGTTTCTTTTCGTCTATAAGCTGAGTTTTTTTTTTGGTGTATGTGTGTGTTGATTTAGGTCTCCGGAAGCGGTAGGGGAGAAAAAATAAAAGATAGTGAAGACATACGAGCGGAGAAAAAAGCAGAGAAGTGAAGAAATCAACGCATAGACATTGGCAGATTACAAACAAAGAAGATGTAGGAGTAGTCTTTTGTTGCGTCTTAATTCTCATAATCTTTTGTTGTAGCTTTAGCAAACTCTTTTGATAATTTCCTTTACGGAATCACTAAATTAAACAGAGGACCAAGGGAGTGAGTGAGAAGATAAGTTGTCCTTAGTTATATCTACTTTTGGCATAAATTATGTATTATTTTCTCCTCAATCTACTGATTCTGTGAAGTTACTTAAGTTTAGGGGAGTGTACAGTTACCTTAATTTCTCGAGTAACAAAATAATAACCACCGATTTGAAATTTTTGAACCGAAACCTAAAAAAAACAAATTAAACTGACCAAAGGCATGATTCTCTGTGATAGACACATGTTCCTTGGTGTTAACTAGAGCTGTCAATTTTGACCCGCATCTGCGGGTCCTGCGGGTTTTGATTCGCTGCGGGGCGGATTCGAGCTCACCAAAATAAGACTACTAATTTGCGGGTCTCGCGGGCGAGTTGGAAAATTTGTGGTAGAGTCCCGCGGGCCCCGCATATATTTTTTTTGCATTTTCCCTATATTTTAAGAATTTTACAATTTTATCCTTAATTTTCAAAATTTTATAAATTTTTCCCGAAATTTTTATATTTGCACAATTTTCTCCAAATAATTTTTATATGTGGGTTAGCCCGCGGTTTTTGCGGGTGCGGGTGCGGGTTAGATTTTAATACCTGCAAATTATGCTGCTTGACAGGTCTAGTGTTGAGTGCAAGGTACCAATATCGTTGCTACTCGAACCCTGGTAAGACTCTCTCATCATGCTAAGTCACCACCATTTTACTGGGTCGGAATTGGCAATCTTTTCTCTATTTAATTAATATTTAAACCTTTCTAACATATAACTTTGTTAAAAAACCCGAACAAGCCAATTAAGAATAAATTGCGCTTATGTGATAAAATAACTCATATATAAACAAGATTTGAATAGAGAACAACATTATGTGAAAATGGAAACATGGAAATAGGGTTCCTAGAACTAAGGAAAGATTTAAATTTTTCTTGTCTAGTTAATTTAAATTGTTTTGAGTCTTTTGACGTTCATGTTTATTCCTTCTGGGTTGACATTTCAGTTTCTTTTTTGCCGACTGTTCTACGTTTTTTTCTCATTAACAGTGAACATATATGCTCATTATTTTGATTTAGCGTTTTGCCTTTTCTTAAAGATGCATCGAATAATTGCATGTCAAATTCATATTAGGCTTACTAGGCAACAAAATGGCTCATTTGTTGCTCTCAAGATTTTTTACTTCTTACTTTGCCCTTGTTTATCTAATGACTTGTGATAAATGCAGGGATCGATTAATCTGCATGAATTCTTTTTTTTTTTTTGTCAACTTAAACTTTCATTCATTAATATTAAACAGATGGCATAATATCATCCTCTTCCAACAGAGGATTATTGAGAGCAATACATAAAGCGTTTTTAGATAAAAGATCAGCTTCCAAATTAGCCGATCTGGTAATAAACTTGAAATCGATGATTTCTGATACAGAACTAGTAAAGCACAGAATAATCAAGGGTCAGGATTTAAGACGGATAAGAGATCAATGACCATGATTAAATAGACAAGGGACGATCCAGATTCAAGTAGATGTAAAGGTGAGACACGTGTACGGCGTAAACGCCAAAGTTGTTAGAAACGTGTTGTTCTGCTTTAAAAGCTGTATACGATTTTGTTAAAAACCCAATTCTGATTTTGTAAAAGAATAAAGATTTTGTTCCCTCTCTCCTCTGAGTATTTTCTTGAAGCCATTAATGGTGGATTGTGTTTTTAAGTTTTAGGATCTATTCTTCTACTCGGATCCTCTGCTTGTAAACTTTTCTTTTTTTGTTTCTAGGAACATTGATTGAATTGGTTCGTTTGGTTCGTGTGTTTTGAAATCATGAGTTTGTGTGTATCAAAGGTATCAGAGTTGTGTCTTTCCTTGGAATCATGATGGAGACAAGAGCAAATAGCAAGAAGCAGAAGGAGGTGGCGTCACATGTGAGTGAATCGGAGGGTAACTACGTCTCTAATGAGAAATTTGATGAGTTCAAATTGGAGATGATGCAGATGATGCAGACGTGGATGAGTAGTGGTCGTGCAGAAACGAATCAAGATCCGAGGTGTTCTGAACAAGACACTACAAATTGGAGGAGGCGTAATGATCCGGAAGGTTTTAACCGTGATGGAGAGCAAAGATATTCATAGGTAACAAGGGTTTGATGGGACAAGAGTTCGGGAATGGTTGTTCAAAGTTTCGCAATTCTTTGAAATGGATAATACACCTGATGAGAAAAAAGTTAAACTTGCGTTTATCCACTTTGACGGAGTGGCGGCTAATTGGCATCAAGCCTTAACTCTAACGCCATTGGGGAGATGCACGTTAAGAAGCTGGGAAGAGTAAAAATTTGCATTGATGGACAGGTTTTGTGAGGTGTTAGATGATCCTATAGCAGAACTTAAACAGCTGCAAGAAACGAATGGTATAATGGATTACCATGAGAAGTTTGAACAGATAAGGATAAGGGTGGATTTATCGGAGCAATACTTACTTAGCACTTACTTAGCAGGACTTAAAATGGATATGCAGATGCATATTAGGATGCATAATCCCACCTCTATTCAGCGTTGTTTGCTGCTAGGCAAATATGAATTGGCACACCCAAGAAAAACTGGGAGTTGGTCTGGTGGTAGAAATAACAACAGCAGTGGACAATCTAAAGGCATACTAAGCACTAGCATTAATAAAGGGAATGAAAAAGGGTTGACTGCGCATGTCTTACCAAGGAAATGGCTTACCACAGAGGAGATGAATGAAAGAATGGTTAAGGGCTTATGTTTTTATTTTGATGAGAAACACTCTAAGGAACATGCTCTATTGCATAAATCAAAAAGACTATACATGATAGATGTTGAAGAGGATGAGTGTGAGGAGAATGTAGACCTTATGCAGGAGGAACAAATTGCAGCAGAAGAGGAAGGAGCTAATATTGCTCAGATTTCTGTGAATGCAATCTCAGGAGTTTCTGGCTATCAAACTATAAGAATGAAGGGAATGCATAATAAAAATGTACTGTTTATACTCATAAATTCAAGATCTACACATAACTTCTTGGATCATAGGATGTCAGAGAGATTGGGATGCAAGCTGCAAACTGCAGGTAGCACAAGAGTGAAAGTCGCTGGTGGTAATCACTTACCAGTAGGGCAAGATTACAAGGGTTTAAATGGTCTCTTCAAAATGAAACTTTTCAGGATGACTTTATGACCCTGCAACTATCTAGATGTGATATGGTATTAGGGGTACATTGGTTAGAGACTTTGGGTCCCATAGTGATGAATATTAAGAAGCTGGTGATGGAATTCAAGGTAAATAATAGAAGAGTAGTGCTACACGGTTTCACTGAGGGGTCAGTAAGAGAGGTGAAAACAGCAAAGCTAAGCAAAACTGATGCAGAACAGATTCATTTAGCTATGATATCAGTGCAAAGTAAAGGAAATGATGATGGAGTGGATTTGTTTGCTGGAAGGAGGTGAAATGTGCGAAAACAGAAGCACTAGAAGAGTTACTGGAACAATTTAGTGATATCTTTGAAGAACCTAAAGGATTACCACCTTTCAGGCAACACCACAATCACAAAATAACACTACAAAAAGACTCAAATCCAGTAAACCACAAGCCGTATAGATATGCCATTCAGCAGAAGGATGAGATTGATAAAATGGTTAAGGAATTGTTGGTGAGTGAGATAATACAAGAAAGTTGCAGTGCATACGCTTCACCAGTGGTTTTGGTAAAAAAAAAGGATGGTTCATGGAGATTATGTGTTGACTACAGAAGTTTGAATGTAGTGATAATTAAAGACAGGTATCCTATTCCATTGATTGAAGATCTGATGGACGAGTTGGGAGGGTCATGTGTCTACTCTAAGATTGATCTTAGGGCAGGTTACCATCAAGTTAGAATGGAGCCTGAGGATATACACAAAATTGCATTTAAGATTCATAGTGGCCATTATGAGTATGTAGTGATGCCATTTGGCTTAACTAATGCTCCAGCCACATTCCAAAGTCTGATGAACTCAGTCTTCCAAGCATTCTTGAGAAGGTATGTGTTGATATTTTTTGATGATATTCTCATATACAGCTCATCTAAAGAGGACCACTTATGCCATTTGAGAACTGTGTTCGAGTTGATGAGGGGCAATACACTGTTTGCTAAGAGGTCCAAGTATGAGTTCTTGATGGATAAGGTGGAATATTTGGGATATTTTATATCGACACAAGGGATTGCCACAGATCCGAGAAAAGTTTCGGCAGTAGTAGAATGGTCTATTCCTAAGAATGTGAAACAAGTAAGAGGGTTTTTGGGATTAGCAGGGCATTATAGGCAATTTGTTAAGAACTACGGGTCAATAGCAGATCCATTAACACAATTGACTAAAAAAGATGGGGTTCTTGTGGAATAAAGAAGCAGAAACTACATTCAAATTATTGAAAGAGGCATTAAGCTCAGCTCCGGTGTTAGTTTTGCCTAAGTTTGATAAAATGTTTGTGGTTGAAGTAGATCTTTGTAGGGGTGGAATTGGTGCAGTACTGATGCAGGAAGGACATCTGTTGGCTTTTATAAGCAGACATCTGAAAGGAAAACAACTTTTATATTCAATCTATGAGAAGGAGTTGCTTGCAGCAGTGTATGGGGTACAAAAATGGAGACACTACTTACTCAATGATCACTTTATTATAAAAACAGATCAGAGAAGTCTCAAGTACTTGCTGGAGCAGAGATTGAATACACCCATTAACTAGCAATGGTTACCAAAACTATTGGAATTTGACTATGAGATACAGTATAGACAAAGTAAGGAAAACCTTGTAGCAGACGCACTGTCAAGAGTAGAAGGATCTGAAGTATTACACATGACCTTGAGTGTGGTAGAATGTGACCTGTTGAGAAGAATTTAGGCGGTTTATGAGCAAGATGGGAAAGTAAAAAACCTAATCACCTTACTGAAGGATAAACCTGATGGAAAACACCAATATACATGGATGCAGGATATACTGAGAAGAAAGAGTAAAATTGTAGTTCCTAACAATGCAGGGTTAAAGAAACAGATCCTATAGTGGTTGCATAGTGCTAGTTGCAGTGGTCACTCAGGCAGGGAGGTGACACGGCAAAGAGTGAAGAGCTTATTCTACTGGAAATGTATGATTAAAGACATACAACGGTTTATAAGGTCATATGATATGCCAATAATATAAAGGAGATAATCAGGCCTATCCCAGACTTATTCAACCCTTGCCTATACCTGAAACCATTTGGAGTGAAATCTCCATTAATTTCATTGATGGTCTACCACCATCTTTTGGAAAGACTGTGATTTTTGTTGTAGCAGATAGACTCAGCAAGGCTGCTCATTTTATGACATTGGCACACCCTTACACGGCAGCTACAGTAGTACAAGCTTTCCTTGATAATGTGTTCAGGCACCATGGATTCCCTAACTCCATTGTCAGCGACATAGATGTGGTATTCATGAGTGACTTTTGGCAAGAATTGTTTCAGCTGAATGAAGTTGCCCTCAAACCTTCAAGCGTCTATCACCCGCAAACTGATGGGCAGACAGAGGTTGTCAATAGATGTTTGGAGACCTATTTGCGTTGTATATGTGGAGAGAAACCTCAGTTATGGTCTAAGTGGCTACCTATGGCGGAGTTCTGGTATAACACTAACTTTCACACATCAATCTAAACGACCCCATACGAAGCTATGTACGGACAACCCCCTCCACAACATCTTCCTTATCTTCCTGGTGAAGATAAAGTTGCAATGGTGGCAAGAAGTTTACAGGACAGGGAGAATATGTTACTCTTACTGAAGTTCCATCTTATGAGGGCTCAGAACATAATGGTGGTGTTTGCAAATCAACACAGAACTGAGCGAGAATTGAGTATTGGGAATTATGCTTATGTGAAGTTGCAGCCATATCGTCAGAAGTCATTCGTGATGAGAGATTATTAGAAGCTGGCTCCCAAGTATTTGGCCCCTACAAAGTTATTGACAGATGTGGTGAAGTGGCTTACAAGTTGCAACTACCAGCTACCTGTCAAATCCATCCTATATTTCATGTGTCACAACTGAAACTTAGGATTGGTAATGTGCTACGGTCCACCGTAATTCCGACTCAGGTTTTTGCTGCATTTGTCCATGAACCAGAAAAGATTGTACAGAGGAAGATGGTTCAAAGGCAAGGGAAAGTTGCTATTATGGTGTTGGTTAAATGGGCAGACCAAGGTAAAGATGAAGCTACTTGGGAACTGCTACATGATCTGAGAAGGCATTTTCTGAACTTTGAATATTGAGGACAAGATTCTCGAGGGAGGGAAGATTTGATACAGAACTAGTAAAGCACAGAATAATCAAGTGTCAGGATTTAAGACGGAGAAAAGATCAAGGATTAAATAGACAAGGGACGATCCAGATTCAAGTAGATGTAAAGGTGAGACACGTGTACGGCGTAAACGCCAAGGTTGTTAGAAACGTGTTGTTCTGCTTTAAAAGCTGTATACGATTTTGTAAAAAACCCAATTCTGATTTTGATGAATAAAGATTTCGTTCCCTCTCTTCTTTGAGTATTTTCTTGAAGCCATTAATGGTGGATTGTGTTTTCAAGTTTTAGGATCTATTCTTCTACTCGGATCCTCTGCTTGTAAGCATTTCTTTCTTTGTTTCTAAGAATATTGATTGAATTGGTTCGTTTGGTTCGTGTGTTTTGAAATCGTGAGTTTGTGTGTATCAATTTCAAAGTCCATTGAAAAACAATCGATGTCGGAGAGAGTCCCATACAAACAACGGGGTTTGAGCTTGGAGATGATGGCTGCGATCAGGTTCTTTGAATCGGAGCAGACTCTGATATTTCAAAGACCCAGATTTTTTGCCACTTTCAGTCCATTCAGAAGCGCTAAAGCGTCTGCCATGAGCGGATTGTTTACAGAGGTAAGATTATCCGAACTTGAATCGATGATTGAGCTGTCATCCGTTTTGATAATCCATCCGATTCTAGCTACAGTTTTTCCATCTTTCCAGGCGGAGGGTCCCGTGTTGCAGAAAAAGCAGTTCTCCTAGTCAAAGGTTTTGATTCTTTGATTTGGTGTTTCTCCCATTCATCCGCCGCTTTGATTGTTTTTGTGAGATCTTCCTGCACAGAAAAATATTTATTCTGGAATATTTTCTGATTCCTGGAGCTCCAAAGTGACCAACAAATCCACTCCAGTTGGTGGAAGTGCTCTCCATTGCAAAACTGTATTGAAAATTTCTGTCATCGTATCTTGCTCCGTAAATTTTGGTAATTGATTTAGTGGAGCCGAATTCTAGGTTTCTTTTGCAAACTTGCATCTGAGGAAGATATGATCTGAAGTTTCAGGTTCACCACAATGAGTGCATGCAAGTGCTGCTGATAGTCCTCTGCTTTGTAGGTTTGATCCTGTTGGAAGAGAGTTTTGGAGAATTTTCCAGACAAAGATCTTGATTTTGGGTGACAATTTGGCTGCCCAAAGACAAAGATCTGCATGAATTCTTTACGTACTGGTTATACAAACAGCCGTTATTTTTTCTTTAAAATAATATTAATGAAAAGCATATAATATAGTTTTAAACAAATGGATTAGTGGCTTGTTCTTATTTCTTTGTTTTCTTTGTATGTAAATGAAAAAATAATTAAACAAAAGCAAGATAAAAACTTATTGACGAAGGTATGTAATTAGAAAAACTATATATATTATTAACGTATAATACATTGAGAAACAATTGAAACCATCACAGCGTCATCGTCTTTCCTTCGACCAGCACCCCATATCCAAAAGCTTGGACTAGACAAAAGATCTTTCACCCGCAAGTTCACATTTGTTTCAACTTTATTTTTTAATAAATCTTTTGGATGTCCTTATTGTCGTAGATGTCATGAATTTGATCTTTCGCACAAATCTTTATATGGAGAAATCGGATATTCCTCTCTGACAAGAATGTAATCAAACTTCTTTAAAAAAAAAAAAAAAAAAAATCTTTAAATACTCGAATGTATTTATTCTTTGTGGAAACGTACATAAAAAACAACGGCACGATTTTGCAGATTACAATATTGCAAATGCAATTCCAGATTTATTGAGTCATTATTTTATCACAAACAATTACAAAATCATGTAACACTTTCCTAGACATATAAATTGGTAATCATATATAACATAATCACAGTAAACTAACGAAGATCAAAAATTTTGTTTTGTTTAAATTTCTGATAGGAAAAAAGACTGAGATTATTGAGAACAACTTAATAGAAAATGTAACTAACGAGTGAACCACATGTAGCTTTTGAAATCCGTTAGAATAAGGATATTTATTTATATGATAATTATCTGTACATGACGGCTAAGCAACAAAGTTGATATGGCCGAGTTGGTCTAAGGCGCCAGATTAAGGTTCTGGTCCGAAAGGGCGTGGGTTCAAATCCCACTGTCAACAATAATTTATTTTTTGCGTTTATTTTTCTGGCTAATTATACCGGCCCAATTGTTCCGGCCCAATATCAGTGTTGTAAATCACAATCAAATTGAGACCTAAGGAGGTAAATATGTCATTTCGCTACACGAGATATTTTTTGTCCGCTGAGATATTTAATCCTTGGGACAAAGAAAAATATCTTTCTCGCAGTCGTCGTCTTTGCCATTTGCGCATTAAACCAAAAAGTGTCACGTGAGATGTCCCCAACCACTACGCATTTTAAACCACACATTTAACCATAGTTAAACCAATCATCACTAAACCCTAGAAAATATCTTAACCTTGGTTAATATCTCATCCCCATTATAAATTGGATACTTCGTCTTCTCCGTTCCTCACAATTCCCTCTGCCCAGTTCCCTCACTGAAATCCCTAGATCTACTTCTCATTTTCTTTTCAATGGCGTCCGCAGATGTTGAGTACAGGTGCTTCGTTGGAGGTCTAGCTTGGGCCACTGATGACAGAGCTCTGGAGACAGCCTTCTCTCAATACGGCGACGTTGTTGATTCCAAGGTCTGTTACACGCAGAGATCGGACTCCGAGTGATTTTGATGATCTCATCCTCGACGGATCTGTTCCGATCTTGTGTTTCTCTGTTACTTGATTCGATTACTGTTACTATTCGTTCTTTGTTACTGCTACTTGTTTTTCCCAAATTGGTACGTTCATCTTCCTGCTTCTGTGAGCCCGGAGATCGATCGTTTTTTTTTGTTTTTTTTTTCTGTAGATCTTACGCTTTTGATCGACCTCGTTGGATTGTTTTGCTGATTTGATTTGTTTAATGTGTTAACAGATCATTAACGATCGTGAGACCGGAAGATCAAGGGGATTCGGATTCGTGACCTTCAAGGATGAGAAATCAATGAAGGATGCGATTGAGGGAATGAACGGACAAGAGCTCGATGGTCGTAGCATCACTGTTAACGAGGCTCAGTCACGAGGAAGCGGTGGCGGAGGCGGACGTGGTGGTGGTGGTGGTGGATACCGCAGTGGAGGCGGTAGTGGTTATAGCGGCGGCGGTGGTGGATACGGTGGAGGCAGACGTGAGGGAGGATACAGCGGCGGCGGCGGCGGTGGTTACTCAAGAGGAGGTGGTGGTGGCGGATACGGTGGTGGAAGACGTGAGGGTGGTGGTGGCGGATACGGTGGTGGTGAAGGAGGAGGTTACGGAGGAAGCGGTGGAGGAGGATGGTAATTCCATTAATTAGATCTGGGATTATTATGAAATGTTGTCTCTCTCTCTCTCGTTATGCTTCTGCTTGGTTGGTTTCATCATGTGTTGTCTCTTTGGTTCTGCTTCTAGATTTGATGTAACAGTTCGTGATTAGGTATTTTGATATCTGGAAACGTAATGTTAAGTCACTTTTGGTTCTCTAAATAACAATTTTCTTCGCGAGATATATCTTGTGTGTTCATCAAGTGCATTCATATATATATATATATATATATTATTTGGTATACTAACAAGAGATTTATACTCTTTTCATAAAGGCTAAAAATAGTCCCAAAGAGATTTTCTTCTCTTTTTCTACTTAATTTGTTTATTCGCTTCTTTGTCATTTTATTAGATCTCGTCCAATACAATAAAAAACCCACATGATATAAGAAGAAGGCCCAATTCGAAGTGGACCTATCACTTAAAAGCCTGCTAATCACATTGGGAACTCGAGGTGTTCTGGGCAAGTCACTTAACCTGATTTACACAAATTCGGTTCATGCATCCATACATAATCACATCTTAATATTTGATTAATATATACACACGTTATCAACAATATTGTTCTAAAATTATTGACTCTGTCAAATTAGACCAAACTCCAGTTACTAAGATTATTTCAACACAATTGTGTTGTTATAAAAACTATCTTCGTGATCATAACTAAAAAAAAGAAAGAACTATAATTTTTTTGTTGTGGTGGTCAATTCTTACACGAACTAAAAATATTTGACTGAAAACTTCAGTGTCCTAAAACGCCGTGAGATATAATCTCGTAAGTGGGAAAAATGGCTCAAAATATTCCTTCAAATTTTTGGAATACGTAGATTTAGTACAAAAGTTTCATGGTTGCAATTTTCTTCGTCAAATAACAGTTGATTTCACCAATTTAATCATTGAGTTGTCAACGTTAAATGTCGTTAACACATGCTTTAGCTATGACGTTAATTCTCTAACTGGATCGTTATGTGTCACGATTTCCCTTCCTTTTTATCCTAATCCCTTTTGCCTTCTTCCCTAATTTCACAATCACAAACCCTAAGTTTCCAAATCGAAATTGAAAACTTGAGAAATCGAAATCATTAAGAGTGAGAATAACTACACATAAGCTGGACGCGAAGCTCAAAATCTGTGAGTCTGTGGGTATTCGAAAACCTTATTTGTGTCTTTCGATTTGGGTCTTTTTGATTTGGGTATTGATGGAATTAAGAAATTGATGGAATGTAGGGAGAGAAAATAAATTCTTTCTCTAGGTTTGAATATGGAAATTTAAATGGATTTCAAAAAAAATGTGATTGTGTTGGTGATGTTATCATCTACACATCAAATTCGAAACTCAATTCCGATTGTCCATACTTTCGTTGGGCTTCTTCTAAAAAGGTAACGTACATTCATTCTCAATCTTAAATCTTGTTTTTGTCAACATGATTACTAACGTTTTTGTCACTTTTCTTGATCATAAAGTGAGCACTTGTTTAAATAGGTGGAAGAAGGAATGTATGAAGAAGTTCAAGAAATTTTCCAAAAGTATGCTAGAAATGATGAACTCATGAGATTGAATGAAGAGGTCTTAAGATGCAAAACCGAGATAGAAAAGTTCAAAATGAAGAATATGGTGCTCGTTATTCGTGTTTGTGTTTTGGCTTTGCTCATAATGGTGATAGTTTATGTTATATGAGAATCTTCACAGTATTCATCTTCAGAATCTGATCGTGGACTAGGAATTTTTTCATCGTCCCATACCTCATCTCCGCTTTGATTATTCTCTCGAACATTATTCCCAAATTCATCTTTGAACCCCTCGCCAACTTGAACTTCTTTGGCTCTCTGTTAGCTCTCTGTTAGCTGCAGGTAAGATAGCGAGCTCAGGCTCTAGCTCAGTATAACCACAATCGTTTTCGACAATGACCGGACAATCATCTTCTTCGACACGTTCATTCTCAGATTCCAACTCAGGCCCAATTTCTTCTTCGCTCACAATCTATTCCTTCTGCGTCGCCTACGACTAGGAACCGTGGGTCTTCGTGGCATGTTGGGAGTTGAGTTCGAATCAGGGATTTAGGGTTTGTGAAATTGGAGATTTAGGGTTTGTGTTTGTCAAAGAAGGAAAAAAGTGTTTGTAAAAAAGAAAAGCGCGACACATAACTACTTTGTTAACGATAGCTAACACCTCTATTAACGGTAGTTAACGTTGACAACTCGAGGATTAAATTGGTCAGGTCAACTGTTATTTGAGGAATAAAATTGCAACCCGACACTTAGGTATTAAATCTGCGTATTTCAAAAACTTGAAGAATTTTTTAAACATTTACCTCTCGTAAATGTGTATTTTTAACGAAAGAGAAAATAACAAAGTATATAAAAATAAAAATTGTTAATAGAATAATAAAAAATAAACATAATAAATGGTTTAGATGATATGTAAATATGTTTTCTATTCATCCTGTTACAGAAAATGTTTTATATGAATTCACAAAAGAGATGCAAAACTAGTGTAACTCAAGAACTTTATAGACAAAATGAAGTTCTTTGAGACGATGTGTTTGGTTTGCAAGATAGGTTAGTTATGATAGACATTCAATCTACATCCATTGTGGTAAAAAACAACACTGTTTCGAGAAGAACAAACACAACAACAAAATATATGTTTTGCATTTACAGTTTTGAAAAAAAAATGTTTTGAGCTAATCGCAGGGCTCAAAACATTTTCGCGTATTTTTTTACGAAATTAAGGTTTGTTTCATTATTGCATGTGGTGCACGTTGGTAATGATAATGACTCAATCAGAATATTAGATTATGATTTTACATGTTACCAAAAAAAAAAGAATATTAGATTATATTCATATTCTTTAAAAACAGTATATTTTTGTCCATTGTTTGGGACCTTACTCGTCTTGGTTGGTCCACCACTCGTGACCCGTTTACTCCGGGCCCGGAGTATATGAATCAAATAAAGGGGATTTTGACTTGGTTACTAAAAAAGAAATTGCTGAGTTTACAATCATAGGCTCTTAAAGACACGATTAGAGAAACAACCAGTGGTGATTAACAAAAGAGAAGCATGAGATTAAGAAATTGTTGCAAGTTGTTGGTCATTTACGGCTATCGGTTTTAGAATTAAGAAATTCAGTACCAAGCTTATTATAGAGTAAGAATCTTCACTCTGTTGGTCATCTACGGCTTATGTACGTACACATAATCATACAAATTATTCCCGTGTACGTACACATATACATGATAATGCTAATTTGAAACTATCTCTAAAAACACGATTCAGAGTAAAAATATGATAAAAATTCAAAGTAAAAAATGAATCTTTAAAGATAGAAAAATTTACAATTCAAAGTAAAATAAAATAAAAATTATTATAAAAGTGAAAAAGAGAAAACGTGAAAACAAAAAGAGACTGAAAATAATATAATTATTTTTTTTATTCTTTGCCTTTATGCTTTTTGTACTTGCATAGACACACACGTATTTTCGTTGGTTTAAGGGCAATTTGGTAAGAAACACACATTTTGCCAAAATATGAGAGATTTCTAACTTTGCCAACATGTGAAAATAAAACATGAAAGTAGCTATTCTAAAAAAATGCCCTTTATTTTATAAAAATCCCTATTTTTTCTTTTTTTTAAAAGGCCCTAAAATATGACAAAACTTTGCAAAAACAGTGAGGGTCAAATGCATTTGCACTCTTGTCACATACCCATAATCAAACATGCTTTTCTTCGTAATTAGTTGTCTAAAATATAGTTGATTATCTTAGATTTTATATTAACGAATAAGTAATTATATATCCATATAGTTGATTACATTAACAAGGAGTTAACTATATCCAAACATGTTTTTTGTGTAAGATTTGTAGCAATCCAATACATAGTTAATATTAACTAGTAGTTAACTATACACCCACGTGGTTGTTATATTGCCAAATAGTTAACTACATATAAAACATAGCTACTTCATTTCTTTGTTGTCCTAATTTTTTCTTCATTTTCGACCACAATTTATATATCTTGTAGTAATGAGTTTAAGAACTTGATAGTATATCAGAAACAATTAAGGAGTATTGTAAACAGAGCAAAAGAAACAAGCTTTTACAGACAAGGTATTAAATGAATAGTCGAGCAACAGAAACAAGTTATTCTAGAAACTTGGAGCAACAGTTTGATGTAATGAATTGCTACAAATCTTACACAAAAACTCATCACAAGAACACAGTTCTGTGAATAATGCTTGCTTCCATTTACCTGTCCCAAAAGATTAACATCAATTATTGAAAGCAAATATAAATATTTTTTTCCTTGTATATTCTCTCATCAACCAATCAAAACCCCTGACCATGGAGATTCCCCATTTCCCAAGTTCTTTACTCAAATATTCCAACAAACAACCAAAAAAGTATCTCTACCGTATGAAATATGACTCATACAGTGTAGTCTCAAGTTATTCATCATTTTCTATTTTTATTTAATACTAATAATATTAAATATATGTATTTTTGTCTCTCAAAGAATGAAAAGAAGAACAATAACTATTAACTAATATGTAAAAAAAAATAGAGTTATTATTAAAAACATAAGAGAATAAAAAGACACCAAAAGAACTATAATCAAAGAAAAATAGAAAGAGTGGGTCAAAGGGGGTATTTCATCTTGAGACATGAGGGTCAACTGAACAATATCAAACCAAATTTTTCATCATATACTATCTAAATAAGCTTTAAAAAAAATATTCATAAATGTTATGGGGTCAGTTGACCCCCTCCTTGTTAATTAGCTCCGCCACTGCATACTCATAACCCTAGCATCTTATATTTGATGTACGTCCTTTTTATTGTGTACGTACTTGTTTTTTATTTGTGTAAACGTATGCAATTCAAAAGAGCATAAAATCCTTGTTTGTGTACATAGTTGATATTTATAAATCATTTTCCTCTCAAATTCTAAATGTGCAGCGTCCTAACGGTGTTTTGTAGTTCTTCAAAATTAGATCTAAAACTTGAATTTTTTCACCAAATACCTATGGGGAAGGTTGTCATTCAAGCGTACGTTTGAGATGATTAATGGATTCTGATATGACACATATGTGATTAATTTGGTCGCAAGTTGTTGGTCATCTACGACTACCGGTTTTAGAATAAAGAAAGTCAGTATCAAGCTTACTATAGTGTAAGAATTTTCGCTTTGTTGGTCATCTATGGCTTATGTACGTAGACATATAAGTAAACAAATTATTACCGTGTATGTACACATACATATATACATGGTAATGCTAATCTGAAACTTTAATTCTCCAACAACACGGTTTAGAGTAAAAAATAAATATAAAAGTGAAAAAGAGAAAATTTGAAAACAAAAAGAGATAGAAATAATATAATTACTTTTTTATTCTTTATTACCTTTATGCTTTTTGTACTTGCATAGACACACATTTGTATGTACTTGTTCACTTAGTTTAGTTGGTTTAAGTGCAATTTGGTAAGAACCACGCATTTTGCCAAAATATGAGAGATTTCTCACTTTGCCCATGTGAAAATAAAAAATGAAAGTGGCTATTCTAAAAAAAAAAAAAAAAAAACCCTTTATTGCATAAGAAGCCCTATTTTTTCCTTTTTTAAAAAAAGACCCTAAAAATGATAAAACTTTGCAAAAACAGTGAGGAGCAAATGCATTTGCACTCTTGTCACATACCCATAATCAAACATGCTTTTCTTCGTAATTAGTTATCTAACATATAGTTGATTATCTTAGATTTTATATTAACGAATAAGTAATTATATATCCATATAGTTGATTACATTAACAAGGAGCTAACTATATCCAAACATGTTTTTTTGTGTAAGATTTGTAGCAATCCAATACATAGTTAATATTTACTAGTAGTTAACTATACACCCACATGATTGTTATATTGCCAAATAGTTAACTGCATATAAAACATAGCTACTTCATTTTTTTGTTGTCCTAATTTTTTCTTCATTTTCGACCACAACTTATATATCTTGTAGCAATGAGTTTAAGATCTTGTTTAGTACATCAGAAAGAATTCAGGAGTATTGTAAACAGAGCAAAAGAAACAAGCTATTTCATACAAGGTATTAAAGTAATAGTCGAGCAACAGACATAAGTTATTCTAGAAACTTAGAGCAACAGGTTTATGTATTGGATTGCTACAAATCTTACACAAAAACTCATCACAGAAACAAAGTTCTGTGAATAATGCTTGCTTCCATTTACCCTGTCTCAAAAGATTAACATCAATTATTGAAAGCAAATATAAATATTTTTATCCAGGTATATTCTTTCATCAACCAATCAAAACCCCTGACCATGGAGATTCCCCATTTCCTAAGTTCTTTACTCAAATATTCCAAGAAACAACCAAAAAAGTATCTCTACTGTTATAGGCTACTATGGCTGCTTTAGGACCAGGCTTGTGTCTGTAGATACTTTTTCCTTCAAATGGGAATGGCTCTTATGGATTCCTGGTGATAAAATGCCATTTCCTTCTTTTGTGTAAAGTTTCTTCGAATCCAATTTGTAAAGGGATCATTCTTTTGGTGATAATAATATCTCACCACTAGCCTCCAAAATCCTTCAAAACATATTGAGCTACAGAAACTTCCATTAATTATAGTGATCACTTCAGGTTCGGGTTCTTCTCCAAGTTGCAAAAGGAGCAACCACTAGGAGAGGAATCAGAATACTTCTTATTTATTTATTTTTTTTGGCTAGATTGAGGATAAGAATTGATCCATATATCGACAGAAAATTTTGTAACAAAACATAATGCTTACTCTTTACCTTCCTTTTTCATTCAGATTCCTTGTAAGCTACTCCAGGTAAATTCTCAGCAATGATCACTGGGGCTAGAATCAAGACCTGTATATATTGGAATCAAACCCTCAAGCCTTTACTGATGTTACTAAATATCATAGTGAGAAAGTAAAAGAAGCATCTTACTAATAAACAACCAACTGACCTTATGAACTCAAGATTATCGTTTTCACAGCTAAAGATTAACCTAAACTTGAGACCTAAATGTGGGGAAAGTGTTTCTTTTTTTACCATTTCAATACCTAGGCAAAGAGGATCGGTTTGAAGAATCGTGACGATGAGAATATCAGTAGTGCAATGCCTACTAGCAGAATTTCTTGGCAACTTGCAATCTATTATCTCTGGATATATTGTGACAAAAGACTCATAATTATTATGATTCTTTCTCTGTTTAAAGTTTTCCTTCTTGAGAAGAAGTTTCGCTCCTACCTTGAAACTAAACCATGACATCTCAGAAACAGAACCATCCATATCATAACTAGAATCAAAATATCTGAATTTGAGATATTTTAGATCACTAAAAGAAAATATCTTATATAAGTGCTTATATTGGTATATATCCAGCAAGAGAGCAGATTAAAGTATCATAAGACCTCTACACGTAAGGGAATATCATCGTACTTTGCAAAGCTAATACCGTTTAGTGAATGGATAAACACTATAATCAAGAAAGATCCAACAAGTAGGGTTCTTAAATAGCTTTACTTAACAAAATGTGTAGACACTAGCTTTATATACTTGGGGTCTTCTGATAACTAACCTGATTCAATAGTTATATAAGACTATGAGTATGGTCTTCCATCTCCCAAAGCACCTTGAATCACCTGTGTTTCCGAGAGAGGAAACTCTTGAGACTTTAAATCAATGAGTCAACTTTATTATGAATAAAAAAAATCAAACAACAAGTGGATCATTAATGAACAACTTTTGTAGCAGGACAAGAAAATCTTCAAATCTTTAAATGATATAACTATGAAACAAAATGCTAACTTTCTGAGTTTGAATCAAACAACAAGTGGACCATTTATGTTAGTTGTCTTTTTGCCAAGTATGTATATAGTCATACTGTGCATTATTTGGTGTTATCTTTTTAGCAACCTAATTTAGTTACAAGACAATAATCTATTTGCCCATCAGCCCTGGATTCTTACCAAACAAGGTAACTAATTGATCATTTATTTGATAAGTGGTGATAATAGGACAACAAACCAGTATAACATGTGAATATCTAATCATAAGCTCTCTTAAAGAGTGGGTATAATCTCACCACCACCAACAACAACAATAAAAAAAAAAAGTTACAGCTAAATGAATAATATTATAAAATCATAGCAAGACTAAAATAGCTGCAAAAATCTTTGGTTCTTGCCCATATTCAATAATTCAAACAACCAAAGAAGAGAAAAAACAATTTGAATATCCACAAAGAAAAGTGACTATTTAACAAATGAACCACCAAGAATCCATATTAGACAATATATGACCAAGAAAAACACATTTGCCTAACTTCAAGGAGATGGACCCAACATGCCAAGAAAAAAAAAGGTAGGTAAACAATGTTGACCTTTTTTTCAACAACAAAATGTCGACGATTGTACGGAAAGATCTATACAGCTAGATAACTTGATATGGTGTAGTTCATGGCAGAGAATCCCAAGGTAAAGCTCTGCCCCCACTTTGCTTCTACAAGAGAATATATGGTTTATGGTGAACACACGAAATGCTCCAACTTTTTGTTTGTGGATACAAATTGATCCTCACAATGTTTTAAAATCTCTGAGATTTTTGATAAGAAAAAATCTTAATAGTCAATGGAAATCATCTGTTAAAATAGACTTGTCCCTAACTTTAATCCAAAGACTTATAATTTTCTTTGTCCTGCGGGCACGTGAGCTTTGTGACCAGACTGTTCCATGACTTAATAGTTAATACCATAGGCCTAACTTTCTTATTACTTAAACTGTTTCTTTTGATAAGAAGCTTAATCTAGAGAATGACGTCAGAACCACTAACTGGGAAAGAAAAGTAAACATATTAGTTACAACATTTATAGAA
Organism: Boechera divaricarpa; assembly: GCA_026770425.1. NCBI lineage: Eukaryota > Viridiplantae > Streptophyta > Magnoliopsida > Brassicales > Brassicaceae > Boechera > Boechera divaricarpa. The sequence goes on along the minus strand of CM049186.1, from coordinate 1,078,536 downwards.
AAGTGTCTCTACGGGAGCATCATATGCCAAATGTGGATGGAGAAACGCAATCTTTGGGTGATTAATTTGGATCTTTGATACTGATCTCCACAAATTTTTGCTCATATTCTTTTCTAGCTATAGAGACAAAGACTTAAAATTCTCTTTGTTTTGGCAAAAATATCTTTTACAACTGTCCCTACCCCACCTCAATCTCTTTATAAAGAGCAAGGACTCGACGACATCTGTATAACATATCATTTCCTCAGAATCTCTTCCTTATAGGTTATTATTACACAACTTTAATACTCACAATGGCATCAGGCTCAATGTCTTCTTATGGCTCTGGTTCATGGACTGTTAAGCAGAACAAAGCCTTTGAGCGTGCTCTAGCAGTCTATGACCAAGACACTCCTGACCGTTGGTACAATGTTGCTAGAGCCGTTGGGGGCAAAACACCAGAAGAAGCTAAGAGACAATATGACCTTCTTGTGCGTGACATCGAAAGCATCGAGAACGGTCACGTGTCATTCCCTGACTACAAGACTACTGGAGCTACCAACAGAGGCAGGCTGCGTGATGAGGAAAAGAGGTATTGTTGTTGCAATCTAATTTTTTTTTTTTTTTTTTGGTCAACCTTGTTGCAATCTAATAAGACACATTTTATGCGAATTACAACTAATCAACTTAGTTTATCCATGATAGCTCACTAAAAGGTACTTCTATAGACAAGTTCTATTCCTGTGCCATGACAATACAACACAAAAAGGGCATGTCTGTTTCAGCATAAAGCTTGTTACTTTACAAGGATTCTCTTGACTTCTCCCTCACATTAAGTTATTAGAGGCTCAAAATCAGCCAAGTGTTCTCTTCTCAGTGTTCTTCAGACTTTATCACAACCAAACTAAAAGCTCCCACAAAAAATATGCCTAGAAATAGAAAATCATTCCTTCCTTCTCACTATGGTATCTAATAATAATTGATTCCCAAATCTTGCCCCCCAAGAAACTTCCAAAATCAAAATCCTCATCATGAAAATAGAATCATTTCTTTTATTTGACATGCAAAATTAACAAAACCAACAAGGTTTAATCTGTTTATTAACATTTTTTTTTTTTTTTGCAGAATGAGAAGCATGAAGCTGCAGTGAAACAAGAAGAAGCAACAAAACCTAACTACGTATGTATGATCCATCGTCAAGAAAATAAAAAAAGAACCACGCAGAGAGATGTGTTTTTTTCAATTAATGTTTTAATTGCTATTTTCACGAAGCTTAGAAGTTAAGCAATCTGTATTACATATTTAGGGTTCTTCGTAATGAAAAATCCAATGTCTGAATCAATTATAATTTTTGGTCATATATTGTTACGAATCATTTGGTCACGGATCAGAAGAACCCACCTCCTCGAAATCAACGAATCAATCTGAACCTATGGTGCTTCGTAATGAATAAAATCCAAAGTCATAATAATAGTCAATTTAAATATTTGAGTAAAGTTATAATGGAGAATCCAATAATGCAAAGGATATGAGAATCGGACAAGAAGAAGGTCTCGAAATCAACGAACCAATCAATCAATCTCTATTTAGGGTTTGGTGAAAATTTATCAAATTATTCAACTGAATGTTTGATGATTGGTGAATCTCACTGTTTATGGAGAATCTAATAATGTCACGGGACGAGAGCTACTCACCTCGAAATTTCTGCAATTTCTGAACGCAACCTATCAATTCAAATTCCATCGAAATCAAACAGAGTTTCAAAACTTTGGGAATTTCATAGAAAAAAAAAACAAAATGGGCGGGAAGGCTGATGCTTCGAGAAGTACGTCACGTGCAATTTAGTTATACATACAGATATACTGTACGGATACGAATTTTGTGCTCACGTACGGTATATACGAATACATGCATATGTCTGACCGTATGCTCCTTTTTGTATAATACAGTAATTTTTGTTTCACTTAAGAATATATTAAAAAAATGTGAGTAAAAGTCTTCTTTTTTTTTTTTATGGTAAAAAAAAAGGGTCTATAATTTTATCAAAAAGTTTTTTTTATATAAAAAAAAATTTATCAGCAACTAGATCTGGACGTTCAGATATTCAAGTCGGTTTCAGTCTGGTTTCATTCTGTTCCGGTTCTTTCGATTTAAAAGTATGGATCCATATAAGTATCCAAAAAAATTCGATTCAGTTCCAGTTCTGGTTCTTTCGGTTCTAAAATTTATGATATATTCAGGTATTTTTTTGGATATTTTCATGTATTCGGGTACTTTTAGATATTTTCTGGTATGTTCAGATATTTTTGAATATTTTTTCGAGTATTTTTGGTCACTTGGTCTAAAAATAACTAATATTTTATATATATAATCGTATTTTGGGTATTTTCGGTACCCGAAATATTTTGGTTCGGTACCGGTTCGATTCTGGTTTTTTGGTTCTGGAGTTTAGAATCCATTCGGGTATCTTAGAATTTTAGTTCGGTTCTTTTTGGTTTGGTTCGATTAATTTGCTATGGACTAATAGCAACTTTAGACTCAGAAAAAAAAATTATTCTTGAGGGAAAAGTAAAAATCTGTTGAGGGACAAGTAAAAATCTATAACTAGAGAATTTTTATTCACAAAAGGAAAATATTTTCTCAAGCACAGCAGTTTAGACTGAAATTTGTATCCGAAGGCAATAACATTGCAAAAGTACCATTCTAACTGGATTTGGATAAGATAATATGCAAATTGCAGCTAAGATATTTTTTTGCCTCAAGGTTAAAAAATTCATTGCTAGGATTGAAAGTTTGAAGACTTGTCCGCCAATTCCAAAGAAAATAATAGCATCAAAATCAAGTTTTTAACAATAAATTATAAGGTCTAACAAAATATTTATGACTATTATTATTTTTAAAGAAAGTGTTAGATAATTTCATAATCATAACAAACCAAACCCACCATAAATTTGCAAGTGCTATTCAAGTTTGGCGGTCAATGGTCATGTGTTCATAAAATTGTTAATTTGTTATATGGCAAGCAATGGTTTCTATTTTTTTTTAAGTAATGATACCTAAAAAGCAGGGAACGATTTTTGCTTGGTTTGCTTCTATGGATGTAATCATGATAAAGACTTGCATATTAAATGAAATTAGTATAGATGATTTATGCAATGGTCTAGAAATAAGTTGTATTGGATTAAAGATAGAAGCAGGTTCTAAGAGTATATTAACACCCAAATACTTGAAGAGTATTTTTTTGCAGACCATAGAAAGTTAAAACTTATAGAGTTAAACAAGAAAAAGAAAACACTTCATAATCTTTCCTAAGCTCAATAGTTGTGAATCTCTACTTAGTCGTCACTGCTGCCTGAAGAGAAGAGTGAATCTCAACGACTTCCTTAGCCTCAGCTTGCTTCTCTGCAACTGCATCCGTCTTCGATGAGATCCCGAATATCTAAGAGATCCAACCACATAAGTTTAGAGACAGATTAACACTTAACAAATACTATTAGACAGAGATAGTCATGCATTCTAATCATGAACAAGCATCTTGAAGATGTATCAAACAGATAAGAGTCGGTTTCTACTGCTTGCAAAGACTACAACAAGATATGCCAAATCCACATGAAGAGAGTTGCAGAATTCAAGATGAGTTTGTTCGTAGAGTAAGGTGATTGAATAGGACTATATATGAATGTGATTCTCAGGAGATATAGAGAATAGAGAAAGAACCTTGTTCATGGCGTTTGTGAAACAAGTCTTGTGTTCATCCATTGAGGCATGGATGAATTCATCCATGTGATCCTTCATGTTTTCAAAGAAAGTGGCATTATCATCCTTCACCCTCTTCCTGCATGATGATGAAGACACTTCCGGTTTTAGCGGGTTCTTGGTTTGGTTTGTCTGAGTGTCCACGGTTTGATTTGCCTGGGTATCCACGGTTTGAATTGTCTGGGAAGCCATTTGTTCCTGTTCCAAAAAACAGAAAGAAATCTCATGAATACGAATGATCAAATTAAGCTATTAACACAAAGGAAACCTGACATCTATCAAGACCAGTTATGTTAATCCAATAATCAAAACTAAGTCTCAATAACCCTACAGTCTCACCAACATAACTTATACAAAATCACCTAACATCTAACCAAAACCATTCGAATTCTCAACAACAATAACGCTTCAAATGTGTTCGATCACAAGAAAAGTAAAGCAATAATCATTCGTAAGAAACACTCTGTGATGCTAAATCGAAGCATAAAACAAAATCCAAGATAAACAACTCCACAACAATTACTAAAAGTAAAAGATAAAACCAATATCTTAAATAGAAGCAACATTACGAAACAGAGTCATCATAACATAAACCAAGTGTTAATTCCTAACAGAGATTCAAACAAAAACTAACGATTTCTCAAAATTTGCTGCGATGATTCAGTAAATTCGTAAACAGAACTCCCCAGCATCATTATCGATCATAAGTAAAGGGAAATTACCTGAATCTTTGTTTCTCTTCTTCTTCTTTTTTGTTTTTTTGCTTTCTCTGCAAGTTCTCTTCTTCTATTCTTCTGTGTATATATAACACGGTAGATGTCCTTGGAGAGCAAGTATATTGTATGTACATTCTTCTTAATTAAGTTTTGACCCTTTAACTTTCATGAATTTTCTATTTTTTGCTTATACAAATATTGTCGATATGAATGATACGGAGTATATGGGTTTTGTTGTTTTTTTTTTTTTTTTTTTTTTATTTTAGTTTTAGTTTTTGGTTTTTTTTCTTTTTGATTTAGGTTTAAGGTACTATTAATAATTTTCTGTTTATTTCTTTTTTATGATCAATGTAAAAAAAAAAAAAGGAAGATTGCCTAAATCTTTTTCTCACTTTCTCACGTAAACAACAATATCTGTTACGAGTGCGAATATCGCAATGTCGTTAGCTAAAATGGCAGACTCATTATCAGTGAACAATGAGTCGTCTAAGATGATCAAGAAACACAGACAAGCTAATATCATCTGTAAAAACATTACTCTCGCCAGAAAAAGGAGCATCGACATCAGAAGGATTCAGTTTTGCTAGAAGGAAACGAGCCTGCAAAAATATACACAGCAAGAGAAAGAACTAAAACAACAATAATAAGCAATCAATGTCAAAGAATGGATCAGTGAACCAAACGGAACCTCTAGCTCAGAATTTTACTAATTCTGGTCGGAAAATGGAGGCATGGGCAAAAAAGGAGAGGTACCTGTGAACCATACTGATCACATATGACAAGACGCGGAGTGGGAAACCTTTCCCTGATAATTGTGTCTGAATAGTCATGAGGTGATTGCAACAGATGCTCAAAGGCCTGGCACACAGAAGACGAGTTGTATGAAGATCACACTCTAGAAGACAACTTTTATCATCTCTCTTTTAAGATGATGGATGATAATACCTGGTGTTCAGGTTGATTATGGTATCCAGCTTTTCGCCATTGAGCGATTGTAGACCCGTGAAATATTACAAGGGTGAAGTATGAATCCAACAGTAGGATTCTGTCAGCTGCAATGGATGCTACATCAAGAACAATTGGTTCTGGCGGTGAATGGAATGAGAAAGAAACCAGTGATGGTTGAATCATCACGATTGAGTTAGAAACGTTCTCTCGGTACAATATCATTCGGAAATATGCCGTCTCGTCTGGGCTGTTGTTAAAGACCTACAAAAGGGAAAGCCAACTGAGCCCAAAAGATAAAATTGTGTGTTAAAATTATATCACTCTATCATGCATATATGGGCAGTGCGAACGAGTACCTGGAGAAACTGAGATCGGCGCAAGTGAAACACAAACTGCGGGAAAATTGATAACTGAGAAGACAAGCTAAAGGAAGAAGGATTGCCTTTCTGGTAATCTCCAAACCAGGTGCATAGAGTTATCAAAGCTTTGTCAACCCACCTTTGGGGATTAAACTCAGGCTGTAAAAGAACAAATAAGAAACCTAAGAAACACTAAAACATAATACCATCTAGCTTAAGAAATCTAACTAGCTCTCATCATCGAGTACCTGAGTCTCCATTTTGAAGGAAATAAGTCGTGCCATGACTACAGCAGCTGCTTCTTGGTCAAAACCATTGCTCAACTCCTATACTTCACAAAGCAATTTCCAAGGAATAGTTAGAGAGCATAGATATATGAAGAGAGAAACAGGATCAGTCTAGCCATGTACAAACCACTGAAGAATTCTCAAACTGGCTTCAATTCACTACCTAGAATGAATTACTAAGAACATAAGATAAAATAAACCATAAAGTTCTACAATATAATGGGTGTGGCACCTCGTTGCTCATATATATTATTACACCCAGCAATCATATCGAAGTGGTAATATAAATATTGTCCTCTAAACGTTATAAGAATCTCTTTCTCCACTTCATCCAATTGATTCCCTATTTAAGACTCTAGATTCTCAATATACTATTCGAAACTTGCCTGTAAGCTTTCAGTTCCCATTACCCATCTTCTTGAAAGAGTTGATACTCGGAGTCTTGTTTGACCATTTGAGTGCTGATAACTGCAGAAACATAAGTGATGTAAGCAGAAAGTGTGTCAAGTTATTACATCCATAACTCACAATAGTAACTTTAGGTGGAAAACTTAAAATCCCTTACTATGTTAAAAACTGAAAGTAAAACTGATTGCTCTGCGACTGCAAAACAACATCAGCAGTATCCTTTTTAGCAATTTCAAAAACCAAACATATGGAAGTGATTTTGTCTAGGCCACACATCTTCCATGCACTTGTGTGTCCCTGACCGACGACAGTGTCAGAGCACAACGGTCCTTTCTGCAAACAATCATCAGAATGTAAACGTATTAATCACAACAAGCTAAAGGAAAAAATTGATACCTTAACTCTTTTATATGACACCTTTTCAAGAGATGCGCAAGGGCCAATAATTCCCTGAACTTTGATATCCTTTGAGCAGTTAATTTCAAATATACCACTGTAAGAGAGAAACAAATCATCAGAAACAACTGACAGAAGATGAACATTGCAGAGAATGATTGTTACTTTCGATAAAGAAAACATACATGAAAGTTAGGTAAGCCATTACCATGAGGACAAGCCTAGATCATTTTCACCTGACTGAAACACGCGTTTGAGAGAATCCCTAAACACTGAGTGGCCAAAACTTTCAGCAAGCACAACAAATCCACCAGTCTGCTCAACTGCAACTTTGAGCTCAGCAATGCCTACCTAGAGATGCACATATTAAATAAAATGGTAGCTGCGAAACAAGAAAGACACTACTAACCATTTTCTCCATCCAATCACCTGATCAACGGAACACGCAAAAACATCAAGAACATGGCCCTGATGAACAAGTTGTTTTGCAAGTGTCTCATAGAACTCAACCGCTTTGTGGTAATACGGAGCAGAATCTTTATCAATGTCCTTATGAGAACGAATTGGATCAGAAAGCTCCCGAGAAACAATCTAGAAAAAGGCATAGGAAGATCGTCAGTTAACACCGAGTTTCCACCAACGGAGATGATAATAAGAGACAGGACTTACAGCTCCAGGGCCTTCAGTGGAAGGTCCTCCTATAAAAGCCATGATTCTGGCAGCAGAGCCAGGAAAGCAAGCTCCTAAGAGACCAGCAGCGATTCGGAGGGCAACACCGGTGCACCTGGCAGGGCGGTGATCGGCTGCAACGGGCCAAGGATTGCTTCCCAGCTCCTCAATAACCTAAACCAGGAAACAAAATTGGAGTTAACTGGTGAGCACAGTGTTGAAGTTATAAGAGAAGATAAGTCAAAAATGAATTTACGAACAGAGTGAAGAGAAAACTGGCAATCGGAGGCGGGTAACAGAAACCGCGCAATGTCGTCGGAAGAGAGACCATCTCGAGCACCGGCGATAACACCGGAAGAAGGTTTAGGGTTCTTGACAAAGAAACTCAGCTGATCCAAGAGCTGATCTTTGGTACAGTCTTTTTTTCCATGGAAGAAGTAAGATTTGGTGCAGTGTGGGAATCCGAGCTCGTAGACACGAACTAATAAATCAAAGGTAATGAGACCGACGATGGAGGTATCAGGAAGAAGATCCAGAGCTTGGAAGAGAGATGATTTGAGGAAATCGAGTTCTTCAGAGATCAAGCAAGTATCAACAACGAAGAGGAACACAGGAGGAGAAGGAGAAGAGAAGGAATCGCAGAGATACTCAACAGTTGTGGCATGAGGAAAAAGCTCTGGCGGGAGATTGTTATCGGCGATTGAAGAGTAATTTCGCGGGAAAGGATTCCGATTGAAGCAGAAAGGACAACCCCAGATACAGGCGGAGAAATCGACGACGGAGTAAGGGTTTAGAACAGAGCGACAAGTCCGGCAACGAAGAGGAGAGTAAGGTAGGAGAAGGGAGTGAGATCGAAGAGGTCTCAGAGGTGTATAAATGGCGGAAACTGGAACTTCAGAATCGATTGATTGTTCCTTCTTCGTTGCAACGGGGATGATGTTCCATGGCATTCTAACACCATCTTGAGCCTCAAGCTCTGCAAACTCCGCCATGGTTGACCAATCTCTCTCGTAACAAATTTGTTATCTATCTCTATGTTCAAAAGCCGCACACCAATTGTTCGATAAAATGCGTAAAAGAAAATTCCACAACAGAATAATTTCTGCTAGAAACATATAAGAAGCTTCGTTTACTGAAACACATCACACCATTACATACAAATAGTTTTCCTGAGCAATAGTTTACATACACAAACTTGAAACTACAAAATCCAAATCAAACCCCACACACATACAGAAGAAGAAGAAGAAGAACCAAAAACAACATACACTGAAACAAAGACTGCAACAATAGCGAGAAAGATGGAAAACAAACAGTCTTCGTGGGAATACTTGTAAGCTTTCTTTTTATGGTTTTGGATCTCCTGATCGTTTCCAGTCCACAATCGACTCGTCTCCAGCTTCTGCTTTATACACAAAAGGTTCTAGTTATATACGAACGATTTGCGAAAATCACTTAGATTTTACAATGATGGATTGAAATATATTAATGTACCTGTCCCAGGGACGATAATGACGGGAGCGGATTTGCAATTGTGGAAACAATACTCGCTAACGCTTCCTTGTAGCACGCTGCAGGAGAATCCAAAAGAGAATCATGGAATCAAGAAAGTAAAAAAAAATCAAGACATAAATCATAACTAGTATTTGTTCTCATATATCTAACCTTCTTACTAAGCTCCGGCCTCGTGTACCCATAATTACAGCCGCAGGCTTCAGTATCTCTGCTTCCTTGCAAATTACTTTACCAGCTTCGCCTTCAACAACACGAGCCACACTCTTCACCTACAAAACAAATCAGTATCAAGCCAAGTCAGTATATGAAATGCATATATCAAATATCAATGTATGTACCAATCTCAGGTTTCTTATTATTCTCATATGAAACTATCACAATGTCTTCACGCAAAACCGCACCAGAGATTTTTGTAAACCGCGACCAATGAATACACAAGGAATAGTGTTTCAAGAGACAACACTAAGCTACACAGCGACATACGATTCCTACCATTTTGATTCTAAACTCCAACTTTACATATTGTTTCTATAGCCACTGAATTGTAATTCTCAGACCCTAACTTAGCAATCAAGAAACAGTTGTTCTTCTCCAAACATTATTAGGAAAACCAAAAAAACAAAGGAGATAACATAAGGTATAGTAAGCACTAACCATGGCAACTTGAAACGCCTCAACAGCGAGTTTCTCCAGTAGCACTTGACTCGTCTCATACACAACATCGTTCTTAACACCTATTGAGGAAAAAAAAAAAAAGACTTTGATCAAAATCTCCGATTTCAGATCTGGACTTGCAAATCAACGCGAAATCGAACTATCTAGGATTCACATTGACCACCAAATTAAGAGAGAGAGTAAGAGAGAACGAACTTGAGACGGCGTGAACAAGGTGAAGAGTATCGGCGAGACGACAGAAATGAACAAGAGCCCAATCAAAGGCGTGTTTGCTATTGGGGCCATGATCAACGGCTACGATTACATCTCTTCCTCTTCTCCTCTCTCCGCTCTCTCTCTCTAATTCCGGCTCAGCCACCACTGGAATCAACGACGGCAACACCACTTCCCTGAACCTGTACTCTTCATCCTCCGGCAAAGCATCCATTTCCGACCAAACAAACAAAAAAAAGACGCAAACTTTCCACGGCTTTCGAGATTTCGATTTATGGGTTTCGTTGGGTTTTCGAATTTGGTTTCTGGGTCTTTGCGGGTTCAATGGATCGAGATGATATTGGTTTTGGAATTCAAAGAGAGTTGCGTATAGAGACTTAGAGAGAAGTCGGTCGCTTGGTTGCTTTTTGACGCATGTGAGCCCACAATCTTCTGTCGGCGGCCTTCCAGAAGAAATAATAATTGATTCTTATGATTATACCAAAATTATGACTATAATTTCTTCCCTAATAGAAGAATGTTACATACTCTGATGTTCAAGTATAAATTCATATGCATACAAGAAAATAAAGATAACTCAGAACCTAAACAATCAAAGCATATAATCCAAATAGTAAACAAAAAATCCGTTGACTTTTGACCATGTTTCGTTTACCAATCGTGTCGTGTTCTACTTGGATGTAGATAAGACTTTGGTTTCTTCATATGACAGTAACAAGCTGAAAAAGAATACATGGCTTGTTTCTCTTGTAATGTTGTAGTTGCAAATCGGCATGTCTAGCTTTATATGAGTAAAGATGTATATAAGGAGCATTTGTGATTTAATAAAACTATTGGGAGTATATATGTAAATAAACAAAAGTGTTGAGTGCATCTATAATTTTCTATAGAAGTGTATCTGGGCCTTTAGTTTTGGTGTTGGCCCATTACTGTTTTCAATATATATTGGCCTTTGACGGAAAACATAGATTACTCACTTTTGTTTCTTACATTTTAATTTAAACATACATAAGTACGCATTATAAATCTCTTTTTGATTGCTAATACTAATGCAGGAAGCATGCAAGCCGCCAACCTAACACGTAAAGTATATCTAAAGTATTCTCTAGTTACTTAAGTTTTAAAAGATTTGGTAAGCAATTACATATTAACGACGTTACTTATAGTTTCATGTTTAAATTCAGTTCTAAAATATATGTACGTAGATAAATTGACATATTGATGATAAATTGGTTTATTCAAATAGACTAAATATTGTTTTTGTGGGTCAAGGTTAGAGAACGAATTTCAGTTCACTATTATCGAACACTGTTGTGGTTGTCTTTTGGTCACTGTATATATTGTAAATGACAAGAAAATCCGGTTTGTACAAGTTTTGGAGAGTAGTCTAGGTTTCGACTTAGAATATACCATAATTTATACAAAACAAAATACAAAATTCTTCTAGGGTGTATAGAATTTGTGTCTTAGAGTTTAAAATTTGAATCTGTTAATATAAAAATCTCTTGGCAACGAAATGCAATCTTTCAACTTCGATCATAAGAAATCGGCCGCTGGCCAATCCCACCACGTCATCTAGACTTTTAGTCAACCCATTGATATATATATAAAAGAAAATCTCCTTTATGTGTAAACCAAACTTTTCTAAATTCTAATTCTCACACTCTTGCTTCACCAATTAAATTGAATAGTTTTCATTCTTGATTTCTATTTTGTATTTGTTTTATTGTCCTCTGCACAATCGCCAAGACGTGAAACCTCACATGGGTTATGCCAATATGGGTCTTTATAAAACAAAGTCCAAACGTTCAATTGCTAACTATTATCATATCATAATCACCAATATTTTCATTCTCTCTTCAGTCACATCTTCATCCATGGTTTCTTCTTCTTCGTCTTCCATTGATTTTTCAACTGCAATTCTAATAAGGGTTGATCAATCGGGCAAAGGAGACTTCAATAAGATTCAAGAAGCAGTTGAATCTATACCTCCCAATTTAAACAACTCCCAACTCTATTACATTTGGGTTAAGCCTGGAATTTACCGGTACGATTAAATATTAACTATGTTGTTAGATTTTATATATTTAAGTCTTAAAGGTTAGGGTTTAAGATTTATGGTCAGTGTTTAGATTTTTAAACCTTAAGGTTTAGGATTTAGAATTGTAGTTTAGGGTTAGCTTATTTTTTTTTTTTTTAAACTATTCTCATAATTTTTATGTAAAAAGCTAAGCCATTCATAATTCTTCCGAAGTTATATGTTTAGTTGATAGGGTTGTCTTTTAATCAGCTGGCTATCCGTTACTTGGCTTCGACCTACTATTATATTTGTGAATTCATTTTCGAAACATATATGATATATGTTATTGATAAATAGTTATTTCTATGTTTGATTAGATTTGTGTTTAAGTAAAGTTTTAATGCTAATTGTCGATTTAATTGAAACAGAGAAAAAGTGGTGATTCCTGCGGATAAACCCTACATAACATTGAGTGGAACACGAGCTTCCAACACCTTTCTCATATGGAGCGATGGTGAAGACATTTTGGAATCACCCACTCTCACAATTTTCGCGTCCGATTTTGTATGTCGATTTCTCACTATTCAGGTTAATTTTCATCATATAGTCGTATATATGCATATTTTAAATTCCAATTCCAATGTTATATGTTTTGTTGATAGGGTTGTCTTGTTCCATTTTCGTTTACAGTTAATAAATATTATTTCTTAATATGCTTAAGATTTGTGGATTCATTTACATAAAAAGTGTACTACATATAAATGTATTGTAAGCGCAAACAAACTATAGAGACCATACACTTTAACAAAAAACAATAGAGTCCATATATATAGTATGTATCTATCTATAAGAAAAACTACAAGACACTAAGAACATCTCCAACCCATTTTTTCATTTTTTTTTACTACAAAATAGAGTAACTCCATTTTGGAGATGAGTTTTACTCCAACCCATTTTTCCATTTTTTACTCAAAAAAGAATATTCTAAGTATACTCTTTTATATTTAATTATTAATTTATACAATGACCATCTATTATTAAAACTACAAATTCAACCCATTATTTATATTAAGCGATAAACAACAAATTGCCATATTATTTTTATTTAAAATTAATAAAATTAAAAATTGCATTACACAACATTAATAAATAATTACAAAACATAGAACATATATTTTTGTTTATGCATCATCCATATGGTATTTTCCCCACAAATGATCTTTAGTTCAAGTACTTATTATGTATTTTAATTTTATTGTTAGTTATGTTATTATGTATATTTTTTTTGTATTTTCTATCTTCTATGTAATATATGTCATTGTTGTATTTGAAAATATTAGGTAACTACATAACTAACATTATTATTTGAAAGTTTAAGTATGAAATAATAGCAAATAACTTTAATTGAGTATAAAATAAAATAAAATTAAATTTAAGGGATTGATTTGCAAATAAAAATGTTTGATTCCAAAATGGAGAAATGAACTGGAAGTCTCCAAATATGAAGAAAAAAATGGAAATCTCCATTTTGAAGTTGGAAACGGAGGAGGGTTGAAGAGGTTTTACTCAAAAATGAAGTTTAGAGATGAATATGGAGTGGGATTGGAAATAGTCTTATTATAGTGACGTGTTTTGTTTTGTTGTAAGTAGAATAAGTTTGGAATAGCGGGACGGGCAGTTGCACTGCGCGTGGCCGCGGAGAAAGCAGCATTCTACGGATGCGTGATAACGTCATACCAAGACACTCTCCTTGACGATAATGGAAACCATTACTTCAAGAACTGCTACATTGAAGGAGCCACAGATTTCATTTGTGGAAGTGCTTCTTCTCTCTATGAAGTAAGTACTAACTCATGTTCATAATTAATTAAAATATACACCATGCATGCACATAATAATGATACAATATATCCCATATTTTAATCACTTTTTCTACTCTTCTAAAGATTAAGGATCCGATTGGTTAGAGTTGTATATATAAATTCATTGTTCTAGAAAGCAATTTGTAGATTTATTCAAAACAAAAAAAGTAATATGTAGATTTTTAGATTTTATTTTAAACTTTCTAAATTTTTTTACAGGATCTAGAGATTTTAAATTAAACAACGATCTATAACACTAGTTACTTCTTACCATCTTCAAACAAGTGCTCAACTAAAAATTTCCAACCAAAATAAATTAAAACTAGCTATAGTAAAGAATACGGTTGGGAAACTAAAGAAAAAACTGGTCTATCAAGTTAATTAGATGATGAGTCTACCTAACATTTTAAAGCATAACTCGTAAAAAAAAATGCTTAATTAAGAGATGGCTCTCGTAAATTCTTACAACCTTTACCAATCACACTCTAACTCCATTTTTTAGGACATCTGTGTATGACCATCTCTTAGAGAGAAAAAAAAAAAAAAAAACATGCTCGATCTATCGGTAGAGTTAACTTTCTTATCTTTATAACATGGAGTAATTAATCTTTATATATCTATTCATTACATGTTTAATTAATCCTTAATTATTTGTGGCTTTATTTGTAGAAGTGTCATTTACACTCGTTGTCGCCTAATAATGGGTCGATAACGGCACAAATGAGAACGTCGGCGACAGAGAAATCAGGGTTTACATTCTTGGGATGCAAGTTAACCGGATCAGGTTCCACGTTTTTGGGAAGACCATGGGGAGCTTATTCTAGGGTTGTCTTTGCTTATTCCTTCTTCTCCAATGCCGTCGCACCTCAAGGATGGAACCAATGGGGAGATTCAACCAAAGAAAAGTAACTTTCTTTTTTCTTTTCGTCATAAAATTATACCGTTTGGTTTGTGTAGCCGTGGGCATTCGGGTTCGGGTCGAGTCCATTCGGTTTCGAGTTTTCGGATAAAGGGGTTGAGGACCCATTCGGTATTTATAAAAACCGGGTCGGGTTTGGTTCGGTTATTTGCGGGTTCGGATCGGGTAGATACTTAAAATTTAATTGAGAACCGATAAATATCCGAAAATTTTCAGTTCTTAGTTCGGGTTCGTGAATTTTATTCAAATATACCTAAATCTATCCGAATTATTCGAAAATATCCGAAATACCCAGAAAAAAAAATTTGTTACTTTTTATCCAAATCTACCAAAATTACTCGAAAATAACCGAAATATCCTAAAAAAAACTAAAACATTTGTTACTTTTACTATAATCTATCCGAAAATACCCAAATTATCCAATATATCTAATATATTTTTAGACATATACTTATATTTTTGGATATTTTTTGGGTATCCACGGATATCAGGTTCGATTTTCGTTTTCAAATACTTAAAAACATTATCCGTTCGGATATTTCTATAGTGGCGATTCGGTTTCGGTTTGGGTTTTTTTAATCGGATTCGGTTCGGGTATTTGGTTCCTGTTTTTTGGCAAACCCTAGGCTTGTGGTTACATTCTTATGAATATATTTTTGACTAATTTGTTTCTGTAATAATTGTTCAGTACTGTATATTATGGTGAATACAAATGCTATGGTCCTGGAGCAGATAGGGGTCAAAGGGTGAAATGGTCAAAACAATTATCTGACGATGAAGCTACCGTCTTCTTGAGCAAGGACTTCATCGGAGGCAAAGACTGGCTCCGACCAGCGCCTTCTCACTTTAAGAGTGCCCCCAGATTATATTAATTAATTCAAAATATTTTAGGAAGTACTAAAATAAATATAAATCCAAAATTTCTTGTGTATGTATGATATTGGGCCAAGAATGAATTTGAAGCTTTAATTTTTGTAACAGCCCAAGATATATAAGAATCCTCGCTAATTAAATTATGCGTATCTTGTGTGTAGAATGTTAATGAATCGTTCAATCAATCTTATTTAGAGACCAAAAAAATAGAGAGAGAATATTGACTGAATATTTAATAGGGATTACATTTCCCATACATGTTTTTAGGGTTAATAGATGTTTTTAGGGTTTATATATTCGTCAATTCTCTCTATCCCCTCCTTCCGCTTCAGTTGTTACCATTGACAATATTTATCTGTTCTACATCTTTTCTCTATTAACCAAAACTTAGTTGCTAAACCAATCCCCTCCCCTTGAAGAAGATAAAGATGCCTTGATTCAAGGAGGGGATTGGTTTAGCAACTCGGTTTTGGTTAGTTGGGTTGTTAATTTCGGCATGGATGAACTTTTAGTGAAAAGATTATGGGGTTGCGTTTCTTCCGAGAAGAAAATGCAGGACAGATGGAGAGTCTTGCAAGCCAAAGATCATGTTGAGTCTATGTCACAAAAGTCAGAGTTTGTGAATGACATGGTCTCTCTTATCGTTGAAGCATCATCATCGCATTAGATGCAATAATATCCTTTTTTTTTTTATTGCAACTTTGGATTTTGATTTTGTTTTTGAATTTTTCTGTCTAAGTTTATGGTTTATGTTTATGATGACTTTGTTTCGTAATGTTGCTTCTATTTAAGATATTGGTTTTATCTTTTACTTTTAGTAATTGTTGTGGAGTTGTTTATCTTGGATTTTGTTTTTTTTGCTTCGATTTAGCATCACAGAGTGTTTCTTACGAATGATTATTGCTTTACTTTTCTTGTGGTGATTGATCGAACACATCTAAAGCGTTATGGTTGTTGAGAATTCGAATGGTTTTGGTTAGATGTTATGTGATTTTGTATAAGTTATGTTTGTGAGACTTTAGGGTTATTGAGACTTGGTTTTGATTATTGGATTAACATAACTGGTCTTAATAGATGTCACGTTTCCTTTGCGTTAATAGCTTAATTGGATCATTCGTATTCATGGGATTTCTTCCTGTTTTTGGAACAGGGGCTATTAGGCAAATGTTAAAAGTGAAGGTTTTACTATGACTTGGCCTATGCTCTTTCATTGAAGTGTTTTGCAAAGTCTTTTAACAAATGCAGGAGACCTTCTTGTGTTCTTTGTCACATACATACTTCTCCTAATACAACTTAAAAGGTGAAAGTAATTAGCAAGATTCCCAATTTTACTTAAAATTTTTTGTCTTGTTATATAAACAAAGATGATGTGTACTGTAAAAACATATTACGTATCTGTTATTATACTACCTAACAAAATCTTAATCTGAATTATGAAATCCAAAGGGAATAAAGCCGGCGACATAAACACGCCTTGACCATCTGAGAGTTGTTTTGATAGATGAGGGCGTGGTGTCAGCTTTAACGTCGATGAACTAGCAGGTGGCATTGGCAGGTGGCTCTGGGGTGACAGTGGTGACGCTGAGAAGGATGATGGTTGAGAAGCCAATGAAAGAGACAGTTTTGTAGGAGATGGATAATAAGCAGGGTTGGTTGAATCATTTGTTTTCTGGGTGATCTACAACAGTAAAATAGGGGTCATATTAACAGAGTTACATGGCAGATATTTAGCTAGCAGTGAAACCAAAAAAAAAGGGTTTTAACCTGTTCAGAGACGGTGTCAATGGATGCAATTCCTGAAAAAGATTGATCTGCCACAACAATGACGTGACGTCAGAACATGGAAAAGTCCTAGTTTAAGGATAAAAATGGATGGCGGCCAATCAAAGCAAGTCAAGAAGCAAAAAAAAAGAGTACAGTTTATGTAAAGAAACATATCAATGTCATATTCGCTCATTAACAGTTTGCGTAGAAAAGTAACCCTAAATTCCAAGCGGGTGGGTCAAAAGAAGGTCTCTTCACCTGCCACTCGTCCTCCTTTATCACATCGGAAGCTCCAATTAGGAGAATACCTGACTTTGTTTCTTTGCAAATTCTCGACTGTTGATGTATTAGGCAGTACCATTTTGTGTCGAGCAGCAACACAACAAGCATTCCCCATGACTGAAGTTATGATTGAAAGGAAAACTACTAAGCACTGCAAAAAGACACTCCGGTTAGATGTTTTGGCGTATAAAACCACCTCAAAACCTTCCAAAAACAAAAAAAATATCACAGGAACTCAATCAGAATCAATTATGAATATAAATCCTTGAAAACCTAAAACGTCTAACATCAACAGCTAGTAAAATCAATCAAAAGAGTGAGTCCAACCTGAACAATATCACAAAAAACACCAATGATAAGATAAGAGCTTCCATATATTGACACAATAACTTAAACTTGCCATGGCCCAGATAAAGGAAGTTCGAAATAGAAGCATCAAATCAGTACAAGGTTTGAGATAGAATCAAATCGAGCAATTCGTTGGTCACTAAGTTGTAGGTAAGTGAACTTATAGGTAAAGATATCATCAAATTGATGAAGGAAAAACAAAAAAAAAGAATGAATTTGTTTGGAAACAAAAATAAATCATATTTACAGAAGAGGTACTTGGGATTAAAAGGAACTAACAAAGAACAATTTTCCTGCAAACATAAAAAAACAAATTTAAACTAATCACCCCTTTTTTGTTTTTGTTTCCTTCTTCTTCCTTGTAGCTGCATAGTAATACTAGCAGTTTTGATTCAATTCATCACTACAAAACATTCCAAAATGGTTTAAAACCAATCTTTTTCTTTTTCTTCAGAGAAAATGTCGCCAACCCTCAAAATCAATCAGCACGAGAGCCGCCACCGCCACCACTCGCAGAAGATCTACGGCCGCTATATTTCTGCCACACAGATCAAACGTTTGAAATAAATTAGATGCTTTAACCTCAAACTCCGTAACTACGAGTATGAATAGCTTTGCAGAGCTGTGCGCAGGATTCAATAGACTCATAACGAAAGTAAAGATTCCAATGACTAATTTTTTTACTTGTTATCACAGAGAAAAACAAAAAAAAAGTTTGAAAATCAAAGTTGCGAAAAACGATTACCTGTTTTCCGATGCTGAAAGGAATGTACTTGTGCTTGATCATGTGGGAGATTTGGCGTCTCATGGTGAGGACAAAGAGAACAACCCAGTAGCAAAGCAGTATGGGCCAGAAGACGGGAACGTCAAAGACTGAGAAGAATGTCATGAGAAAGGCTATGCAGAATGCCTTAGTCATGGAGTACCTGCCAGAGATTCAATCGCATCGTCACCGAAAAGAAGAAGCTACTGTGTTCTTATGTGTGGAGTTATGACAATGACAATGTGTTTTCTTCCTAGATGTATCATGAGGAAGGTCTTAGCACGAAAAAATAACTTAGCTATTACATCTAACTTCAATTGCGTCACAAAGATTTCTAAGTAAGAAAATACTAAGAGCATAACATGCGTTCATATCATTCATTCCAGTGAGCATATGAGAGCAGACAAGACAAAAAAAATTAAAAAACGCATACGAGTATGAGCTACAACACAAGCACTACCAGCACACTTGGTTAGAAAGATGGCATATGATAAAGCACCTGAATACTCAAGAAGAACATGATATGCAATGAAGATAATTCAACATTGGAATTGATAGCATAAGCAGTTAGGAAACAGGTAACAGGGTACCAGAATTTAAACTCTGGCAGTCGGCGGATAAATGGCTTGAACTCATCAGAACCTCGAGTAGGCAGAGAAGCTCCATCAGAGCCCTCGAGCTCAGGGTCAACAAGAGGCGACAAAAACCCGATAAGCAGATTCAGGAGGTAGATTCCAAGACCATAGGAGATGATGTAGAATCCCTGAATAGAGTAGACCCTCAAACAGTAGATGAGAAAGACAACAAGTGTTCCAATCCACCTATAAGTTGAATGAGGTGTAGTCTTGTCCAAATAATATTGGTAAACCCTCCATGCCTCATGTGCTCGCTTTTGTACAGGCGTGGCGATCGAACCACTGTCACCACCGCTTCCATCCATTTTGATTCTTGAAACCTAGAGATGAGCAAAAACACAATACAGTCACATTACATCTTCAGACAATCAAGAACATGTTATTGGCGACGTCTAGCTTTAGCCTCTTCAACTAACCTACACAACTAATAGAAAAATAATTCAGCTTATAACAGATAACTTAGCAGATTATTTTCCCTGGATGCAAGTCGTGAAAGTTGAAGTTTTGAAACTAGTTTTTCACATAACTAGCTTCAACTTCTATGTATACATTAATTATAAGCTATAAGAGTCCCCCAAAGTTGAATCCAGAACATTTCTCACGGTAATGGAGATCTAGTCACAAATCTTTACCTATAAGACCCAGAGCTCCAAAACAAGAAATGAAGAAAAATAACCAAGTAACCCTAGCTTCGATAGTATATTGCACAGGGAATCCAGAAAACACCATTAATCATCTCTCAGCTTTTAAAATCTCACTAGAGAATCCAAAAACCCTAAAAAATAAACAAACTACGAAATTATTCTCACCGACCAAATAGATTTAAACAAATCGCGAAAGTTAGATCTGGAATCGGAACTGAACGTTCCTAACAATTAATCACAAATTCGTACAAAGAGGCAACGAGAAGGAGGAGTACGAGGAGAGAATCTAAGAATCAATCGGAACAAGAGAAAGCGAAGATCAATCATCAGGAGAAGCTTCCGAAAAAATGGAGAATCAAAGACTTACTGATGGTGAAGAAGAAGAAGAAGAAAAAGCTTCGGCTGACCCAAATGAGACCTCGACGCAGCGAAAAATATGCAGATCTCACCTCACTGCCTATATCTGAATTATCCCTTTTTTTTTAAAACAAATAGTTGTTGTCAAATTTTTGAGTAAATTCTTTTTAAAATATTGAAAATTTGGTTTTACATTTATTTAACAAAAATAGTTTTTTTTTTTTGAATAATATAAAGAGAATCATCAAAGATTCAAAATACAAAGATCGAGTCAGACCTCACTGTTATCTTATTGTTCTAAATTTCTATCTGTTATATAACAAAGATTATCTAAGCTTGAGCTCTTCTAATTGTACATAACACTACCGGAAAGCTTTCTCTTTTCATTCTCCGGCCAAAAAGCTTTCTAATCTCCGGCTAGATTATTGCTCAGCGGTCTTAAAAGATCCCAATTTTCATTCATATTACAGTACCATCTTGAATTGTCGCCTTTTCGACTATCACAGTGATTCCAGATCGAATGTAGAATCCTTCCTCTGGCCTATCAGCTTCTTGAACATCCTGAAAACATCGAATAAATGTCTTAGTTTCGATCCTTTTTTTTTAGCAGAAGTTACGTCGAAAATCTGGGGAAGATGATAATTCAAGAAAAGCTTACTTCTTTGTTCATGATGATCACGTTTTTACCGATCTTGGCATTCTTGTCAATGATGCATTTCCTACAAAATCACCAGGAAAGAAAGAAAAAACAATTTGTTACAGACACAAATCTAATTCAAGCTTTTGAAGAGGTTTATTGTTTGTGATGTTAATCTTGTTCCAAGACTTACCTGATCTTTGTGTCTTTACCAATACCAACTGGAACCTTTCCTTCTGCTAATAGAGATGCAATCTCAGATTCAGTTTGGTAATAATCTGCACCTAACATCAATGTATCCTTGGAAAAAGAATCAAAACCAAACTCAGCTTGATCACAACATATTGTAAAATCCTTTCAATTATTTTATAGATCGAGAGAAACTCAAAGTCAAGATATACCTGAAGCTCAACTCCATAATCTAGACGTGATCGTTCACCAATGATGGAACGTTGGATGCTGCATTCTCGCAGGAAACAACCGTGTGAGATTATCGAATCTACCATCTACAAAAACCATTAAAGAGAACCATACCAAATTAGCAATCATAATCAAAGAAACAGCCACAAAGATAAGAGATCTCTTCAGAAACACGGATACATACACGACATTTCTCAGTTTTGGTTGGTGGGAGGAACCGTGGAGAAGTGTAGAATGGAGTGTCTGGATCATAGAATTCAAATTTTGGTCGCTGCAGAACAAGATCAAGAACCAAAAGTTGAGAAATGTATCCAAGAGCTCATAATAAGGTGGAAGATTGGAGTATGTTCTGAGTTTTAACCTCTTCAACAAGAGCTAAATTAGCCTCATAGAATGTCTTTATAGTTCCAATATCTTCCCAGTAATCTCGGAAGATGTATCCCTAAGAAAAAAAAAAATGGTTAGATCATTCATTGTGTGCAACAGATTAAAGAAAAAGAAAAGCAAGTTTTCTAAAATCTTTACTTGAACATCATGATCTCTTATGGCTGCAGGAATAACTTCAGATCCAAAGTCATTGGAACTCGGATACTGTCTTGTTAGAAGGTTCAGCAAAGCTTTGGTTTTGAAACAATAAACTCCCATTGATGCAATGTATGGAGAATCTGTTGCTTCTTGATGAGACAGTCCAAGCATTGTTGTGTCTGTTTGCTGTCAAAAACAACAGAAAAGTTTTTAAGTTCTGGAAATGGTTTGTAACTTAATTGAGTTTATCTGTTTAAGAATCATAAGAGAACTATACCATTGATTTTAGATCGATTCCCGTTGGTTTCTCGGAGAAATGGATTACACGCCCACCTCGATCAATCTTCACTAGACCAAAATTCGATGCACGGCTAAAGAATTCACAAAGACTGGCTTTATGAACTGAGATTTCTCATATTAAAGGCGTAAACGAGATTCAAGAAACTAACCTTTCACTGACTGGTGCACACGAAAGAGTAATATCCGCATTACTATCTACATGAGACTGTTACGACACATCAGGTTAGTGAAACTATAAAGAAGTTTCAAGATGATGACGAACAGATCTGTTTAGTTATTGATAAATACCTGAACAAAGTCCATGTAGTTCATTCTATAGAGATGATCTCCAGACAAGATAAGTATGTTCTCAATATTCCTGTTCTTGGCATCCTATTTTTAAGCCACTAACAATTTTTAGACCACTTCAAATATCACAAAGGAATAGACTTCAATTTACAGATAAAGCAGTAAAAGTGATCATAATTTCATACCTCAAACACCCACAGGAATTTTCTGACAGCATCTGCTGTTCCTTGAAACCACTTCTTCCCTGCTTCCCCGGATGTTTGTGTAGCAGCAAGAACCTATTCAATAAGATTTTACTTTGGCTTTCTTCGCCGGAAAAATAAGAAAGCTGAAATTGTTTTATTGTTATAGTGTTTATACCTCTACAAAACCACCTCCAAAGTTTATGCCATTCCCAAAATAAGTACGTGCTAAATGTCGATTGAGGGAAGCCGAGTTGAACTGTGTCAACACGAAGATCTTGTTGATGCAGCTGTTTATGCAGTTACTCATTGGGATATCAATCAGCCTGTAGCATCCACCAACAGGAACCTGCATTATTGGAAGACATAAGAATCCTCATTGCAAAAAAAAAATAGTTCATAGATAAGACCTTTGAGGTCCTAATCTCCATGAAGGTTTTTCAAAATTTTGTTTTTTTTCCGAAAGAGAAAAGGAAGAAAGATGAATACTTACAGCCGGTGTTGCAGCTCTCTTTGTAAGAGGGAAGAGTTGAGCACCATTACCTCCTCCTAGAATGATTGCAGCCACGTTTTTTGGGTCTGCTTTTCTTCTCTCAAACATAGAAGGCTTTACTGTCTGAAAAAAACAAAAGCAGCAAATAGAATCAAGAACTCTGGAATTTTGCGAGAACCAATTAAGTAGTCTTCTTGAGGCAAGTCTTAAGAAAGTTGTCTAAGGTACCGAAGAATCTGAGCGACACAAAGCAAGCCTAATGCCATTTTAGCAAGAGAGAAAAGAGTAAAACTGATCAACATACGATAGCCTCTTTTGGATTATTTGAGGTGGCAACGTCGTAAACAACTCTGTGCTTGAACTTTCGAATCCCAAAATTCTTGTTGCCCAAATCTGATCCAAAACGTTTCAAGAAACCATTGCTGTTGATCTTCTCACCCCAAAATCTGTTATCTACATTCTTGAAACAGAGTTTTGGCAAAATAGAACTGCTTGTCCCCAAGGCAAAGTAGTAAGAAGAATCCATCCTTTTAGCTGCAACAACACAAAAAATTAAAACAGAAACCTCTGAAAGTTAATAGCAGAAACGATCTGCTCAGAGGAATAATAAAAGCTCCAAGTAAAGTAAATAACACACAAAGCGTTTCAGTTTCTATAAACTTATTATTAATATAATGAAGATAGCAATAAAATAATCCAAACCCATTGTACATATTTAAGCAAAGTGTTAAAGTGAAACCGACCAGAGAAATTCTGAACAAGGAAAAAAAAAAAATCTAAAAAACAGTTCTTGAGAGTACCCAATAAGATAAATCCTCGAAAGCTACGAACTTTCCACAAACCCAGATGATTCGCAAACATAGATCCCTGAAATTCTCAAAGTCTCGTCGTTTCAAGATAATCTCCAAAAATTAACGGAGCTTCAAACTTAGGCAGACAAAATCATTGGTAAGTTGGAAAGAAACATTCTAAGAAATTTGGATCTGTAATCTCATCTTACTACGAAACTTGAACGAGTTTGAAACTTACCAATTAATTTGAACATTAATGGTTTTTTTTTTCTTCAAGTACCAATCTCCATTAGGCTTAAAAGATGATTAAATTTAAATAAGCCAGAAGATACGATGAAGTAGAATAAAGTTTCAAATTTTTCATCATTAAACCAAAAGAAACCAGTCGAAAATTAAACATCTAGTGCACATTGGTCAAAAAAACTAAACCTCCAAAGACGATCTAGATAGAAGATCTGAAAATTATCAAAAATATAAATTTTGAAGGCAAAAATTCAAAATTTAAACACTCGGAAATCTAAAAACATAAGGAACACAAACATAAAAAAAAAAAAAAAAAGCATTAACAGAGTGTTATTAACTCACCAGAAGATTAAACTCTGTTTCTGATTTTGATAATATATGTTTGTTCGTTTAAAGTCGAAGGAGAAGAAGTTTGAATCAGAGGGAGGAAGCTGTTACTTTCTACTGGTTTTTATCCTGTGATCGCCCACGAGAAAGTTAACTTATTTTCTTCTCTCTTGCCCAATTTTTTATTTTTCTAAATAAAAAGTTTGATTTTTTTGGTCTGTGTGTTCTGTTGTATCTCCTCTCTTGATTACACACTAGGGCTAGGTCTTAGTCTCTTAGAACACAAATTCAATTTATCATCGAAATTTCTTTTCACATTAGTAAATTCTGACTAGCTTGGTAAAATAAATGTATAACAACAAAATTTGTTTTTTTTTCTTACAAAAATAATTGTTGTATAATTTCCGCATAAATATATGCATGGCGGATGCAAGCGTTAGTGTGTGAGGGCGCAGACCCCATATGTTCAGGATCCCCCACTGTCTATTGTTTGGCTAATAAAATATCTACAAGTATGCAACTATGTAATAAAATATGTCAATCAAGATTTTAGTATTTTACTATAACTAAACAAAATTATTCACCGGGGGTTTTTATTTTCTATTGACATATTCACCGGTGGTTTGATAGACAAAAAAACGTGCAAGAAAATAAAAAAATGTATCATAATAATTTGGATTGAATAAAGAGTATAAAACTAATTTCAAGCAAAAGAAGGAAAAAAATATAGACAAGATCAAATGATGTGATGTGAGTCATGTGACTGTTACAATAAACGGACGGCTCTAGTGCAACATGAGAACGTTTTAACCCTTGTCCTATATCTCGACACAGGTCGTGTTCACAGATGAGTGGTCAAAACAATATACAAAAAAAAAAAACCAATGCACACTAAATAGTAAAATTGTTCAATGATTGATTGAATTTTTATTTCCTTCTACAATTTACACAAAGCATATAGTATCTAATTTAATCTCGAATTATAAGCCCTATTTACACACTACTATATTATACTTTTTTCGTCAATAAGTGAATTTTTTTATATTTTGTATACAAAAAAATGGATGATTTTCGACGGCTAGGATTTTATAGAAAGATACAATAAATATCTAAAACAGTTTGCATGTGTTGTTATATCATGTGTGGGAAAGGGACGTTTTTGTAACCATTTGTATGACTCAAAAGTAGTGGTTCGTGAAGTTTTGATTGATGCTTAATATATTAGCTATTGTTTTTGTATTGGATGAATTAAGAAAATTTACGTCCGCATGCACAATTGTCATAAAAACCATTTTGCATGACTTAAAAGTCCCTTAAAGTGCCTATTATTTTTCCAACTAACAAAAGTCCTTAGATAAGTGAAGAAACCTTTTTAGCTTAAACAATGATATTATATATCCGGATTTGTCGATGCATTGGCAACCGTTTTTGGTGGCATCCATTCTATAGCTTATAACTCGAAATCTTACACCGGATTGATGATAGTTGATGAACCAAATTAATCCAACTCATTTACCCAAATAAATCTGAGTACGTTGATTTTGAGGGATTGAATACTTTGAGCTTACCAGATTAGATGGATTGAATCTCTTAATGGAATCAATGATCAATGTTTCAAAATTTTAATCTACCTGTTCTAGTTTGATGTCTGTTCATCATGATGACGATGATAGTATAATGATGTATTGATGACAATCTGTTACAAATATGAGAATGATAGCAAACTAGTATTTATTCTACATCAAAGGAATTTAGGAACTAGTCAAGCGAGTTTGGTGCTTTTACAAAGGTCCGTTTATTGCTCAATCTCTTTGAATGAATGCTCTTCTTAATTAGATCAATAGTGATTTTGGCAACGTCCTGCGGTTTGGTTACTTACCGCGAGTTTGCACTTTCTGTCAATCTCGAATTCAGAGATTGATAAGCCCTAGTTGTTGCCTCAACTTCAATTTTGTTTCCAGATTGATAAACCAATTAATCAACCACGTCTAGCTGTAAGTGAAGGACAGAATGAAATTTTTTTTTTTTTGTGAAGGATTTAATTCTCACAAACAACAATTACAAATGTGTGGAACCAAGATGCTTTAGATACTTCTCCCACGCTGGAGGATCAAGCCATATATTGTGTCTGAAATCTATTTACCAAAAAGTTCAAAACCTGCTCGAGTTGTTTGGCATTATGACAAAACAGGGGAATACTCTGTTAAGAGTGGTTATTGGTTAGCTCTCCATGATCTCCTCTCTCTTTCTATAAGGCCTTCAATATCCATAATGTTTTGAAAGCAATAAATAAATATGGATGTTACCTATAATGCCAAAAACTTTAAAAAAATCTTATGGCAACGAGATTAAACTCTTGTGGAATCCAAATGGATAATACTTGCCAAAGATGTTGTGTTGCATAAGAAAACATCTATGATCTCTCATACACTATTTTCTTATCCTCCCTTTCGATCATGGATTGGAGATTCCTTGGCTTTCGTTATCTACAACCTCAGAATGTTGTGAAGGGAATATTTCACAAATGCTGGATTATCACAACAATGATAGTCTAACAAATCTACAGAAACTTGTAATGATATGTTTTTCAATAAACAACAAGTAATTCCGGAAAAAAAGATGAAAGACATAGAGAACTTTAGAACTTAGAACAGAGACTTAGTATAGAAACGCATCTCAGAACTTCTCGTTGGTACAGAATCGTGTAACAAAAACTTGTCTTCTTCTTCATTTCTCAATTCATCTTACACTTTTCTCAACTCCGTCTTGTCTGTTTTCTCAACTCTCTCTTGTCTGTTTTCTCAATTCTCTTTTCGCACTAGGAAGATATCCTTCATCCTATAGGTTTTCCTTTTCTTCTAAATCCGCAGGTACTCTCCTTTTTCCTTGGAATAGGAAATCATCCAAAACGCTTTTAAGTAATCTCTTCTTGAATCTTCTTCGCGTACTGGAACTCTGCTTCTGTTGATAGCATTGTTATGTGTGCTCGTACAATGTACATCATCTTGTGAGTTGTGCCAAGTGTTTGTTGTACGATCTTCAAATCCTCTTCTAATTTAGTCTTCTTTTCGGATTGTTTAAATCTTCTCTTTTAGTTAAATTTTTGTTTGTACACTGACTCTCTAAATAATTTTGCCTTCTTTCTAGAAGTGTCGTTAACCTCTGTAAAAGTCTTCTTGGACCCGAAAGAAAGGAACAACGCGGAGTACAAAAGACTATAGAAAAGATGTCGTCTTTGAATTACCTATCAGTGAGACTTGAAGTTTGAAGATTGAACATGTTTTGTCTCTTAATATTTAATTCCGTCTTTAAATATGTTAACTTGATTAGTCATCTTTCTATAGAATTTCAAATGATTGATTATGTTATGATAAGAATCCACATCGTGTCAATGTTTGTTTTTCTTGACCGGCTCATACCATCTTCAATTGGAGGCAACCACTAAAATCAAAATCCCAAGTCAATAAACATATATGACGAGATCAACATTACCCATTTTGTGATATTCCCTTCTACTCTCTACTTAGATCTAAAAAGATTGCAGAGTATCTCGGTTATATACGGTTTATTTCTAATTACTTTGATCTAAAAAACTTTGCAGAGTAACATCGGTTATATCCGGTTTAGTTGTAAAATTAAATTAATTGCTCCAAACCAATTAAGCAAAACCACCCGTTTCCTTGTACCACCTGGAGCATCGATCGTATAAAATCAAAAACCCTAATTAGTAGTAATATTCAGAGTTGAACGAGAGATGATACCGGAGCTTCCAAAGGATTTGGTAGAGGACATACTTTGTCGCGTTCCAGCGACATCTCTGAATCGATTACGAACTACTTGCAAGGCCTGGAATCGTTTATTCGAAGATGATCGGAGATTCGCGAGTAAGCATTCAGATACAGCCCCAAAGGAGTTAATACCTCTCATGTTGACCAAGGACTACAGTGTTTTTCCGTTTAGTGTCAATCTCTATGGAATTGATCCATCTGTAGTCTTCGAAAGAGAGCTTAAACTAATCGATCGGCGTGACTATCAATTCGATATATCTCGAGTCTTTCACTGCGACGGCTTGCTGTTATGCAACCCCGTAAACGAATCTAGAATCGTGGTTTCGAACCCTTTTACCCGTGAAACCAGGTGGATCGAAGCCGGTCTCAAGAAGAGTTCCTTCACTTTCGTTCTCGGGTACTCGCAAGACAACAAATCCTGCTGTAAGAGCTACAAAATTTTGAGTTTTTATTCTGGTAGAAATGATTCTGAGATCTACGATTTTAACTCTGATTCATGGAGGATTCTTGATTATGATATCGCTATAGGCTGGAACCTTCTACACTCTAGTTACAAGTACAACGTGTCTTTAAACAACGTGTCTTTAAAGGGAAACATTTACATGTTTGCTAGTAATGAAACAGGAACCAAATCCTTGGTCAGATTTGATTTTTCAACTGAGAAATCCGAACATGTGCCTCTTCCCTATCAGTCTGATGATTCTTTTGTCACGATTCTTTCCGTTGTTAGAGAAGAGAAGCTTTCCCTGTTATTACAGCCGCGCGAAAATGGTTCCAAGACTGAGATATGGGTGACAAAAAAGATTCATGAGTCCAAACCGGTGTTGTGGAGCAAGCTCTTAGCATTGGATTTGGATAGGGATCTTCAAATTACTGATCTTGGAAGTTTCTTGCTAGACGAGGAGAAGAAAGTCGTCCAAATTTGTCAGAGATGGTTCTGTATGGGAGACGACTGGAGCTATAACGCTCTCATGCTATGGGAGAGCTTTAACGCTCACATGCTATATGTTGTTGGGGAGGGTAAAGAAGTCACAATAGTCGTTTCTGAAGTAACAGTATGTTGGCCAGCTATTCTTAATTATGTTCCAAGTTTCGTTCAAATCAAGCGAGCTGGAGCAAAAGGAAAAGAGGTGACTGAATAAGTTCTACATGTAATCTCTTTTTTTTTTTCTCTCTTAGACTCTTAGTTTATCTTGGTCATGTTTTTTCAATTTCAAACTTTTCTTGTTCAATGAAACTTTGCTTGTGTTTTTTTGGGCATTCAATGTTGAAAAACATAAAATGGCCACTCATGAAATACTCTTTTGATTGTGGTTTAACCTAAAGTTAAGCAGATAAATCTATTGATAAAAGATTCATTAATTATCACTACTTCACCAAAGGCACCATTAGATTTTGACCAATACTTTGTGAAGTAAGATATGCAGTAAACAACAGACAACGACCCTGGAAACAGTACCAATCTGAGTCTGACAAAACACCTTATAAGTCATCGCAGAGAAGAAGAAGAATGAAGGACGACAATATATATACATAAACATATATATATATAGTACGTCCACATTAGAGGTATTTAAAAGGGTCGTTTACTTAAATAGTACATAAAGAAAACTTAATGAACCAGATAGTACAGATCTTTTTTTAATTACTTTAATGTTTTTCATTTTTCCGAATTACCAAAATATCCTGATAATCATTTGCTAACAAAAACGTAATAACAAAACTGCCACTACATTTTTCTTCCACATCAGCGAAAAATCCTACGTGGCATCATTACTGCCTACGTGTATTATGAAACTCGGCCGCGGAATTTATTTTTTAAAGTACGGCTGAGTTGTAAGAGTAATGGCCGATTTATGATAACGGCTGACTTGTTAGGTAAATCAGCCGTAAGCTATGGCTGACTTTAACTCCGACGGCTGAGTTATGAAATATCAGCTGATTAATTGCATGCAACATGGCTGACTTTAACTCCGACGGCTGATTTATGAATACTTTGGGCTGACTTATTGCATAGATGTGGCTGACTTATCGAAACCCAACTGAGTTATGTGGCTGATTTAATTGTGTAGCGACTCACTTATGCCCGCTTATGGTGGCTGACTTGTCATAAGTTAGGCGTAATGAGGCTGATTTACTGATAAGTCTGATTAGTAACGGCTGACTAAGTAATTAGGTAGTAATTACTGTAATAGTATTCTTTGACGGCTGGTTTATGCAATGTAGCAGCTTACTTAAGGAGCCAATCCTGATCTAATTGTATTGATGGCCGATTTTGTAAACTTTTATAATTACTTAAATAGATTGCCTGTTACGACTAAGTTAGCAATTCGTTTGGTGGCTGATTTCCTGTGGCTGATTTATGATTTTATTTGGTGGCATAGCTCCATGTCAGCAAAAATAAAAACCACATCAGATCTGAATGCATCGCATAAGTAGGGTTAGTCGAAGTAGGTTGAGTCGCCAACAATTCAAACTTGTTCTTCGTCATCGTCATTCATCTCTTTCTTTTGATTGAATGGATCCCGTAATAATTATTTCCGGCAAGTGGGTTAAAAAAGATCGATTTACGTTTAATCCTGACAAGAGAGGTTGCAGAGTTTTTCAAATACATGAACAAACATCATACGACAATCTTGAGCAGATGATAATGGAGGACTACGGGCTAGAGTCGCGAAGGTATAAAATTCAGCTGAGCTACATGCTATCTTATAAAATTTTGAAAAAATTATCTCAGGATACGCCTCCGGTTTATGTCTGCAATACGCGACAATTGCAAAGCTTTTTGAGCTTAATCAAAATCGACCAGCTACGTCTTTGTATGGAGGTCACAGAGATCAACGATGATGATGTTATGCAGAAGGGTAAGTCAAAACGGACGTTCAGTCATGTCTCAAAAGATGAAGGTAACGAAATCTGTAATAGTAGTGATTTAGATGAGGATATTGGGCATACTCAGTACAGATCAGAGTCCTCGGCAGAATGTAGCGAATACAAATATATGGAGGGTAAAGCTGTAAGCCACGAAGGAGGAGACGAATCTGAAGATGAAGAAGATGACGAATTTGACACCAGATTTGACATCATTGATGACCCTGATGGTGCGTCATCTGATGATGATAATTTTTCAATATTAGGAAAGCCTGTTGAAGAAGATGAAAATTCACCTAATTTGCTGCATAAGAAAAGATCCCAGAATATTGCGGGGCACCATTTGATGGGATCTGATGAGTTTTTCAAGTTGGAGATGTCTTCGCTAAATATTTCTGTCGGACAGAGATATGCCCGGAAAAAGGATCTGGAACTTCGTCTGAAACTTCTTACGGTGAGGGATCGATTCGATTTTGATGTGTCGGTATCCACAAAAGAAATGCTTATTGTCAGGTGTTGGGTAAACGGATGTGGCTGGAGAGTTCGGGCTTCTACCCAAGGAAAATCTCCAGAATTCTATATTCGTGGATATGATGAAGAACACACATGTTACATACAGCGTTCTAATCGATCCCGTCAAGCAACACCGGATATTTTAGGAGCATTGTATAGAGATTTCCTTGGCGACATTGATCCATCAGTCAAACCCAGACATGTCGCAGTAGCCATTACCAAGCAATTTGGAATCAAGGTAAATTTTTGACCCGGCTGACTTATTTTATAACTCATGGCTGACTTAGTAGTAGTATGACCCGGCTGACTTATATTAAGTGTGGCTGAGTTATTATATCTCATTAGTAAGTATGACCCGGCTGACTTATTATACCTCATGGCTGACTTAGTAAGTATGACCCGGCTGACTTATTATACCTCATGGCTGACTTAGTAAGTATGACCCGGCTGACTTATTTTACGTGTGGCTAAGTTATTAAGTATTATCGACAGATGGATTATTGGAAGGCGCATAGGGCGTTACGCTTTGCAAGACGGATCGATACCGAAAGTCTTGAGAAGTGGTATGAAGACTTGCCGTCTTATCTATATATGATAAGAAGGGCAAATCCGGGTACAATTACGCGTCTTCAACTTGATGTGGAAGGAAGATTCAAGTATTTGTTCATTGCATTCGGTGCGAGCGTCAATGGGTTATCTTTTGTGCGCAAAGTTGTGGTTGTCGATGGTACATTTCTTCATGGAAAATATAAGGGCACACTTCTTACAGCACTAGCTGAAGATGATAATTTTCAGATATTTCCAATTGCTTTTGGTTTGGTCGACACCGAGAATGATGATTCTTGGAAATGTTTTTTTTCACAACTGAAACTTGTGGTTCCGGACGAGAACGGGTTCGCGATTATCTCCGATAGACATAACTCAATTGGGAAAGCAATTGAGATATAACATAACGACAACAAATATAGCAGAGTCGATGAACAAGGTGCTTTCAAAAGCTAGAAGTTTGCCAATTGTTCGTCTCTTAGAAACGATAAGGTCATTGATGACGAGGTGGTTTGCCCAGCGAAGAGAAAATGCAAGGTCGATGAAAACGACG
This sequence comes from Boechera divaricarpa, assembly GCA_026770425.1. NCBI lineage: Eukaryota > Viridiplantae > Streptophyta > Magnoliopsida > Brassicales > Brassicaceae > Boechera > Boechera divaricarpa. The sequence goes on along the minus strand of CM049186.1, from coordinate 1,045,671 downwards.
CTTACACGCGGGGTTGAGAAATTAATGGAGGTAAGTCAGCCATAACAATAGTATAAGTCAGCCGTCATTAATTTTATATGCAAGGTCGATGTCTTAAGTCAGCCGTCATTAATTTTATATTATTTTCAGGCCCGTGTCAGTGGTGCTAGACTTGCGCAGGTACAAAATATAGATCATGTGCATACATAAGTTACTTGCGGGACATCCTTGCATATTGTTAATTTGAATGCCAGGAGATGCACATGCCGTCGGTTTAACGTCGAGAAGGTGCCCTGCGTACATGCAATCGCATCGGCCGAGCATAGGAACGTTTCTCGTATATCACTGTGTGACCCGTACTGGCGGAGGGATTATTTAGCGAATGCGTATGCTGGTACAGTTATGCATATTGATACGGCACTACCCGTACCTGAACGTGTAGCTAAACAAGTGTGCTTGCCACCAATTCCACGGAGTCAACCAGGAAGACCTAAGATGTCACGATTTAAATCTTTTTTAGAAATGGCGTTGTCGAATAAACGTCCTCGAAAGCAACACACGTGTTCTCTATGTAATCGGGTTGGACACAATGCAAAAACTTGTAAACCATAAATTCATTGTTGTCAAATTCATTGTCATAATAAGAGTCTCATGTACTATAACTCGGCTGTAACGTTCGAAAATCAGCCGTACAAAACCTATTAACTCAGCCGTAACTCAGCCTTAACAAAGGGCAAGTCAGCTGTAAAGTACCTATTAACTCAGCCGTAACAGATTAAGTCAGCCGTAACTCAGCCGTAACTTCATAAGTCAGCCGTAAGTTCATAAGTCGCTATTAAAGCCGTAAAGAACTTATTATTTTTTCCGTATTAAGGTCATATAAGTCAGACATAATTATGTTGTCATGTTGTTCATGCGGTTATGTTCATGCAAATTATATAGAAGGGAAATGGTTCAACTGATTAGTAAACGAAACAATGAAATTAGTAAACGACAAAGTCTTCAAATTACAAACAATGAAAACACAAAAAAACTAGTAAAAACTAAACATGAAAACAACAACTATAGGCCTCCCCGTCTCTCCGCTTCTGCGTTCAGCCTACGAAACACTTCAAGTTCAGCCCTGAGGCGGTCGTTGTGAGTGGTCGTCTCTGCGATCCAGGCATCAATTATTTCAGTGCATTCGCGAGTTGCTTGGATCATACCCTCCAAACGTGCTAACTGCAGGTTGCGTTCAACGTCGGGGGGCATTTCAGTCTGAGGCGCCGGTACGTTGGGGGCACTTCAGTCCGACGCACCGGTGTCCGGCGAGCACGGTTGGTACGAGATGGACGGTTAACGCGGCGAGATGGATGGTGTGCCATTATGTGCTGTATTAGAAGGATATTGTAGACTATGGGGTGCGAGTCTATATATATATAATGGAAGAGGAACCCGAAGGGGCGCCAAGTGACGTTTCGCTTCCCGAGGGACGTAAAGCTTCGCATCGACGTCAAGGGACGTTTTGCTTCCCGCCCGAAAACAATAAGTCAGCCGTAACAAGTGAATAAGTCAGCCATAATAAGTTCATAAAGCGAAATGACAGTATGTTTTAAGTAGCCGAACGAAAGTCAGCCGTAACAAGTGAATAAGTCAGCCATAATAAGTTCATAAAGCGAAATGACAGTATGTTTTAAGTAGCCGAACGAAAGTTAGCCGTAACAAGTACATAAGTCAGCCGTAATTAGGTCAAAAGTCGTCTGTAATAAGTTCATAAATCCGCCGTAAAGTTGTAAAACGAAATGACAGTATGTTTTAAGTCAGCCGTTGTACTAACAGTTTCATAATTACATGTTACATTCAGTCATCAGTCATTAACCTAACCTAAATAACCCATAATTACATAAATCAGCCATAAACAGCACAAAATTTTATAAATTTAATCGATAAACTGATTTAAATATTCTGGTGCCTCCTCAAAGATATCCGCTGCCATCTGTTCTCGTAGATGTTGAATATTTTCGTCACTTAGGCCGTCAAAGTTAACGCCAAGCGCTAGACATTCAACGAATTTCAACGAATAGACACCACAATCGCCTGGGTTTTGGTTTTGGGGGACGTTCTTTTTGACCCTTCTACAGCTGAACTGCTTCAGGGTGTTCTTACGCATATGGGTTGGCACGATTTCGTTTAGCAGACAGGGTGTCATGCGCGTAAATGGCCTGCATTGATCGAGCAACTTCTTGTCTTGGTCTGGGGTGGCGGCTCCCATTATACTATCGTAAATATCGATTTTCTCTTTTTTCAAATCGATGTCTAGGGTTACCCAGTGGTTGCCACCGACGTTGTGTACGAGATAGAGGTTGTCCACATCTTCATACCACTTCCTGAATGTCGGGGTATCTTCAGGAGCCAATCCACTCGCCAGCTTAATCCACCCTGGAGAGAATTTAAATTTCTTTGGATTTATTTTGAACTGCTCATAATCTTTTACCCAAATCGAGACGGACCAGTTGTCGATAAAAGCAATACGATCAGTGTGGAATGGGGTTGGCTGGAGATTCGAACGTATCCTCAGGAGTCTCATGAAAGCAGTTATGTGCTGTAATAAAAAAGTAAAGTCAAAATAAGTCAGCCGTAAAGTACGAAAATTGTATAACAACTATTATAACCAAGCCGTAATATACTAAATAACTCAGCCATAATATGCTAGATAACTCAGCCGTATGCTAGATAACTCAGCCGTAATATGCTAGATAACTCAGCCGTAATATGCTAGATAACTCAGCCGTATGCTAGATAACTCAGCCGTAATATGCTAGATAACTCAGCCGTAATATGCTAGATAACTCAGCCGTAATATGCTAGATAACTCAGCCGTAATATGCTAGATAACTCAGCCGTAATATGCTAGATAACTCAGCCGTAATATGCTAGATAACTCAGCCGTATGCTAGATAACTCAGCCGTAATATGCTAGATAACTCAGCCGTAATATGCTAGATAACTCAGCCGTAATATGCTAGATAACTCAGCCGTAATATGCTAGATAACTCAGCCGTAATATGCTAGATAACTCAGCCTTCAACTATTATAAATCAGCCGTTAAGCATAACTTACATCGTCACCTAACCAACCATACGTAGGTTCAGGCCAAGCAGCTCTCGGGGTAATGAGAACCCTGTAGAAATAAACCTCTGATGGCACCTCTGGTGGCTGTGTATCAAGTGGAAATCTCCTGAAATTAAAGGTAATATTTAGTACTAAATCATATGATATATATATCAATGTCACCCACCATATGAAATTTGCAACGTACTCGTACGGACGTAGGTAGTTAGTAAGCGCCTCCTTTCTCAATGGATCTTTCAATTTTAGTGGATCGTATATTGCTTTCGAAGGGACGAGATCTTTCCTCATATAAGTCAATCCACTGTGCCCAATAGCCGGATACGGTGGTGGTGGATACGATTTCTTCAACGGAGGGCCAACTGCATCTAATGATTGAATAGCAGAAGTTATGCCGTCTAAAGCAGCAGACAGTTGTGCGCACCGTATTCTTTCCTCCTCAGTCTCCTCCGACTGGGACAACAACTTGTTATCTTCATCCCGTACTTTCTCGGTTATATCAGCTAATTCATCACTATCTCGCAGTTGCGGCTGCGGTTGCGGTTGCTCTTGCGGTTGCTCTTGCGGTTGCTCTTGCGGTTGCTCTTGCGGTTGTTGGTCATCACCCTCACTTGTATCTACCAAGTTCGGAATCACAAAACCTTTGTTGCAATCATCTCTGGCCTTAATGACAATCCTCTTGACCTCTTTCTTGACCTCTGTTTTCTTCCTCTCTTGCCGTTTCTTTTTGGTTTTAAATTTAAATTTATTTGCCACCACCTCTTGAACAACAAAATCGCTGTCAACATCGTCAACCGCCTTCGCAGGGGATGGTGGCTGGTTCTGCATATGGATCTGTAAGGAAAAAAAAGGATAGAAATAACTAAGCCGTAATAAGCTAGATAACTCAGCCGTAATAATCTATAAAACTCAGCCGTAATATAAAACTCAGCCCTAATATGCTAGATAACTCAGCCGTAATAAGCTAATAAGCTAGATAACTCAGCCGTAATAAGCTAATAAGCTAGATAACTCAGCCGTAATAAGCTAATAAGCTAGATAACTCAGCCGTAATAAGCTAATAAGCTAGATAACTCTCAGCTAGATAACTCAGCCGTAATAAGCTAGATAACTCAGCCCTAATCTATAAAACTCAGCCCTAATATGCTGCTAGATAACTCAGCCGTAATAACATTTTTTCTGGCAATAGATTAGATAACATACCAGACTCGTAAACTCTTGATTATCTTCAGGTGGCTGATAAGGTTTGCGTGTTCTCAACTCCTTCATCCCTGTTTCTAGCAGAGAAACTCTTTTCTCTATATCAGATTTGAACTGGACAAATTCCTCCCGGACTTTTGACACCACCCTATCGCCTATGCCATGAACCAGTTCGTTAATGCTGGTTTCCATTGCATCAAATTTATCGTACGATCGCACGATCAAATCAACCGCTGAGTCTTCTCTCAAACCCTACAATAAAAATTCATGTAAACACTTAACACTTAAACCACAATAGAATTTGCTGTAAACTATAAAATTCTCGAAGTAAGCCTTACTACTGCTTTATCCCCACTGTCATCAACATTAAACCCAAAATCACCATCGCAACTGCCTTTCTTTCCCTTCGCTTCTGCTTCTTCTTCGGGGTTCGACATCATCAGCGACTCTCTTAGGTTTATGCTTCGTCTTAGTTTGGACGGCTACATTACCTTTTCTAACATCCCAAAAGCGTTCATCAAAATTACCATCCAAAATATCGCATATTAACTTATGAAGTTCGTGGTCGTTAGCTTGGTCGTTATCTTCAGAACCCCAATCAGGATAAATTTCAGCAACAGGCTTGATAACAATCTTCCTGACACGCACCTATAATCACAAATGAACCATAAAAACAACAGAAAAGTCAGCCGTCAAGTAAGATAAGTAAGCCATGAATTATATAATTTAAGTCAATCGTCAAATAAGATAAGTCAGCCATAAATATATAAGTTAGCCATAAATATATAAGTCAGCGAATTAAGAAAACAGTACCTGACCATGCTTGGCAATCTCATCAGCAATAAAACTTTCGATTGTTTTACGAGGACGTGATCCACCCCAACGAAGGAATGGAATTTCAGTAGGATTTGTTAATCTCCCAAGAGCCTCCCCCAAAACAGTTACTGATTCATACGCCCAAAATTGTAACGCGTGGACGCATCCAGGCACCGTGTATGAATTTCCTTGACCCCCGACCTTCTTAATTCCTTCCATTAGATCCTTAAACGCCACTCTACCCCACGGGTAACTATCAACGTCTTCAATTCTGAAGACTCTTTTGGCACTTTCCATAGGCAGTCGAGAATTATGATGTAAGCCGTGTATACCCATGTGGAGAATACACAACAACCCAACACTGCATCTTTTGCTGAAATTCCCAACCCCGACACTTTCCGAATGCACCAGCAAGTTCATCAAATTTCGGACCACCAACAGCGCCTTTGGGAACACCCAACAATTCCCACATCGGACGGTAGTCAGCTGCACAGTTTTCCTCAGGGTATGCACCTGACTCTAAACCCGTAATTTCTGTAAACTCGTGAAGGCTGAATCTTATTGGTTGCTCCCCGACGAATGCCCAAATCTCATGTTGGCTTGATATCCGTAGCGTCGCGTAAGAAAATAATGTACGGTCTTTGCTGACCATATATAGTCGGAATCGACCAGCTTGGGAATGATTCCAACTTTTGTTTTCTTTATTGCTTCCCACGCATCAATCCCTATTGCTTCTCTGACGCGTGCGAAATTGCCCATCTGGCAATTATGGTTCAAGCTTTTCGGCATCAACGGAGATTTCCCATCTTCGTAAAGCGGGGACGGGTATTTCTTTGAACCTTCCATCTAATAAATCCGCCATCAAAAACACATAACTCAGCCATTATGTAAGTCAGCCATTATGTAAGTCAGCCATAAAGAAACTTATAACTCATAACTCAGCCGTTAAACGTGGCGAACTTTACCTAGAAAGAGTAAATATCTTCGGAAGAGTAAACGCGAGACGAATGTGAGGCGAAATACGAAGCGTCAGACTACGGCTAACCGGAACAAGGCAGACTGACGAGGCGGAAGGCGACGACGAGTAGGGCTGCTAGAGATTTTGCTAGAGAGAGATTTTGCGTTTTTGCGTTTTTGCGTTTTTACTAGAATATGAGAAAAGAGTCTGTTCGGTTTCCCTTTTTTTTCTCTTTTTATACCCTTGGAAGAGAAATTAACTGTTCGGGAAAAAATTTAAAAGAAACACAATTAGGGATATTATGGACATTTTCACTACGGTTAAGTATTATTATAGTAATATTGAAATGATGTGTGTTATTAAGTCAGCCGAGATTAATAAGTCAGTTTACTTTGTTTTCATTGATCTGTTCCTTCGATTTCCTTTGTTTTCATACGAACAGATTAATTAATAACTCAGCCGTAACAGATTAATAACTCAGTCGTAACAGATTAATAAATCAGCCGTAACAGGTTAGTAACTTAGCCGTAATACGCTAGATAACTCAGCCGTAATACGCTAGATAACTCAGCCGTCAGCCAACTATAAGTCAGCCATCGAAACAACATAACTCAGCCATCAAAATTCCATAAGTCAGCCATCATTTATTTCATAACTCAGCCATCATTTATTTCATAACTCAGCCATCATAATTTCATAACTCAGCCATCATAATTTCATAACTCATGATCGAACTTCCCCGCCCACAATCCACCCTATTTGTTTCGAATACTGTAGAAACGTGGAGAACTTACCGTAAAAAGATTAAATATCTTAAGTCTTTAACGAAAACGAGACGAAGGCGAGCCGGAACACAGAAGACTGATGGCGAGGCGGAAGGCGACGGCGAGTAGGGCGGCTACGATACGAAATTGATAGATTTTAAGAGAGTTTCCGTTTTTTTTTGCTTTTACAAGAACATGAGAAATTAACTGTTCAGAAAAAAATTAAAAAAAATCCTAATTTAAGGACATAAAGGACATTTCATGAGGGTTAAGTATTATACTAGTAATATTGAAAAAATGTGTGTTATTCTAGTAATATTACAAGAAATGTGTGTTATTTAAGTTTTTTCCTCTATTTAAAATACTTTTTTCCCTTTTCTTTTTTGACATCACCTCTCCTTTTTTCTTTCACAAGCCAACCTCTAGTTGTTTCCAAGTCTTGTAAAGTTTTATATTGACTTAAAATCTTTTAATGATAGTAAAAATAATAGAAAGTACAACATGGAACTTGTACAAGGATAACAAAAACCTAAACAAACCAAAATGTGGTTTGTGATAAAGTATGTTTTTATGTGCAAGTGTTTAAACCAAAATAAATCAAATCAAGGTAAGGAACATAAATTATGGATCTGATTGGTTGTACTTGTAGATTTAGAATTTTTGCTGTAAAATTTGATCTGTGTATTTTTTTTTGCTGTAATTTTAGAATTTAGATCGTAGAATCAACTTTGCATAAAAAATGTATAGCCAACCTTCCATAATTTTTCAAAAACCAAAATTTATGGCTTTAGATTTTTACCTTTCTAACGTAAAACAGGCAAAAAAAAAACAAAAAAAACGTGGCTTTAACTTTGAAAAATATATAAAGTGTGATTGTTCTGAATTTAGACATTTAAATCCAAATATGTCTGTAGAAAGATTTCAAAGTCACAACCAATTACGCTCTATATATATTAAAAAATTATGTGAATTTCGTGACATGACCACACATAACAAATGACTAAATGCTCACATGGACGATTGAATGTTGAATATAATTTCCGTCCATCTGCTACACAAAATGTGAATCTAGGTTAGGTTTGTTTACTGGATTTATGTTTTTTTTAGTTTTACTCTTTGTTTGGCCAATCTGTTGGTTTTTGCTCTTTGGAGCTTTGATGTATCCAAAACCTCTACGCTGTGAGTCATTTACTTAAAAATTTACTCAAACTTGACACTTTGGAGATTTAACCGACAGCTCCAAGGGAAGCCAAGCGCAAGCTTTATCGATTCTGCGGCCTTGTCATAAATCACCGGTTTTTAGACCCGTTTTGGCTTCCGACAGTTGTGTAATTGCCTCCATCGACAAGTTCTTTTTGCAAGCCTCCAAAACTGTTTTCACTTTACCTTTGACGATAGGTTCGTTATGTTGCTACAACAATTGAAAACTTGATACATTAATCAAAGAATATTATTATATATATATATAATATGTTAATATATGGTTATTAGAAGTGAAAACTTGCTTGGTGATGATATGGAGGCGAGAGTCGATACAATGTATATGATGCTGGCGATACCAACAGGGTCATACATCAGTTCTTGAAACTGCTAAAATATCCAACATTGTTTACAGATATAAGAATGCCTATATATAGAATGTAATGTTATTTAGTCCCAGACTATATTCTAACAATTTATTTTCTTCCAAATCTCATATTATGTTTACCCATTTTCTTGGTTTATTTTAATTGTTTAGCTTGTTAGTAATGTGGATGACTCTCACAGTTTTATTATTCTTTAAACTATTTTATAAAAGACTTGTTGACTTTTTAGATAATTTAATATACTTTGCGGACTAAATAATTTGAGGTTAGACAAACATTGAAAATAAGATTTCTTGTGGAGATGTCTTCAATTTGCCTCGAAATTGCAAGCTTGTGGTATACAGTGTCGAACAGATGTATATTGGAAATCTGTCAAATAGTGAACGATCCCTTGAATGTTTAAGTGAAAGGATTTTGGCAATGATCCCTTCCCAAAAGAGTACAATTAATAGATTTATAAGGTTATTTTTGAAATTAATAAAGCCTAATTACCAAAAGGTTTAGATCCACAAATATATGATATATTTAGCCCTTTTAGCTAATTTTCACATAATTTAATATCGATATAAACTCAAGTTCATCCCAATCGAGAATTGATTGCTACGACGTAGAAACCCTAATTTCGGTACGTGCATCCTTCAAACGATCCGTGGTTCATGGAATCTGAGGCTGTGGTAGAGATGCCTGTAGATGTCGTCGTCATGCATTCACCGCCGAGGGACCAACAAGACTGGAACATTCGTCCTTGTTATACAATCCCTCTTGACAAACGCCTTGCCGCTGATGGAAGAGGCCTGAAAGATGCTCAGATCAATGATGACTTTGCCAAGTTATCGATATCAGAGGCGCTCTATGTTGTTGAGCAGAAAGCTAGGAAGAGAGAACGACCTCTTGTGTTTTGACAAAGAAGCTGAGATAGATCTAGATCCTTTCGGTCTTGATGGGTGGGTGCATAATTTGAAGAAAGATATGAAACTGTTCGGGTCTGGAGGAACTAGTGGTGTTGAACCAGGAGGGGATTGTGACGATGACCTTGAGAGGGAAAGGGAACTGAGGGGTAAGATTCGAGAAGAGCGAGAGAGGGAGAGAAGGTTAGAAGCCGCTGATAAGGAGAGCAAGATCACAAGGGACAGAGATCGTGATATCAGTGAGAAGTTTGCACTTGGAATGGCATCTATTGGATGCAGAGGTAGTGAAGCTAAGTCATGTATGATCAACGGCTGTTTAACCAGGAGAAGGGCATGGACTCAGGTTTTGCCACTAATGATCAATACAGTGTATATGACAAAGGATTGTTCACTGTGCAGCCCATTCTCTCAACGCTGTACAAGCCAATGAAGGATATGGAAGATGAAATATATCACGACCAGCTCCATAAGCCCAAGAACACTGAGCGGTCCAAACCAGACAAAGCTTTCACCGGTGCGGGAAAGAGAGAACGACCTCTTGTGTTTGAGAAGGAAGCTGAGATAGATTTAGATCCGTTCGGTCTTGATGGGTGGGTGCATAATTTGAAGAAAGGTAAGAAACTGTTCGGGTCTGGAGGAACTTGTTGAATATTAAACTTGATTGGATCTTTGATCCAAATATAATTTGGGCTAGAAACCCAAATATTATCCAAATTCTAGTTCAAATTCTAGAATCTTACAATAAAAATATCTAGAGAAATCTCTAGAATATTGTATTAAAAATCTAGATAATTATACTATAAAATCTAGATAATTATAGAACTCTCTAGATTTTAGATTAAAATATTTAAGATATTTTGTATTTTGGAGGCTATAAATACCTCCTCCTACCTTCATTTGTAATCATCCTCTCAAGTCATCAAATACAAATAAAATCTTCTTCTTTCTAAGTTTTCTACTCTCCCAATACTTAAACACTTCCAAATAATTTCTTACTTCCAACAAAGTGGTATCAGAGCTAGAAGATCATTTTGAAAATGGTGAGTAACGGTGTTCCCTTCCAAGTTCCGATGCTCACAAAGAGCAACTACAATAATTGGAGTCTACGAATGACGGTTATCCTATGAGCACATGATGTGTGGGAAATAGTCGAGAAAGGATTCATTGTGCCGGAGAATGAAGGTAATCTTTCTCAAACGCAAAAAGATAGTTTGAGAGATTCAAGGAAGAGAGACAAGAAAGCTCTCTGTCTAATCTATCAAGGATTAGATGAAAATACGTTCGAGAAAGTCGCGGAAGCTACGTCGGCCAAAGAAGCTTGGGAAAAGCTTCGAACATCTTACAAGGGTGTCGATCAAGTAAAAAAGGTACGTCTTCAAACTTTAAGAGGGGAATTTAAAGCGTTACAAATGAAGGAAGGTGAACTAGTCTCCGATTAATTCTCAAGAGTTTTGACGGTTACTAACAACCTAAAAAGAAATGGCGAGAAACTAAATGATGTAAGAATCATGAAGAAGGTTCTTAGATCATTGGATCCAAAATTTGAGCACATTGTCACCGTCATTGAAGAGACAAAAGATTTAGAAGCCATGACAATGGAGCAACTTCTCGGGTCGTTACAAGCTTATGAAGAAAAGAAGAAGAAAAAGGAAGACATCACCAAGCAAGTACTCAAGATGCGGATTGATCATACTAAGGAAGAAAATAGCCTAAGTTATCAAAAACGTGGTGGTTTTCAATCACAAGGAAGAGGTCGTGGATATGGAAGTGGAAGAGGTTGGAGATCATTTGAAGACAACAATAAGCAAAGAGGAGAAGGCTCATCAAGAGGTCGTGGGAGAGGAAACTCAAAACCAAGGTATGATAAATCAAATATCAAATGTTACAATTGTGAGAAGTTTGGACATTATGCTTCCGAATGTAAAACTCGTAACAATAAAAGAGTCGAAGAGAATGTCAACTACGTGGAAGAAAGAAACCAAGAAGAAGAAATGTTATTGATGGCTTATAAGAAAGAAGAACGAGACGATAATCATAAGTGATACCTCGATAGTGGTGCAAGTAATCACATGTGTGGAAGAAAAAGCATGTTCGTGGAGCTTGACGAATCGGTAAAAGGAGACGTGGCTTTGGGAGATGAATCAAAGATGGAAGTGAAAGATAAATGAAATATTCTCATCCGATTAAAGAATGGAAATCATCAATTCATTTCCAACGTTTACTACATCCCTACCATGAAGACCAACATCTTGAGCCTTGGATAACTCTTAGAAAAAGGTTATGATATCCGATTAAAAGATATAACCTTTCCCTAAGAGACAAGGAAAATAATCTCATAACAAAGGTGTTGATGTCTAAAAATAGAATGTTTGTTCTTAACATTCAAAGTGACATCGCACTATGTCTCAAGATGTGCTACAAAGAGGAGTCTTGGCTTTGGCATCTTCGGTTCAGACATCTCAACATTGGAGGTTTGGAGTTGCTTTCGAAAAAGGAAATGGTGAGAGGATTACCTTGCATCAACCATCCAAATTAAGTTTGTGAAGGATGTCTACTTGGAAAGCAATTCAAAATGAGCTTTCTAAAGGAGTCAATCACAAGATTTCAAAAGCCGTTAGAACTTATTCATACCGATGTATGCGATCCTATCAAGCCAAAATCGCTCGGTAAAAGTAACTACTTCATTCTCTTTATTGATGATTTTTCAAGAAAAACATGGTTTATTTTTTGAAAGAAAAATCGGAGGTGTTTGAAAACTTCAAAAGGTTTAAAGCCCATGTTGAGAAGGAAAGTAGTTGTGTTATCAAGGCAATGAGATCCGATCGTGGAGGAGAGTTTACATCTAAAGAATTTATGAAGTATTGTGAAGATAATAGAATACGAAGACAACTAACGGTGCCAAGATCCTCTCAACAAAATGGTGTGGCGGAAAGGAAGAATAGAACAATCCTTGAAATGGTGAGGAGCATGCTCAAAAGTAAGAAGCTACCAAAGGAGTTATGGGCGGAAGCAGTTGCATGTGCAGTTTATCTATTAAACCGATCACCAACAAGAAGTGTTTTGGGAAAAACTCCACAAGAAGCTTGGAGCAGAAGGAAACCCGGTGTTTCTCACTTACGAGTCTTTGGGAAGCATTGCTCACACACATGTACCAGACGAGAAGCGAAGCAAGCTTGATGATAAAAGTGAGAAGTTTATATTCATCAAATACGACGCAAACTCCAAAGGATACAAGCTCTACAATCCATATACCAAGAAGATGATCATAAGTCGAGATGTCATATTTGATGAAGAAGGAGAATGGGAGTGGAGATCAAATGATGAAGAGTATAACTTCTTTCCATATTTAGAAGAAGACCAATTAGAGCAACAAAGTGAAGACCAGGTTACCCCACCAACTTCACCAACACAAAATTCTCAAGGAGATAAAAGCTCGGGTGAGAGGACTCCATGTTTTAGAAGTCTACAAGAGCTTTATGAGGTAACCGAAAATCAAGAAAATCTCACTTTGTTTTGTCTATTTGCGGAGAGTGAACCTATGGAGTTCCAAGAAGCTATTGAAAATAAGACATGGAGAAATGCAATGGATGAAGAGATCAAGGCCATACAAAAGAATAACACATGGGAGTTAACATCACTTCCAAAGGGGCAAAAAGCAATCGGTGTAAAGTGGGTGTATAAAGCGAAGAAAAACTCTAAAGGAGAAGTTGAAAGATACAAGGCAAGATTGGTGGCAAAAGGATACAGTCAAAGAGCCGGCATCGACTATGATGAGGTATTTGCTCTTGTTGCTCGTCTAGAAACTGTTCGATTAATTATTTCATTTGCGGCTCAAAATAGTTGGAAGATACATCAAGTGGATATCAAATCAGCTTTTCTAAATGGAGATCTTGAAAAAGAAGTTTACATTGAGCAACCACAAGCCTACATAGTCAAAGGAGAAGAAGACAAAGTGTTAAGGCTAAAGAAAATACTTTTTGGGTTAAAACAACCTCCAAGAGCATGGAATACTCGAATCGATAAGTACTTCAAGAAGAAAAACTTCATCAAGTGTCCATATGAGCATGCACTTTATATCAAAAATCAAGATAAAGATATATTGATTGTATGCGTATATGTAGATGACTTGATATTCACAGGAAGCAATCCAAATATGTTAAGGAATTCAAGAAAGAGATGACGAAGGAGTTCGAAATGACGGACATTGGGTTGATGTCTTACTACCTCAGAATTGAAGTAAAGCAAGAAGACAATGGAATCTATATTACTCAAGAAGGTTATGCTAAGGAAGTACTTAAGAAGTTCAAGATGGATGACTCGAATCCAGTTAGCACGCCGATGGAGTGTGGAATCAAATTGTCAAAGAACGGAGAAGGAGAAAAAGTGGATCCAACACTCTTTAAAAGCTTAGTTGGAAGCTTACGATATTTAACATGCACAAGACCAGACATCTTATATGTGGTCGGAGTAGTGAGTCGTTACATGGAAAATCCAACAACAACACATTTCAAAGCAGCAAAGAAGATCCTTCGCTATATCAAAGGTACCATAAACTTTGGTTTATATTACTATATTTCTAACGACTACAAACTTGTTGGATATAGCGACAGTGATTTGGGTGGAGACATGGATGATCACAAAAGCACAAGTGGATTTGTCTTCTACATTGGAGATACAGCATTTACTTGGATGTCAAAGAAGCAACCGATTGTCACCCTTTCCACTTGTGAGGCAGAGTACGTAGCTGCAACTTCATGTGTTTGTCATGCAATTTGGTTACGAAACTTGTTAAAGGAGTTGAACTTTCCAAAAGAGGAGCCAACAAAGGTATTTGTGGATAACAAGTCGGCAATAATATTAGCAAAGAACCCAGTCTTCCATGATCGAAGCAAGCACATTGACACACGCTATCACTACATTAGAGAGTGTGTTGCCAAGAAAGATGTGGAGTTGGAATATACATAAAGACAAGCGATCAAGTAGCCGATATCTTTACGAAACCCTTTAAGCGTGAAGACTTTGTCAAGATGAGAAGATTGCTTGGAGTCACAAAATCAAGTTTAAGAGGGGATGTTGAATATTAAACTTGATTTTTGGATCTTTGATCCAAATATAATTTGGGCAAAAAACCCAAATATTATCCAAATTCTAGTCCAAATTCTAGAAACTTACAATAAAAATATCTAGAGAAATCTCTAGAATATTGTATTAAAAATCTAGATAATTATACTATAAAATCTAGATAATTATAGAACTCTCTAGATTTTAGATTAAAATATTTAAGATATTTTGTATTTTGGAAGCTATAAATACTTCCTCCCACCTTCATTTGTAATCATCCTCTCAAGTTATCAAACACAAATAAAATCTTCTTCTTTCTAAGTTTTCTACTCTCCCAATACTTAAACACTTCCAAATAATTTCTTACTTCCAACAAAACTATGAGAGCAAGCTAAGTGGTAGCTCTTCCAAGGATGACTATGGTGGTTCTGCTCGGGCCAAGAATCAATTTCAAACGTTTGCCCAGGGAATAAATGTTTGATTCAATGTTAATATTGTTTTAGGTTTTGAGTTGTTTTCTTGCAGGACAGTTTGTTTTAAGGTTTTAGAGTTTATTATTTCTTGCAGGACAAATCCAAAGACGCATGTTCCTCTTTTCATCATTATTTATTAATTACTAGTCAAGTAAATATACTGATAGAACAACGTTAGATAATTATTACCTGAAACCCCGAGTCCTCTACCTTTTCTTGTTCCTACAGTCTGCGTTAACAATTGCTTCTTAACTACTCACTTGCGATTGTTGTTCTCAGAATCACAAACTTTAAACCATCTCACAAATAACCATGTAACACACACATAACCCTAACTTCTAAGGCGTACCCTAGACCTGTGAATTCTATTCCAACAGCTCATTCGTCTAAACCATACTTGAACACCAAACTGAAAACATCCCTTCTGTTTTGTAACCATTTGCATGACTCAAAAGTAGTGATTAGTGAAGTTTTGATTGATGCTTAATATATTAGCTATTGTTTTTCTATTGGATGAATTAAGAAAATTTACGTCCACATGCACAATTGTCATAAAAACCATTTTGCATGACTCAAAAGTCCCTTAAAGTGGCTTTTATTTTTCCAAACAAACAAAGGTCCTTAATGATGATTAGTCAAACAAAAGTCCCTTATGCCTTGAGAAATGATCCCAAGAGCTCATAATAAGGTGGAAGATTGGAGTATGTTCTGAGTTTTAACCTCTTCAACAAGAGCTAAATTAGCCTCATAGAATGTCTTTATAGTTCCAATATCTTCCCAGTAATCTCGGAAGATGTATCCCTGAAAAAAAAAAAAAATGGTTAGATCATTCATTGTGTGCAACAGATAAAAGAAAAAGAAAAGCAAGTTTTATAAAATCTTACTTGAACATCATGATCTCTTATGGCTGCAGGAATAATTTCAGATCCAAAGTCATTGGACCTCGGATACTGTCTTGTTAGAAGGTTCAACAAAGCTTCGGTTTTGAAACAATAAACTCCCATTGATGCAATGTATGGAGAATCTGATGCTTCTTGATGAGACAGTCCAAGCATTGTTGTGACTGTTTGCTGTTAAAAACAACAGAAAAGTTTTAAGTTTTGGAAGTGCTTTGTGACTTAATTGAGTTTATCTGTTTAAGAATCATAAAAGAACTATACCATTGATTTTAGATCGATTCCCGTTGGTTTCTCGGAGAAATGGATTACACGCCGACCTCGATCAATCTTCACTAGACCAAAATTCGATGCACGGCTAAAATAAAAGGCGTGAACGAGATTCAAGAATTTAACCTTCACTGACTGGTGCACACGAAAGAGTAATATCCGCATTACTATCTACATGAGACTGTTACAACACATCAAGTTAGTGAAACTAAAGAAGTTTCATGATGATGATGAACAGATCTGTTTAGTTTTAGATAAATACCTGTACAAAGTCCATGTAGTTCATTCTATAGAGATGATCTCCAGACAAAATAAGTATGTTCTCAATATTCCTGTTCTTGGCATCCTATTTTTAAGCCACTAACAATTTTAGACCACTTGAAATATCACAAAGGAATAAACTTCAATTTACAGATAAAGCAGTAAAAGTGATCATAACTTCATACCTCAAACACCCACAGGAATTTTCTGACAGCATCTGCTGTTCCTTGAAACCACTTCTTCCCTGCTTCCCCAGATGTTTGTGTAGCAGCAAGAACCTATTCAATAAGATTTTACTTTGGCTTTCTTCGCCGGAAAAATAAGAAAGCTGAAATTGTTTTATTGTTATAGTGTTTATACCTCTACAAAACCACCTCCAAAGTTTATACCATTCCCAAAATAAGTACGTGCTAAATGTCGATTGAGGGAAGCCGAGTTGAACTGTGTCAACACGAAGATCTTGTTGATGCAGCTGTTTATGCAGTTACTCATCGGGATATCAATCAGCCTGTAGCATCCACCAACAGGAACCTGCATTATTTGAAGACATAAGAATCCTCATTGCAAAAAAAAAATAGTTCATAGATAAGACCTTTGAGGTCCTAATCTCCATGAAGGTTTTTCAAAATTTTGTTTTTTTTCCGAAAGAGAAAAGGAAGAAAGATGAATACTTACAGCCGGTGTTGCAGCTCTCTTTGTAAGAGGGAAGAGTTGAGCACCATTACCTCCTCCTAGAATGATTGCAGCCACGTTTTTTGGGTCTGCTTTTCTTCTCTCAAACATTGAAGGCTTTACTGTCTGAAGAAAAAACAAAAGCAGCAAATAGAATCAAGAACTCTGGAATTTTGCGAGAACCGATTAAGCAGTCTTCTTGAGGCAAGTCTTAAGAAAGTTGTCTAAGGTACCGAAGAATCTGAGCGACACAAAGCAAGCCTAATGCCATTTTAGCAAGAGAGAAAAGAGTAAAACTGATCAACGTACGATAGCCTCTTTTGGATTATTTGAGGTGGCAACGTCGTAAACAACTCCGTGCTTGAACTTTCGAATCCCAAAATTCATGTTGCCCAAATCTGATCCAAAACGTTTCAAGAAACCATTGCTGTTGATCTTCTCACCCCAAAATCTGTTATCTACATTCTTGAAACAGAGTTTTGGCAAAATAGAACTGCTTGTCCCCAAGGCAAAGTAGTAAGAAGAATCCATCCTTTTTAGCTGCAACAACACAAAAAATTTAAACAGAAACCTCTGAAAGTTAATAGAAGAAACGATCTGCTCAGAGGAATAATAAAAGCTCCAAGTAAAGTAAATAAATAAGCAGCGTAGGTATTGTTCAATATAACGATTCACCACCTCGGTTTGCCCGTCGGTCTGGGGGTGGTAAGCTGACTACATACACAACTTAGTCCCTGACTGCTTCCAAAATTCCTTCCAGAAGGAGCTCATAAAGATTGGGTCGCGATCACTGAGTATAGAGCGAGGAATACCATGAAGCTTGACAACGTAAGCGACGAACTTACTGGCCACTGACGAGGCTGTATACGGGTGTGAAAGAGCAACGAGGTGGGTGTATTTGGTGAGGCGCTCAACGACGACTAAGATGGTGGTGTTACCATCGGACCGTGGAAGCCCATCGATAAAGTACATAGACACATCCTCCCAAACTTTGTCCGGAATGGGTAACGGCTGCAAGAGTCCACCTGGCGCGAGAGTATCAGACTTGGCTCGTTGCATGTTTCGCAGGAGGCGATGTATTCTCTGATGGTCCGATGCATGGACGGCCAATAGAAGAGCAGAGACAGACGCTTAAAAGTTCTCAAGATTCCCGAATGTCCACCAACAGGAGAGTCATGAAACTCATGTAAGAGTTGTGGAATAAACGGAGAATTGGGAGGAATGATCACACGATTCTTGTATGTGAGGAGACTGTTACGCCAAGCAAAAGGTTGACCGACATTTGTAGTGGCTAAGCGTCCGATCTTCAAGAAGTAAGGGTCTGTGGTGGTTGTTTGTTTTAATTCTTCCCATAAGGCCGACTGTTGGTAAGAAATTGCATGGAGCACAGGGCTTTGATTGAGGCGAGAAAGCGTATCAGCTGCTTTGTTTATTGTGCCCGGTTTATAGACGATCTCGTAGTCATATCCCACCAGTTTACTCATCCACTTCTGCTGCTCCGGAGTGAGGATTCGTTGTTCAAGTAGGTACCGTAAACTCTGTTGGTCTGTGCGAATCGTGAATCTTCTTCCCAGCAAATATGGTCGCCAAACGCGTATAACAATCACTATGGCTAGCATTTCTCGAGCGTACGTCGACCATGTCTGTTTTGCGGTGCCGAGTGTTCGACTCAAAAAGGCAATCAGTCGTCCTTTCTGTAATAAAACCGCACCAATTCCAATGCCCGAAGCATCTGTTTCTATGACGAACGGCTCCCAAAAATCTGGTAAAGCCAATGTAGGAGTAGACGACATGACTTTTTTCAGCTGTAAGAAAGCATGATTAGCTTCCTCGGGCCAACCAAACTGACTCTTTCATAGCAGGTTATTGAGTGGTCTCGCGATGACTCCGTAATCCTTGACGAGCTTGCGATAGTAACCGGTGAGGCCTAGAAAACCTCGTAGCTCCATGATTGTGGTAGGCGCTGGCCACCGCAGCATTGCTTGGATCTTAGACTGATCAACCTTCACACCACAGCCAGAGATAATGTGCCCCAAGTATTCCAACTCCTCTTGCCCAAATGCACACTTTTTTCGTTTGACATACAGCTCATTCATGCGTAAGAGTTCAAAGACTGTCTGAACGTGCTTGAGATGGTCCGCCCAGCTGCTACTATAGATTAGAATATCGTCAAAAAACACGAGCACAAACTTACGGAGGTGTTCACAAAAAATATGATTCATGAGGGGCTGAAAAGTGGATGGTGCATTGCAGAGACCGAATGGCATGACCAAATACTCGAAATGGCCATTGTGCGTCCTGAATGCTATTTTGGCGACGTTCGATTCATGAACCCGAACCTGATGATAGCCAACAGTGAGGTCCAATTTTGTGAAAATTGTAGCTCCGTGTAGCTCGTCGAGCATATCATCAACTGTGGGAATTGGAAATCTGTCACAAACCGTAGCTACGTTCAATGCTCTGTAATCGTTGCAAAACCGCCAGGACCCATCTTTCTTCTTCACTAGTAACACCGGTGATGAGAACGGACTTGAGTTTGGTTGAATTAGACCCGCCGATAACATTTCTTCCACTTGCTTTTCGATTTCCGTTTTCTGAAAATAGGCATAACGGTATGGATGTATGTTAACAGGATGTGTACCTTCCTTAAGCACGATGCGGTGCTCAATCTCATGCGGTGGTGGTAGTTTCGTCGGCGATTCAAAGATGGTAGTGTAAGTGGAGAGCAGGGGGTCGAGTCGAGCATCATGCTTAACAGCGTCGCTTTGATCTGCATCATTAATAATGTAGACTGAAAAAATTTGCTGGCAAAAATGAGCTTCCTGGCCCACTTCATCAAATTGGGCCTGTTTAATTCCTTCCTATGTAATGCCTCTGATTTCACATTGGTGTCCAGCCCACGTGAAGGAAAGGGATTGGGCCGGCCAATCACACATTGTTTTGCCCAATTTTTCCAGCCACGACATTCCAAGGACGATATCGAGTCCCGTCAACGGCAGAGCAAATAATTCCTCCAAAAATTCAATGCCATCAATAGTGAGAGGAACCGCTGAGTAAAACGCCGTGCAAAGAAGCGGATGACCGTCGGCCACGCGAACTCGGAAAGGTTTGATCGGAGAACATAGAAGCTTTAATTTGTTGGTTGTTGTTGTGTTGATGAAGCTGTGAGTCGAGCCTGAATCGATCAAGGAAATCAGCCGGTGTTGATTGACTCTCGTGGCTACACGGATCGTAGAAGGTGAACCCCATCCCGTCAGAGCATGAATTGAGATATGGTGATCAGTATATGTGGGTTCATCATCTTCCTCATTGGATTGGTCTTCTTCTCCTTCCATCAACAGAAGTTGTGCTTTGCGATATTTGTGTCCTGGGGTGAATTTCTCATCACAGCTAAAGCACAGTCCAAGACTGCGTTTCTTCTTGATTTCATCCCAGCTAAGCTATTTCGGTGGTGATTCTGTTGCACTCTGCGACCCGTCGAACCTGCTCGGCTTGTATGATTGATTTTCGAATGGCTTAGAAAATGTTCTGTGTTTTTATCGTTGGAGTTGTCCATCCATTAGACGTGAGTAATTGAATATCTCCCGCAGGGTCTTTGGCTGGAACATGCGGATCCCGTCTTGGATAGATGGATGAAGTCCGCCCAAGAAAGTTCCCACTAGAGCTCGCTGAGACCAACCGTGTACCTTATTCTGAAGACGCTCAAACTCCCGTTGATACTCTTGTAACGTCCCCGTCTGTCTGATCTTAGACAACACTTTATCAACATTCTCTCCATCCGAAGGACCGAACCGTGCCCACATCTCTTCCTTGGAGATATCCCAGGTGATGGGAATATGGTCATCGCGTAAAGCCTTCGAAACTACTTGCCACCAATCATTTACTTCTCCTTCGAGATGATATGATGCGAACCCAACTCGTTGTCCGTATGGCATCTCCTGGTATGAGAAATATTGGTGGGTGATATATCATGGATTTTACCCGTTTTTAGCCATGATATAAGTCGTTTTATCGAGTCTTTCTAGTGCTTTTTCTATCATTTTAGAGTCTTTTCAAGTTTTAGCACGTTTGGGACGAAATTGGAGATTTTGGAGACATTTGGAGCCTTTTTGGAGCAAACCGAAGAAAGTACCCGTTTTGAAGCTTTAGCATCGATCGATACCATCATGGTATCGATCGATACCGACGTAATCAACGCGCAGAAGAGATTTTCATGGAAGCCCATAAGAAGCCCAATCATCCCCTTTATTTACATAAGAAGCCCAGCTCGTGATTTTAGGTTTATTTAAGCAAACTTTTAGTCACTAGGTAGGAGGCAGACTTTACTTTTGACTATTATTCTTGAGCCACCATTGAGATTTGGAGAGCTTTTGTGAGGGAGACGGATCCAAGACTCTGTTCATCATAGGGTATTAATTTGAGCATATCAAATTTGGCGCCGTTGCCGGGGACTCTAAAAATTCACCATTAGAATTTTAGTTGTCGATTTTGGCTAAGTTCGTCGTCAGTATCGATCGATACTCCATTGGTATCGATCGACACTGAACGTCTGTTTTTGAATTTTGGTTACTTATTTTCTCGTCTTTTGATTTTCAGGTGTATGCATCAGCGTGCTACCAGGAGAAAGAAGGACACACCACTGATCAATCTCTCCCTCACAGAGCTAGCAGAGCTTGAACGCACGAATCGAACAAGGAAAAGAACTACAGTTGAGATGGATCTTCCACAAGATTTTGTGCATGATGAGGAAGGTGAACAACTACCTCCTCCACAACAACCCCAAGCTGTTGCTGAACGGACACTTGGCGAGTACAACCGACCGGATCAATTCTATGCAAATCGTGCAGCGATCCGTATTCCGACTTTCCAGAGGAATGACTTTGAGCTGAAGCCTGCTTACTTCGCTCTTGTTGGACAGCACCCCTTCACCGGTCTCTCTCATGAGCACCCTATGGATCACATCGAGAAATTCGAAGACTTGGTCACCAGTATGAAGTACAATGGGGTACCCCATGAATACCTCTTTTGTAAGCTCTTTCCATACTCTCTTGGTGGAGAAGCAGCTTACTGGCTGAAGCAGCTACCTCCCGGATCTCTCGCTACTTGGAACGAGACCAAGAACGCATTCCTGAACAATTTCTATGACGATGCGAGATCGGAGGAGCTCAGGAACAAGCTCTCTCAATTTTCTCAAGGTCCAACAGAAGCACTCAAGGCTGCTTGGGTGCGATTCAGATCCTACCAGAGAGACTGTCCGCATCACGGTTTCAGTCAAGTTCAGCTGCTCGGGATCTTTTATAGAGGGATTGATTGGCGGTATCAGATGGCACTGGATTCTGCAACCAACGGGAACTTCAACACTAGGATTCCAACCGATGTTGTGAAGCTGATTGAGAACTTGGCGTCTAGCAATAGCACCAAGAATGCTGATTTTGAGCAGAAAAGGCTCGCTAGTGTTGCTGACGGTTCGCAGATTGCTGAGGTTCAGGCGAAGCTGGACACGATGCACAACCTCTTAATGGGAAAGACGAAGAAGGCTGTACATTTTGCTGAGGAAGTAGAGAACATTGAAGATGAGGCAGAGGATGTTAACTACATTGGTGGTTCTGGTTTTCAGGGTCAGCGATTTGGTTACAACAACAACCGAAGCTTCAACAACAATCAGCAAGGTGGTTACAAGTCTGGAGGTAACCAATCTGGTTTTGGTGCCACTCAATTCGCCCAAAAACCACTTCAAAGCGGTGATTTTACTCGCCAATACGGTAATTCTGCGTACCAACCGCATTCTCCGAGGTCTACAGAGAGTAAGACGGAGATCCTCTTGGAACAAATTCTGCAGGGACAAGAAAAGATGACTGGGGATTTCAATAGAAAGCTGGATAATTTATACACTGATCTGAATGGGAGAATCGACGCTCTCGAAATCCATCAGAAGATGCTGAAAAATCAAATAGCTCAGACATCAGCAGCTGTCAAGGGAAAGATAGTTCAACCACAGCATGGACATGTCAATGCAATCACCTCGAGCGCTAGAGAAGAGGATTTTGAGCCTGCGATGACTGTGTTCGTATCCAGTGATACTAATATCGACCGATACCTGCCTGGTATCGATCGATACTTCCCGAGACCTGCTGTAGATTCGAAGGTTGCTGAAGATGAAGATAAGAATTCTGACATTCCACGCGTATCGATCGATACCCCTACCTGTGTCGATCGACACCAACCTGCAGAGACGATACAAAACTCCAGTATCAATCGACACTCATCTGGTATCAGTCGATACCCTTCGCAGGCTGAATCAATAACTGAGAAAAGGATAGAGATGGTTGAGGAACGGGTATACAAACCAAAGCTACCTTACCTTGTTCTTCCCAAGCTGACAAGAGAGGAGTGGGCGGCTGCTAGAAGCAAGTTTTTATCAAAAAAAGTGGTTGCAGGACCTCCCGTTGCTGATACACCACCACCGCTGAGACAGTTGACAAAGAGGGAAGACCCAGGGAAATTCTCAGTTCCATGCTCCATCTCTAGAGTAAACCTCAAGGAGTCTCTCGTAGACTCAGGGTCTAGTGTCAACGTTATATCGAGGGCGATTGCAGAGAGATTAAAAGCTGATATGAGATCTCCTAACACGCTTCTCACATACGCGGATTCTTCTAGCTCACTCCCTTACGCTACAATTCTTGATTTACCTGTTAAAATAGGAGATTGTCTGATTCCTACTGATTTTCAGGTTGTGGAGATGAGCCAAGGATCCAAGGTGCCCTTGATTTTGGGAAGACCATTTATGGCTACTGTTGGGGCGATCATGGACACGCCTAATAAGAGAATCTCTTTCTCTTGCATTGACGGAGACGTCTTCTACGATGCCATTCCTTCTAGAGGAGCACCCAGACATGTCTCGTGCATCACCATTGCCTCGGGCGAGACTCTGATGATCGATCTGCTCGATGAGTCTTATGATGAACCAAAAGTCGCAGTTGTTTCAAATGAACCCCCTCAACACCCCAAGAAAGTTGTGGAGAAGACCAAGGCAACAAAGAGGAAAGCGACGCGCAAGAAGATCAACGGTGCTGCTAATTTCACTTTGATTCCTCAGAAGTGTTATGGAGATTCGATCGAATATAAGGCTAGAATTCTCATTCCTACGGAGATGAAAGAGAAAGAAGAGGATATGATGAGCAAAACTTTGAAGCTGCAGATGTCTGGTTGTGGAGCTTATTTCGGAGTGAGTTCTCCACCTTGTCCTGACTGATATCTTAGCCAAAGTCAAGCTCGTGACATTAAACAAACGCTTAGTGGGAGGCAACCCACTGGTAAGTCTATAAATATGAGTTTTTGTTTTTGTGTTTTGTTGTGTCTTGCGAATCAGGTCGGAAGAAGGATGGTCGTTTTTGTTCCGTATCGATCGACACCACCTTGGTATCGATCGACACCACCGCTCTAAGGTAACACCTCTTGTTCTTGACCTATTTCGTTTTGTCCTTTGATTTCTTTCACCTTCTCTGGGCTTGATAAACACTGGGGACAGTGTTGCTTAAGTCTGGGGGAGGTAGTCACTGACATTGACTTTTAGTTTTCTTATTTATTATATCTTTTTATTGAGTCAAAACCACTTGAAGATCTGTCTTTTGCTTGAATTTGTTGTTCTGATTTTGTTTTTGAGTGACCACTGTTACAGGATTAGTTTCAGTTCGACTAATAAAAAATCCAAGGGATAACCAGCCAGCTAGAAATCACTCATGTCTCCAGCAAGGTTTTTCACAAGCTTTAGCCAAATTTTGCACTTCATCTATGCGGTTAGTGTTCTTAGAGCTTGATTCATCATTCATATCTGGCTAAGGAACCTATCATGCTTGAAAATTGTGGTATATCTCTCCCGTGAAAATTGTTGGATACATATTTGCGTTAAAACAGGTAAAATCATTATAAAAGATGAAATGATTTCCGCCGAGTAGAGGGGTAGGAAAATTTCCTATGACCCCATTATTCTACTTGGATAAGGAATGATCACACAAAGGCCTGAAGTGAGGGGTAGGAAAATTTCCTATGACCCCATTATTCACCTAAGACTTTTGATACATTGAGAGGATAAGAACCGGGGATTCGGTAGCAAACACTATCAATACTCGCGTTTCGGACCTTGATTTGTATTTGCTGTTCAGATAAACCTGCGCTGTTGAAATCCAATTAGAACTGATTATGAAATAAGTCTGGGGGAGATAAAGAATACCGGAGAGCAATAAATGTTGTTGAATAAATGGTTCCTTAGCTATGATATTGTATGGGCAAGAATCTAGAAGGTTCTTGAACACTGATTGCAGCGATGAAACTGGCGATGAGAGCTTGGATGAATATTGGTGTGAGATAATAAGTGAAGTCTTGGGAAGTTGGGGTTTCCTACGGAGAAGTACATGGTGGTTAGATCTGGAGCTGATCAGGCAGCAGTGGGCGCTTGGGAAGAGGGATCATTACAGAGATTTCGGTACCAGATCAGGATCTCTAAGGTTTTTCAAACCTCTTTCTCTCACTTAGTTTTCTGTTTTGCTTGAGGGCAAGCAAAAGGCTAAGTCTGGGGGAGTTGATATATCATGGATTTTACCCGTTTTTAGCCATGATATAAGTCGTTTTATCGAGTCTTTCTAGTGCTTTTTCTATCATTTTAGAGTCTTTTCAGGTTTTAGCACGTTTGGGACGAAATTGGAGATTTTGGAGACATTTGGAGCCTTTTTGGAGCAAACCGAAGAAAGTACCCGTTTTGAAGCTTTAGCATCGATCGACACCATCATGGTATCGATCGATACCGACGTAATCAACGCGCATAAGAGATTTTCAAGGAAGCCCATAAGAAGCCCAATCATCCCCTTTATTTACATAAGAAGCCCAGCTCGTGATTTTAGGTTTATTTAAGCAAACTTTTAGTCACTAGGTAGGAGGCAGACTTTACTTTTGACTATTATTCTTGAGCCACCATTGAGATTTGGAGAGCTTTTGTGAGGGTGACGGATCCAAGACTCTGTTCATCATAGGGTATTAATTTGAGCATATCAGTGGGCCTTGCTCATCCATCCCGTTGGATTTCCACCTTGAAAACGTGGGAATTCAAGTTTTACGTTTTGGTGTGGGGGTGCTGCAAAGGGATTGACGTTGTCTTCTCTCTGGGCCCGTCCTCTGAATGGTTGTTCATCTGGTTGGTGATGTGCTATCTGCGTGGTCCCCGCGATGCACTTGATTCGTCTTCTCGGTTGGACGCAACAGTGTCAAGGATTCGCTGCATCAATTCCTCCATATGTCGCTGTGACTCTTCGCGCGGTTGTCGTATCTCGGCTTCGATTCCAGCAAACTTATCGGTGATGCCCACAGACAGTTTCTGCAACTCATCCTGGACCATACCGATGCTAGACTGCACATCATCGAGGCGTTCTTTGGAGTTCGCCATCGATTCGTCGGAGTTGGTGCGAGGAAGAACCGTAGTTCCTCTCGTATTATAAGTTTTCTTTGGCGGAATTGTGAAAAGTGGAATGATAAACAGAAAAATGATAAGAGAGCTCTGCTCTGATACCAAATGATAGCTCTTGATTCTCAATCAAACTATCGTAGAACAATACTCAAGATTTTTATGGTAGTTAAGACTATCTATTTTTGGGTTTTTTCATTACTTAAATAGGAAATACAATGAAGCAAAACAATTCGGAGATCATCTCCTTAATACATGGAAACAAATAGAACGTGTGAGAGTGGAAAGTGGTTCCTATACAATAGGAAGACTAAGTCTCTCATCATTTGCTGAAGGAAATTATCAAACTGAAAATAACAATATCAAAGATCCGCATACTTCCGGTTTGGAATTCGGACCCGTACCGATGTCCTTTGGTTTGGCGCCAATTCTTCAACCGGTTGTGTCGTATCAAATACTCTGTTAAGAGTGGTTATTATTGGTTAGCTTTCCATGATCTCCTCTATTTTTCTTTAAGGACTGCAAATTTCATATGATGATCCGGTTTTGAAAGCAATAATAAATATGCAAGTAACCTATAATGCCAAAAACTAAAAAAAAAAAAAATCTTTTTGCAACGAGATTAAACTCTTGTGGAATCCAAATGGATAATACTTGACAAAGATGCTGTGTTGCAGAAGAAAACATCTATGATCTCTCTCATACACTGTTTTCTTGTCCTCTTTCGATCATGACTTGGAGATTCCTTGGCTTCCGTTATCTACAACCTCATAATGTTGTGAAGGGAATACTTTACAAATGCTGGATTATCACAACAATGATAGTCTTAACAGATGTACGTACAGAAACTTGTAATAATTTGATTTTCAATTCAAAACAACAAGTAATTTCGGAAAAAAAGATGAAAGACCTATATAGAGAACTTTAGAACTTAGAACAGGGACTTAGTAACAGAAACGCATCTCAAAACTTCTCTTTGGTACAGAATCGTCTAACAAAAACTTGTATTTCTCAGTTCATGTTACACTTTTCTCAATTCTCTCTTGTGTGTTATCTCAACTCTCTTTATTGCTCTCCTTTTTCCATGGAATAGGAAATCTTCCAGAACGCTTTAAGTCGCGTACTGGACTCTGCTTCTGTTGATATCATTGTTGTGTGTGCTCGTACCAAGTACATCATCTTGTGCCAAGTGTTGTACGATCTTCAAATCCTCTTCTAATTTAGTTTTCTTTTCGGATTGTTTAAAATTTTAAATCTCCTCTTTTGATTAAATTTTTGTTTGTACACCGACTATGTAAATTCTCTAAATAATTTTACTTTTTTCTATAAATATGTTTTAAATAAAAAATTATTTCGTATTTAGTTTGTCTATATTACCCTAAAAAAACTCTTAACTAACTTGATTATTCATCTTTTTATAGAATTTCAAATGATTGACGATAAGAATCCACATGGTGTCAATGTTTGTTTCTCTTGACCGGCTCATACCATCTTCAATTGGAGGCAACCACTAAAATCAAAATCCCAAGTCAATAAACATTGGTGACGAGATAAATATTTACCCATTTTGTGATATATGAATGAAACTCTCTACTTATTAGATCTAAAAAGATTGCAGCAGAGTATCGGTTATATATCCGGTTTAGTTCTAATTACTCAGATCTAAAAAATTTGCAGAGTATCGTTTTTGCCAACTGATTTTAAATTAATGGGCCAAAGGCCCAGCAGAGTATCGGTTATATCCGGTATGGTTGTAAAATTAAACTAATTGCTCCAAACCAATTAAGCAAAACCACCCGTTTCCTTCTACCACCTGGAGCATCATATAAAAGCAAAAACCCTAATTAGTAATGTTCAGAGTTCAACGAGAGACATGATACCGGAGCTTCCAAAGTATTTGGTAGAGGAGATACTTTGTCGCGTTCCTGCGACATCTCTGAATCGATTACGAACTACTTGCAAGGCCTGGAATCGTTTATTCGAAGATGATCGGAGATTCGCGAGTAAGCATTCAGATACAGCCCCAAAGGAGTTAATACCTCTCATGTTGACCAAGGACTTCAGTGTTTTTCCGTTTAGCGTTGATCTCCATGGAGTTGATCCATCTGTAGTCTTCGAAAGAGAGCTTAAACTACTCGATCCGCGTTCTGAGTATCAATTCCGTATATCTCGAGTCTTTCACTGCGACGGCTTTCTGTTATGCATCTACGAATCTAGAAACGTGATTTGGTCTACAATCGTGGTTTGGAACCCTTTTACCCGTGAAACCAGGTGGATCGAAGCCGGTTTCAAGAACAGATGCTTCAATTTCGTTCTCGGGTACTCGCAAGACAAAAAATCCTGCTGTAAGAGCTACAAAATTTTGAGCTTTGATTCTGGTAGAAATGATTCTGCAATCTACGATTTTAACTCTGATTCATGGAGGATTCTTGATTATAATATCGCTCTAGGCTCGAACCGTATAGACTATAGTTACAACAACGTGTCTTTAAAGGGAAACATTTACCTGTTTGCTATAGATGAAACAGGAACCAAATCCTTGCTCAGATTTGATTTTTCAACTGAGAAATCCGAACTTGTGCCTCTTCCCTATCAGTGTGATGATTATTTTGTCACGATTCTTTCCGTTGTTAGAGAAGAGAAGCTTTCCCTGTTAGTACAGCCGCCCGAAAATGGTTCCAAGACTGAGATATGGGTGACAAATAAGATTCATGAGTCCAAACCGGTGTTGTGGAGCAAGCTCTTAGCATTGGATTTGGATAGGGATCTTCAAATTTCTGATCTTGGAAGATTCTTGCTAGACGAAGAGAAGAAAGTCGTCCAAATTTGTCTGAGATGGTTCGATCTGGTCCATATGAAAGACGGGAGAAATAACGCTGACATGCTATATGTTGTTGGGGAGGATAAAGAAGTCACAATAGTCATTTCTGAAGTAGATGACGTAACAGTATGTCGTTGGCCAGCTATTCTTAATTATGTTCCAAGTTTCGTTCAAATCAATCGAGCTGGAGGCAAAAGGAAAATAGTTGACTGAATAAGTTCTACATGTAATCTCTTTTTTTCCCCTCTTAGTTTCTCTTGGTCATGTTCTTTCGATTTCAAGCTTTTCTTGTTCAATGAAACTTTGCTTGTGTTTCTTTTGGGCATCCAATGTTGAAAAACATAAAATGGTCACTCATGAAATTCGATCATGAGTACTTATCTTCATTTAATAGTCTGGTTTAAGGTTCATGAGATCAGATCATCCAAATTTCCTGTCTTTAGGTCAAATACAATTAATGCAAAAAACAGTATACATGAGCATTAAGAGTAGGAGATAAAAACCTGATGATGAAGGAGAAGAATACGAAAGTCGTCGTTGTTCTCTCATATGTTTTGGGTTACAAGTAGAGAACGGTTGCGTTTGCGTTTGGTGTTTGTTGGATCTTCTATAGGCAGGAACCCAAGTTATCCATGTCAGAGGCGCTCTATGTTGCTGAGCAGAAAGCTAGGGAGGCTGTTTCAGTGGGGAAGAGAGAACGACCTCTTGTGTTTGACAAGGAAGCTGAGATAGATCCAGATCGGTCTTGATGGGTGGGTGCATAATTTGAAGAAAGGTAAGAAACTATTCGGGTCTGGAGGAACTATGAGAGCAAGAACCAGGAGGGGATTGTGACGATGACCTTGAGAGGGAAAGGGAACTGACAGATAAGATTACATTTTTTGAGATGGATGCATTGTTCATAACATGGAAAAAAATGACCATTAGCCAGCCAAAATATAAGGTATAAATAACTGTTTGATATTAGCAAGATTCATAACTCGCAATTCCATATGAATTTACTGCCCATAAAAGGGACATATGAATTTACTGTTACACCCATATTCATCTATTCTACACACGTTGTGTTCACAATCTCTTATATGAATTGGTAAAAAACAAAACAATAGACAAAAACCATTTGTATGACTCAAATGTCCCTTTTAAGTTCAATTTTTTCCAACAAGCAAAACTCCTATTATAATAATTAGTGAAAACCATTTAATTTATACATAAACCGGATTTGTCAGCGCATTGGCAACCGTTTTTGGTGGTATATAATCTAACTATCTATTGCAACTATTATTAGATCAATACCTTGAACCGGAACCAAGTTTATCCAAGTATTTTGATTTTGATGGATTCGATATGTTGATCTTCCCGAATTAGATGAATTGAATCTTAATGGATCAACAATTAACCACTTAATCAATGCTTCAAATTTTTAAATACAGTATCTCCTCAAATCGTAAACCAAACAAGACCACTAAGTATTGTGGTCTTGTAAAATGATATATTGATGATACTGATGGTAATAAGAATTTCCCATAACGATATGATAATGATAGTATAATGATAGCAAACCAGTATTTCTTCTTCCTCCAAACGGTTTCATGACAGACGATTTGTCAATACTAACGAATCAATAATAATTCAGATTATTCAACACTAGACAGAAAAAAAAAAACCAAACCAAAACCGAATTGGATAACTCAATGAAATTTAAATGACTGTTGAGAGGGCAAAAATAGAAAGCCACTTCGATTTAAGTTGACATAATATCTGAAAACAACATTCTAAAGAGGTACAAAGGAGCAAAGGAAACCAAAAAAGAACTATAAGAGCTCTGATGATTAATGTATACAGCAAAAGGAAAAAAACGAGAGGAGATTCAAGAACCAAACCCCATTGACAAGTCAAGCTTTTTAGGTGTTGGTGGCACGAGTGTAGATCTGCTGGCTCGAGTGAGCAGAGACCATCCTGATCAAACCCTTGGCCATTAGCTCCCTTATTGCCCTCCTTGCTAGAGACCCACTAATCTGTTATTTTCAACAATTAAGACCACAACAATGTCAGAGACTAAACATTTGAATCATGTGGAAACAACAGTAAACAACACCAACAACCATACGTTTCTAAGAATGCAAAAGTGATATAAATATTGTATATACCCTCATACGGTCGGAGAGAATTGATGGAGTAATGAGCTTGAACTTGGGTGCTTCAGTGAGAAGCTTGTCATAAGTGCCTTGATCAAACAACACCATGTTGTTCACCTTCTCCTTTTGCTTTCCCTTGCTCCACTTCTGTTTTGTTTAACCAAACATTCATCAGGAAAAGAAAAAAAAAACAATTAAGCACAAAGATCATGAAGAATGCAACATAAAACACAAAGCAAGACACTGTTTACACAACCAAAGCTGAATTACACCATACTCTTTCGAGAAATGAATTACAGAGACCCAAGTTTCTAGATTTGTATGAAATCATTGCAAACAGATACCCAAATCTACTTAAATCTTCAGCCAATACAGAATAAACCTTCATTTACCCAAATAAGAGAGATCAATTTCTCAAAACTCTTAAAAGAGAGTTGGAGCATTTTGTTGATTTTAAATCCACATTAACCGTAACTACACAAGTGAATTAGATTGATTGTATCGTATAAAATGGATAATGGAGGAAACGAACCTTCTTCTTCTGTTTTCCACCTCCGGATTTCGCCGGCTTTGATGACGGCGGTGGAACCTTATCCTTCTTTGGCGCCTGAAAACACACAACATTTCAGATCAGATACTCTCTCAAAGAGAAACAAGGCCATACAGATAGAGGGAGAGTGAACCATGGTGGTGTCGACGGAGACGGTGTAACGATCGGCGGCGAGTAGAGTAGACCGAAGAAGACGAGGCTCAAAGGAGACGACAGTGAGCGAGAAAGATTTGGTTTTGTTATTTATATATTAGGGTTTCTGAGTTCTCAGCGTTAAAAGGCTCGAGAAAGCCCATTACTGTTAAATTAATATACCCAAAAATATTTTAGTTGAGCCGAATTGAGCCCACCTTAACTGTTTTTATTATTATTGTCTTTTTGGTGTGTGTAAGTGGCAATTTAAACTTTTCCTTTTAAAACATAAGAAGACTATACAATTGTCATATTGTATTCTTGATTTTTTTTTTCACCTTAAAATCATTCTTCCATAAGTTGTTACTTAAGATTTCGATACAACGTTTATCGTGGTAGACCAGTGGAGCTAGCCAAACTGGTGAGGAAACATGAAGGAAAGCAAAATAAACTGGGGAGTCCCCTACACTCTTAGTCAATGTATCCGCATAAGAATTTGCCGTCCGACTGATTTTGTGCAAATTCTTGATTGACATTTTTAGTGTAGGAAAAAAAATTAGAGTCCAAAAAATCTGCGAACTTCTCATCTCTAGTTAGACGAACTTAACATCCATGGATATATTACTTCAATTCTATGTATCGTAAAACGTTTTCACATATGAACTTGAGATAATAGGTGAACATGAGTGGTCTTTCTTCTTTGTTACATAGAGTGTATGGCCTTTAATTCGCTCCTCATGGCTGGTCTTTTCTCCTCTGACACTTTCTTGGGGTCAAATTCTCACATTCACCTTAATTTGAGTCATTACTAAGAAATGTAGTCGAAAACAACATAAGCAAACTCAAAAGTAAATACATCAGCAATAAATTCAAAAAAAAAAATTATCAAAAAAAAATTCAATTTATTTATACTAGATAATAATAAAATAAACACAAAAACCGAAACCGTAAAGAAACTTCGGTAGCATACAATGGCCAATACTATCCCAAAACTGTATATAGTATGAAAAAAAATATATGAAAAACGTTGAATTCAAATATTAGGACAATTGAGACAACTTACAAAATTCTTTTAACTCTCAATCTGCTTTGATTAACATTTTCTTTATTTTCTACTTTTCTATCTAATTGCAAATGAGTAGATGAAGAGATATTTATAGCTCCCAAACTAAAAGTATCTAGATGTTCTTTTCTAAGCTCTATCATACTATAATATCTAGATATCTATCTTACACATACAAAGGTTTTTCCTAACATAATATCTAAATATTTAACTTTTTAAATTATCTTGAAAATCAAAATAATATCTAAATAATTAACTAATAAAAATTATAAAACTCCCACTAAAGCGATAAGTTTTAAAAGTATGTCTAGAAAAACTCTAATGATCATATTATTATAACTTTTGTAATCATCGACGCAAAGAACAATATGTTTATCATTATCCCAATACAATCTTGTACATCAAAATCAAAAAGTTACGATTCCTTAGATGTTTTATTCTATAAATTAACAAACAGACATTGATTTGACAATACATTATCATAATGCATGCAACGTAGATGATCAGCACTTCAAGGAACAAGTGCAAAGGCTACCGTTTAGGCATTCTTTGCAATCTCCATGGCTCCCATTCCCATATGGGCCATATCTTCATTTATGACATTCGCGATCGCAGTAGAACGTCTCACTACACCTCCTTGGAAACATTCTGGTCGACTTCATGCATTCTTTAGCCTCCACTTCTGCAATTTTCAGAGTAGTTAGTTTAATCCACGAACAATAATTATATTATGGTATTGTTGTACATAAGAAAACTGACCAGAGATTGAGCGGATAAGCATGGAGAGGCAAAGGAGAACAGCAAATGCAGCAGAAGATGAGCATGAAGATCGTCCAAAACATTTACCTAATATTTCAGAACTGTGAGAGAAAAGAAAATCCAGCATAGGGTTTTGATGTAAGTTCCAAAACTTTATAATTGAGATATCTTGGAACTTACATCAAAATCTCATGATATATTTTCTTTTTTTCTCATCACTTCAACTAAGGAAAACTAAAAGATGTATGAGAAAATGAATTGTTGAGAGTCATGAATTATTGTATTTATAATCAAACTAGTACAAAAATAAATTGAAAAATTAACATAATTAAAAATTTGTCTTTTGTGTTATTGACATTTTTGTTATAGGTGGAAACAATCAATTTTACATTTATATATATAAAATTACTAGAAAGTTGTCTTTCCACTATTTTGATGTTTTAATTAAAACTGAAATTAACAATTTTGCATCCGCTTCGCTTATATCTCTTTCAGTAATCTCGAGATAATCTTGGTATCAAAATATCTAAAACTCGAGGTTGCATAGAAGCTTCTCTTCAAAACCGCTTCACGCCATCACCAACAGGCTCTAGCCGCATATAAGACTGACCACCAATTTATCGAACGAAAAAGCTACAAATACATGGTTATAAAACCTGTGGAACCGTCAAATAATATTTTACCCCAGCTTAAAATTGAAGAATGCGCCAGCCTATATCCATCTAGGTGGTTGTATTTCCAAGGTTTCAGAGTGTAACGACGCGATGCAGTGGCTGAGAGATTCGAGGACTTTTTTTGTTTTTTTTTGGATGAGAGTAGTTAGATATTGTCCATGCCACGAGCATGTCGTACACACCATGTTCAACTTCCTTGAGGAGGTCATCACTAGAGAAGATGGCCTCAATAGCCAAAAACGGAAGAGACATAACCTCTTCCTTAGGATATGTACACAAAGTATTAATAAGCACTTGAGGATGAGTTGTTTGGAGATTGAGTTTTAATTTTTCGGGAAATCAGAAGGAGAGATGCTTACTTGGATACATCTTTGTATCGAATGGCTATCTCATTTTGTGCATCCTCTATCAAACGCTTAACTGGTGGCGCCAACAACACAATACAAGGGAGAAGGTTAAGACACTGTAAAGCAGACTTTGTTGTCATGAGAAGATAGAGCAGCTGCTGGATGCAATATGTCACACATGATAAGACAACAAATATGTTTCCAACCACTAGAAGAAAAAACATTCTGGTCGACCTCATGTTAGTTTACTCATCGAACAATAATTATATTATGGTATTGTTATACATGAGAAAGCTGACCAGAGATTGAGCGGATAAGCATGGAGAGGCAAAGGAGAGCAGCAAATGCAGCAGAAGATGAGCATGGAAATTGCACAAAACCTTTACCCAATATTTCAGAATTGTGAGAGAAAAGAAAATCCAGTTCCAATACTTTATAATTGAGATGTTTTGAAACTTACATCAAAATCACATAATGATTTTTTTTTTCCTTCTCATTACTTCAAATAAGAAAAATTAAAACATGATTGAGAAAATGAATTGTTGAGAGTCATCAATGATTGTATTTTGTAACCAAACTACTACAATATTAAATTTAAAAATTAACATAATCGAAAATTATCTTTTGTGTTATTGACATTTTTGTTAAAGCTAGAAACAATCAATTTTATATTTTTTATCTAGAAAATTACCAGAAAGTTGTATTTCTAGTATTTTGATATTTAAGTTTAAACTGAAAAATAACAATTTTACATTTTTTGTTATTTTTATTTTTATTTTTGTTTAAACTGACAATTGTCTATTAAAAGATTTTTTAAAAAAATCTTTTATGCTATTGACATTTTTGTTCTTTTATTATGAAACAATTATTATTTTTATTTATCATATTTGTTTTAGACACTAAGTTACAATTGACACGTATTATAATCTAAATTAACAATAACACTTACCGAAATCTAATAAAAAATCTCTTGAACAGTTATTATTGTTCACCTATGAATTATGAAGTCTTCACCAGCCCATAATGGGTTTCACGTCTAGAATTAAATATCTCTCAGCATTAGAGGCCCAAATATGTGTAATCGTTATATTATTTTATTATCATCCGATTAGCAAGCTGAACTTAGCTCAGTCACTAGAGCGGAAGACGGTAGTAGTTGCTGTAATCTTTAGGTCGCTGGTTTGATTCCGGTAGGTCGGAATTTTTTGGAAAATGTCATATTTTTGTCAAGTTAAAGGAAGGAAAAATATAAAGAACTTTCCTTTGCATGAACAATTACAGTATAGGCAAATTACACACTACAAAGTTTAGTCCCTTGATAAATAAGTTCAACTTAGTGACACTGATCAGCATGCCCTCACATGCGAGGGAGGAAATAAATGTTATAAAATGCATGTAAAAGATGTATACTACAATTTTAAATTAATCTACGATCAACTTGAGAATTAATTATATATTAGGTATTAGGATATACAAAAGCCATGTATAAATTATGAAACTCAGATTCTGGTTCTTTATAGATTTGCCACCAGAAAAGGGGTCACATTAATTAATGAATAATATTAACTTTTGATTTTTTGGCTAAGGATACAATTTTTTCTTCGAATAACATATAAAAGGGATATAATCAACTAGATTCATGAGTAAGTGTATATATGTCTGCAGTAAAGCTCCATAATCTATAAATCTAAGTTCAAATTATAGATAAATCAAAACAGTCCATAGATTTTAAAGGCCCACATATGCATTTTATGTTAAAGAAGTATTCTCTTGTGCCTCGTGAGGTCCAATCATATCTCTATATAAAAGGAATAATTATATTAAATTATGAATCAAATAACTCAAAAACGATATCCGCTGTATTTATATTATATAAAGTGTTTTATATATATATATATATATATATATTGGCGTGATATTTTTGTAAAAAACGAGATTTATTTACATTTGTGGCTGAGCTCCAGAAATTTTTTTACTTTAATAGTTATGTTTTTGAAGTGTTTAGTCGAGATAAATTAAAGCTTTTAGAGAAAAATTGAATTGAGTTTTAGTTTGGTTGATGTAGTTTATTAGTAATATATATCCACTTAACTAAAAGAGTAAAACCATCTAACGCACACTGAAAAAAATAATAACTAAAACCTAATTTTAAAAGATTTCATTATATGTTAGACAAATTAATGTATACTGAATTGAAACTGTATTAAACCAATTTACATAGTATAGTGTTAAACCAGGACATAAATAAAACCCTAAAAGAGATTTACACGAATAGAAGTAAAGTTATAGAAGTATAGAACCATATATTGTAAGTGACCATATCGGTCTTCACAAATGAGTATGTGATTAACTGTAAATTTCAGGTTCAAAAACTTTTCGTTGACTATAACTTAAATTAATTAAGGTCTCTCGGTTGCTAATATGAAATAAGTCGTAAACAATTTATGAATAAGTGTGAATAATGTCTAAGAACACGTAGACATAGATACTTCATAATTTGCATAATGTTGATTGAAGCATCGAATGACACGTTACACTCATGAGAAATTATGAAGATGTCTTTTAAGAAAAAAGAAGTGGGCCTTTAATTTGTTCAAAGTGTATCCAATAACAAAAATTGAAATTGAAATGAAACCACATATACATACTTTTGGTTAGACAGAGACAAGACATAAAGGAACACAATAACAAAGAGAAGTTGTGAAATTATAAGCCATTTCTCAATCTCTTAGTGAAGAAGTAATGGTTTCTTCTATATATTAAATTACGAATTAAAATATGGGTAAATTGGAGAAGTGGCATGTTTTGGGTGGAAATAAAAAGGATGATATAGATTTCTATAAATTTCGTTAATATGCGATTATAATAGTATTTACTTTATATCCCACGGACCACAGTATTTTAATTTGGCACGATAGACATACTTTGTACTAATCATTCAAGTCCTAAAAACTTTTCCACAAAGTTTATTTAAATATGGTGATACGCATTAGTTTATGAGATTTATTTATTGTGATTGAAATCAAGAAAATATTAAATGGACATATAAAACTAATGGCGGGCTGCTTTATGAGTCGAGTAAATAATTACAAATGGATGAAGATAGTGCATGAAGCTATTTACCAATGAAACAAACAATGTGATTACTAATTTAATTATAACTTAGTGAGAAATATCCCACAGATATACACAAGTATCTATCGAATTATATTTGTATCTACCTATATAGAAAATTTTGAGTCATAGATTATAATGATCTAATAAATTTGTATTGCTATTTGCAACCATGTTTTTTGACAAGTATTATATTTTTTTTGTTTTTTGTTTTCATAATTAAATTATTTCATATTGTTGCCTATAATACAAGTACTTATAGAGTTAATATTTATGCCTTTGCTTAAATTAAAAGTATAAAATAGCTTGTATTACATTGTTTGGCAAGTGAGAATGTCTTTTTAGCTAATAAACCCTTTAGGAACTGCACACTTTATAATTTCTATGATCAAATAGTATATTATAAGAAAGTAAGTATGTTACTTGTTTGATTGGCATACTATAATACAGTGAACCAAAATTTTGAATCACCTACTAAGATTATAAATAATTAACTATATATTTTTTTCATATATTTTTTTTCGGTTCAAACTCATTAGCTTCTCATCATCTTTCTTTCTTTTTTTTTTTTCAAAATAAGTTACTTTTAATAAGTGAAAGAGCTTCTTCATGTTTTGAACTTGATCTATGTCCAAAAATGATTAATTTAAAGTTTATATGTCAAATTTATGAATGGTATATCATGAAACATTACAGCATTATGGACTGATTGTTGTTTACAAGTTTTATGATATAAGTTTTTAAATTTTATTTTAAATAGAATCCTATCAAAATTGTAAATGCAAACGGAAAACGCAAACAATACCATTTTGAGTTACATTCACAAATTTGCATATAATGTTTTCACCAAAAATTTACTAAACTATTATGATTTTGTCTGAAGATAAATATCATAATTTAACATATAGATGTAAATACAATCAAAGAAATACAACACGGCAATGGAGTCAAATGGAAGTATTATGACACAAGACTATAATTTTTATTGGTTTTCAGTTCAAATAGATTTATTTAAGGGTGAAAGATAAATTAACTTTTTTTATTTTATTTTTGCATATAAGAACAAAAT
Organism: Boechera divaricarpa; assembly: GCA_026770425.1. Taxonomy (NCBI): domain Eukaryota; kingdom Viridiplantae; phylum Streptophyta; class Magnoliopsida; order Brassicales; family Brassicaceae; genus Boechera; species Boechera divaricarpa. Next base: position 1,006,598 of record CM049186.1, on the reverse strand, counting down.
AACTTTAATTCAATTGACATTAAAAAAAAAAAAATGGTTCCCGGAAAAAGAAAGCAAATACACTAAGTGACCCTTTATAAATACTCAACATTGCAAAGTTACATTTTCTCAAGCTTAAATAAAACACAAGAACAAAGAGAAAAACAGACTCACACTCTCCTCTGTTTTCTCTGTTTTTTTTTGCTCCATAAACGGAAAATCAAATTCTCATTTTCTCTACAACGATTTAAACCTGAATTTACAAAGCTTAACTCCTTCTGATTCTACTGTTTTAAGCAGATTATTTTCTCTTTAACGCCAATGGATTCGCTTAGTACTCAGAAGGCTAAACCAAGAAAGATGAAGGTTGTCGTGAAGAAGTCTCGGGCTCAAATACTCTTAGATTCGTTCTACCGGGTGATCGAGATAACTGTAGTTATGGTAACAGTAGCAAAGCTCTGTTACCACCTAGTCATCACGTTCGAGGGCTCTGGTCTCGTGGGTTTTCTCATCGACCGTCACCTTGCTTTCGTCTTGGTGAATGCGATAGTCATCGCTCTAGTCGCCAAGTGCGGTTTCTTTTTGAATCAAGAACCTGATGCACGGAGAAACAGAAATGAATTTTACGACGAGTTTGTTCGGGAGAGCTCAAGAGGAGTACGGAATTTAGACACCCAACTGATATGCAGAGATAAACAGAGTGAAGCAGAGAGCGTGGCAAAACATAGCATTGAAGAAAACAGAGCAAAACAGAGCATTGAAGATAAGAAGAGACAAAGCAGAGCAAAAAAGATCATGTTGGAGAACAGAACAAAACAGAGCACTGATGATAAGAGAGAGAAACATAAAAGGACTGAGAACAGTTCAAAACAGAACAGTGGGGAGGAGACAGAGAAGAAGGACATAACTGTGAAGAGACACAGACAAAACATTGCTCAAAATCAGGAAAGCCCGAGGAAGAGTTACGAAAGGAGTCAGTCCGAGAATATCGAGGGCTCACAGAAGAGTTCTTTTGGAAAATTGAAGAGATCGGAGACGGAGAGATCTGCTGATGTATTTGAATCCGATGATGAACTCCGATACAAGATCGAGTCTTTTATTGCGAGACAGAGGAGGAACCAAAAGGATGAAGAGTTTTGTATAATCTAAAATATCAAATACTTATATAAAAAAAAAGCAAAGAAAAGAAAAAGAAAATTTAAGTTTATGCAAATAGCAATCACATATATTTGTGTGTGTTTGTATATATAAATGGGCAAAAATATTTCAAAGCCCGAGCATAAAATGTTGTTTAGCTTTTCTTTTTTTGTTTCTTTGTATAATTTTGTTCCATCTTATAAATTATGAAGTAGTATAAGTTTTCTGTAATTTTGTTGTTAGAATAATTAATTTTCTCGTACCAACGTCTCTATATAACCATCTAACAAAATTTAGACAATTCTTTCTGTAAAACGTAATGAACAAGAAGAAATCAGCAATGAGGATATAAGATGAGCCATTGCTCATATATCTTTGTGAAGCATGTCATAATATCTGCAGGAGTTCCAAATCAGAGGCCTCAAAGATATCGATCTTCTTTTTCTCAGGGTTGATTTTCAGAATCTGTTTTTACCGTTACGATATTTGAGTTAAATTGTTTCCTGAAATCAGCAGAGAGCAAAATAAGAATATATGAGAACAAGTTATTATAGTACTGACCGGGAAGGGTTTTGGGGAGATTTGAAGCTGTTTTTGTATAGCCTTGACGCGAGCTTTACTAACACGGGCTTCTCCAATCACATTGATGAAATCACCAGCTACAAGATCTGTAAGTAAACACAAGAAACCGCGGAAATGGTTCATTCTTTTACTCTAGACTCAAGATCTAATAAAGTATATACATACCGCAAACATGAGCGATGATGCATGTCAAGAGAGAGTATGCAGCGATACTGAAAGGAATCCCGATGCTCACTTCAGTTGAGCTCTGGTAGATTTGACAGGAAAGCTCACCATTCGCCACATAGAACTGGTAAAAACAATCAAAAACCAAACCATTTTCTAAATTATATATATTTTGAAACGTTGAAATGATTTACAATGAAAATGTAACAAGTTTAAAGATGAACAAAACAAATGAAACTCGTGCTAACTAACCTGTGCGACCGTCTGACAAGGAGATACCGACAACTTGAAATCTAAGGGATTAAAAGTTGAAAGCATGATATTTTGATTATGAGGATTGTTCTTTATCTTGTTTATAACATCAGAGAGCTGATTGAATTCTTCGCTGGAAAAAGTAAAACCAATTAGTCAAAGAAGCAAATCATATGAACAATCATCCAAAGAAGAGATATCACAAACCTGGCATCAGAATTTCTCCACTTTAGTGGGTGGTCTCCATCTTCTTCGACGGCATTTACTCCGAAACTGGAACACAAACATCAGTGTGAGTATGGTTTCAGTACAACTACTTCTAAATCCTCAATTCTATGCTTGCCTGTCAAGATATTCTTTAGCCTCATCGCCGTCCCATATATGACTACTCTTTTCCTGAAAGAACATTATGGGATATAATATGCTTCACTCTCGGTTCTTTATCAATATATCAACAAAGACGACATAATCTTGAACACAAGGATTTTGAGCATGATCATTGTCTTTGGTTGTGTAGTAGCACAGAGGTCTCTTTTGGTTTTACCTTGGGATTGGTTGAACCACTGATGAGTTGTAGGATTTCCTCAACAACGCCTAGCCAGAATACTTTCTGCAAGACAACGGATTAAAGAAACGAAAAAAGCAGTCATTATAATCAACTAAAAGTGGCTTCCTTGATAGAAGTTGTGACTAAAAGAAGATGATGGGAAGACATGCCTTGGTTGTGAGAAGCGGGAAAGTTTTGCGCAGATTGAACCGCATCTGTAAATGAACCAAGACAGGACACAAGATAATTCACAGGTCAAATGCAAAGACATGTAAGCTCAATCAAAGGAGAAAGGCACTAACAAAGATGAAGCACAGCTCACCTGATGGCCAAATGTAGAAAGAGTGTTATTGTGATTCATGTCCCCACTATATATAATGTTTTGAACAAGATTCAAGTAACCAAACTCCTCATGCCTCTCGAAAACCATAGTAGGCAAGAACGAGTACAGCTTGAAATCTGACCCAGCAACACTTTTCTTTTCACTGAATCCAACAATGGGATCTTTCCGTCGGACATAAGTGTTGAAGCTATACCGAATTCCATTTTCCACAATTGGAAATGATGAGTACCACGGATGGTATAGAGAAGTATCCACCCTCGGTGCAAATGCATCGCATGGTATGCTTATATCAATTTCGGTTAGGTGGATAGCATCACAGCTGGGTGCATTCATATAGTTCCTATAGAGAAACCACAACACTTATCAGCAGAGAGAGTTGTTGAAATCTTGACTAAACCAGTATATTTGTTCTGTACTTTGTACCAAATGTCCAACCATCATCTCATTCACAGTACTAAACTTCAATCATCTAACTTAAGGCCTCAAAAGAACTTCAACTATGGTACCATCAATCACATCTAGACATCAAACCTCAAGTTCTAAAGTCTCAAATTTTAACAACAGGTGTTTTTAGAAAAAGAACAGTAACCATGTGGAAAGAGGATGCAAACCTTAACAACTCGCCGCCTCCAATTACAAAGACCGTCTCAATGGACAAAGAATATGGCGCCGTGGCTAAAAGTTCAAGAGCCGATTCCATGCTACTACACACCAATACATTCTCATCAGTGGCAATGTTGAGACAGCTAGACTTTGTCAGAACAATGTTGAGCCGACCAGGAAGGGGACGAATCTCGAGGGGAGTAGCTTCCCATGTTTTTCTTCCCATCATAGTTGCATTCCTCTTCTTGGGATCAGATGTTCTAGTTGTTATACCTTGGAAAAATTGATATTCGAACGGTAAATTCCAAGGGAGTTTCATGTCCATACCAAGACCCATTTCTCTAGTCGCTGCTATAACGACTTGGTAACTCCTTCTAGTAACTGAAACTGTGCTTTGGGCATTGTTACACAGTGCTTCACCAGTAGCCATATGCTGAAACTTAAAATCAACCAAGAAGCCAATGAACTTTCAGATGATAAAAAGACACAACTGAAAAATGGAATGAGAATTTCTTGGAATCTAGCAAGATTAGATCAAAGATCCTGTACGTAATAAGCTTTTTTTTCAGCTGCAAAATCTAAGAAAGATTAAGAACCTTGGATTGGATGGATCAAAGGAAGAAACTGAAATAGTCAACGCCTAGGAAGAAGAAAACAAATGTATCTAATTTAGCTTAAAACAATCTTGAAGCTTGTGTTTCTAAATTAAAAACAACTTGAATAAGAAGCATTTTTCTCTGAAGTCTGAACACTAACATGGACCTTCCTCGAAAACTCGACAAAGAATTTCAAAAAAAAATTAATTATGTAGACTGGTCCAAATGGATTTACAAGCTAAACACATTAATTAATGTTCAAATTTGGACAACTTTTGATAAATCTCACCAGATCTAAATGTAATAAGTAAATTTTGTCTACTGTTGAAAAATAAAACCATGATTTATAAACCAAATTTTTTATTGATAAACTGCAATTTCATGGAGTCACAAATGGACTCAAGTTGATATGATTTATATTATATAGTAGAATTCACGGAATAGATATTTCTCACCTATCAGTGAATTCAGGACCCATACACAGTCGTAGATGCTTCAGCTCTAGACTCCAGTAGGACTATTACATGACTTAGCCATCGGAAATCGCCGTAAAAGTAGGAGTAGCCATGGAAAATGAACAAGGCGGCGAAATCAATAAGTAATTGAACTGTTGAGAGAATTAAAAACAGAGTAATTGATACTTACATGGGCCTTAATTGGACCCATTAATGTTAATATACTTAAAAAATGTGAGCCCAAGATAGTTGATCACTTCTTAGGCCCAAACTGTATTGAATACATTCAAGTATTCAACAACATAGGGTAATTATTTAACTTGGTTTTTATATCAAGGTTAATTTTTCTTAATTCAGAGATTTTTTTTTTTTTTTGAAATGAAAATTTTTAACTATTAGTTTTACAACAATGTTGCTTTTTATTTAACAGAAAAGATACACAATATTTTTAAAATAAAGTCATATCATTAATGTGAATATTATAAAGTCAATTAATATAGGAGCTGGAAGCTTGGGCTCATTTATGATGGTCGGTCGGTCCATATATCAAAATTTAAGTACAGTTAATTGTTTTTTCGATGGAAGAAATAAATGATAACTGGTTGACATACTAAAAAAATAAATTAATGATAACTGTTTTATTTTTAATAATTCTCTTTATTTATTTGGGGAAAGCCAAAAGCCATCAGCCATGCCGTTCATAGTTATATTGTCGGAAATATAATTTGGGAAAGACTCGTGGAGAAGAAAAAACAGATTTAATTATCTGTGGACGAGTAAAACCTCTGTATCAAAATAAGCCTGACATAATATCCGAATGTAAAAATCCGAACCGAACTCTAACCCATTATTAAAAAATCCAAAAATCCGAACCGAACCCGAATAGGATTGACTAGTTCTATTTATAATCGGTCCAAAAACAATACTAAACCTGAACCGAATACGTAAAATATCCAAATGGAAATTCAACTTGAGAACCGAAAAATCCAAAACGAACCCAAATATATAGGCCAAAAACATTGCGCAAATTTGTTTATTTATTGTTTGTTTTTAATTATGTATTAAGTTGATGTGGGTGTACTTAGATTTGCTTATATTTAAAGTGTGTAGTATTATTACTCCTTCATATTAGGAAAACAAACATTCAAATAGTAAATTCATTTAAAACTAAAAAGATATTAGTTTCCTCTCTTAAGTGGCAAAGCTCTTTGAATATACAAAACAAAAATCTCACCAGAAAAACGGCAAAGCACGAGCCTTTATTCTCCCCTATAAAAATGGCTTCTTCTTCGCTTTCTCTCTCTGTATTTTACAAATTACAACAAAAAAGGTCAAACCTTTTTGAAAAACCCTTTTAATGGATTAAGCTAACCCACTAAAAGGTCAAACCTTTGTCAATACCCTTTTAATGGGTTAAGTTTCCTCTCTCTTCTTCTAGATTTGTTCTCTGAGATTTCGCATTCTAAATCTGGAGCCGTCCTTTTTTTTGGGGGGGGGGGGGAATAGAGGGAGATTATTATAAACACCTCTCTTTCTTCTTTCTCCTTTCCTTTAGCTTTGATCCTTAATAGGTAAAATAACAAATTCAAGACCGATGTTTATATTTTGTTTTTCTTCTTAATGATGTCATTTGTTTTTACCAACTTCAATCGATGAATGTTTGAATACTCCGATTGTTTCCAACCTCCCTGATAATTTCTATTCCATTTTCGATTATCTCTTTCTTATTAAAAAAAAAAGAATGTGGGTTTGATTCTGTTTACCTTTCTCATGATGTCTTTTATTGATTTTGAATCTCTGTTTTAGCTGTCAGATTATAGATTATGCATTAAACCTGTTTGATCAAATGTCTAAACGTTCTTTCACTGATGGATTGTTAGCCAAGGAACAATAGCTCTTGATGAAATTAGATTGGATTCTGTGGATTTCTTAGTGTTTCGGAGAGCATTTTTAACCAGTATTTATGTTTGTTTATTTTTGACAACAGAAAGCTTAAATCCAGACTATTATCATGACGGATACGATGCCTGCTCATATGGATCGACATAATAAGCTAGGTAAGGAGGAAACTTTGTTCAAAATCATTTATTTCTGCAATGGAGGAGAGATCTTTCAGCAAAGATTCTGAAATCTTTAGGTTTTTTGTTTTGCAGATTATGAGGGCTCAGAGGATGAAAAGAAGACAAAGCTTTGTTCCCTTAAGAAGAAAGCAATCAATGCCTCCAACAAATTCAAACACTCTTTCACCAAGAGAACTCGAAGGAACAGCCGAGTGATGTCTGTCTCTATAGTTGACGACATTGATCTTGAAGAGCTTCAAGCTGTCGACGCTTTCCGTCAGGCTCTTATCTTAGACGAGCTTCTTCCTTCGAAACACGATGATCATCACATGATGCTGAGGTTTCTCAGGGCAAGGAAGTTTGATTTCGAGAAAGCAAAGCAAATGTGGACTGATATGATTCATTGGAGGAAAGAGTTTGGTGCTGACACTATCACGGAGGTGAAAAAGATCAAACATTTTGATTCTTTGTCTTCTCCTTTAATTAAAGTCTGATTCTTTCTTCTTCTTCTTCTTTCATAGGACTTTGATTTCAAGGAAATCGACGAAGTCCTCAAATACTATCCTCAAGGTTACCATGGGGTTGACAAAGAGGGAAGGCCTGTTTACATAGAGAGGCTAGGCCAAGTTGATGCCACAAAATTGATGCAAGTCACTACGATCGATAGGTATGTGAAGTACCACGTGAGAGAGTTTGAGAAGACTTTCAATATCAAATTACCAGCTTGTTCCATTGCTACCAAGAAGCATATTGATCAGAGCACCACGATCTTGGATGTGCAAGGCGTGGTATGCTCTCTAGTCTCTTGCCACATGTGTTTAGGTTTTCAAATCAAAGAAGAACAGAGAACGACCGAGTAATTTTGATGGTATTATTTTGGTTTCCTAGGGGTTGAAGAACTTCAGTAAGGCTGCAAGGGATCTTCTTCAGCGTATCCAGAAGATCGATAGCGATAACTACCCTGAGGTTACTATGATGTTCCTTAATGATTTTGACGTATTTTTTTGTTATCACTATCAATTCAAGACAGTACTGAGAATTGTTTTGTGTTTATGGATCATATAGACATTGAACCGTATGTTCATTATCAACGCTGGTTCTGGGTTCAGGCTTCTGTGGAGCACTGTGAAATCTTTCCTTGACCCAAAGACCACCGCGAAGATTCACGTAAGCTTTTTTCATGTTGTGTCACTCCAAAGATCCAAACTTTAAGGTCTATTGTTATCCGGAAATTTCATGTCCCTCATGTACAGGTTCTTGGCAACAAATACCAAAGCAAGCTGCTTGAGATTATCGACTCCAAGTAAGAGAGAAACAGAGCTCCATAAATCTGCATTTTAGCCACAAATTCATAATCTGAAAACTGTCTGTTATTATATATTTATATATATATTTTTTTTGTGTTTAGTGAACTTCCTGAGTTCTTGGGTGGTAACTGCACTTGTGCAGACAAAGGTGGATGTATGCGTTCAGACAAAGGTCCATGGAACGATCCTGACATCTTCAAGGTACTTTATAAGATAATAGAGAATCTTCGAAAACCGTTGAACGAAACGATGAACTGAAAAGCAGAATCTTAAACTATAATACAGATGGTTCAAAACGGAGAAGGGAAGTGTCCAAGGAAGACATTGTCAAACATTGAAGAGAAGACAATTTCAGTGGACGAGAACACAACAAAGGTAAAAACAACACTCAATAAATATATTTGATCGTATAATATTCTAAATCATAATTAAAATCTAAACTTTCTCTTATGTTTTTGTTTGATACAACCCGAAGAAATGTGATTCCTTTGCGGTGAGTTTCTTATTTTGTCTATAAAAGATTTACTTATTTGCCTCTCTCTCTAAATTTTGTTTTTGATTGATTTAAAATCCAATTTGCAGAAGAACAAACTGGATGCAGAGAACGCGAAATTCATACCGATGATTGACAAATCTGTAAATGCTTCTACTTGGCCTGCAAATCTCCACAAGTCAAAATTTCCCGAACCTGAAGGTACACTAGAGAGATACATTGTTTCTTTCTTAATTAAACCGTGTTTTGGTATACCATTTATTTGTGTTTTCACGTTTTGAAAACATGATTCCGTTATTTTTTACCATTCCAAACATTCAACATATTTTCATGTTTTTGATTTTGAAAAGTGATTCCGCTATTTCACTAGTATGCTACACTCTTCAGCTAACATACCACTCATTACCTATATGTGTTTTTGCCGGCACAGATTTATACTCTGCCGTGAAGCCATCGCAGAGGAGAGGAGGAGAAGGATATTTATTCGGCGGGGTGATGTCCTTGATGATGGGGTTAATGACCGTGGTGAGGCTAACGAAGAACATGCCAAGGAAGCTCACTGAGGCGGCGATTTACGGCGGTGAAGCAGAGAAAGCAGAGACTACAATGGTGTCAAGCCAAGAGTTTATGTCTATGGTGAAGAGAATGGCGGAGCTGGAGGAGAAATGTAGGTGTTTGGACAATCAGCCGGCGGCGTTCTCGCCGGAGAAAGAACAGATTCTCACCGCTGCTCTCAGCCGCGTCGACGAGCTTGAGCTTCAGTTGGCTCAGACCAAAAAGGTACAGTTGAAGAGCCTCCAAAACTAGCTTCTTAACATTTTTTAAATTAATTTTATCATACTTACAAAAAATAAGAGATATCACTATTTTTTTTTAAGAAAAAAAATAAATCAAATTAACAAGGGATTTTGGGTTTAAGATCATAGGCTTTAGAATTAGAATTTGCTCATTAAGACTAATTTGTTAATTTATAAAAGTTTAAACTAATATATAAATTTTGTAATAAAATTTGGACTATTTTCATAATTCTACCATAAATCAATTTCTTTGGTTAAATATATCAGACACTGGACGAAGCCATGGCTACGCAGAATGAGATAATGGCTTATATCGACAAGAAGAAAAAGAAGAAGAAGGTAACCAACAACACATTTAAAACCCTCTTCTTTAAAGATTATTCAAATTTGAGTTTACATATATTTATATATTTGTTTTGGTTTTGTTTTCAGTTCTTTGGATTCTGAAAGACTTGATTATGCCTCAAGACTTTAAAGAAACCTGGAAATATATAAATCCAGATTTATTATATATATAAAGATAAATATATTCGTGAAGAGTTTTTAAAGATAAAAAATGTGGAGATTTGCTTTCTGTAAATGTTTTGTTGTTTGTCCCTGGAAAAGTCTGAAAGCTTATGTTTACCACTTACCATTCTTTCACACCTAATTTGTAACGTACTAAAAACAAAAATATATATATGCTATAAATTATATATAAAGGTATTGTTTATATAAAAAGAGTATAAATCTATACCCATATATAAATCAACAATGTTGTAAACAACTCAGAATTTCTACAAAAACTGGTAAATTGCAAGCAAACAGAAGCAATTATTGGGGGTTTTTTGTTACTCAGTGGATTCTTCAGTAACTTGGAGCTTGAAAACACGGAAAATCGCTAGATTTGTATCACCTATAAATCCGAGAGAGTGAAACTCATTGATCGATTCATCACAGAGAGATGAAAAAATATAAGAAAAGATTAATAGCGTACCAAAGGTGATTCGGTTTCCGGGAAAAGCAGGAGCAGCAACACCAGGAATCAGACGTTTGTCTTCGATGAATGTACCGTTGGTGCTGTTCATATCCGTCACAAGAAGGTTGTCTTCATTTGTATTGATTGTCGCATGCACTCCAGACACTGCGTTTGAAAAACTAGGGAGTCTTTATTCCGCATTTAACAGAATGGATCCATCCAAACCAAAGTAAATGGAAAAAAAAAACCAAACTTTAGGTATGTACCACCATTGTGTAAAACCATTTAAGTGTTTAATCCTGATTTAACTGGACGGATCCGATCCAAACCAAGCAATAAACAAACTTACTTAGTCTTAAACTGAAACCAAAAAACTATACCATATTAAATTTGATTACAAATGGGTCTCCAAGAAGAGAGAAATACCGGTGGCCACAGGAATCACAACGTCAGCCTTTTCCGGTAGCCGTCCAATGGTAACTTGGCCCTGCTCGAAAGCCATTTTAATGAGCTCTAGAAAAATTCATCAAAAGATATATATCATCTATTGGGTTTGTTTATTTTCTTACAGAGGATATCTCAAAAGGAGCAGGCATTGCCACTTTGTAACCGATGTGTCTTGTGTCTCCATCGCCTAAAGAGTATTCAGAACTAAAGTCTTTTAAGACTCAAAAAAAGATTTAAAATAAGCTCAGTGGCAGTGCTATTAAAACTAGAGAAAGAAGAAGCTTCTGACCAACTGGTTGGAGAAGCCACCGTTCTCCTCCGCCACCGGACGTTGGGGATTGATTTTCATCCAAGGAGGCGCGTGTTGTTCTCACCACCGGCGCGTTACTTCTCAGTTTCTTCGCAGAGAAGCCAACATTAGTGATCTGCTCATTCTCTTTCAAGCAATTCACTGAAACAGCTCCGTTTAGGTTCCTCTTACTGTTTCCATTTAAACAGAACATTGATGATGATGATGAAAACTTAACTCGACAGCACAATTGGGATATCGTTATCTCCATTTTTTCTTCATAAAAAGTATTGAGAAATTGATTGATCTTAGAACAACAAAAATATGAAGTAAAGGCAAAAATAAAATAAAAACTTTTGAGAAGCGTCAAGAGATAATCACTATATGGATATGTGGCCACAATATCATGTATCTGGATAAAAAAAATTATTCCTGATTAATAATTTCGATACCTTTTTTTCGTTTGTTTTGCATTAACAAGTTTACAGTTACAGATTTTTCTATATGACTATAAAAATAAATAAACATTCATATTATAATGCATGGCTCATAATCACAGAAGGAAACAGAGCTCTCTGTATTAGCTTTTAACCTGAAAATCAGATAAAAGAGTCATGTTTTGTTTTTTTTTTTAAACCTTAAAGAAGAGCAAATTAAGAAGGTGGTGTGAAGGAGATAGATTTTGATGCCTGGTGCTGGTTTTTCTTCGCTTTGCTTCAAAAGCAAAAGAGATGTTTCTTCTTCTTCTTCATCATCTTCCGTAGTTGAGCTTCTTCTTGACGATCAATGTAAGCAAGTAACTCTTCTTGTCTCATCAAAGCTTCGTAAAGCGCCTTTTTGGTAGCTATGAGCTCTGCTTCAAGTGCGTCTACTCTGCAAACTGCTGCGTTTAACAGTTCTTCTTTCTCATATGGCATCTCATTCGGCTTTGATTGGAGAGTTCCGATTTTACCCTCAAGCTCCGTCAGTTTCTTCGTCACAGAATTTAGGAGATCAGTTTCAGTGAGGTCTGGTACAGGAGAAGGAGGACGAAACTCTTCTTGTACTTCACCATTAGAACCAAGTTCTATTGCGTTTCCTTGGGTTTCTGGTGGGGAAGTAGTAGTCGCTGGAAGTTTCTTGGTCACTCCGTAAGATATTGTGCGGAAGAATGTGAAAACCGCCATCAAGAATGCCATGAACATTACTAGGACTCGAGCTCGGATGCCTTCAGGATCCTTTGGAACGGTGGGAGACATTAAAGCCTCTGAAGGAGACAGATCGATAAAATTTAGATCACCAAACTAAGAAATCAAAAAAAGCTTTGTTTTTCTAACCCCAACTCCAAAACAATCCTAATAAGAAAAGAAATCCTAACAAGGAATCGATATCCTATATTAGATCAAATCCTAATAAGATGTGTTTTTCAGAAAGTTTAAATCTTTTCCCTTCAGTATTTGGTACTAAACCGGAGCCTACTTATACATAAAGAAAATAACAGCTAACTAACCTTTTGAGGCCACTCTCTGGGTAGCAGGTTTCACCTTCCAGGTTGCGTCGACAGCTTTGTCAACCATTGGTACATACTCATCATAACCCGGAAAACTACCAGCCAAGCTTGTTTCACCAGCAATCTTTGCCTGCAAAGTCTCAGGAGTAAAACCGATAAACATATATTTCGTTTTGCAGGCAAACAACAAATACAATTTGTATCTAATAAACATCAGCACAGTCCAGAATCTGAAATGTAACTAGAAGATGGAAAAACAAATGTTTACCTCCTCACGAACAGGTGTCAAGCGGAGATGAGAGAAACTCTTTATAGCCTTTGGAGACCCGATATCTTCAGCGTCAGATCCTGACTCTGCAGTGGAAGTGTCACTTCCCTTTATCTGTTTTATGACACAGCCAGCGTTTAGGCACAATATGGTCAGCTACAAGTTAAAGATTGACTAGTTATAGGATTGAATAACTACATACCCATGGATATGACGGTTTCGCATATGCAATGACTTTCCCCTCGCTGTTCAAAACTTTCACCACCTGCCTCGCTCGATGTGCTCCCCCATGTAGCACCATCTGAAATAATGTGAAGAAAACCAAATGTCTCAGATTCCAACATGGTATGATGATTTATATAAAATCCTAGGAAAAAGAGATGAGTCATTAAATGACCTTCACAATTTCAGGGTTTTTCCAAGGTCCCTTATCAGAAAGCATGCAACCACCTTGATCTGCACAAGAACATGCACCTCCCAAGAACTCAGGCAACTCACTGTAAAAAGTGGAGACCAATTTGTACATAAGCAAACAAATCGTGCAGCTTTCGATAGAACAAATCAAACAAAAATCCAGAGAAGGAAAAAAGGATCAGAAAGTCAAGGTTCACATACTTGACATCAATGACTTCAAGCAATTTGGTTAGATACTTGTATCCGAGGACCTACAAAACAATAGAATAGTCCAGATTGAAATCCATATAATTGAAGACAAGTCTATTAATAGAGATATAACTAGATAACTTAGATCTCTCATACATGAATTTTAGCAGATGTTTTTGGGTCTAGAAAGCTCTTCACAGTGTTCCAAAGTAGCCTAAATCCAGGCCCTGCATTGATAATAAACATTTGGTGGAGAGTCTGCATGAAATAGCACAAAGCCCAGATTAGCATTTGATACCTGACGTCCCAGACACAGAGGAGACTTATAGTATTAGAAGCTCCAATTAACAAGTACCTCAGGATAATTGTCTCCATCAATTTTTTGTAATCGTGTAATAAGCTCTCGAGCAGACTTGGTAAAGTTTTTCAATCCCTGAATATAAAATTATATAAGTACATGAGAAAAACTCATATCACAACACCCTGGAATAGAGAATAACAGTATCAGAAATTATAGAAAATACTTACCACCCCCTGAACATCTAGAATGGTTGTACTTGAATCAATATGCCTCTTTGCAGCAATTGTGCAGGAAGGAAACTTGATCATAAAGCACCTCTCAAACTCCTTTACATGATATCTTACATAACGATCCATGCTTGTAACTTGCATAAGTCTGTTAGGATCAACTTTCCCCAGTCTTTCAATGTAAATAGGTCTGCCTTCTTTGTCAACACCGTGATAACCGTGTGGGTAATGTCTCAAAACTTCATTAATCTCTTCGAAATCAAAATCCTGTTGAGATAAATAAAACGTTAAAAAGACAAAATAAAAAACAAGGGTTAACAGTAACACTATCTTGTGTTGAAAGCTTAACAAACCTGAATAATAGTGTCAGTACCAAACTCCTTCCTCCACTGAATCATATCAGACCACATTTGCTTTGCTTTCTCAATGTCAAATTTCCTCGCTTTCAAGAACCTTAACATCATATGATAGTCATCGTGTCTATCCGGAAGCAACTCGTCCATTAACAACGCTTGTCGAAAAGCATCAACAGCCTGTAGCTCCTCGACATCCCGCACATCCTCAATGGAGACAGAACTCACTCGACCATCACTCTTTCTTCTTCCGCTCTTTTTCTTAAGAGAATGCTTGAACTTAGTAGATGCATTAATCGCTTTCTTTTTCAAAGAACCAATCCTAGTTCTCCTCTCATCCTCAGAATTCTCAAAATCTGACTTTCTTTCCTTTTTCTCATCACTGCTCAAGAATCCCTCAAAACCTGTAGTGAAAGCTGTTTGGATTTGATGAGAGACATAAATAATCTATTGAACTATTGCATCTAGCTCAACGAAACCATATTCAAGAATCTAAAGCAAACAGGTAAATTCCCATTATTTAACCAGCTCAAAAAATTTCAGCTCAAGAACCTAAATTGAACACATGACAAAGCAAAAGACACAATTTTTCGATTCTCATTATTATATAAGACCTCAAAGTTCATTCATTTCCAAGTTAACGCTACAGTAAACCCTAGAAAAAAGCTTACCCAGAAACACAAAATTACAGAGAAAGAACTCAAAAGGATTCAAACAATAAAGAAGATCAGATCTCTTACATGGTCTTGCAAATCGATCAAGTGGACCTGACATCTTAATTTCCTTGGCCTAAAAATCGAGTGATTCCTTTGATCTTTCCCCAAATCTTTCGAGAAGATGGCTGATCCACGAATCAAGAATCAAATGCACCAGCAAAAAAAGAATCTTATCTATTTCTCACATTTACAAGGAACCCAGAAAAATCGCCAAACAAAAATCGAAGGAGAGAGAAAGAAAACAAATTGAGAGACAAAAGAGGAGTTGAATTCGGACCGAACTATGGGACTTTCTCAGTTTCTTCTTTACCTATAATGCCTCTCAATTTCAGTATTTTTAAGTATATTTTTGTTGTATTTGCACTGTTATTTAATGACACCCCACCTGTGTTACATTCCTTTTTATTTGTGAGCCCCACACTTTTTTTCCTTTCAATCAAACCCCCAAGATGGCAAGATTGACGGTGGTATTTTATGACATGATTTTTTTTAATGTTTTGTGAACTAAACTAAATCTCGGACGGATATTTCCAAATTATATTATCAATACTGAATTTAAAATTTATAACATTGTAGTATAAATTTATGCAAAAAAAAGAAGTGATATATTGGATCTAGCAAAAACAAAAATAGAAATCGAAGTTAAATCTAGATTTTAGGTTCGTGGGCAAAATATCAAGAACCAAAGAATCAAACTGAAATCGACTCAAAAAGGGAGAATCAAACCGAACTCAAAACCGACAAAATACTCGAACAGATTATCAACTCTTATATCCGAATAACCAGAACCGAAACCAAACCAAACTAAGAACCGAATGGATACTTGAAATAGCCAAAATATAATTATATACCTAAAATATCCTCTCATATGTTTAATTATTGTTTAATTAACTTTTGCGGATTTGTCTCGTTTTGAATCAGTGGCCGACAGGTACTGTATTTGATTGCAGATTTTGCGGACTTGATTTTTTTTCATTTTTGTAGTGGATGTCGTGTTATGATTAAAAACTGCAGTTGATCCAGAAGTTTGCAGAGTTGATCTTCTTTGTCTTGACGTCTTCTTGTATCCGATATTTTGGAGTTTTTTTATGATCATTTGAAAGTCTTCTGTAACAGTTGTTTTCTTCATATTCTCTGATTGATGTAGTCTTGTAGTAAGAGGTTTGGAGGTTTTTTTTGATTATTTCACGTTGTTTTTTTTTTAAATAAATTTATTTTACATTCAACTGTTGCCAAACAAGTCATCTTCATCTATCTCAAGTTCACTTCCTGACGCTTGAGAGTGTTGAGTCGATATTGTTGGTAGGAATCGCATCGAGATTGACTTGATTTCCTCTTCTGATTTTACAGCTGCCAGCATGGACAATATTTTTTATTTTTGGGCTAAAAAGAAGGTTGTTTCTGATGATTGAATAAGTGTTTGTGGAGGTGGTTGAGTAAGAGTTTTGGAATTTTGGGTTCGAATCCATTTGGAAATATTGAAAGGATATAGATTTGAAGGGATTCTATATTTGTTCCACCATCTGACTTTAAATTTTCACCTGATGATTGGTATTGCATCATTTGAATATTCAAAAGTCCAGGAAAAAACCCAAAGTAAATGAAATTTGGAATGAAAAAAGGTTAAAGCAGGAATCTTTTTTCGTCATCAGACGGTATGAAAGTGGTTTTGAAGATTTGGAAGAATTTGTTTATTTGAGGTTTGAAAATGTTTATGACAGAACCGAAGTTGTTCCGACATTGATTAAACCAAAAGGGTGTTTTAGATAGGTTGCAAGTGGTATAAAAAAAGATCAACCAAGTGTATTTGTATTTGGGGGATTGAATCAAGAAGAAATTATACTAAACTTGGCAATAATCCCAATAATTGAAAGGGATTTCAAAACAAGGGAGAATTGAAGAGATTTCTGGAAATCTTATATTATCATTAAGATCAAAATCTCAGTCTACTGGTGAAATGATATCATGAATTTTGAAAGTAGAATAAACAGGAACCGTATGACTTTCGTCCAAGAAATTGTGTTTGAAAGTAACATATCCCGTAATTTCTAGAATTGTTTGATAAAATAATACAGTTTTATTTGTATTGAATGGTTTGTAAAACTGATTTTTCCCAAAAAAAATTTCAATAGATAAAAACGAATCATTTTCCACAAAGAAGTCTTTTTCAACTGTAATGACATTTTGGTAAATCGTTTTTTCAAAATATTCTGAAGAAGGATTTTGTGAAAATTTCTTCAAAACAATTTGTGAATTGTTTAAAGGTTTTGAAATTTATTTCGAAACCTGGTTTTGTTTTGAAATCATTTTTAAAAAGGGTTCAAGGATTTTTGAAATATCAAGAGAAGAGGAAATTTTTGAGGAATTACCTTTCTCTTGTTTAGAAAAACTATTTTCGAAAGCTTGTTGCAAGGTTCATATTTGATCTAAAAAAATTTCGGATGTTTGAAAGGTTTTTTCTTCTTTTTTGGTTTCTTTTTGGTAACCGTAATCCAAGGTTGGGTTTTAGGTTCTGTTTTGTGTTTGGAAGTGTTTGGAGTTTGTAGCCTTTCTTGGTTTTGTTCTAAGGAAAAGCCTTTGCTTTTGTCAATCGTCTTTGGTGGCATCGTACATGTTTTGGAGAAATTTTTGAGTCAAAATATCTGAAATAAAATTTGTTTTTCTTTTAATATATTCTATATTAAAATCAAAACTACTTAGTAATGCTTGCCATCGGGCAAAAATTTGGAATACTTTCTGTTTATTATATAATTATATACTTAAAATATTAATTATATTTAGACCTCATATAACGTAATTACTCAAAATTACAATTATAAACCCAAAACTATCAGTTATTTTTAGACCAAAATAACTAAAATACTCAAAATAACCAAAATATCTAAAAATTATCAGTTAGATTTTGCCATAATTTTATTCAAATTTAACATAGATTTTTTGGATACCCAAAACTGAAACAAACCTGAACCAAAATTTTAAACTACTCAAATAGATCCTTAACTCTTTTATCCGAAATACCTGGAACCGAATAAATTCTATCCGAAACCAAACTGCCCAAACCAAATCAGTCACAATAAAAAAACTAGTTTTCTCGTTCACATATGCAAAAGTAGCATAATGTTGGGGTGTATTTGTATTAATATTAAAAGTAATTAAATAATAAATAGGGAGAAACCGAGAAAGTGCAGAGACAGTTGCTCTGGTTGGGGTGTATTTGATTACATCATCAATCGAGGAAGATCCGACGGTCATTAATGGCCGTAGGTGAAATGCTTAACGGATCTATGGACAATAGACCTGTAAACCTGTAAGAATTTAAAAACAATTTAAAGTAAATTTAATTTAAAAAACCCAACCCATAATTCGGCTAACAAAACGACAAATACTATTTAATTGTTTCTCTACTTTTTTGGTTAGAACAAAAAAAAAGAGACGACAAAACAGGAGGTGGAGAAAGAAATATTCTTTACACTATGACCCCACTTAATTTGGATAAATTATAAATACAATTTTTATCTATATTTTTTTTAACATTTTTGAAAATATTATTTCGGAAAAATTGTTCTCCAATGTTTAGGGTAAATGCAATATAATTAGTAAGTTTGAGTTTAAAAATTAATATTATTAATTCGAAAAGGATACATAATTAGAGTGTAAAGTTAGAATGTAATAATTGGATTTAATACATAAATTTTTTGATTTAAATATTTTATACAGCTTTTGATATATATGAGCATGGGTTAGCTTTGACCATTGGAAGAGGTTGTGCAGCAAAATGTGAATTGTTCACTAATTAATAAAGGTTGCAAATTATAACTTCAATCACTTGGGACCTACACAACACGTGGCGGATAGCGGAGGATTAATTACAGATTATAAGAACATACAATTTTTCAAATAAAGGAAGGGTCAACGGTCGTTAAGGCCTTCCCAATTCTAGTTGGAATATTAATTATTTATTAGTATTTGTTTACTTTTGACAAAATATATATCCATTTTATTTTATGAAATGATCAATCAACAGAGAATTGAATTTTAACCAAAAAAAACATATTAGAGAAGGTTCATTATTAAATCTAACAGCACGAAATATTGACTTTCCCTTCTCGATCCAATGATTCAGTTGAGTTATGATTGGTTAGTACGTTCTGGTTGAATTTTTAATCAATCATTGCTCTTATCATTTCAACATAACAACAGTGTATTTTATTCAATAAAATTAAGTAACCACATTGTTACAAATCTATGCTCAATTTCACATTAAATTAAACATTGTTGATTCACGAATCTGCATCAAGCAATAAATAACTCGATATACATGAAACTTTTGCTTATGGTTATGGTTATGGACTGGTTTAAACATAAGTTGCTTTTGATTGGGCCTAAAACAATTCACCCCGCCCATTTTGCAACACTAGGCCAACATGTCCAAAATCATAATCGTATCTCACACATAATGCATCTTGTTGGGAAAAAAAAAAACTTGTAATGACTTTACCGTGAAGATAAACATTCTACATTTACAGTTTAAAATCGAAATTTATCTTGCTAAATCTTACATATCACTCTAATAAGAAGTCCAATAATCATATCACTCTTAAATCTTGCTAAATTTCTTCAACCGCTACCTCTTGTTGAAACATCTTAATCACGTTCTGCTAATGAGTATAATCTGCAGGTGAGAAAGAAGTCGAAAACTGATGAAAATTGTATAAAAAGTGCAGCTTGTCAAAGAATATGGTAAATTCGATATATAGAGAGAGGATCTCACATTTTGAGCGAGTTGCTAGAACATCATTAAGCTTCAATGGATGTTTTCGTTCTTCCAACTTGTATTTTAGCTTCAACTGTTGACGCGACCTGAACATACAGTCAGATTTCAAAGGTGCAGGCACACACTCTTACAACTAGCTATAAGTTATGCTACAAAATTGACAAGTGCTTTACCATGTAATATTAGAGATAACCGGTTTATTGGTTAATCAATTTTGATCTTGGTTTAGTTAGTAACCGTTATACCGTAGCTTGCATATATTAAACAATTTGTACAGTCTCTAATTTTTAATCAATGAAAATATCTTCAACAACTTCTCATCTCTCTGATTCGTAATATGGTATCAAAGCCTTCATCGCCATTGATCTTCGTTTGAGCTCCGATTAAGCTTCGTTTCAGCTTCAATCCATTCCTCAATCGATAATCTCAAGATTACAATGGTGTCGTTGGTGTCGATGAAGAAGAATCTTTGCCGATCTACTCGAGTTTCTGCTTTGACAAGTTCAGCTGTTGTAGCTTCACCGAAGACTAAGAAATCAGTTTCTCAAGCTCAGTCAGCTCCTCTCGTCACTCCAGAAGCTTTCGATCAGTCTCCTTTCTATATGCGTAACGCCAATCATCTAGGTTTGCAAATCATTTCTATCCGATTAGATGGAACAAACTATGATGATTGGAGTGTTGCGATGCGTATTTCTCTAGATGCAAAGAATAAGATAGGATTCATAGATGGAACATTGTCTTGTTTGCTTGAATGAGATCTTAATTTCAGAATTTGGTCTAGATGCAACAGTATGGTCAAATCTTGGTTGCTTAACTCTGTTTCACCTCAGATCTATCGTAACATCTTAAGACTCACACTACTAAAAAAACTACGTATAGCCACGGAACGCCACAAAAAATTTCGTGGCTATAGCTTCGTGACCAAATTGTTTCGTGGCTTCTCGTGGCCTTTTTACTGTTCATAACTACAAAATAGGCACGCGCGTTTCATAGCTATAATAGCCACTAAATAGTCCTGAAATATTCCGTGGCTGTATGAATTTAGCCCCAAATATTTACGTGGTTAGTTCGTGAATAATCCAAAAGAAATTAAAAAATATATATATCTTTAGTTTTATTAATAAAAACAACTTTTAAAATTTATTATTAAAAACAAAATAAGTATTTTATTTAATTTTAAAATTTTTAAAAGAATAAATTAATAATAATTTATTCAATAATTTTACATTAAAAAAATAAAAAAAAAAAATTAATTGATAAAAGAAAAAAATTGTCAACGATTCTTCTCCGCCGTCGTCTCTCTTCGTTCATTCTCCGGTGATGTCTTCCCCGAGATTCAAATCAGAACAAATCCGACTTCTCTTCGTCTTCCCCCGAGATCCAAATCGGAACAAATCCGACTTCTCTTCGTCTTCCACTAACCGTTCTCTCTTCTTGATTCTGTTATCTGACCACCATCGCTTTTCCTCTTCTTGTTGTTTTCGAATGCTCCGACTCAAGCTTATCGATTGTCTGTTTCATAATATCAAATTCTAGAATCAAATAAAGGAAACAATCAATTTCCAGTAGATTCCCAAAGCATGTCAACTCACCGAAATCATTCTAGTAAATCCCAAAAGAACCAATAGCGTACTTGTCCTCCAATCCAAACAATCAAATTCAGTTCATACCAATACATTGGGGTTTAGACCGAGAAGAAGAAGAAGAAGCGTTAGATCGCATATTAGATCTAACGGCTGAGGTATCAATCTGTGTATAAAATAAAATTATATCTGAACCGTCGATTTACTTTAATCAACAGATGAAAATCAGCGATGAGAGAGAGAAATGAGCTAATTAAAGCAAACAAACCAAATGAATGTAATCCCCATTAAAGCAAACGAGCCCCACCTTAATTTATTTCTTGTAATACCAAATTCATTAATCCCCATTATTGTATCTTCTCCACCACATATATACACATTTTTGCTTAAAATTTAGAATTTAAAAGATGTGATTTAAGATGATTTATAAAAATGAGCCCCACCTTAATTTATATGATTTATAAAAATGATGTGATTTTTAGGAATAAAATAATAATATTTTTGAAGATTTTGAAGAATTAAATTTTAGTATTGAATAATATAATTGTAAAATGATATATAATAGATTTGAAAAAAGTTTTTAAAATAATTTAGATTTAAAATGATGGATTTAGGATTGATTTATTTTTAAAGATTTTGAAGAATATTGATTTATTTGGAGTGTTAAATTATATGTAAATTTTTTTAAAAAAGATTGATTTTAAATTTTTATGATTAAGAATTTAAATTTTAAGGTTTAGAGTTTCTTTCTTGTCACAAGGGGTTTCGAGTTTATGATTTATTTTTTATGATTAAGAGTTTAAAGTTTAAGTTTAGAGTTTATGATTAAGATTTTGTAGTTTAGGTTTAAAGTTTAGGATATAGGATTTTATTGGAGTTTATGTTTAAGGTTTAAAAAAGTTAACAGTTTAAGTTTTATAAGTGTTAGATGTTAGTGTTTAGAGTTTGTGTATAGGATCTAAGATTTTTTGAGTTTGTATATAGGATTTAGGATTTTTGAGTTTGTGTTTAGTGTTTAGAATTTAAGGTTTAGGGTATATAATTAAAATTAGCCACGTTTTAGCCACAAAAGATTTCGTGGCTATAATTCAAATAGCCACGAAAATAGCTAAATTTATTTTCCGTGGCTAGAATAGCCACATTTAAGACACGTTTTATTTTCATGGCTAAAATAGTTACGAATTTTGCTACGAAATATTTTTGTGGCTATGTTTAGCCATGATTTAGCCACTAACTTGTTTCATGGCTAAAATGGCCACGAAAATAGCCACGTTTATTTCTGTGGCTAAAGCGTGGCTAAATTTAAATTAGCCACGAAATTGCGTGGCAAATTTGTGGCTATATGGATTTTTTTTACTAGTGTCAATGATGCTTCTGAGATTTGGTGTGATCTTAAGAGCAGATTTCATATGAGCAATTTACCAAAGACATTCAATTTGACTAAAGAAATTCAAGATTTACGTCAGGGATCTATGTCTTTGTCATATTATTATATTACTTTGAAAACTCTTTGGGCTAATTTGGAAAGTTCTGAAGAACCAGGAGACTTGGACATCTGAAAGACCCCGTTCTGAATTTGTCTAAGTCCGTGAGATTTTCCCGACCGGATCATGGTTGGATCCGCACAATTACCAAGTTTTAAGTCCGTTCCTTAGTTATTTCCTTGATTTAATTATGTAATTCATTACTTAGAGTCATATGCATTGTTTTAGAATAAGTAAACAGAAACGGTAACTTTATTAAATATGTAAAGGATTCGATACAACTTAAGAGTTTGCAATAAGCTATTATAAGTTATACAATCGATCCTAAACTACCCCGATTTCACCACCACCCATCTTTCCGGCCATGAGTCTCTCGCGCCTAAGCCAAATCCTTCCCACGGTCACCATATTTCATTGAAACGCCCAAAGAACATAAGTATTCGGATTTACTTAGTGAAATGATGCACGTTTTATGCTTATGCCCTCTAAGTCCCTTTAATCTACTAAGTCCGATGGTGAGTTTGGATCCATGGGCAAATGTTTGGGTTTTTGGCCGAGTCTTGGCGGATTCTGACCGATCCCCAAGTCACTCGCCTATCCATGATGCCCCTTGGTCCAACTCCCACATCCGAACAAAGTTATGCAGAAATTATTGAAGTTAAACGAACGAGTATGCAAAGTATAAATCAATCATTCAAACAAGTATAATTAACGAACAATTCAGACAAACCGTACGGCTGGAATGCCTTTGTTACCAAGCACAAAGCCATGGCAATACTCACCTCGACCACGCACACTCTCGGCTAGATTGCGATGTTTCCCCTTAGTCGCCGATAGAATCGCTCGGCAGTTCTACGATGATTACTTAGAGTTTCTCGGTGATTTTTCTCGGGAATTTTCCTTTGGATGTGTTGTGTTCGGAAATCTAGCCAAGGACTCTTATTTATAGAGTTTGGGCCGAGAAAAACCATTCAAAACTGTTCCCTTAAACGCCCATTCACTTAGTGGCCATTCGACCAATATCCGTGCCCGTTTGACAACACCAAGTAACTGTTCGGATAACTGTAGACGATAACTGTTCGCCACTCGGGTATCACCGAACTAGCTGACAATCACCTAGGTGACTTAGCTCAGCCAGCTGCCCACAGTTCACCGAGCTTAGCAGAGCTTCCAGCAGCTGATCCATCTGGTTAACTCGGTTCTTTCAGCTAGCTTAGCTCGGGAATCCAGCTCAGTCCGCTTTAACTACTCATTCCGAGCTAATGGCGGCCCCTTCCTTAGACTTGTCCGGGATTTTTCTCTCTTTTCTCGGACCAAGTCCCTTCCGACTATCCTATTGAGGATGTGATTTCAGAAGCTCTGGGACAACCAAATACAAGAATAAGAAAACAGCTTATTGCCACATATGTCATTTGGCTAAACAAAATAAACTTTCCTATGTTTCACCAAATAATGTATGTAAAACTGCCTTTGAGTTGCTACACATTGATGTTTGGGGACCCTTTTCTATGGACACAATTGAAGGATTTAAGTATTTCTTAACAATAGTTGATGATCACTCTCGTGCAACCTGGGTTTATTTGTTGAAAACGAAGAATGATGTACTTACTGCGTTTTCTGCTTTCATACAAAAGATTGAGAATCAGTATGATACTAAAGTAAAAGCAGTAAGGTCAGATAATGCACCAGAGTTGAAGTTTACTAAATTGTTTCAAGAAAAAGGAATAACATCCTACCATTCTTGTCCTGAAACACCATAACTTAATTCAGTGGTGGAGAGAAAGCATCAGCATCTGTTGAATGTTGCTAGAGCTTTGATGTTTCAGTCTCAGGTTCCTTTGACATACTGGGGTGATTGTGTTCTCACTGCAACTTTTCTCATCAATAGAACTCCTGCAGTGTTGCTTGGAAACAAGACTCCTTATGAGATGCTTACAGGAAAGCCACCAGATTATAATCTCTTGAAGACTTTTGGTTGTTTATGTTACTGCACAACATCTCCTAAACAGAGAAACAAATTTAAACTAAGGGCAAGAGCTGGTGTGTTTCTTGGCTATCCTGCTGGCTATAAAAGATAAAAGTTGTTGGATTTGGAAAGTAACAGTGTTCTGATTTCAAGAAATGTAGTCTTCCATGAAGAGGTATTCCCATTGGCTAAGAATATTGCTGCAGAGGAATCTTTTGAAGACTTCACACCAATAGCTTATGAGTTATCAGGTTCTAATCACTCTACTCATTCATTTTCTCTTTCTACCATCTATACACAATCACCTCATCTCTCATCAGAAATTTATTCTCAAAGGGTCAGAAAAGTTCCGGCTTATTTATCGGATTATCATTGCTATAATATCTCCCAAACAGAATATCCCATTTCTTCTAATCTCTCATATTTACAAATTTCTCCATCTCATATAAAACCCTTCTACCCCCTTGGCCGATTTCATTCCTCCTGCTGCAGCCAAACTCTGTCGAAATTCAAAGAGAACTCGAGGGAGAAATCGCAAGAGCTTGGGACGTTTGAGAGGGAGCTTTGGGGCGTGTGTCTTATATCAACAATATCACCAAAATTATTGTTCCATACTCGTATAGTGAATCTCAGAACTCTAAAGAATGGTGTGAAGCTGTTGATGCTAAAATTCGGGCAATGGAGAATACTAATACATAGGAGATTACAACTCTACCTGCTGGTAAGAAAGCTGTTGGATGTAAATGGGTTTTTTACTGTGAAGGTTAATGCAGATGGTAGTCTTGAGAGGTATAAAGCACGGTTGGTTACTAAAGGTTATACTCAGACTGAAGGGTTAGACTACACAGAAACATTTTTTCATGTGGCAAAGATGGCTACAGTGAAACTTTTATTGAAAGTTGATGCTTCAAAGAAATGGTCTCTTACTCAATTGGATGTTTCCTATGCTTTTCTCAATGGGGAGTTAGAAGAAGTGATTTATATGAAGTTGCTTGAGGGATATGCTTCAAGAAAGGGGGACATATTGCCTCCTAAATCAATTTATGGACTTAAGCAGGCCTCAAGACAATGGTTCAAGAAATTTTCAGAATCTTTGTTAAATCTGGGATTTGTTAAAGGCCATGGAGATCATACTTTATTCATCAAAAGTTGTGGAGCAGAATTTGTAGCAGTGTTAGTTTATATGGATGACATTGTCATTGCTAGCACTACTGATGCACTGGCTGCAGAATTGACTTATAATCTTCATAAATGTTTCAAACTGAGAGATCTTGGTCCTCTTAAGTATTTTCTGGGTTTAGAAGTAGCTAGGACAGCATCAGGACTTTCTTTGTGTCAGAGAAAATATGCATTGGAATTACTTAATTCTACTGGTATGCTTGGATGTAAACCATCAACTGTTCTTATGGTTCCAAATCTCAAACTCTCTAAAGAAGATGGAGATTTGATTGAAGATGCAGAGATGTATAGGCGATTGGTTGGTAAGCTTATGTATCTGACTATAACAAGGCCATATATCACATTTGTTGTGAACAAATTATGTCAGTACTCCTCAGCTCCTAGAACTTCTCATTTGAAAGCAGTTTACAAAGTTCTTCAGTATGTAAAAGGGGCAATTGGACAAGGATTGTTCTATTCTGCTTCAGATGTATTGGTTCTTAAATGATTTGTAGATGCAGATTGGGCCTCTTGTCAAGACAGTAGACGTTCCACTACAAGTTTTGCAATGTTTCTTGGTTTTTCCTTAATCTCTTGGCGTTCCAAGAAACAACCTACAATGTCACGCTCTTCTACTGAGGCAGAGTACAGGGCTTTAGCCTTAGCTTCTTGTGAACTTGCTTGGTTGAAAGCTTTGCTTACAGATTTGCAGGTTTCTCCAACAATGGTTCTAGTACTTTTCTCTGACAGTACATCTGCTATACACATAGCTACTAATCCAGTTTTCCATGAGCGCACTAAACACATTGAAGTGGATTGTCACACTGTGCATGAACGATTGGATAAGGGTCTGCTTAAGATGTTACATGTTGGAACAGCAGATCAAGTTGCTGACATATTGACTAAGCCTTTGTTCCCTCAACAATTTGAGTATCTTAAATCCAAGATGAGCATTCTTAACATCTTCAGCTGCTCATCTTGAAGGGGACTATTCGAGATAACCGGTTTATTGGTTAATCAATTTTGATCTTGGTTTAGTTAGTAACCGTTATACCGTAGCTTGTATATATTAAACAATTTGTATAATCTCTAATTTTTAATCAATGAAAATATCTTCAACAACTTCTCATCTCTCTGATTCGTAATATGTAATCACCCTAAACATTGTGGCTAATCGTTAGGTTATTAAGCAGATAGGTGATACAAAACTTAAAATGTGAGGAAGATTTAGTGCTGTTCAAAATCTGATGGCGCCTTTGGTGCAGCAGTGACAATTAATGGATCTTTTATCTATAGATTTATCTGCTTTAACTTTAGGTGAAACCACAATCAAAAGAACAATGTAATGGGTCAGTTTCACAATGCTCTCTACCTAGGTGATGTTAAAGAGCGTGTTAAGATACTAGAAAATGTTGGTCATTTACCTCTAGCTTATATCACAGCTTCGGTTCATGGTTTAAATGACATTGCTGAGCGACTGGCAATTGAGCTAGGAGACGACGTGCTCTGATAAAGGACAACAACGTTACTCTAAAATCTTCACCTAATAATAGTTTCTAGCTATTTTTTTCCACATACTGTACCTAGCTTTCTCCAACCTTTTATACCGATTTAATCTCCATTATTATATCTTTTTGCATGCCGTGGACTTGGAGCCAGTGATTATTATTTTTTATTTTTTTATTAAAAATTCTGATTGTGAATTTGTAATAATTTTTTTTTGACAGAAAGCACCGTTTTCACTGAGGTTGTTTAAACAAAACCAAAAAAAAAACGTGGATCTTGGGCCAACCCAAATCTCAAGGCCCAAGTAATTCTGCTTCCAACAAATTATTTATTGAACATCACTTATTAAATTATTTTCGATGGAAACTGAAATTCCAAAAATAAAGCGTCAAGTTGTATATGAAATTTAACGGACTTTTCAAAAATTAGGAAAAAAGAAATTAAGAAAACAAGAAAATTGATAGTATTAGAACATGAAACTCTAAATGTATTCGTACCGACATGATAACATTAACTACTGTACTCTCGCTTCTGTAATTTAAGCTTAATCTTTGACTATATATTATTGAATCTAATATGTTAACTCCATTAATGGGTCCTTGAGATTATCCCCTTAATTAGCTTCAGGGTTTAAAAGGTACTCTCGCTGCTTCTCTCACACCAGTGTTTGCTTAAACGTCTCTATAATGTAAACGACATAGAACTTTTTCATACTAAAGCTTTAATTCTGGTTTGTGATGTAAACTCTTCGTATTTCGTCCAAGTCATAATGGTTGCATACAGCTTTTACTTTAAACTCTTCGTATTCCGTCCAAGTCATAATGGTTGCATACAGCTGTTACTTCAAACTCTTCGGAAATATGATCTGAGCCTAAGAAGACAAAAGGGATTTACCTATTAAACTCATCTCTCCTAATCACCCTGTTTCAATTCCATTTTCATTTTTGAGTTAAGCTTATCGATATGGCGAGTGACTCAAGCGATGAAAATGGTTGGAGCGACAGTCACATTCAAAAGAAGCAACGAACAGAGGATACAAAATGCTCTGCGATGATGTATATTGATGTTCTCGATTGTCCTGTTTGCTTCGAGCCACTCACTGTTCCTATCTTCCAGGTTAATTCAGATAGTTTCTTTTGTAGTGGTAACTTTGCATTTAGAAGATAATATTTTGGAATCG
Source organism: Boechera divaricarpa (assembly GCA_026770425.1). Taxonomy (NCBI): domain Eukaryota; kingdom Viridiplantae; phylum Streptophyta; class Magnoliopsida; order Brassicales; family Brassicaceae; genus Boechera; species Boechera divaricarpa. The sequence goes on along the minus strand of CM049186.1, from coordinate 977,980 downwards.
TACGTGGTCACTTATATGATAAGGCCGAGACTGTCTATTAAGCTTACAATTGAGTTTGTTTAATGTAAATATCTGACATTCATTTCAATCTTTTCTCCTTCAAATTCTTGTTCTTTTGATTCTTAGTTGAGATGTAAAGTCAAGTGGAAAATGCTTTGTTAGGATTTCCCGAATCTTGCTTTGATTGTTATTTCATTGGTTTTGCTTTTTCAGTGTGATAATGGGCACTTGGCTTGCTCTTCTTGCTGTCCCAAACTGAGTAATAAGTGCCCTGCATGTGCTTTGCCTATTGGAAACAATCGTTGCATAGCAATGGAGAGAGTTCTTGAATCAGTTCTTCTCCGATGCCCAAACGCCGGGTTAGGTTGCACCAGAAAATTATCTTATTGGCAAAAATCAACTCATGAAGAGGAATGCACTTTCTCTCTCCGATGCCGAAACGCCGGGTTAGGGTGCACAAGAAAATTATATAATTGGCAAAAATCAACTCATGAAGAGGAATGCACTTTCTCTCAATGCTCATGCCCTGCATTGGACTGCCATTACACTGGCTCATACAAGGAGCTCTACAACCATTTTAATTTTACTATGCACAGGATTAAATTCTTGCCTACTAGCTTCACTTGTGGCAAATCCTTTATTGTCCGGGTGAAGGTCAACGATATAGTCATTAAAAGGGAGTTTATGAAGCGCCTAGTGTTTGTAGTGCAGAGTTTTGGGGAGGCGAATGATGTGTTTATAACTGTAAGTTGCATTGCACCATCTTCTCCAGAAGTAGGAGAGTTCTCATATCATCTCTCCTACACTAGTGCGGATGGGAACGCTATGACTTACGAATCAACAGTGGAGAGAATTCTTGAATTGAGCTTCCGAAGACCTGAAGAGAATTACATGTCGATCCCTCGCAGGTTATTGTGTGGTGAACAGTTGGAGATGAAGCTTTGCATCAAGATGTTGAACAAAGAGCAAGAATGTTGGGGTGATGTAGAAGAAAGGTCCTTTTAATATTGTTTTTTGTATTCCCATCACGCAAACTCCTATCTCTCGCGTCTGTTTTCTGTAATATATAAGCTTTGACCTGATGAACTAAGATCAGATCTAGTAGCTTTGATTTAACAAGGTTTCAGTTAAGTGTTGATTTTGTTGGGTCAGAGTAGAGATGTTCATGCTTGATGTGAGGAATTGTAACTCGTTTGGTTTTGCATTTTGTGTGATGATGGATATTTGTCATCTGGTGGAATTAATCGACTCCAAAAATGCATGTACATAAACCACAAAAAAAAATATGTCTATGTTTTATCATACTATCATAAGCATCTAATCAACAACTTCACTGCTAAACAACTTGAACTTATTGGCATCAAGAACAAGTTTCCTAACCGAGGAGAAAGCGCCCATGAGTCCCGCACAAGTGAACACAACCATTATCGTCATGTTTATCCAATACGTGAAGCTCTGTTTCGTCGGATTATAGGTGATGTTGTATAGAAATATTGGCAGCACGAAAACAAGAAAATTGATATTAGAACATTAAACTCTAAATGTATTCGTACCGACTTGACATTATATGGTTTTGCTTAATTGGTTTGGAGCAATTAATTTAATTTTACCACTAAACCAGATATAACCGATACTCTTCTGGGCCTTTGGCCCATTAATATAAAATCAGTTGGCTAAAAAAATGATACTCAGAAATAACGAGCTTTGAGCCTAATGAGCTTAGAGCTTAATACAAATTATTGTGGCGGTGAGTTACTATAACTTGAAGAGTGAATGGTAACTAGCTGTGCAACTTGTAACCTGCAAAGGAATTAATTGGGTGAAAAAGAAAAGTAGATTTTGGTTGAGTTTGATTATGATTCTCCTAGACTCTTTGTATTTGAAGAGAGAGAGAGGAGGGGAGAGGGAAGACCCCTTGTCATAAATTCCACTTGGATCCTTTTATAAAGTAAACAATGTAATATTAACAAATATTAAAAGAAGAAAAACATGCAATTTTTTTATATGAAATGAAACTCTAGTGATCCAACCAGAGATGAGAGGATCTCCTCGTTAAATCGTGGAACATATCGTGTTTAGTCTCTTTTTTTTAAGATCCCCTTAATTTTATAAATTAAGTTAAAAAATCCCAAAAGACCACAAAGTAGCAAGCATATACAATTGAAATGAAAACAGAAAGGCTCACACACTTTTGTTTATAGATAGGTGGGCTCCCATGCCCAGGATAGAACAATTTGGAGACTGGCCACAGAGGCCCACTCGACAAATTGGAAACAGATAAAAGCATAAACAGATGGACCCAGAGCGAGGCCCAAATTTCAATAGCTTGGAACAATAGGGCCAAAGGCCCGTTGAAGTGGCGAGTTCGCCCTAGATCTTTCACGACGGCGGCGCTCAGCGTCGTCTTCCGGTGGCTGAACGACGGCAAGATGGTGGGGAACTCTTGAAGATTCGCGGATCTACGTCCGGGAAGTGTGGCTGAGCTAAGATCAGTGACTTTAGCAGTTGGAAATTGCGAAGATCTCCGATGGTTAGCGTCAGGAAGATTAACCAGGTTCTCTGAAACAAATAGATAGTGAAGTGATATGAAATGGTTCTTGAAAACAACGTCACCTGCTTACTAAGAGTCTCGATGAAGCCAAATCCGCGCTCAGCGACCGAGCTCTGAATCTCCGGTGAATTTTCCAAAATGGACATGCAATGACAATACGGACAGGTGAGTGATAAAGGTCGGCGGCGACTAGCCGCGAAGGGAAGCGAAAAACGTCGACTCCAAAAACTAGTTGTGGAGTCACCCGAACAACGGCGATTATAGATGAGATGGTGGAAAAGTGTTCTTCTACCGGAATTTGAGGAAGGCCCCCGACCGAGGCTGTCCGGTAGTGACAGTGGTCGGAAAAAGAAGCTGAAATAGAACGAGAGAAGGGCGGAGTCGAAGAAAACTGGAGCGAGAGCGGATGAGAGTAGAAGGAACATAAGCCCGAGAAGTAGACGGAGGAGCAAGGGAGCTTCTCAGCTTTGAAGACCGTGCCGGAGTTTAGGGCGAACAATTTTTTTTTATCGCTACTATCGTGTTTAGTCTCTTAGATTGATTTTTTTTACATGATAACAGGAATAAATCACTTACTCATCTAATCACAGAGCAAGTAAATCTCAGAATTTGTTTATTGACCCCATCAACTTATTTTGAAACATTTATGGGTTCATGTCCAAATTAATATGGATATAATTCGTAACTAGTCCCCATAATTGGATGTTATTTTTACTTTTACTAAAAGGTGAAGGTTTAAAAATCGAAAACAAAATTGAGGATATTTTAAATATTTTAAGAAAATGTGAGGGTTTTTTTAACCCATTTTCCCCTGAAATACTGATATAGGGAAGTTAACCACCTTACCATGTTGCCCTAATAGTTAAATAATATTAATTGAAAATGCCCCTTACTAATAGTACTATACTGAAGAAATCTTTTGGAAAGATACATAAATTTTAAGAACATTCATGAGCAAACAAAAATATTTGACGTGCCATCGTATCAATTTTTGTTTTAGTTATTGGTAATTTTACTTTTAAAATTTTTGCCCAAAAATAAAAACTAATATTTAATTTAATTAGTAAACTATTTACAGTTATACCATTAGAACCACTATAATTACAAATAGTTCTAATATGATGTTGTCATGTTGGTAAAAAATATTTTCCAAAATAATTCAATGAAATATCATCAATATATTTTGTATGAAAGAAAAATAGACATGTAACATTAATAACTCTAATTCTGGACAAAAAAAAATTATAATAATTATAAAAATATTTAAAGTCTCTATAACATTTAAATAGTATTAAAAATGTATCAAAATTGATTAATACCAGCTTTGATTCCAATAATTAATTCATGTTAAGAAATTATTCGAACGTAAATGCTAAACTTGACAAGCCTCAACAAAAAAAAAAAAAAAGAAGAATCGCACTCTCTCCACTCATTGCTCCAATATATATAGCTAGTTAGGGTTCTTCTGATCTACAAAAACTTCTGTAGCTGCACGAGAAAGCACACGAAAGTGGAGCCTCGAAGCAAAACGATCCCAAAATAGTCCAATTTCGTCTCCTTTTCTCAAACCTCTTCTACGGACAAAATACATACGCCATCCTCCGTTTAAAACATAACTATCAACGTCGTCCATCTCTTTAGAAGCAGCTCGAACGTAGAGTCAGTGTCGTGGTCGTACACATCGACCGTGGTTCCTAACCCTTCTTGTACCTTATTTTGGTAATCCTTGTTGAGATATTTGATAATGTGGTCCTCAATGGGGCCAGTCTGAAGAAGATGACGGCTAAGGTGGCCAAGATCGCTAGTGGTTAGTACCTTCTTGATGATCCACGGATCTTTGAAGAGTGTTAGTTCTGTTGAAACACCGTACCATTCGTCCTTTGCCCTTTCTTCATTCGAGAGATTCCTCATTCGTTCAATCATTCTTTTTTCTTTATTTAATTTGGTGTCGCTTGGTGTGCAAGAAACCTTGGGATCATCAGGGTTTCTCTTCCTCTTCTTAGGGTTTTCACAAGACGATAAACAGAGAGTCGTGGAGACCAAACTCTTTCCGATGACTTGCTGTAGAACAAGTATTGAGTATTCGATGCAGCAAAGGGAGGAGGCATCTATATTGCTAAGGATTGAGGTTTACTGGTATTTTTTGCGGATTTTGGATCATTCTCGTTCGATTTTCCACCAGAAGTATGAAGACGTCGTCGAGAGTTTATACTCTTCAACTCAATTTGAGACTTGAATATATATATTATATAAAATATTATATTAGCCACCTTTGCCTTAACTTTTTTTTCAGGTATTTTCCTGTTTTAAAAAAGGAAATTCATTTGTTATCGAGAAAAAGGAAAGGAATTTAATTATATGAAAAGTACTTTTATTTATTTATTTTAACTCTGCGTCTGAACTATGATGTTATTTTCCATTTCTTATTAGGGTTTGGGTTTCCTTTCTATTGATATGAGTGTGCATCTTAGATTTGGTAACTTTGGATAAGTTTGTTTAGGGTTTTACGATTTTGTTTGTGTGTTATAGGTTACAAGTCCCGCAATCACATGACTATCAATACTAATTATTACTTAATGTGCATATTCAAATGTGCCATTTCATATAAAAATTTCCTTGTGTTATATAGATTAGAACTAATTTACCTTTAGTGCACATAAAATTTATTTAGAAAAAAAAATGATTGAAAAAGCATGTGACTATATATATGATCATTAATCAGATACCGGTTCTTTTTGTTTTTGTCTTGTGTTAATGGCAAAATTAGTATACTGAATCAACGTTCACAACTGTAGAGGTGTAGATTTTGCAAAATGCTATTGATGTTAATGTATATATTGGTTGTGCTAATAAATACTACAGTTGTATTTCTAATGGGTAGTGTAGTGACCCGCACTTGAGCCGGAAAGATTATCGCGGAAAAGTCCGTAAGTAGCTGGGTGGCGACGTGTTCGGGCCAAGTCCGAGAAGTAGCTGGGTGGCGACGTGCTCGGGCTAAGCTGGCTAGCACGCAACTGAGTGTCGAGGTACTTGTAAGCAGCTAAGCATCTGAGTGGCGTGCGCATGTGCCAAGCTGGTGAACGAGCAGCTTCCTTACCCATCTCCGAAGTTTGTTCGGCGAGTCATGGGCTGAGGTGTCGTCTCCTGATGAATTCAAAAACCCTCGGCCGAAGTCTTGTCCGTTTATAAATACAAAGGATCCTTCTCATTTTTCCCGACGTTTGAGAGCTGCTAAAATACCGAGAGAGAGTAAGAGAAAATCGTGTGAAAAATCGAGAAAGGATCCGAATGCCATGAGTCCGATTGTCGAAGCTAAGTGTCGAGTTGCTGTGGATCAGAACGTGGGAGTGATCAGTGGTGCTATCGTCAAAAAACCCTTAGACTGTGAGTTCGGATTTATTATTAAGCAAGATCGTTGATGCTTGAGTTCAGATTCTGTGATGATTGATGCATATGTTCGGTGACTTGATTTCTTGCGATGATTTATGCATGATTGATGTGGTGTTTTGAATTATCTTTTATTTGTGTGAGAAAGGCAGGTGTGGTGTGGTGGATTAGATTTCTTAATAATACATATGGGCTAATGGTTTGCTACTATGGTCGTATGTCGCATGACGATGCGGATAATTGACTGGTTACCGTGGGCAACCCGGCAGTCAATTATAGTTCGGGTCACTCGGTCATTTGCTTTAGTAGCCGTGGCTGAGTGAAGCAAGATGGGAACGTTCGGATCATTCTGGTTCTCATTAGCCTTTGTGGCTGAGGCCGAATGAAGTAAGAGCTGGAACCTTAAGAATTATCCAATTCTGCAGGAAGAGTATAAAACGAGTTTGAAAAAGATTGAGAATTATTTATGAACTGTTTTATACTTGTGATTTATGGATTGATGCTTGAGTGTTTGTTTGGGGTTTTGCGGATAATGATATGCTTGTTAGGCACCCGTTCTCACTAAGCAAAATAGTTGCTTACGAACTCATTCTTGCAGGTAAGCGTAAGCAGTAAGGAAGGAGAAGAAACAATTTTGGTGAAGTCGGTGTATAGAATTTAGCTAGCCTTTTGTAAAAAAATTGTATGTTCTGAACTTTGTTGTTTATGTTAGACTTCCGCTGTAGCCTTTTGTACGATAGTATGGCCTTGTAAATCGGTTTTTGTTGTATGAACTTAAGTTTTATAAATAAAGGAAGTTTTGATAAAAACTTGAATTCCCGATAATGGTATTAGCTTTGTCCGAGCGAACTAACTACGATTTTTTATTCGGGTTGAAAAGCTTAGAATAAAGATAAGTAGGAACAGGGCGCCTCAGATGTTCGGTCTAAGGTTTCGGACTGGTTTGGGAACCTCAGATCGGATGTTTGGCCGCGTCATAAGTAACGTTTCCGTTCTAGGCGTGAACGGGGGTGTTACATGTAGTTTCTTAGTTGTATCGAATAGAAAATTTATAGTAAATAGTTTTACTTATTAAGCTTGTAAAAATTTAGTTAGAAAAGTAATGTATAAATTATAATTAAAAAGCTAAATTGCCATATAGGGGTCATCATAATATATATCAAATTAAACTTGAGGCCATATGATTCGGCGAGGGAATCTCATCTGCTCTGCTTTTTGCCCAAATGAATATAAGAAGAGAAGCTTGCATTTGAATGGTCAGTTAAAACTGAATAAAGAGCTACCTCCTTATGCATGAACGAGAGATAACTCGTGACCAACTTTCAGGTGATTCAAGACTTTATAAGGTGTTTTGTTAGATTGGTACTGTTTCCAGGTTCTTTGTCTGTTGTTTACTGCATATCTTCACAAAGTATTCAGTGCTGGTCAGAATCTAATGGCGCCTTTGGTGCAGCAATGACAATTAATGGATCTTTTATCAATAGATTTATCTGCTTAACTTTAGGTTAAACCATAATCACAAGAGTATTTCATGAGTGACCAACTGTCCATTATATGTTTTTCAACTCTGGATGCCCAAAAAACAGAAGCAAAGTTTCGTTGAACAATAAAAGCTTGATAACTATAGTTACCAATCAAACCCATTTTAAAGACATTAAGAAAATTGATAAATCTCCAATTATTCATTAAAAGAAGAAGACAAAAAAAAATTAAAAGAATTATTCTCTTTCTGTTTTTGTACATAAAAATGTTTAATCCACTTATTTTGAATTTGGTCTTCTGGATTTGGTCTTCTCTCACGTGATGTTTTTCTTGTGCCGCACGTAACATCATCTCGTACCCTATCAACCTCATGATAACACATTTACATTCTGAAAGGAAACATTTTTATCACAAGGAGGAAGAATATGCTTAAAGCAAGGCGTAAATAGAGAAGTTCACTTTTTACCTCTTTCAACGAAGTTCCTCGGTAGATTGGTTTATCATGTCATTTTCAGGTACATGGATCTCAGAAAGCAAAGAATCTGAAAAATAAAATCACATCCTTAAGCATCCATCTTCTACTCTCAGAGCAACATATTGATACTAATACAAGTTGGTTGTGTGAAGTAAACAAACTGCTGAAATCTTCTGATGCAGTGTGAGCAACAGAGGTTTGTATTTGAAATTTTGAGACTCATTTGAGACGATACCAAAGAAAAGAAAAAAAAAAACAGAAAAAAAAAAAAAAAAAAAATTTGCAGGCACTGGATTTGAACCAGGATAGATTAGTCTAAGTGTTCTGGAACCAGGACACACGACCACTGTGCCACAAACCTAATTCAGTGCTTGTATACGAAAACGTTTTAATATTAATCCTTTTGTATTTTAAAATTTTACGAAATCTGTATTTTTGATTTCATAGAGTTAACTTATAATTTTTATTAAATACTTATAATACACTATCATATACTAATATACTAATAGGGATTAAAAATACAAAAAAAAACAAAAACCAAAAATTTGCAAAACGTGAACCAGGGTTAATTGGTTTAGAGGTTATGGAGCCGAGACACTCGACCAGCGTGCCACAGACTTCATTATGTACGAATGTACGCAATTTTTTATAAGTCTTTTGTATATTTTAAAACTTTACAAAATCCGTATTTTTAATTTCATAGAGCTAACTTGCTACCTCGGAACCTCTCTCCTCCGACATGGTAGCCTCTCGTCCAATTGAGCTGGTTCACCTTCTCCGACGAAGCTTACTTATACCCTCAATTAGGGTTTCAAGGAAGAAGCCAACCCAACAATCACGCTCAGGGAATGATATCGTATCGTGTTCTCAGTTTATCCAGCTTTGATTGCAGCTCAGCTTAACTCGAAAAATTGATCAATGGGGTTTCGATTTGGTTGTGTTGTAAAGCAAAATTTGATGAAGTTGTTGTTAGGTATCTTATCAGATAAAGAAGTTGGCTTTTGTTTCCAGGTCCGTTTAGGTTGGTTTGTAATTGTATTATCTTTTGTTTCTCTTGAAGGTTTCGATTGAGTTTTAATGGGGTCTGCATTGGGTGTTATTATTACTTTGAAGGAAACAATGTTTTGTGGATACACACTGTCATTTTTATTTGTTTAAGCAACAACAACAACAACTTAAGGAAGGATCGTGGTTTTGTTTTATAGGTTAACTGGGGCGATAAATATTATCACTTGCCTAACTCTATGATTGACCAAGAGATTGATCTTGCACATACATAGGTTAGAACTTGTGGATGATGTGAATGAGAGTCATAAAGATGAATTTCTTTCAGGAACAATAGGATAATAAGAAGCAATGTTGAATACTAAAATTGAAAAACTCCTTGAAACAACCAGATTAAAAAAGCAGATGACAAGGGAGGTTGCCACCAGCTTGACCTCATTCTGGTTCACCCGTTTTTCCTTTTCCCATCCCTTGCTCACATCCAAACCATCCCCTACCTTCACCCCAACTCTTGAGTTGGCCTTCTTCCTTACCATACTTGTGCCCTTGTTATAACGAGACTCTCTTTTTCCCCACAAACCTCCGTCCCAGCCACGGTCACTTCACCTTCCTCCATTTGAACCGATCCCATATCTTCAGGGAGTACCTCAGTCTGTTCCTGTAATGTTAGCTCTTCTCCAATATTATCTTGTTCTTCTACAACATTATCATCATCACAACAGTTGCCACATGTCATAGAAGGTGGAGTTAGATGCAAAACCTGATCTATCCTTTTCTCAATCCAAGCCAATCTCCTCTCAAAGCTCAACACACCTCTATGCATATTCCTCACATCAACCTCAGCAACCTTAGCACAAACCCGCAAAAGAATGTAGTAATCCCCGTGAGCCGCATATATCAATGCTCCATCTTCCTTTTTCCTCACATATTGAAGATAGTCTAGTCTCTTTACCTTCACACGAGGTGGTATGTAACAGAACAGGTTCTCTCCCATGTCTGTAATTAGTCTTTTTATCGCTCTCTCCTTAAATTTCTCTTCTTGATGATGATTCTCTGGTGATGATGAAACTCGGCGTTCTGAAGATAGATCAATATCCATTGATACGCTTTCGTTTCTCCTCAAAGGACTAAGTGATAGATCATCTTCCCCGTCTCTTCCCCTCTTGAATGGAGTCCTAAACCGATCGAATTCCTACAAAAATGCAAGTAAATGAGACAGTTTATATGCAATCTTTAAAGAACTAATTTCTTCAGATTATTCTAATAAACATTTGAAGCATAATATAAGCAGGTTCTTACCTCGTCTTTTGGATAACCATTCCACAGGTTATCAACAGTTCTGTATGTATCGTCAGGTGAATCTTCTTCTAATCCAGCAAAGAACTCGTTTTTCCCGAGTGATAAATATGACAACAGATCCTTCTCGGATTCAAGAGTTTCTGCAGCGACCTCATAATATTTCGCTTCAAGGTTCTTCAGAAGCTCCTTGGTATCAAACTTGGTTGCTTTCGTGACATCTGATGACTCTGCAGCAGCCAAATTTGTCTCTGAAACCTCCTCATCACAAACTGGAGAATCAAACCCCAAACTCCGTTCCCACACACCCAAACCATTTATGTTATAAAGCATGCATATAGCTACAATCAGTATAGACATGACACACACACGGGTAGGAAGCCTCAGCTCGTTCTTCGATAGATATAATTCTGGAGGCATCGACCAGTTATGTAAAAGACGCACCTGATCAAGAATCTTATCCTCAGGAACAGACAAACGCTTTAGATAGTTTGAAGCTATACCATAGAAATTCACAGGAGGCAAAGGTAAACCTATAATATCAGCAATCAAAGCCGCTCGTGCTTCTAACATCTGAGCAGAAACAATCTCAAAAGGCCTAGACATTATGCTTGTTTTCACCGGACACGCAGCTGATCGCTCTCCCATTTGCTCTTGAATCTTCAGAAAGCAAGATAGATATGGAATCTTTCCTTCGCGTGCCCATCTCACAATATCCGTAGGTAAAACAGGTGCTCCCGCTTTGTGACAAGCAAGAAAAGATATCGCCAAAGAACTTGATAAAGGCAGAGTCTTTTTAAGCATACTAACCCATATCGTCACTGCTCTTTTACCATCTAAGTTACGAGGCTCAGCTTTGTGTGTATTAGGCCGCTTCGCATCTTTAAATTCACCTGCGAGACACCAAAACGAGTGAGAGTTAGTTAGTAACAAAGAGAATCACACCAAACAATAGAGACTCTTCTTCTGATTCTAAATTTGGAAAACATCAAGTACGAAAAATCACAAAATTTCAATAGATTCTACCATCTTCTGATTGACGCTCGGAATCACGAATCGCATTATCAGCCCAATCATCATCGTAAACGCCGGAGAGAGCCACATACCGTAAACAGATAGGTCCAACCAAACCAATAATCAAAGGAGTCACATTGAACTTCTCAACCAAAGCATCACACTGATAAGTAATCATCATCAGAAAAGATTTAACATATCTATCTCTCGCCTCATCGTAATAATCCTCATAACTCAAAGTCTCTGTTCCAAAATCCACAGGCTCAGTTGGCTCTTTGTCGAGATAATTCTCAGGCTCTCTCTGCACTTCCCGGGAAAAATCCTTCTTCTCGATTCCGGATATGGGAACTAGGCTCGCGGATTTAAGCTGAGATCGAAATTGAGAGTAACGTATTGCGTCCTGTGTGTAACGCGGCTGTGAAGGAGTGGCGTGTTGTGATATATTACGGCGATTTATGGGGTTATACATTGCACCGTGAGTACCTCCACCTTCACCGATGAAATCGCCGTCGTCGACGCCGGTTTGAATTATATCGTCAGCCATAACACCGCATCGATGGCAGTAGAAAAACCCGTCGTCTGCTTCGTCAAAGGCGTCGTTGTCGCACTCCTTGCAGATCATCGTAGTCATTGTAATTGAAGGAATTAGAAAGAAAAAGGAAGAAACTATGTGATGGAAAAAGGAAACCCTAAATCAGATTGCTTTTGAATTTATGCGGCGAAACTGGATTAATTGCTGAGATAGTCTTATTTGGAAAAAGTTATTCTCATATAATCTCCCTTATTTTTTAATTTTTTTATGATTTATTTTTAAAGCTAAAAGTAGAGAAAATACCAAATAACTTTATCAGTTTGACATATTTACACAATGTCCAAGAGATTTAAATCAAGTTCGGATCTTAATTGGATAGTCCAGAAAAATTGTTGGATCTTAATAATGGCTCATCTAAAATTGAACAGCCCAATCCACTATTTTCCTCAAATTAAACAGAAAAACGGCCCATTTTTTTTCTTTCTTTCCCTCTCTCCCTCCTTCGCGACGAACTGCTTCCTCCCCCTCTTCCCTTCGTTTCGCACAGACGAGGAAAAAAAACCCTAACCCCTTTCTCGTTTTCCGGCGAAAAAAAACAGCAAACCGACTCCAATTCTTCGTCTTCATCGACTGCATCACTTGGCCTCTGCTTTTCGATTTCAATTTCGAAGAATCCCGAGTTAGGGTTTTTTTAAATTTTCTGATTTCTTTGATTTAATCTTCATTCTTCACCTTGGGGCCGCTGTCTCTCCAACTCTCAGTGTCAATTAAAGGTGAGATCGTAAGAGATATGTGTGAATTTTGATATGTTTTTTTTGGAAATTTATGTGATTTAACATTGATTTTGGGGGAAATTGTAGATTAGGCTTGAGGATAATGGTTAAAACGAGGAACCTTCGAGAGAAGCGGAATCCCTCACGGAGAAGAGAAGAAGAAGAGGAAAACCCGGCGGCGGAGCAGATTCCACCGCCGGAGCAGATGCCACCGCCGGAGCAGATTCCATCTGTGTCCTCTCTGTCAGGGAGAGTTTTTGTTGATTACATGTGTCCCTGTAAGAATTCTCATATCTGTTTTTAATTTGACCAGTTCTCTTGTAAGTGGAGCTCTTGGGTAGGTAATGAGTATTTTCGTTGAACTTCTGGTGCTTGCTTAGTTGTTACAGTGCCATAATGTTTGTGTCTGCCATGCTTTTAGATGAAGAATATTGTGTTTATAGCTTAGTTGTGCTACCGCTTTCTAAATGCTATCACTATCATATGAAGAAAGTTTATAATATGACATGTATTGACAAAGATACTAGCCTTTTCAGTCTTATATGTGCATGATATTGCCTTTCTATACTTTGTATTGTTTGACTGGTCATCTTTACAACATTCTTATATGGTCCTATTTTTTGAACATACAAATTAGCTTTTGATTGTTGCTTTCATCTGTGCTAACAGGTATCATGTTGTTTGCGTGGGTTTTGACTATTTCCGTGTGCCAGTCTTATGATTAACTCGTAGAATCAAAGAGGAAAGAATTGCATAAGCTAGTTTTCAAGGAGAAAGGAAGTATGGTTACAAGGGAATGCAAAGAAACGTTCAAGAAAATGAGCAAAATGTTGATCATTAGGATGGTTTAAGACATTGTGTGAACTTGATTTTAGGATGTTTTCATAATAACTTTAGCAATATATATTTTTAACTAATTATGTAATAATATAAATATTAATTTAAAGAAATATTAATAACGAGATTTCAATTTTAAGAAAACACAAACAAATTTAAGTCTAAGTGGATTGTTCACAATAAAATATGCAATATGTGTCTTACCCCCATATTTTGATACAATCATATTCTATCTTGATTTAATCTTTTTTTGAGTATATTATAACGATTTTTCAATTTAATTAACCAAAAATTCATGCCGGTACAACTAGAATTCTTGCCGGTACAACTAGAATTCTCGTCGGTACAACTAGAATTCTCGTCGGTACAACAAGAATTATCGTCGGTACTACTAGAATTCTCGTCGGTACAAGTAGAATTCTCGTCGGTACAAGTAGAATTCTCGACGGTACAACTAGAATTCTTGCCGGTACAACTAGAATTCTCGACGGTACAACTAGAATTCTCGTCGGTACAACAAGAATTATCGTCGGTACTACTAGAATTCTCGTCGGTACAAGTAGAATTCTCGACGTACAACTAGAATTTTCGACGGTACAACTAGAATTATCGACGGTACAACTAGAATTCTCGACGGTTTAACAAGAATTCTCGACAGTACAAGTAGAATTCTCGACAGTACAACTAGAATTCTCGCCGGTACAACTAGAATTCTCGCCGGTACAACTAGAATTCACTTCGGTACAACTAGAATTCACGCCGGTACAACTAGAATTCTCGCCGGTACAACTAGAATTCTCGCCGGTACAACTAGAATTCACTTCGGTACAACTAGAATTCACGCCGGTACAACTAGAATTCACGCCGGTACAACTAGAATTCACGCCGGTACAACTAGAATTCATGCCGGTACAACTAGAATTCACTTCGGTACAACTAGAATTCACGCCGGTACAACTAGAATACTCTCCGGCACAACTGGAATTTTTAAAAATAATATTTTCTCCCGGTCAACATGGCGCCGTTGTTTTTTAAAATAATATTTTCTGGCTGTCCATATGGCGCTGTCATGTTTAAAAATAATATTTTTTTCGCTCTCCACATGGCGCCGTCATGTTTTAAATTAATATTTTCTTCCTGTCCACATAGGCTAGTTGTACCAATTGGCGGCTCTAAGTTACCAGTTGACCCAAAAATTAGTCCATTTACTTTTTTTGGATTTACGATATAATTAGTTAAACCTTCATTTAAGTTCTTTTTTTTTAGTTGAACTTACGATTATAATTATTTCATTAACAATTTAAACTTTTTTCCATAATGATATGCATCAAATTGTATATTATGAATGATTTTCATCAATATAGTGTGGAATATCACAAAGTAACCCTAAGAACATATAGTGTATGGTGGAAGATTTTGAACACAACCAAATAGTTTTAAAAAACATTTTAATTTTTTGTTTGTCTCCTAACATGCTATAAACTCTTTTAGTTATATAATTTCTAAATTCACGTTTTATGTTATATTCCCTTTATGAATTTTTTAAATATAATAAAATAATTATACTAAAATACAAACAAAGGACATGCACATAATAAAAGACATGCACGTCACCATGTTTTTCTCGCTCTCCACATGGCGTCGTCATATTTTTTATAATATTTTCTCCCTCTCCACATGGCGCTGTCACCAATACATGCACGTACTCTTTTGGTTATGTAATTTCTAAAATGCACGTTTGATGTTATATTCCTTTATGAATTTTTTAAATATAATAAAATAATTATAAAATAATTATACTAAAATACAAACAAAGGACATTCACATAATAAAAGGCAAACATGCATGTACTCTTTTCCTTATGTAATTTATAAAATTCACGTTTTATGTTATATTCTCTTTATAATATATTTTAAAACAATAAAATAATTATACTAAAATACAAACAAAAGACATGCACGTAACGAAAGACACTATATTTTTATTTTATAAATGACGGCACCATGTGGACGTTATAATAATAATGTACCAGATAAAATTCTAGTTGTACCAGCGAAAATTCTAGTTTTACTGTCGAGAATTCTAGTTGTACTGTCAAAAATTCTAGTTAAACCGTCGAGAATTCTAGTTGTACCGTCGATAATTCTTGTTATACCGTCGAAAATTCTAGTTGTACCGTTGAGAATTCTACTTGTACCGACGAGAATTCTAGTAGTACCGAAGATAATTCTAGTTGTACCGATGAGAATTCTAGTTGTACCGTCGAGAATTCTAGTTAAACCGTCGAGAATTCTAGTTAAACCGTCGAGAATTCTAGTTGTACCGACGTAAATACTAGTTGTAACGACATAAATACTAGTTGTACCGACGTAAATACTAGTTGTACCGACGATAATACTAGTTGTACCGACGTAAATACTAGTTGTATTGACTGAAATATTTCATGTACCGGTATAAATACTAGTTTACCTACGTAAATACTAGTTATACTGATATAAATACTAAACAATTTTAAAATTTATTCAAATATATTTAAATGGTACCAAAATTACAGTCTTGATAGATTTTAAAACCAATTTTAGAAATTTACTTTGACACCATATTTTACATCATCTACAATACTACTATTATGGTTAGTTTTTGAAATTTTGTCATATTATTATTCAAAACAAACATATAGTTTATTTTTAGACATATTATCATGTGTAAAAAAAATATTTTACGTATGTCTTTTTAAAAATACAGCTAGTAAAATTTAATTTAGATTTAAGATGTAATTAATTATATGCTTAAAAGCTAGATGTTTATAACTAAATGTGTTGAACCCAGACTTAAATTCAGTTATACTGGCGTTGATTTCAGTTATATCAGTGTTGATTTCAATTGTATCATCGTTGATTGTAGTTGTACATAACCAACAAATGTGACTTTTCTATATACAAAACGACGTATTTGCTAAAATAACTGCATATAATAAAAGTGTTGAATATAATAAAAAAAATCTGAAAGATGTTTTGAATATAATAAAAAAATCATGTTTCAAAGAGTTTTAGGTGTGGCTATAGACCTCAGAATTCAAATCTGAAAGATGTTTTGAAAACTTCAAAGTGAGATCTTTTCATGGATATAAAGATCGCTTTATGGTTTCTTATGGTTGGACAGAAAATTGTTCTCAAAGTTGGCTGTTTGCAATTTTATTGTTTTCGAATCTGTTTCTGTAATTTAATCATAACTTTTGAATCACAACTTCAAATCGTGATTTTCTTTTTCCTGTGGCTTCGTATGGATGTTGTTAATATTTCCACCAAATTTCATAATTTTCTGGGTTGGTTTGATACTCCGTTTTAGAAGAGAGAGAAATGAAGCTAAAAGATAAAAAAAAAAAAAAGAGAGAAATAGTGTAATTTTCTAGGAAGAAGAAGAAAAAGAGGGTCCCACTTAACTTAATTTTCTAGCTACCGCGCAAACCTCTTTTTTTTTTTTCTATTTAATTTTTTAAACTTTTGAAATATTGTTATTTTAATGAGGGATTTCATTAAGGGTAATTTGAGGTTTTGATAAAAGAGAAAGGATAGGAGATTATGTAGAATAGAGGAGACTATGGGAGAATAACTTTTTCCAAATAAGAGTATCTCAGCAATTGATCCGGCGAAACTTGGCTTCGGGCGTTTAGGATTTGGCAGCGGATGAGTAATTAGGGGTTTTTATATGGAGAAAATTTACAAAAAAGCCCCTCAAAATATGTTGGTTTATTCTCTGTTTGAGAAAATTCTCAAGTAGCATGGTAACTAGTTTTAGTGGTATATTCATTCACCAGAGTTCTTTAACCACACTAACACTAAGTTACCTTGAGCTCCCTTCTTGGCTTGGTTTGATGCTTAGGATTTTAGATTTATATTGCGGCAAGATTCTCTTAATTTTCGATCTCTATCTTATGTTGATGAATTGGCCATAATCAGATATGAAACTTTTAGGCTGAATGATTATTTTGTTGCATGTCCTATTGGGATTTTTATATGCGATTATGACATCCATGGATCCTGCCAGGTTCTCACCGATTCTCCATTACCTATGGTCCAGCCTAAATGTTGCATAATGAGAGTGGAAGTTGTAAGCATGACATGAGCTTGTGTATTTTTTTTTTCCTTTTCTTTCAAAGAGTAGGATGGGGAAATGTTTTGTTAGATTATGTAATGTGTAATTAAGAACCTAGATGATGAAGAAAGTTTCTTCGAAGGTTACATGAGAAAGAGGCATATTGACTACAAAATTGATGATTGGCTGCATGTACTTGGTTTGAGTAAGATGATCACATGTTCTTAGATTAGTGAATCAGAAACATTTTGTGTTCACTGCTTTGAATATTTCTCATTAGTTAAAATAAGCAATTCACACCCCTCAAAGAAATATAATACAATCAATCAAAGAAAAATACTTGGCATGATGATCAAGTTTCTCCTGTTAACGCTTCTAGTGATCTCTCTGGTTTGGACCGACAAGGATCTGATGATAAATAAATGCCATAATGCACAAGTCCCAACTATATGCATTTGCAATGTCTTGAATCCGACCCTACCTCCATTCATGCTGACCCTGTTGGTATTGCTGGCATCGTCATACACTGTCTCGACTCTCGCATCCATACCATCAACAAGCAAGTTTTCACTTTTAGCAACCATATATTAACTTGTATATATAATAATATTCTTTGATTAATGTATCAAGTTTTCATTTGTTGTAGCAACATAACGAATCTATCGCCAAAGAAAGACAAATATGACGTGAAAAAAGTTTTGAAGGCTTGCAGAAAGAACTTGTTGCAAAAAGAACTTGTTATATCTCTAAAGTGTCAAGTTTGAGTAAATTTTTAAGTAAATGGCTCACAAAGTAGTGGTTTTGGATCTTGTTCTTTTGAATCTCTAGAGCAGAATTCGATTCTCTAGAGATTTGGGTCGGAAAAAAATACAACTCAAACCCGACCGAATTCTGTTCTTGTCGGAAACTGGTTGGTTTTAGTAATCTGTCGTTTGTTCGTCGGAACAAATACGACCCAAATCCGACCGATATGTGTTGTCGTCGGATTTCTGTTGGTTTCGGAAATTTAATTTGCAGAGTAAACTTTATGCAGTTTTTATATTTTAGTTCGAGACGAAATGTAAAATAAAAATGAGTAAACTTTTGCTCATAATCACTTGTGTCAATTGAGATTGCATTACAATTGTCCAATATGTAAACATCAGAAATGTTGTTGATAGTGATATTCAAATGTTTTTCATGAATTGACAAAAAAAAAATGTTTTTTCATGAGGTGAAGTTCTTTTAATGTCAATGTGAGGTAAAAAAAAAAAAGATAAATTAGTATGAAATTTTGTATAAAATAAATGAAAATAAAAATGTACATTTATACCTTTTTAATCACTACAACGGAGCCAACTTGTATAGAATCAGCGTACAACGAGTTAGAGTGAATATTTTTATCTATGAATCCATCATAAATTCCACTTGGATCATTTTATAAAGTAAACAATGTTATATTAACAAATGTTCAAAGAAAAAAAAATGTAATTTTGTTTATATGAAATGAAATTTTAATGAAATAATTTAGTTTATCTTCAATATGACCAAAAAATTGCCTAAATATTAAACCACTAATATATATTAGTTATTATATAAATCTATCTTACGTTCAATTTTGGAGCTTAGCAACCCTCAACAATTTAACAGCGAGTTGTAGAACCTGCTAGGTTGACATAGAGATAGCATGTCTATTGTTAGTCTATCTAATTGAAATGTCGGGGCTATTAGATCTACATGGGTTTCATGCATGTTCATCATTAGCATTATCGAGTGAAATGTCGGGGCTAATTGATTGACATAAGGATTAGCATACTAAAACAGTGAACTAATCTAATTTCACTATCTCGAAAGTTGATAGACATTAACATATAGGTTTAAGATAATTCATTAGAAACTAGTTAGAAGATCCTCTGAAATCAGATATCATCACCCTTGGGTTCGTTAGTCTCATTATTGTTTACACCGTTATTTTACTTTTTGCTTTTATTTATTTTTCTTAGTCATTAGGAAACAAACCCCTTTTCTATTAACTGTTTAGTTTAGATTTACTCATGCATTCTCTGTGCAGCTATTCCTAGTATATGTAGATCGATCATGTACGTGCTACAAGTGACTTAACCGTGCACTTGCGGTCATCGTCGGGTTAAACTCCCGAAATTATTCTCTAGTAGTTTTCGAATGAAACTAGAAAAGGAGAAACATTCTCCCAATCAAGTTTTTGGCGCCGTGCTAGGGACTAGAGCAATAATCATAGAGATTTGGTCTGAATCTGAGACTAAATATTCTTCTATTTTTGTTACTAATCGTTTGCTTGGTATTTTCTCTTTGATTTTCATGTGTATAAACTTAAGGAATTGATGGAGAGTGTAAACTGTCGTTTAGCTTACCCTAAAGTTTATCTATAAATAAATATGTAGAACCAAAGACTCTCTTTCTCTCTATATTTATGGCCTTTTGGCCCTTTTCTATATATGTGTATGTGAAATATGAAGGTGAAACTGTTCTAGTTCTTAGAGAAATGTGTCTTCAACTTGTCCAAATATTTGAAGTGAATCCTATTGAAAATCAAATGTGAATCAAAATTCTAAAAGGAAAAATATGTGGTAATGACCTAAATTCGAATTTTTGTAGTTGTGACGTAATCCGTTAGTTCTAGATTAGAAAAAAAAAACTATTACAAGAAATATAATCCAAATAACACTCAAGCCTGACCTAAATTCTTTAATTTGGTGGTGTTTGATTAGTGGTTTACCAATTTCAAGATGTGCACCAACTAGAGATGGGAGGATGCCCTCGTTAAATCGTGGAACAGGTCGTGTTTAGTCTCTTAGATAGATTTCTTTTTTACTTGATAACATAATAAATCACTTACTCATCTAATAACAGAGCAAGCAAGTATTATGATTTGTTTATAGACAGCCAGCAACTTATCATGAAACATTCATGGGTTCATGTCCAAATTAATATGGATATAATATAATTCACCCCAAATAAATTAACTCATTCGTTTGTATGGCTTACATCGAAAGCATGACTAGTCCAAATATACTGGTGTGGTCCAAAGTAAATTTAAAAATTGTTGCCATGCTTTTATTTTTTAATTCGAAATTTGATGATATTAATTCTTTAAAATCAGTAGAATTATACCAGATATTTTCTAAAATATCAGATAATTTTTAAATATATTTAATGAAAAATTAGATTACAACTCTATCAATATGTTATAATTATTGAAGGATAAAAACAAATGAACAAAATAAGTACTCAATAAGTAAAACATTTAAAAAAAAAAATTGACAAAAATAGAGATTATAATTTCAAAATATATACATTATAGGCAACATCATTGTTGATATGTCGGTGCCGCCGTCACAAGTGTTCATCAAACATCCACGGTGACCAAGTGCGAAGAAAACTTTTTCTTGGGTAATGTTATCATAAGAAAATTTCCAATTTAATCATTTTTGGGTATTGCTATATATTTTTTTTTTCTAGTAGTCTAGTGGCTATAATAATCTCTTAACATTATTGTACCACTTAACTCCCACTTGAATAATATTATTATAAATATAATTTATTTCATAGCAATCATTTTAATGTCGAATCATTTCCATAAATTCCTTATCCACTTTCATTAAATCCTCTTTCACTCTATCGTTCCTCATGTTTTGGATGAGTCCAAGGCTTACGTTGAGGTCCTTCGGACCCGTGGTAACGCAATCCATACCATATACAGTGATGATGTATGCATCTACTATAAATATTTTTTGGGGTCAAACTACGATTTCACTAACTTAAGCTTTTAACCTCTACTATGAAAGGATACAACAAAGCTACAAAGAGCAAAAATCAACAGATTGGCCAAACAAAGAGTAAAATTAAAAAAGAAAACATAAACCGAGTAAACAAACCTAACCTAGATTTACATTTTGTGTAGCAGTTAGACGGAAATTGTATTCAACATTAAATCGTCTATGTGAACATTTAGGCATTTATTATGTGTGGTCATGTCACCAAATTCGCATAATTTTTTTTTATATATATAATTTTTGTTTCTTACCTTGATTCATTTTGGTTTAAACACTTGCACAATAGAGGTTGGCTTGTGAAATTAAAAAAAGAGCGGTGATGTCAAAGAGAAAAGAAAAAAGAGAGGTATTTTGAAATACCTCTAGTGGAGACGTACTATATATATTTTTATGTATATATATCGTCGTCCGTCATTTTTTTTTTTTTTTTCTTCTTCTTCTCTGCCATGACTCGAACTCAGGAGGTGGAGCTAAGCCCTCAAACCAAATGAGCTACGAGTTCCGGCGCTGATTGATCAGCTATTTAACAATAAGTACTTTTAGGATCATGTTCTTTTGAATCTGTA
Source organism: Boechera divaricarpa (assembly GCA_026770425.1). Lineage (NCBI taxonomy): Eukaryota > Viridiplantae > Streptophyta > Magnoliopsida > Brassicales > Brassicaceae > Boechera > Boechera divaricarpa. The sequence continues at coordinate 956,176 of CM049186.1, read as the reverse complement.
GAGCATGGTTCGATTCTCTATGGACTCATTATTTTTAATTTTTCCCTCGAACGCGGTTCAGTCGGAACATTCTCGGACACGTGTGGATTATTTATCGAGAGATGTGTACGTCACTGACACGGTCACACGTTTCGAATATCAAAACCCGAAACCGTACAAACAGCACAAATCGCATCGTTGTATTGCTTGCTTACTCAATCATATAAAAGACCAAACCTTTCTCAATTCGCCAACTAGAATCTGAGATATTGTGCTCTCATTTACATTTCTGCACGATCAGTAAGTTTCCCCTCGTTTTCTTATGTCTAGATTCATGATCTCGCCACTCAAAATTTGTTTTTTTGATCCCCAATTCTGGGTTTTTTTTTTTTTAATAAGATCTGAAAATCGAAATTTATTCCCTTTTCGATAATCACAAGAAAAATGGGAAAATAAATCGTAAACATTTCCGCATACATTTGATATTGGGATCAAATTTAAGAACTTGGTCTTGATGTGTGTTTTGTTTCACATTGTTTAGAAAAAGGTATGGTGAAGGAGAATGAGTACTACGAGATCTTAGGCGTCAAACCTGATGCTTCAGATGCTGAGATTAAAAAGGCTTACTACTTAAAAGTAAGTCATTTTTTTGTGTGTGTGGAAAAACTCTGGTTTTAGTTTTGTTTAGGTTTTTTTTAATGATAGTGTAAACTTTTGGTTGTGAATATCTTGGTTTTTGCTCTTCAGGCAAGGAAAGTTCATCCAGACAAGAACCCTGGAGACCCTCAAGCTGCTAAAAACTTTCAGGTGATTCAAGACATTATAAGGTGTTTTTGTCAGATTGGTACTGTTTCCAGGGTCTTTGTCTGTTGTTTACTGCATATCTTCACAAAGTATTCCACAAATTGCGGGTGATGTCTCTCATATTTCATGTCTGTTGTTGCTTTCATGAATGAAAAGGTTTTAGGTGAGGCTTATCAGGTTCTGAGTAATCCGGAGAAGCGTGCAGCTTATGACAAATATGGCAAAGAAGGGATTCAACAGTAAGTTTTGGCCTCTTTGTTGACAACTTTGCATCTATGGTATCGGTTTGTGATTGTAGCTTGATAGCTTTTTCTTTTCAGGGATGCAATGGTTGATCCTGCAGCTGTATTTGGTATGCTTTTCGGAAGCGAAGTCTTTGAAGAATACGTAGGGCAGCTTGCACTTGCTTATTTGGCATCAATCGAAGCTGACTTAGAATCATATGAGCCTGAAATCAGAAAGCAAATGCTTCAAGACAAGATCAAAGTACATCGTTTTTACCGTTCTATTTAACGCATCGATGTTTAGTTACTTTTCTCCATGTATTTATGTGGAATTGTGTGCAGGCTCTACAAAAGGAGAGGGAAGACAAGCTCGCCGCTACATTGAAAAACAAACTTGAACCGTTTGTGGAAGGACGAACCGATGAATTTATCAAATGGGCAAACGAAGAGGCAAAGCGGCTTTCTTCTGCCGGTAAAAAAAAACCTTTTGCATTTTAGCTATGTAGGATAGTCTTTTGGCTCTTAAAAAACCAAGAAAGGTGTTAACTTTGTATAAACTGAAAATGGTTTCATAATCTTGCTTTGACTGTTTAAGGTTTCGGAGAGGCAATGATGCATACAATTGGTTACATTTACACAAGAAAAGCTGCTAAAGAAATTGGTAAAGACAAGCGATATATGAAAGTACCGTTCTTAGCGGAATGGGTGCGTGACAAAGGCCACCATATGAAATCTCAAGTGATGGCTGCTTCTGGTAAAAACAAAAGCAATAAAGCAGAACCTCTTGGTTTTCTAACTGAACGAAATCCTTACTTTGGATGGCATTGTTTCGATCTGTAGGTGCGGTTTCGTTACTTCAGTTGCAGGATGAAGTGAACAAGTTGAATGAACACCAAGGAGAGAACAAAGAGGAGCATATTCAGAAAGCCATTGAAGCTAAAATGGATGCTTTGCTTCAATCTCTTTGGCAAATCAATGTTCTCGACATCGAATCCACTCTATCTCGTGTTTGCCAAGCTGTAAGATACTAAGATTCATCATACATAATATGACCTTCTTTTGTAGTAATGATCAATTAATTAATCATGTCATTAATTTGATCTCTCTCTCGGTCAAAGGTGCTTAAAGATCCAAGTGTTTCGAAGGATGTTCTTCGAGCCCGTGCCACAGGGTTGAAGAAACTTGGAACGATCTTCCAGGTGAGCAAGAACAAAAGGGTTCGTAACTTAACATAAAAGAAACGATCATTGGGTTTATATTCAAGACTGTGTTCCATTGAATCTTGAGAGCCTACAAATATATTTGAAAATAAACGTATCTTCAGCCAGTGAATCTCTTTGTTTTCTCTGTTTCTCTTTTAAGGGTGCTAAGAAGCGGTACACGAGAGGAAGCAGCTTGCGTCGCGAACCCGCCGTGAAAATGGACACCGGAGGTTCTTCAAAGGCGACGTCTTGAAACTCTGAATTGAATACGCTGTTTCTTTTTATCTTTTATTTGAATGAAGTTGCAATTCTCCTTTGTTTTTACTTCTCCCAGTTTGTAGAGATTGAATTTTAAGTAAAATTGGGAATCTTGCTAATTACTTTCACCTTTTAAGTGGTATTAGAAGAAGTATGTATGTGACAAAGAACACAAGAAGGTCTCCTGCATTTGTTAAAAGACTTTGCAAAACACTTCAATGAAAGAGCATAGGCCAAGTCATAGTAAAACCAATACTTGCAAGTAAAACCTTTTTCATGAAGTCTTCCTGTCTTAGACAGCAGTAACAAAAATACTCCGCTCAACTAAATTTACCTAACAAATTATCAAAAACTATACACGTTAATCTGGGGAATTTGTTTTCATACCAAGATTTATATTTAAAATTAAAATACATGGCAGTACATAAATACATTGATGGGATCTATATAGCGTACAATACATTAAAACTTCCAAATATTTGTGGGTAGTGCTTTTGTGTTAAAAAAAAAAATATATTTAAACTGTTTTAAAATTAATAATACAAAAACGCTCAATACTCATGCTAAAAATGTGGACTATGTCAGTCCTAATACATATAATTCATAATCTCCTAATACATATAATTCATAATCTTATATTAAAAAGTTAGCCGAATAGCCTCTATATTGAGTATCTTATTTTAACTTATCCGATCAAGATCATCCTTCTAATCTCCAGATATCCAACGGCTCTTTTTAGCTTGGGCATTCGGGTATTCAGATCAGTTCGGATCGGGTAATTCGGATATCGGATAGTTCGGATATCGACTTCTAATATCCAAATAGGTACCAAAATTTTTTCGGATCGGTTCGAGTCAGTATTTTCGGGTATTACCCGAACTACCCGAAACTTTACCCAAACTATCCAAAATTTTATCCGAACTACCCGAAATTTTACTTGAACTACCCAAATATCCGAAATTTCACCCAAACTACCCGAATATCCAAAATTTCACCCAAAAATTTATTCGAACTACCCGAATATACCATTACTAACCGAACAAATCCTTCTACATCCTACTGACCTACTCTCAAGTTTCGGTACTTCGGATATCCGAATAGATATTCGGGTATTATCCGAACCGATCCGATACCGAACCAAATTCATTAAAAACCGAACGAGTATTCCAATATATCTGAAATATCCGAAATTTCGGGTCGATTCGGATAGGATAATTCAGGTCCAGGTATTATTATGCCCAGGGTCTTTAGATATCCGTACAACCCTCTCTCATTTTTCTAAACAACCCTATTCGCCTATCTTGAGCTGTTAATGGGTTACAAAAATTAAAGCTTCAAATTCATTATTGGCCCAATATCATTAATACAATAACTTTTTTATTTCTATTTTAGTCATTCCTAAAATATAACGTTTCATTTTTGGCACCCCAACTTGGTTTATATGTTAATAAACCATCCAATTTACCGACATGTCTCTCCGTTGAAGTTGATGCCCCTTCCATTTTTTTTTTTTTGTCTTTTTATTTTTTAAATGACGTGGCATAGTTCGACTTACCGGTAAAACTAACGGTCTCTCACGACAACAAGTCAAACCATCATAATGTTTGGTTCTATCAAACCGAAGACCAATAATCTATTAACTGGTCCATCCATTTGCTAATCAAAATTAAATACAAAAATGTACAAATGAAACTATGATGGAAAATTTTCCAATTTCAAAGATTTAACATAAAGTATACTTGACCGTTAAAAATAAAAATTATACTAGATTTTTTTTTTCCATTTGGTACGGTTTATATCGGTCTGATCAGAATCTGACGGCGTTAAATAAAGACGTCAGAAAAGACTTGGAATCGTCTCTTTCCTTCTCAAGAGGGACAGAGAGAGAGAACAAAGCAAAACCTCGCGCAGTGCTCAGTTTTCTCACTCTAAAAAATCTCACAGCTCTCTCGCTCTAGCTATGTGAAACCGTCTTCGTTTTATTTTTCCGGCGACTTTTCCCGGGAGCAGGTTTGGTGTTCGTCACCTTTGTCTCACATGCTGAATTGTTGTTAAATTCTTTTCAATTTTGTGTTTAGGGTTTTTGTTTCTATTTTGGGTAATCTCAAATTCTCAACTTGTCTTGCAAGTTCCTTGGCCCTAATCTCGGATCTGTTTAGTGTTAGTTATGTGACTTGTGTAGATTTTGTCCGATTCAATTGCTATTTTTGGTGTCCTGAGACAAAATTTTCATTTTGGGTTTTCTTAGTGAAGATAGTCATCTAAGTTCACTTACCTACAAGTTAGTGACCAACGAATTGCTCGATCTGATTCTATCTTCTATTTCGAATTTCCTTTATCTGGGCCATGGCAAGTTTATGTTATTGTGTGAATATATGGAAGCTCTTATCTTATCATTTGTGTTTTTTTTTTGTGATATTGTTCAGGTTGGACTCACTCTTTTGATTGATTTTACTAGCTGTTGATGTTAGACGTTTTAGGTTTTCAAGGATTTATAGTCATAATTGATTCTGATTGAGTTTCTGTGATATTTTTTTGTTTTTGTGTTTGGAAGGTTTTGAGGTGGTTTTATGCGCCAAAACATTTAACCGGAGTGTCTTTGTGCGGTGCTTAGTAGTTTTCTTTTCCATCATACGCTGCAGTTATGGGGAATGCTTGTTGTGTTGCTGCTCGAGACAAAATGGTAGTGCCTAATATATCAGCAGTCGAGAATTTGCAAAGAAACAATGTGAGATATTCTCCTAATTGGAGCTTCCGATGGGATAATAGAGGTCGAGTGGCAGGTGAAGAGACCTCTGTCAGTTGGTTATCTGATGGGATTAGTCATAACGATGGGTCTGATGTCAAATCCGAATCTGCTTTCGTATCATCAGAAAGCTCCCCTTTGGATAATTTTCAGGCGCAGTCATGTCAGAAATCTCCTGCTTCGGGTATAAAATTTCGACCGACCTTTTAGACATGTTTGTTGCAGTTAAATTTTATTCCTTAGTGGCAATACCTGTTTGATTTTTCAAAAAACTGTAGGCTTGAGAGGAAGAAAGTGTAGGCAACTTCTTTTGACCTGCTTGGAATTTAGGGTTACTTTTCTACACAAACTGTTAATGAGCGAATATGACATTGATATGTTTCTTTACATAAACTGTTCTCTTTTTTTTTGCTTCTTGACTTGCTTTGATTGGCCGCCATCCATTTTTATCCTTAAACTATGACTTTTCCATGTTCTGACATCACGTCATTGTTGTGGCAGATCAATCTTTTTCAGGAATTGCATCCATTGACACCGTCTCTGAACAGGTTAAAACCCTTTTTTTTTTGTTTCACTGCTAGCTAAATATCTGCCATGTAACTCTGTTAATATGACCCCTATTTTACTGTTGTAGATCACCCAGAAAACAAATGATTCAACCAACCCTGCTTATTATCCATCTCGTACAAAACTGTCTCTTTCATTGGCTTCTCAACCATCATCCTTCTCAGCGTCACCACTGTCACCCCAGAGCCACCTGCCAATGCCACCTGCTAGTTCATCGACGTTAAAGCTGACACCACGCCCTCATCTATCAAAACAAGTCTCACATGGTCAAATCTTTGGATTTACCTCACCGAGTAGAAGCTCAGCAACTGAAGAGAGGCTGGGGAATGAATCTCAGTCTGATGGTTGGTCCATGCAAGCCTTTTCCGAAATGATGGCGTATTCTCGCAGAGAGTCTTGCTCTTACGATAACGAGTGCTTTGGGCTTCGTCGTGACAAGATAGACCATCAAGGAAACAGAAAGTCCAATGATCAGCAAAACTGTGGTGCTTGCTCGAGATCCTTGTCTGAGAAATCTTTGTTGAGTAGCCAAAAGATCTTTGCCACTAATGAGCTCTCTGTAGCTGCAATTCTAGCTTGTGGGCATGTCTATCATTCAGAGTGTTTAGAGCAGATGACAGCTGAAATCGACAAATTCGACCCTCGTTGCCCCATCTGCACACTGGGGGAGAAGAAAACATTCAAGTTGTCGGAAAAAGCATTAAAGGCGGATTTGGATTTGAAAGCTAGACAAAACAAGAGACTAAGAAACCGCGTTGTGGACAGCGATGACTTTGTCATGTTTGATCACAACCACAATGCGGTGGTGGCAGGATACAAAGGTAAAGCCCCAAAGCTAGTATCGAGTTCGAGCTTAAGAAACTATTCCCCAAAGCCTTTCCTTGCAAGACATTTCTCTTTCGGGTCCAGAAGTAACAGTGTTAAATCCCCAAAAGAGAATCAATCTCTCAGAAAGAAAAGCTTTTTCTGGACCAAATCTAGCAAACTTTGAAACTGTAAGCATCTCTCTACAAGCATCACCTATGAATCTGAAGCTCATGGCTCAAACCAATGAGTCACACAAGTAAAACCTTGATGATTGTTGAATCTTGTTGCAGATTCTGGGTGGTGTTTCTCTTCGTAAGCTAGGGCCGTCAACGTTACGGATACTTATCAAACGGTACACACTTGTTTGTGTGCATGTTATAGAATTTCTCTCCCAAGTCTCAACAAAATCTTTCTTTTCCCCTTTTTTTTTTTTGTGCATTCCCATATTTTTACACTTGTAAATATAATAATTATTATAGGATAAGGTATAAATTATCTGACTGTGGGTTAATTGGATCAAAGGATTTATATTATTATATATGTATTATACGTTTTCAAAAACAATGATTTGTAAATAGTTTTTCTAAAACCAAAATTTTTTGTTTTCTAAACGTGGTTTGTAAAAACCAAAAAAAAAAAAAAAGAACTGGAAATAAATTTGTAACAAACTAGTAGAGGTGTCAATTGGACAGTTGTCCACGTGCTTGGTCCAGTCCAATTGGACATGACCATTAATGTCCACAAAAACAAAATTCCGGATATGTCCAGTCCAATTGGACATGGGCAAACCCAATTAACTTAACCATATGAAATTATTGGTGGATGAAACAAAAACGAGGGAACATTATAATCATACATGATTCATATATATAGGAACATTTTATGGGTTTTCGGAATTTTTACGATTTTTCGAAAATTTTACGTTTTACGGAAATTTTACGGTTTTTTGGAAATTTTACGGTTTTTCGGAAATTTTACGGTTTCTAGAAATTTTATGATTTTTCGAAAATTTAACGATTTCCGTAAATTCTACGGTTTTTCAAAATTTTTACGATTTCTTCATAATTTTCATTTCAGGAGAAGATGTTGTGGACAGACCTAATTGGACTTACGTCCAATTGGACATACGTCCAGTTGGACGCGGACATGTTTGGACATGACCATCAATGTCCATAAAAAGAAAATTTCGCTTAGACATGGACAATCCGAATTGACAATAAAATACGAAATTAAATGCGTATGATTGTATTATGATCCAACGTTTATTAGTTTAATGCTTTCCACCCATGTATTACATGTAACGTTTGGTCTTGAATACGACTATATATGATTTAAAACTCAAAACACCGACCTTCTTTTAGCGGTTCCAAGTCCGTGATCAAATCCAATACATCTGTCCTTATAACATAGAAAACACCGTACGTAGAAGATAACGTTGTTCTATTGAATTTATCAAAAAGGCAAAACGTTATTATGTCGGATTCGTGACGTATTCATATCAAAGCACACACATGACACGTGGTACTCCTTTTCTAACAGTGCGTGGCAAAACATTTCACACTAAATACGCCACGTCTCATACACATGCAGATTAACATGTTTATATAATGTATACGCGCTTGTTCTACCGCAAACGTAGTTTTTTTAAAGCAGCACTTTAGAATCTTACAGTACACAATCACTTCAAAAAGGAAATTGTTGACAATGGCGGATTTGAAGGACGAAAGAGGAAACCCAATCCATCTAACCGACGAACATGGTAACCCGGTCCAGCTCACTGATGAGTTCGGTAACCCCATGCACCTAACCGGCGTTGCCACCTCCACCACTCAGTATAAGGAGAGTACCACCAGTGACATTGCGGAGCACCCTACTAGCACCGTTACCGGAACACACCCGGTCGGTACAAGAACACATTCGGCAGTTTCTCCGGCAGCTCTGGCCACTGCGACAGGAGTTGCCGCAGGTACCGGAGCAACCACCACAGGGCAGCAACATCATGGCTCGCTTGAAGAGCATCTTCGTCGGTCTGGAAGTTCATCTAGCTCTAGCTCGGTGAGATTCTCATGCATATAGAGATACTTATTTCCCGCACTCATATTTGTATTTAAAAACAGTCAAAATACGATTACTGTTTATATACTCTCAAAAACATCAGGGTTATTAGTTTTGCTTTCCAAAAATGTCAATAGATTTTTTTGAAACGTTAAAAATACTAAAAACATAAAGGGTTCTCAAACTTTAAAAAGTGAATCCAAAATCAGTCCTATGAATAAAAAGCTTTTTCTAGAACACGTTTTCATTCCATGTATTTGGAAGGATCTGTAAATAGTTAGGAGTATATATGATGTTGGAATAGGAGGACGACGGGCAAGGAGGAAGGAGGAAGAAGAGCATAAAGGAGAAAATTAAAGAGAAATTTAGTAGCGGTAAGAACAAGGACGAACAAACACCCGCCACCGCCACGACCACCGGACCTACCACCACCACTGCCACAACCACCGACCAACACCACGAGAAGAAGGGCATTCTCGAGAAGATAAAGGATAAACTTCCCGGCCACCACAGCCACAACCACCCATGAACACCAATCAGATGAGCTTTTCATCATTTCATGAATAGAGGGCTTATGGTCAAGTCATATATAAATATATATGTCGTCAAATGAAGTTTACTGAATTTTAGTTTAAATGTGTTTGCAGTTTGTGAATGTGACAATCGTATGATCATGTTCTTTGTTTTATTTTTATATATATATAAAAGAATTGTATTTTGCTAGCATTTTTCTCAATTTACAAGGGTCGAATTAATATTCAAAAATTTCCGAAAACCCTTTTTAAAAAAAAAAAAAAAAAAAAAAAGAACATATGCTATGCAGCAAGCAAACATATACCTTATCTCTCACCGGAGAGTATGAAATTAGTGCGACTTACGATTACTGGACCCAACCGTGTCTCAGCTGGTTTCAAATGTTACAATCGGAAGTAAGATGGAACGGTAGAGATTTGACATTATCTTCCTCAAAAAGTAAAAGATGTTTTCACTGATCTTGAAACTTTGCTGGAATTTGGCAAATAGAGGGAACAATGAGAGTGTGTTCTATAGCTGAGTAAAACTCCTATGTTTGATCAAAGTCTCTCATTTTGATGTTGTTTAGTCGAGTGTTTATAAACTGAATTTGTGTCATGGAATTTGTCGTGATGTTTTCTAAACTTATTATCGGTTGTAATTCTCAGAGGGTAAGTTGTAGTTTCTTGGATACTCAGAGGGTAAGTTGTAGTTTTTTGGATACCAAACACATGATTCTTTTTTTGTCTTTAAAAACAAATTCTTGAAACGTCATTACCGGAGAAAGATTTTTAAGGATAGTAACAGAAATATTTTATGCTAAGCTTGTGAATGCAAATCTTGGTGTATGGTTTCACATCGTATGGGTTGCTTTCATATAAAAGATCTAGACAAACTTATGTCGAGATCTTCATAAAGCCAATTTAGCAGTTTACTAAAAATAAAACATTCACTAATTATAACCAAACACAATAAGAAAACTAGCCACACATATAACAACCCGCTCATCCTTTGTCTCTTTCATGCCCTTTTTTTTTTTGCTCGCTCTTTCTTCAACCACAAGCAACCCAACAATCTCGTTTCGTTTCGTCTTTTCATCTTCTTCCTCATTCTTCTCTCTTCTCTCTTCTCTCTCCCCCAACCCCCACGAAGGAGGATGGAGATAAGAAAAAAACCAAATATACCTATGTGTCTTATCATAGATTCTTCTCCCAGGGCCATCATGACTCTCCTGTTCACCGTCCTCCTCTTCTTAAGCGGCCTAGCTTCAGCGGTTGCCATCGGTGGTGGCCCAACCGCTGGTTTTAAACCGGCCGATGACATTCTCATTGATTGTGGGAGCAAGTCTTCAACCAAAACCCCTGAAGGTAGAGTCTTTAAGAGTGACTCAGAGACGGTTCAGTATACAGAAGCCAAAGACGATATTCAGGTCTCTGCTCGGCCTTCAGATAAACTCACTTCTCCTATTTACCTAACCGCGAGGATCTTCCACGAAGAAGCCACGTACAAGTTCCATTTGACCAGACCTGGTTGGCATTGGGTTCGTCTCCATTTCTTTACCTTTCCCAATGACAAGTTTGATCTCCAGCAAGCAACATTCTCTGTTTTAACAGAGAAGTACGTCTTGCTTCACAACTTTAAAATGAGTAACAACAACAATAATAGCCAAGCTATTGTTCAGAAGGAATACCTCGTCAACATGACGGATGCTCAATTCGCCCTTAGGTTCAAACCTATGAAAAGTTCCGCCGCTTTCATCAACGGTATCGAACTTGTGTCAGCTCCAGACGAACTTATCTCTGATGCAGGCACTTCTCTTTCCCCTGTCAACGGTTTTTCGGGTCTGTCTGATTACGCATACCAGTCGGTTTACAGGGTTAATGTTGGTGGTCCTTTGATTACACCTCAGAATGACACACTAGGAAGAACCTGGACACCTGACAAAGAGTACTTGAAAGATCCGAATCTGGCTAAGGATGTCAAAACAACCCCTACAGCGATCAAGTATCCTCCTGAAGTTACACCGCTGATTGCGCCACAGACGGTTTACGCTACAGCCGCAGAGATGGCTGATTCTCACACCATAGATCCTAACTTTAATGTCACATGGAACTTCCCATCAAACCCATCATTTCACTACTTGATTCGTCTTCATTTCTGTGACATCATCAGCAAGTCACTTAATGACCTCTACTTCAACGTTTACATCAATGGCAAGACTGCCATTTCTGGGCTGGATTTGTCCACTGTAGCTGGCGATCTTTCTGCTCCTTACTACAAAGACATTGTGGTGAACTCGACTCTTATGAAATCTGAGCTTCAGGTCCAGATTGGTCCCATGGGAGAAGACACTGGGAAAAAGAACGCAATCTTGAACGGAGTCGAGGTCCTGAAGATGAGCAACTCCGTGAACAGTCTTGATGGAGAATTTGGAGTTGATGGTAAAAGAGCGGGTATGGGGAAGCAGGGGATGGTTGCAACTGCGGGTTTTGTCATGATGTTTGGAGCTTTCGTAGGTCTTGGAGCAATGGTTTACAAGTGGAAGAAGAGGCCACAAGATTGGCAGAAGAGAAACAGTTTCTCTTCTTGGTTACTACCAATACACGCCGGTGACAGTACCTTCATGACAAGCAAAACCGGTTCTCACAAATCCAACTTGTACAATTCCGCGCTTGGCCTCGGACGCTATTTCTCTCTCTCAGAGCTTCAAGAAGTCACAAAGAACTTCGATGCATCAGAGATCATCGGTGTTGGTGGATTTGGAAACGTTTACATCGGTACCATTGATGATGGAACTCAAGTCGCCATCAAACGAGGCAATCCACAGTCAGAGCAAGGGATCACAGAGTTTCACACAGAGATTCAAATGCTATCTAAGCTTAGACACAGACACTTAGTCTCCTTGATTGGATACTGCGACGAGAACTCAGAGATGATCCTCGTCTACGAATACATGTCCAATGGTCCTTTCAGAGACCATCTCTATGGAAAAAATCTTTCTCCTTTGACATGGAAACAACGACTAGAGATCTGCATAGGAGCTGCTCGAGGGCTTCACTATTTGCACACAGGAACAGCTCAAGGCATTATCCATCGTGATGTCAAATCCACAAACATTCTTCTTGATGAAGCTTTAGTTGCTAAAGTAGCTGACTTTGGTCTCTCCAAAGATGTTGCCTTTGGACAAAACCATGTCAGTACGGCCGTGAAAGGTAGTTTCGGGTATTTAGACCCGGAATACTTCAGGAGACAACAACTCACAGATAAATCCGATGTTTATTCCTTTGGTGTTGTTCTTCTAGAAGCTCTATGTGCAAGACCAGCCATTAATCCTCAGCTTCCAAGGGAACAGGTCAACTTAGCTGAATGGGCTATGCAATGGAAACAAAAAGGGTTGCTCGAAAAGATCATCGATCCTCATCTCGTTGGAACTGTGAATCCTGAATCTATGAAAAAGTTTGCAGAAGCTGCAGAGAAGTGTTTAGCAGATTATGGTGTTGATAGACCAACAATGGGAGATGTACTGTGGAACTTAGAATATGCTCTTCAGCTTCAAGAAGCTTTTTCTCAGGGAAAAACTGAGGCTGAGGAGGTTGAGACCACTAAGCCCGTGGCTGCTGCTGCTGCTGCGCCGCCTTCACCTGCTGCCACCACCGCGGCAGTAAGTGAACGTCCGGTTTCTCAGACTGAAGAGAAGGATGACTCAACAGTGGACCAACACTCTGGAACCGCCATGTTTACTCAGTCTGGTAGCCTCAACGGAAGATAAACTAAGCATTTTCATTTTTCACCAAACCAAACGGTGTGAAAAGTTAGAAAAAGAAAAATCTGAAGGTAATCGGATTTGTTGTATAATATTTGTGGTGTTTTTTTATTTTGTTTTGTGATTGAAATGTATTTAACGGTGGTAGATAATGCTGTATCTACTCATTATCTACTCATCCTCCCATGTTATAGGTTGTTGATACTTAGGTTTCAAAATACAAATTTTTATAAAAGTGTATGCAAATCTCTCATAATCGACCGACTCGTTAGTCTATTAGCATTTTATATTCGAAAGGTGCATGACAACAACAAAAGAAAGAATTGAAAAGAAGTTTGAGATTTCTTCAAAACCCAAAAACTTAGAGAACTAAGATTCAAGGGAGCTCTTACAGTTAGTGAAAACATTACAGAATCTCTGAAAGCAAAATTGCTTCCTTATAGTGAGTTCCTGGGCTCCTCTTCCAAAGGATCCTGTCCTAGTAATATTTAACAATCTGAGTAGTTTCTTCTTCATCAAAGAATCCCTAAATCATACTTGTAATATTCTCGTGACATAAATTCAAAAGGAAGAAAGTTAGATCGAAACAAAAAGAAATCAAAAAGCAAGGATTTAGGGATCAGATCTTCAAAAGGCCTATTCAACTCTCATCTTCTTCTTGCTCACCATCATCGGATTTTCAACCTCCATGATATCATCATCTTCACTCTCGACGTTCTCTGTTTCTTTCTTATGATTACTGGGCTCGATCTCGGAGAGTCTTCTCTTCTTAGAAGCAGTCTCGGATCCTGAGGAACTCTCTGTGACATCAACGGGGTTCTCATTGTTTGATGTTGATGCGCTCTCGCCATTGGTAGCTGGAGATTGTGTCCATCCAGAGAGTACCATTCCTTCAGGTTCTTTTTCCTCGTCAAATTCTTCCCTGTGAAAGAAATAGAATAAGCAGAGGATGCATAAATCATCTGCCACTTTCAGCCATGGATGTAACTGTCTAAAGCTTCCAGACAATGCGAGAATCCTAGGATGATGTCTGATGATAGAGGAAAGCTTTTGTAATTTGATGTAATGGAAAAGTTTAGGGGAACTCGATGGTAAGATTATCAGAAACCAAACTGTATTTGAAACAGGATTCAAAATGTAAGAAACAAAACCTGTGCTTGACATTTATCTTGCAAGATAGCTCTTGTTGAAGATCTTCGACCGTGAGAATGCTTCCATTGCCAATGGGAGAAGGAAGTTCTAGTAAAGACTGAAAAAGAAACACGAGCATGTGAGAAATTGCGGTATCTAAACCTGTACTTAAAGTGCAGATGGTAGAACAATCAAGACCAAACCTTCTCGAGATTAGCGTTGTAGTTTGCAACCATAATATCATCAAGATCATCACCAACTTCGTAAAGAAGCGATGCCCCGTGCATAATCAACGGTAGGTTCATTCCAAGCTTGGCTTTGACAATTCTATCAACTAGATCCCGTAGTTTCGATTTCCGAGTATTGATCTCAAGTACTAAAGGGGTCTGTTCAATAAAAAAGAACATCCAATGACTGGTAATACAAGAAAGACTATGAAAGAAGGTTACATAACAATAATGTTTATACCTTGGAACAGACATAGCAAGCAGGATTAGGTTCATATGGCTCGACTGGCATAAGCAGCATCTTTTTGCTTGGGTGTTCTAAGCAATATGTCATTCTAGAGAGACATTGAGAACAAAAATGAATTTTAAGGACGGTAACATCTTATGAAATACAGTGAAATACAATTTCAAAGTAACAAACCTGTACTTGTCCTCATCCTTTTTCAGCACTTTGATTGCTTCAATAACAATCAAACCAGCAATAATGGCATTGGTCGTAGCAACGGCATGAACAATGTTTCCAGCAATACCTTTCGCTTCAAAAAGGCTGTGCAAAGGAATTTCGAAAGATTCAGCACGGATATTTGCAGCAGCAGTGATAAATTCTACAGCTAACTGATCATCTTTGTCAAAAGTAAGGTGTCCTATTTCCTGTGGCAGCATACAGAAAAAAACATGAATTAATCAGTACACCGAAACTTATATACAGACGAGAAGAGTTTACACGAAGGACTACACAGACCTTCTTTCTCTTGGCAAAGAACAACTTCAATGCTTCTATGAACACTAGAGAATTCTGCTTTAGACCCCACAATTCCTGTGGATTCTTCAGGCCAAGCGACGGCATGACAGAGACCATCAAATCACCATCAGTAACAGAACAATTCTGAGTGCTTCCATTTTGCTGAGTCAGACTTTCAGGCAAGACATCCTTACTGTATATTGGCCTTGGTCGTTTGCGATTTTTCCATGTCTCTTCATTTGACAAAGCCGCTTCAATGTTAGAACCAAACACATGATCATATATCTTCCTACCATACTGCTCAATATCTTCATCTTCCGAACGTTCAAATACGTCTTCTGTTTCTTTGGATGAGCTTGCAGAGTTGTTGGATCGCACATTAAGATCATTATCTTGATTCTTGTCGCCAAACAACTTTGCAAAGAGCAGGTCTTTTGCCCACACGATACAGTGCACAAACTGTAGAATCAATTTAAAATTCATTGGCACATCAAAAACAAGCACTATGCTTAGGATAAGACTATACCAGCCAAGATAAAATATAAGTTCCCCAAGACTCACAAAAATTTGGAACAAACAAGACAGTGTTAATACCTTAGTTGGAGTGCTGGTTATTGTACACACAGGATAGGTCTTTGGAGCAGGTTTGGTTTGGCACTCATAACATTCTGTTTTTCCCTTTATATGCACAGTTACCTGAATTGTACACGCAAGCAAGTATTGCAAAGCCAGAGAAGTGAGAAATGATAACAGTTACGCCATTCAAGCCTAGCATTCTAGTGCATCTAACAAATAGATATTGCTTAGAGAATAGAACTGCATGACCAAAGGGCACGTGGAATAACCTGTCCTAGGAAGCCTGTTGTGCCGCTTTCTACAAGAGGAACATCAGCTGCAAGACAGAGACGATTCACATGACGCCTTGCATCCAAGTTGTCCAGTCCATTCAGAACAACATTAAATTGCTTGAAAAAATCAACATCAAACTCGGGATTCTTCACATTTGCATGGTATGATCTTATATTAATGTGAGGCCTAAATCTCAAGACTGCATCTCTGGCAACCTGGTGATATGGTAAAAATATATTAACTCTTGTGAACTGGAATCCCTTGGACTTAACTCAAAGCAAAATTACCTTAGCCTTGGACTGCCCAACATGAGAACGACGGAATAGAAATTGTCTATTCAGGTTACTGACTTCAATAGTGTCCATGTCGATCTGTAACACAAGAGAACAAGTAACTTAATCACGGTTACAAACTAATCTTATAAGTCACTGCTCTATTCATTTTCCGAATCCAGAAGGACCGCAAGTAAAGTCCGATGGTTTCTAATACAAAACGTTAATCATGAGTCTACAAAATCCCACAATTTAAACAAAAGTATTTCATGCAAACCAAATTATACAATGCCTAACCAGAGTCTTTGAAATTACACTAAACCTAGTGGAGAAAACAGCTAAATAAAAAGAGTCCGCCTAGAGACATATGAGCCCATCTTCCAATTAATACTTAACTCATACTGTGTTCAGTAGAATCCCGATGTGATCTCATGAACCATGCAAATTAAAAAGCTCAAAGATGTAGAAACTACTCAAATCGTCAATAAAATTAAAACCCCTAAATCCCAAATCAAATTCTATAGCACAATGGGAGATTTGAAATGCTTGAACTTTCGTCTATGACCCAGAATCTCAGAAGAGAAGAAGAAGAAAAAAAAACCACAACTTATGAATACTAAAAGTCACGAAAGGAAAAACAAATCGACAAAACTTACAATATGAATGTCTTCGAATCCAGAAAGAGCAAGAGTCTTCAGTAACTCGCAACCAATCCCACCAGCTCCAACCATAAGCACTTTCGCGCCCTAAAACCCAGTACGGGAAAATTCAAAAGACTTCAGTTTAAAAACAACCCAAACAAAAAAGAAGCTTAAGGGTACCTTCAGAGCTTACTTTAATGGCGGATTGTTGTTGTTGCGCAGCCATGGCGGAGAAGTGACAAGAAGGAGCAATACGTTAAGCGACGGTTCAGAGCAGAAGACGGAGAACTGTGGGATTAGAAAAATGAAACCTTTTTCGGGTAAATGATTTAAAATCGAAAGGAAGTAGTAAACAGAGAGATTTTGATATTCTAGGGTTTACGTGGAGGGATTTGGGGAAATTTTGGAAGAAGAAGGAGAGAAGAGGAAAGAGACGGCTCTTGGAAGAAAAAAGAGAGTCACGTGGCCTTTTGTGTTAATTTACCTTTGGAATATTTTTAGTTTCGTTGACTTTATAAATTACCGTATCAATTGGATTCGAGTAGATTTTAATGTTGATAAAATTAATTAATTAAAAGTTCTTTCATGTAAATGTCGTTACACCTTGGACAAATTAGTAGTTTGATCGGAATGAAATAGGGAAAAATGCTAAAAACTGCCCAATTTTTTAAAATACTCATTTTTATACGTGAATTTTCGTAAACTCATATTTAATCACGGATTAATTATTGACTTTTTTTTATAAATCTCAACTTTGTTTGACTAAGCCGATTTAAACACTCCATTAAATGTGAGATGACGGACTAATTTAGCGACATTAATTTTGTTTTAACATTTCGTTAACTCAAAACTCTGCGTTTTTATAAGAGTCTAAAACCCCCAAATCCGGTCCTTGCCACAAACCCTAATTCCCAAATTCATTCAGAGCAAAGTCCCTAACCCAGAAATCGATTTCAGAAGCTAACCGAGAAATCGATTTTGAGAGTTGAACATAACCCCCAAATCGATTTTTATCATCAACCTTAAGCGGAAGAGCACACAACAAAAACTAACCCCCAAATCGCATGTCCTCTGACCGAGTGAAGAAATGGGAAAGCGTAAGAGCAAACGGCAAAAGCCTAAACCACCGAGTAAGGTTCGACGCACGAATCCGCCAGGTGATGCGAATCGACCTGATGATGAGCCAATCCCGCTGAACATGATCGAGCCAACTTTGCTTCTCGATGCGCCATCGGTTCAAGAGGCTACCTCTAGAGAAGGGACTCGGGTTGAAGATGCTACCATTGGAGAAGGTAGACGGGATGAAGATGCTGCAATTGGAGAAGAGACACGGGTTGGAGAAGAAGAGACACAAGTTGACGATGGTGGTGCCTACATTTCTGATTGCGAACGTGAGCCTATTAGCGAGGACGACTGCGAGGTGCAATCTGATAGTGATTTAGATATAGAGGAAGAGAACTGCGATGATATTAGGCAACATTTTGGAGTATATGAAAAAGACGATGAAGATGTTAGTGATGTTGATAGTGGGAATGATATAAACTGGGATGATGAGAAGATCCCAGAACCTCTATCCTGTAGTGAGGATGAAGAAAAAGTAAGAGACGAGGATGCTGGTGATGTAGACCCATTAGATCCAGAAGAAATTCTGAAACTAGGGAAATGTTTCAATACGACAGAAGAGTTCAAGCTTGTCGTCCTTAGATACTCACTGAAAACACGGTATGACGTAAAGCTTTATAGGTCAGAGCAAAGCAAGATTGGTGCAAAATATACAGACACTGATTCTCACTGCCCTTGGAAATGTTATGCATCTTATGAGAAGAGGAAGCACAAGATACAAATAAAGATCTATGTCAATGTGCATACGTGTGTTAGATAAGGATACAGTAAGATGCTGAAGCAAAGTACGATTGCTTGGTTGTTTCAGGAAAGACTGAGGATGAATCCAAAGCTAACCAAGCAAGAGATGGCTGCTGAGGTCTAGAGAGAGTATAATCTAGTCGTAGGTGAAGGAAAATGTGGGAAGGCAAAGACACCACTGGCCAAAGAAAGGAAACAATCTCATGAAGACCATTTTGCAAGAGTGTGGGATTACCAAGCTGAGATTTTCCAATCCAATCTGGATTCCACCTTTGAGATTGAGACTATACCAGGGCCATCAATTGGGAGTAAGCAAAGGTTTTTCCGTCTTTATATTTGTTTTAAAGCGCAAAGAGAAGCATGGAAGCATACATGTAGGCCTATAATTGGAATAGATGGTGCGTTTCTAAGATGGGACATAAAGGGACATCTACTAGCTGCAGTTGGAAGAGATGGTGATAATAGGATAGTTCCTCTTGCATGGGCAGTGGTTGAAATAGAGAATGATATAAACTGGGATTGGTTTGTTAGACTCCTAAGTGTAAATTTGAGTCTTGCAGATGGAAGCAATGTGGCTATCATATCAGACAAACAAAAGGTTTGTTATAATTAATGTTGTTCATGTTAGTTTCTTGTCAATGTTAGTTTATATTTTTCATGTCATGTTAATTAATATTTGTTATGAAATGTTTTACAGGGACTAGTAAAGGTTGTCCATAATATACTTCCACAGGCTGAGCATCGACAATGTGCAAGACATATCATGGATAATTGGAAGCGTGACAGCCATGATATGGAGCTACAACGTCTATTCTGGAAGATTGCACGCAGTTACACCCAAGGAGAATTTGGAGCTAATATGGAAGCGTTAAAGAGG
Organism: Boechera divaricarpa; assembly: GCA_026770425.1. Lineage (NCBI taxonomy): Eukaryota > Viridiplantae > Streptophyta > Magnoliopsida > Brassicales > Brassicaceae > Boechera > Boechera divaricarpa. Next base: position 936,656 of record CM049186.1, on the reverse strand, counting down.
TATAATCCTCATTCTTTTGCAACACTTCAATTGACCAATCCTGCTACTTGGTCAAGAGCATTCTTCAGGATAGGATCCTCTTGCAATGATATTTTGAACAATCTCTGTGAATCATTCAATAGAACAATAAGACATGCAAGAAAAAAACCATTGCTAGAAATGTTAGAAAATATTAGGAGGCAGTGTATGGTCAGGAATGAGAAGTGGTTTATTATAGCTGGGAGATTGTTCACAAGGTTCACTAAGAGGGCACACGCTGAGATTGAAAAAATGATAAAGGGGTCACAGTTTTGCGAGACATACATGGCCCGAAACAATCTACATGAGGTAGACCATGCAGGAGTTAAGTATCTTGTTGATATGAATGCATTAACATGTGGTTGCAGGAAATGGCAAATGATAGGTATACCATGTATACATGCAGCAAAGGTAATCATAGGTAAAAAAATAAAAGTTGAAGATTATGTAGTTCATTGGTACACTACGGAGATGTGGAGAATGACTTATCAGGATGGAATTATGCCAGTTCAAGGTGAATTGTTATTTTATTTGGACAAGGACAAGCTTCACAAGGGCAATCTTCTTCACAAGCCCAAGCTTTACAAGGGCAAAATTTTTCACAAAGGCAAGCTTCACAAGCACATGATTCACAAGCTCATGGTTGGCCATCATGGTTCCAGTGACAAAATAGTGTTTTAAACAAAACAATAGTGTGTTTATTTTTTTGCTTTGTGTGTCATGGTTCTAAACAAAACAATGGTTTGTTTTTTGATGTTTTGTAAGACTTGGGTTGGGTGATATTTATGATCTATGTAGCTCGTTAATTTGTAGGTTTTGTTTTCTTATAAAACTTGCAGGTTTTGTTTTCAAATGTTGCTTGCAGGTTTTGTTTACTTTTAAAACTTGCAGGTTTTGTTTTTTTGCAGCTTGCAATTATCTCACAAATCTAACAAGAACATGAAACATGAAACACAATTCTCAAACACAAACTCAAACACAAATACAAACACGTTTTCACAATGATTTCACAATGCCCATGATGACAACTACACAAACCGAACATACACAAACCGAAGACAACATCTTCAACATCCGAATTTGTCGTTTGTTCTCCTGAACATCCTGATTCAGCTCATGGATCTTCATCTTCATCTCCTCAAATTCGTATTTCCCATTAGTAATCTCCTCCAAGAAAGCATCTTCAACCCACTTAAATAAGTGATTCTATTTCAAGATATCGATTTCAAAAAAAAAAACCCAATTCAATTTCGCAATTAAGAAATCAAATAAACATAATCAAATCAACACTTACATCTCTTTTATTCGCCTATAAGTTCATATCTCATTTACTAATACACCGAACAAATGGGCGACCCGGATTTTCTTGAGTTTTTGAGGTTAAAATGGTGACACCCATTCCACACGGACACTTCAAAGGAATCCCACGACATTAAACGCCAGACATTGATTCGGTGATTCGGAGATGATGGAATTGGAGATTGCAAGGTCTGTTGAAATCGATTTCTGGGTTAGGGATTTTGCTCTGAATGAATTTGGGAATTAGGGTTTGTGGCAAGGACTGGATTTGGGGGTTTTAGACTCTTATAAAAACGCAGAGTTTTGAGTTAGCGGAATGTTAAAACGAAATTAACGTCGCTAAATTAGTCCGTCATCTCATTTAACGGAGTGTTTAAATCGACTCAGTCAAACAAAGTTGAGATTTATAAAGAAGTCAATAATTAGTCCGTGATTAAATATTAGTTTGCGAAAGTTCACGTATAAAAATGAGTATTTTTGAAAGTTAGGCAGTTTTTTAGCATTTTTCCCGAATGAAATATTCAGATATATTGAATTTCACCATCAAACATTGTACTCTAACCCAATCCTTTTAAAAAAAAATTATATTTAACTTTATTTTTACACCACAATTTTTCCTTCAAAACATATTATAAAATTTTCAATATGTATTTTTCATTATTTTTGATACCTAATATTCTTTTAAAAAGTAAATTCTTATTCCGAATAATTTTTAAAAAACTTTTACAATTACTATTATATAAACTTTTAATTATATTTAACTTTATTTTTACACCACAATTTTTCCTTCAAAACATATTATAAAATTTTCAATATGTATTTTTCATTATTTTTGATACCTAATATTCTTTTAAAAAGTAAATTCTTATTCCGAATAATTTTTTAAAAACTTTTACACTTACTATTATATAAACTTTTATTTTTTTAATTCTAAATAGTTTATAACTTTCGGAGAATAATTGTTGTTCATTTAATATCCTTTTAAGCGTGATAATTGTTTTTCTCCAATTTTTTGTCATCTAATATTTGATGTAGAACTATCTAATGTTATATGCATCCAATAACTATTCATTTTTTTCACTTTTTAATTTACATTTTAGTTTTTTGTAAAAAACTTTTTAATAAAAGATAATTAATAGAAAAATGTGTGAATTAATGGAATCCTTAACTTTAGCTTTAATGTTTTTTTTTTCATTTTGAGGATGTGGACATCCTAGATGGAGAACTCTCCTATGATATATATGATCTTTGAAATTTTATAAACTATAGCCAATTAGCCATATAGGGTAGATCCATAAACTAACCTTAAAAGTTTCATATTAGGTAAATGATTTTGATTTTTTTTGTCAAAATATATGTTATGATCTTGAAGGATTTATTTTATCCCCAAAAAAAACAGTGGGATTACCTCATTTCTTTGTTTCTTTATTTATTTTTTAAAATAAAAATTCAAAGTTACCTAAGCTAAAAAAAGTTAATGATTTTTAAATTAACTGTTATTTTTTTGGTTTTAAATTCAAAATCAATTGCAATTAGTGAATTAACATATATTTCTTATATATTATTTGAGTCCTTTTTAACTTTCTAACACGTCTCTTCGAGATAATAATTTTTTATCAATCCATCTCAAACCGAATATCATTTTAGGACTGATAATAAAGTTTATTTGGGTCAACAAATTAAACAATGATACCATATTAAATTTCATGAGTTTTAACTCAAAATTACTTCACAATAAGTATATTAACTTATATTTTTTCTTCAATGAAAATAATTACTTACAAGAAAAGAAAAAAGTTTCACAAAATTTAAAAGAAATATGTGTAAATAGCAAAATTTGGTTCCTTATCAAATTTGATTTAAAATACTTTTGTTATATAATTCCAAATGAGGAGGATGAATTATGTGGATCTCATATACATCAAATATTTACTTCCAAATAGTAAAAGAATTTAGGAATGAGAAGGAAATACACCAAACATTACTTTTGAATACTAAAAAAGTTTAGGATTGTGAATTCCTACTTTTTTTTTTCCCTTTGTAGTCTTCACTAATTAGAGCCAAATTCTTATTTGTCAAAGTCATACTAGTGTTAACTAAATTGCCATTTTCATGCTCCAAGACACAATATATATATAAGCATCTCAAACACCATGCAAAGATATCAAAACGTGTTTATCAACTCTAAACTAAACACTAATCCTCATATCCAAAAATTTCAGGCAAAAGACATGGCAGCATCAAAAACAACGATCTTCATTGTTTTCGTTCTTTATCTCTCATGTTAGTTTTTTTCTATATATTTTTCTTATATTTTGATTAAATCGATCTAACATCTCAATAAAAATGTGATGTGTATGCAATTCTTAGGTATGTTGTTGGTGAGTATATCTAGAATTCAAGCCAACGCATCATGCTCAACATCAAAGGAGTGCGTGTTACAAGCCGAGATTGAGCCGACCAAGGCGATCCGGTGCAAGACGGATCGTGATTGTCCTGATTCTCATCAATGCCCTAAAGACTATTATTATGCTTGTCTTAATAATGGTGAATGTACTTGTATCGCTGTTTAAGAAAGTGTTACATCGTATAATCTAAATTTAGACGGTTTGGATGTTTACTATTCAAATGAATATATACTAGGATATATCCCGTACTATAGTACGGACAAATTGTAATTATAGAAAAATATCCGAAAAATATAAAATCAGGATATTAGAAAATTGTAATTCTTCCAAAACTTTGCGAAAATTATACTATCAGTTTTTATAATATCGAATCTTCGATAATATCCGCGTAAACATTTTGTAATCAGAAATATAAAACCAATCTTTCATACTCGACGATATTGGGAATTTTCTATTAGAAAAATTGTATATAAAATTAAGATATTTGCTTTGATTTAACAAAATAAAGAAGTAAAGTTTTGAAAGATAGCGACATTCTAAGATATTAATTAAGATTTTTTGGAAAATATTAATCCAGAATATTCTAAGATTGATTTTGTATAATATATTTTTCTGTTGAAAAATAGTTTGTCTATTGGCGATTTTGGATATTATAAAGAGAAACTAACATTAACATTCCAAAAAAAGTTAAAAATTGCAATCTACATCAATCTCATATTTTAAAAAAATTAAATCATCATTTAATTTGATTTAGTTAGTGTGTTTAATTAAATCAACATAATCTTTATAAAATCTATTTTAACTACTTTTCAAAAAAAAATTAATTAATTAATTAAAACAAAAATTATAATCTATAAAAAAATAATTTTTTTTTGGACAATTTACATAAATTCTTCCTTAACATTTTTCAAAAAAATACAATCAACATTTAATTAGTATGTTTAATTAAATCAACAAAATCTTCACAAAATCTATTTGTAACTACTTTTCAAAAAATTTAAAATAAATTAATTAATTAAAACAAAAATTATAATATATAAAGAAATTTAAAAAATGACAATTTACATAAATTTTTCCTTAACATTTTTCAAAAAAAAATTGTAATCTACATAAAATCTTTTATTTTTGAAAAATTAAATCAACATTTAGTTTAATTTAATTAGTGTGTTTAATTAAATCAACAAAATCTTCATAAAATATATTTCAACTACTTTTCAAAAAAATTAAAATTAATTAATTAAATAAAACGAAAATTATAATCTATAAAGAAGTAAAATTTTTTTTGACAATCTACATAAATTTTTAGTTAAAAATTTCTAAAACAAAATCGTAGTCTACATTAAATCTTATATATTATTTGGGGACTATATTTATAGATTTTGTGATTTTGTTGATTTAGTCTTCATAAAATTTATTTTTAACTATTTTTAAAAAAATAATTAAAACAAAAATTATAATTAATTAATTAATTATTTAAATGATCTCATAATAACTAATGATTAAAATACTCCTAATGAGAGATTAAAATGTGTTCTTTGAAGTAATGACAATGTAATGTAAATATTAACAATTTTTAATGTTTATTTATAAATGTACTCCCCAAATAATATATAGGGGATGAAATAAAATTTGAAATATTATGATTCATAAATATGAAATTCTAATATTTTAAACTTAAAAATAGAATTAATGCTCAAACTACACAAAATATTCAAAGAAAAGTATTATAAATATCAAAACTAAAACATCAAAAAAAAAAATTCATAAATGAGAATATTATACAGAAACATCGACGTGAAAAATCAATAATGTTAACTCATAAATAAAAAGTAGACACAAACATTCATTCAAACAACATATACACCTTTACAACTATGTAGTTAGAAATTTAAAAACTATAACGAAACAAACAAAAACTAAAAATTAAGTGATAATTGAGTAACATTTTTATAGGACAGCCTAAAACTGCTAGGAGCGCTTAGAACTATCTAACTCCAATGCCTAACTCTAATGTTTAGAAGGTATTATTCTTATATTCATATATCCCGCTACTACCATCTTTTAATAAAATAATATTAATTAAAGAAATTTATAACTTGTCCCGTTTAATTAATTCGCAAGCAATCGAATAACATTGGATTATTCATATTTTAAAATTGTATTAAAATCATGTTAATTCATCGTTTAATGTCAAGTTGGATCATTGAAAAATTTGCTTATGTATATGATTTCTGATTTTTCGTCATTTTCTGATACGTTATAATCATGAGTCATCATAACTCATGCTTTCTTCTGATGGACGCAAAGGGACTGTTGAGGGAACCTCCCTACGACTTCTTCCTTTCCAATAAACAATGTAGCTCATTTTGGGGCATTGTTCACCATCGGTTCCTTGTTTTTCAGTAGTTTGGCACAGAAAAGGTATTCATAAGCTCAACTTCACCACTTGGTTATTTACTATGAATCAAAATCCGAGAAAGGACCGGATGATTGTTTGGGGGCGTGACAAAAGATGGAAAAACAAATTCATGTCAAACTATAATGGCCAAGTGTGTCAACAATGACAAAGGATACCAAGAATATCTGTCAACGGAAGATCCATCAAGGTTGCACCAAAGCTATACCAAAAGACGTATTATAGGTTAGATGAATCCTAATATGAGTTATGTTTATTGTGGTATCGGTTAGTGAGAAAGTTAGGGTCAACTAGAAACAATAATGCAGTTTATTTGCGACGAAAATGTTAGAATTTCATCATGTGGATGTATGATTAAGTCGCATCAGTTTGAAGTCGATTACGAAAAATAAAAATAATTGCTAAGTGCTAATTAGAAACAATGCTTAACACAGACATTTTTGGTTGTCAAACAAATACTTTTTTTGTCTTTACTTAAAAGCAAACATATAAAGCTTTGTTACCGGTCAATACATTTACACTGATTGAACGTTCATAGTCAACAAATTATAATAGGAAGTATATTTTTGTTAATTTTAGGAATGTAGTACTTTTTTTTTAGTATCAAGCGTTATCTTATTAATCTTACCTACTGTAATTTTAATATAATTTGAATATATTTGTATTCAACCTGCAAATTTTGTATTAGATATTTCTGGTGTACTTGTGTTCATTGTTAACCTCTAATAACTACATCTTATTCAGGAGTGGAGATGCTCTTACCAATATTCCACCAGGAGCAACCAACTTGGACACTGAATCCCAGTGTCTCTGATTTCCTATAAAGGATAGCCATCTATGGAGGTATCTTTTGACAGGGCCATCAGGATGCAAACCAATAGCATCTAAAGTTCCGCTGTTCCAATTTATATCAAGGATTTCATCAACCTAAGAGAGATCAAAACCCGTTAATTCCACAGCGTAGAGCACCTATTTTATGTCTCATGATGCTCAATACAGTAACTAGTCCATAGAGAAGATTCTGAGTTCTGTACTACTAGATGCTAATTGTATGTAACCATCATATCCCATATGATGATCAAGAAAGAAGAAATAAACACTGATCAACAGCGTTATTATAAGTCAATTCACTTCCAAGAGATGCTCGTTCTGTAGATCGCCTATCGGTGATATTCGATGCAGAGCCATAGAGAAGTTTATTGAAGTAACTATATATAGTTCCATGTCCAAACCCGAAATACGGGTGTAAAGAAAGCACCGCGTATGGAATTGAATCATAAAACCTATTGTAGAAAATGGAAAATAGAAACAGGGAGAATAAAGAGAATAAAGAGAATAGAGAGAATGAGAGATCGAGAAGAATAAGAGTTCTTATTACTTTGTTTTTCACTTACAAGGTTATATATATAGGAAATACAAGAGATAGATGAGAATAAAGAGAAAGAGCTGCATGAAGGAGAGAGAACACAAAAGAATAAATGTCTAACGGATAGAACATTTAATGAACAACGGATAGTCATTTCGGACCAAGTAGGTCCGAAATGTGTTCCAAAACAGCCCTCTGTTTTGTGTCATTTCAGACCAGGTAGGTCCGAAATGCGTTCCAAGACAGTTTCCTGTTTTTCACCCAGAAAGCCAGTATACCATATTGGACCACATACGTCTGAAACGCATTCCAAAACTGCTTCCTAATTTATATTTTAACATTCCCCCTCAAGCTTAGTCAATGGAGAATGTACCATGAGTAATGTTACCTCATTAAAAACCTTACCAAGTAAAACCCATTGGGACAAAACCATGGTGAAGAAAAAGTGTATAACATTACCATAACAATAATATATCATTCCCCCTTAGGTTGATGGAGATCCAAGAGACCAAGCTTGCCATGAATGAAGTTGCAAATCCTCGAGTTTGTAGCTTTGGTGAAGATGTTTGCAAGTTGATCTGAGCTCTTTGTATAAGTAGGAAGGATTATCCCAAGCTCCACTTTCTCTCTTATATGGTGACAGTCCACTTCAATATGTTTGGTTCTCTCGTGAAAAACGGAGTTATAGGCAATGTGAATAGCAGCTTGGTTGTCACAATGCAACGTAATCGGTTGAGATGACTTACTACCCAGATCCTTCAGAAGTGCTTTTAGCCATATGAGCTCATCAGTGGTGTTAGCCATGGCTCGATATTCATCTTCACAACTTAATTTTGATACTACCTTTTGCTTTTTACTTTTCCAAGTTACCAAGTTTCCTCCCACAAATGTGCAATAGCCAGTTGTTGACTTCCTATCAATCTTGTCTCCAGCCCAATCAGCCTCACATTAGCCAACGATCTCAATATGGTTGTTCTTGCCCATGCAAATTCCTTTGCCCGGTGTTCCCTTTAAGTACTTGAGAATCCTTTCCACCATGTGCCACTTGTGCAAGGTCGGAGCTTGCATATGTTGACTAACCTGATTCACAGCAAAACTAATATCAGGTCTAGTAGTAGTTAAATAGATGATCTTACCAACCATTCGTTGATACTGTCTAATGTTGTCATAACCTTCTTCTTCAGGTTCTCCCTTTCTTGTATCCTTATAGTTTTCTTCGATAGGAGTCCTAGCTGATTTGGATCCTAACTAGCATGTTTCACTTAAAAGATTAAGAGTATATTTCCTTTGAGATAAGAAAAGACCTTCACTAGTTCGACACATTTCTATTCCAAGGAAATACTTGAGCTCACCTAAGTCTTTAATGTCAAAAACATTCTTAAGAAAGATTTTTGTATCTTGAATGTCTTCCTTATCATTATCCGAAATAATGATATCATCAACGTAAATTAACATAATGATGATATCTTTGTCACTTTGAGAGGTAAAGAGAGAATGATCAGATTCAGACCTTTTAAAACCATTTCCACGAAGAGTAGTGCTTAGCTTGTGATACCAAACTCTTGGAGATTGTTTGAGACCATAAATAGCTTTTCGAAGCCTTAGGACTTTTCCAGATTTAACTGAATCTTCAAGACCAGGTGGAGGAAGCATGTACACTTCTTCCTCAAGTTCCCCTTGAAGAAAGCATTCTTTACATCCATCTGCCACAACTCCCAATACAAGTTAGTAGCTATTGACAAGATAATTATTACCGTATGAAGCTTGGAAATTGGTGCAAAAGTATCTTTGTAGTCTTCTCCATAAGTTTAAGTGTACTCTTTTGCAACCAGTCTCGCCTTATGTCTTTCTATCTCACCATTATTTAATGGTAAACACCCATCTTGAACCAACAGTTTTCTTGTCTTTGGGAAGGTCCACGATATCCCACGTATGGTTTCTCCATAGCTCCAACTTCCTCATTAATAGCATTGACCCACACCTTTTTATCCTTGGCTTCCTCATAGGTGTTGGGAATGGTGACCTCATCAATTTTGCTAAGAAAAACTTGATGGTTAGTTAGAAACTGAGCTAAAGAACATACAACTTGAATAGGATGAGCAACAACCATATTGTTGTAACACATTCTCCAATAAGTAAGATCCTTTTTATCCCTTGTACTTCGGCAGAGAGGTGGTGGTGGAGAGTCTTCCTCATGGATAGCTTCAACGTGATTAAGAGAGGACTCTTCATTCTCAACAACTTCATCATCGGTAGACATTTGCTCATCCTCTTCTTCTTCTAGACCAGATTGATGTTTTTCAAGAATTTCAGTGCTTTGAATAGCAATGTGATCATTATTTGCAATTATAGATGTATCCCTTTGCTTTGATATGGTTTTGAGTTTAGGCCTTCAAGAAGAAATCTTAGAGCCAAACCTTTATCCGATTGAGAGGATGATAGATCCTTGAGTTTTTCTCAATCTTTTTCTTCATAAAATTTCTTGTCTTCCAAGAACTTGACATCCCTATACACAAAAAGTTCTCTTGGTTTCGGGATTGTAACACTTGTATCCCTTTTATGTTGAGGAATATCCTATGAATATGCACTTAACACTCTTGGGTTGAAGCTTGTTTCTTTGATCATCTGGGACATGTACAAAACAAACACAACCAAAAAATTTTAGATGATCAATTGAGGGTTTAAGTTTATTAAGTACTTCAAACAGAGAGATGTCATTAAGACATTTAGTCGGAAGTCTATTGATGAGATAACTTGACATCATTACGGCATCACCCTAAAATTTTTTTGGCACATTCATGTGAAACATCATTGATCTTGCAACCTCCATAAGATGTCGGTTTTTCTTTTCGTTCATTCTATTTTGTTGAGGAGTGTATGGGCAACTTGTTTGATGTTCAATGTCATGCTCGGAGAAATATGTCTTGAATTCATTGCTTGTGAATTCTCCACCATTATCTGTTCTTAGTACCTTAACTTTGGCATCATACTAGTTAGTAACATATTTATGAAACTTAGCAAAAGCTTCAAAAACACGGCCCTTAGAGGGTAAGAGAGTTAGCCAAGTGTACTTTGATTTTTCATCAATAAAGGTTACGAAATATTTGTTTTGATCCCTTGAAACACAAGGAGCAGTCCATACATCAGAATGAATCAAATCAAAACATTTTTCATAAGTAAAAGAAGATTCAGGAAAAACAGTTCTACAATGCTTTCCAAGGATACATGCCTTACAATTCTTATGATCAAAAGAAATACTAGGAAGAAGAATTTCAAGAGCACGAGAATGAGGATGTCCTAGTCTAGCATGCCACACGACATTATTAGCAACCATAGAATTTGAAACAGAATTAAGATTTTCAAGAACATAAAGCCCATCCTTGGTAATTCCCTCTCCAAGTCTCTTACCAGTCTTAATATCCTGAAAAAAATACTTCATTAGAACTGAATATGGCAAAACAATCAAGATCCTTAGTAGCGCGTTTAACTGATAATAGATTGGAAGTAAACTTAGGCATAAAAAGAGCTTCAGAATCCTTGTTAAAAAGCTTCAAATTCCCTATACCTTTAACTGGAACCTTGTCACCATTAGCGATTATAACATTTCCAGTTGATGGTTTAATTTTATCAATAAGATTAGAATCACTAATCATATGATGTGAAGCACCCGAATCAACAATAAGATGTTTAGAAGATTTTAGATATATAAGAGCTTTACCAGAATCTTTTAGTGTGGCAATAATCTTGATAAGGGATTTTAGGTCAGATTTTCTCACCACATCATCCATAGAGAGAGCAGAGGCCATTTTTTTTTTCTCTTCTTCTTCAAAAGCGATCATGACCATTTTGTTATCACAGAACCAAGCTGGTTTGAGATGTGGATGGAGCTCCCAACATTTGTTTTTTGTGTGCCCTTTGTTTTTGCAATGCGCACACACAAAATCTTTCTTATCATCCCTCTTGAAGACACCCTTGTTAGCCATTATAAGATCACTTTGTTTCCCAAAAAAACCTTGAGACCCATCCTCTTTTTGGACTTGCATACACACCTTATCAAGAGTCGGAAGCTTGTCTGACCTTAGGATGTGACGAATGAGACCATTAAACGAAGAATTTAGAGTAAAAAGAGACCAAAGACCTGATCTTGCTCTCTTCTCTCAATAAGGATCTGTAGTGTCAGGTCTCGAAGCTTCAAGCTCAGCCCATAAGGCACGATATTCACCAAAATGTTGAACGAAACCTTTTTCATTTTACTGGAGAAGGTTGAGAGCCCTTTTTACTTTGAATATACGGCTTAGATTGGAGATGTTCTCATATACCTTTTGAAGGGTATCCCAAAGGTCCTTAGTGGTTTCACAGTAGGAGTAAGCCGCAATGATTGATTCTTCTAGGGAGTTTTGAAGGACAACAAGAATTGTTTGATCATCTTGAAATCACTTTTCCTTGTCGAGGTTAGTCTGCTCGTTTTCTTCAATCGGTGTGGTTGTTGATGGAGTTTGGACACCTGAGATGTGACTCCATAGTCCACGACTACACAAAGCAATTTTCATGGTTCTAGACCACAACAAATAATTATCCCCTTTAAGGGTAACAAGAAGCGCAACGGTTTTGTTTTTCAGGTGAGATAGATCTGATGAAAAACACAATCACAAAGAGAAGAAACTTGTATAAAGAGAATAAAGGATCAATGCTCTGATACCATGTAGAAAATAGAGAATAGAAATAGGGAGAATAGAGAAAATAAGAGATTAAGAAGAATAAGAGTTCTTATTACTTTTTTCTTCACTTACAAGGTTATATATATAGGAAATACAAGAGATAGATGAGAATAAAGAGAAAGAGCTGCATGAAGGAGAGAGAACACAAAAGAATAAATGTCTAACAGATAGAACATTTAATGAACAACGGATAGTCATTTCGGACCAAGTAGGTCCGAAATGTGTTCCAAAACAGCTACCTGTTTTGTGTCATTTCGGACCAGGTAGGTCCGAAATGCGTACCAAGACAGTTTTCTGTTTTTCACCTAGAAAACCAGTATGCCATATTGGACCACAGACGTCTGAAATGCGTTCCAAAAGTGCTTCCTAATTTATATTTTAACACCTACCCTAACAGTAAGCTTATGATTTTAATGAATCACATTAAGATCTATTTCGTTCATAGCAAAGATCTTGATGATGGCATGTGTGTTCTCTTGAATTTCAGATTATGTAAAAACTCTTTCAACACTTTTCATCTATGAATTGTATATTTTTGGTGTATTTTGTCGTAATCTTTAAACTTTAGAATGATCAAACAAATTATATTTTTGGTGTGGCACAGAAGATGCGCAGCTATAGCACAAGAAACTACAAATCTAACATTTTTAACAAGCTATGATTTTTTTTGCCTGAGTGGGCTGGTTTGATCAGTTTGGTTGTAATTGTGATACAGAGCTAGCTGTTAACAAAGGTTATTTGAAATTTGTTTTTACCAGATCTAGCTATTAATAAAAGGGCCACGACTTAAATTTATGGTCTGATTGATTGTGGCTGTAGATTTATGATTTTGGCTATAGGATTGATGAGAGAATTTGTTTCACCTATTCTCACCAGGTTTCACCCGAGTTTCCTCGAGAGTTTAACCCGATGTGACCGCAAGTGTACAGTCAATGCAATTATAATACAAACGGGATCGATCCACAGAGACTGAGAATAACTACACAGAGATTGTAGGGATGAATCTAATATATGTGAGTTATAATTGTTTTGGGATTTTAATTATACTATCTAAAGTGCGTAAAATAATTAAACAATAATTAAATAACTAAACTAAATTGCATAAAGTAAATTACTTAATTTAAATAACATAAAGTAAATTGCATAAATAAATTACTGAATTAAATTTCATAAAATAAATAGCTGGATATAAAATGCATAAAATAAAAGTGCATAAATAAAAGTGCGAAAATTAAAGTGCAGAAAATAAATTGCGTAAATTAAAGTGAAAAAAATAAATAGCATAAATTAAATAACATAAATATAAAATAACTTAATTTAAATGAATAATTTAACAATTGATCTCTTGGGTGTTTGAGAATGATTTCAAAGAGTGTATATTTAGGATTTATGTTTTTACCAATTAAGTTTGTGTTTGTCAATCTAGGGATATCGATTATAGACTAGTCCACCCTCGTGGTATGGTAGTCACTGTGTATGACCCACTGTCGTAGCGACTTTCACGCATTGCGCACAATCCCATCATCGATTATTAAATATTCATAAACTTCTGTCGGACTGTCAATCAAATGGCCTTGTGTTTTCAGTAATACGAAGTGATTGATAGATTTATTTCTGAAACACAACACACTCTCGTGGTGAAGTGTTTCTAAGATTTTAGTCTAACTTAGCTAGGACTAGATCAATGATTAACTCTACCAAACAACAAACTCGACCATAGCTAATACTCCCTAATATTCAGATCTGAAGTTTTAACCCACTTTCGTGGTGTTAAGAGCTTATATTCGTATAACCTCACCTACTGGTTCGGTTATAACCTTAAGCACATCCCATAGGACATAACTTAACATTAAGATTGAATATTATAGTAGCTAGATCGGTCAAGAACAATCGAACATATTGAATCCTAAATCTTCGATCCCATCATCGACCACCACCCTAGTGGTCTAAAGGATCTACTCTCTTATCTCTCCGAGGATGACGGTAGAGATAAGGAATAGGATCATAAAATAATAAACTAAACTAAACGTAGAACATGAATGAATCAAAGCATAAATAAACACATAAACATAAACAAGAGAGAAGAAATAAAGAAGAACTCTTATTTAGATGTGAAAGTGGTGGCTACAAAAGTCTAAGAAAATGTGTCTAGTGGGAATACATGAGTTTATGTAGAGTTTAGGTGGTTTGGGGGAGTCTAGGGCGTCCTTAGAAGTCTCTGGAAGGTCATAACTCGAGATCTTAAGCTTGCATAACTTGCAAGTTCACATTAACCGATGTTTCTTTTTCTACACAGTGACTCAGCATCGACCGCCCTGAGTCGATGGACTTCTGCAGGATGGACATCGATCACTCCTGGTCGATACTTGCGTCGATGGTCTTCGACTTCGGCTTCAAGTTCGGGTCTAAGGCAGAGCATCGACAGTGTGTGGTCGATGCTGCCTGTCGATGGCATGCTCGGGATGGGCATCGACCACTCCTGGTCGATGCTAGGGCCGCTGCTTCTTTTGTGAGGCTCTTGAGATGATTCTCCATGATGTTCTTGGCCTAAGCAAGTAGCTTCAAAATCCCTATGGCTTCTAAGGGTCCCAAAAAATGCTCTGAAAGTGTATGATTTCCTCCAAGTACCTATAAACACATAAACAAATACAAATGCACTAAAACTATCCTAAATGCAAGTTAGAAACATATAAAACTAAGATAAATGTATGCAAGAAAGCATGTAAAATACGATGTTATCAAGGATTATGGCTGTAGATTTTTCTGCTGTAGCTTTAGGATTATGGTTGTAGAATTTTGGCCGTAGATTTTTGGGCTGTAGCTTTAGGTTTATCTGCTGGAGCTGTACGTTTATCTGTTGGAGCTGTAGAATTAAATGAAAAATGATTGGTAAACATGGATGTGACTTTTAAAATATCAAAACATTTAGTGAATATTAGTGTCTATTATATATTAATATTTTGTCTATATATTAATAAGTAAAAAGTAAATTTATTAAAATTTTATTTAACTAAAATAAATAATAAATTAAAATACTAAAAATACAAATACGACAATCATGTGTATATATATATATATATATAGGATTTATCAATTTGTTTTAAGTAAAAAAATTTTAAAAAATAATGAAAAAATTTCTCTTTACTAGTGCCTACACGACAATTATGTATATATATATATATATGATTTATCAATTTGTTTTAAGTAAAATTTCTTTAAAAAATCATAATTTTTTTTTTATTTTATCAAATACACTACATATATCAATGAAAAGCCAATAAAAATTTCCAAACCTAAAATTTTTGGCTTTAAACTTTTGTTCTAAAAAAGGAAAAAAAGCATAAAAGTAGTAGTAGATTTTTAAAAGTGGATTTGGCTTTGAAAAATATTTATAAAACATGATTGTTTTCAATCCAAATATTTATATAACATAATTGCTTTCAAATTTCAATTTTGGTGTTTAGAGCTTAAACCAAATCACCCTTTTATTTTAATTGGCCGGGTTAGCCCTGAATTTTTTATCCCCTTTTATTAACATCCTTAGAGCTAGGGTTAAAGAAAAAAACGAATTAGATCTCAGCAGCTACACTGGTCAGTGAAAAACACAAATCAGCCATCGGAGAGAGCGGATTTTGAAATGGCGATATCTGGAGAAGACGACGGAGAAAGAGCCGGCGACGATCGTTCCCCGAAGAGACAACGAGTTCCTTCTCTCGATGAAGATGAAAATGAAGAAGACGACGTGGATTTCGATCCCGCAAGTATCACAGAAGACGAAGAAGATGAAGAAGAACTAGAAGACATCGAAGAAGAAGAAGAAGACGATGTTACTGGAACGAGAATTGCTACTATTGGTAACGATTTTGAGGATGTGGTAACGGAGGCACAATCGGGAAGCCAGAGTTCTTCATCTTCACAATCCGTAAAGCTTGGGAGTTCAGATGTTCTCGATTGTCCTACTTGTTGTGAGCCACTCAAGAGACCAATCTATCAGGTTTCACTCCTTCTCCTTCTTCTTTGATTGAGAATTTTCATATTTGTATCACCAATTACTGGATTCATATCATAGTAGGTTGATGGAAACTGCAGAATAAGAACAGTTAGGTCACAGCTTCAGGTCTAATTGGCTACAGAATTTGCATTTCAAATGTCCTTTTGATTCATAATTTTGGTGTTGCTATTATCAATTCATGGATGCATAAGTTAGTAGGTTTATGGAATTGCAGAAATAAGTCACAGCTTCATCTCTAATTGGTGATTTGTAAGCCTGTAATATAGTTTGATTTGACTGGTGTCAATGATTTGGGCTAACACTATGGTGTTTTGTTGTGTGTTCAGTGTAATAATGGGCATCTAGCTTGTTCGTCGTGCTGCAAAAAATTGAACAAGAGATGCTCGTTCTGTAGATCTCACATCGGGGATATACGATGCAGAGCCATGGAGAAGGTCATTGAAGCATCTATAGTCCCATGTCCAAATGCAAAATACGGGTGTAAGGAAAGCACCACGTATGGAAGTCAATCAAGCCATGAGACTGGTTGTTTGTTTTCCCGATGTTCTTGCCCTGTACCAAACTGCAACTACGTTGGCTCATACACGAATCTCAAAAGCCATGCTTGTGCTGCACACTCTTGGGCTGAGGATGACCTCATCCCGTTGGTGTTTGACCGTCCTTTAATCTTTAGCATGAACCTGCGTAAGAAGATGGTCGTTTTTAAGGAAGAGAAAGAGGGTGATTTGATTGTAGTTCAGACTTTCAAGGGACCGGAGGGCATGTATGTGACTGTAAACCGAATCGCACCTATGGCTCCAGGAATACGCAACCTCTCATGTACTCTGGCTAAACTCAACCAGTTTAGCACACTAAGAATTGGTATGATGGTGCAGAAAATTCAGAAAGTGAGAGAACAAAAACACCCCCAAGATGATGGCTTCATGTTCATTCCGTCTTATATGATTAAAGATGAGCGTTGGAAAATGCAGATTTGCATTGGCAGTGAAAGAAAATATATTCACATCTGAGAAGATGCGAAGAGTCTTCTCATCTTTTTGCTCAGTTTTAGAGGTTAGGTCGTTGGATCGTAAACCTTTTCAAACGGTTGGGATCATGCTACGTTCTTTTCCCTTAGCTGCCTCTTTTTTGTATGAATGACATTGAGATCTATTATATCTACCAAGTTAAGTTGAGTGATTTGCATATAAAGATGCTGGCATGTGTGTATACGCGTTTGAAATCTCTTGCAATGTTTTGCATAGTTTTAAATTTGAATTGTGTTTAAAATGGCAACATCGGAGTCTGGTTAAAAAAAAAAAATGAAAATAGCGGAATTTAATGTAAATTAATGGTAAAATTTGACAGATTATCAAATGGTATAAATAAATGATTGTGAATAATAATGGAGTAAGTAAAAAATATATATGAAGGAATAAATAAAAATTATATGAAAAAGTAAAAAATTATATGGAGAAAGAAACAAAAGCTTATTCTTTAACAAACAACAAAATTATTCAGCAGAATAATTGCATGAGAGCCTGCACAAGAGATAATGTCAAAGAGAAGAAGATGACTAGATGAGTCAAAGATAGTCACAAAGGAATAATAAGGCCATTGGGCCATAAGTAACTTAAGCCCGATTATAAATGGGTTAAGTTTAGATTAGTATAGCTAAAGTAGGAGACAAACAATTGCTTTGTGACTTATGATGATGTTTCTAGCAATTGTCTCTTAGAAACAATGGCTATGAGCCTATGACTATGATGATGTTTCTAGCAAGTACAAAAGTTAAAAAGACATATTCTCTTAGATTTATATATGTAATGAGAATAATGAAAGAGTAAGAAGATGTTATCTTAAAATCCAATCTTTGTGTGTGATTGATTAGGTTGTACCTGTAAATTGTTTGCTATAAGATTTTTGTTATAGTTGTGTTAGGTAGATTTTTTATGTAGTTCTGTTGGCCGTAGATTTTGTTGTTGTAAGTTTTTGGTTATAGGTATTTTTTTTTTGTCAACAACTTATAAGATTAAAACGGTTTGGAGATCCAAACTGGGAGTACAGAGTTTATATAACTTACATTGTGAGCATAAGTTCTACCACTACGTGCCAGATTATCTGCTTTTTTGTTCAAATTGCGAAAAATGAGATTAATGGAGAAAAACGTGAACCCTTCCTTGCTCTTCTTCACTTCTTCTAAAGGCACGGTGAAAGCTGGCCAATGTTGTGGTGATTCTATCATCTTCACTAATTCTGAACTATCTGTATAAAAACTCACCGTAGTTTGTTGATGTGATAACATGCTCTCCATGGCCCATACTAGGGAGTCTAACTCCGAGTGTAGTGGCGACAAACGCTTTGGAATGTTCCTAGGTATTTTATAATAAAGACATGATTGATAAACATAAGATTTGTGTTAAATATTTAAATTTTAAAAAAATTAGTTCATTTCATATGATTTGTATTTTACTTGTTTGTTTCCATCGTTAATTTCCTGATTTTTAAAACTTATCTCTTTTTTTTTAATCATATTGGTGTGAATATTTTTAATCTACAGTTTCAGCATAATTAGTAAAAACTTGTGGCTTTTAAAAAAGTAATGGCTGTAAAAAAGATTTACAACCCAACCAATTACACCCTTTTTTTTTTTTAATAGTTTTTTGATAATTGGTTTTCTATTGAAATTGCAAGAGAATAAAAATGTTTTACGTAGTCCATTGGCCCAATAGCTAAGTAGCCCGAGACACCAAAAATAGAACCTAACTTGAACTCAAAATACAACTCATCAGGGAGTGTGCTAAGTGGAGACTCAATGCAGTTGAACAAGCTAATAGGAGATGAGTAAAAATAAATGGAGAAACCAACATCGACTACCCCAATTGCTGAGAGCCATTGAAGAAACCAATCTTTCAGGTTCGGTCCTTTTTTCTTCCAGTTAGGTTAGTGAAGTTGCAGATGCGAACATTTCAGCCAAGTTAAAAGGTCACAGACTCATCTCCAAGAAAATAAGCCTATAGATGACTTCATGATGATTCCATCTTATATGTTGAGTGGTGATCACTTGAAGATGCAGATTCATATCGGCGATGAACCTCAAGAACGTTTTGTCTCACTAGTCCTCATATACACTTGAATATTGTGTCTAAACAAAAACCTCAAGAACGTTTTGTCTCACTAGTCCTCATCTACACTGGTCTGCCTTTTGTTATCTTTATGTCGCGTGTGTGTCTTAACACCCAAGTCACCTTCAGCTCCTAAATCAAGCTCGAGTTAACCATGTTTGATCTCAACATCTCTTTATCACATTTCATGATGCTTTCCTTGATGATATTCTGTATTTTAAGATTCTAAACGATGGGAAAATCAAGCTCGAGTCAAATGTGTTTGAATGTTTTTCGTTGACTGAATTTTTTCATTTAAGGATTTTAAACCATGTGTTTTACTCTTGGAAAAACGTGTGAAATCAAGCTCAAGCCATAAGTGGTTGGTCTCCATATTTCTTTGTAGGAAAATTATTGGACTACTATGTTCCAGTTTTCAATATTTTTTCGAACTTTAGTTAAATTAAAATTTGATGGGGTCAATAACTTTTGTGGGAGGGGGTTAATTTTAGAATTTTAACAAAAATATTAAAATACGTTTTATAAATTGATGGGTGTCAATTGACCCCCCTCTTCACATACTACCTCCACCCTTGGTCTTGTCTAAGATGAAGTAACTAATGCCACAGTGACTGAAATGTATTAAAAGATATTAAAAGTTAACGGATTTCAATTTACCATTAAGTCGTGTTTTTTAAAGTTGATGTATTATAAAAGAAGAAAATATTAGTTGGCGTATTACTATAGAAACGAAAAAATTCGTTTTATGAATCTTCAATCATGGGCAGACAAGTAGTATTGATATTACTTTTTTTTTTTTCTTTTTTCTTTTTCGTTTTTTGAGTAAACGCAAAAATACATCACTGATAAAACTTACGCATAAAAAGACACTTTAAACTTAAAGCAGAAAATGTAACGCATATGAATCTAAATTACAAAACATGAACCTGAAAAGAAGTGAAGAATTGATCAATCTCCACCATGGGAGCATAAAAAGCTTGATAGATTTATTGTTCAAACCTGAAAAGAGTTCTAATCAAAAGTTTATGCTGTGAAAAAGCATCAGGGTCGATGAAATAAGACTCCCAGTCACCATTGAACAAAAGCTCGTTCATGATATGGTCTATGTCTTTGTCCTCCATGGTAAGTGCTTGGTGGTCAAGTGTTGCGAGTTGAGGTATAACCGATTCAGACACAACTTGGTCGAATTGGATCATTTTGGAACCTATGTATCATCATTAACCGCGAAAGCTGCAGCTGCACATGTATGTTGTCCCACATAAATGGTTTTGTACACTGGAAGACTGTCTTTGATCTTTTGCACCTTCTTTGTAGCATTGCACTTTTGATCTTTTGCATAGGCGCACCGATAGTAACACCTGTAAATAGCACACTTTAATTTATGGACATATACTCTACTTACATATCTTTCATAAAACAGAGAAGAGCATTCACTTAGTTTTTGTAAGAAGAGCACTAGCTCTGTTTTTCTAGGTACGTAATTAACTAACCTTTGGTGAGAGAGGTTTTGATGGTTTTTTGTCCATATTTCCTCCAGGTGAAGCCATCATTGGGGTGCGGAGTCGGGGAATCTTCTCTGTAATTCTCTAACCCTTCAGCTCCATATATCTTTCTGTAATGTTGTATCAGAGCAACGATCAAAAACGTAGTAGACACTGTGAGATTATGGGTCATATTGTTGTCCGGTCCATTAAAAACTTACAAGGAAAAAGGAAAATTAGGAAGCTTATTTTCTATATAAGTAGGTCATCTCTCATTAGGGTTTTGTATCCCGAAATGTAGACATCACAAGATAGCCTAGGTTAGAGATCTTTTTGTAAGATCTAAGGCTTGAGTGATGTTTTTGTATTCACTAAAAGTTCTAGTGAAAGTTGTGGAAGACGGTTCCCACCTGAGATGTACCGGTTAGTGGCCGGAAACTCGATGATCAATTCTCTTGTGTCAAATTCTAAAAAAGGCAATCATAAGCTTCCGGACGCAAATTTTCCTTACAGACACTTGCATCCAAAATTATATGACATTAAGTAACGTGCATATAAAAAACATGTGCTACCTCAAACTTGATTTTGAGTTAGAAACTCATGAAATTTGTATATAACATATGGAATGAGAGTTTGGCATTTTGTTAGTCTTTTACCTTTTTGATGATCTCCTGGGCTTATGAGTTCCCATGCTTTGAAAGGAAGACTCATGGTGTGGTGGAGGATTAGGAGAACCTATAGAAGACAGAGCAAGTGAAAAAGTATCAAGAATGGTGTTGATGAGTCTTGGAGCGTCAAAAAACCTATAGGAGAACCTACTGAAACTAAACTTATTTCGCGGTTGTCGTGGAGCGTCTTGACGCTGTCAGCGCATCCTTAGCCACAGAGGAGTGCTTCCACAGCCTTGCGATCAATGTAGGAAGACATTTTTTGTGTTTGAGGAATTTGGTTTGAGCCACATTATATTACATTTTATCATGTAATATTATCATGTACTATTACTCCGCGAACTTGATTAAAAAATCATATTGATGTTATGTGTTTATTACCAAACCCAAAGATGTCACCAAATTATTTTTTCAATCCCTTACTATAGATAGATCTATAGACACAATGGTTAACGTGACCAAATCCTCTTGTAATGGCTACGAACCCAAAGTAAAGAGGTTTGTTTTCTGTACAAAAAAAAATATTAAAAAAGAAATCCAAGAAGAAAAAGGAATAATAAACAAAAATGAAATATTAAAACAACAAAAAATGGGCGAAAATGAATTTTAGAAAATACAAATAAAGAAAAATTAAATGTGTTATAATAGGAATAACAGTTTACTAAAAAAAAAATAAGGTAAAGGGAAATATTAAAGTTTTATAAACTTTTTAAAAAATTAAATTAATTAAATTAACTTTGTGAGTCTATAATTTGCGAGCCCAGAAAATTATTGGCCTCCAAAATTAAGCCCAACATTAAAAGTTTAAGAGAGGAATGTGGCGTAACCTCCACGCCAGGAGCCTTCAACAGAAAACAAACAAAAGAAGCTCAATTCGTTTGAGTTGTGCCAATTTCTTGCTTTGAAAATATCCACCTTTTCAAATAAAGGGTCAATCACAAAAGATTATATAGTTCATAGGGCTATGTACTTGGTTGATTAATCATCGTTTTACGAAAATTGACCTAAACTATGTACTCATCGCCTGTGGTAACTAACTAACTATCTGTCTCCTTTTTTTTGACGTAAAGTGTATAATGTGAAGTACTGAAGTCTAAAGATTGGAGACTTTTATCTCTTGTTGCAGGTGAGAATATCTACACAGCGGAAGGAGTAAAGGAAGAGCTATTAGAAGCTCAAAGGGACTTCATACAAGCATCAGTAGGACTGAGTAGCAAAGGGATCGAAGCTCTTAAAATACCCAAAATGCTACATTGTTACGCCAAGAGTTTGGTGGAGGATTCGAACTTGGGGATCTGGATATCGAGGTACCTTCCTCCGCATCAAGCGGCTTTTGTGGAGCAATGCATCTCTCAGAGAAGACAAAGCCTTCTCGCCTCACCCCTTTGATTCTCGTTTCAGATACCTGTTTCTCCCGGACAATGTCTCGTTGTAATAAAAATTTTAAAACTCTGTCGTTTGTAAAAAGTTTTAACCGACTTCATGAGAATGAACAACGGGAGGTGTTGAAATGAGGAAGCAGTGAGACGTTTTGGAACGCATATCCGACGAAGAGGTTTGAAATGAAAACTGTAAAAATAAGCAGTGAGACGTTTTGGAACGCATATCCGACGAAGAATTCTGAAATGGAAACCGTAAAAATAAGCAGTAAGATATTTTGGAACGCGTATCTAACGAAGAGGTCTGAAATGGTTCAAAAATAGTTAATGTGGTTGTTTCTCTCTCCTTCATGCAGCAAAAACGTTCTTCTCTCTCTTACATGCAATTCTTATCATTATTATCTTAAAATACCTAGATTATCATGTATTCCTTCTATATATATTTTTATCTCTATGTACATCAAAGATAAGTGAATAGAAATTCTTTTCATCTTCTATTCTCTCTATCTATTCTCTCTATTCTCTCGATTCCGCATATATTTCTACATGGTATCAGAGCAAATAAGATCCTATACTCTCTAATTTCGTCCCTCTCATTTCTTATACTCATAATTTCAAATGGATTTCTAGAAGCAGTTTGTTCTTCCGATTACTTTTAATGGAGACAACTACTTACTCTAGTCAAGGACCACGAAAACTGCTCTTCGCAGTCGTGGGTTGTGGGAGCTTGTTGTTGCTTCCCAAGATGTTGTTGATTCTCAAGAAGAGATTACAGACAAAGGGAAATCTGTTGTTGTTGATGGTTCCAGCAAAACAGATTCCAAATGGGTCCAAGACGATCAATTTGTTCTTGTTGTTCTACAGAGTTCCTTGGAGAAGTCAATCCTTGCAACATATTCTTACGCTGAAATTGCAAGGAATTGTGGGATGTTCTTGAAAGTGTGTTTGGAAATGTCTCAAATATCAGTAGGATAAGTAAATAAGGCGTTGAATAATCTCCAGCAAGATGAGAAGCCTTTTAAAGATTTGTTTGGTAATTACAAAGGATTGTGGGCAGAGTTGGAGACCCTGCGTCAAAAATATTTATAAGATTCAGCAAGTTTTGAGATGCTTTTAACAAGAGCTTTAAACTTTGATTTGCTAATCATCCCTCCACTAGTTGCAGTAGATAAAGCAGTAGTCTTGGGAGACTTATTAAATCCCTTCGGCCTCATTGGTTTTAGATGAGGATAAAGAATCCAACACCTATCTTTGGTGTGTCTCTTCATCTTGTAATGATCACACCAAAACTTTCTTTCAGACTGTTGAACAGATCCTCCACCAACATGTGCAATTTCACTAGTGCCTTGGAAGAGACCCTTTGATCCTTCTTCTTTCTGGATCATTTGACACACTTTAAGAAGAGTAGGAAGCTTCTCAAACCTGAGAATATGATGAATCAAGCCAGTAAATGACCCATTAAGGGCAAAGAGAAGCCCAAAAACTTAATCCTGTACACGCCTCTCGTTGAGAACCTTTAGATCGTTTTTTTGGTGGAAGTTCAAAGGATGGTCTGTATGTTTTGAATAATGATGTTGTTTCTGCTCCTGCTGTTTCGGTTGCTTCTGTTGATGCTCCTCTTTCTGCTTTGAGTTTTGTAAGCTCTAATTCTATTTGACATGCTCGGCTTGGTCACCCTCACTCTAAGGCTCTCCATCTCGTTTTCCTTACATGACCTATGATCATCAAGAGTGTGAAGCTTGTATTCTTGGAAAACATTATATAATTGTTTTTCCAGAATCATCTACTACGTATGATGATTGTTTTAGTCTTGAGATGTATGGACTGCTCCTTGTGCTTCTCGTGATCAATATAAGTATTTTGTTATATTTATCGATGAGAAGTCTAAATACACATGGATTACTCTTTTGTCCTCAAAAAGTCATGTCTTCGAAGCATTCACTAAGTTTCACAGTTATGTCTCAACTCAGTTTGGAGCAAAGATTAGGATTTTCAGAAGTGACAATGGAGGTGAATATTTGAGTGGAAAATCAAAGATTTCATGGAACAGCAAGGAATTGTGCATCAAACATCTTGTGCTTATACTCCTCAACAGAATGGAGTTGCTGAACGCAAAAATAGGCATCTAATGGAGGTAGCTAGAACAATGATGTTTGACAGAAGTGTTCCAAAGCTATATTGGGAAGATGTTGTAATGACTGCATGTTATTTGATCATCGCTTGCCAATGCAGAATCTTGGAGGTGTATCTCCATATGAGGTACTAAACAAAACCAAACCAAGCCTTGATCATCTCAGGACCTTTGGATGTGTTTGTTATGTTTTTGTGCCAGAACCTCAAAGAAACAATCTAGAGCCCAAAAGCACTAAGTGTATGTTTAAGGATATTCAAGTACCCAAAATGGGTATAAGTGTTATAATCCTGAAACCAAGAGGGTATATGTTTCTCGAGATATTAAGTTCATGGAGGATAAATGCTACTTTGGTGAGAAAAATTGGGATGATCTGCAGAATTTGGTATCTTCTCATAATCGTGCTTCTATTCTGAAATATATAATCAATGGTTTGAACACTTTGATTGGCAAAAATGACTCAGCTCCTACTGATGGAGAAGAGAGCAACCGAGCTGAATCTGATGTTAGTCCTAGAAGTGATGAAGACCAAAATGACATAGAAGATATTGTTAATACTCATGGAAAAGAAGAATCATTTGTACAAGAATCTCCAGAAAAATCAGAGGAAGAAGAAAGTAGTGAAGAGACTTCAAGTGGTGAAGAGACTTCTGCTTCAGAATCCTTTGATCATGTTGTTGTTGATGAACCTGTTGTAGAAATATCTAACAATGTTGCTTCTCCACTTAGAAGAAGTAAAAAGCCTAAGTTTCCATCCATCTGGAAAGACAATAGAGTATACTACAACAATCAAGCAGTTGCTTATCCAATTCAAGCTTTTTGCTCTATTGCTAATTTTCCAGCAGAACATCAATCCTTTCTGAGTATCATTGATCAAGATGTTGAGCCTGCTACTTATGAAGAAGCAAGAGATAACCAGGTATGGGTTGATGTTATGGATGAAGAAATTGAGTCTATGAAAAAGAATGAAACATGGGATATGGTTGATCTACCTCATGATAAGAAGCCTGTTGGATATAAATGGGGTTACAAAGTAAAGCACACAAGCTCAAGAGAGATTGAGAGGTACAAAGCTCGTCTTGTAGCAAAAGAGTTTACTCAAACCTATGGAAAAGATTATACAGACACTTTTGCGCCTGTGGCTAAGCTTAAATCTGTACGTGTTCTTCTATCTCTAGCGACCAATCTCTCTTGGAATCTTTGGCAGATGGATGTCAAAAATGCCTTCTTACAAGGAGATCTTGAAGAAGAAGTATACATGATTCCTCCTACTGGTTATCATGATAAGAGCAATAGCAACAAGGTGTGCAGATTGAAGAAAGCTATATATGGCCTGAAACAGTCTCCAAGAGCTTGGTATCAAAGGTTAAGTAGTTCTCTTCTTTATAATGGGTTTAGAAGATCAGAATCAGATCACTCCATGTTCACAACTCAGGGGAAAAGTGGTATTGTCGTTGTGCTCATTTACGTTGATGATATTGTCATCACAGATGATGATCAAGCCGGAATTGAGCGCATAAAGTCATTCCTAAAAACAGAATTTGATATAAAGGACTTGGGTGAACTGAAGTACTTTCTTGGGATTGAAATATGTCGTTATGATGATGGTTTGTTTTTATCTCAAAGGAAGTACACTCTGGATCTTCTAACTGAAAAAAGGAAAGCTTGCCTCAAAGCCAGCGAAAACACCTATTGAAGCAGATTATCAAGATTCAAGTGAGGGGGAACAACTTGCTGATGCTGGGCAGTATCGGAGGATTGTAGGTAAACTTATCTATCTTACAATCACTCGATCTGACATATCTTTTGCTGTGAACAAAGAAAGTCAGTTTATGCAAGCTCCAACAAAGCATTATATGGGAATGATGGACATAATTATTAGATATTTGAAGGGTACTCCTGGTCAAGGTATATAGATGAGTTGTAATAGAACCAATGAGATTGTTTGTTACTGCGATGCAGATTGGGCTGGTGATAGGCTGGACAGAAAGTCTATAACAGATTATTGTACCTTTGTTGGAGGAAATCTTGTAACTTGGAGAAACAAGAAACAAAAGGTTTTTTCAAGGTCAAGTGCTGAAGCAGAGTATCGGGCTATGGCAGATACTACTGATGAATTGGTTTGGCTAAAGGCCTTTCTGAATGATCTAGGAATCAAGAATACGTCTCCAATGGTGTTGCATTGTGATAATCAGGCTGCAATCTCAGTATTCCATGAGCGAACCAAGCATATTGAAGTTGACTGCCATCATATTCGAGAAAAGGTCCAAGCTGGTATTATCTCTACATCTTACACTAAGAGTGCTGATCAGCTTGCTGATATCTTCACTAAGACAACAACTTCAAAGGTGTGTGAAAGTATTCACGGCAAGATTGGCTTACTTGACATACACCAGCCAATCTTGAGAGAGAATGTTGAAATGAGGAAGCAGTGAGACATTTTGGAACACATATCCGACGAAGAGGTCTGAAATGAAAACTGTAAAAATAAGTAGTGAGACCTTTTGGAACGCATATCCGACGAAGAGGTCCGAAAAAGAAACCGTAAAAATAAGTAGTAAGATGTTTTGGAACGCGTATCTAATGAAGAGGTCTGAAATGGTTCAAAAACAGTTAATGTGGTTGTTTCTCTCTCCTTCATGCATCAAAAGCGTTCTTCTCTCTCTTACATGCAATTCTTGTCATTATTGTCTTAAAATACCTAGATTGTCGTGTATTCCTTCTATTATATTTGTATCTCCATGTACATCAAAGATAAATGAATAGAATTTTTTTTTCATCTTCTATTCTCTTTATTCTCTCTATTCCGCATATATTTCTACAGGAGGTAGCTGTTTCATGATCATGATTACTATTATTCCAACATACAGTATTTTGATCATATCAACATTTTTATAGCTTTTGTTGCTGATCAGACATCTACAACTAAAATATTTACAGCCAAAATTTTAAAGTTACAATCGACAACTACAACCACAACCAATCAGCTCCTTGGTCTTTCGACATGTTCCCAAGATATCTCTGCAGCTCATTCCTGACCGGAGGACTTCTTTTGTTTTTGTCTCTTCCTACACAACTACCATAGGTCCAAAAAAAGGACCGGTCCGGTTAAAAATGTGGCTCTAATTTTGGCCTTACTTTTTAACATAATCTAAAAATGTGGTCCTAATTTTAAACATAATCTAAAAATATGGTCCAAATTTTGGCTTAAAAACATTTTCTATAAAATGTGGCCCAAGGCAAATGTTTTTGTTTGCCGGCTGGGCCGGCACTGTCCAAAAACTTCAAACTTAGCCAAATTATGATGTCGTTTCACCTTCTGTGAGCTCCTCTCACGGTTGTATGCTTCAACCTACACCATGAAAACAAAGCACAACAAAATCGAATCCTTAAATCAAAAGAAATCGATCCAAAAGGAAAACGCTTTGGATAATGAAACCATAATGCTTCTCTAATAATCTTTGTAGTCGCAGCAGCTCTTGAAGAAGCAAGACGCAGGCAATGAAGGACTACACTCTGGTTCTCGCCTTCTTCTCCCGGTTTTTGGATTGCGCAAATATCGCCATTGGCATTAACTGTCACAGTCATTCTCCCACACATAACAGCTTCTTCAACATAAGTTGGGTCCATCACATGCATAAGAACACTACACATTTCTTATCTCAGAAAAAAAAAAGTAGTAAATAAATTATCAATAAAAAAGCACAATTTTATTACCAAGATGCTGCCTTTCTAAAAAAATCCAAACGTGAAGGCTATTGGGAGATGATGTATTATAAATGGAAGTGGTTCCCTTTCCTGTAAAAAGAGATCAAATATAGAACAAAGAGTTGAAGTTGAGAACCTCCTTCTGTCTAGTTATCAAGTTCTTACAAGTTCATCAACTAAACTGAAAAACATGAATGACTAACCTCGGGTGGATGTATGATCTCACTTCTTGACTGTTCTCCCCTCCTACAGTGCATTCAGGTCTCCTAAATGTCATGAGTGCGGCCAAAGCAGCAATATTTGCAGCATCAACCAAGTTCCTGTAAGAGAGTGAGCAACAAAATACACATAAAGATCATTGTTACAACAAGAACCTTCAATAAACATGAAGAAGAAATGCAGCCAATTAAACCTACCCTCCATTGTCCAAAATGTGAAGATCAATGCGAACAGACCAGACCAGCTTTCCAGCTAGAACACAAAGCGACTCTGCATCTACTGCATGGCTTTCTCTGCAACCACCAACACAAAGATCCATCAATCCAGCCACAACATCCAAAATTTGGTTTGTGGCATCAATAGAGATTAATCCAAAAGAGAGGCTTACCTTAGAGCACGGTCTATAATGCGGCCCAGCTGGACAGCAGATTCGCCAGGATGGCCTGGTTCAAATGATGGATCAGCCATTGGAGAAAATTCCGTGAAGACAGAGAAGGACCCTTCATTAGGTCTGTCTTTGTAAGGTTGTACTAGCTGAGCAATCACAAAACACATTACATGAGTCTGACCTAGTTGAACTTCTGAACTACCATATTCCCTATAAAGAACTCACACAGATAGAAATGAGGATAAATTAGCTGAGTGGTGGGCTCAAAAGGAGTTTCGCATTTAAGATTCTGAGCCAGACATGTGAAGGTGCTTCCGAGGTACAAGCTGAAGAGAAGCTTTGTAACATCTGTGTTCCTAAGTCGTCTGCTCGAGTTGTATTTATTTATAGTTATTGCTGTAATGAATCCTCGGGATATTGTATTTTGGAGTTGATTAATAATATAATGATGTTTTGCGGATTGAGTCGGGGTTTATAATACATGATGTGGTATTTCATGTATTGGGATGTCGAGTACATGATGTGGTATTTCATGTATCGACGGGGCGACATATGATGTGGTACTTCATGTGTCGACGGGGCGACATATGATGTGGTACTTCATGTGTTGCGGGATTGAGCGAAGTATTCGTTCCGTCACGGTTCGGTGATTTTGGGGTTTACGTCAATAGATCCTGCTATGTGGTTGGGGTCAATAGGATTATGTGGTATTTAATCCTATTGACGGGTCATTAGGGTTATGTGGTATTTAACCCTAATGATGGGTCATTAGAGTATGTGGTATTTACTCTAATGATGTTGTTAGGGTTATGTGGTATTTAGTCCTAACAGGACGGTTTACCGTGGTAAACCGAGTGAGAGCCTGTGGTATTGGATCTCACGGGAACTTAGTATATTAGGGTTCTGTGGTATTGAATTCTAATATGTTAGGTCGTTTGATGACTTACTCGTTCGGATCCTGTGGTATTGGATTCGACGGGTTAGCCGTTGGGTGACCACGTAGGATCTTACGATGTTAGACCCGGGGTGTTATTGAGCCGAGGAAGAAACGGTACCGAGCTTGATTGGTGGCCCTAGGGGCGAGGAATGAGGTAAGACGGTCGAGGAGTGATCGTTGTTGGGAATCCCGAGCGATTCGGTTTAGCGGAATTACGTGATGATTCCAGGGTTTGGACGGGAGTGGAAGGAGATATTTTGAGACAGAGAGATGTCTCAAATATTTTGGAAAATTGAATGGAATTACTAAACCACGGGAAATAATTAATCGAGATTGAGTGTTGTGGTTTAGTGAATTCGGTTTGGTTTAATTGAATTAAACCAAAACATATACATACATATGTATATATATTTGCTCTTCCTCTTCTATCCCATTCTAGACTCTTCTTCTTCTTTTGGGAAAGAGAGAACGAGAAAGAGAGGAGGGGAGAGGAGAGAAAGAAAACAAGAGAAGAAGAGGAGAAAGAGGGAGAAGAAGGAGAAGGAAAAAAAAAGGGAGGAAAAAGGGTTGAGAAAACAGAATCTTAAGGTGACTTGTGAGCCTCGATCGGGATATCAAGAGGGCTTGGATTGCGCTGAGATTTGGTGGGTAAGTGCTTTCATCTCTTGTGTGCTTGTCTACCAAATTTGGGGGGTTTTTGTTGAGTAGTTTAGTAGATACGATTTTTCCCCCTAGACTGCTCTGTTTTGCGGGCTGTAGCGCCGAGTTGAGTTTGAGTGAGTGTTTGGACACTCAAATCTTGTTAGTTTTGGATGAAATTTGGTAGATGAGTTCTTGAAGGTGTAGTCTTGATGATCACCGAAGGGTTTTGTCAAATTCGACCTATAGTAGGAGTTATGAGCAATCGAAGTTGCCCCTGTTTTTGAGCAAAAGGAATCCGAGTTTAAGGGGGGTTGTCATGAGGTTTTTGAGCTTATGTTCTTTCAATTGAAGTGTTTGTTGGTCTCTTGCTAGGCAAGAGGTGATATTTTGGTGAGTAGGAGCAAAGGTTCAAAGGAAGCAAGCTTTAAGCTTGGAATCGTCAAGTTCGAATCGTCAACGAGGTGAGTGCGTGACCGTAGCGAACATATAATCATTAGACTTTTCGTGGTTGATGTGTGATGTAGGACTTGTCCATATGGGTGTGATTTATGGCTAGTCCAAGTTATGGGATGTGTGTGACGATAGAGCCTTATCATTATATTACTTGATTGTTTGCATTGCATATTGATTGCGGTAAGCTTTTGATTATATGTGTTTATCGCTGTGGGACGGGACGACCGCCTCACTAAGCATTATCAATGCTTACGCGCCTCTTTTGGTGCAGGTAAAGAGAAGTCATAGATCATGGAGCTCGTGGAACCATAGGCCGAAGGAGGAGGATGTTTTGGGGATGTTATAGCGGGTTTCCCTCTTTGTGTTGTGTTTTGTACTCTAAAGCTTTGGTTGTTGTTGTTGTGATCTTAGAAGTATGGTTATTAGTAATGTATGAGTAAGTGTGGTATTGTTTTCGCAATGGTCTTGTTGTGTGGTTCTCGGGTTGCAGGGCAAGAGTGAGGATCGACCGATCCAGGTATGATCGATCGATCCTACGGAGTCGTTGTGGTCCAGAAACCTTTTGAGGAATCGGGACCGATCGATCTTGGATATATCGATCGATCCTGGGGGGGCTAGTTTTGGTCAGAAGTTGCTGGGGTAAATCTTAAGGTCGAGATCGACCGATCCAGGTAGGATCGATCGATCTTGTAGGTTGTTTTTGAAGCAGAAAATTTCTGGTCAGTTTTTAGGGGTTAGGATCGACCGATCCCAGGCTGAGATCGATCGATCCTGGCAGGTTATTTTGGGCCAGGTCGTTCGGGTTATTTTGGTGGAGGTCAGGATCGACCGATCCTAGGGAGGATCGATCGATCAGCATCACTCTGTTTTGTGGTGCTCTGTTTTGGCTAGCCGAGATCGATCGATCCAAAGGTGGGATCGATCGATCTCTTAGAAGTTGTGAAACATTTAAAAAAAAAAAAAAAAAAAAAAAAAAAAACGAAGAGTTTTTAGAACCTCGTCCTTTTTCCGCGGGTTCCGTCTTGTTGTTTCGGGGTAGGATGTTTCAAACTTAGCAGAGAAGCTGTTTCTCACTGAAGGAATGAGCCACAGTGAACAACATCATCTGGAAGAATTGACGTACGTTTATTATAATCTTCAGCTGCAAAGCTCGAAAGCGAAAGCAAGTGAAGAGTAGTGAAGATATTAAACACACAAAGTCTCGATCTTACCTCTTAATTACGGTAGATACACAACATTGACGTCATCATAGTAAAAAAAAACTGCGGTAAAAGCCTTAATTGATCTTTAATCTTCCTTTTCCTCTTCTTCTTCAAAAATATATATACCTGCTTCAAAAAATGGAGTCTTGATTCTTGATTTTAAGTAGACATTGTGAAATTCTGTTCCTTCTTCTCTAGGCCATGACAGGGATGCCTTGAGTTTTGGCGGTCCCTGTTCAAGCAATCAAATCCTTCTAACAGTTACTGGCTTCAGTCCAAACTTCGTTCTACCACAATTTCTCATGCCGGTTCAACAACTCTTGCTACTACAGCCTCCTTTGACACGAGATGCAAATGTGAGAAAAGGGGAGAGTAAGGGTGAGACAGGGTTGAGTTTCTTATCTCCAAAGCGTGTATCTTGAGTTACCAAATGATACTGATTCCTCCATTCTACTAATAATGTCCAAAAGTGAAGTGTGTTAAACCAAAGAAGACTCTGCAACACTCTAAACGAGGAAGCCTCTGAGGCAAACAGAGTCTTCTCAACAAAGCGAAGGATTCATATAGTTTCCAATATTTAAAAAAAAAAAGCGAAGGATTTCAATTTCCATTAGAAGCCTAATTATTAATTAATGCGTTTCTTTTATTAATGAGAAAGACAAAAAGAAAATGGACCTTCATGTACACAACAAAACAAGTTCTTCAGTTCCTTCTCTCTCTCTCTCTCGGAAAACGAGAAAACAAGGGTTTTGTTGTGGTTCTGTCTCTCTTCCAGGTTTCGTTGTCTCCTGTAAAACAAGTTCTTCACTTTGACTCGCTTTGACAGTTACTGAGGTATTCTCTCATCCCTTTCCAAGCAGTAAATAACAATGTGTTTGTTCTCTGTAAAAAAGTTGCTTGCTGTGTCACCATGGAGGAGGCATGTTTGAAGTTAGGGTCAATTTTTTCTGACTGATGATGAACAATTTCGATATTTCTTGAGATAATCTATATGGGTCTCCTCTCGTTTGACTCGTTTGCTGGTTGTTTGAGCATTATTGGTCGGTTTTTGGTCAAGAAGTTTCTTTCTTTTTTTTTTTTTTTAATTCATCTCCATGAACATGAATGATTTCAATTACTCTGAGACCGAATTAGTGAATTCTGTGTCAAACTAAAGCCATTCAAAATTTGATTTTGATGCATGTTTCTGTTAGGTTGCAGGTAACGTCTGGGATCTGAGTTGTGAATTTAAACGAAACCTTGAATGGCTGGTACTGTCACGGATATTCATGAGCATGGAATTTGTGTGGACAAAAAGAAAAATCGGGTTAAATGCAATCACTGTGGGAAAGAAATGACTTCCTTTTCTCGTCTGAAATACCACTTGGGTGGTGTAGGCACAGATGTAACTCACTGTGACCAAGTTTCACTTACTGTTAGAGAGAAGTTTCGAACGATGGTGGTTATGGAGAAAAAAACTGATCGTACTACTGTTAAACCGGATTTGTTGTCAAACAAAGCCCAAAAGTGCATTGGTCGGTTCTTTTATGAACATTGTGTCGACCTTTCAGCTGTGGATTCCCTATGTTTCAAAGAAATGATGATGGCAGTAGGTGGTGGTGGTCAGATGAGGCTTAAGATCCCTGATTCTCATGATTTAAACAACGGCTGGATGCTTCAAGAAGCATTGAAGGAAGCGCAAGATTATGTGAAGAAGATTAAATATTCCTGGGAGATCACCGGGTGCAGCATCTTGTTGGATGCTTGGATTGACCAGAAAGGCCGCGATCTGGTTACTTTTGTTGCAGACTGTCCAGCGGGTCCAGTGTATTTGAAATCCTTTGATGTTTCGGATATTAAAAACGATGTCACTGCCTTACTATCGCTAGTCAATGGGCTCATAGAGGATGTCGGAGTGCGTAACGTGACTCAAATTATTGCATGTTCGACCTCCGGTTGGGTTGGTGAATTGGGCAAGCTTTTTGCGGGTCACGAGAGGGAAGTTTTCTGGTCTGTGAGTCTATCCCATTGTTTTGAGCTTATGCTGGTGAAGATTGTGAAAATGCATTCCTTTGGAGACATACTTGACAAGGTCAATAACATTTGGGATTTCATCAACAGCAATCCCTCGGTTTTGAAAATTTGCAGAGATCACAGTCATGGAATAGACATAACTGTCTCCTCCTCCGAGTTTGAGTTTGTTACGCCGTATCTAACTCTAGAGAATATTTTCAAGGCGAAGAAAAACTTGGCAGCCATGTTTGCTTCATCTGATTGGAAGAAAGAAGAGGGCATAGCAATATCCAATTTGATGAATGATTCCTCCTTTTGGGAAACTGTTGAAAGAGTTCTAAAATGTACATCTCCTCTGATTCACGGTCTGCTCTTGTTTTCAACTGCCGACAATCAGCATGTTGGATATATCTATGAAACTATGGACGACATAAAGGAGAGTATCGCGAGGGAATTCAATCACGAGAAACAATGTTACGAGACGTTCTGGGATGTGATAGATGATGTCTGGAACAATCACCTTCACAATCCTCTTCATGCTACTGGTTACTATCTGAATCCGACTTCTTTCTACTCAACTGATTTCCATCTTGATCCAGAAGTTGCCACCAGTCTTACCCACTCTCTGGCTCATGTGGCAAAAGTAGGTCAGATTAAAATTGCCGCACAGCTTGATAGGTACAGACTCGGTAAAGATTGCTTTAACAAGGCCAGTCAAGCTGATCAGATCTCTGGAATATCTCCAAGTGAGTGAATTTCTCGACTTTCAATATAGTTGTTTTGTTTGTAGACACTTGTGTTGTTGAATAGGTGAGCAAAGGGTTTTGTTGTTTCTAAATTTCTTTGCAGCTGAGTGGTGGGCTCAAAAGGCGAGCCAGTATCCAGAACTGCAGAATTTTGCAAGAAAAATTCTGAGCCAGACATGTGAAGGTGCTTCAAGGTACAAGCTGAAGAGAAGCTTAGCAGAGAAGCTGTTGCTCACTGAAGGAATGAGCCATTGTGAACAAAAACATCTGGATGAGTTGGCGTTTGTTCATTACAATCTTCATCTACAAAGCTGCAAAGCCAAACTAAGTGAAGAGCAGGGAAGAGATTGTGATGCATATGTTTATATGGATTGACCCGTTCAGCTTTTGTCATTGTGCAGTTTAGTTTTGTAGTTTGTATATTCATCAAAGCTCATCTTTTGAACCAATACTGGTGAATCGAGCAGAAATATGAAAATGTTGCTGTTTGTCCTTATTAGATGTTCACAGGTATAGCGCAGTGTCTTCTCTTGCCTTTTCATCTTGTACTAGACTCCATGTGCTTAGTAGACAACAACATTATGTGAATTTGATCTGTCCAGGAATTATGCAATTTAGCTCTTTTGTACTTGAGAGAAGAAACTGAAGTACATTTGTTGGAGAACTTCATCATTTGGTTTTGTGGTAATAAACTAATAACTGCCAAGCTCCAGAGACTTAGGGATGTATGACCCTCAAGTTTTGAAATCTAAGTAAGGCTTACCATTTTTTTTCAACTTCTGGATTTTGTTTTTGCATCTCCTTACTAGTTGACTGAATTTTCATCAAATGTTCGCAGTCTGGGTAACAAATCCGGGGCACATGAACCAAGTCAGAGGTATGAACAGACACTGAAAATGTTGAAAGAATATATGCAGTTCTTGAAAAACAATATTGACAAGTCTACATTAGGTCAATAAGTATGAAAATTAGAAAATGACTGTTGACTGTTGAGTTTTGAATAATTTGCCATTTAAAAAGAAAAATAATAGATTTGAATGTTTGACTAAGGGTTCTTAATCTTTGGTTAAAATTTGACTAAGGTTAAATTTGATATTTATAATTAAAAATTACATTGAAATTAGAAAGAAAGAAAAAAATACTATGAAACAGAAAAATAATCATATAACTAATAAAATAATACATTGTCCGATCCATTTCATATCAACAAAAATTAAAATATTTGTGAATAATATATAAGAACTCATAAATATATGGAAACAAATGTAACACAGAATAAATAAGTTAGATACGAACATAACATCATTTTAAATATTCACGCAAAAACTATAAAATGCATTACACATTTTATTTATACATATTATTTATATAGATAAAAGATATTCCTATATTATTATATTTATGCTACTTTTATTTTTTACATTTTAACAAGGATAATTTTAAATAAAAACTAGAGGAGAAAATAAATAAATAAATTGCCTTTTATAAAAAAAATTATAGTAAAAGATAATTTTAAATAAAATTAGAGGAGAAAAATGATCACCGATAAGGAATGGTGGATTTCGAGTATTTCCGCCATGTTCATTCGTTGGAGCTAGATTTCTCTTATTAAGTTTTTGTTGTAGTAAAGGTGAGTGTTGATTCTTCCTTGATTTTTTTAATATATACGAAATTTTCGTTAAAAAAATCTATATGTCTAATGTTAAAAACATGAAAGACAGATTGTTAGTAAAGCGAAAGAAGCATTCGCTTTGGGTTCCAAAATCTGGTTTTTTTTTTTCTTGGTCAGCGCTGGGGTTTCGTTTTTTATTAAACCTAATATTTTATAATAGGTAAAAGTGACAATTTAGTTTCTTCGACCTTTGTTCAAAAACACCATCAAATTTTTTCTCTAACTTTAATCTCAAACAATTTCTCTTTTTTCTCTTGTTTCCATGTAATTCTTCTATTTCTTTTTCTCGGTCCATTTTTTTTTTCTTTCCAATTTTAGTTTTTGAGCAAATGAACTTAAAAAATAATATAGGTTAATTGAATATCAACATAGATGGCGAACAATTAGCTTCTAAATTAAGGGTCAGATTTTGTCAACAATCTAACTCCTAATTTTTTTTTTTTTTTTTTTTTTTTTTTTACTTTTTATTTTTTTTTTTTTTTTTTTTTTGCAGTTAAATGCTTCCAATAAACACCAGAAAATATGTTTATGGATGGAAAAAAGGAAAGACGAAGAATTTATGGATGAGTTAACCGAAAGAAAAGATAGAAAGATTATTTTTCATAAATAAGTATTCTGTTTTTTTAGATTGTAAGTACTTTTATAATCATTTTACTATTTTATTAAGGGTCATATTTTTTTTAAATGCTTTAGGCCTCTTATATCGTCAGATCAGCCCTGCTCCAAGCTAATCGTAATTTTAAAAGGATTTATACAACCACAATATTAGTGTAAATGATTCAACCCGACATATTAACTTTAAAGGGATTTTCTATTTTTGTTTTTTTCCCTCCTTCAAATTGTGGCATTTTTATACTGTTTCCATGTTTTGAGATACCCTCACGATTTTGTTTCCATGTTTTTATTATTTTAGTTTCATCCCCTATATATTATTTGGGAAGTACATTTATAAAATAAATCTTATAAAGTGTAAATATTTACATCACATTGTCATTACTTCAAAGAACAAATTTTAATTTCTCATTAAGGATATTTTAGTCATTAGTTATTATGTGATAATTTTCGTTTTAATTAGTTAATTAATTATAAATTTTTTGAAAATTAGTTAAAAATAGATTTTATAAAGATTTTGTTGATTTATTTAAACACACTAATTAAATTAAATTAAATGCTGATTTAATTTTCTAAAAATAAGAGATTTTATGTAGATTCTGATTTTGTTTTGGAAAATATGAAGGAATAATTTATGTAGACAAAGTTTTTTTTTTACTTCTTTCTAGATTATAATTTTCGTTTTAATTAATTTATTTATTTTAATTTTTTTGAAAAGTGGTTAAAAATAGATTTTTTTTTACTTCAAAATTTATGCCCGTTTTACTGAAGACAGGTCAATCTGGCCAACAGCTGAAGCAGATGCAGAGTGAGACTTCAGATCAATCGATCCACTTTTGCGTGACACTTTAAGATCGACCACATCACCAACGATCAACCGATCCACACCCATATCGACCTGTGCAGACCTAAATCGACCGATCCAGTCCAAAAACGAGAAAATACAAAATAAAAACTTCCAGATTTGCCCCAGATTGTCCTTATCTCTTTAGGGTTTGACCAAAACAAGTTGAAAACTATAAATAAGGGTTTTTAAGCCATTGTTTAGGCTATGCTTTTCATCTCTATTCTAACTTTTCATACATCATCTCTCAGAGAAGATTTCTTATACTTTTTTCTTATTTCAATTTAAATGTTATGGAGTTTTATTTATTCATTGCTTATTCATCTCTTGCCATGTCTGAGTAATCTCCTAGTTAGGTTTTAGGGTTTCAAAAGATTTCATGAATCACTGACTTAGACATAGATAGGGATTTATCATTGTTAATCTTCTCTTATTGTTGTTCTCATAGGCTAGATTAAATTGATCACTTAGTCTATGATTTAGGGTTTAACCTATTCTCCAAAAGTTTATAGGTTGCTGAATAGAACATTAGGAGAGCGAATTGTCCTTAACCAAATAAAGTTGATGTTAAGGCAATTCGTGAACAGATTGAACCTGCATGTTGAATGTTTGTCTGTAATTCTGAGTTCAAACGACAATTTAGAATCTTTGGCTGTTAAACAAAGTAATTAGTGCCATGACAGTGGATTGATTATACAATTATGTTTGAGTTCGAGATTGATGTTTAATTCATTCACTGAATAATTGTCTAATTCTTGATTTGTGATTTTCTGCGAATTTCCCTAAAGTCTAATGCTTTTTTTATTCATTGTTTACAACTATTAGTTTTATTTTCCTGTTTGCGCTCAACAGCCAACCATTTTATTTTGTCTTCGCTTCTCAATCATTCTCTGTAATCTGTAGTGCAACACTTTATTTACGTAGATTCGATCTTTTAGTACTACAAGGTGTTAGGATTATTTACATATATCCGAGTGAAAACTCTAACTATCAAATTGGCGCCGTTGCCGGGGATCAATAATGTTGCCTTCATATTTGAGACTGATATTTAGTCTAAGTCTTTACTAATTTCGTTTTTTTTTTTTGCTTTCTTGTGTGTTTCAGGTGCATGCCTAGAAGGAGTGAAGGCTCTAACAACGTCCTGCAACTGTCAAACCAAGAGTTAGCAAGAACAGAGCGAACAAACAGAAAAGCCAGAAAAGAACAGTCAAGGCCAACCAACATGGGCGATAATCTTGACAACCAGACACTAGCTGATGAGCTCTAGGGTATGCGACAACAGATGCAACAGTTGCTACAGCAGCAACTACAGTAGCAGCAGCGTGCCATTGGCGATGTGGACACTCCCCGTGTCTGCTATCAAAACAGAGATGTCATATGTCCACCAGAGATTGCACGGCAGGATTAAAAGATCAAGCCACAGATGATTGGGTTGGTGAAGCAGCATCTATTCCATGGGTTACCTGCTGAAAATCCAATGGACCACATAGAGAACTTTGAAGAAATTTGCAGTACTACAAAGTCAAATGGGGTATCTGCTGATTACCTCAAGTGCAAGTTGTTCCCTTTCTATCTATCAGACAAAGCATCAAAGATGACTTAAGTCACTACCTGCAGGGTCATTGAGGTCTTGGGCTGAATGCAGGCTTTCTTGACCATTTCTACACTAAGTCCAAGACAGCTTCTCTGAGGAACAAGATCACTGCATTTGGACAGCATTCAAGAGAATCTTTCTCCGAAGCTTAGGAGAGATTCAAAGAATACCGTAAAAAGTGTCCTCATCACGGGTATTCAGA
Organism: Boechera divaricarpa; assembly: GCA_026770425.1. NCBI lineage: Eukaryota > Viridiplantae > Streptophyta > Magnoliopsida > Brassicales > Brassicaceae > Boechera > Boechera divaricarpa. The sequence continues at coordinate 896,445 of CM049186.1, read as the reverse complement.
TGAGCAGATCCTGAGTATTTTTTATGATGTAGTCAACTAGGATTACAAAAATGCTCTCAATGCTGCTAGTAATGGAGACTTCATAACTAAGACAATAACAGGAGCATATCAGCTGATAGAGAACTTGGCTGCAAGTTCTAGTACTCGTTGCCCAGAGTATGATCGCTCCAACAAGGTCAGCAGTGTTGAGTCTCAGAAGATTGATGAGCTGAGTGCAAAAGTGAGTCTGCTGATGAAGGCAAATCAGAGGGGTGTTCAGCTCTGTGAAGATGGTACAAAGGCCATTTATTGTGAGGATATTATTGAGGAGCTGCATGAGGTTAATTATGTGAATGGACAGGGTTTCGTGCAAAACAGATTTTAACCAGAATTACAGAAGCCATCCAAATATGTCTTACAAAAATACAAACATTGAGAATCCTCATGATCAGATCTATCTACAGCAGAAACAAACGTTCGTGCAAAATTTGGGCGTTACTGGTATTTCACATGGTCAAGAGAAATACTTTGTGCAGAATCCAGGCCATAATCAGTTTCAGAGTGGTTTTCAGCAGAGTCAACCTTTCAACAACTTCCAGACATCTACAAACTCAGCGAGTGGTTCTCAGGATAAGCTCGAAACTCTTATGCAACAACTTCTACTCCAACAATAGAAATCTGCCAACGAGATCAACACGAAAGTGGACAACATGTACAACGATCTCAACAACAAGTATGAAGCTGTTACAAATCACATGAAGCTGCTTGATACTCAGGTTGCTAAGACTGCAGAAACAGTTAAGAGATATCAAGGTGTTCTTCCAGCGAAGGGTGAGCAGAATCCACGGTCTGGAGATGGTTCTGGTAGCTCCCGAGCTAATGTGCATTATGTTGGAGATGAAGAACGCGTTGCTTTTGAGAACAAGTTTGGTGACATTGTGCAACAAATTTTAGATGGACAAAGCAGGAACTCTCAAGAGATATCTGATCTTACTTGGAAGTTCGAGTGCTTGAGTTGTGAGTTTTAATGCGTGGTGAAGACCGGAGAGAGTACAGGATGTCCAGATCAACCAGCCTCTTTCAAAACAATTCAGTCCAGCTCGGCTAAGAAGTTCCATCAACAGCCGGATCGATCGATCCCATTCAGCAACAAACAGCGATTAGCTCTCAGATCGATCGATCTGCTGTGGATCGATCGATCCCACCTCCAACACCTAGGAAAAAACCTGCTCTTGCGAGTCTTCCTCCAAATGTACCAAAAGTTCCATATCCATGTGCAGTTAAACCTCTTCCATTCAAGCTTCTGCCAAAGCTTGCAGATCCAGGAAAGTTTGTGGTCTCTTGTTCTATTGATGGGATTGCTTTTGAGGATTCTTTGTGCGATTCTGGATCTACAGTGAACATCATGTCTATGGATATCGCACTACGTTTAGGGATTGATGATATTCAGCCTTCTGACATGATCCTCCAGTTCGCTGATGCCACAATATCATCATCACAAGGATGCATCTGTGACCTCCAGGTATGAACTGACAAATGCTTGATGCCTTGTGATTTTCAGGTAGTTACAATGAGTGAGGGAGCATGCATGCTTTTGATCCTGGGAAGACCATTCCTCGCCACAGCAGGAACACTCGTTGACTTGCCTAACAAGCGAGTATGTCTTTCAGCAGTCGATAAAGGTATCTTTTATAATGTTGTTCCACCGAAGATCAGCAAGCAGAGTGGGTCTTTTCTGGCTATTGAGGAGAATGAGCTGAATGTCACGCAGTACTCTAAGTCTGGAGGACTGCCTAAGGGTTCTCGTCTCACTATAACACCTTTGAAGAGCAAAGGTATGTCTAAACCTTTCTTTCAGATAAAAACGATCATTACTCCAGAATTCAAGACTAAAGGTCAAGCAGTTATTGATGAGATGATGAGAAAGGTCCTCTGTCTAAGACCACACCCACCCACCCTGATCCTCCCGAGGATCCACCACATTGTGCCTAAACAGCACTCAAGTCGAGCTAATGACTTTAAGCAAGCGCTTGGTGGGAGGCAACCCATTTGTATGTGCTTTTCTTTTCGTTTTCTTTTCTTAGTCTTCTGATATTCTACTTCTAGATTACATGAGAAACAAAAACAGAGATAGAATGAAAAGGTGAGTGAGAAGGTCTTTTCGATCAAAGCACGACACTTCTTTATATAGAAGTTTACAATGTGCATTTAAAAATTTTAAATAAATATAAAATTTTAAAGTTTGAAAATTATTGTCGACAAGATGATCTTGATTGTGTATTCCTTTTGACTTTTGCTTTTGTATTGGAGCCTTTTGTAGTTTAGGTCTTGTCTTCTTTTTGTAATGGATTTTGATTGTTTTGTTTTGTAGCTTCTGCGGATTTGTCTTGATTTGAATCAGTGGCCGACAGGTAATGTATTTGATCGCGGATTTTACGGACTTGATTGCTTCATTTTGTAGTGGATATCGTGTCATAATTTGAACTGTAGTTGATCCAGAAATTTAATGACTTGATTTCTTTTGTCTTGACGTTGTCTCGTACCCGGTCTTTTTGATGATTTGAAAGTCTTCTGTAACAGCAATTTTTCTGTTGTTTTTCTCAGTTTTCTGAAGTTTTGTAATAAGATTTGTTGGGAGATTTTCTGGTTTTTTCACGTTACATTTTTTTATTTTTAACATTCCGCTATTATCGAAAATGCCGTCTTCATCTATCTCAGGCTCACTTTCTGAAGCTTGAGAATTCTGGATTGATGTTGTTGGTAAGAATCGCATTGAGATTGTTTTAATTTCTTCCTCCGATTTTGTTGCTGCCAGCATAGACAACATTTTTTATTTTTGGGCTAAAAAATGGGTCATTTCGGGTGTTTGGATTAGATTTTGTGGAGGTGGTTGTATTAGAGATTTTGAATTTGGGGTTTGAATCTATTCAGAAATATTTGAAGGATATAGATTCGAAGGGATTCTATATTTATCCCACCATTTAACTTTGAACTTTCGCCTGATAATTGGTATCGAATCATTTGAAAATTCAAGATTCCATGAAAAATCCCAAGGCAAATGAAATTTGGAATGAAAAAGGGTTAGGGCAGGGAATCTTTTTTCATCATCAGATGGTATAAAAGAGGTTTTGAAGATTTTGAAAGATTTGTTTATTTGAGGTTTAAAAATGTTTATGACGGAACCGAAATTGTTCCACCAGCTATTGAACCAAAAGGGTGATTTAGAGAGACTACATGTGGTATCAAAAAAGATTAACCACGTGTGTTTGTGTTTAGGAGATTGGATCAAAAAGGAATTATACCAAGCTTGGCAGTAATACAGTAATTGAATGGAATATCGAAACAAGGAAGATTTGAACAGTTTTCTGGGAATCTTATATTATCATTAAGATCATAATCCCAGTCTTTTGGTGAAATAATATCATGAATTTTGAAAGTAGAGTAAGCGGGAGCTGTGTGACTTTCGTCTAAAAAATTGTGTTTGAAAGTTATAGATCCAGTGATCTCAAGAATTGTTTGGTAAAATAACACTGTTTTGTCCGTATTGAAAGGTTTGTAAAACTGATTTTTACCAAAAAAACTTTTCTATGGTTAAAAATTGATCATTTTCCACAAAAAAGTTTTTTTCAACTGTAATGATATTTTGATAAATCGATTTTTAAAAATATTCGGAAGGAGGATTTTGTGAAAATTCCTTTAGAACAATTTGTGAATTGTTCAAAGGTTTTGAAATTAGTTTTGAAGCCTGGTTTGGTTTTGAAATCATTTTTAAGGAGACTTCAGGAATTTTTGAAATCTCAAGAGAAGAGAATATTTTTGAAGAATTATCTTTCTCTTGTTTTGAAAAACTATTTTCAAAAGCTTTTTGTAAAGCCCGCATTTGATCCAAAATTTCTTCCGGTGTTTGAGCTGTTTTCTCTTCTTTTTCTGGTTTCTTTTTGGTAACCGTAATCCAGGGTTGTGTTCGGATTCTGTTTTGGGTTTGGAAGTGTTTAGAGTTTGGAATTTTTCTTGGTTATGATCTGTGGAAAGGCCTTTGCCTTTATCAATCGTCTTTGGAGGCATCGTACCTGTTTTGGAGAAATTCTCGAGTCAAGAAATCCGGAATAAAATTTGTTTCTCCTTTAAATATATTCTATATTAAAATCAAAAATACTTAGTAATGCTTGCCAACGGGCAAAAATTTGTTTTGAAGCAAGATTTTTAACATCTTTTTGTAAAACATCTTTAGCGCTTTTACAATCAATTCTTAATAAAAACTTTTGGTTTAAAATATCACTTTAAAATTTTTGTATACATAAAACTATACTTAATATCTCTTTTTTAATAGTTGAGTAGTTTTTCTGTGTTTCATTCTAGTGAGCAGAAATAAATTGTATTATATTTTCACGACCAGTTAATTCTTTTTTGTTTCAGAATACCTTCGGATCCGAGATCAGAGGCGTCTGTTTCTATAATTTTTGCTAGATTTGGGTGTGCTATATGCAGACACGGAATTTCTTGAACCTGTTTTTTAATTTGTTGGACTAGAGCGATATGCTCATCCGTCCAAGGGGTTGGGTTTTTCTTTAACCGATCGTGTAAAGGTCTAGCTATTCTATTGATATTTGGACAAAAATCTAGTACGGAATTAAGACTTCCTAAGAACCTTTGCAATTGGGTTTTGTCTAGAAGTTTGTCAGGAAATTTATTGGCAAACTCTAATGACCTTTCTATTGGTTTTATCATACCTTTGGATATATAATGACTAAGAAATCTAATTTTAGTTTGGAACAGGGACATTTTTGTTTTAGAAATAACAAGACCATTTTTTCTCGCGACATAGTAAAACGTTTTTAGATGTTTGAAATGTTCATCAATAGAGTTTGAAAAGATAAGTATATCATCAATATAAAGTATACAAAATTTTGAATATTCTGAGAATATGTCATTCATGAAAATTTTGAATATTCTGAGAATATTTCAAACCAAAAGGCATTACATTCCATTGGTATTGTCCAAAAGGAACAGTGAATGCTGTTTTGTATCGGTCATTTTTTTCAGATATTTGGATTTGCCAAAATCCTGATTTTAAATCAAACTTTGAAAATATATGTGCAGAATGTAATTTTAGAAGAAAATTTTTTTTATTTGGTATTGGATATCTAATCCATTTTAATACTAAATTTAAAGGCTTGTAATTTATTACAAGTCTTGGAGTTCCTCTTTCTATTTCAGAATTTTTATTTACATAAAAAGCTGCATAAGACCATGGAGACCTTTATTTTGAAATTAATTATTTGTTTAGAAGTTCTGAGATTTCTTTCTTACAATGACTTTCTAATTGGTCGAGCCTTTGTAGAAATTTCTCTTTCATCAAATTTCTCTTCATAAGGTAGATCAATAATGTGTTGTTTTCTATCCTAGAAGGCAGTTGGTAAATCTGAACAAAGTTGTTCTTCAAACAATTTGTTTAATTTTGTGATTTTCTCTTTTGTAATTAATGTTTCTAATGATTTTTTTTTTTTGTTTTTTCAACAAGAAATTATGTTTGTAGGTTTTCTAAATGAAATTTTTTGCTATTGATTAAAGAAATTATAAAATTTTCTTGTATTGAGCATGCTTTGATTAAATTTAAACTCCTCTTTTTTGGAGTTTCCATAAAATCAAAAGATAATTTTTTATCTTGAGTTTTGAAAGAGATTGAATCATCTTTGACTTTGTATGGTGTTATTAGATTTATAAATGGTGTTCCTAGGATGATATTTTGGTATATATCATCTGTGAGAACAAAAGCAGTTTTAAAAAGAATATTGTCTTTTAATATAGAAGCTTATGTTTTTGAAGTTATGCGAAGTTTTGAGTTATTTGCTGTAGAAAGTTTTTCATTTGTTTGGTGATGAAAACATTTTGGTACTAATCCTGATTTTATGCAATTTAAATCGGCACCCGTATCACAAAGGACAATTGTATCTATTTTATAATTGTCAGAAAAAACAACTGTGATTTTAATTTTATGTTTTCTAGAAGTGATTTCTCTTAGTACAAAAAGAAAATCATTTGGCATAGTGTTTAAGGATTGTATTTGTTCTTGAAGACCGAGATCATCTTCCATATTTTCTAAACACGTGTTTTCTTGTTCTTCTGAACTAGAATCATCGTGGTTTTAGACAATATCGAGTGAAAATACTCGGAGTCTGTTTTTTGTTTTTCTTTTAAATGTTTGAGCTCATTTTTTATTTCTTTAATTTCACTTTGAAGGGATTGTAAAGTAGTTTTCGAATTAATTTTTCTTCCTTGGTTAAGGATAGTGGTTAAGTTATAGGAGGAGTTTGAAGTTGATGGATCTTTATTTGTAGGAGGGTTTTCTATTTTTTTATTTTCATTTGAGGTTAAAAGGATTATTTCAAAAAAATTTTGTTTTAGTTGGGGATCTGAGATTGAATTCAGGATTTCCAGTTGGAATTCTTGATCTTTTGTGAGGACTTGGATTTTCTTATCATCTGAGTCCGAGCTAGATGACGAGTCATTTAGTTCATCAACTTGCAAGGCCTCTTCTGAGGAAGACCCGGAATCATAATTACTAGATGAGAAAGAGTAATCTAGGAAAAGATTTGAGATTTTAGTTGAGATTTCTTCTCCAAGATCGAGCTTTTGGATTTTCTTGTTTAAACGACAAAATTTTGAAGTGTGGCCTTTTTTGTGGCATTTATAGCATGTTAATTTTTTGTAAAAAGGTTTGTTTTCATGTTCTCTTGGTTTAAACTTATTTTTAGGTTTTTTCCAAGAATTTTCTCGTGGCCTATATTATTTAAAGTTTTTTGTAAACTTTGGTTTTTTGGAATAGTAAGATGATTTGCAGTCACCTACACAAGATTTTTTATTACTAGGATCTATTTCAAATTGTTTGCAGAAAGAACCTACCTCTACTTTTGTTTTTCTAAGTTCCCATTTAAGATGTTTTTGGAGTTTTAAATCTTGACAGATTTTAAGACCTTCTTGTTGGACAAGACTGACTAATTCTCCATAAGTGAAATCATCATAATCTATTATTTGGATACTGCTAGACTCTCTTATTTTTGTTCTAATTTTTTCTCCTAAAAGTGTACGGAGTCCTGCTAGAAATTTTTTTTTCAAAAAGGTTAGTTTGAATCTTGTCGGAGTAAGACTCTAGTAAGAAAAGTGTTTTTATACCATTGGAAATCACTTAGTTTTTTACATTTAAGATTTGAAATAAGTTCTGCGTTTTTATCTCTAAGGACTGAAGGATCTCCTATGAGATGAAGAGTTATAGCTAAGACTAGAGTTGCTACGACATTTTGTTGGGGATTATCAAAGTTATCTAGAATTGGCATGCCTTCTTCATCTATTTTTACAGCATCAAGAATTTCTCTTTGTTGCTGATTAGTAAGATAGTTATCCCACCATCCTTTTAATTGTCCGAAAAATCCGGCTATAAGGAGTTCATCTACGGTTTTATCTTAATTTCCTATTTGTGTTCTATAAGCGTTTGCAGCCATTGTCATTTTTTGAAGAAAATTTAGGATATATATTCAGATATACCATCAACATTCCAATCATAGACTGAAGAGGAATTGAACCTAGATTGTTCTATAGGTTGGATCTGCCCTAGGTCTGGCTCTGTTATTATATGGTTTTTATGACTCCAATCAAGACGGTTTATTCTATTGTTTTGAAATTGTTTTGAGGTTGTATCAGTATCTGATTCATGACATAAGGTGTTTATTTGAATATCGAACTTCGTGACTCGGGATTGTTAGGTTTTTGGATTTTTGAAGTTGGGGTGTCAGGAACATCATAGGTTTGATGGCCGTTATTTTCCCCTATTTCTATTTTGCTTAACTGGCTTTGAAGGGCACGAACGAATTCTATATTTGTACTTTGGTAAGTTTTCACACTATTTTCCTAGATTTGGAAAGGGTTGAACATCGGAGTTTTTAGCTTTTTGTTGGATGGAGTTTCATTTGGAAGGCTTGGTTGTTTTAAAATTGTTTTCTCAATCCTGTCAAGTTGTTTGCTTATCGTACCAAGATTGGTGTTCGAAAAATTGTTTTGAAAAATCATATTTTTGATGTTTGTCTTATCATCTTCTTGTGGAAGTTTAAAAGGAATTGCTTCTATTGGTGTATCCAATACATCGAGTTTTATTCCTTGCTGAGGAGGATGGTTTGAACGAACTAATTTTCCATTAGCAAGTGTTTCCCACTCAGGAGTTTTATTTCGAGTGGTAATAGGATTTGTTGTTTTTGAATAAGGAAATAAAAATTATTTTCTTTGGCATAATCCTCGAACCAATTGAAAAATAAAACTTGGATTTTGTATTTTTTAAGATATGTATAATATTCTTCTTGGATGTTTTCTTTGTTGTTTGAGAATTCTCTGGAAAACTAAATTCTTTTCTGTAAGTTATTTTTTGAATAAAATTCTTCCCTTAAATTCTTTTTATCAATTTCAAAATTCTTATCTAAAATGTTTTACTCATTAGCCATATTATCTGTAATAGCTAAAACGTTGGGGTAGTTGGTTCAGATTTGTAAATTCATCCTGTGAAAAACTAGTACCTGCTGTATAAACAGGTTTTAGAATTTGTGTTTGGAAATTGACATTTCTCAAGATCGAATTTAGAATATCAGAAGTTGAGAATCGTGGTTGAAATCTAGGTTCGTGAATTGGAAAATTACGACCTATTTGGAAAACTCTTCCTAAGTCTATAGTGTCCATAGTTGAAGAGGATTCACAAGATAGATCATCTTCAGTATTTTTATAATGATGATTTCTAAGGAAGGAAAGTTTTACTTTTCCATCGTTAAATTGTTCAATATTTTTGAGACGTGTGTTTGGTTCAATTGGTTCCATAGGTTTTTGAGGTTTTGGTTGGGTAACTCCTTCAAGAATCCATTCTTCTGGAAGATTTACATCTTTCCATTGAATTGATATTGGTATGACGGAGTTTGATTTTGAAAGATCAGTTTGGAGTAAAAGAGTTTCACCCCTTTTACTAGATATTTTTACTTTTGAAGAGAAAACACTTGTCATGGCTTTATAGTGTAACCTAAAAACTAAAGCAGTTGGAATTGATCCTTCTATCATTTCATAATTATGTGTTTTAACTTGCAAGACTAAAGATTTTAAAATGTTTTATCATTTAGAGAAACAGTAAAATTTGGATAGCAATCAAAAGATATTGGACCAGCACATAAACTTGATTCTATAGAGCTAAGTAAAGAATCTTCAAATAATTTAAATCTAGTATCTCTTAAGATAGCTAGTATTGAGGTGTTAAGACCTTCTTTTGAAAGTGGTTTAATACCGACTTAGACTAAACCAATATGTATATATTTGAAATTCTTTTCTCTATGTCTTTGTAAAGCATGTTCTGAAAATAAATGAAGTGTTTCAAAAGGTTTGGCTAATTGAATCTCACGTTCTTCGGTTTTAATTGAAAAATTTGTTCTTAGAAAATTTCTTTTTGAGATTTGATAAATTTGGTCTCTATGGACTCTTGGGATTTCTCAATTGTCAATTGATCCTTGGAAATCATCTATAGTAGTTTCATGACTATTTATAACTTTTTTAGACTCTTTTAAAGATCTATACCCAGACCTTGAAGAAAAAGTTGACTCAGACCTATTCAGCGTATTTATAAAATACAAATTCATCTTAAAATCTTATGGTTTAAAAAATTAGGACTCCTTACAATCCAAACTTAACTCTAGGATTTATTGCCCTACACTTACGAGACTTACTACCTAGACACAACAAGACTGGCAAAACACTCGGGAGGACTAAACTTTAGAACTCAAGAAGAATTTGAAACATGTTTGTTTAAAGAAATTTGCTAGATACGTCAAATAAACTTTTTCAACAGGTTGTTATTTGTTTTAAAACTTGCTCTAAATATTCTAAGTTTTCTAGATGTCTTCTGATAACGTTGTCTAAAAAGCTTATATCTTCATTTTCGAGATCTATAATAGTATATAAGTCGATGAGATTTTCTAGTGTATCATTTTCATATGCTATTTCTTGTTTAAGTTTTTTAACAATATATTTCAACATGGCTCTGATACCATAAGGGGATCGTTCATAAGGTTTATAATTTTAAAACATATAAACATATATTAAACAAGATTTATAAAATATAACAGAATTATAAAATACTGGGGCGGTTGAACCAGCCACTTAAGCATAAAAACTTAAACAAATAAATAAAATTATGAAATCTGAAATTTATTCAAGAAATTTATAAAACAAAATACAAAACCAAAGATTTAAAACTTACAAATTAAAAGATGGAGAGATCTTGACTCAAGATGGAAGGGAAAGGATGAGAAGGTTTTTAGAGATAGAAAGAGAAGGTGAGTGAGAAGGTGTTTTTCGATCAAAGCAAGACACTTCTTTATATAGAAGTTTACAATGTGCATTTAAAAATTAAAAATAAATATAAAATTTTAAAGTTTGAAAATTATTGTCGACAAGATGATCTTGATTGTGTATTCCTTTTGACTTTTGCTTTTGTATTGGAGCCTTTTGTAGTTTAGGTCTTGTCTTCTTTTTGTAGTGGACTTTGATTGTTTTGTTTAGTAGTTTCTGCGGATTTGTCTTGATTTGAATCAGTGGCCGACAGGTAATGTATTTGATCGCGGATTTTACGGACTTGATTTCTTCATTTTGTAGTGGATGTCGTGTCACAATTTGAACTATAGTTGATCCAAAAACTTAATGACTTGATTTTTTTTGTCTTGACGTCGTCTCGTATTCGATCTTTTTGATGATTTGAAAGTCTTCTGTAACAGCAGTTTTCCTGTTGTTTTTCTCTTAAATTTTAATCATTATAAAAATACTGAAGATGATCTATCTTGTGAATCCTCTTCAACTATGGGCACTATAGACTTAGGAAGAGTTTCCCAAATAGGTCATAGTTTTTCAATTCACAAACCTAGATTTCAACCACGATTCTCAACTTCTGATATTCCAAATTCGATCTTGAGAAATGTCGATTTTCGATCTTGAGAAATGTCGATTTCCAAACACAAATTCCAAAGCCTGTTTATACAGCAGGTATTAGTTTTTCACAGGATGAATTTACAAAATCTGAACCAACTAGCCCAACGTTTTCAGCTATTACAGATAATATGGCTAATGAGTAAAACGTTTTAGAAAAGAATTTCGAAATTGATAAAAAAAAAATTAAGGGAAGAATTTTATTCAAAAAATAACTTACAGAAAAGAATTTGGTTTTTCAGAGAATTCTCAAACAATAAAGAAAACATCCAAGAAGAATATTATACATATCTTAAAAAATACAAAATCCAAGTTTTATTTTTCAATTGGTTCGAAGATTATGCCAAGGAAAATAATATTTATTTTCCTTATTCAAAAACAACAAATCCTATTACCACTCAAAATAAAACTCCTGAGTGGGAAACCCTTGCTAATGGAAAATTAGTTCGTTCAAGCCATCCTCCTCAGCAAAGAATAAAACTCGATGTATTGGGTACACCAATAGAAGCAATTCCTTTTAAACTTCCACAAGAAATCAAAAATATAATTCTTCAAAACAATTTTTCGAACACCAATCTTGGCACGATAAGCAAACAACTTGACAGGATTGAGAAAACAATTTTAAAACAACCAAACCTTCCAAATGAAACTACATCCAACAAAAAAGCTAAAAACTCCGATGTTCAACCCTTTCCAAATCTTGGAAAATAGTGTGAAAACTTACCAAAGTACAAATATAGAATTCGTTCGTGCCTTTCAAAGCCAGATAATCAAAATTGAAATAGGGGAAAATAGCAGCCATCAAACATATGATGTTTCTGACACTCCAACTTTTAAAATCCAAAAACCTAACAATCTCGAGGCACGAAGTTCGAATATTCAAATTAACACCTTATGTCACGAATCAGATACTGAAACAACCTCAAAACAATTTCAAAACAATAGAATAAACCGTCTTGATTGGAGTCATGAAAACCATATAATAACAGAGCCAGACCTAGGGCAGATCCAACCTATAGAACAATCTAGGTTCAATTTCTCTTCAGTCTATGATTGGAATCTTGATGGTATATCTGAATATAATATCCTAAATTTCTTTCAAAAAATGACAATGGCTGCAAACGCTTATAAAACACAAATAGGAAATTAAGATAAAATCGTAGCTGAACTCCTTATAGTCGGATTTTCCGGACAATTAAAAAGATGGTGGGATAATTATCTTACTAATCAGCAACGAAGAGAAATTCTTGATGCTGTAAAAATAGATGAAGAAGACATGCCAATTCTAGATAACTTTGATAATCCCCAACAAAATGCTGTAGCAACTCTAGTCTTAGCTATAACTCTTCATTTCATAGGAGATCCTTCAGTCCTTAGAGATAAAAACGCAGAACTTCTTTCAAATCTTAAATGTAAAAAACTAAGTGATTTCCAATGGTATAAAAACACTTTCCTTAATAGACTCTTACTCCGACAAGATTCAAACCAACCTTTTTGGAAAGAAAATTTTCTAGCAGGACTCCCTACACTTTTAGGAGAAAAAGTTAGAACAAAATAAGAGAGTCTAACGGTATCCAAATAATAGATTATGATGATTTCACTTATGGAAAATTAGTCAGTCTTGTCCAACAAGAAGGTCTTAAAATCTGTCAAGATTTAAAACTCCAAAAACATCTTAAATGGGAACAATTTGAAATAGATCCTAGTAATAAAAAATCTTGTGTAGGTGACTGCAAATCATCTTACTATTCCAAAAAAACAAAGTTTACAAAAAACTTTAAAGAATATAGGACACGAGAAAATTCTTGGAAAAAACCTAAAAATAAGTTTAAACTAAGAGAACATCAAAACAAACTTTTTTACAAAAACTTAACATGTTATAAATGCCACAAAAAAGGCCACACTTCAAACAAGAAATCCAAGAGCTCGATCTTGGAGAAGAAATCTCAACTAAAATCTCAAATCTTTTCCTAGATTACTCTTCCTCATCTAGTAATTATGATTCCGGGTCTTCCTCAGAAGAGGCCTTGCAAGTTGATGAAATAAATGACTCGTCATCTAGCTCGGACTCAGATGATAAAAATATCCAAGTCCTCACAAAAGATCAAGAATTCCAACTGGAAATCCTGAATTCAATCTCAGATCCCCAACTAAAACAAAAATTTCTTGAAACAATCCTTTCAATCTTAAATGAAAATAAAAAAATAGAAAACTCTCCTACAAATAAAGATCCATCAACTTCAAACTCCTCCTATAACTTAACCACTATCCTTAACCAAGGAAGAAAAATTAATTCGAAAACTACTTTACAATCCTTCAAAGTGAAATTAAAGAAGTAAAAAATGAGCTCAAACATTTAAAAGAAAAATAAAAAACAGACTCCGAGTATTTTCACTCGATATTGTCTAAAAACCACGATGATTCTAGTTCAGAAGAACAAGAAAACACGTGTTTAGAAAATATGGAAGATGATCTCGATCTTCAAGAACAAATACAATCCTTAAACACTATGCCAATTGATTTTTTTTTGTACTAAGAGAAATCACTTCTAGAAAATATAAAATTAAAATCACAGTTGTTTTTTCTGACAATTATAAAATAGATACAATTGCCCTTTTTGATACTGGTGTCGATTTAAATTGCATAAAATCAATATTAATACCAAAATGTTTTCATCACCAAACAAATGAAACAATTTCTATAGCAAATAACTCAAAACTTCGCATAACTTCAAAAACATAAGCTTCTATATTAAAAGACAATATTCTTTTTAAAACTGTTTTTGTTCTCACAGATGATATATACCAAAATATCATCCTAGGAATACCATTTATAAATTTAATAACACCATACAAAGTCAGAGATGATTCAATCTCTTTCAAAACTCAAGATAAAAAATTATCTTTTGATTTTATGGAAACCCCAAAAAAGAAGAGTTTAAATTTAATCAAAGCATGCTCAATACAAGAAAATTTTATAAATTCTTTAATCAATAGCAAAAAAAATCATTTAGAAAACCTACAAAAAGAATTTCTTGTTGAAAAAACAAAAGAATCATTAGAAACATTAATTACAAAAGAAAAAATCACAAAATTAAACAAATTGTTTGAAGAACAACTTTGTTCACATTTACCAACTGCCTTCTCGGATAGAAAACAACACATTGTTGATCTACCTTATGAAGAAAAATTTGATGAAAGAGAAATTCCTACAAAGGCTCGACCAATTCAGATGAACTCTGAATTAGAAAGTCATTGTAAGAAAGAAATCTCAGAACTTCTAAACAAAAAATTAATTTCAAAATCAAGTTCTCCATGGTCTTGTGCAGCTTTTTATGTAAATAAAAATTCTGAAATAAAAAGAGAAACTCCAAGACTTGTAATAAATTACAAGCCTTTAAATTCAGCATTAAAATTGATTAGATATCCAATACCAAATAAAAAAATATCTTCTTCAAAAATTACATTCTGCACATATATTTTCAAAGTTTGATTTAAAATCAGGATTTTGGCAAATTCAAATATCTGAAAATGACCGATACAAAACAGCATTCACTGTTCCTTTTGGACAATACCAATGGAATGTTATGCTTTTTGGTTTGAAAAATGCACCTTGAGAGTTTCAAAGAATCATGAATGACATATTCTCAGAATATTCAAAATTTTGTATACTTTATATTGATGATATACTTATCTTTTCAAACTCTATTGATGAACATTTCAAACATCTAAAAACGTTTTACTATATCGCGAGAAAAAATGGTCTTGTTATTTCTAAAACAAAAATGTCCCTGTTCCAAACTAAAATTAGATTTCTTGGTCATTATATATCCAAAGGTATGATAAAACCAATAGAAAGGTCATTAGAGTTTGCCAATAAATTTCCTGACAAACTTCTAGGCAAAACTCAATTGCAAAGGTTCTTAGGAAGTCTTAATTACGTCCTAAATTTTTTTCCAAATATCAATAGAATAGCTAGACCTTTACACGATCGGTTAAAGAAAAACCCAACCCCTTGGACGGATTAGCATATCGCTCTAGTCCAATAAATTAAAAAACAGGTTCAAGAAATTCCGTGTCTGCATATAGCAGACCAAATCTAGCAAAAATTATAGAAACAGACGCCTCTGATCTCGAATACGAAGGTATTCTGAAACAAAAACAATTAACTGGTCGTGAAAATATAATACAATTTACTTCTGCTCACTGGAATGAAACACAGAAAAACTACTCAACTATTAAAAAAGAGATATTAAGTATAGTTTTATGTATATAAAAATTTCAAAGTGATCTTTTAAACCAAAAGTTTTTATTATGAATTGATTGTAAAAGCGCTAAAGATGTTTTACAAAAGGATGTTAAAAATCTTGCTTCAAAACAAATTTTTGCCCGTTGGCAAGCATTACTAAGTATTTTTGATTTTAATATAGAATATATTAAAGGAGAAACAAATTTTATTCCGGATTTCTTGACTCGAGAATTTTTCCAAAACAGGTACGATGCCTCCAAAGACGATTGATAAAGGCAAAGGCCTTTCCACAGATCAAAACTAAGAAAAATTCCAAACTCCAAACACTTCTAAATCCAAAACAGAATCCGAAACACAGCCTTGGATTACGGTTACCAAAAAGAAACCAGAAAAAGAAGAGAAAACAGCTCAAACACCGGAAGAAATTTTGGATCAAATGTGGGCTTTACAAAAAGCTTTTGAAAATAGTTTTTCAAAACAAGAGAAAGATAATTCTTCAAAAATATTCTCTTCTCTTGAGATTTCAAAAATTCTTGAAGCCTCCTTAAAAATAATTTCAAAACCAAACCAGGCTTCAAAACTAATTTCAAAACCTTTGAACAATTCACAAATTGTTCTAAAGGAATTTTCACAAAATCCTCCTTCCGAATATTTTAAAAAATCGATTTATCAAAATATCATTGCAGTTGAAAAAGACTTTTTTGTGGAAAATGATCAATTTTTAACCATAGAAAAGTTTTTTGGTAAAAGTCAGTTTTACAAACCTTTCAATACGGACAAAACAGTGTTATTTTACCACAATTCTTGAGATCACTGGATCTGTAACTTTCAAACACAATTTTTTAGACGAAAGTCACACAGCTCCCGCTTACTCTACTTTTAAAATTCATGATATCATTTTACCAAAAGACTGGGATTATGATCTTAATGATAATATAAGATTCCCAGAAAACTGTTCAAATCTTCCTTGTTTCGATATTCCATTCAATTACTGGATTACTGCCAAGCTTGATATAATTCCTTTTTGATCCAATCTCCTAAACACAAACACACATGGTTAATCTTTTTCGATACCACATGTAGCCTCTCTAAATCACCCTTTTGGTTCAATAGCTGGTAGAACAATTTCGGTTCCGTCATAAATATTTTTAAACCTCAAATAAACAAATCTTTCAAAATCTTCAAAACTTCTTTTATACCATCTGATGATGAAAAAAGATTTCCCACCCTAACCCTTTTTCATTCCAAATTTCATTTGCCTTGGGTTTTTTCTTGGAGTCTTGAATTTTCAAATGATTCGATACCAATTATCAGGCGAAAGTTCAAAGTCAAATGGTGGATAAATATAGAATCTCTTCAAATCTATATCCTTCAAATATTTCTAAATGGATTCAAACCCCAAATTCAAAATCTCTAATACAACCACCTCCACAAAATCTAATCCAAACACCCGAAATGACCCAATTTTTAGCCCAAAAATCAAAAATGTTGTCTATGCTGGCAGCAGCAAAATCGGAGGAAGAAATTAAATCAATCTCGATGCAATTCTTACCAACAACATCAATCCAGAACTCTCAAGCTTTAGGAAGTGAGCCTGAGATAGATGAAGACGACATTTTCGGTAATAGCGGAATGTAAAAAAAAAAAATGTAACGTGAAAAAACCAGAAAATCTCCCAACAAATCTTATTACAAAACTTCAGAATACTGAGAAAAACAACAGGAAAATTGCTGTTACAGGAGACTTTCAAATCATCAAAAAGATCGGATACGTCAAGACAAAAGAAATCAAGTCATTAAATTTCTGGATCAACTACCGTTCAAATTGTGACATGACATCCACTACAAAATGAAGAAATCAAGTCCGTAAAATCCGCAATCAAATACATTACCTGTCGGCCACTGATTCAAATCAAGACAAATCCGCAGAAGCTACAAAACAAAACAATCAAAGTCCACTACAAAAAGAAGACAAGACCTAAACTACAAAAGGCTCCAATACAAAAGCAAAAGTCAAAAAGAATACACAATCAAGATCATCTTGTCCACAATAATTTTCAAACTTTAAAATTTTATATTTATTTTAAATTTCTAAATGCACATTGTCGTGCTTTGATCGAAAAACACCTTCTCACTCACCTTCTCATTCTATCTCTAAAAACCTTCTCATCCTTCCCCTTCCATCTTAAGTCAAGATCTCTCCATCTTTTAATTTGTAAGTCTTAAATCTTTTGTTTTGTATTTTCTTTTATAAATTTCTTGAATAAATTTCAGATTTCATAATTTTATTTATGTGTTTAAGTTTTGTATTCTGTAATATATATATATATATATATATATATATATTCTGAGATCTCAAGCTTGCTGATTTCGGTTCATCCAAGGAACCTGATTCGGACTATGATTCTATATTTCTTGGTACAGTTCAGTACCTGCCATCAGAGTCTTTTGGGCCAAACGGATTGATCATCGATCCGGACCTTGATATATATGCTCTAGGGTGTGTGGTTGAGAGTGTGGTTTATGAGATGTTTGGAGCTACACCTATCAAGGAGATACTTGACGAATTTTACGAGTGGAACTTATCTCGAGATATCTCTCCGGAGGCTAGAGATTTCTTGAGGCCGTGCAGTGGCATGCATCCACGCACGCCCACCGCGGCAGAGCTCTTGAACCATCCTTTTTATTACAGGAAGACTTCCATCGAAAACCACATAAGACGATAAGGAGATATCTAGGTCGTTGATTCCAAGTGTCTCGAAGCTTCTTTTGAGCTGATCCTCTTCTTCCTCTTCTGTGATGAAATCTCTCTCTCTTGTGTAAACTCTACAAAACTTGATAGTGAATATTGCTATGGCAAAGCCTAACCGAGATGTACCAAGGATCGATTTGACCTTGGGAACTCGTTAAATTGTGTGCGTCTTTGTTCTTTCAATTCAAACAAACTAGAGTCGTGAGAGATGTGAGATGACTGCGATCGAGAGCAAAGTTTTCCGTGATAAGATTATGAGATTGATTTCTCTACACCAAGACTTCCATGTTCCATCTGGTGATTTCAATTTACATACGACGGAGAAAAAAAATATCTTATCTTATTTAAGAGTCTTCTTTAATTAGAGTCTTCTTCTTTAATTGAAATCTAGAGTTTTCCGTGACTGCGATCTAGAGTCTTCTTTAATTAGATTTGTTGCTTAAGTTTGTTTCTTTACTTGCTTTGCACGAAAACGATCCTTAGTCAGTTTTTTTCTTTTAAAAAGTTAAATCAGTGTGCATGTGCTGAGTTCAGGCACTCCTTCATGTGTTTATCTGAGTGTATATTAAAGTTCAAATTTTTAGTTGTATTAGTCTTTGCATATTCTATCAAAGAATATATTCAGATTTAGTGTATATAAATTTCAAATTTACTTATTCTCTCCATTACTTTAGATTCTTCTTTTGTTTTGTTAAAGTTACATGTGATTTTGTTGGAAAAATAACTGTGAATTTACAGAGGAAACTAATAAAAAGTTTATAGGGGTTATAGCAATTAAAAACACCAACAAAAAAAAAAAAAAAAAAAAAAAAAAAGAAGAAGGTCGCAGGTACATGACAAAGGGGTTGGAGTATTGCCAACCGATCTCTTGAATCAAATATAACTTGGGAGTGAAAACTTCATTGAATAATAAAGTCTAAGCCCATTATGTTAAAGCCGACTATAATTTGAGGCCCAAGAAGTAATAATAAAGATCAGGTCCTCAAATCTGAAATTAGACGACGAGATCGATGAGAAGAGACTGTTACCCTAGCAGCAGTCACACACTTGTCCATCGACATCGACAACAGAGGAAAAGCCAAAGATGGAACTCATTCATTGTTTAGCTCTTCGTTTGCTTATCTTTGCTTTACTCTCCATTCCGATTTTGAGCGAAAGGAAGCGGGAGAAGAAAGATGTCAAGTATGGGTGACGGCTACGTTGGTACGGCTCAAGATGCGGTGAGGATACGGCGGCTTCAGAAGCAAAGAGAAGCCGAACGCAAAAAAAAATCCAAGAGCTGAAGAGCAAGATTGTCTCCGGCAAAGACCAATCTGGTATTCTCCAATTCGGCACCAGTTCTTGCGAGGTTCGACCAATCAAGATCCCATCTGATCACCAACTACATAAACTTCTTTCTGATTTCTAGGTTTCGTGGGTTTAAATGGTGGCATGTTGTTGAAACTAGATTTAGAACTTGTTCTGGCTCTGAATTAGGAGCTTCCGCAATATTTAGGGTTTAGAATGAGTACAAGGTTCCGTTCTCAGTGATGATTCCGATCATCTTTAAAGTATCATGACGATTTACAGAACAACATTAGATAATCATTACTTGAGAAATTGCAGCTTTGGTGTCTGAACCATTTACGAATGCCAATGTTTTCTTGATGTGATATTTGGGCTGTGACTATTTGGTTGTTTAACATGTTTGCTTCCTTTTTTTCTTTAGATTCTTGACACTGCTTTCAAGAAAGAAACAGTCGGTTTAGTGACAAGAGAGGAATATGTGGAGAAGGTAATTGGAGTCATGGACTTTATCCTTCAATTTTTATATTTATCTAGATTATGGTATTAATTGTGTCCGCGTCTGTAGAGGGTTAATATTCGTAATAAGTTCGAGGAAGAGGAGAAAGAGAAACTGCAGAAGCTACAGTAAGAGTGAGTTTTGTTTTTTAAGAAGAAGAGAAAGAGAAACTGCAGAAGCTACAGCTAGAGTGAGTTTTGTTTTTTATGTCCATTCTTCATAGTTATTGATGTTGTTTTTTGGATTAAGCTTGATCGAGTTTGTTTCTAAACTACAGTGAGGAGGAGTTGCAGCTAGAGAAGCGTGACAAGAAGAGAAAGATTAAGGGATCATCCCGCTTATCTTTTGCTGAAGATCTTGAGAATGCCAGTGATGAAGATGATGGAGAAAACAGTAAGTTAAACTGCACCATACTTACTAGACTGTCTTAAGTATTACCTTGATTCCTGAATGTGCTGCTGTTACATACTTTTTGTATAGAAGTTGAAAAAGTATAATCTCTATCTTTTGCAGAAATAATGAATCCCCTTTTTTGTGTGGAAGTTGAAAAAGTATGATCTCTATCTTTTGCCGATATAATGAATCTCATCATGTATTAGAGGCATTAATTCTACAATTGTAGTTGGAGTCGTGCTTGGTTATTGGAGCTTTTGAGATGCAAGTAGCTTGCTGGCATAGGAATTTAAAATATTATCTAATGTTGTCCTCTTTGTAACTTCTGTCTTGTACACTATTTATGCAGAAAGTTCTGGGACAATGAACTTACGCTGCGGAAAACTTGGCAAGGACCCCTCAGTGGAAACTAATTTCCTGCCTGACAGGTGATCTCTAGCTCTCTTGTATACCTTGATCTTCCCTGTCTGCTTTTGCAATAAGTCTCAACTTTAGCTGTGGTGTTTTGAGGTTGCTGTTTCAGTGAGCGGGAGGCTGAGGAACAAGCTGATCGTGAAAGGCTGAAGAAGCAGTGGCTTCGTGAACAAGAGCAGATTAAAAGTTGTCCACTTTCCAGTTGCTTTTAATTTCAGTACTAACACTTGGTTCAAGGAAGATTGTCTAACTAGATATGTGCTTTTCAGACGAGCCTCTTGAGATTACTTACAGTTACTGGGATGGTATGGACATAGACGAGTTATCCAGGCAAGCACAAGCTACATTGCTGTCTTGCTGTTTGAGCTTAAGTCTGGTCATATACTTACCGTTATGATATACCCTTTTACAGGTCCGCAAGGGTGACGCAATTGGGAATTTTCTACGGGCTGTTCAGAACCAGCTTGCACCTGACTTCCGGGAGATTCGGACTGCATCAGTTGAGAATTTGTTATATGTGAAGGAAGATCTTATTATCCCGCATGTGAGAACCCTTTACACTTATCAAGTTATTCTCCCTTCACTAACTAGAACTTAACGATAACATGGGGATGATTTTTGCAAATGCAGCAACACAGTTTCTATGAGTTGATAATTAACAAAGCTAGGGGCAAGAGTGGCCCAGTATGCCTTGTCGAAATTTTCTGAATTCAGTTTGTATAAAAATCGTAACTGAGACTCACCCACTCCTGCACTGTTCTTGTTAACAGCTATTTCACTTTGATGTGCATGAAAACGTGTGAACAATAGCAGATGCAACGATAGAGAATGACGAGGTATGTTTCCCTGACCCAGTTAGAAAAGAGAGTAGTTTGATGATGAGAAGTTGTTTCTAAAGCTTTGTAAAATATGGTATTATTGAAGTCGCATGTGGTTAAAGTTGTGGAGAGATTCGACCAATCAAGATCCCAGCTGATCACCAACTATATAGACTTATTTCTGATTTCTAGGTTTCAAGAGTTTAACTGGTGGATTGTTGTTCAAACTAGATTTAGAACTTGTTCTGGCTCTGAATTAGGAGCTTCCACAATATTTAGGGTTTAGAATGAGTACAAGGTTCAGTTCTCAGTGATGATTCCGAACATCTTTAAAGTATCGTGACGATTGACAGAACAAAATTAGATAATCATTACTTGAGAAATTGCAGCTTTGGTGTCTGAACCATTTACGAATCCCAATGTTTTCTTAATGTGATATTTGGGCTGTGACTACTTGGTTGTTTAGCATGTTTGCTTCTTTTTTCTTTAGATTATTGACACTGCTTTCAAGAAAGAAACAGTCGGTTTAGTTACAAGAGAGGAATATGTGGAGAAGGTAATTGGAGTCATGGACTTTATCCTTCTATTTTAATAGTTATCTCGATTATGGTATTAATTGTGTTCGTGTCTGTAGAGGGTCAATATTCGTAATAAGTTCGAGGAAGAAGAGAAAAAGAAACTGCAGAAGCTACAGCAAGAGTGAGTTTTGTTTTTTAAGTCCATTCTTCATAGTTATTGATGTTGTTTTTTAGATTAAGCTTGATCGAGTTTGTTTCTACACTACAGGGAAGAGGAGTTGCAGCTAGAGAAGCGTAACAAGAAGAGAAAGATTAAGGGATCATCCCGCTTATTCTTTGCTGAAGATCTTGAGAATGGCAGTAATGAAGATGATGGAGAAAACAGTAAGTGGATTGATTCATCAATCTCGTAGATTGGAATTAGTTTAACTGGACCATACTTACTAGACTGTCTTAAGTATTACCTTGATTCCTGAATGTGCTGTTGTTACATCAGTGGTGAATTGGGGTATAGTAAGGATTAGGTGTGATACGTGCTGTCGTTCAATTAAACCACTATAATTTTTTTTTCCTTTTTGTATAGAAGTTGAAAAAGTATAATCTCTATCTTTTGCAGAAATAATGAATCCCCTTTTTTGTGTGGAAGTTGAAAAAGTATAATCTCTATCTTTTGCAGATATAATGAATCTCATCATGTATTAGTTCTACAATTGTAGTTGGAGTCTTGCTTGGTTGTTGGAGCTTTTAGGATGCAAGTAGTTTGCTGGCTTAGGAATTTAAAATATTATATAATGTTGTCCTCTTTGTAACTTCTATCTTGTTCACTATTTATGTAGAGAGTTCTGGGACAATGAACTTACGCTGCGGAAAACTTGGCAAGGATCCCTCAGTGGAAATTAGTTTCCACTGCAAAAGATTGAGATATGATGGGATTTACAAGATTGGGAAGTGCTAGCGAAAAGTCTTAATACAGGTATACATAAACAACTGCAAATTTGCTTTTTCTTTTTTATGCATTGACCTTTTCTTCTATGTTTCATAGGGTTCTTTTAAGGTCCGTCGTTACTTGTTTGTTAGGTGTGACAATGAGTCAGTTCCATGGACCAAGTTTGATCTACTTCATAAAAGTCTGCTCTTTTTTATATATTTCATTTGAATTTAATGTTGTGATATAATGCAGCGATAGGCATAGAGATCGTCGAAGATTTTTATTTAATATTCCAGAGCTTAATATGGATCTTTGTGAGAAAAAAAAAAGAGAGTCCACCATAGGATTTTGAGATAAGTTCCAAGACATTTTAGAACTTACATCAAAATCCCATGATGGACTTTCTTTCCTCTCACAAAGGTGTGTGGTCATATTAGACTCTAGAATATTAGGTTAAGGTTTTGGATGATCTCCATGTTCGTCACTGCAATACACCACAACATTTAATTCATATAGAGTTTATATAGAAAATGCGCACGATTTCAAGTAGATCAAACATGGTCCATGGAGCTGGCTCATTGTCACACCTAACAAATAAGTAACGACATACTTTAAAAGAACCATATAGAACACAGAATAAATTTAAAGTTGTTAGCTATATGTGTAAATGTATTCCAACTTTTCTCGATCATGTAAACCCTATTATACCTGAGTCTTTCCTCGGGAGAAAGAATATATGATTCTATTGAGATTGCCTCTCTTGTATATTTATAGGTCGCTTAATTACGGCTATTATTTTCTAAATTCATGGATTTATTACTTTAGTTTGTTTATTCGAAAGTTATTATTCAAATACTTGATGGCACTGTAGCCTCTTGAATGTACGAGTGTTATTTTCTTAACTTTTAATCTTCTGCTTATCGTTGGATACATATATGCTTATCGTTTGTTACATATAAGAACCAAGATAATTAATTGAACTTAATATGGATGGGGTTGATACAATAATATCAATTTGTTTTTTGCTTTGCGTTCGAGTTTCAAATATTTTTTTTAATTTTAGGAACAAAATTAAATATTTAGATCGGGATTTTATTATTCCTATTTGTCTTAAATTTCAATGTCAGTTAGTTTTGTCTAAGTAAGTAAAACATATTAGATTTCACGGTCGATATTTTTTCAGTTACATTGGAATACATTGATCCGGAATAAACACGTTAATACATAAATTTATAAATATAAACGTACGTAGATAAATAAATGAGATCATATATATTATAATTGTGTTTTCGTACCACCGACCCCAAATTAAATCGTCTCACATGAGAGCGTATAGAGGATAAATTTTAGTTTATTTGGCCCCAAAAACAGATAGGGAGGGTTCACGTTTATCCTAATCACCTAAATATGTGGAGAAATTCAAAAAAAGTAGACAATATTATATCGTTTAAGATAAACCAAGTTTTAAGTTTGAGCACTAGATGTCAGAAAAGACAATAATTTTAATCCGAGGATACTATGAAGTACAACTCACTAGCTACGTACGTCCATATATATTTTGTTGATTATCCAATTAAAACATCTACATTAGTTTTGAGTTAGTTATAGCAGTCACGTACATTCTGTGAATCAGTGATAGTTAAATCTGAAATTTGTGTATTTAGTAAAAGTCAGTAACCAAATTCGACCACATTAATATACGACACAAAATTTTAAAGTTTACCTTATGAGAAGGCTATATATAGTAAATAGAAAATGAGAATAACGTAGTTGGTAATACGTCCACATCTCAAATGCTTATTTTAACAAGTCATGTATTTACTATGGCTAAAAGTACGACATGCGTGCAAGGCGCGTGATTTAACAAAGATAACAACATTCACTACAAGAACAACAAAAATAAAAAATTTATTAAAAGAGGATAAATTTCTTATTTTAATATACAATTATCAGTTTAAACAAAAATAAAAAAATTTATTATATAAAATAAATTGAACACGTTCTCAGTATGACAAGTGACAAAATAATAATTTATTAAATTTCGAAATGTGTTATTGTTAATTTAGATTATGATACGTGTCAATTGTAATTTAGAAGTCTAAAGAAAAATTGAAAGATAATTGTTTCATGAGAAAATAGCAAAAATGTTGACAAAAAAAAATTTTAATAGACAATTGTCAGTTTAAACAAAAATAAAATAACATAAAACTGTAAAATTGATAATTTTTAGTTTTAAATAAAATGTCAAAATAGTAGAAAATGTACTTTCTGTTAATTTTCTATATAGAAATGTAAAATTGATAGTTTCCAATTTTAACAAAAATGTCAATAACACAAAAGACAACTTATCTATTATGTTAATTTTCCAATTTAATATTGTAGTTGTTTGGTTATAAATACAATAATTTAAACTTTCAACAATTCATCTTTTCAATAAATTTTTTAGTATTCTTTACTATTTATATTAAATTCAGAAAAATGAATGCATGAGTTTGTTTTACGTGAAGCTTTTACATGCTAGTAAAAAGTCAGTTAATGTTTTGGATCCTGAGGAGAAGAAAAGTTTGAAGAAAGCCATAAAGGTGTATTAACTAACATTAACTGACTTTTTACTAGCATGTGGAGGCTTCATCCACTTCCAACGACCCTCACCTTCTTGATCTTACTTAGCGTAGTATCAGTAATGAACCGCCATAAAGAAAATTCGATATCTGCTCACTCGCCAATTGTTAAAATTAGTCTGACTTTTATATAATGTGGTGGTGGAAAAATTGTTCAATAGAAACAATCAATTGATTGAGTAAAATCAACCTGAAAGTGGATTGAGTTAAAACAGTAAAACCACTAATTATGAACCTAATTATCTAAACCAAACTAATGTTGCTTTCACCGAGTTAATGAATTTGCATAATGGAAACGCGACATTATTATTCATAGAAGTCATCAGAGAAAGCAATCCCCTTTTTCACTAGGTACTTGAATATTTAGTGTGGACCGTGTCTAGTGTTTTGTAAGTCATGAGAAATGTTTTTGCTTTGCAATAGATTATTCAAAACCAAAGACGATGAACTCTCATATAATGTTCCTTCGGAATACACTCAGGGTCACTTTTTGACTAAGAAGTTATCACATACAAATGGCCTGCACAAGACACTAAAGGAACCACACTTAATCCTTTTTGAGTGAGATAGGCCCAATTTTGAGTCCGATAATATTATTTAAAGGCCCACAACATAATATTAAAAGCCTAAAACGAACACATGCGTAAACTCCGTAAAAGAGGAGCTCTCTCAATCTCTTTCAACAATGGCGGCCGGAAGAATCTTGTGATTTCCATTCCGATTTTGAGCGAAAGGAAGCGGGAGAAGAAAGATGTCAGGTATGGGTGACGGCTACGTTGGTACGGCTCAAGATGCTGTGAGGATACGGCGGCTTCAGAAGCAAAGAGAAGCCGAACGCAAAAAAATCCAAGAGCTGAAGAGCAAGACTGCCTCCGGCAAAGACCAATCTGGTCTTCTCCAATTCGGCACCAGTTCTTGCGAGGTTCGACCAATCAAGATCCCATCTGATCACCAACTATATACACTTCTTTCTGATTTCTAGGTTTCGTGAGTTTAAATGGTGGACTGTTGTTGAAACTAGATTTAGAACTTGTTCTGGCTCTGAATTAGGAGCTTCTGCAATATTTAGCTAGGGTTTAGAATGAGTACAAGGGTCAGTTCTCAGTGATGATTCCGAACATCTTTAAAGTATCATGACGATTTACAGAACAACATTAGATAATCATTACTTGAGAAATTGCAGCTTTGGTGTCTGAACCATTTACGAATCCCAATGTTTTCTTAATGTGATATTTGGGCTGTGACTATTTGGTTGTTTAACATGTTTGCTTCTTTTTTTCTTTAGATTCTTGACACTGCTTTCAAGAAAGAAACAGTCGGTTTAGTGACAAGAGAGGAATATGTGGAGAAGGTAATTGGAGTCATGGACTTTATCCTTCAATTTTTATATTTATCTAGATTATGGTATTAATTGTGTCCGCGTCTGTAGAGGGTTAATATTCGTAATAAGTTCGAGGAAGAGGAGAAAGAGAAACTGCAGAAGCTACAGCAAGAGTGAGTTTTGTTTCTTAAGTCCATTCTTCATAGTTATTGATGTTGCTTTTTGGATTAAGCTTGATCGAGTTTGTTTCTAAACTACAGGGAAGAGGAGTTGCAGCTAGAGAAGCGTAACAAGAAGAGAAAGATTAAGGGATCATCCCGCTTATCTTTTGCTGAAGATCTTGAGAATGGCAGTGATGAAGATGATGGAGAAAACAGTAAGTAGATTGATTCATCAATCTCGTAGATTGGAATTAGTTTAACTGGACCATACTTACTAGACTGTCTTAAGTATTACATTGATTCCTGAATGTGCTGTTGTTACACCAGTGGTGAATTGTGGTATAGTTAGGATTAGGTGTGATACATGCTGTCGTTCAATTAAACCACTATAATTTTTTTTCCTTGTTGTATAGAAGTAGAAAAAGTATAATCTCTATATTTTGCAGAAATAGTGAATCCTTTTTTTTTTATGTGGAAATTGTAAAAGTATGATCTCTATCTTTTGCATATATAATGAATCTAATCATGTATTAGAGGCATTAATTCTACAATTGTAGTTGGAATCTTGCTTGGTGTTGGAGCTTTTGAGATGCAAGTAGCTTGCTGGCATAGGAATTTAAAATATTATCTAATGTTGTCCTCTTTGTAACTTCTATCTTGTACACTATTTATGCAGAGAGTTCTGGGACAATGAACTTACGCTGCGGAAAACTTGGCAAGGACCCCTCAGTGGAAACTAATTTCCTGCCTGACAGGTGATCTCTAGCTCTCTTGTATACCTTTATCTTACCTGTCTGCTTTTGCAGTAAGTCTCAAATTTAGCTGTGGTGTTTTGAGGTTGCTGTTTCAGTGAGCGGGAGGCTGAGGAACAAGCTGAACGTGAAAGGCTGAAGAAGCAGTGGCTTCGTGAACAAGAGCAGATTAAAAGTTGTCCACTTTCCAGTTGCTATTAATTTCAGTACTAACACTTGGTTCAAGGAAGATTGTCTAACTATATTTGTGCTTTTCAGACGAGCCTCTTGAGATTACTTACAGTTACTGGGATGGGACGGGACATAGACGAGTTATCCAGGCAAGCGCAAGCTACATCTCTGTCTTGCTGTTTGAGCCTAAGTCTAGTCATATACTTACCGTTATGATATACCCTTTTACAGGTCCGCAAGGGTGACGCAATTGGGAATTTTCTACGGGCTGTTCAGCAACAGCTTGCACCTGACTTCCGGGAGATTCGGACGGCATCAGTTGAGAATTTGTTATATGTGAAGGAAGATCTTATTATCCCGCATGTGAGAACCCTTTACACTTATCAAGTTATTCTCCCTTCACTATCTAGAACTTAACGATAACATGGGGATGTTTTTTTGCAAATGCAGCAACACAGTTTCTATGAGCTGATCATTAACAAAGCTAGGGGGAAGAGTGGCCCGGTATGCCTTGTCGAAAATTTCTGAATTCAGTTTCTATAAAAATCGTAACTGAGACTCACCCACTCCTGCACTGTTCTTGTTAACAGCTGTTTCACTTTGATGTGCATGAAGACGTGAGAACAATAGCAGATGCAACGATAGAGAAAGACGAGGTATGTTTCCCTGACCCAGTTGAATTAGAAAACAGAGTAGTTTGATGATGAGAAGAAGTTGTTTCTAAAGCTTTGTAAAATGTGGTGTTATTGAAGTCGCATGCCGGTAAAGTTGTGGAGAGGCATTGGTATGAGAAGAACAAGCATATATTCCCTGCTTCCAGATGGGAGGTAACTCCCAAATCACCCTTTCTCTGCACTTTTTCATTCTCAGCTAAGCTATAATTTTAGGCATTTAAAGTTTTTGCATTATCTTTGGGCAGATTTACGACCCGACAAAGAAATGGGAGCGGTACACAGTCCATGGGGATTAATTTTGGACCAGAAGATGCTTTTGTTATATGGAATCTAGTTGACATGATTGATCAGATTTGGTGTACTAGTAGTGGAATGTTCATGGAATATTTTTTAATGCTTATTCTTCTCATTATCAGTCCCTCAATGTACCATTACACTCTCTTTTAATTTCTTTAGTTTTTCCCCGTTAATTTGTGAATTTTCATATGAAAATTTAGTGTGAGATCTTCTGATTATAATAATGAGAGCACAGAAATTAAGATTGTTGAAGAAACAAATTTGTGAATCCTGATGTATATGTATAATAAAAGGTAACAAAATCAAATGAGAGACCAGACACAAAACGCTGTCGTTTTCGAGTTGTTATCTATTTTGTTTTTCAAGAAATAATTAATTTAGTGAAAGAGCCAAGCATAAATACCATCGAGAGATAGTTCGCAAAATCGTTGACCATATTTGATAGAAGCAGCGATGATGAATCTTAGGGTTTTGTTCCTCGCTCTCCTTCTACTTGCATCTCCTCTGCTTCAAGGTCTCCTCGCAACGCTCTCTCTCTTTTTTAAAATTTTTTGTTTTTTCCTGGATTTTGTAGATCTAGATCCATTTGTTTCGTCGCGTGCGTTTTTCCCAGTTTACGGATTTCATATTTGATCTCTGTATCCGATCTGGTTTTTGATAGGATCTAGTCCTGTTTTCGAACAACGTTACGTTCTTTCTTCATCGATCTGAGTGAAATTGAGTTCGTTATACAAATAATTTTCATTTGAACATTGTAGTTCTGTGATTTTGGGGTATTGCTGCCAATCGTTGAGCAATGTGGTTTCAAATAGACTAAACTTTCAAATGTAGTTCGAATACCAAAAAGTAATAGATTCTTCAATAGTGTCTGCGTGCATGTCTTTAGCTGCACTCGCCGTTGTTCTCTGATAGAGGATAATTTCCAAATTG
Organism: Boechera divaricarpa; assembly: GCA_026770425.1. Taxonomy (NCBI): domain Eukaryota; kingdom Viridiplantae; phylum Streptophyta; class Magnoliopsida; order Brassicales; family Brassicaceae; genus Boechera; species Boechera divaricarpa. The sequence continues at coordinate 866,685 of CM049186.1, read as the reverse complement.
TGACCTTTTCAGAAGAAGATGTTATGCTTGAACAGAAATATGTGACCTGATGGTTTTTTATTTTTTTATTTTTTTATTTTATCAGTTGCTAGATGTCAATCGGATGCCGAGGATCATTCCAGTCTTGTTGACGATGTTTTGGGAGAAAACAGTGATGATGGGGTTGAGGAAGATGACCAGGATTTGGATATGAACTTGACCTCAGCTCCAGGAGTTGAGACAGTTTGTGTTTTCCCCAAAAACACTGCGAAATGTAAGTGTTTGCTCCTTCTTCCCTATTTATCTATCCATTTGTTGTGATCATGGCATTTCTTTAAAAGATTTTGTTGTTAATACTCTTTGTTTCCTGCAGTGGTTCCAGCTGGAGAAGAGACTGAGCTCCTTGTTGGTTTGAAGAATGATGGTAGCTAAACACCTCTTTTAGCAATCTCTTTGGCTTGTGTTTTCTGTTGGTTGTTAAATCTAAATATCTCCATATTGGCTGTGTTATAAACAGGGAAAACTAGCGTAGGTGTGATGGGAATTAGGGCCAGCATTCATCTTCCTTATGATCATAAGTTGTTGGTTCAAAATCTAACCATGCTGGTAAGCATTTGACTAGGGAACCCTTTTGTCTAAATATTTATTTTGATTTTATTGTTTTCTGATGTTCTTATGCTCTCTTTATATTGCAGAGATTCAACAATGCGTCCATCCCAACGTCTCTCCAAGCAACATTCCCGTACATCTTTGCAGTCAGCCAGTACCTGCAGGTACACGTATCCTACCAAATACAACATATCATTCTCATTCATTCTAAAAATACAACTGTAATCGATAGAACTTGGAAAGATCTGATCTTACTTGGTGTTGCTGTTGTCTTTCACAGCCTGGAGCATTTGATCTGGTGGGTTATATCATTTATGACGTGGAAGGAAAGCCATACCAGAGTGTCTTCTATAATGGAACCATAGAGGTAGTTGAATCTGGAGGTCTCCTCAGCGGCGAATCTGTCTTCCTTATAACACTCGGAATTGGTCTCCTCCTCCTCCTCGGTCTATGGGCATACAGCCAAGTACAGCGTCTCACTAAGGTAAATCATTGGATTTCTTTTTCTTTCCAGTAAATCAGTTGTACAGTAAAATATTATTTGATATTTTCCTCTCTTACCAGAAAACCAAAAAGGTGTCCAAGGTGGAAGTAGGAACCAGGTCTACGGACGCATCACTCGACGAATGGCTCGAGGTTAGCTTCTCTCTTTCTACGCTTCTTTCCTCTACAATATGATTGAATAATCTGATTAAAATATATGTTATTATGCCTTCAGGGAACTCCTTTGGCCAAGACCTTGTCTGGCAAATCCAAGAACAAGAAGAACTAAAAGAGCTGTTTTCTCCTTCCAGTTGTTATAGACTCGGCTTGAGCGTTTTGAAAGAATTTTCAAAGTTTTAAGTTCTGTCTTGAGGAAATTTAGGGTTTAAACGTTACTTTTTTTTGTTCCAGCATTGTACTCTTTAGACAATCTTTACTATCATAAATATTCTCCTCATGAAACGACTTAACTTATAATGGTTTAGATCCGCGTTTTTGGTTGTTAATCTTCTATATCAGGGCACGTCAATGGATGACAGATCAGTTTCTTTTTGAGCAGTACATTAATACCTTTTTGAGCAGTACATCAACATCTTTATACTACTTTTGTTATATTAGTTCATCAAAACAATGACCAAAAAAAAAAAAAAAAAACTATTGTACTCTCCAAATAGTCGAGTTGAAGATTTGATCAGAAGAGAGGAGACGAGGTTGAGAAGCGATGAGTGCACCATGGCTCAGGTTTGTAGTGTGGTATATTTGAGACAATGTATTTATTTTTCACGGTTAAATCTTGTTTCAATATTTTTGTTCCCTCACATACACGAGCCATATGTTTTAAGTGTGGCTCGAGATTTGATATAGATTATTATATTATATATAGAAGAAACTCTTGAGAGCTTACTCAAAGTGAATAGAGAGAATCACAGCTTTAGTTACAATGATCTTAATCAACTTTTTTCTCTCTCTGTCAAACCAGAGCTCATGAATTAACTTTTTGTTTTCCATTGTTAGTTCAAGAAGAAGGTAAGAACACAACAACAACAAGGTCGCTAACCTCCCTTTTATTTCTGATCTCATCTGTTCCATGGAGACTAGCGATTTCCGTTACTGATAGTTCTCAATCAAGCAGCAACTTTCTTTGACGTGACTGAGTTCACAATGGTTGCAAACTCAGGACCCTAGGTCACAGCAAAGGTGGGTGTGAGCTTTACTTCTATTCATCAGCAACATATCCACAAACGTCGAAAGTTTACTTACCTTCAAGGAGGCACCACCAACAAGAAATCCGTCAATGTCTTCTTCTTTGGCAAGCTCTGCACTGTTGCCTCCATTGACAGAACCTGGCAATTGAGTAGGAAATAATCAACATAAAGTCTGATTTTGCGGTGGACAACTAATCTAACGCACCTCCATATATGATTCTCGTTTTGGAAGCGACTTCCTCAGAGACATTCTTTTTGAGCCAACCGCGGACAGCTACATGGACTTCCTGTGCTTGCTGAGGAGATGCAACTTTACCAGTTCCAATTGCCCATACAGGTTCGTATGCAACAACTATTTTGTCCCAGCTAGGTACAGCATCTGGAAATACAAATAACTAACTGCAGTTAATTGATTGCAGACATGTTTTGGAACATGAGATTGTAATAGAAGAGTGTTACCAGCAAACGCCTTCAGTTGCTCGAAGCAAACATCAAATGTCTTGCCTGCTTCCCTCTCTTCTAGCTTCTCCCCAATACAAGCTATTACTCCAAGACCCTCACTCAATGCGTAAGCAGCTTTCTTCCCGATAAACTATGGTTGTGTTGAGAACAGAGTAAACATGTCTTCACAGACCTTTCTAAACAACTCAATAGTTCTTATTAAGTATTTTATTAACTGACCTCATCCTTTTCTCCGATGACATGTCTCCGTTCGGAGTGCCCAAGAATGACCCATTTGCAACCGAGGTCTTTGAGCTGTTCCACGCTGTATGGTGAAACGGGCGACTTTAAGTTCAGGCAAGGGCTCATATATAAAATCCAGAACGTCTTTAGAGGGGATTAATTGCAAAGCTCAGATATTTTAGCGAATTCTCAACCATATAAATAGTGAGATATAGTATAAGTGAATAAGAGATGCCATAACCTGATTTCACCAGTGAATGCTCCACCTTTTCCAACCCAAGAGTTCTGACCCGATATTTCAATACGGTCTGTCAATGAAGATTTGACCTGGTCGATGTAGACAAATGGAGGTGACACAACAACATCTACACAGATCACACAAAAACGATCATTAAGAACAAATGGTCAGCATGAGGTCCTTCGCATTCAAAAGTTTTGACTTTTGGTATAAAATCTAAAATGGATGGAATTGAGCTGACAAGACTTGCTTAGGTCCATTCTGAAATAGGGAACGGCACTAATGCCCCAAATATAGAGCTTGAATCATTGGAAGAGTAGCAGAAACTCACCTACATCAGCTTCCAAGGTTGCACTGTTGAGATCAGAAACAAGCTTGGCAATGGAGTCCTTAGTCCCATTCTAAAACACATGCCACAGGAGACATTAGTTTGAGGAGAAGAGACAAAATACAGAAGAAAAGAAAAGACTATGCGCATTGTACTTACACACTTCCAGTTTCCTCCAACGAAAAACTGCAGCATAGCAGAGAAAAAGCAAATGTTTAGACGATGACTCAAAATATTGAAAAGACAGTCGAAATCTTAAACCCTGAATCTAGCATTCAACACATTTTGTGAAGTAGCAAACCAAAGGAAAGTTAAAGCATTGAATCAAATGAAAAGATTTGAGATTCTTGATCTCTTCTAAAAGGAATAACTTTGTTCCTCAGTCCTAAACCCTGAATCTAAGCATTCAACACATTTTGTGTAGAGTAGCAAACCAAGACCAACGTTAAGCATTGAATCCAATGAAGAGATTTGAGATTCTCTCTATTCCAAAAACCAATTTAGAGAATCTGGATTCTAGAGATACCAATCATGCAACTAAAAGGAATAACTTTTTATCACTCAATCCTAAACAGTGAGAATCTAGCATTTCAATAGAGTTAAGGGTTAAAGTTGGAACCTTTCCGGATCCAGCCATGGCGACAACGCCTCTGGAAGAGCGGTGAGAAGAAGAAGAGGAAGAAACGAGACGGATAGAGGAATTGACGCGGTGGACGAAGGATTGGTGGGACGAGACGGCGGCGTCGAGCTTGGGAGAAATGCGGCACAGGCCGGAGAAAGAAGGGGCAGTGAGAGAAGTAGCAGCCATGTCGTCGGGTTTGGCGTGTAGTGAGTGGAAAAGGCAAAAGGAGAGAGAGATAGAGATAGAGACGAGACTGTGACTCTCAGCTTAAGGTAGCAGAGGAGATAGAGGCGATGAGGGTTGGTGGTTCTGCTCTTTCTCTCACTCTCAAGGCTAATTTTGTCTTTCTAACTCAATCAAGGGTTCACGCGCCTAAGTCACGTCTGACTCTCACGCGCTTCAGTTCCAACCTAAGATCGATCAGGTGCCCAAAATGGTCGATGAATCATTTGATTTTTTTTTTTTTTACTCATTTGAACACATATATATATATATATCGATAAATTGGTTTTCACAAATCTATCATATATCCGGTTAGCGATATAAATGATAATTATAAACAAAAATAGAATTTGAAATAATTAAAATAATTTTTATAAATTAATATCAGAATAAATTAATATAATATTATAGTCTCAACATTATTACTTTATAAAAATTTTACTGAATATCATGCACATATTAAGGATGTATTAAATATTAAATATCACTATATGTTTCTTTTTCTTCAAAGGGTATTTTGTAAAATTTGAAAATTGGTATGAACTCTTGAAAAAAGCAGATTTTTAAAAAGAAATATCTACAGCATACTCCATGCTCCATGCCTAAATTTTATTATTCAATTTAATGCATTTTGAAAGCTATCCTTTTAAAATATTTTTAAAATATTGGGCGACGTGTAAAGAAGAGAAAAGAAGATATATAAATTTGGATAACACAGTCACACGATCCTCATCCTCGGAGTAATGACCAAATTTATACATCATCGTGACACACTAGACGACAACCTAAACATGTGAAGAGCCTTATCAATATCATTAACCAAACCACATCTCCAAGAAACTTGACTGATACCGAAGCAAAACTAGCAACAAAACTATCAACGCCGCCACTCCCCAAGGCGAGCTTCCACCGTCATCTCCGGCACCGGGACTCACGTAAGTCATCCGACGACGGTTCGAAAACATCCCAAGAAACGCGTCAGGGTTCTCCATGGAAGATAACCACCGTACCAATACTATGAGAAACAAAGGGATCAAAAGAAGAGCAAGATTCATCTGTTCTTCCGCGGATTCGACTGCATCTTCCAAGCTGAAGTACCATGACGCCAACAAGAACACGGAAGCAACGGCTAGGATTAAAAGAACTGGATACGGTAGAGGCGAGAGCGAGAATGAATCCAAGATCGATGATCTTCTCTCTCCATAAGCCATTGTTCCTATAATATTAATAATGATAGATAGATAGATAGATGATGATGATGAGAGAAGCTCTTCTAGCTTTTATGTGATGAAGCAAATTAAAAAACTTATAGAAACCGCCTTTTGGTTATAATATTATATGTTTGACCGCTAGGTGAAAGATTATAGGGAAAACGATATATTTTTTCACCGGAAGTAAGTTTATCACGATAAATCTCCACGAAACTTTATTTTCGATTTATTTTTTCATGAAAAGATATTTTTAAACTTAATCCTCACAAATCTAAAGTTCTCATTTAATTCTCCATAAAACTATCTATTTCCCCATAATTTGGTTTTTCGCATTAAACCCGATTGAACCCAGACCATAACCAAGCGAATCCAAACCGTAACCAAAATTAAAACCCGAGAAACCTGCTTAAATATGACCCGACTTCATCTTCTTCCTCCTCCGACGATGAATCTCCATAGCCTTCAACCTCTCTTCTGTTTCTAACCCAAGACGAGACATCTTCAATATTAGAGCCCAAGTTCTCGTCATCAGCTCCAGTTCAGAGCTCGAATCGCCTTGTCGTCTTCTTCCTCACAAAGTTTGGAACTTCATCCTCCTCTCTGTATTACACACAGAGCACCATGTTCCAAGCTCTAATCTGTTTCTTCTTATAATCTCTGTCTCTTCAATCTGATTTTCTAATTTTGAATCTTCGTAGAGACGTAACAGTTATATGAATCCAATGTCTTCGTTGTTTTCTGAAACCTGGATTCTCATCTTTAGATGATTGAATTCGATTTTGATTCAATGGTGAGATTATGTCTTCGTTTCGTCTTCTTCATCCTCGACGTGGTATTAGTCCCTACAAACCCAGTTTGTTTCATTTCCATTTCTTCGTGTAGTCGTGTAGAGGAATAAGATAAGAAGAACAAGAAGCACAAAGACAATTACTGAAGCTGACACAATCGAAGCAATCTCAATCCGATAAAATCCAGATTTACCAGGGGAATCATCAGCTGAGCTTGGACCAATTTCATCTTCGTCCTAAAAACTCATAAATTTCCTAAGAACAATGGGTTTAAAGTTCGGGTTCTTCAAAAAAAGTTGTTAATTTGATTCCATAGGCTTACTCTTTTGCTTTAATTTGAAATTATAGTTTATGCTCCTGATTGATTGTCCACGAAAGATTTTCCAGATTTCTATTCCATCAATCTCAGTAAATAACCCACACGATGATAATTATTGTTACAATGATGGTGCTTATGAACCCAATCGATCTGACAATAGAGTCATTAGAGCGACGATGACGATGACGATACTCAATTCGAATTTTGGATTCGAGAATAGACACATAGCGATCAAGAACAGAGATCACATGGCGAACCCGATTTAGCATGATTTGGGTTGTAATCCGATTTAATCCGGTTTAGCATGATTTGATGCGGTTAGCATCTGAGTTTCAAACGGGTTTAATGCGAAAAACTAGTTTATGGAGAAATAGATGAGAGCTTTAGATTTGTGGACATTAAGGTTTAGAAATATCTTTTGGTGGAGAAATAGATCGAGGGCAAAGTTTTGTGGGGATATGTCGTGATAAACCTACTTTTTGTGGGGAAATTGATCGTTTTCCCAGGATTATATAATGTTTTATTTCAAAATTCATTACCATCTAATTCAAAACTAATAGCTATATTCTTAATTAGTAAGTACATTAAATTTTAATTTTTAGAAAATGTAGTTTTTAAAACAATTTATTTCGAATATAGACTAATATCAAGCCAAATTCTACTATTAAGCAAAAAACTTCTATCGGATTTTGGATAACATATTTATAACGGATTAACTATCAATACCATACCAAATTAATTAATAGGTTTTTAACTTTCGAGTTCTTTGCTTTTTCCATTTTTTTTGTAAATTAGAACATATTAAATTACATAAAATATATCGAGCTCCGTTTTCTTGAGAATAAAGATTATGTTAGACCGAAATAAACTGGATTAAAAGAAAGCAATTAAAAGCACAAATATAAATATAAATATAAATGCAATTTACAATACGAATAATAGACGAATATTAAAGCAAATAATATACGAATATTAAAGCAATAAATAAATATTGGAGACGAGATATGATCTCTGTCCGTAACTCAATAAAGCACCCGTAGTGAGATGGCTATAGCACTTTTTGAGCACCAGGATACAACCAATAATATACCGATTTCTCAACACTCGAAAACGGAATCTACGAACGTAGTATTCTACGATATACTCAAGAACTTACGTTTTTCAAAAGAATGGAGAAACGGAAGCGAGAGAGAGTTGGAGCAAGCTGAGTGGTTTTACTTTCAGATGTATTTCTCAGAGAAGAAAAAGATATCTGAATGAGTGAGAGAGCCTCTCCTTTTATAGGGAGCTTATGACTTGAGAAAGTTTATCCCAAGCGATGTGGGATGTGGTACAAAACATGTATCACCACTTACTCATTTATTCTTAATGGACCTTATTTGACATCTTGGGTTATTACCCATATCCATTTCTCATTCACATTCCACTCAATTTTATAAGCCCATAAGGACTTTTAACAAATTGATCCAACAATCCCCCACATGAATAGAAATGACTCTAAACAGAAGAGGACTTGAAAGACTCTTTGGATTGAAAAAGCTAAAAAGATCTTTCTTGAGTATATACGAAAGCTAACTATGTCTAAGTTGGTAGCATTTTTCAGCTTTGAACCCCTCATTGTTAATATCTGTCGGGTTTACTTGGCTAGGAGGTGAACATGATGTCTTGAACCACCCGAATTTTGATGTAAACTGAGACAACAGCTATAACCCAGTTATATTTTCTCGTAGAACTTTGTTCTCTTTTTGTGTTCATTTTGGCCTTGAACAGTCCTGGTTATTCATGAGTAAACTTAGAGAATATAGCCTTTACTTCATTCTCCTAGAAACGGCCCCATTTCACACTCACTAGGTGATTTCCCTTATAGTTTGTCTTTCTTTTCTGAAGCATTCAGTTTTACTTCATTCTGATGAAGAAACGAAATCATTAAAAGCTACTACTTATCTTTAGTGTATACAGATAGCACAGTTTAATCATTTTAGGAACTGAGTAGAGACCGGAGTCTCACAGTGCTTTCGGTTGATTTAGTTTGACTTAGTTGTCCCTTTGAACCTAGTTATTGGGATCTCCAATCATGTAGGTGAGGTTTCCATCAAACTTCATCTTTAATTCATAGGCTGTAAACTCATTCCCTTTGATGATTTTGAGACCTGGTCTCTTGTCAGACCTTTAGTAAAAGGATCTGCTATATTATCAGCTGATTTGATATAATCTAACGTGATTACACCGCTTGAGATGAGATGTCTAATGGTCTTATGTCGTCTACGTATATGACGAGACTTGCCATTGTATAAGTTATTATGTGCACGAGTTATAGCCGTTTGACTATCACAGTGTATACGTATTGATGACACTGGTTTTTCCCACATAGGGATATCTTCCAAAAGATTACGAAGCCATTCTGCTTCTTCTGCAGCTTTGTCTAAAGTAATGAACTCTGATTCCATGGTCGATCTAGCCAAAAGAGTTTGTTTGGAAGACTTCCATGACACTGCCGCACCGCCTAGTGTAAAGACATATCCACTTGTGGATTTTGAGTTCTTGGAGTCGGAAATCCAGTTAGCGTCACTGTACCCTTCCAAAACTGCTGGTTCTTTACCATAGTGTAACCCATAGCTTTTTGTAAACCGTAAGTAATTCAATACTCTAGTTATAGCTTGCCAATGGGTGTGTCCTGGATTACTCCTGTACCGACTGAGTACATTTACTGAGTGTGCTAAATTTGGTCTAGTATAATTTGTTAAGTACATCAGACTGCCGATCAATTGTACATATTCCAGTTGTGATACTGATTCACCTGCATTTTTTCTCAGGTGAAGTTGAGCATCTACCAGAGTTTTTACAGTATTGAGTAGTTTTTAAATCTATCAAGTATCTTCTAAGCATAATGTTGCTGGGATAAAATGATTCCTTTGGAATGTCTAGTAATTTTAATCTCTAGAATTACATCTGCCAATCCCATATCTTTCAAGACAAACTTTCCACTTAACATGGTTTTAGTTTGATTGATGATATCTTTATTGCTTCCAATAATGAACATATCATCTACATATAAACATAGCATGACATAACTATTTTTTGTGGTTTTAAAGTAAATGCACTTATCGCATTCATTTATATTGAAACCGTTTGACATCATGACGTTGTCAAATTTTTCATGTCATTGTTTTAGAGCTTGTTTAAGTCCATATAGTGACTTGACAAGTTTACAGACTTTGTGTTCTTGTCCTAGCACGACAAACCCTTCAGGTTGTTTCATGTAAATTTCTTCATCTAAATCTCCATTTAGAAAAGCAGTTTTTACATCCATCTGGTAGATTTCTAGATTATGTAATGCAGCAATGCTGACTAGCATTCTGATAGAAGTTATCTTCGTCACAGGAGAATAAGTGTCAAAGAAATCCAAACCTTCTTTTTGGGGGAATCCTTGCACTACAAGTCTAGCCTTGTACTTATCGATCGTGTCATCGGTTTTTACTTTGGTTTTAAATATCTATTTACAACCGAGAGCTTTAAACCCTTCAGGTAAATCGGTCATCTCCCATGTTTGGTTTTGCATGATGGAGTCGATTTCGCTTTTGACGGCTTCCTTCCAGTAAGATGCGTCAGGTGTAGACATTGCTTCTGTGAAGGTTCTTGGTTCATTTTCTGTTAGAAAAATTATTAAGAAGTCTTCACCGTAAGTTTTTTTCCTTACGAGCTCTTTTACTATGGCTAGGTTCAATTTCAATTTCTTCCCCATCATCTAAAAATGTGGTAGAAGTGCTTGCCTCGTTTCTAGAGGTATTTGCATCTTTTTGTTCTCTTGTCCGCTTTGGATTTTCTCTATCCTTGCAGGGGAAAATATTTTCAAAGAAAGACGCATTTCTTGATTCCATTATTGTATTGACATGAATATCCGGTATATCTGATTTGTGAACCAGAAACCGATAAGCACTACTGTTGTATGCATATCCTAAGAAAATACAATCAACGGTTTTCGGTCCAACTGTGACCTTTTTTGGAAGTGGCATTGCAACTTTTGCAAGGCACCCCCACACTTTCAAGTATTTATAGGAGGGAACGGTACCCTTCCAAAATTCATATGGTGTTTTTCCAGTCATTTTGTGCAGAATTTTGTTGAGAATATAATTTGATGTAATCAGTGCTTCTCCTCACAGGTTCTGGGTTACCCCTGATTCTTGCAGCATTGCGTTCATCATCTCTTTTAGAGTTTGGTTTTTTCGTTCCGCAACTCCGTTAGATTCAGGTGAATAAGGAGCAGTAGTTTGATGAATGATTCCATTTTCTTTACAAAATGCATCAAACGGTCTTTCATATTCTCCACCTCTATCACTTCTTACTATTTTAATAGTTTTTCCAAGTTGATTCTCAACTTCAAGTTTATATTTCTTGAATTTTTTCAAAGCTTCATTTTTGCTTTGTAACAAGTAAATATAACAGTATTTTGTGCAATCATCTGTGAATGTCACAAAGTAATTTTTACCTCCTCTTATAGGCAAATACTTTAAATCGCACAAATCTATGTGTATTAAGCCAAGAGGTTCTTTTGTTCTTTCTATTGGAGGTGATGGTCTTTTCGTGAGTTTGGCTTGTACGCATACTTCACATTTGTCTTTACTCGTTGTGCATTTTGGAATTAGGTTCAAATTCATTAATCGTTGTAGCGATTTATAATTCATATGTCCTAATCGTTCGTGCCAAATATTAAAAGACTCTACCAAATAAGCAATTTGAGTATTCTTATTCATGGAAACATTGGTTATAACTTTTTTTAGTATGACTGTCATTACATTCATTTTGACTAGTCCACCCTTAACAAAACTTTTGCCCAAGTACACCCCATTCTTCTTAAGAACAAGCTTGTCCGGCACGAAATCGACACAAAAACCAGTCTTGCTCATGAGAGTGCCAGAAATCAAATTCTTTCTCATGTCAGAAATGTGTTTCACGTTGTTGAGAGTGATCTCATGACCGGAAGTCATCATCAGAATCACTTTGCCATGTCCCAAAATCTTGGAAGAGTTGATGTTACCCATCTTAACCCTTTCATCACCCTTGCATTTCTGATAAGTGTTGAACATGTCCTTATCAAAGCATATGTGAGTGGTAGCACCTGTGTCATACCACCACCCCATGGGGTTTTCCTCAATCGCATTGACTTCTTCAGTGACAACACAACAGAGATCTTCCTCAGTTAAGTAGGATTGATCATGTCTTTTACCTTTAGGCTTGCTACGACATTATTCAGCCTTATGTCCCACTTTGCCACAATTATGAAATTTTCCGTAGATCCTCTTTTCAACAAAATGTTATTTCTCAACAAAGACTTGTTTTTTGAAGCTCGTGGATCCAGAAGGTTTCATAACTTTCTTCTGAAAAGTCTTTTCCACCACTTTTCCTTTTCCCTTAGCCTTACTACGTTCAGCCAAATACGCACGATATCCAGCGTCCTCGTGGCTTGTGAGCTCGGTGGAGCGGCAGTTTCTAGCTTCAATCTGAAGCCTAGAGATCAAGTCTTCCAGAGACATTGCCTTTCGCTTGTGTTTGAGATAGTTTTTGAAGTCTACCCAACTTGGAAGAAGCTTCTCAATAAAGCAATTCACTGTGTATGGCTCACAGATCCTCATGGTCTCAGCATAAATCTCATTACACAAAGTTGGAGTTGTTCAACTTGTGCCATGATGGGTTTGTTGTCCACCATCTTGAAATCCAGGAATTTTGCTACCGCAAATTTCTGAACTCCAGCATCATCAGACTTGTATTTCTTCTCCAAAGCAAGCCATAATTGCTTTGCGATCGGGAATTACTTTTCGTTGTTGTAAACCGAATACAACGGGTCTACTAGACGACTCAGGATCCAGCCTCTACACAGAAAATCTGAGTGTACCCATGCCTCAATGCTGGATATTGTGTGCACATCAGTGGCTCCAGGAGGAGCGATTGGCTTATCCTCCTTGAGAAGCTTATTGAAGTTCAGCGTGGTCAGATAGAACAGCATCTTCTGTTGCCACGTCTTGAAACCATTTCCGTCAAACTTGTCGGGCAGCAATGCACTGTTATCAACTGGCCCTGGTGGAGGTTTAACTCTGGTTTCAGTGTTGACGAGAGTCTGCTCATTTTCATTCGACATGTTTTCCGAAATTAAAGAAAGCAGAGTTAGAAACTTGAGCCGTTTAATAAATCACAATTTATTAATGCAAACGCTATTTATGTGTGTTTTAAATTACACACACTATTTTCCGTGTTTGCAGAGAAAATCCTATTTCACACGCAGGCGGTATAATATGCGGTCAAATCGTATTGGAAAATAATTGGATTTTTCTCACGAAACAACTATTATTAGTGTTCTAAGTGTTTTACAATTCGCTTATGAAACGTTTGTAGAAACAACTTTTCCAACCGTTTTGCAAACTCGCTTAGAAGCGTCCGCAGAAATCGGTGTAAGTGTTTGACAAATCGCTTATGATAACGTTTGTTGAAACCACTTTTCTTAAAACACAAACGTTTCGCAAACTCGCTTACAAGCGTCCGCGGAAATCGTTTACTGTGTGTTTTGTACGTTTTTAGAAATCGTAATTTAAACAAAAGAAATCGTTACTCGACGGATTATCCGATCGGACTCATTCTTTGTTTAATTTATTGTCAAATAACTTTCAGTATTTAAATGCAGAAATTAAATGACAGAATTTAAATTGCAGAATTAAATTGCAGAATTAAATTGCAGAATTAAAGTGCAGAATTAAATTACAGAATTAGATTGCAGAATTTAAATTGCAGAATTAAATTACAGAATTTAAATTGCAGAATTAAATTACAGAATTAAATTGCAGAATTAAATTGCAGAATTAAATTGCAGAATTTAAATTACAGAATTAAATCGCTATTCTCAATCCGGTTGTAGCTATATCTAGAAGCGGTTTTATTGAGTTACGCTTGTTAGACCGAAATAAACTGGATTAAAAAAAGCGATTAAAAGCACAAATATAAATATAAATGCAATTTACAATACGAATAATAAACGAATATTAAAGCAAATAATATACGAATATTAAACCAATAAATAAATATTGGAGGCGAGATATGATCTATGTCCGTAACTCAATAAAGCACCCGTAGTGAGACGGCTATACCACTTTTTGAGCACCAGGATACAACCAATAATAGACCGATTTCTCAACACTCGAAAACAGAATCTACGAACGTAGTATTCTACGATATACTCAAGAACTTACGTTTTTCGAAAGAACGGAGAAACGGAAGCGAGAGAGAGTTGGAGCAAGCTGAGTGGTTTTACTTTCAGATGTATTTCTCAGAAAAGAAAAAGATATTTGAATGAGTGAGAGAGCCTCTCCTTTTATAGGAAGCTTATGACTTGAGAAAGTTGATCTCAGCGATGTGGGATGTGGTACAAAACATGTACCACACTTAGGGGCTGTTATTGGATCTTCATTTAGGTAGATTTTTAATGACTTTAAAAATAATAAAAAGTAATAACTTTAAAAGATTTTAAAAGATTGCAAAAGAGTATCTCCAAAATTCTGTATTATATTTTCAAAGATTACAAAAGAGTATCTCAAACTTTTATAGACTTTTGTCCAAAATTTATCAAACTTTTATAGACTATTGCCCAAAATTTATCAAACGTTTATGGAAATACTCCGATTGTTTTTTTCCATCTTCAAAGAACAAACATAAGAAGATAGATTTTTCTTTTTGAACACTCTACAAACAACCCATCCATCTTCCTGCATTATATATAGATTATATATAGATTGGCTCATTCAATTAAAAAAATGGACCGGCTTTCACAATTTTGTAGTGAATAAGAGATAGATACATACACTTGGGTCATCGTCAGTGTCTTCAATACGGTACTCGTGCATGATCCAATCAGTCTTTTGGCCATGAGGAGCTCTTCCTTTGTAGAATACAAGAGTCTTCCTCATCCCTATCTTCTTGTAACAATTTCTTACGCATTTGTCACGTCCCGTCGCCTTCCAAAAACCCGAGTGGATCGCACGGTTCGTCCTTTGAACCTGTCGGATATTTCCTATCCTTATGGCTGAAGAAATACCACTCATTTTGAGGCGTTAATCCTATTTTGCATCTATCTGGAAAAAAAAAATGCAATGCTTATACAAATAGTAATTAGTTAGAGATTGGATTACTGATTATAAAAACTAAAGAACGTACCTTGTAAATTCCAGGGCTCAGTCTTGTTCAAATCAACCTCCTTGATGACTTCTATCTCAAACTTTTCATAAGAAATCTTCTTCTTCAAGTAGTAATGAAGAAGTTCTTCGTCCGTTGGATGAAACCTAAAACCGGGTGGTACACCTCCGTTAGACGAACTCATTTCCCGGTTTGTAATGATCAATGTTTGTTTGAGTACAAAGCTATATGATAGAGATCTTACAATGATTTGCCTTTTGTTTTAAGCACTCTTCTTGTTCTTGGTTTATATATAGAGCTAGAGAAAATCCTAAGAGAGATTACCACACGTAATCGTCAACTCTACTATCGAAAAATTAAATAATCATAAGTTAATAGTATGATTATTACCCATATCTATTTCTCATTCACATTTCACTCAATTTTATAAACCCATAAAAACTTTTAACAAATTGATCCAACAGATTATATAATTTTGTGTTTATTTTTCTAGTTTTTCCATGTATCTGAAACGTTTATGTTTTTTTCGAATTTGCAACATATAAGATGAGTGTATGTTACATGGGTTTTGATGATAAAATTAACGTATATATTGGGCATTTCTAATTAAATATGAATTTTATATATGTTGCTTTCTCTTTCGTAATGGGCTCCTCACTACACCTACACCTATACTATACAAATTGTAGGTGGAGAGTCATTATCAATTTTCCTTATTTTTCATTGCTTTAAATGTTATCATTAATCACCTCTTCTATAAGCAACGCAACACAAAATTCAAAGATGACGAAAAAAATGGTTAGACCTTTTACCCTAAGCACCTTTAACTCTAATCTGCCTAATCACAAAATGGCATAATTACTCTGTTATTTCACAGTTTTCTTTACTAATTACATAATTATTTTAAAAATCGCATCAAACTTTTCATCATTTCATTATTCTAATATCTGATTGAAAAAGAAAATATTATTCCAGAATTTCATAAATTTATTTACCAACTTTACTACTCGATTCCGATCCGTAGATTTGGATTTTTGGACGAGATCGAAGAAAATACAAGAAAAGTTTCGCCGTATGATTGAAGATATAGCAAGATCGATCATACAAATATAAATTAAGGTTAAGGTTAAAATTGAATATTGTAATCTATCACGTTCGTCAAACCACCAAAATCGGTGCTTCACGTCACATATATGCTTAACGTAAAGATCAAGACATCTACAAATCTACGAAATTATTGATTTACATAAACGCAAACGCAACAATACTAAACCGCAATCAAAACTAGTAGTAGCAAACGCATCTCCAACGACCACATGGACAGTAGTAAGTATATCGCTTGGACGTTTCAAGGCAAGAGAGACATCTCACGGCGAATAGCAGAGCCAATGGAACCGCGGCGAGGAGGAGCCAGCTCAGCACATTTTCGCCTGAGGAGACAGCAACCTCAAATTTCACGACGGAGGAAAGGGCTAAGAGGACGAGCGCCACCGTGATCATAACTATTACCGGCAACGGCGACGCCGTTACTCTACACCGTCCGCAGCAGCAGCCGTGGTAGTGCATCGCCCCCACTTATTTTCTTTGGTTTTGTTTTATTGTGTTCTTATTGATTTGTGAAATGTTTTTATTACACGGAAGATAATAAAACAAAAGGAGATATAAAGAGAGAGATAATGGTTTGTTAGGTATACACCATATGGTCGATGATGATACCACTCACTATTTTGAGAAAATCATTAGTACTAGTGGGGTAACGAAAGGAGTTTATGTGGTCATTTACATAAGTAATTTTGTGGATTAGTCGGACATTAATTTGTCTAATTTCGAGAGAATTATTCATATTGATACTAAGCTTATTAAGCATTTGGTCCACACTTGTACTCTTTTCTTAGGTCTTCCTTTACTTAGCTTTCACTATCGTCCCATAAACAATATACATTTTCCAATTCTACAAATCGAGTGAAGTTTGTACAAAATATTGAAATTTGTAAAGATTGATTTCTATTCTATCACCTAAGTGTTGTTAATTGGTAAAAAAAAAAAAAGATCAGTATGAACTCTATCCAAAAACAGGAAAATCTTTATATTCTGATCGGATTTGTGTGAGATATGAGTGATTGGTGGTTAGGACATCAGAACAAGGAAGCTTATCTTAGTGGCCTACCATGAAAAAGACACTCACTTCACCTTGTTCCACTCATCGGTTTATAAATAATTAGATGTTCTGCCTAATGTCTGTCGTTTCCAAGGATTCATATCATTGACCTTTTTCCTATGTAGACAACAATATTGATCCATTTTATTTAATTTGATTTGATTCAGTTTAAGCAAGACACAAAATAGATATGTACATTTGATTAAAGAGATAATATGTTATGTTTTTTTAAAATAGATAAGATGTTTTTGAACCAAAATAACAAATATAGCATATTTTGGAATATGTATGATAAGCATGTACAAAAATAAATCTGAATTAAAAAAAACTTGTAAATTTAGAAATATTTATTGCCAACAAAATATCTTATTATATAAAGTTGAATGCGTTCATCGTGAGTGTGACACGTGTTAAAGGAATAACTAATTAAATTTTGACACGTGACATTGCTAATTTAGACTGTGACACGTGTCAATTGTAATTTAAAAGTTTTAAAAAATGAAAAAAATGTAAAGATAATTGTTTCATAATAAAAGAACAAAAATGTCGAAAAGAAAAATTTATTCTTTTAATAGATAATTGTCTGTTTTAACAAAAATATAAATAAACAATGTAAAATTGATAGTTTCCAGTTTTAACAAAAATGTCAATAACACAAAAGACAATTTTTCGATTATGTTAATTTTCTAATTTAATATGTAGTAGTTTGGTAATAAATACAATAATTTAGACTCTCATTAGATTTCGACACGTGTCATTGCTAATTTAGATTGTGACACGTGTCATATTAATTTAGATTGTGACACGTGTCAATTGTAATTTAGAAGTCTAAAAAATGAAAAAATGGAAAGATAATTGTTTCATGATAAAAGAACAAAAATGTCAATAGCAGAAGACAAATTTTTTTTTTTAATAGACAATTGTTAGTTTCAACAAAAATAAAAATAACATAAAAATATAAAATTGATCATTTTTCAGTTTTAACTAGAATGTCAAAATAGTAGAAAAACAATTTTCTGGTAATTTTCTATGTAAAAATGTAAAATTGTTAGTTTCAAATTCTAACAAAAATGTTAATAACACAAAAGATAATTTTTCGATTATGTTAAATTTTTAATTTAATTTTGTAGTTTGGTTATAAATACAATAATTTAGATTCTCAACAATTTATCTTCTCAATCATCTTTTAGTTCTCTTTAATCTTTATATTAAATTTAGGAGTTCATATTTTCTATATACATTCTATCTGAATTTAATGTTGTGATATATTGAAGTGTTGCATCATGGAGATCGTCCAAGACCTGGAATATTAGGTAAATGTCTTGGACGATCTCCATGTTCATCACTGCAATATATTATTTATAGGTCGCTTCTCGTATATATTTATAGGTAGCTTAATTACGGCTATTATTTTTTAAATTCATGGATTTATTACTTTAGTTTGTTTATTCTAAAGTTACAATTCAAATACTTGGTGGTACCGTAGCTAGGTGGATGTACGAGTGTTATTTTCTTCTACTTTAAAGTTTTAGTCTTCTGCTTATTGAGATATGCTCAATCATCGGTTCATCTTTTTCGTTTTAAAAGAATAAGAACCAACATAATTAATTGAACTTAGTATGGATAGATTTGATACGATAATATCAATTTGTTTTTTGGTTTGCATTCGAGTTTCAAACATTTTTTAATTTTAGAAACAAACTTAAATTTTTAGATCAGGATTTTTCTTTATCCAATTTGCCTCAAATTTCAGTTTCAGTTGTTTTGTCTAAGTAAATCAAACATATTAGATTTTTACAGTCAATAATTTGTCAGTTACATTGGAATGCATTGATCCGTAATAATCACGTTAATACAAAAAAAAAATTATAAATATAAACGTACGTAGATGAATAAATGAGATCGTATATATTATAATTGTGTCTACGTACCACCGACCCCAACCAAATTAAATCGTCTCACATGAGAGCCTATAAAGCATAAACAGATAGGGAGGGTTGAGGTTTATCCTAATCACCTAAATATGTGCACAGAAATTTGTTTTTAAAAAAAAAAGATAATTTTGTATCGTTTAAGATAAACCAAGTTAAGTTTGAGCACTAGATGTCAGAAAACACAATAATTTTTAGCCGAGGATACTATGAAGTACAACTCACCAGCACAATAATTTTACGGACTTAGCGCCCGATCCGGAGAGCCACCACTGGATTAGATCTGTTCAAGATGGTCACACGATTCTCTTTTGAGAATCTCCAAAAATTGAGGTCGTCTTCTGGCTTTTCTGTAAGTACTCCATATTTATCGGGGTATGTTATATTGCCGGGCCCATTGGTGAACAACATTGAGTTCCCACTCACACCACGCACATCAGGAAGCTCCTTAGCCGAGCAAGAGCGAGCAATTTCCCAGATCTCCAATAAACAACACACGGTTTCCTAAATCGCTGACCACAACCCATTTACTAGCTTCCTCATCTAGCCTACTCACTCTACATGCTAACTTGTTAAAATATAATATACCACCAGTACGAGGGATGATTTTCTCAACATTGCGAGATGGAACCAGATAATTGGCTGAGTTTAGATCCTGCGGGGGCATCAGGGGAGTCGCTTCCAGCGAATAAGGATCGATAACGAAATTATCATTGTTAAGAAAGGTTCCATAAAATCTGCCTCTAAAAGTGAACAAATCCCAGCATGAAGCATCTGAGAGTTTCTTCAGGCGCATCCACCTCATTTCAACACTTCATTAACACCAACAAAACTTTAGAGTAGTTGAGGAGCAGAACGAATTATCCTCCTCCTCCTCCCTCATTGTTTAGCGGAAGAGCAGCCACGCCTCTATAAGCTCCTGCGTATGGTTCAAAACCGATCATTCTGTAATGATGGCCCAGAGGGGGAATCTGGCAGTCGAGCAATTTCATCAAGGTTGGATCAGATCCTTTAACTGAGCATTGAATGGGAGATGAAAGCTCCATATGATTCTCTGAGTTATCTCGGCCAATGTCTCCCAGAAAATACTCAAAATGAGACGCAGGAGTTCGGACTCTAAAGAGGAAAACCGGGATCTTCTCGAGGCTGCACAAGTCTTTGCTTCTGTAAAGGAACGAGGGAAGAGAAGCGTAACAGGTAAGAAGGAAAGGGCAATGATGTTCGCCATGAGATAATGTGCAGTAGCTCCTCAGGGAGAAGAGACCAGTCTCGCTTGGGCAATGTCTGCTTTTTAGTTGCTGATGGAGACGGAGATGACTGCAATTTTGAAACCTAAATAAAGAAATTTTCATTTCTAGGAGTTAACGAAGTTTGATTCATTCGCACATTAATCATGAGAACTAAGTTAGTTATATTGAGTTAACCGCATACACCAAAATCGAAAATGGAGAATCAAATCAAATTTTTCACACTCATAGTTGTGCTCAAAAATTAAGCAGTAGCAAACTCAGGGAGAAAAAGAGTTCTTACACAATCGGAACTGTTCGTCATGGATAATGTCTTCTCTTCCGTTGCCATGTTTGCCGATCTTAGCTTCTAGGTTTTAAGGAAACAGGAAACAAACATGGATAGAGTGAGAACTGTATTTAAACTCACCCTATATTTCATTATGGGCCTTATTGGGCTTTTATAAAATATGAAGACAATTAGTTAATGGGTTGGTTGTGAAACTTAACACAGTTTAAATAAACTGATGTTGTGAGCCGTGAGGTGTAAGAGTAAAGAGTTACTGTCACGAATCAATTTTTTTTTTTTTTTTTTTTTTTATGGTAAAGAAGAATGACTTTCGATTTCAGTTTAGTTTTTACCCTTCGTTTCCTTTCTTTTTTGAGCATTCATGTGGCTTCTCTCGTATATTAAAAAACAACACCGATAATACTTTCTTTAGGGCCTAACACGGGTTTTATTGTGATCCGGCCCAATGAGTTTGAGTATAATGAGTGTCACGTGTGAAAGGGTGTTTTAGTCATTTGGTATTGATGGGGTTATCATATATTTACAGATTTACCTGTAAAAACTCTGTCGTCGTCACTTTACCGAGAAAGCAAGACAACAAGAAGAAGAAGAAGAAGAAGGAATCGAAAATGAAGTTAACGAAGGCTCCGATCCACGCGGTGTCGACATGGGTGAGGAGGCAGCCGCCAAAGGTGAAAGCTTTTCTTGCCGTCGTATCGGGCATGGCGGCTCTTGTTCTGCTCAGATTCATCGTTCACGATCACGACAATCTCTTCGTTGCCGCCGAAGCTGTTCATTCAATTGGAATCTCTGTTCTTATCTATAAACTCATGAAGGAAAAGACTTGCGCTGGTACAACGTCAATTCCTGCTTTGACTTCGTTGTTTGTAGTATCACATCCAATTTAGGGCTCAGTTCCTTCGTGGGTTCTTAGGAAACAGTTGTTTTTGTTTTAACATGAGAATTTGGATCTGTGTTAACATATAAAAATGTAGACTTTATTCACATTTTCAGTATCCAAATCTCCAAAGGAGTTTCTGTCTAATCGGTAATTTAGTTGGAATCAACATCGTCATTAAAGAAATCAGAATTATGCAATTAAGCCTAATCATAGATCTTTGGTGTGTTTGTCAGGATTGTCACTGAAATCTCAGGAGCTTACGGCGATATTTCTAGCTGTTAGGCTGTATTGCAGTTTTGTAATGGAATATGATATACATACCATTCTGGACTTGGCTACTTTGGGAACAACTCTCTGGGTTATATTTATGATCCGTTTTAAGCTTAAAGCTAGTTACATGGAGGACAAAGACAACTTTGCTCTCTATTATGTGGTAAGTGAGCCATTATCGGTATTGAGACGGGTTTGATCTTCTTTTACTTAGATTTTGTGCTTGCTAGTTATGTTGGTTATATCAGCAGCTAAAAGTCGTTTGTTTTTACTTTTTAGTTACGCTTACCTTAAGGTCAGATGAAAATAATGCTTATAACTGTTGTTTATAAGTGGAGCTACAACGTTCATTGGAAGCCTCCCATAACTAGATTCTTTCAAGTTATAAGTTATAATCAGCGTTCCTTTGTAATTGCATAAGTATCAAATTTGGTTAATCTGCACATGACATGCCATTCAGAACATGGTATGGTATTGAGGATTCATATATATTGATTTTTCGTCCTTTTGATTTTTGCAGCTCGTGCCCTGTGTTGTGTTAGCTGTATTGATCCATCCATCAACTTCACACAATATATTGAATAGAACTTTCTGGGCACTTTGTGTTTACCTTGAAGCTGTGTCAGTCCTGCCACAGTTAAGAGTGATGCAGAACACAAAGGTATGCACTTTTATACGGTCGCTTTTGGAAACTTGAGAACTAAAAACAAGTCCAATTCCTGATATGTTTGGTTCATTCAGATTGTCGAACCCTTCACGGCTCATTATGTTTTTGCACTTGGAGTAGCAAGATTCCTTAGCTGTGCACACTGGGTCTTACAGGTATAGATTCTGATCTTCAAGAGAGTAGTTAATTTGTTCTTTCCTTCTTTCGCAAAAATCAATGACTTATTTAACATCCTAAGCTTATGTCACTCAGCAAGTGATCAACTCTACAGTAGTATCCTCATTAGATATTCTCAAGAATCTGTGTGATTTTTCTAAACTGAACGCATAAATTTGATTTGGTCTTCTGTGTCCAAACAGATTATGGACACCCGTGGACGCCTGCTTGTAGCACTGGGTTACGGACTATGGCCATCCATGGTGATAATATCAGAAATCGTCCAAACATTCATCTTGGCAGATTTCTGTTACTACTACGTTAAGAGGTACTTTCCTTGTCTTCATCCACAAGCTTCTTCAGTCTTTTCGCTTCACCTCTTTGATCCATCTTTCTTCTGCAGTGTTTTCGGAGGCCAGCTTGTTTTACGGCTTCCATCTGGTGTTGTGTAAGTTACAAAGAAAAAGGAAAAAAAACAAAAGATATATACTTTGATGACATTTGTTACACGAAGTCTAAGCTAGCTTTGTGTATCTGAGCATCCTCAGGTTGCTCTCAGGTTACTCCCTCAGGCCAAATCCTAATTCTTTCAGCTGTGTTGTATATTTTGGTGGGTCATCATAGACAGTCCCTTGGATATTATTGACATGATTTTTTTCACTTCACTTGTGCTTAAACCTCCTTTATTCTCACGGTAAAGTTACCGCAAATTCTACCAAGCAGAGTAAAATATCACACCTCCCACATAAGTTGATAGATAAAATTTGAGAAACCTACTAGTGTTTTATATTCTGTTCGTTCCAAAAGTTATGGACAACACATGGAATATGTTTTGTTAACCGTAGTTATGGAGATTAACCTTGTACAAATATGCTCATAAGATGATTGTAATAGCATATTGCAGAGACATAAATATACTCACAAAATGGTTGAGTTTTCCTCTTTTCGACTTGGGAGGTTTTAGCAGCACTTAACTAGATGGGCTAATATTAGAATATATGTAAATGGGCCGGTTAATTACGAATAGGCCCAATAATTATATAATCTGAACCGTTCCTTCTCTCTACCTCTCTTTCGATCAATCGGACCGAGTCTATACACCGGAAGAGATGGAACCACCGGCCACCGCCTCCAACCGCTCCTCCAGACGGCTTCTCTTTGACCGCCGATACGGCTGGGTGTAAATTCTCTAACTTTATCAGCCAAATTCATATTTCCAATTTATTGGAGATAAATATGATTCTGTGTTGGCTTGTAGGGTCGACGATTGGAAGGACCCATCGGAAGAAGCTCTCGCCGGCGGCCGAGGAATGTAAGTCGAACAAACCCTTTTTAAAATCTGTGGAACCAAGTAGAAACTCAAGTATCCGTTGGAACAGGTTTTGTGTAGTTCCCTTGACGAAAACTTTGTTTCAGACAGCTTCAAATTCGGTAAGCTTTCTACTTCCCAATTCCATCAACACAGTCCGAATTAAAAAAAAAAATCGACCTTTAATCATCTTTTTTTTCTGTTTGATTCGACCACTTCTTACAGATTAACTCGGCTGTAAATTTTCTGGATATGAAGCTTCAGAAATTGACAAATCCTATGCACAACCCAAAATCTAGTTTCGTAGACACTAGTGGAGATTCAACGTCAGAATGAGATGTGTTGGATTGACAAGTACATGTGTTTAGTGTTGGATTTTACGGCTAGATCTCATCTATGTACTTTGTTGAAAGTTTTTTTATTTTTTTGCTTGTGTTCAAGACAACCAAGAAAGACATTGTGTGATTATATGAATTTCCCCTTGTGAATTCTATAGTTTTGTGTGTAATGATTTAGAAGCAGATATAATCTAATTTCTTTGGATCCTAAATTGCCATTCTGAACCAACTAAAGCTAAATCTAGCAGAGGATCTAGTCCATGTTCAGGTTCAAACTTTGCAACGTTGAGATGCAGGCGTACCTGCATGTGTTAGAAAACAAAATAGATGTTGATTACTCGAGGACAGCCCGCCTGGCTTCACCACAGAAAATCAAAACAGAGATTTTTAGACAAAACCTGAGTAGCCACAAGATTTGACATCTCCATTCTCGAATGTCAGGACACCCTTTGGTTTGATAAAATTTTGGATGAGCCATACCATCAAGTTCAAGCTCACCCACTAACAGCAAAATTAAGAATTAAAGGATACACTATCCTCAACTCTGGTCCTAAAACAAACAAGTTTCATATCACTCAGAAGGATATCCATATTTGGTTTCATTTTCACTTCTTCAATCTCCTTTTTAACAGAAATTGATTTACCTGTTGCGGACAAAACAAGCAGAGATCATTACAAAGTTTTACCTACAAAGTCCAAATACTAAAAATAATAAAAATCATTGAATATTTGCTAGTTTAATTTAATATTTCCTGATATAGTTGGCTGCAAGATTGTGATACTGTAAGACATCGTTACTGCGGTCTTTCTCCTCATCGACTTGTCTCTACTTTTGATGGCAAACCTTCTTCACTCTAGTACAATGTTGTTGATGACGATGATGATATATAGACGTAAGATGAAAACGAAGCAAAGAAAAGAAAGTTTGGACTCAATATATAACCATTATTAGGCCCATCCAACTTAGCCCACAGCTGTTGGTCGCTTTCCAATTCTCATTTCTCACTTAACCACTCGACACAACCATTTCTCAATTCTCAATTCTGATTGTGAATGTGATTTAGGGTTTCTCTGCATGCCCCCTAAGATCATGGTGTCTCCCAAGCAGCTAAATCTCTCTTCCTCTGGTGGTGCTGGTGACTGTGATGATACCTTCGCCCGACGAAAATCACCGCGGAATTTTTCCTCAAAGCGTGCTGCTTCCGACGCAGCAGAAGAAGAGACTAAGAAGAAGAAGAAGAAAACTAAGAAGGAGAAGACAAAATCGGATTCGCCGTTGTTCATCCGGATCTGGAACGAGGAAGATGAGCTCGCTCTCTTAAAAGTGTGTATTTCTATTTCTTCATCTATTGCCTTACTAGATTGAATTGCCTTGTGATTTTACCTGATATAATTTTTCAGGGATTAGTTGATTACAAAGCTAAGTCAGTATACAACACCAAAATTGATAGGGATGCGTTTTATCGTTTCCTCGGAGGTTCCATCGTTGCGAAATTCTCCAAGAATCAGGTTTATAGTAAGATCAATAAGTTGAGGAGTAGATTTCTTGTTCACTTGGAGAAAACTAATGAAGGGAATGATCCAAAGTCTAGTAGTTATTCTGAAGCCTTTGGTTTGTCCATGATGATTTGGGGACAAAATCAAGCTGAATTTGCTCATGATGATGATGGTATATCTAAGGAGATGTTGAAGGAGCACGAGGAACCCATAAATGAAAATGGTGCAGTGATAATAACGGACAATGGGACTGCTCGAGTAGCACAGCAGAGCGAGAGTGGGGAGGAGATGTTGAAGGAGCACGAGGAACCCGTAAATGAAAATGGTGCAGTGATAATAACGGACAACGGGACTGCTCGAGTAGCACAGCAGAGCGAGAGTGGGGAGGAGATGTTGAAGGAGCATGAGGAAAAGAGAGTCAATGAGAATGAGGCAGAAAAAACAACTGAGAGCGGGACTAATGCTGGAAAAGAGAGTCATGACGATGATGATGAGTTATGCGCTGTACGAGATGCTTTTAAGGCCGTGATGTCACAAGGTTTAAGTGATTATCAAAAGAAGCTGCAGCTTGAGAAGCTGATGAACATTGGAACTGGTAAAAGAAGAGAGTTGAGCAATGAATGGAAAGCGTTATGTGTTGAGGAAGGAAGATTGAAGATCATGAAGCTTAGATTTTCCGTCAAGCTTGCAGAAGCAGCAAATGATAGTTAGATGAAACCAAGAAGCCGTTGTAGCATTTGGTGTTGGTTAGGTTCTTAGTAAGTTAGTAGTCATAAGCTTCGGACGGTTTAGTTTAATTATCTTTGGATGTTGTTTTTTGTTCTTTCGGTGATCTACGTGGGAAAGTGTTTTGTATCTTTGGATGTTGTTTTTGTTCCTTCCGCCGTGATCTACTTGGGAAAGTGCTTGTAAGATAATCTAATTAATTTTTCCTGAAGTCTCCATATGAGCCACAAGATAATCTAATTATGGTAAGTTTTTAAAAGAAGTGGGGCATATGGAGAAGAAAGAAGATTTAAATGTTTATGCCTGACCTGAAGACGTTTTCCGAGCTGCACTTCAACTTCCATTCCAAATGATATGTTGCTCGCCAGAGACTTGAGAGGATCCACAGTTGGATCAACAGAGAGTAAACTTGGGATCTGCGGGCATACACCAACTCTCCTTTTCCTTGTATCCTTGGCATTATTGTTTCAAGTGTTGCGGTTGCAAGTTTTTTGTAAGCAAGTTGTCCATCTCTTTCTAATATGGATTCTGCTAATTGGCTCTCAAACACCTTTGCAGCCTGGGAGAGTGAGATTGTAAACATAAAAACTGATCAAGTAATTTGCAGCTGAGTATCAACCTGACCACTGATATGGCAACACGATCACTTTTATAAGGAATCAGAAAATGTAATAAGCTCAGTAACATGGGTCTGGAAGAGAAGAATGGAAGAAACCTAGACGATGTGCATTGCTTTGGAGCCAATTAGCATAAGGAGAGATGGTTGTCAACAACGTAATTGAGGGAAATACCAATATGGTGTTCCCTTTTAAATTTCTGTCCTTTGGAACAACTCTTTCAACAAGAAAGAGGAAAAAGGTATGTATTTACATTGGTTTCTACTTCTCTAGTAAAAGAAAATAGGAAGTTCAAAATTGTATTCTCTGTTTGGTCTACTATCTCAGCTGAGAAGCTATAGCGACGAATGTATCTTCTGGACAAGGGATTGCCAAGCCACCCATGGGATGATCAACCCGAACTCTTCTTCGGCTTTACTCAGCAGAGCTTGGAAAGAAGGCTGGTCCAAGAACGAAATTAGCACCATATATCTCTTCTTCTAGCTCTCCCCTACATACACAGCTAGAAATCCTTTTGGTATCGAAGCTGCTTTGCTTGTTAGAATCTTCTTTGCAGCCAAAAGACCTTCCACTATTGTCATTTTTCTCTCAAAGTTTCTGCAGATGGATCAGGGAAACTGACGTACTGTCCTAGTTCTGAATTGTTGATTATGATCTGGTTTTGTTTTGAGATGAAAAACTAGTGCTCTCTCTGTTATATAAATCAATGAAAAGATTGTTCTGTGGCCTAAAAGAGGTGGACATGTATGGGTAGAGTTCACATGGTGGGACATTGCAGCAGCACAGGGAGACTTTGAAGTTGTTGAACAGGAAGAATCAAGAACTCACTGTCACACTAGAAACTGCAGCTGCTTCATTTGAATGGGAGGGTCCGTCTTGGTCTGCCAAATTCACAAACAATCAAGTCAGGAGAGGCAAAGCCATGTGCTATTAGGTGAGTGTTATGGACACACCTTACTGAAACTCCTTTACTGATTAGAGATTTAAGATTGCAACCTTAGGAGTGTGGAGCTAACTTGCGGTTGCTGATCTGCTGATTTGTAACATTAACAATAGCGACATACAGTCCGCATAACCAAGAATGAGACAGCATGAATGTCAGTGTGACCCAAGGAAAAACACGTTGTCTATAAAAGCTAAAGAACGGGACGTAGTGCTCTTTTGAACATTAAAAACAGGGTGAATGTCATGCTAGAAGAAAACGACAAGATTTCTAGTACTGTAAAAATTAAACGGTACCGTAACTGAAGACGGCACGCCATTCAGCTCAATAAAAGAGATGTTCACAAGTTAAGATCTCGGTGTGGGTTTTGGCCGTTTTGCAGAGTATGGGTGTGATGACTTATGAATGCAATCTCTATATCTGCAATCTTTTTACCGAGGAGAGGATTA
This sequence comes from Boechera divaricarpa, assembly GCA_026770425.1. Classification (NCBI taxonomy): domain Eukaryota; kingdom Viridiplantae; phylum Streptophyta; class Magnoliopsida; order Brassicales; family Brassicaceae; genus Boechera; species Boechera divaricarpa. The sequence goes on along the minus strand of CM049186.1, from coordinate 838,345 downwards.
ATCTATCTATGTGGTCACTTAGAAAATGCTATGTAGTTTTGTCTTCAGGAAAGGAGATAACTTGTGGAGACATATTCCAGATTGCTCTGGCATTGGAGAGTGGTACACAAAGATCTCAAGTTTTACGTTTATTACAGTGGTACTGTCAGAATCTTATATTTCTATGGAGAGCTTCCACGGATGTGTATGTTGATTTCTTCATTCATCAGTATGGTGGATGAACCAAAATCTTTCTTTATTCAGATGACAAACATTGTAGTCACAGTAAAGTGGAGATGTCCTAAATGATGAGTTTGGAAGGAATCATGGGTTTGATTACTATTAACTACAACTCACTGAAACGTGAGGAACAAAATGTTACATCAGTCAAAAAGACATCTAGCTCTGTTTCACTTTCAAGAGGGAGAGAGAGATCATCTCTTGTTTTGTCTTGAAGAAAACGCCTGGAAATTAAAGGGTTAGATCTACTGGTTCACGTGAATCACGATCAAGTGTTGAGGCTAGATGCGAGATCGATGAAGATTTGTTCAGTGCAGGGAATAGTGAGGCCACCCATTGGATGATCAAACCCAAACTCTTCTTCTGCTTTTCTTAGAAGTTTTTGGAAACAAGGGTGACTCAAGTACGTCACTGGAACCACGAATCTCTTCTTCTGCATCCTTTCTCCTACGTAAACCGCAAGGTGTCCTTTTGGAACATCGGCATTGTTTGATGAGTGTGAGAACGATTTTAAAATTTGCATTGCAGCACACGAGAAATTCTGATAGCCATGGATTTTGATGTTCTAAATTAGAAAAGATTACTGCAAGTGAAAGTTTATTGCTTTTAACTAAGAAAAGTGACAACTTGGAGAGCTCAAGAAAAAGAGTGATGGGTATTTATAGAAAATAACATTACTTGAAGATAACTCCATTGGTTGGTTCTTAATTAAGCTCATACGCATCAACAAGCACATGGCTTTGTCTAATGATCATCTCCACATATGACTCATATTAGATAGGCTACATTTAGCCGAATTCAATTCTTGCCACATAAATTTTAAACGTATCGGTTAGATAACTAAGTCATGTGGTCCTGTCTTTTGAAATCGCTGAGAAGACCACCTTAGTCCTGTCTTTTCATATCACTGAGAAGACCTACTTTACAGATGAGCAGGGACGTTTTGATATTTGCTATAAGGACATGTTCATAGACAAAGAACATGTGAAATCGCTCAAGATAACTGTCTCCTAAAGTGGACATAATAAACTACATTTTCAACAACCCGCCATTTGATGGATTAATTGCACTTGGCTAAACATATTCAGTCCAAAACTATATTGTTTGTAGGATCATCTTTATATATCACTCAAACCCTTTTGATCCATAAAAAAAATCTGAATTTAATCATTAGATTGATCTTATACATACAGCGTCAGACTGAAGTATCTTGAACGCCAAAATGTAAAGCGTTTGACATCTAAGCACCAAGATGTTAAATTGCTATTATGTGACGATGTACATCTCCATAAGATTAGCTTTTTCTTTCAGAGAGATCAGATTTTAAAAAGAGATATTTTGCTAAAGTCACATAACAATATTCTGTATTTTACTCAGTTGTTACACATAAGCAAGAAGAAGAAGAGAAGAATGCTCTGTTCTTCGACTCGTGTAGCTATTATAACAGCCTTTTTTGGGCCTATTGTCATGGGCCTGAGTGAGTTAGCCTATCTGCACTTCAAAAAGGACTCGGCTCAGCTTCATTGAACAGAAAAGACTACGCTGTTAAATCGAGATTAAGCCGAACGTCCCACACTCACAGTTCTGTAGTTGATTCACAATCGACCACTGCGCCAGTTCATTCGCTATATAGTAGCCATTCTTAAGAAAATCCAATTTTCTATTTCCTGTTAGAAGTTTTGTTGACAATCCATGTGACTATGTGAGAACGGATCTTAGAGTGTTGTGCACTTACTAACATTTGTGAGCAGTCATTAGGCACATATGGTTTTAAGTACTTTTTTTTTTTGAAAAAAGGTTTACATATGGTTTAAGTACTTAAGACATGTTATGTTGGATATATAAATTATTTTATACTATACATTTTGGTATTTCAAATCGTGATTACATGTATGATTCCGTGTAATAAGATCAATGAAAAACCGAAAAACGCGTTAAACATCAAACCTCCTTATTTTGGAGGAAAAATTGACCACCGATGGCTGAAAAAAGCTTCTAGCTTTCTTAGTGCCGTCTCATTCTCGAGGTACCACTCTGTTTTTTTTTTTCCTTTTTTGTTTGGTTTTGCTGATGTTGTCATTTTCAGTTCACTATTCAACTATTGATCATCGTACATGTCCATGTTCATATTAGCTGATTATAACTTGCAATAGTATCTTACTGTTTTCAGGTTTTTGGGTCCGCGTTCTTTGCTAATTTCCTGCAGACCCATGTGATGAAAAGACTTTACATTTATGTTGTGTAATTCGCTAGACTGTAACCAGCTCTGTTTTTTTTTACCAAGAGAAAACGAGTTTTGGAGATTGAAAATTTCGGAAGTTATACAAACACAAGATTTGCATTTAAATGTGTTTTTGAACAGAGATGCTCTGTTTTTGATAGAAAACCGAGTTATTATAAGAAGAAGACAGTTGAGGAAATGTCGATTATCTTTCACGTGGTTGAAGAAAATAAATAAGAGCTGTTCCTATTATAAATAGAAATGGGTTTTGGGAGATGAGATGTCCTGATCAAGCGAAAATGGTCATTGAATAGATCTGCTCTGTTCTTTTCTGATCATTGGGAATGGGAAAAAAAAAAAAAACAGAGTCGTACGAAAAACAGGACAAGTCAAGAGTTTTATAGATTCCTCTTTCACGTGGTTGAATCAAAATAGAGATTTCCATAAAAGAAGCAGACATAGAATTTGGGAGATGAGATGTCTGGGGCAATACCAAATGTCTGAGAACGACTCTGTTTACATTGTTCTTTAAACAGTTGTGTAAGAAAGCGGAAAGTTTTTAAGAGACAAGACAGCTCAAGGATAGACGCAGGACAAGAGTAACATGGAGTTCATGTGGTTACATATGAGACATGTCTTAGTCTTTAGCTCAAGGCAAAATTATCCTAACGACTCTTATTTTTCTCATTTTCAAAATCATTTGTCATATGACCAATCTCCTTCACAGAACATGCAAGCTTTTTTCCTCTTGACAACGACGAGTTCTACAGCGCAGACTCTCTCTGTATCTCTTTCTCTCTCTCTATTGTCTGTTGACGTAACGTGAGATCTAAATGATCGAAAGTTTAAAAGGATTCAAGACAAGATATGAAGTGAAGAAGGATGAAAGGTAATGAAGAGAGTTTGCTTTTTCTTGAGCAATAAGAAATCAGTGTGGGTTTTTAAGATTTTGGATAAAGTCTAATTTCTTTTTGTAATATAGGGTTTACAAGACATACATTACCATGATAGAACAAGAAAGCATATGGTTAGTAACATTTTAAAGATATATACTAAGATATATTCCGTACTATAACACGGACAAATTGTAATTATAGAAAAATATTCAAAAATTATAAAATCAGACTATTAGAAAATTGTAATTCTTTCAAAACTTTATGAAAATTATAATATCAATTTTTATAATACCGAATATTTGTTAGTACCTAAAAACAGAATTAAATCGGTTTAAAATCTTCCTTAAAATCTTCCAAAAAATCGTAATCTACATCAAATCTCATATTTTTGGAAAATTAAATCAACATTTAATTTAATTTAATTTAATTTAATTAGTGTGCTTAATTAAATCAATAAAATCTTCACAGAATCTATTTTTAACTTCTTTTCAAAAAAAAAATAGATTATTTAAAACAAAAATTATAAATAATTAATTTAATATTTAATTAAATAATCACATAATAATTAATTGACTAAAATACCCTTAATAAGAGATTTTAATTTGTTTTTAGATGTAATGACAATGTGATGTAATTATTAATATTTTGTAAGATTTATTTATAAGTGTACTTCCCAAATAATATATAGGGGATATCGTAGATATTCGGACACGATATTAATTAAGGAGTATCTTTGCGTTTTGGGTTTTTCATTTGTTACGATTAATGTGTTTGTTAGAGGTTGTTTGAATGGATATTGGACCGCAAAATGCTATATGCATATATCATAAGCTAAAGATAATTAATATAATTGTATTCTTTGGCGTCAACTATTTAACTATGCACGTAACGAAGTAGAGTGCAATATAAGAATTAATAAGTACATATAGTTTGTACTTTTAGTACGTATATCTATACCCTTACTTCATTATGAAATCTAGTAAGCAAATGATATTATCCCCTTTTCTTATTTCTGCTATAAAATATAAATTAGCAGAGAGAAGAGATGAGGGAGGACCAAAAGTAGTTGATGATATATACACACACAATATGGATCTTTAAAAATTAGAATGATATCATTTACTTTTAAATAATTTATGGGTTTGTTAAAATTTCATTGTGGGGTAGATCATTCTTTATTAGGGTTTTAAAAGAGTCGTATTAAACGGGAATATCGATATTGTTTGAAAAGTATTTTACTTTTTAGTTTTTTGACCATATTTAGTGTAGTTTTCGTAGGATCTGATCATATGACAAAAATTGTTTAGTAAATCCGCCTCAGATCAATCAATAAAACACATAATGTCTAAAACATAGTAGCATCCATGAAAAAATAAATTCTAGAGTAGTTGAGTTAACGACATTACCCTATACTATATATAGTTTTTTTTTTCCATCACTAGTAGACGAATCCATCCAAATTGACCATATATATGATATTTTTGAATAATGAAGAAATTGAAATATTGGTGTACTTAAGCATCACATCCCCATCCTCATTCTCCGCCATAAATAACCCTTTCACCATCTCTCACTTCTCTCCGGCATCTACACCTCAACTTCTTCTTCTTCTTCTCTCAAGAAACAATAACTAACAATGGCGATTAAGAGATCTTCAAAGCTACCACAAACCGCAATGATGAAGCAAATCCTCAAGAGATGCTCGATCTTAGCCAAGAATCAATGCTATGACGAGGATGGCCTGCCTGTAGACGTACCAAAGGGTCATTTTGCGGTCTATGTAGGCGAAAAGAGGAGCCGTTACATCGTACCCATCTCCTTCTTGACTCATCCTAAGTTCAAGAGCTTGCTTCAACAGGCAGAGGAAGAGTTTGGGTTCAATCATGACATGGGACTCACTATTCCTTGTGAAGAAGTTGTTTTCCGCTCTCTAACATCCATGATCAGATGAGAGAGGGGGAGAGAAAGAGAGAGAGCTTATATAATCCTATATATCAAATTTTTTGTTACCTTTGGATGAATATTGTAATCAAAGTGTTTTCTCCGAACTATAAACCTATGATGATCCGCGTACAATGACCCTTTTATGTGGATTATGTGAAACCTGGGTTTTAGTTTGTTAATTCCTAAGTGTAGCACCCTATGTTTGTTTCGCATTCAAGGGTTTGAGGTGTAAATCTAATTTATTTTTCGCAAGCTGTAATAAATCTGAGTGATGGGTTGGGCTGATAAGAACTAGTAGATATTATTAATAGTTCTTATTCTTGTTCAGTGGAATAAATTTATCGATCAAATCTCTTTCAACCTCCAATTGGAGCCAAGAAAATGTTGATCGAATGGTTAAATTTGTATTAATCTCTCTCTCTCTCTCTCTTTTAATGTTAATTTAATTAGGGTTATCTCCTTTGCATTGTTGATTGAGTTATAAGCATATTGTAGTATTTCATTACATTATCATTTCCGGAATATCTACGCTAGAAAATCTTTATTTTGCAGAAGTATACATAAGCATTTACTACAAACTTGAAATGCTTCCCATTATCTATGGACTCTAGACTAATAGGTGATAACATATGGGACCATTGAATTAATGAACAAAGAGTTTTTAAATTTATTGTCTCTAGTGAGAAAGCAAAATATTAAGAAGACATAGAAGAAGCATAGCATTGTCTCTAGTAATTACTTGGTGCATCTATATATATATATATATATATATATATATATCAGTACTTTTAAAGACCTAAATCGACATATTTAGTATATATTTTAAATATAATTCAATGCACTTAGCTTCCCTCTTTGCCTTTCTCTACTAGCCACAAATTGTGTTTGTATACGATAGCAACTAGTCTGCTAAATTAACGCACATACTTCTTTTTTATTTATTTTCCCCATCTATCTCTCAGGAATATTGGCTGATATACTAATATATATTAAAAAAAATATAATGAACTTGGAATATGAATGGACCAGAAGAAAAGATGTAAAGGACAAAGATGACTGTGAGTCAATTGGATGAGAGTAGCTAACAAAAAAATTGCAGAATCTATCATTTTCGTCCCCTTCCGTACACGTTTTTTTTTGTGTTTTTTTTTTTAAGCACCTTCCATTATAAGTTGTTACTGACAGGATACTATAATAAATATTTGTATCTAAAAAGGGTGTTATTTAATCATGGAGTTAAAGTTAATTATCTAAGGCCGTACAATCTTTAAGATTTGAAATTTGATATCATTTTTAAGAATTCATTTGTGTAGATTTCCAAATATTTGCAATATACTTTGAATTTTGATTTTAATAATTTACTCATGAAACTGCAGAAGATTATATTTATCCAAATATCAAATTTTTCCCAAAAAAAAAACTTAATATACAAAAATTTTAAAAGTCTTTCACTTTTAAATAATATTGGATTTTAATGAAGTGTTTGAAATTCTAGTTGAATAACATCAAATTTTAAAATTTATTAAGCATAATTTACAAATATTAGATCCAATAACGCCAGATTTGAAAGCAAGATTTAGAATCATTAATTGAATAACAATGGATTGAGATTGAATTTCAATTCTATTAAAATTCATGATTGAATAACACCCCTTAAATAAATTTGATCAAAAACAAAATGTTTGTATCTAAGGGATAGTGTATTTAAATATCTATATCCAAATCTTATTGACTTTAGATTGAAATAATTTCGTGATTTGGCCAAAAATGAGATTTCATTACGTGGTTTGGCTAAAAATAAGAAACGGTTTGCATAGTTTGGCAAACGTAAGTTGTTCGGACGAAATTACCTTTAATGAAAAGCAGTCAATCATATGTATGTACATGTATAGTATAGTATAGTAATATAGACGTATATAAATTTATCATGGTATAACGTTTATATAAATTTATCATGGTATAACGTTTGAATTTAACATGTACGTGTATCATATGTCAGTACATACATCATATATATAAGATTTGTTGTTTTAGGTTTTCAAGTACGTATATAATATATCATCTTATACACACTACATCATATATATTACACATATTTGTTGCGATTATTGCTCTTCAATGATAGTCAATTTGGCATGTTCTTTCTGTTGGAGCTACTTCATCATTGTAAACCTTATTAAAACTCACATTCTTTTTCAATCAAAGGATTAAAGATCATGTTCAAAGACAAAGGAGGATATGAAGCTGGAGAGTGGTCTAAGCAAGAGAAGCAGTTTGAGTTTCAGTTTAGTTTCAAAGCATTAGATTCTGTTAATAGATCAAATATAAGATTAGATTCAGTAATATTTAGAAACCTTAAAGAACTGTCTCATAAAAAAATTAAAATCCGAAATCCAAAGAAAAATAAAATCCTAACTGTGTAAATATGACCAAAACGACAGAAGACCACTTAGTCCAGAAAGAGAGCATCCATAGTACCACTATATATATGTGTATGTTTCAGGAAATACAATTGAATTTCCCGGACATAATCTTTATATATGTTCTATAGAATTTCCAAAACAGACTCTGCACATAAGTTTATTATCATATATGTAACCTTGAAGCTGCGGATCGCAGTACTTACCCTATTCGTTTGACGTGTGCTTTGCTTTCATGGTGCTATTCTGATTGGAATGATGCATCTGCTGGTGTTGTAACTGGCTGATGCTAAGCTGCTGAAACATCTCCGGGTTTAGTGACGTCTTTGATATGTTAGATTCGCTGCTGCTGCTTTGCCTGCGGTTCGGCTCTCCAATCACCAGTTTCAAGCGCTGGACTTCTTCAGTCAGTTTCTCAGACAGAGCTGCCAAACAAGGAAAATGGAATGTGTTACCTCTCTAGGAGAGCTGAGAGATGAACAAGGATCAATAAATGTAGTAAGCAGAAAGATCAACGCTTTTCATGGAGTGAATGAAACAAGACATATATAGTCTCAAGGATGAATAAAAATTTGGGTGGAAACTTGCGGCCAAGAGCTATTTTTCCAAGGAGAAGGTTAAGGTTTTCCATACATAGAAAGAAACCTTGTTCCTACTTAGGGCTGCGGAAACCGGAAAACGAAATTTTTCACGGTTGAAGAAAATTGTCGGTGGAATGGAAAGTAAAACGAACAATTTGGCGAAGGACATGATACTGACTTGGTTCCATCGAGTTCAAATACAAAACAACCCTAAAGCGACTCAGCCACCCTAATATAGAGAATGAAGAATTTTTTGATGATATAATGTACGTACCATCGCGGAGTCGTGCCTGCTGCTCCATAGCTTGAAGACGAAACTTCAGCTCACTGTTCTGGTTCGTCAACCCCATTGAATCTCTCTGAAACCCCAAAGGAAACAATATAAGACTACTGACTTATTCAAATAGGACAGTTTGTGTTGCCTTTACTCACCTGCAAATGCGTGAGCTGAGCCGATAAGGTAGTAGCTTCGGTCTGAAGAGTCTGCACCTTGTGTTCTAACTCTGCCATATATCGTGTCTTCCGCTCCTTTGAGCGTGCAGCAGATACACGATTCGCCAAGATTCTAATGAAATGGTTATAAATCAAACACTCATGTCATCACAACAACAACAACAACGATTAAACAACAACAACAACTCCAAAAACGTCTAAGGAAGCACCACTATTTATTACCTTTTTACACGCTTAGGGTCCGCCATAACAATCTCAGCGAGTTTCTCATCGGCTGCAATCTTCTTCATTTCAGCTGCAGTAAACTCACTGTTTCCAAATTCGACACTATAAGCACTTGAATTCCCTTCACCTGAATTGGTTGGGGAAACTTTAGCCGATGAAGGCGGAAGCTTTAGCGATGATTCATCACCAAAATTCAACTTCCCCATGAAACAACTATCCATAGAAACACTCCGGTAATGTCTGGTAGTCGGTGCAATGTCTCCACCGGCTCTTCTCTTCACCCCTGAAGAAGAACTCACCGCAACTTTCACATTCCCACTCGCACTGCTTTCTCCTTCGGAATCACTACTACTTCCCCCATTCGTCTTCTTCGTCCCGCTACCTCTACTACTCTCCATCTCCTCCACATTCTCATTACCATTCTTTCCATCTTCACCTCCAAAAGAATTCAAGACATCAATGTTATCAAGATTCATATAAGCCGTGAAAACATCGTCCATAGCTGCTTCACCCTCTGATTTTCTTGCCTTGAAGAAGCCTTCTTTTGGTTCTTCCTTCACTAAATTAGACCAATCTGAAACCTCTCCACCAGAGATCGATCTCTCCAAAGACCTCGAAGGGACCAAAGGAGGAGACTTTTGATTCTGAACCATCATTGAACTAAACCCAAAAGTAACATCACTATTCGAACGCCTATGAGACTTTCTCGGCGGTAGATTGTCTCCATCTCCGGCGTTCCTAGAGCTAGAGGAATGACACATCGTGAACGGTGACGGAGGCAGCGAAGGACTGAATCCTGCACCGTTTTTCTCCTCCACCGACACTGAAACCGGCTGCGGAGAAGGATTTAACGGCGGCAATGAATCAAAGGAGAAGTAAGACGACGGTTGCGACATAGACCGAGAATGTCTAGGTTGTAAAGTCGCCGGGATCTGAGAGTAAGGAGAAACGGGTGGAATCGGCGGCGGAGCTCCGGTGAAAGGCTGTCGGAACTGCTGCTGAGAGCGGATAAGAGCAGGATTCAAGTGAAGATTAGGGCTTATCTGTTTAGGGATCGAAGAAGACGATGTACCAGCAGAAGAATTAACTCTCTGCATCATATTGGTATCTGTACCACCACCCATTTGCACTTCTTCGATTTCTGACAAACAGATTCGAAAAATGTAAATAAAAAAAAAGTCACAAACTTTGAAGAATCAAAACCCTAATTGAAGTTAGAACCTTTTGAGCTCAGAGACTTATAAAAATGGATGGGTGAAACAGAGATCAACGCGCAATAATTGATTTTACCAAAATCAATGAGAAGATAATACAGAAAGAAATTGACCTGCAAGGAAAGAAATGGGGGAGCGTATCTTGTCTGTGTGTTTCTGGTTTCACCAAATCAATGGCGCAAATTGCGAAAGAAGGAACTAAAAAAGACGACTCTTTGAAACGTTGACCAAAGCAATCATCGACTGGTCTGAAAAAGGAACATCCGAGAAGACCACTTTCGTCTATTTTTATGAAATTTAATAAATTGGATAATATAAAATTAAAATAAAATAAAGGACACAGCTTTATTGAAGAGAACTGGATAAAACAAAACAGAAATTGAAAAGGTCACATTGTCTGAACCCTCACACGGTTACAACAATTATATCTATCTGTCTATCTATACTCTCTATATCGAGTTTATCTTTTCTAAGCAAAGAGATATTTAGATAGATTTGTTACTAGCTCTCAACATGACCCTGAACATATGAAATAGATAAAACTGAAACAACTTAAAAACTAGAATTTAAAATCTCTGATCCGATAGGATTTTGTCAAAGCCACCTCAACTTCTTTAGTTCTGCCCATAAAAATCAAAGTTTGGCTGCGGCTGATTGAACTGGTTGAACTGATTGATGTTGAGTTGCTGGAACATGTTTGGGTCCAGTGGCTGCATGTTTGATCCGTCAAACTGGCCATGGTTTTGCATCACCTCACCTGCTGCCACCTTCAACCGCTCGATTTCTGCACACAGTTGTTCGTTCAAGGCTATTGCCTCCTTTAGCCGTTGAGCGTCTACACTCTCTTGTCCGTTCAAGGCTGTTGTCACCTTCAGCCTTAGGATTTCTGCACACAATTGTTCAGTCAAGGCTACAACAACAGAGGAAATGAAAACATATATTCTACAGTTGGAACTGTTTTAAAAAGGTGGCGAGGTTAAAATACCTCATCCAAAAATGTTACTTTGTTTATACATAGCAATAGATTTACATCCTAAACATTAAGCCTTCGGTATAGCGGAGAAAAATAAATGTATTTCACGGTTAAGGATCTAGTAAAAAAACCACCCACGTAAACTCATTCAAAAATGTTTCTTTTTTATGCATGGAAATATGCTTACCCCTTTCTTTAAACATGGAAAGTCATAACATTTATTATAGTTTGCAGAACAAAGAACTTGCTTAAGCATCGATTAAATATTAAAATGAAATACCCTCACGAAGTTGCCCCTCTTTCTCCAGTGACTCAACTCGAATCTTCATTTCCTTGTTCTCGTTCATCATCATCATTTTATCTTTCTGCATGCAACAACAATACAAACTTAACAAATTTCTTATAGGAACCACTTAGACATGACAAATAGATAGTTGTTAATGTGATATGTGTCTCACCTCCAAAACCGTGATTGTGCGAGACATTGAAGTATTTTCGTACTGGAGAGTATCTACTCTGTGTTCCAAAAAAACAACGTACTGCGACTTCCTCTGCTTTGAACGTGCAGCTGCCTCTCGGTTTGCCAAGATTCTTAAAGAGCATTCACCATATGGATAAATGTCACAAAATCATACATCATATGATAACCAAAAAAAAAAAAGAATAAACATTGGTAATTTTATTAGTCACGCAATTTTGGTTACCTTCTGACTCTCTTAGGATCAGCGGCAACCTGTGTAAGTCTGGTGCTGCCCGCGATCTCCTTCAATTCAGAAGAAGTATACTCGCCGTTTCCAAGCTTGAAGCTGAAAGAGTTCTCGGTTCCATCAACAGGAAGATTCCCAGGAGAAGGAGACGGCTTCAGCATGTCATTGAAACTGCTATCCCTTGGAACACTCTCGTAGTGTCTGGTTAAAGGGTCAATGTCTTTGCCTGCTCTTCTCTTCACACCCGAAGTAGTCGGTCCAGTCTTAAACCCGTTCTCATCCGAATTGCTAAAAGTTATCATCACGTCATCTACAGTCTCATTACCGTTAGCATCATTATTAGTGTTATCCAGAATCATAAACTCATTGAAGAACTCCTTCCTGGCTTTCTTATCATATGTCCACTCTACAACGCAGCTTGACTCCCCAACCAACAGATCTGATGGCGGAGGGTAGCTCGATTCCGGAGGATTGAGAGGGATCGTTGAATTGATCCTAATGAAATCACCGTCGGTCCGTTTATGAGACTTTCTCGGTGGCAGAGTATTGCTGCCGGAGGCACTCATGGAGTTTGACCTCGTGACCGGAACCCGAGGAGGCAAGGGAGAAGGGTTTCGGTTAAACCCAATGGAAGAGTCTCTATTCTCCACATGTGCTGACGGAGAAGGGTACATCGGCGGCAGTGAATTACAACGGACTGACGACAGAGAAGGGGTCACCGGCGGCAATGAGGAGTAGACAGCCGACAGCGGTAAGGACGAGAACACAGGCGCCAGCTGAGTCACCGACCGTGGTCCAGGGTTGAAATGAGGAAATGAATCACGGCGGGACGACGACGGAGAAGGACACACCGGCGGCAATGAATCACGACGGGAAGACGGCGGAGAAGGGTACTTCGGTGGCAATGAATCATGACGGGACGACGACGGAGAAGGGTACACCGGCGGCAATGAAGTATGGAACGACGTCGATGAAGGACTCGTCTGGGGCAAGTAGGAGAAGGTAGGCGACGGCAGATTCGTACACCGTGGTCCGGGGCTGAAATGCGGCGACCCGGCTGGATAACGGGTCAGTGGGGGGACCTGAGAATACGGCGAAGCGGGTGTTATGGGAAACGGTAACACGCCGGTTCTCTTGCCACCGTCATTGCCAGAAGGATTCTGGTATTGGGTGCTTAAAGGAGTCATGTTGCCGTGTCCATTCATCGTTAAGGATTCAACAATGGACTCTCTGCATCATATCGAAGATACAAATCACTCATTTTTCTTACAGATGATATCAAAAATGGAATCCAAATGGGGGAAAAAAAAAAGATAACAGTCCAAAGCTATAGTTAAAATTATGTTTTTCAATCGAGATATTCAAATTCAGATAAGGAGACAAAAAAAAAATGAAACTTTGAAAAAGAAATAAAGAGTAAAGAGTAGACCTCAGCTGCAGCAATGGATTACGACAGTTGACAAACAAAAAGAAAACCTCTGAGAAAATGATTGGTGTTGTCTGCTTCGATAGATTGCACGAAGCCTCCTTTTATATTGGTTAAAGACACGAGTCACATGTTTTTTACCCTCCCTCATGTTTTTGGGTTTAATGACTATTTAATGGTTTTGTGTTTCCTTCTTAAGTCTCACTGGTTTATGTCCATACAATTTTATATTATTTTATAAATAAAATAACTTTTAACTTTTGAAGTTAAAAAACTAGTATGAACTCTGGGATTTTAGGTAGTACAAAGAAATTTTTTAAATCTAAAGTTATCATGTTTTGCTATTGAGTCAATCTTTATTTAAATTTAAATTTAAATTTGGCGCGTTATTTACTTTTATTAGTGAGTTATTTTGGCGCGTTTTACTTTGCTAGTAAGTTATTTAATTTATTTTTATTAATGAATTGCTTAAACCCTTTTAAAACGATCATCGATGAACTACTAATATTGGATTTTGATACACATTTGTTCAAATGAATCATCAAATGAACTACCCATGTTGGATTTTATTAATCATTATCTGTTAGATTTTTTTTGCATAAACCATTGTATTTTTTTAGAGTCTTTCAATTAATTGTTGTTGTGAGATTTTTTTTATTGGCTATATTAATAATTATTATAAGAATATATTTCTTTTTGTGGTCTAACAGAAATTTTAATAATATTTATATTTAAATTATTTTTTAATTTATTTTAGGAATCTTTATTTAATTAATTTATTTTTTATGGACTACGTACACTTGTCAAGAACTTACATTAATTAGGCGCTTATACAATGAATACACACTAATATGTAAAACAAAATGTATTTGTTTTTCCTTCTTAAGTCTCACTGTTTTATGTCCATACATTTTTATATTATTTTATAAATAAAATAACTTTTAAATTTTGAAGTAAAAAAACTAGGATGAACTCTGTGCTTTAAGGTAATACAATGAAAATTTATAAATCAAAAATTATCATGTTTTGCAATTTAGTCAATATTTATTTAAATTTAAATTTAATTTGGCGCGTTATTTACTTTTATTGGTGAGTTATTTTGACGCGTTTTACTTAGTTGGTGAGTTATTTAGCATGTGTTTCTATTTATTTTTATTATTGAGGTATTATGACTCGTTATTTTTTTATTATAACTACACTGTTTTACCGTATTATTTAACTTTATTATTCAACATGACTGAAAAATGAAATATTCCGTACAATGTACGGAATATAATATTGTTGATTTTTTTAAATCCACGTGTTTATCCATAACAACACATAATAATGTATTGCTTAAAGCCTTTTAAGACGATCATCGATGAACTACTTGGATTTTGATACACATTTGTTCAAATGAATCATCAAATGAACTACCAATGTTGGAATTTACTAATCATTATCTGGTAGATTTTTTTTATATAAACTTTTGTATTTTTTTAGAGTCTTTCAATTAATTGTTGTTGTGAGACTTTTTTTTTATTGGTTATATTAATAATTATTATATGAATATATCTCCTTTTGTGTCTAACAAAAATTATAATAATATTTATATTTAAATTATTTATTAATTTATTTTAGGAATCTTTATTTAATTAATTATTTTCTTATGGAGTACACTTGTCGAAAGCTTACATTAATTATGCGGTTATACAATGAATACACATTAATATGTAAAACAAAATGTATTTAATGTAGAAAACTTAACTAAAATTAAATACAGTTAATTATTATTGTACATAATGATTGCACAAAGCTCACACTACTCTTAATTTTAAAAAGTTACACTTTTCAACACACACAATTAAGTGTCTTTATAAATCATATGTACCACATTTGGGATAAAATTATAAATTTTGGGTAAATCAGTTAAAAAGTAATTTATCTTAGATCAATTGCATAACACCAAATATAGATTAATTTAGGTGAAATCACTTTAGAATCATTTTACTACTTTTATTTCTTTTGTTTTTTTGGAGAATTTTAGAAGTGTTTGTAACCGGACTTATAAAAGCTTAAACAACTCAGATAAATAAAAACACTTTACATTTGAACCATGAACATAAATTATTGTAACTACAATGTCCGGTCATGAACAAAAACACATAATATTGTATTGTTTAAAACCTTTTAAGACGATCATGGATGAACTACCAATATTAGATTTCGATACACATTTAGTTCAAATGAATCATCAAATGAACTACCACTGTTGGATTTTACAAATTATTATCTATTAGATTTTTTACATAATTTTTTTTTTTTGTCTTTTTAGAGTCATTCAATTAATTGTTGTTGTTAGATTTCTTGTTTTGGTTATATTAATAACTATTATATGAATATATTTTTCTTTGTGGTCTAACATAAATTATAATAATATTTATATTTAAATTATTTATTAATTTAATTTAGAAATCTTTATTTAATTAATTTATTTTTATGAACTATATTTTTCGAGGATTTACATTAATTAATTATGCTGTTATACAATGAATACACATTAATTTGTAAAACAAAATGTATTAAATGTAGAAACTTAAATAAGCTTAAATACAGTTAATTATTAATGTACATAATGATTGCACAAAGCTCACACTGTTGGTTATTTTTTTTTTAAAGTCATATTTTTCAACACACACAATTAAGTTTCTTTATAAATCATATTTACCACATTTGGACTAAAATTATTAAATTTCGGGTAAATTATTAAAAAAAATAATTTAGCTTAAACCAATTGCGTAGCACCAAATATAGATTAATTTAGGTTAAATCACTTAGAGTCATTTTACTACTTTTATATCTTTGTGTTTTTGGACCAATTTTAGAAGTGTTTGTGACCGGTCTTATTAATGCCCAAACAACTCAGTTAAATAAAAACACTTTCCATTTGGGCCATGAACAGAAAGTATTGTAGCCACCATGTCCGGCCATGAACAATAACACATAATATTATACTGATTAAAACTTTTTAAGACAATCATCAAGTAACTACCAATATTGGATTTCGATGGTTCAAATGAATCATCACATGAACTACCAATGTTGGATTTTACAAATCATTATTTGTTAGATTTTTTACATATATTTTTATATTTTTTAGAGACCTTCAATTAATTATTGTTATGACTTGTGAGATTTCTTTTGTTTTTTAATTATATTAATAACTATTATTTGAATATATATTTTTTGTAGTCTAACAGAAATTATAATAATATTTATATTTAAATTATTTATTAATTTATTTTAGTAATCTTTATTTTATTTTTTTATTTTTTTATGGAATACATATGTCGAGGACTTACATTAGTGTTGCGGTTATACAATGAATACACATTAATTTGTAAAACAAAATGTATTTAATGATTGCGTAAAACTCACACTACTGGTGATTTAAAAAAAAGTTCACACTTTTCTACACACACAATTAAGTTTCTTTATAAATCATATTTACTACATTTGGACTAAAATTATTAAATTTTGGGTAAATCACTTAAGAAATTAATGTATCTTAGACCAATTGTGTAGCACCAAATATAGATTAATTTAGGTGGAATCACTTTAGAGTCATTTTACTAATTATATTTCTTTGTTTTTTTGGGCCAATTTTAGAAGTGTTTGTGACCGGTCTTATAAAAGCCCAAATAACTCAGTTAAATAAAAACACTTTCCATTTGGGCCATGAACAAAAATTATTGTAGCCACCATGTTTGCCCATGAACAAAAACACATAATATTATATTGTTTAAAACCAAAGATCATCGATGAATTACCAATATTGGGTTTTGATGGTTCAAATGAATTGTCAAATGAACTACCAATGATGGATTTTATAAATCATTATCTATTAGTTTTTTACATAGAGTTTGGTATTTTTTTAGAGTCTTTCAATTAATTGTATTGAGATTTGTTTTTTGGTTAGATTAATAACTATTATATGAATATATATTTTTTTGTGGTCTAACAATAACTATAATAATATTTATATTTAAATTATTTATTTATTTATTTTTGGAATCTTTATTTAATTTTTGTATTTTTTATGGGCTACTACATTTGTCGAGGACTTACATTAGTTATGCGGTTATACAATGTGCTATAATTTGTAAAACAAAATGTATTTAATGTAGAAAACTTAAATAAACTTAGATACAGAATTATTAATGTACATAATGATAGCACAAATCTCAACCAAAAAAAAGTCACACTTTTCAACACACACAATTAAGTTTCTTTATAAATCATATTTACCACATTTGGGTTAAAATTATAAAATTTTGGGTAAATCACTTAAGAAATTAATGTATCTTAGACCAATTGTGTAACACCAAATATAGATTAATTTAGGTCGAACCACTTTATAGTCATTTTACTACTTTTATTTCTTTGGTTTTTTGGCCAATTTAAAAAGTGTTTGTGACCGGTTTTATAAAAGTTCAAACAACTCAGATAAATAACAACACTTTCCATTTGGGCAATAAATTGAAAGTATTATAGCCACCATGTCCGGTAAGGGAGGAATGGTTTGCGAGTGTAAAACACACAACCAAAGGCCCGACATGTGCATGAGAAGCGAGAATGTTTTACCGTCACAAGATGGAACTATGGATTTTTTGGGTCTGAGGAGTCGTCAGGAAATCTCTCTATATTCTTCAAACTAAAACTAATCGATGAAACTTTTTGATAAGTTTCTGATGAAACTCTATCTACTTCATTAATCAAGAGTTTTCAAGACAGACAGAGGGCCTAAGCCAGTTTGAAACCGATGAATCAATACAAGCAAAATAGATAGGACATGCCCTAGCAAATTTTGCGACAACATCAGCGGATACATTTTCCGATCTCCTAATTAAGCTTAGAGAGAATGAAGGGAACCTAAGGAAAATCTCAGAAAGATCTTCCAAAAAGGAAGTTAAACGAGGAGTAGAGTCTGGATTCTTAACTGCATTAAACAGAACAGAACAGTCAGTCTCAAAACCAATGTTATCAATACCTAGGTTCTGGATACACTAGATGGAACAGGTGGAGTGGTGACTGAGTGAATTGTAGACCATTCCAGTGACTCGGACGCTGCCTTTTGGGCAATGCAATCCGGTTGAGGGTCAATGTTTTCAAAACAGAAATCTTTTCTTGCCTTCCATATTCTCCAAGCAACCCAGGGCCAATGGCTATGCCTCATTCTCAATTCCTCATCATGATCATCATCATGTAACAGCAAGGAGGCAATATTGGATAAAAGTGAGGATGAGAGGTGTTTGGAGAAGAATACCTGATCCTGTGAGAGTCCACATTAGCCTAGCATAAGGGCAAGAAAAGAGAATATGATTTATATCTTTTCTCTCCTCACCACACCTTACAGCCAGGGAAAGAAGTTCTTACAAAATCTCTCTCTATATTTCGCGAGTTCTTCATTCTCTCATTCTTACAAAATCGTTATGACTGCATCTCGACTCCGTAGACTTCCGAGTTTATAGTTATGTCGATGTACTGAATAAGATGCTTCCATATTTTTAATTTTTTTTTGCCATGTGACCAGTCACATAGTCATGCAATTTGTAAAACCTAAATATTTCATTTACATATGATATGTACATTGTTAACAAAAAAATAAGATAAAAATCTTCACACGTGGGGGTAGAACCGATGAAACACATGGGACATACGCAAATTATCCCTCGTTGAATCGTTATGAAACGTGGCAATATCGAGGAACCAACGAGAGAGTTGACTTGAGTCACTCGTATCATTTGAAAAAGAATAAAAAAGATGTAATTCGATTTTCAGAAGATCATTATAGTTGGATCAATATAAAAGATAAAATGCTGAAGAACATATCACAAAGAGATGATTAGATTCTTGAATCGATCTGATTACTAACCACATCTAGTTTTTGTTTTGCTAACGAGTACGACATGATCGTGCTTCGCCATGCGACGGGAATGACACGGCGCGTTTTATCCTCGGCATCTTCTTGTCATCCGAAGCAACCACAACGGCTAAACTTCGACAACTGTTTTTCTCCGTTTCTTCAGTTCGTTGATTCGTCTCGGTACACTGATTCTGCACAACGCACGGCTCTTTGCTCGAGGCTGAATCTACAATCTGAGCATTTGAGCCGCGGCTAGAAGAAGAGATGGCCATGAGGATATGAAGACCGATCAAGATGAGAAGTGGAAGACACATCAAGAACAATGCATAGTAGATGATCCACCCAAATCCGCTGTGGCTCTTTCCGTGAAAGATCCATTCAAGGACTAAGGCAATTCCCGAGGTGAACGTAGTCAAGCTGCTTAGGACGAAAACTTTGACAATCGCCGGATTCGGAATTTGCAAGAAGGCCCTCGCGGCGGCGAGCCACCGCATCTTTGATGGCTTTTGCTGCGACTGGGTCTCCACCTGCGCCACTGTGACTTCCTCCGGCCCTTTGTTCATGCTTAGATGGTTTTTCTTTTTCTTTTTCTCGGTAAAAAAAGAAGACTAAATAGTGAATGACCAAATCACAAATGAGATTTTTCAAGGTTAAAGAGGTCAAACATTCTGTAAATCTTTAGCTGTTGAGATATTCTCTCTTACTGTTAAAAAGGGTAAAAGATTGTGTAATCCCAACGGTTAAGTTTTGAATTTTGAAGTCAACACAGATTTTCTTATGCCAAACCATTTTTGCCCATTCAAAAGATAGTTAACATAATATTGGTTTTACCATACACAACAACAAACTATGGACAATAAAGACAAAGACAACACCTAACCTTAAATAAGAGAAAGAGAGAAACATACTTGGACTATGTAGACCATAGAGGCTACTTGATAGTGATGTAGCGGTTTGTCCCGTGTCTAGCCCAATAGTCTTTAAGATCAACAGGACACGAGAGGTCATATCCTTCTGCTGCTAAACGGCTGAGTAATCTCGAGAAGACGTTTCCGCTCATTTTCCTACCGCCCATCCGAGAATGCCTCTTGTTTGGCATCTGCGGTAATGGATACTGCGATAAGGTGGTTGTGCAGCAAGACGATTGCCAGCCGCCATTTCCCCATTTGTAACACTGACGTGCACAGCCTGTGCATGTGCACATCGGTACTGGCATTGTCGTCTCATCAAATGTGACTAAATTTAAACTGACATCTTGACTGTCCCAATCTGTTCTAGATTTCTTTCCAGGAGCAGCAACTCGCCGGTTCAGATCTTCACCCACTTTTTTCACCTTTACTTGTCCCTGCTTGTTCTCCTTCTTCCTTTTGGTCACCTTCGTGTTGGTCACCTCGGGCGGAATAGTTGATAAAGGGAAGACTTCAAGTTTGTGGGTTTCAATACCGAAACAATCATCTCCATCACCGCGTTTCCCACCCGACAAAGCAAAGTTGAGACTATTTTCATGGTGTTGAAGCGCAGCATATGCATTGTCTCTCTCTATCAAGGCTTTATCTCTCTCAGAAAGAGCTTTGTCACGTTGCTGAAGCGCTTCATCCCGAGCCGCTACTGCTTCTTTTTTCGCAGAGACAGCTTGGTTTCTTTCATGTACAGCAGCATCCCTCTCGGCAAGGATGGACATGATCTTCTTATTCATCACCAACGCATTATGTTGTTCCTTTATCTGATGCTGAGGCATCATATTCCACTGTAACAAACATTCATTGCTTATTAGCTACAATCACACTAACAAAACATCAGAGGAAACCATAAATCTTTTGGCTTACCATAGATTGTGCACCTTTGAAGTAATCGGGTTTGAACCGCCCATTATCATACTGACCACCATTCTCCATCCTCTATATCTTCAAAAAGAGAAGAACAGAAAAGAAAAAAGCTTTTCAAGCTTCTCTCGTCGACACTCAGCAATAGTGAAACCAAATTTCAAAACACTGTGATTCGATCTCTGAAACAAGGTCGAATAGTAAGAATTACAAGCAGATATTAATCGTCACTCTGAACTCTTCTAACCTTAAATCATCACAGTCATCAAATGTCAGCCATTAAGAATCTAGATTCATGAAAAACAAAAACTAAACAATTCTCAAGTTAAAAAGAGAAAAATTTATGATTCTGGGATTCAAAATTTGTATAATTTCCCAGTTAGGGTTCCGTAATCAGAATAATACCAAAAATCAATCTGAACTCGTCAGATACAGAACCCAAAGAACAATTACGAAAAATAAAACAACAGCGCAAACTCCAAAACAACAGAAAATTCCGCGAAAAAAACAAGAAGAAGAGCTGGAATTGAAATTACAAACCCTAGAGAAAGAACACTTTCAAAACTGGAAGCAACATTAAGATTAACAACGAAATCAAAGTGATAAAAAGGCGCGAAAGCTTACGAATTTGTGGAGCTTGTGAGGAAGAAATGGATATTGATCGAGAAGAAAGATCTAAAGCGGAGAGAGAGAGAGAGAGACGGAGTCTGTAGGCGAAGCACAAGAAGCTCAAATGTCTTCTTTTGTAATTTACTAAAAATACCCTCCTCTCAAATACTACTGAACAAGACCAAAGATCAAGGTCATTCTCGTCTTTTTCCATTGTGGATTAGCATTAAAAAAAGGGGTATTACTTTCTTATGAAATGTGTGATGCTGGAATTGAGAAATCATAATCTGTTCGACATGAGTTTATAAATAGATAGGCTCACAACATTTGAGAATGTTGCAGTAAAGGTATGACTTCTTCTCTTGTTTATGTTCTTAAGCTTCATTTATTCATATAGATAGAGAGAGAGAGAGTGTGTGATCAAGCGTAGAGATCAATGCCCCAAAACTTGGCTGGTTGGTTCGTACGGTATTTCCTGTCCATGCTCTTAATCAGTTCCATGTCCTCTTTTGATAGTTCGAAGTCGAAAACCTTAAAATTCTCTTCCAATCTCGCAGACTTCGATGTCTTTGGTATCACCACTGTGTTTCTCTGGATTCCCCACCTCAGGACAACCTGTGCCACTGTCTTTTTGTACTTCTCGGCCACATCCTAAGAATTCAGATAAAACCAGTCCATTTTAATTAACTGTCAAAGGTTCGCTCTTTAACTGTTTCAATCCAAATTTTTAAGGTTTAGAGGATGGGACTTACTTTGAGAACTGGGTCATCCAGACATGACACGGTGCCAAACCACTCGGCATTGGCTGTGGCACCTCCGAGAGGAGTATGAGCGGTGACACAGATACCGTGCTTCTGGCAGAATTTGACAAGAGAATCACGTTGGAAGTAAGGATGTGTCTCGATCTGATTCACTGCAGGCTTGATCTTGGAGTAAGCCAAGCAATCTCTCGTTAGAAAGACGTCATAGTTACTGAAAACAACCAAAATGTCAAAAAGTCAGAAATCAGCCAGTAAACAAAAGGACTTGTTAACATAGTGACAGAAGTTGAACCTGATTCCAATGCTGCGGACCAAACCCATAGAAACAAGCTTTTCCATGTCATGCCATGTAGTTTCCAGAGAGATTGTTGTATCTATGTCCAATACCCCATCATCACCCAAAGCACTATCGGTTGTTCCAACTCCTGCAAGCACATATAGAGAGGGGAAGGCTTACATGTTACAGCTTATTATATTATCTGTACCAATTGCCAAAGACTTCAGGAAACTTGATTTCAGCCAGTGAAAAAGGAGGATTTGTAATAATATGAAATGCAATGGTCTTTACTCGAAACTGATAATTCATGAATAAGGAGAAGCCTAACCCGTGTGTTTTGTTGCTATGGGAAAGTGAACGAGGAAAAGGTCGAGGTAATCAAGTTGAAGTTTCTTGAGACTGTCTTTGCACGCCTCAATAACATGGCCATGGTCTGAGTTCCAAAGCTGCAAAGCCAAGATAGATCAGAACTCAGAGCTTTCTCACTTTTCATTATTCGATCTGAAAATAAATTGAGATCACAGCTATGTAGTTTAGCTAAATGCCGTTTGGACCTTGGTCGTAATGAAGAGTTCCTCCCTCTTGACCAGACCTGTCGTGATTGCTTCTGTAACAGCATCACCAACTTCGGCCTCGTTCCTATAATCAGCTGCACCAAGTAACCCCAAAAGATACTCATAAATCAAGACACAGAACAAAGCGAATCACATAAAAAAAACAAAAATAAAAATGAACTATGTTTATAAAACAAGTAACAACTAAAAAGTTATCATTGAACAATCAATCATCTACACAGCAAAGACTTTAGATCATTCTATGATTCCAAATACTTACAACTGCAAAATCAGGATGCATATAAAGATCTACAGAGAGCATTCACTTCAGATAACAAGTTTATAGACTATAAAAAAAACCCCAAATCTTAGACCTTTTCTAATAAAGATTCAGGCTTTCAACAACAAAAAATCAGAAATGAAAGTTTTTTAGAGAAAGTTACCAGCACAGTCGAGATGGCGATAGCCAATCTTGATGGCATTGATGATAAGGTCTCGAATCCCTTCTCTCTCCATTCTCCATACTCCTAAGCCGACGATCGGCATCTTGAAGCCACTGTTCAGTGTTATCTCCATTTCTTCTTCTTCTTCTTTCTTCTGCTTCCTTCCTGAATCCTGATTGGGTAAATATCTGCTCAGATTGAGGGTTTCTCACTTGTCAGTGTGTGTTTTTGTAACGCACACGTTTATAAAGTCACTCATCAAACTTTAGGCCCAATGGGCTAACCAATAACCCAGAACTAATGGGCTATTTAATTTATTTGGCCCAACATTGTTTATGTAGACAAGAGACAATACGCACCGTATGGTATATATACAAGAAACGTTATCACAGGATCACCAGGTTTCTTTACTTGTTTGTTTCCGGAATCGAACAATTCTCACAGGTAATCTTAATGGTCGGGTAACTTAATCGTTAGTTTTTGAGGTCTTTTTCTCTGATAATCTCAACGCGAGCTTTCAATTTTGTAAAGTTTTTAGCTTTGGTTTTGTTTGTATCGATCTCATTCTTGATTCGATAATAGCAGAATTTGTGATCGAATTCTTCTGTTCTGGGGATTTCCGGTGAGTCGTTTAGGAATAGGTTTCCAAGGATCTTACTGGGTTTGTTTTAAAAGGTGGGATTTTGCGAGTTGTAGAGATGGTTCTTCGAATTTTAGGTTTCTTTTCTGCTGCTGAGATTCGAAATTGAGGTCTTAGGTTTTTTGATAAAATTCTGTCGAATTCACCGACTTTGATGTTCCTGCTGCTCGGAATTGTTGCCCATAATTGATTATTGAAACCCTAAAATTTAAGAGTGCCCTCTTCTCTTTTCTGATTTGGACCTCTTCTAATTGACTTGTGTGACGTTTCTTTTTCCGTAGGTTGACAGTTAGTTGCTATTCGTTAACTTATTCTGTTTGTCTACTACCACCACAAAACTATGGTAAGTGTCTTCAAAGGTTTCATTTTTAACCGTTAATTCTAGTTTAGTAATCACTTACATGTTGGTTTGTCTAAACCTTTGGAACTTAACACGATGCAGTTTTTCGATGGATACCATTATCATGGAACGACCTTTGAGCAGAGTTATCGCTGTTATCCGGCATCTTTTATCGACAAGGTTTGATTTCATCTCTCTACTTTAGTTATTACACTGATAAGTGAATTTAGGAGTGCTGTTTTGTAATGTTACATGTTCTACTTACTGAATTCTGTAACAATTCTCAGATTCAAAATCAGAATTCTGCATACCTGATTTCTATTTTCTTGTTTCTAATTTCTATTTCCTTTTCTCTTCCTGCAGCCACAAATTGAAAGTGGTGACAAGAGTAAGTCTTTCTATCTAGAAACCAATGTTAGTTTTCATCTATATTGTTCAAGCCTGAAGTTTGTTTTATGTTAATTCTATTTCAGTTATAATGCCACCATCAGCCCTTGATCGTCTAGGTATGCCCCCACTGGTTTCCTCTTTTGGATTTGGTTTAATATGTTAAACTTAGAAAAATACCATAGCACTAATATTGGGGAAACTTTACAGCCTCTTTGCATATTGACTATCCAATGCTGTTTGAGCTTCGAAATGCTGGAATTGAGCGTGTTTCTCACTGTGGAGTCCTTGAGTTCATTGCAGAAGAAGGCATGATTTACATGCCATATTGGGTTAGTATCAGCTTCCTCTTTGATTGTCGATTGAAATTCTCGGGATCATGCAGCTTTACCAAACTAATTGTTTGCTACTTTGATCTAATCCAGATGATGCAGAATCTGCTGCTGCAAGAAGGAGACATTGTGAGAGTTAGAAATGTCACTCTTCCAAAGGGAACTTACGTTAAACTACAGCCCCACACAACAGACTTCCTGGATATATCAAACCCGAAAGCCATGTGAGTCCAACTTATTTCTACCCTCTCGTATTTGAGTCCTCATTTAGTTCTCTTTTGCCCATATCATGTTGATTATTGCTTAGAGAATGTATAATATTGAAGCTCTCCTTGTCTTCTGACTCGTACTTATCTGATGTTACCCGTTTCTTTATGTTCTCAATATTTGCATGTGTTTTGCTGATGTATGAGTGAACCTTGCAGCTTGGAGACTGCTTTGAGGAATTACTCATGCCTAACCATTGGGGATAGCATTATGGTTCCATACAACAACAAGAAGTACTTTATAGATATAGTTGAAACAAAGCCTGCTAACGGAATCAGCATCATAGAAACAGACTGTGAGGTTGATTTCGCACCTCCCCTTGACTACAAGGAGCCTGAACGTCCCAAAGCACCTGCTGCAGCTAAGGGTCCGGCAAAAGGTATGTATCCATGGACATGGAATCATCAGATGGATTAACTATCAGCGTCAAGTTGTTAGATTTTCATGTTTGTTTTTTTTTCTTTCCGAATTTTGCAGCTGAGGAGGTTGTGGCTGAACCTGAACCAAAGTTCAACCCTTTCACGGGATCTGGAAGACGGTTAGATGGGAGACCTCTTGCCTATGAGCCGCCACCAGCCTCTAGCTCAAAAGACAAACAGCCTGTTGTCGCTAATGGTAATGGACAGTCATCTGTAGCAAGTAGCTCAGAGAAAGCTACACGACAGGCTCAGGGAAAGCTTGTATTTGGGGCCAATGCAAACCGTGCTCCAAAAGAAGCTGCGCCTAAAGTACTCATTCAAACTTCATTTATAATTGACAAAACAAAAACTGTAATGGAATTGAGAGATGAATGCTAATGATTGTTCCTCTCTTAATTTATTGTTTCAGGTTGGAGCTGCAAAAGAGACAAAGCAAGAGGAACAGGAGAAGAAAGAAGAGCCCAAGTTCCAAGCTTTCACTGGGAAGAAGTATTCATTGAGGGGTTGATCAACTCACACAATCAGTCTGCTCAGTCTATTTATGATCCTCTCATGTTGTGTATTATGAAGACTAGTGCCTCGAATTAAAAGGAAAACAGATAAGTTAATAAATCTCTGGCTTGTCTTGATGAGGCTTGTTTTCTTTATCAGATTAAATGCCAGTTTCTACAATTCTCTGCTCTTTTATATTCGTACAGCAGGATATCAGACTTTGAGCACTTCATTCACATAATTTGTTCATGAATTCGAATCCCATGCTCTTTGGCTCTTTACTAGGGGTGTCAAAACGAGTCGTCAGCTCAGCTCGATTTTTCATAAGCCCGAGCTCTGTTTTTAGGCTCATTTAATACAGGTGAAGTCATTGGCTGAAGAGGAGGGCCTGTGATTTGGTTATGAACATGTGATTTGGAGTAAATTAACCTATGAACCAAGAACAATACATTGAGGAAGATGCTATGTCTGAGATATAATATCCTCAACATATTTGAGATCTCTGATTTCTGATTTCTGATTTCGGAGATATCGCCGAGTTTTACTCAAAAAATAAGATAAAGACGAAAAGAAAAGAATCTCTTGTTTTTTCTGTGACCAAACCCAATGCTAGAACGATGCTCTATGTGTGACCTTATTGCATAATGGCTCTGAGTGCATCCTTCACGTATTTGTACTTGAAATCAAAACCAAGCTCTTTGGCTCTTACAGGTAAAACCTTCTGTCCCTCCAAAACCACAGTGGCACCTTCTCCGAGCAAAGCTTTGAGTGCAAAGTCAGGAACTGGTAGCCATGATGGTCGGCTAAGAACGCTGCCTAGCTGCTGGCACATTTCCCCAAGCCTAACAGGATTCGGCGCAGTCCCATTAATAACTCCTGCCAACAACCAACACCAATAGCATTATGCTTTAGACCTCGACCTATTCTTAAGAGGTAGCATAGAGGACATGTATGTATGTTGTTACCTTGATAGGATGGATTAGTGAGGGCCTCGTAAATTAAGTTCACCAAGTCATCCACGTGAATCCAAGAGAACCTACACAATGAATTATGCAAGAATGATCTTCAAATTTGCAGAGAGCCGTCAAGAGATACCAGAAATGTATCCAACTTTTACCATTGTTGTCCTGAACCCAGAGGTCCTCCAGCAAACATTCGGAAAAAGGGTATCATCATGGCTACAATGCACAAACAATACTTTGCATGATCAGCAGAGTATCTAAGTCCTTCACAAACATATTTCATTAGCGTGTGAGAGGATACGCACCCAAAGCTCCACCATCTTTGCCAAGAACAACACCAATGCGGATAAGTGCCACTCTTACATCCTTATTCGCTTTCAATGCAGTTCCTTCCCATTCTCTGCAAACCTAAGTACACAAGTACATGTTTCATTTACGAAGCAAATTCTTTGCACATAGAGTTAGTTCGACATCTGTCACTGCTAAGTACAAACAGTTCTCTTACGGTCTCAAACTGCAAAAAAATTCAGACTTGGCAGGGAATTCTATTCTAGGACTTTTACCTCTGCAAGATAATCCTTCCCGGATGGACTACTTTCATCGAATACCCCTGTCTCGCTAGTACCTGACAGTTTAAAGAGCGTTAGAGTTCTTGTTGGCATGATCGGATTCATGAATGCAAACTTCGATGGCTCCGCAAATAGGATTGTAACAAACCATAGTACCCAACGGCCGTGGCGCTAACTAGAACGGTAGGCCTGGCTTCTGCCGGTGAATTATTGATAGAGTCAACAACCTTCATGTGGTTAATAAAAATGAAACTTATTAATTAGGAAATCTCCTCAATATGTGAAACATAAAGCCACAATCCAATGACAAAAGATAGTAATCACTAACTTTAGAGGTGACACGGATCCGGCTGTCCTTAATCTCTTTCTTGATCTGCAAAGCAAGAAAAGATATCAGTGGGAGAAAAGAACAAGCATCAAACTTTAGAGAAAGGTGTAAGAAGTAACTGACCTCGGGAGACCACCTTGTACTAATAGGCAGTCCTGCCAAGTTCACAACAGCAGTGGATCCTTGTACGCAGTTTTTCCACTCTGGTTCTTCAGCAATCACAATACCTGGGAAGTCCTTGGCTGAAAGGAGACCATTAAGAACAAGATGAATCAGATCAAAGACTGGATACGATAATCAATCACATATGATCCTAGTAAAATAGAAGCAGAATAGTCATTACCTTCTTACCAGGAAATATTTGCTCAGCTTTGGATTTAGAACGTGTTAAAACACGGATAGAGTGATTATCTGCAGAATGAACATGTGAAAAATTGGTGTCAAGACGTAAATACCAGTAGAACTCATAACTAAGTCGAACTAGTGTTAAAAAACGTCATCAGTGATAATAAGTGTATCACCAGCACGAAGTCTCTGAACCAATCGTCTCCCTATGAATCCAGTTGCTCCAGTTACTGAAACTGTCATCTGATTTTCCTGGGAAAACAAAGACCCGTTAAAAGAATAAATTCTCTAGTGAACACAACATTTTTATAGCTTCATTGGTTATAAACCAGTTCAAATGTATAATCAATGCAATGGGGTTATGGAAAAGTGTAGAAATTTGAATGAAATACCTTCTGAGATTTCTCAGAACTACACAGAACCACGAATCTCCTGGTCCCTGGCACCTAAAAATCCAAAATTTGATCAGATATATTTCCGCAACAAATTATAAGCACAAGAACGATTTTTTCACAAAATAAGAAGTTAAAACCCCAAAATTGCGTACGGGGAAAGATGAAGAAGGAACGAAAAGAGCAGAAGAGAGAGCGAAGGAGGAGGAAAGAGACGTTGGTGAGCAGAGAAGCTCCATCGTTTCGCTGAAAGCCTGAAACTGATCGTTAACTGTGAGTGGTGGAGACAAATATACGTATTACACCAAGACAACTTAAAAAGGCCCTTAATGGGCTTTCTAGATATTCATTATAAGGGCCCATTTATCCCCATTCTGGCCCATGAATGAACCCAATGTGTTTTAGTCTTTCAAGGGCAAGTCTGAGAGAGAGAGAGGGAGAGGAGACGAGAGAGAGATGGCGGTGATGCAGTGGTGCGGCGCGATGACACGACGGATTATGATGACGCAGCGAACATCTGCAGCATTGACTAGTTCGGCGAAGTATTCTTCGTTATCTCCGGTGTCTGCAGCTCCGGCGGCATCGGAAATGGATTTGTGCGGGAGAGGAGATAAGAAGACGAAGAAAGGGAAAAGATTCAAAGGATCGTACGGGAATTCAAGAGGGAAGAAGCAGAAGATGATTGAGCGAATCAAAGATAAGCTTGAGGTTCCCAGGTCTACCCCTTGGCCTCTCCCTTTCAAGCTCATCTGAAAATTTTCTCTTTTTAGGGGTTTTCTCGTTTGCCAACAAAAATGTCGCCTTTAATGGTGTTTTTTTTTTTTTAAACTGTCTGTATGCTTCTCATCATGAATCATTGAGTATAAACTCGTCTCTGTTCATGATTTTTTTTTTTTTTGTTTCAACTCTTTTGCGATTTAGAGGCTTAAATGTTTCTCCTTTTTCTTACTCTTGTAGCTTCATTTGGGAACAGAATCCTTAGGTTTTTTGGTGCAGAATCCAAATTACACGGAAATTAATAAGTTTTAATTTTGCAAACGCCAATTTATGCACAAGACTGTTGACTGGTTTTTAGCTTTTGTTCAAACTTAAGAGTGTGTTAAGTAATAATCTATAGATATTAGTGCTGTGATTGATTGGATTAGGAGATTCACTGAGAGCCTTAAACTTGTAGATTGTCGCCTAATTAGTTGGTTATAGGAATATTATAGAACTGAACCACATTTGATGCTTTGGTATTAATGTGTGTAATGTGTGTAATGTGTGTGTGTTATCGTGTTTTGTTTGGATGAGTGGATAGCTGAATGTAGGATAGGAAGATTTGGCTAAAGAGACTAGTGACTCTCAGATTTGGAGTTTTATAAGATTTTTGAAATCCCGCCTTGTTGCATATCATACTATAAAATGGCGAGAACTCGTTTGATTTCGTTGAAGTGGACTGAATAAGACGAGAGGTTAAAAAGTTTCATGGTCGAGTTTGCTGTTTTGTTGGTTGAAGATCTAGTTCCAAGATATGTAAATCGGTGACTATGATCATAGGTTGCTCTCTGCAAATTTAGACGGATTTTGACAGATATTTACCTTTATCTTTTGTAGCTCCTTGTGATGATCATAGATTGCTCAATATCCCTGCTTTCTTGAGTTTGATATTTCTGCTCTTATTTTAATTTTGACTTTTTTTTTTTTTTTTTGGTCGGTATTTTTATTTTTTTTTTTTTTTTTGTAGTTGGACTTTGAATCTCAACCGTTCCCCATGAATCAGCTGTTGGGTGGAATTAGGGGTTTTCAGTTTCAAAAGAATGTTGTTTTTTTACCAATACAGAAGGAACTCAAAACTATCAACAGCCATTGAAACTGGTGTTAAAGAAGTAATTCTCGTTTCGAAGTAGGTTTGTTTTGCATTTTCTCTACTATCTCCAAATATTCGATTTTGGACAAAAATATAAATTCTAATCTACTGAGAATATTTGGCTCTCTTATCAGATTTTTATATATCTAATATAAAAACTATAAACAAGCACATTGTCATATTCCTCCTAATTTTGCAATATGTATTTCATCAATAATGCCACTAAATGCCAGCAATTCAGTGAGCCAAAAAGAAGAGAATTAGAGTTAGTTTTCTATAACACTGTTGGTAGAAACTAATTCTTTTAATTGAAACTATATAACAGAAGTTGGTATGATTCAAACTCATGTACAAAAATTCAAGAATATGTTGAATTGTTGGATATGAGATTAGCCCACGCGAATAAGACAAGTCAATGAGCAATAAGCATTATACAAGTCAATGAGCAATAAGTAATAAACATCTTAACATATGATTAAAGATTATGGATTACATAGTTATGAAATTATCCAAAAAGCAAAGATGCATTTGATACTAATTAGCCGAGAAAACAAAAACCAAAATAAGAGATAAACCAGAAAGTCAAAAGGGTTCCAATACAAAACCAAAATAAAAGACAAATGCATGCTAAATTGATAATATCTAATCAGATTTAGGGATCGGAGAGCTCACCTCTTTAGCAATCAGAGAGCTCACCTCCTTCAAAAGTTCACTCTTTATCAAGATAACTTGGAGCTCATTGGCTTTCAAGGACTTCCACTTTTCCTCAACCCTCTTCTTCGCCTTTACTGGCACCGATCTCCATACTTCTTTGACATATTTTTCATCAAGCAGCACACCCAAATTAGCAATCGCACCAACAAGAAAAGATCCCTCAACCGAGTCAGCTTCAACACTTGCACCACCAATGTCATTCTCTACCTTAATCTTCTTCTTATCAACATCAGTTGGCCAAATGATCTTGGCCAATTCCCAACATTTCTTATCATGCGGTTTAGTGAAAGAGGGTTCAACACAAGTCTTCCAGTCCCCCACATACTTATTCCTTAAAGACCATATTTTTTTTTAGAACTGCCGCATGCTCTTCACCTGAAAGGAAAATGATTTCTTTACCTTTTCAAAAAAATTATTCATATCCTCCTGTACACGCTTTTCCCAGTATTGCTCCTGAAATCAATCATTGCTTGAAGCAAGACAATCTCGTCTTCTTCGCTCCAGACTCTCTGAAACAAGGCATTCTTCGCGGTCTCTGTTCCACTCTCAGTCTTGGAACGTTTAGACACCTCCGTTGAAGGTGCTCCTTCACTTTGTCTCTTCTTATTCGGGGAAGAAGAAGCAGCAGCAGTAACAGGAGGAGGCGTTTTGGTAGTAGCAGGCTCAGTTTCAGAGTCAGATTGACTCTCAGTCTCCGATTCAGACTCTGAATCTGAACTTCGAATTGCCGTAATGGCAACAACAGGAGCAGAAGCAGCAGGAAGAGGCGTTTTGGTAGTAGCTGGCTCAGTTTCAGAGTCGGATTCATTCTCAGTCTCCGATTCAGAAACTGAATCTGAACTTTCAGTTGCCGTAACGGCGACAACAGGAGCAGAAGCAGAAGGAGAAGGAGTTACTTCGTTGGATGGTTCGTCTTCTTCTTCTTCGTCGCTGGAAGATTCCGGTGCTGGATTTTTCATCGGTTCGGGTTGCTTCTTATTCTTCGCCGTGGATACGACTTCCGACAATTTCTTCGCCGGCTTCTTCGAAGTCGATGCGACCTTTAACGGCTTCTTCACC
Source organism: Boechera divaricarpa (assembly GCA_026770425.1). Lineage (NCBI taxonomy): Eukaryota > Viridiplantae > Streptophyta > Magnoliopsida > Brassicales > Brassicaceae > Boechera > Boechera divaricarpa. Next base: position 805,599 of record CM049186.1, on the reverse strand, counting down.
GTCGATGGAGTAACCAAATGCTGAGATTGCTTCTTCTTCGCCATTGGAAATTTCGAAATAATGGTTCCATAGATCAAAACTCAAAAACTTGAGCTTGATTCTGGTGTTTTGAGTTATTATACTCTTCTTCATTATAAGCGGTATAAAAGTCAGTTCGTGTGTTATCATGTGAGACTAGTTTTGTTTCTCCATGGTTAATATGATCGTTTTCTACTATCTTTGTACCTACTCGTTACTACTAATAATTGAGTTACGTCTGTTTTAACCATTGTTATAAAGACATTCAAACTCTGGCTTTACTAGTTATGAAACTGGTATATTGATAGTAACGTTATCCTCTCTGAGCTCAAAGATCACATCATCTAATACAAGAAATGACATTACAAAAGACCAAGCATTATGTTCATGATGCAAAAATCCTAGGTTTGTATCCAAGAAAATTGGAGCGAGAAACATCGAAACAGCATATTGAGACTTGAGTAATGGGAGATTGCATTTCAAGGTCATGTGACCTCAACCCACTCATCTTTATAAGACAAAAATCCCAAAAAAAACAGAGTGAGCTCAGAGTTGTTAACAAAACTAGGCAGAGAGAGAGAGAGAGAGAGAAGAAGAAGAAGATAATAGCAATGGCTCATGGTGATCACTTAAAACGAGCCAAGAAGGCCTCTTCCTTAATGGCTACACTTGCTGAAGAGGAGAGTATCAAGATTTTACTACTTTCTATTAAAGCTTTGTCTGAATGCGAGAGGAGAGATTTTTCATAGTTTTTATTTGAGATTTAACTCTGGAGAATCGTCGTTATACACAATCTCTTCCAAGCTTTGCTATCTAATTGATCATTTCACAAAAGAAAGAAAAAGAGAAGAAATCCAGGAAACAACTTATTTGTTTCCTCTAAGCCATTTAAGCTGATTTCTTCAAAACAAAATGAAAAATTTCCCTGTAAAGATAGTGCTCTTGCATAGGTTCTTACTTGATCTTGTGCATCTGTGATCACTTTTCAGGGTCGTGATTGTTTGCGTTATATACATCAATACCCTCCTCCTTGAGAAACAAACAAAACAGTTTTAGAGACACCGTAAAAAATTTGAGGCAATATTATGTTCATCTAGATAAGATACACGTACTTGGTGATTTGATCCAGGCTCGTGTACTCTTTGAGGGTTGGAGTTAAGATCAATCATATTATGATCACCATTTCCATTTGATTTTTGACCGCGACCGGAGGAACCCTTTTGACACCGTAATCCCAATTGGTCGGCGTGATTAGGCTTATCGCCTGGGAACTACAAGACACAACATTGTAAGCAACAATCAATATCAAAAATCAAGAATGCTTCAAGATCCTAAGAGCTAATCTCAAGATTCAAACCTCAATCCTCTGTCTCAGCAATAGAAACCGCTTGTGTGTTCTCTTCCCACCAACATGTACTACCATGTCACATTGTAGACAAAGGGAACTACCATCTATCTCACAGTAAAAGAATGCTGCTCATGGATGAAAACAAAACATCTCAAATAACCGAAATTTCCTTTTTCTATATACTAAAGAAAGAGAGAGAGGAATCAAACTCATACCGGGTGCATTTTCGCATATATCACAGCTTGGCGCATTGCTCGGATCAGCTAAGCCAACACGTACATGCCGACTAGCCAGCTTATTGCACTTATGAACCTAAACACACAAAGAAAAATGTTTCTTTCTTATATGTCATCACTTCCTATACTTATCAGTTATCACCATTCTCCTCAAACAAAATCTCAGAGCTCTTACAGCTGCAACAGAGTGACTGTAAAGTTTATCACCAGAGATAAGCAAAGTTCAAATTCTGACAAGCTAAAATCACTACAATCTAGTGTTGTGAATATACATGATCATCACTAACAATCAAAACACACGCCTGCTTTTGAAAGAAATTAGAACTACTTTTGGCCATGTTCGAGTTACACTAATCTCAAAATCTATAATTTTAGCACTGCAACTAGTAATTGCCTCAAAATATCCAACTTTGATTGCATTGGTTGAGATACAAAGTGTTAAACTAAACAACCACAAGATTTTGAGATAAAGTTGGTTACTTTTTCGTCGCAGGAGCAACAGAGGGCAGCTTCGTCGGCGGCGCAAAAGACGATTGCGGCGGCGCTCTCACACGCATCACACAAAATTCGCATGCTTTCCCTCAAACGATAAATCTCAGTTTCAAAGTTAGCATCTTTCACCAAACCCAAATTCCGATTGTTGAAGGGGAAGGAGATAAAGGGTATAGGAATATACTTGGATATCCAAGTAAAGAAGATGATTGAGATATTTGAATCAAACTATATATCAGAGAAGAAGGAAGCTGAGAGCAGCAACAGCAGCAGAGAAATATGATGGACTCATAATTTTGATTTGATTTCCCTTCTGATGCCCAAAACAAAACTTAAATAAGACCTTTTTTGTCCTATCATCATAAATGGGATTTTTCTCTTAGCGAAGCAAACGAAATTTAAATAAAAAAATATTTGTTTCATAAGTGAAAAGTCAATCAATGGACAAAAAAAGAAAATGATAGATTAGAATCGAACTTAGGGTCAGAGTCTAAGGACCCAACGGTAAAAGAGAAACTGCATTAGACAAACGACTTGTAACGTGCTGTTTCTTTCTTTTTGTCAAGTTTGTAGAATGTTCGAGTTCGTGTAATCTCGTCCACGGAAAATTGTCTGTATTCTTGGTAAATTGTAATCAATTCCACTTTTATTTATCATTTGTTGAACAAAAACAGAGTGTAGTACGATAGGCTAGTTTTAGTAGTAGTGAAAACTATAAACAGGAGGAAAAAGAAGGGCCACACGATGAATGAAAACAGAAATGGTAGGGTCAAAACTATCAGCAGCCATTGAAACTGGTGGTGAAGAAGTAATTATAAGATGGTTTGTTTTGCATTTTCTCTACTATGTCCCAAATATTCGATTTTGGACAAAAATATAAATTCCAATCTACTGAAAATATTTCTGCGTCGGTCCAATCAATGATCTTAGATGTTTATAGGGTTCAATAGATTTTTAGACCTTGATTGACCATTTGCATTTATTAGTTTTGGCTCTCTTATCGGATTTTTATATATCTATATAAAAACTATAAACAAGCACATTGTCATATTCCTCCTAATTTTGCAATATGCATTTCATCAATAATGCCACTAAATGCCAGCAATTCAGTGAGCCAAAAAAAAGAGAATTAGAGTTAGTTTTCTATAACACTGTTGGTAGAAACTAATTCTTTTAATTGAAACTATATAACAGAAGTTGGTATGATTCAAACTCATGTACACAAATTCAAGAATATGTTGAATTGTTGGATATGAGATTAGCCCACGCGAATAAGACAAGTCAATGAGCAATAAGCATTATACAAGTCAAGTTTTTTTTTTTGGTTCCTTCTTTTTTCCCCTCTTCTCTCAACGTTCGAAGACATATATTTTTCGATATCTGTGTTTCTCACATTTTTGGTCTTGAGCCGAAGACCAATAATAATGGGCTTTATGTGTAAGCCCTATCCATATTTGAGGGTAATGCATTTTTTATCTTCGACACTTTTCGTCTGAGTTTTTGTATTGAAAGATAACTTATGATAGTACTAATTTTATCCTCTCGAATACATGTCTGACCATATTCTTGTGAGTAGAACTCAATCTCCGAGACTTGGTTAAAGAAGCGGATCGACATCCATATGAACTTAATTTGGTTTGTTATCTATGGTTGAATCACTTACACTACGTTTATTGGCAATTCATCGTAATCGATGTTTCTTAAAACGATGATATTTAACCGTCTAGAAAAACCAAATATTCGGACGGAATAAATATACCTAATAATTTATTTAAAATATAATATAGCATAACATGTCCTAACTTCCCTTTATAAGCTTGTTTATATATAGGTAGATTTAATTAATACATATCCTAACTCATCCTATCTTTTTCCAACAAACTCATTTTTATAATCTCACTAACCAACTTAGACCACATATTTCAGGTCAAAGTTTACATAATTGTATTACCAATATTACAGTGGATTTAGATATACATTTTATGTAATTAGGCCATCGATTAACACATTTTTTTTATTATCGTTTTATGAATAGAAAATTCGGATCCGTGGGTCTATACATTTTTCATTGATTAATTCGTTAAATTTAGAGATTGAAAAATTTTCACCCAAAAAAAAAAGTTTAGTGTAAATATGTTACCAATTAACTTGACATTTTGGTTTCAGAGTTTAATTGTAAAATGTGTTCCTACTTACTAATTTGTAAATTGGGCATGAGGATATATTTTAAATATTACTAGTTATGTTACTATTTAGCACATGGAGCATTAATTACAGTTGATTAGGGTTTATGACTTGTGGAAAAAAATATTAGAGGTTATGAACTGATGGTTAATGCCTTAATGACTTTTGACTCTTTTTGTTTGTGTTTATTCTTGTTTATTTTATTATCTGCAAAAATACATTTCTATGATAAATGGACCGACAAAAATAGAAAAGCGATCCGTGATTATCGCTGTATAACTAATTTCACGTTTGTTCGGTAAAATGGTACGTCAGTGATCATACAAATAGAAAAGCAATATATAATTTGTAAAAAGTTGTAAAATAAAATAAAATAAAATAAAATAAAATAAAATGTTGGTATAATTTATAAGAGAGTCTCTTAATGGATGAGAGAGTCTCTAAAACCCTTGGCTCCGTACCTCTCAACGGCTATAAAGCAGTCGGTTCTCGTGCCACGTGTTGTAGGAGTAACTGAGTAGAATATCGCGCAATAAAAATTTAAGGAAGAAATTAAAAAAAAAAAAAAAAACGAAAAGCCAACGTGGCAAAGCTTTCTCAGATTCCCGACAACGTTCCAGGGGTAAAGTTGGTATTTCAATCGTTTCTTTCTTCCTCCACACTCTCTCGGTTCAACAAATAGAGAGAGAGAGGCGCTTCGCTACGAGATTTGCGGGACCAAATCAATGCCCATTGGTTCCTCCTCCTTCACACAGAGAGAGCCAATAGCGAATTTTTAGAGAAAGAGAGAGACGACGACGAAAGCAGCATGAGGATGGAGTAAAGCAGACGAGGAAGAATAAGGTTACTGTACTGTGATTCTCTCTCTCTATGTATCTAGTTTCTCTCCGTATTTTTCGCACTATTGATAGAGATCTTGGGTTCGCTTTTGAGTTTCAAATTCCACTGTTTCATCATTACCTAGATTATTAAAATTTCTCCTCCGATTTCTCTTTTTTTTTTTTTTGTTTTTTTTTCTAATATAGGTGGAGTGTTCCTTTTATCTTCAAATCGTTTGAAATTTTTTTTGGCCAGCTTGAAGCTAGGAATTATTTGGGTGAAGTGTTCCTTTTCCCCTACTTTTTTAGATCGAGATTGCTATTTTTGGTAATTTTTGTGGAGAACGATTCGGCATTTTAATCTGGATTCGATTGATAGATAGATTCAAAAATTATATCTAGGGTTTATTAAATTTCTGATTTCACTTTCAAAATCAGTTCTATGTGTGTTTTTAATGCTGAAATCTGTGGTGGATGTTTCAGATTAGAGCTTCTGTAGAAACGGCATCACTTTGGGGAAGAAGACAACAAAACTCACAAGGTATACATTTCTTTCAACATCTCTCTCTCACACGCATATTCAACATCTAGCACACAAATTATATTATACATTTGTTTATATACACATTGTATATGAACAATTGAAGATTTAGGGTTTAGTTTCAAGATGTGGGGTATTTTGCATTCTAGTCAAAATCAATATTATATTAAATTAGTCGCCGATTGTTTAATGTTAACTCAGACTTTTTGTTTTCCTTTAGTTACATTATTATGAAAACTCAAGTGCACTGGTGAGAAAGACTTATGAATACAACAACATATATATTAAATTCTATCCCTTTTTTTTTTGTTCTGTCTGCTTTTGCGTGTGTAAGATTACAATCAAAGTACTTTGAATATGATAACTTTTCCTTTTTGAGTTTTTTCTTTGCCATTAAAATATAGAGATACGTTTAAACAGAGGGTGTGGTTTTGTGGGACCTTTTTTACTTATTTTTCTACTAAAGAAACTTTAGATTGATGATACATGACTTTGTTTTCAAGTATAGTGGGTGACCACTAAAGAATAAAGTCGGTAGTCTTTTTTTGTTTGTTCTTCAGTTAAAGGTTGATCACCTTCTAAGTAAACTCTCTTTTGTTATTCTAATTACAATATCCCTCCTTATTAATAAGTAATAAGTCATCTCTCTTCCGGTTTCTTTTTCTTCTGTTTAAGCAGTGTGTTGCAGAAAGTTTGAACTTTGGTGTTTAATTGCAGTGTAATCGACATACTCTGATACTATGAGTTTGCTTTGTTGAACTGTTCAAGTTTTCTCTGTTTTTAGGGAACACTAGGCATGTTTCTTGTTCTTGGTTTGGTAAGATGAGATGTCTGAGCTTTATCATTTCTTTATGGTTGTGTTAGTTGGAAAATAAGGACTCTTTTTTGTCTCTTCTTAGATCTATTAAGTTCTTGAAAGCTTTCAGCAATTGTTAAATTATGAATGAAATGTGCAGATACATCAATCTTCAAACAAGTTACGAGCTTCCTCTGCTTAAAAAGCTCATTCTGCATTATTGTTGATTTGACCAGTGAGCAATGGGAGCTATTGGTGGAGAAGAGCTGAAGAAAATGGAGAAGACACAGGTGCATGTTGCCCGGGAAGAGAAGATATTGGTTCTGGTGAGACTGAGACCTCTGAACGAGAAAGAGATCTTGGCTAATGAAGCTGCGGATTGGGAATGCATCAACGACACTACCGTATTGTACAGAAACACGTTGCGTGAAGGCTCAACTTTTCCTTCTGCATACTCATTTGGTAAGAATCGCCATGGTGTTTTGAGTTCAAATATCTTCTATGTACTTAAATCAACTTCAGTTTTTGGTTTCTTTGAACCCTTCCAACCTCTTCTAGAAACTTAATTCTACTTGGCCTTGTCCCTGTGAATTTCACACTTGTATATCACATCCATGAGTTGATTTGGATGCCCATTTCTCTGTGGACATTTTGGTGACAGATAGAGTGTACCGAGGTGAATGCCCAACCAGACAAGTTTACGAAGATGGCCCCAAGGAAGTTGCTCTCTCGGTTGTCAAAGGAATTAACTGTAAGCTTCCTTTATTGTTGTAATGACGTAGACATTAATGGCATATAAAGCTAAATGATTCAATAATTATTGTTTCCCAGCTAGTATTTTCGCGTATGGTCAGACGAGCAGTGGAAAGACATACACCATGTCTGGTATTACCGAGTTTGCTGTTGCTGACATATTTGATTATATATTCAAGGTACTGCCAAAAATTAAGTCTGATTTTCTCGCATACTACTTTGATATGTATTCCTTGTTTTCGCTAATTGGATTGGACGCTGCAGCATGAAGATAGGGCATTTGTTGTGAAATTTTCGGCTATAGAGATCTACAATGAGGCTATCCGAGATCTTCTCAGCCCGGATAGTACACCACTGAGGCTACGAGATGACCCTGAGGTGAAAGATTGCTGTTTTCTTCTTACTGCGAGTTCTATTTGTTAATAATGTTTTGTGACTCTCTTCTCGTGTTTTTCTTCTTCTTCCATTTAGAAAGGGGCTGTCGTTGAAAAAGCCACAGAGGAAACCCTGAGAGACTGGAACCATTTGAAGGATCTTATCTCAGTTTGCGAAGGTAATAATCTCAAATAGTCCACCTATTTTCCGTTACTACAAACGAGCTGATAGTTATGTAGTTTTGCTCAGGATTTGCAACTCAGGTTATTCTGTATAAAGTGTTGTCTGAAAAATATCTCTCTTCACTTTTCTGTACTTCTTGATGTTCTTATTGCAGCACAGCGGAAGATTGGTGAAACCTCATTAAATGAGAGAAGTTCAAGATCTCATCAAATTATCAAACTAGTAAAGCTCTTTTCTATCACTGGATCTAAGGCACTATGATTTCCCCTTTTTTTTTTTATCAGTGCCTAACTATATTGTTAACTTTTTCTAGACAGTTGAAAGCTCTGCTCGTGAGTTCTTAGGCAAAGAGAACTCAACCACTCTCATGGCGAGTGTGGTATGTTATCATCTACTTTATCTATTTTTTGGGTCTCAAGGTTCTAAGCTTTGCCGATCATCTTGTTTGTGTTCATTGTTTCTTATGTACAGAATTTTATTGATTTGGCGGGGAGTGAGCGCGCATCGCAGGCCTTATCAGCTGGGGCAAGACTTAAGGAGGGTTGTCATATCAATAGAAGTTTGTTGACTCTAGGAACCGTGATACGCAAACTCAGGTGTGGAAGTGATACTTCGGTTGACACTATAACCGTACTATTTTTAGCAGTGCCGTAGATAAATATTGACAAAACAAAATTCAAACTTTACAAGCATCTCTGTTTATCTTTCTGAAACTTAATGTACATTAATATAAAGACTGTCAACATGATGCAGCAATGGAAGACAAGGACACATCAACTACAGAGACTCCAAGCTCACACGCATTCTACAGCCGTGCTTGGGGGGCAATGCCAGAACTGCCATAGTCTGCACGCTGAGTCCAGCGAGGAGTCATGTGGAGCAGACTAGAAACACTCTCTTGTTTGCCTGCTGTGCCAAGGAAGTCACCACAAAGGCACAGATCAATGTTGTCATGTCAGACAAGGCTTTGGTGAAGCAGCTACAGCGTGAGCTAGCCAGGCTCGAGAGCGAGCTGAGAAACCCAGCCCCTGCTACCTCAAGCTGCGATTGTGGGGTTGTGCTGAGAAAGAAAGATCTTCAGATACAGAAGGTTTGTGCTTTTGTGAAAACTCAGAAGTAGTTTCAACAGATCTTTTGGCAGGCATGTGGTTGATTTTTGGATAGTTGGGTTTATTCTGATTAAGGTTTGATATCGTGCAGATGGAGAAGCAGCTTGCAGAAATGACAAAAAGCCGGGATATTGCTCAATCTCGGCTTGAAGATTTTATGAAGATGGTGGAACACGATGAGTCTTCAAAGGTATCTCAGTTCAGTTGACAGTTTATCCAATAATCTTTTACATTTTGATAGCATTTTAGCTCAACCGTTTGGTTTTTTTCAACTTTCAAAGGCTGGGGCTCTGCATAATCGTAACCGTACCAACCAGTGGGAGGATAGTTCAGTGTCAGAGACATCAGGCGTGGTTGATCCAGACAGGACCAGTTTCATATCAGATGGGACGTCAACGCCTCTTTCAACTGCAAGAGCTCATGTTAGGTCTCACTCTGATGAGGATCTGGAGGAGGAATTGTCGCCTGGGGGTTCAGGAGATCAATCAGAAGAATACTGCAAAGAGGTACAATGCATTGAGATGGATGATGAATCAACCAGAGACATTAATAACAACAGTGAAGAAAGGACAGACGCAGAAACACTTCTGGGCCATAACACAGAGGCAAACGGTGGAACAGGTCTTGCTCAAAACAGGAACCCATCAAGTGTTAGAAGTGTCAGGAGGAGGAAGAGTTGGAGTCGTGGAGATACCATGCCGGGCACAAGCACTCCTCCTGATCCCCTGGAGATAGACTACCCTGGAAGACCAGAGGTTCATGGTATTGCGTTTCCTGATTTAGAGTTTGGTTCTGGTGGGAAATTGTTGAGGAACGATTCAATGTCCTCTCGCGGAAGTGATTCCACTGAGGCTCACAGCGTTGGAACACCGTTGGTGGGAGAAGATGGAGGTATCGCCAGCATCCGGTCATTTGTTGAAGGGCTGAAGGAGATGGTAAAAACTGTTAAAACTCTCTCGATATATTATATGTATATATGGTTGTCTCTATCTTTAGCTACAAAAGATGCAACTTTTTATGTGGAGCTTTGTTTTCAGGTTTCAGACCCTGAGAATTCAGGGAAAACGGGGAAGGACATCGGTGTGGACGCTATGGAGGAAGAGGTGTCTGGGACAATTACAAACTGGGTGGAGGAATTTGAGAGACAGAGAGAACAGATTCTGGAGCTGTGGCAAACATGTCATGTCTCGCTGGTTCATAGAACATACTTCTTCTTGCTCTTCACGGGAGATCAAGCGGATTCAATATACATTGGAGTAGAGCTAAGAAGACTTTCATTTATGAAAGAAAGCTTCTCTCTGGGAAACCATGCCTTTGAAAGAGGACAAACACTAACAGTAGCTTCAAGGTTAGTACTTTTAGCGTTTGAGTTTGTATCCACAGCAAAAAAGCTAATGTTTGGTTTTGCTGTAGCCTGAAGGCGCTTCATAGGGAGAGACGGATGCTAAGCAAGCTTGTCGGGAAGAGGTTTACTGGAGAGGAAAGGAAGAGACTTTACCATAAGTTTGGGATCGCTGTGAACTCGAAACGCCGGCGGTTGCAGCTAGCGAACCAGCTCTGGAGTAAACCCAATGACATAACCCATGTGGTTGAAAGCGCAGCTGTTGTAGCAAAGCTTGTTAGGTTCGTTGAGCAAGGAAGAGCTATGAAGGAGATGTTTGGTCTGAGCTTCACGCCTCCACTTCCAACAACTCGGAGATCACTTAACTGGAGAAAAAGCATGGCTACGCTTTTCTAATTCTAATAGAGTCAAACACGTTCATATAATTGTTTTTGAGGTTGTATGTGTAAATCTTCTAGGTGTTGGTGTTTGATGAAAAAGATTGTTATATGTTTCCACAGCTTAAGATGGATCTCTCTATTTTGTTTTATTTTGGTTTGATGGGGTTTTTGATTTTGAAGCAGACATTATCTCATTCTGATGTTTTTTTCTTCACTGGTAAGTCAGAGAGTAATATGATATGATATCGACACTTCTCCTATTTTAGCGCAACGAAACATGTGACACAGATCCAACATCGAACCGAATTTGTTGAACCGAGACCGATCAAATTTCGCTTACCGATCGGAACTATTATTCTGAAGCCCAAAAGAATTATCAGTTTCTAAACACACTCGTTTTGTATAAATTATATGCTTTCTGGCCGACCATTTCTGTTTTCATTCCTCGTGTGGCCCTTATTTTTCCTCTTGTTTATAGTTTTCACTATTACTAAAACTAGCCTATCGTACTACATTCTATTTTTATTCAACAAATGAGATAAATAACGTGGAATTGATTACAATTTACCAAGAATACAGACATGTATCCGTGGACGAGATTACACGAACTCGAACATTCTACAAACTTGACAAAAAGAAAGAAACAGCACTTACAAGTCGTTTGTCTAATGCAGTTTCTCCTTTACCATTGGATCGCTAGACTCTGACCCTAAGTTCAATTTTTTTTTTTAACGCCATAACCATCTGTTTCATTGATGATACGAATTGCCATTAACGGCTAATATTGCCACGAGGGTTCAACAGTTCCCAACGGGATACCGAGACCACTCATACCAATCCCACAAGTAGGATTGAGGGACTTAAGCAATTTATGCATCAAAGTTCTTATAATTCTAAGATTATAGCAACAAAGATGACTAACCAAGCGGTCACGAGGACCAAACAAAAATACAACCCTACTATACTAAAGCTCCACCAAGCCGGCTTGGACAGGAAATGCGACGAATCGAGCTCATTCCCAGATATATAAGAGCATCACTACAGAGAAGCATAGAAGCCGACATGCTACATCTTCCATTGACTCTGAAAGCGATAAACCGACAGCGAAGATTAGCAAGTAGGAAAGCCAAGATAGGTAGAGGCTTGGAACCACACCAACCACCAAGAAACAAGATAAGGCTCATGTGGAAGTCCCATCCGAGTTTAAAACGCGATCAAGAGGGCGGCAAACGTCGGTAAAATTCTTGTCCTCAAAGAAAATAAACCTCCATACCAAGACAAACCCAAGCCCATGCTTAAACTCGTGAACAACCATGAAGCACAAGAACAGTCCAAGGAAGAATCATTCCTACTAGTTTACTGCTAGCCAAACTTCCACAATAGCCAAAATCCACCAAGTAACCTAAAGACCAGCAGGAGAGTCTGCAATTGAGGATTTCTAAGTAATAGAAGACCTAGGCTAGTCCTCGAACCTAAATCCACTATACAAGAAGCTTCTCAAAAACAAAATACTTCAGCTGTCATCGGTTACTCGTTCCAGAAGAAAGAAAGTGGCCCGAACCTATCACGGTCACCACCAAATCAGTTTGCCTCGATCCAGGGGCACCAAGCTCCAAAACCAAACAGAGACAGAGGGATCCTAGATTTAGGAACATCCATTGCCTCCAACCACTAAAGCTAATTAGACCGCTGCAACGCCACCGGGAGTCACGGACATGGAGGAGCAGTAGCCTAATCTTCCGAAGCACCCTGCAGACGAGACAGACTAACAAAATACCTCAGCTTGGAGGAGAGACATAGTAGGCTGGGGCGGTGCAGGCAGACGACGGTGGCGAGGTCAGACGATGCAGGCAGCGGTGCAGACTGGCGGCACAGGCGAACGACGAAGCAGCGGCAGAGCTTTCCAATCTGAACTCCAAAGCTAAAGACGTGAAAACATAAAAGGGGAGAAGGAGAACGAACGAACGAAGGGAAGAGAGAGGGCGCCGGCGCCGGCGCTGGAGGAGCCGCAGGCTCCGGCAGAGAGGCAAGCAGATCTGGTTTCTTCCCCGGCGGCTGTGAGGTTCTAAAACGAGAGAGAATTAGGGTTTTTTTTGATATGATCATTATGTCCCTAAGTTCGATTCTAATCTATCATTTTCTTTTTGAGTAAATTGTCTTTAATGCCATAAAATTTTAACTGTTCACCCGCATATGCCACAACTTTAAAAACTTGTCAAAAATGCCAAAAATCACTGTGCGTCTACTGTTGAAAATGACGAATTTGCCCTCCTCCTCTGTTTTTTCTTTCATCCTTGCTGATAATATCTTTATTGCACCCAAACATTTATTTTCTCTTTCATCATTCTTTCTCGTCTTTCTCTTTCTTCCGATCTTGTTTCTTTCTCTCCCAAAGTTTCTTCATCTTTGCGATAGAAAAAAATCGGTTGTTTCGTTTCGATCCAAAGGTACGTCTAGATTCTAAGATTCTCTGAGAGAATCATTGAGTAATTTGAGTTACGTGAGAAATTTTGTTGACTGTGAGTCTAAGCGAAGCCAGCGATGATGTCGAACTTGGTGGAGCCTTCGTGGCGCTTTCTGGCAGCCAGCGACGGAGATAAGGTTAAGCTTTTCGACGTGTCCGCCGATTCCAGTGATCTCTGCGTTTTGAGCATAATAAGTGGTGGACATGTTAATCGATGGACATAATAAGCGGTGGACATATGCAAAGGTAAAATAGTTAGACATAATAATTGGTGGACATAAGTGGTGGACATAAGCCCTTTCTCGTGGACATAATTATTGTATCTTAGTGGACATAATCAATAGACAATATACGCATTTAATTGTGGACATAATCTTTGTATTACCGTGGACAAATTAAACCATTTGTCGTGGACAAGATCCTCACATGCTTGTGAACATAATTATTCTAATTTCATGGGCAAAATCAACTCTGCCTCGTGGACATAATTATTTTACCCTAATGGACATAATCGGTGGACAAGATACTCATTTAATTGTGGACATAATCTTTTTATAGCCATGGAAAAATTAAACACTTTCTCGTGGACATAATTATTTGTATCTTAGTGGACATAATTAGTGGACAAAATACTCATTTAATTGTGAACATAATCTTTGTATTTTCGTGGATAAATTAAACCCTTTTTCATGGACAAGATACTCAGTAAAATATTCTTAAAATGTCAATTTCAGTTTAGTAAGAACAGCGAAGTAACGCCTATGCAAACCTTCCGTGTTGGCCTGGTTTGATATGAAGCATCACATCTTTATCAGCAAGCACTGTCTCGTGAATTTTATTTTTGTTTTTTCGTAGACCTATCCACAAACCCGTGGATAAGATCCTCACATGCTTGTGGACATAATTATTCTAATTTCATGGACAAAATCAACTCTGTCTCGTGGACATAATTATTGTACCCTAGTGGACATAATCGGTGAACAAGATACTCATTTAATTGTGGACATAATCTTTTTATTTCCGTGGATAAATTAAACCCTTTCTCGTGGACATAATTATTATATTTTAGTGGACATAATTAGTGGACAAGATATTCATTTGATTGTGGACATAATCTTCGTATATCCGTGGACAAATTAAACCCTTTCTCGTGGACAATTTTTTACTCAGTAAAATGTTCTTAAAATGTCAATTTCAGTAAAACGTTCTTAAAATGTTTTTTTTTCTGTGGACATATGTTTATTTCGTGGACATAGCATTCCCGGTGGACATGATCCTTGTTGTGCACTTAAGAGGTGGAAATTGCATTTAGGTGGACATGATCCAGGCTGTGGAAATAAAACATGTTTTTCGTGGACATATGTTCGTCTTGTGGACAAATTTTGTTTTTCGTCCACAGGTGTACATAAAACATGTTTTTCGTGGACATATGTTCGGTCTTGTGGACAAAATTTGTTTCTGTGCACAAATTTCGTTTTCTTTGGACATAATTTTCTCGGTAGCCCAACCTCATCAATCTGTATCCAGAAACAACAAAGTTAATACTCACTCTACAAAAAGCTCGATCAACTTCCTTCGAGATCGGATCTTACCTCTCTTATCAGATTTCTTCAATTCCTCGCTGTTATTCCGGATCTCAGGTGAGAAACAAACCCAGTGTTTTACAACGGCGGAGGTGGATGACTGGACTACGAGTTGGACTCTCTGCGACGGTGCTGGAATGATTAGCGAGAAGCTTAAATTTCTGCAGAGACACTGACTCGATCTCTGTGTTGATCATTTGGATTGATTTAGCAGGTTAGACTTCTCCTACGCTTACTGTTTCTTCTTCCTCCGCTTGTTGCTGTTGTCATCAAATAGTTCACCTGTTTCATGAAAATTTAATCATCAGAACTAATTTGAAAAAAACAAAAAGTGAGGGTTCGTGTTTGAAGAAAAGATTCAATTTTTTTTTCTGTAAAAAAAATAAAATAGGAAGAGAGATTTTGAGAAGCAAAACCTACGTTTATTTTTTTTAGAAACTTTACAGATTCTAAGAAGAAACAGTGTGTAAAAGAGAAAGAAGATTGAATAATGTGTGCAGCAAGGACATAAATGTTTTTCTTTCTCTATGCCAAAAAACCATATTTTTGGCATTTTTTACAATAGTCTCTTTTTTTTTTTTGTCCATCGATTGACTTTTCACTTATGAAACAAATATTTTTTTATTTAAATTTCGTTTGCTTCGCTAAGAGAAAAATCCCATTTATGATGACAGGACAAAAAAGGTCTTATTTAAGTTTTGTTTTGGGAATCAGAATGGAAATCAAATCAAAATTATGAGTCCATCATATTTCTCTGCTGCTGTTGCTGCTCTCAGCTTCCTTCTTCTCTGATATATAGTTTGATTCAAATATCTCAATCATCTTCTTTACTTGGATATCCAAGTATATTCCTATACCCTTTATCTCCTTCCCCTTCAACAATCGGAATTTGGGTTTGGTGAAAGATGCTAACTTTGAAACTGAGATTTATCGTTTGAGGGAAAGCATGCGAATTTTGTGTGATGCGTGTGAGAGCGCCGCCGCAATCGTCTTTTGCGCCGCCGACGAAGCTGCCCTCTGTTGCTCCTGCGACGAAAAAGTAACCAACTTTATCTCAAAATCTTGTGGTTGTTTAGTTTAACACTTTGTATCTCAACCAATGCAATCAAAGTTGGATATTTTGAGGCAATTACTAGTTGCAGTGCTAAAATTATAGATTTTGAGATTAGTGTAACTTGAACATGGCCAAAAGTAGTTCTAATTTCTTTCAAAAGCAGGCGTGTGTTTTGATTGTTAGTGATGATCATGTATATTCACAACACTAGATTGTAGTGATTTTAGCTTGTCAGAATTTGAACTTTGCTTATCTCTGGTGATAAACTTTACAGTCACTCTGTTGCAGCTGTAAGAGCTCTGAGATTTTGTTTGAGGAGAATGGTGATAACTGATAAGTATAGGAAGTGATGACATATAAGAAAGAAACATTTTTCTTTGTGTGTTTAGGTTCATAAGTGCAATAAGCTGGCTAGTCGGCATGTACGTGTTGGCTTAGCTGATCCGAGCAATGCGCCAAGCTGTGATATATGCGAAAATGCACCCGGTATGAGTTTGATTCCTCTCTCTCTTTCTTTAGTATATAGAAAAAGGAAATTTCGGTTATTTGAGATGTTTTGTTTTCATCCATGAGCAGCATTCTTTTACTGTGAGATAGATGGTAGTTCCCTTTGTCTACAATGTGACATGGTAGTACATGTTGGTGGGAAGAGAACACACAAGCGGTTTCTATTGCTGAGACAGAGGATTGAGGTTTGAATCTTGAGATTAGCTCTTAGGATCTTGAAGCATTCTTGATTTTTGATATTGATTGTTGCTTACAATGTTGTGTCTTGTAGTTCCCAGGCGATAAGCCTAATCACGCCGACCAATTGGGATTACGGTGTCAAAAGGGTTCCTCCGGTCGCGGTCAAAAATCAAATGGAAATGGTGATCATAATATGATTGATCTTAACTCCAACCCTCAAAGAGTACACGAGCCTGGATCAAATCACCAAGTACGTGTATCTTATCTAGATGAACATAATATTGCCTCAAATTTTTTACGGTGTCTCTAAAACTGTTTTGTTTGTTTCTCAAGGAGGAGGGTATTGATGTATATAACGCAAACAATCACGACCCTGAAAAGTGATCACAGATGCACAAGATCAAGTAAGAACCTATGCAAGAGCACTATCTTTACAGGGAAATTTTTCATTTTGTTTTGAAGAAATCAGCTTAAATGGCTTAGAGGAAACAAATAAGTTGTTTCCTGGATTTCTTCTCTTTTTCTTTCTTTTGTGAAATGATCAATTAGATAGCAAAGCTTGGAAGAGATTGTGTATAACGACGATTCTCCAGAGTTAAATCTCAAATAAAAACTATGAAAAATCTCTCCTCTCGCATTCAGACAAAGCTTTAATAGAAAGTAGTAAAATCTTGATACTCTCCTCTTCAGCAAGTGTAGCCATTAAGGAAGAGGCCTTCTTGGCTCGTTTTAAGTGATCACCATGAGCCATTGCTATTATCTTCTTCTTCTCTCTCTCTCTCTCTCTCTCTCTCTCTGCCTAGTTTTGTTAACAACTCTGAGCTCACTCTGTTTTTTTGGGATTTTTGTCTTATAAAGATGAGTGGGTTGAGGTCACATGACCTTGAAATGCAATCTCCCATTACTCAAGTCTCAATATGCTGTTTCGATGTTTCTCGCTCCAATTTTCTTGGATACAAACCTAGGATTTTTGCATCATGAACATAATGCTTGGTCTTTTGTAATGTCATTTCTTGTATTAGATGATGTGATCTTTGAGCTCAGAGAGGATAACGTTACTATCAATATACCAGTTTCATAACTAGTAAAGCCAGAGTTTGAATGTCTTTATAACAATGGTTAAAACAGACGTAACTCAATTATTAGTAGTAACGAGTAGGTACAAAGATAGTAGAAAACGATCATATTAACCATGGAGAAACAAAACTAGTCTCACATGATAACACACGAACTGACTTTTATACCGCTTATAATGAAGAAGAGTATAATAACTCAAAACACCAGAATCAAGCTCAAGTTTTTGAGTTTTGATCTATGGAACCATTATTACAAATAGCTTAATAGGTGTAGCCTTTTACAAACATACCCTCCTTGGCTTCCTCGGACTCGCCTTCTCCTGTGTATTTCCCGAGCTGAGCCAGCGAATTGGCCTTGGCTCGGGCCAAGAGAGTGTCTTGAGCTGCCTTCACGTTCTCTTCTCTGCCTCCCCATGTCTTCAAGCAAGTATTCTGCAAGGCACGTGCATAGGAGAAGGACACGTGCCATGGGTTTGGTGACTGGTTCATTGCGTTTAAGTTCAAGGTCGCCTCCAATTCGGACTGTCCACCAGACAGGAACTGCATACAATAGATAACATCAAATCACTGCTTCATATCTCAAGCATAGTTTCTTCAGCTGCAAAAAATTGACAATAAAAGAGAAAACTTGCCATAATTCCAGGGACAGCGGGAGGGATTCTGTTGCGAAGAAGCTTGAGAGTGTAGGAAGCAACCTGCTCGGGATTAGCTCTGTCTTTGGCCTCCGCTCCTGGAGTAACCATGCTCGGCTTCAGGAGAATACCTTCGAACATGACGTTGTTCTGAGCGAGGTAGAAGAAAACCTCAGCCCAGACCTTCTCTGCAACCTCGTATGTCCTGTCAATGCCGTGTTCTCCGTCCAACAGGATCTCTGGCTCCACAATTGGCACCAGACCGCTGTCCTGTAGAACACAAACTCAAACGCATAAGTATATATTCAATACAGTATTAATGTATATGAGAAACAGCGGTGCAGATAGAAATAGATAGTACCTGAGAAATAGCAGCGTAGCGGGCAAGTCCCCAGGCTGCTTCTTTAACAGCCAAAGCAGAGGGTCCATTTGGAATGCTCACAACAGTACGCCTAATCATACATGAGGAGGGTTCAATCAAAACACCATTTGACATTCAAGATCAGTTATAACCAATTCAGTACATTGATTCTGCAATAAGAGTATATATTTACGTACCATTTGGCGAAACGAGCACCTTGTTGGTAGTAAGCAGTGGTGCGAGAGGCTAACCCGTCGAGTCCTTGGCACCAGGACTCGTCGTTAGACCCAACAAGTGGCACCAAACCCTGTTTATATACAAACTCATTATCCACTTTCATAAATACACTCATAGATTCCATTCAAACTGAACCAAATCTCAACCGGACAAAAGATTTTTAAACTTAAAATTAGGTTCTAATTCGGATCTGTCTAAACCCAAAAATCCGAAAAATCAAATCAAATCGAAAAGTTCAATGCACATGCTGCACATGTACCTAAAGTTAGGACATTTGAATTTGTACGGGTCAAACCGAAGTTTTGCGGAACCAAAACAAAACAAACTAAATTCCAACTCGGTTAGGATATATCAGACATAAACCGAAATGCATAAACGTAGCTAGGTTGACTACATACCTTGTCGACTTTGATGCCAGGGACGATGTTCTGCTCGACGAGAACATCAACCATTTTCTTGCCGTCGGTGGTGGATTGGTACAAAGTCTCCTCGAACAGGATTGCTCCGGAGATGTACTGTCCCAGCCCTGGAGCCGACACAAGCAACGTCCTGTAAGCTTGACGGTTAGCCTCCGTGTTCTCTAGCCCAATTGACGCCAAACGCTTCCCACAAGTCGCGTTCGACTCATCCATCGCCAAAATTCCACGTCCCGGAGACGCGATTGTTTTCTACACACCATATCTCAATCATTAACCAACGAAATGAAAAATAAATAAACTGTGAGAAGATATATATATATATATATATATATATATATTTTTTGGACTTTTAATTACAGCTGTTTTGACGAGCTCATCGGCGTAAGCAGAAGCGGCACGGACGGTGAGAGAGGAAGGTGACACGTGGCTACGAATAGCTGAGACGGAGGAAGGTTGACGGAGGAGGAGACTTTGTCCCTTAACCCAATCAGATTTCACCGGGGAGGCTTTGAGCATAGTCGCAGTGCTTGACGCCATCGTTGCTTTTGCTAGTATCTTCGAGAGAGACCGTGTATTAAAACAAACGCTTATAACGCTCTTGAACACAAACACTACCACAGCAATCGTGTGTTTGAGTGGCTTTAATATATAGAGACTGAGAGACTTCACAAAGATTGGATAATTGAGGTTCTCGTGAGCCGGCTGACGACGATTTGCCACGTGGACGATAATATTTCTGAATGAAATTTGCCAAAAAGACTTAAACCATATGATAAAAACCTATATAAAAATTAAACCAATCATCAGCTCATACTAAATTCATAGAAATTTCGAAATTTTTCAAATTAATTCTATGAAATATTTTTGCCATTTAACACATTCATCGGTGACTATATATATATTATTGAAATTGTATTAAGAATTATTCGAACATTGATTCCTTGACAGAAATATTTCTATGTTTCGTATCTTAATTGAGACTGTATGCGGTCCACATGTTACACTAGAAATCGATAAATTCTAACAAAATTGACCTAAAGAACCGTAAATTACAATGAGTCGATGAGTTTATGAGGTGTTGATGAGTTCTGAGAGGTTTTTAAGGCTGAGGTTATGTTTGGAGATTATCATCAGATATTGTGAAGTCTACATCAACGGTCAATGGGTTGCCATGTCAGCTCCTACGTTAGTTATCTTGCCACGTGGCGAAGATTGGGAGCAGCTTACTAGTGGACTCTTAACTATTTGCCATGGACTCTGTGGATTTAAAAAAAAAAAAAAAAAAACTAATTGTATCAATAAGCTTAAGGAAATGTTTCATGCCAAATAAGCATAATTGATTATTACAAATTTTCTGGTATATTTTGAAAAGCTTTTTTGGTATATATGAAAATGTATAAAAATTCACGATAAAGATTTTGGGATCATTATAAATTTTTAATGTAGATTTAAGATTTACTTGGCTTTTCACTTTTAGCATTTTAATTAGATTTGTGGAAAAAGCCAAAAGCCTAAGAATGACCATGCTGCTCGAGTCGTGCTGGACTTTTAAGTTATAACCCCAAACAAAATTTGAATCATACGAAACGAAAGTTAAATATACCGCATGTTTTACAAGTTTCTCTGGCCGGCTTGGTCCGGGCTAGCTCGATTACAAACCGTTGCTTGTAAATTGCGTACAGATTTAGAATTTTAGTCAGAAGCTTACAAAGTAGGGTCATGAGTGACTGGATGCATATTAAGATATTCTTGTCCTCTGTCTCCAACATGAAAACAATCCCTGGACTTGTTTACAGTCACACAATGCCTTATCAATTTCCCCCTTACTGGTACGGGCAAGGGAAGATCCCAGTGTGTGGCTAAAAGAGAGGAAGATGCAATACCAACCGATGTTGAGGTTAAAAGTGACATTGAATGCATAAGCCTATTCGCAGGTGCTAGTTCTTACAGGATTACACAAGGCCTTGTCGGGTGAATCGTCAACTAGTAGAGTGTTTGTCTCATCATACTTTCGCTTTCCACAACTGATGCATGTCCCAAAACGGTCCCATAATGTTCTGAGATCCTTGAGGAACAGAGGTTTATCGTTCTTCTCCTGAGTTACAAACTTTGTTGTAGTGCATTTACTCTGATCCTGTGTACATATGAAGACTAGGATTGCTGAGTTCATTAGCTGGTTTTTGGACCAAAAATTAGAGTGAGTTCTGCTCGTATGTAAACTACATCTCATGGTCAAAGAAATGCAGGTTACATAGCTCATAGAGGTTGTAGAGATCACTTACAAAACAGAACAACAGATTCCTCGCAGAGTTTTTCATGACAATGTTGACCATATAATCCAACCCACTAGTAAGAGGAAAAAGGAGAGTTAACTGAGGAATTAAACTTCGTATATGTATAAGACACCTAACTAAGAAAAACAAAAAACAATGCATTTGAGTTTTTAATTCAAGAAGCTTACATGCGCCTGGAGGACCATATCGCAACATGAAATCTCTCAAAGCAAAAGTCGAGAAAACTGGAAACAAAAGGCCTCCTGAAGACTATAAAAAAAGGAAAAAGGAATTACTCTGCAGTCAAAGAAGTATGTAACAACTTACAAGTGACCACATTGAATTTGATTATTTCTTACCTGATCTGTATGATACTTTACCATCTGGAACAAATTGACCTGTAAACCCCTGAACAATATCTGCAAGGATTCCATTCAAATCAAATACAACCAACTTTCTGTTACGTTGTCCTTCACATGAGCACCTAGGTACACCTCCAGTTTCTGATGAAGCAACTCCTTGAGCCATATTATTCTGTATTAAGACAGAACTTGACAGAGCTCCATCAGTCTCTAAGTGATTGAAAACTGAGCCATAGAGACTATGCATTAAATGTGAACCAAACCATTACAACCAAAAATTAACTAAAAGAAGCAGTCATCCAGAAAAATATGCACATTCTAATACCATTGTTCATGAAAAGATGATTGACAATGTTCTTACTTCTTACTCCCTAAAACACCAAAATGCTACTTAACAAAAGCCATTAACTAGAGAATTAAAAACAAATTAAAAAGAGACATTGCATCTAATGGGATGATGATGCTTCTTCAACGATAAGAGAGACCACGTCATTCAAGAACTCTGACTTTTGTGACGCAGACTCAACATCTTTGGCTTGCAAGACTTTCCATCTATCCAGCATTTTCTTCTTCTTCTCAGCTGAAACGCAACCCCATAATCTTTTCACTGAAACTTCATCCATGCCAAAATTAACAACCCAACTAACCAAAACCGAGCTGCTAAACCAATCCCCTCCTTGAATCATCACATCCTTATCTTTTTCAAGTTTCTTAATCTTCTCACTCCTTGATTCCGATACCGATCCCAAATCGTCTCAGACAGTTCAAAAGCTTCCAAATCCTGAGCTTTCGAAGAAGACGGTTTCTTACCTTTTGCCACTTTATTCAGATACTTCCTTCTGAGTGATCCAATATTGGCAATGCATTGGGAAAAACTAACTTCAATAGAGATATACTCCTTAATGAATTCGTAGAATCCATTTTTGTCTTCATTCGTTGTTTTCCCTGTAGTTTCATTGAAACCGACGATTCCTCGCAGTAGAATCAACTCGTCTTCCACACTCCAAAGTCGTTCAGGAATCAACTTTTTTGGTTTTTTTCCAGCAGCATTCATGTCTTCAGATGAGAACCCTTCTCTCACCCGCTTATGTGCCTTGCTGGAAACACAGATCTCCTTCTCGGCAGAACTTGGCAAAGACGTTTCATGCTTTTCCCTGTCAAATTCTGGTTCTTCATCTATCCTAGGTAAGGAAACATCATCCTTCTCCTCTATATCATCAGTTTTCTGATCAAAAGAAATTTTCTTCTTCTTGCTCTTCTTTGTTTTGACCTCAACCTTGCTAACACCTTCTGCTCCCAAAGCATTCTGATCAACTTCTCCCTTTTCATCATTTTTATTTTTACTGTCTTCCTCCATATTGTCAGTTTTATCTAACGAATTTTTCTTCTTCTTGCTTTTCTTTGTTGTGACCTCAACCTTACTAACACCTTCTGCTCCCAAGGCATCCTGATTAACTTCTCCCTTTTTCTCCTTTTTCTTTTTTTTTGGTATTTTCAACATCCTCAACACTTTCCCCCTTAGTTGCAGAATCTTCAATGTTACTAGCCAAATCCTTGCTGGCAATCTTCCCATCAGCGTTCCCATCACAATTTTTCACACTTTCGCGTTTCCTTGATTTCCTCTTGTTTTTTCCCGATCTCTCCTTTGGCTTATCACTCAATTCAGGATTCTTCTGACAGTCCATTGAGTTTCCAATTTCTGAAATTGTTTCAACTGAAACAGTCTCCATAATTCCTTTAATTTACTCGGAAATCAGCTGCAGTACCACAAAAAAACCCAGGAAAACATTTCTTAAGTTAAGCACAAGTGATGATTCACAAAGTTATTTTTCAAGTGATAAATTAAGATGCCTTACATAAATCCACCAAACGCTAGCGCAAAAAAAATCCTAAACAGAGCTCCATCAGTCTCTAGGTGATTGAAAACTGAGCCATAGAGACTATGCGTTAAATGTGAACCAAACCATTACAACCAAAATTAAATAAAAGAGGCAGTCATCCAGAAAAATATGCACATTCTAATACCATTGTTCATGAAAAGATGATTGACAATGTTTACTCCCTAAAACACCAAAAATGCTACTTACAAAAGCCATTGACTAGAGAATCATTTCATAAGAGAAGTTTAAACCCAACCGCAATAGAGGCTTAAAAACCCTAAACTCACAAGTTTTAGTAAATCTTCAACCCTTGGTCAGATC
The DNA here is from genome assembly GCA_026770425.1 of Boechera divaricarpa. Lineage (NCBI taxonomy): Eukaryota > Viridiplantae > Streptophyta > Magnoliopsida > Brassicales > Brassicaceae > Boechera > Boechera divaricarpa. The sequence continues at coordinate 781,675 of CM049186.1, read as the reverse complement.
TTAAATCTGAATTTGGAATACAAAAATCACCCTCGAAGAAGAGACGAACATGGCAAGGAATCAAATTCAACCCGAAAAATAAACAGGCTAATTTCTCAAAACCGACCACCGCGTCGGAGATTTTTCCCGGTGATGATTTATACAAAGAAGAGCAGACGAAGACTACCTGCAAATTTTCAAAATGGCGAGGAGTGTCACTGAAGGAGACGAAGAGGCGCGGCGAATTCGAGAGCAAGGGTTAACTGAACCTTGGTTTGTGTTACTGCTTACTGCTCACTTTCTATTTTATCATCGTCATTCATTGTTCTCTATCTTTGATCAAATTCTCAAATAATGTTAGTGGGGTGTATTCAATCATAATGGATTTGGAAATTCTTGTAAAATCATGTATTATTCAATCATTGATTTTAAATTCTTTATCAAAATCATATGTTATTAGTTCCATGATTTATAAATACTATTTAAAATCATCTTTTATTCAATATTAAAAATTTGAATATGGATTTGATTCCATATTGGATTTGAATGGATTTAAAAATCCATTTTAGTTAAAAATAGTGAGGTTAAAATCTTTAGTATCAACCATTATTTTGGTGGATTTGCAAAAAAAAAGAATATATTATTAATTAAAAAAACCAAGATCTAAAACACGTGATACTAAAAAAAATAAAAAATAATTAATCCAATCTAACAAATAATAATTTCTAGTACTCTATAACGTTACGCTTAATCCAACCGTAAAAAATGTTCATCGGTAGACATAAGACACAAACAGAGATTGTGTAGAAGAAATTTTTGAAGAAATTAATGACAATAATGATTAACTTCTTACAACCCAATACCAATAAAGAGAATATGTCAATCAGTGGAGAGATACGATAACATCAGATATGTGGAAAAATTCAAGTGAGATGTCATAAATGAGGATATGAAAGATTATTTATTATTTTTATATACTATATTTTTATTTTTATCATAATAATTATTTTTGAAATCCCTTTTGTATGATTTTGAAATCTCATTTGTATGATTTTCAAATCCAAGCTATTTAACTTTTAAATCCACTTTATTTGATTTTAAAACAAATGAAAATCCATGGATTTCCAAATCCTATAAAGATTTTTAAATCCATTAAAATCCATAATTGAATACACCCCACTTAAACCTAAATGTTTATTCTTTTTTTTTTAATTAAAAATGACAAAATTATTTTTTTATCTTTAATGAAGTTTGAAATTCCACCAAATAGGATTATATAGTTTTATCTGAGACACGAAATTACTGTCATGGGTTTGAGTGTAGAGAAACGCGGTACAACTGATATTACTAGTATTACTAGGTACAACTGGTAAATCCAGTATCATAGTTGTACTAATTGTACTAGGTATACTAGTTCTTATACTAAATGTACCGAATTGAGGATAAAATTTAGGAAATTATGTAGGATTATGTACTAAATGTAAAGGTGAAGACTATGTAGAATTTAGGAGATCAAATTCTCAGATAGTTTTATACCTAATTTTTTATTCTTTTATAGTCTCCTAAATTCTACATAGTCTTCATATTTACAACATTTGTGAAAACCCAAAAATATCCTTTAATCAGAATTTAAATTAATCAAAATTTATCTTCAATTTGGTACATTTAGGAGGGAGTATTCAATAATTGAATTTAGAAGAATTGAATGGAATAAAAAAATAATAGAATTTAAAAGTATTATTAAAATGAATTATATCGAGACGAGAGCATAAAAGGTGGGAATTGGTTCTTCAAGTTTTTTGTTTACTTTTTCTATTAAATTCTTTTCAAATGACAATATAATCAAAACCATCCCAATATTGAATAACACTAACATTTAATAGAATTTAAAAATCAATCAATTGAATAACACTAGAATTTAATAGAATCTATAAAATGCAAAACTGAATAACATTAGAATTTAACATTCTATTATTTTCTCTCAGATTATTTCATCCAATAACCCTCTTTAGTATAAGAACTAGTACAACTAGGATACTAGTTGTATCGTGCTTCTCTCCACTCGAATCCAGGACGTCTGTCATAGTAATCTTGGGTCTGAACCATCTGAGCTGCTATGTTTTGTTAGAATTACTCTCAGATAAAACTATATAACCTCATTTGGTCGAATTTTAAATTTCAGGGTAAAAAAATAATTTTGTCATTTTTCATTTTAAAAAAATATAAATAAGAAGGGAGACTATTTGAGAATAAACATAAGATTATATGATTATTTGATCCGAATTTAGGAGACTATCGAAGAATAAAAAATTAGGTAGAAGACTATATCAGCATTTGATCTAACGGATTGTTTTGCTTTCATTGGTTTGAAACAATTAATTTAAATTTTATAACTAAACCGGATACTGCTGGGCCTTTGGCCCATTAATATAAAATCAGTTGGCAAAAATAAAATAAACGATACTCTGCAAAATTTTTAGATCTAATTAATTAGAACTAAACCGGATATAACCGATACCTCTTTCAAATTTCGGTTCTCTTTGAGTTGTGGCCGAATAAATAAATCACTAATTGTGGTTTGATCTCAATTTGGTAAACCGGTTTGCTGAACCAATCATTTGACCGAATGCTTACAAAAAATGATGAGACGAGTCAGACTTGAGTTGGTGCGTTGGGTTGTTTTCTATCAGTTAATCAAACGCCGGGAAGCTTTCAAGCCGCAATTTTTATTTGTTTCATTTGAGTTTGTGCATCAAGAAAGATGCAAATTCAATGCAAAACCCTAACTTTTACGGTTTCTTCGATTTCTTCTAACCCAAAGCTACCACTACGATCTGCAATCAGTTTAAAGTCATGGAAGCCTCCATTCCCGAGTTTCAGGAGCTCCTCTGTTCCCGGAGCAAAGTCCTTGGAGTTGAACAGATTTATAAGAAACTGCGCAAGTTCGAATCAGGAGCTTGTTGTTAATGGAGAAAGCGGAAATGGGTCGATTTCGGAGCATGTGATTGAGCTCCAAGGAGATGCAAATGGTTCGATTTCGTCGGTTGAAGTGCAAGTAGAAGAAGTGAAGAAGATAGATGACTTGGCGAATCAGAGTATTTGGGGACAGATGAAAGAGATCGTCATGTTTACCGGACCTGCGGCGGGATTGTGGCTGTGTGGGCCGTTGATGAGTCTCATTGACACGGCGGTGATTGGTCAAGGAAGCTCACTCGAACTCGCTGCTTTAGGTATAACTATACAATCTGGATTTTATAAATTCTTGGTTCTGGCCATTTGATTCTTCAACTTATAAAGTGGTGAATTTTGAAATGGGTCTCTTTGCTCTTTGTTCAATCTTCTGATAAACTCGGAACCAAGAATGATTTACTGACATTGTTTTACCAGCTTAATCACACAAAAAGAAAAAACTTCTAGCCTTTTTCATGTTCAGATTTTGTTTGTCTCTGTCTCACCAGTGAGGAGCTTTTCTCTCTTTTCATCTTTGGTGTGTAACCTTGGAAATCTAAAGTGGGCCTGTATGTGTTTATCTCTTCTGATGTGCTGGCATAGCACTAACCTTTCTTTAATGACGTATTTAATGGTGCTTGATTTTTGTGTGTGGAACTTACCAAAAATTTGCTGTTTAGCTTTCTCTTGATTTTTGTCTGATTAGTGTATAATTACTGAAGGAAAATAGGATCCTTAGGTTCCATAAAGCAAGGTAGCTCTCTTGTTTGATTGTCAAATTGGAAACAAAGATGCAAGTAAGTTTCATGTTTCAGTCATGGGATTACTCGTGACTCCTGCACATTTGATTTTGATTTCATATTATACCTTAAATGTGTTACTCGAAGTGGGAACATCCGATTGTTCTTCCCTTTGCTATGTTCCATGCTAGGGTTACTGGTTCAATTGACAGTAATTCAAATTTCACTATGGCTGAAACAGGTCCTGCAACCGTAATCTGTGATTATTTGTGTTATACGTTCATGTTCCTCTCAATTGCGACTTCAAATCTTGTTGCTACCTCTCTTGCTCGGCGGGTCAGTTTATCATTCTTGAACTAAGAATTTGGCCTATAATACCTTTTAGTCATTAATCATAAGCAATATCAAGGATTTTCCAAGTGCACATTATTAGCAACTCCTAATAGAATAGTGCTTATGCAGGATAAAGATGAAGTACAACATCAGATATCGATCTTGCTTTTCATTGGGTTGGCTTGTGGAGTCACGATGATGGTGTTTACAAGACTGTTTGGTTCCTGGGCACTAACTGGTAATAAGGGATCTTTGTATCTGGCCAGTAACAAGTTTGTGACTAGTAGTAAATCAACAGACTGCTGACTGTTTAGTCTTCTTTCAGCATTTACAGGGGTGAATAATGCTGATATTGTCCCCGCGGCCAATACATATGTTCAGGTTCATACTCTATTTCGGTGAACCCTTTTGTGTTGTAAATTTTCAGATTATAATGTTTTGTGGGCTTTGGAGAATGCGTTGGCTCTATGCGTACTGACAAATAGTATGGTTATTCCATGTGAACCTGTCTGAAGATGCACAAGTTAGACTAAGTTTGATCCATGCTCATAGCCTTAAGTATTGTTAATTTAGTTTTCTTCACTTTCCTCTTTCTTCCTTTGTTTTGACAATTTTTCCCCCATTATCAGATTCGTGGTTTAGCATGGCCAGCTGTTCTCATTGGATGGGTTGCTCAAAGTGCAAGGTCCCTATATACCCTATTCCTTCCGCACGTTGCAATTTTGCACTTCCAAAGTTTCAGCATTGTTGCACAATTCTGACCGTGGGATCTTAATAGTACTGCTAGGATTGTATTTCACTGTTATTCTGGTGTAACGTTCTTTTTCTGCTTTTTGTTTCTGTTTTTGTCTTAGTCTTGGTATGAAAGACTCATGGGGACCTCTAAAGGCACTGGCAGTTGCTAGTGCAATAAACGGTATTGGTGATGTGGTCTTATGCACCTTTCTAGGATACGGTATAGCAGGTGCAGCTTGGGCAACTATGGTGTCACAAGTAAGCTGAAATCTATAAGATTCCAATCAAAGTTGTGATTTTGGAGCTGAAATCTTCTTGTCTGGTTCAATATCATATTGTAATGCGAGATGTTTTAGGTTGTTGCAGCTTATATGATGATGGACGCATTGAACAAGAAAGGATACAGTGCATTTTCATTATGTATTCCTTCTCCAAGTGAACTTTTGACGATCTTTGGGCTTGCTGCCCCAGTCTTCATAACTCTGATGACAAAGGTTACTGCTTCACTCGTATCTATAGAGACACTCAGTTGCCACAGGATCATCCCTTTCTTATCTGTGATTTTTGTTTGTCCCCTTAGGTTTTGTTCTATGCGCTCCTTGTGTACTTTGCTACATCAATGGGTACAAACGTCATAGCAGCTCATCAGGTGATATGTCTTTTTATATTTCAGCACTGACCATGTTTCGTGATTTGAGTCTTCTCTATAACTTTTTTTGGCTCTTTTGGTCGCTAGGTTATGCTTCAGACATATGGCATGAGTACGGTTTGGGGGGAGCCTCTCTCTCAAACTGCACAGTCCTTTATGCCTGAGTTATTATTCGGAATTAATCGCAATTTGCCTAAAGTGGGTGAAAAAGCATCAGTTGAAACTATTGGCACATCAGTTTTACTGTTTCCTAAAGCAACTCTGTTTGTACTGTTGTCTCTAGGCTAGAATGCTTCTGAAGTCACTTGTTATCATCGGCGCTACGCTAGGAATAGTAGTTGGAACCATTGGCACATCTGTTCCATGGCTGTTCCCTGGCATATTTACACAAGACAAGGTTGTAACAATTGAGGTATTTCGTTTTCCTTTTTCTTTAGAATTTGTCTCTTATTCCCGGCAACACATTTTCAAGAACAGTGAGTTTCTAAACAGTTTTTCATTCCACATTGTGACAGATGCACAAGGTCATAATACCATATTTCCTTGCTTTATTCATCACTCCGAGTACTCACAGTCTTGAAGGCACCTTATTGGTAAATCATACTTTCATGTCTCAGTGCATTTCTGGGTCTAGTTCAGAATTTCCTTGTAAAGATCCCATCACCTGCAAACCTGATCTAAAAGAACTAAAACTGTTGTTTGTAAAATGAAGGCTGGAAGAGATCTTAGATATATCAGCTTGTCAATGACTGGATGCTTAGCAGTTGCTGGGCTTCTACTTATGGTACTCACTCCTCTTATCCTCAATCTCCATCACTCTCCTGAATTCCAAAATAGATTTCGGTAACTCCCTCCTCGTCGCATTGTTTACAATTGACCAATAGCTCCTGAGCAATGGAGGATTTGGCTTGAGAGGATGCTGGTACGCGCTTGTGGGATTCCAATGGGTAAAAATTACGACGCCGTTACTAAGACACATAACCCAAACTTCACATATCTTTTGCTCTTCTTAAATCTAACATGAACGAATTGTTTCAGGCTCGATTTTTCCTCTCTCTTTTCCGCCTTCTATCGCGGGACGGTGTACTTTACTCAGAAGATACAAGCCGATACGCTGAGAAAGTGAAAGCTGCGTAGCTCAGTAAGTCACCATATACCTCACAAGAAAAAGTAAAAGGAATAGAGAAGAGCTTCATTCAGGTGTAGATCAATGAAAACTCTGTCTTTCAGATTGTATTCCTGGAAGAACAGGAAAATGTATTCGATTGAAATGGAAAAGTCTTGGCATTAAAATGGCCCTGCTTTGAGTCCTGAGATTCCCCTTTATATAAAAGACATACAATCTAACTGTTGCGACTCTTCTACCTCTTCTCTTTTGTCTCTTCAGCTTTCAATTTGGTGCGACTAGGACGATACAATATAACAGTCCGTGCAATTTGCCCTACTGATACTGAACCAGTGGCTTCCTCTAAATGCAGAATTATGTCCTCTAACTCTCCAGGGCATGTACTGTGTATTTTCATCTATTCATGGAATCAATCAAGCTAAAGTCAAGTCTCGGACTTCAATTCATTTAATTGATCAAACAGCAACTCTTCCATTGTAACCACAATTTAACTACCTAACCCAAACCTTGGAGAGATTGTAACAATAAAGTTTATACCTTTAAGAGCTCGTTCATCTCCAGCGTCTCTAGGAAGGAGAGGACAAGTGAATCCGTAACGCCCGACTTGCCTACGAGTTGAGATTTCAGTTTGTTGCCCAAAATGTGCGCGTAAGAAGCAAGCTTTCTCTTTTCCTTCACCGACAACTTCAAAGCCGAGCTCTCAGTCATCATGGGAAACGTTGTACGGACCGACCCATCCTCTTCTCCATCGTTATTCTCGCTAAAAGAGGCTACAGACACGTTGTCTTCATCTTGTTCTGATTCAGCAACAGAAGAGAATGATTTAGGTACGAGGAGAGGAGAGAAGGAGTGAGAGAGTGAGATATAAAAACGTGGAAGAGGTAAAGAAGAGGAGATCGACGGGAAGCGAACCTCGTCATGGTGATTGGATTTACGGGTTAATACAGACAAAGGAAAGGGTCTAAGGAACAGACAAAGAGGAGACGTTGGTTTGGGATGTCGGAGAAGATGGTGGATCAAGTAAGTCAAAGTCGATGATTTTAGAGTCGCCATTGCAGCCATCTCCGGTCTCCTCTTCTGCTCTCTGAGATTTAAGGGGTTTATAATATCTTTTCGAGTAATATATGTTTTGTTAAAGGTGAACGAAAATGGGTGTTTGGTCTAGTGGTATGATTCTCGCTTCGGGTGCGAGAGGTCCCGAGTTCGATTCTCGGAACACCCCTTCAATTTTGTTAAAAACATTGAAATTGACACACATGGTTTCACACATACGGAAATACCATTCATTCGTTTAAAACCGCAAAATTGCAGGATAAGTTGTATGTTCGATAACAAGACAGCTTACAACAATACAATCATATGCGGAAGAATACTAACAAGACAATGTGCTCTTTGCACTAATTATTTGTTCACATGCTCTGGTCTTGAAAATGTGCTCTGTTTTACAAATCTCTGTTCTCTTTTGCCCCCTTCAATGCAAGAAGAGAAGCTCCAAAGGACGCTTCCGTGTGGAAGGCTTTTTTCACAGGCAAACCTAGAACTCGCTGCCTTATTTTTATCCACTTGTCGTTCTTGGCTCCACCTCCTGCTGTGAACACTTCCTCGGCCTCCGTTGCTCCCAACTCTTTCAACAACTCGTAGCCTTTCTCCTGATCGTGTTAACATCCAACACCATAATGAGACACTGTTAATGAATTATCATATGTAAACCAAACTTACTTGATCGTTATCGGTAACTGAAAACTATATAAAGCCTGAAACTCATGATTCTGGAAGAGCATGAACTTAGAAATATGAAGTGGTTGCTCAGATGTGGAGTTCAAGATAAAAACCAATATTGCAGTAGTTTCACAACCATTTTGTTCTGAATGTTGCCATGAGTCATGTGGAACTCAGTAGCAACCACAGAGAAATGGTTGTTCGTACCTCAATACGTGCGATTGATTCCAATATACCATGCAAGTATTCAACGTCGCTTTCTGGGCGTGGAAGTAATCTGCAATATGTAAACATTTTTTTAAAGTGAATCTATGCTGATGCTTTGAGGGAAGATTCATATAAAGCTTCCTTGTTATGTATACGGAAACACTTGTGAGAACATTAGAAAGGAAGACAAACCTGGGAGCTAAGTTAGGATCAGCTATGGGAAATCTTTCACCACTGCTTTGAAGAGGATAGTAATCTAGAGAAGATGCGACCATAGGATTAATTTCTTGGCTCAGTCTTTCTAATTGTTCGTCACTAAAGAGCTGTCTGAGAACTGCTCCACCAGTGTTGGAAGCTCCTCCGACTAACCATTTGTCATCCAGGCGGTGGCTGTAGACTCCATACCTCGCATCATCAACTCTTTTTGTGCTGAGAAGTTTGATGGCTAAGGTCGAACCCAATGAAGTTACCTTTGGCAAAGAATTATAAAAAAAAGAATCATTTCATGGTACAAACATCAATATGTGGCACACAGTACAGTTGCACATAGAAATGTTAAGTGTATAGCTGAGAGATAAATAATATTCAGAAAGTATTGCATAGTTCTCACTGCTTTCCCAGGTTCAGTCGCACGTGCTGCAAGAAATGCAGCTATACTATCAGTTGTACCTGTGCAGACAATGCAATCATCCGGAAATCCTGGTCAAGCCAAAAAGAAGATTGAAAATTTATGTTGCTTTTCACTGATTTTTGTTAGATGTAAGAAAAATTTACCGAATTGCCTTCTAAAGCTTTCTTTCAGAATGCCTATTGATGTTCCAGGAGCTTGCACCATAGGTAATAACTGAGAATAAGGCTGACTTAGCAACCATGATGGATATGATTCACTCTCAGGATCATAGCCCACCTGCACTCAAATCCAAAATAGGAAAGCACTTTTGTGAGTTATATTTTCTTCTTTATCAGCCGATTAATCTACACTTTCTGCTTAAATGCAGAAAATACTTCACGATGTTACCTTCAAGGCATTATTGTAATCTGACACTCCGAGTTTGCCGTGAAGTAACCACAACAACCAATCTGCCTGATGCAGCAATACCGCTGATTCTCTGTTCGGCACCTCAGTGTTCCACCATGAGACAAGTTTGCACAATGTAGAAGAACCAGAGCAGACTGTGTGGTTCGCTGGCGCTATAGACTTAACCTCTGGCAGAGCTTCAGGGCAGCTCTGGTTGTAGAGAAAAGGTTGACACAGAACTTCCCCACTTTCACTGCTTCACATAATTGATTAAGCAAAGGGGATTTAAACAACAATTTAATGATTTCATTTAGCTATGATGACTGATGATGCTTAAGGATACTAGAGAAATTAGTAACAATGTAAAAATCAAATCCTCTAATGTGGATGGAATACAAAAAGATAAAAGAGACTACAAAACAAAAAAAAAGGATATGATGAATCACATGCCTGTTTAAGATGAGAGTTGTTGCGGAAGTTCCATCAAGCGAAATAGATGAGACGAGGGAGCGAACGGTAATGGGAATGTCCTCTAGCAGCGAAAAAAGAGTTGCTTTCCATGAGCTTGCCCAATCCATGCTTACTTCTTTCTATCTAGATAACAAAACAAATATCTCACTCCATAGCTTTTTCTTGATTTTATTCATAGATTAGCTCAGAATTTGTAAATGATATATGTAGAAGGATTCCCAAATCCTCATTTGATATAAGCAAGACAGCAAATCAAGACTACTGAGGGTTCTAAGTACTCAGTTAATATAAGCAAGACCACAAAATAAAGCCCATAATATTGAGCAAAAGATTGATAAATCGAGCATTAGAATTCTGGTAATTCTCCCACTTCGTTATATGTACATAAAGATCTTGGATGAGTAAAAGAAGCACATTGACCCACCAAGAAACCCATCAAATTATTAATCCATACTTAATAGCAAACCAAACCAAGAACTGATGACGACACAAGCAACCAGCAATTAGCTGGCTTTGACAAAGACTTAACCAACACAAAGCACCAATGAAGTGAACACTCGAAGATTGCTATAATTTGAGTATAATGCGGAATTTTTACCATGAAACGAGGATATTCTCTTTTTCCTTCTGCTATAATCGCTCCTTGCTCATCAATAACTGTAAATCGAGCTCCAGAAGTACCAAAATCCATACCCAGATAAAGTTTTTCAAAGTTCGTTCCTTTATTGCCACTCATATCAGCCATAACTCTGAAATCGTAGCTCCTGCCTAAATTACAGTAAAACCGAGTTCTGGGTAGAGGAACACTCCTTGAACTAGAACACCCTGGAGATTAAAATCATCATGATTCAGCTCCTAGATACCCACCCGAAACGCCATTAAATCGAAGAATCATCATGTTTACCTGATTGTTTTGGAGATGTGAAGAGCTCAAACGAAGAAATCTGAAACTGACGAAGCATCAGCATCTCTCTCTCTCTCTGTGGCTCTCTTCTCCTCCTTTGTTTCTGAGGCTGCTTTCTTCTAAACTCCACAGATAAGGAGCTTGCAAGTTCGTCAGTCGTGACCGTTGGATAGCTCGATTTGAAAACGATGACTTTTCATCTTGTAAGTGATTTACCATTTTAGCCTTCCATGTTATTTAATTTACACTCCACTCAACCAAACAGTTGGGCTGCACGTTCTCTTGTCATCGAATTGTTCAGATTATGCGTGCTGTTTTCGTTTGGCATATTCACAAATGGACCCTTCTAGGCCCACTTTAGCTTCGGCCCACGAATAATAATGATGACATCTTCTCTCTGGCACCAAAATTTTCTACACAACAATATTAAAATGTACGTTCAAATGTTATAATATAAAAGCTTGGTTTCAAAGTTACTCATTAACATTAACATGATCACAAAACGTATTAAGTTTATCGATCAGATATTAATACAACTAAACATTTTTCTTTAACGAAATAGAAAAACTAATTTCTAAAAAACATATTTACATATACTAATTTGCATGTTTATACCTAAAAAAAATTAACTAAAAAGGAAAACTAACAAAAAAAAGAAAAAAATTATTTACATACGCTAATTTTACTTGTGTTATTAGTCAACTAGATTTTAACATGTTTCAATTTTTATTAAATTCATTTAGCATAGATATTAACCAATAAATAATAAATTTTGAAGTTTAAAATAACAATATAATTTATTTAATTGGTTAAAAATTGTATTTATTGTTGTAATATAGTGTTTTAAATTCGTAAGTGAAAACATAAAATTTCGAAAAAAAAAATGAGCTTATAATAATGAATTTTGATTGCTTGATTTTTTTTTTGTCAATTTGATTGCTTGATTAGAATATTACTTATAGTTTTACTTATGTTATATTTTATAAATTTTAAAGCATGTAGACAAAAGTGAAAACACAAAAACTTTATAAAAAAAATTGAGTTGATAAGAATAAATATTTAATTATTTAATGAGAATATTAGTATATCTTTATTTCTATTCTATTTTATAATTTAAACTCATTTAAAAACAATTTGATATGAAGTAAAATCATCACTTATGAGATTACAACATATAGAAAACCTAGCATGGCGACTTTTTAGGCGATTTCAGATCTTATCGTCGCAATGGTTGCGGCAAGCGCGGGCTCTCCTCCGGCAACGGGAATCTCTGGCTCTCCAAACGAAACTCTTCTTCCTTCTCTCTCTGCTCTCAATTCTCATGCTCTTCTCCCCTGCGGCGGGCCTGTTAAGTCTCCGTCAGGCACTCGATCTCCAGGCGGTCTGCTGCCTCTCCCAGCTGGGCTTAACCCAGCCTCACCAGCTCGTCCAATCTCTGCCATAAATCAATCGTCTTATCCATATTCTACGAATGCTCAACCGGCTCCCAATCTCTCTCCGTCTTCCCTACCTAAATCCATTCCATTGTGGAGTGATATTGCCGAGTCGGACTCTGTTTCCTAACCAGCTTTTAATTATGTTTTTTCTATCAATGCAGGTACAACGGAAGAGTCAATTCCACCTGAATTGTTACAAGATTCCAAACTTCTCTGGCAAAACTGTGTTATTGACCATTTTGTTGGTGAAGCTCTGCACATTGGCAAGGTTCAGGCGACAGTTAACCGTCTCTAGGGTAATTTAGAGAGAAAACTGAAAATTGATGCGCAATTCCTAAATGCTTATGTTGTCTTATTTCGGATTAACTATCCTCATACCAAAGCTCGTGTCATCGCAAAAAAATTCTGGCACATTACAGATATCTCGTTAATTGTTCTAGCCTGGGCACCATCCACTTCTGCCCTCCGCCCATACATGTCTGCTATGCCCATTTGGGTTGACTTCTGTCATGTTCCGGATAAGATGTTCTCGAGAAAGGGTTTGCGCTTTATCTCGGATATTGTTGGGAAAGGGAAAAAATTACATCCAAATACAGAACGCTGCACAAGGCTCGATGTTGCTCGGGTTCTAACGGTGGTCAACCTAGAGAAGCCTCTCATCAACAAAATAAAGCTTAAAGAATTTTCGGACAACGAAATCACTGTTACATATCCCTGGCTACCGCCTAAATGCTCAGCTTGTCAAGTTTGGAGACACCTCCAGAATTCCTGCCACATAACGCCAGGCAAGGTTCTAGTAGCGATCATTAATTCAGCGCCCCTGGTGACAATCGTTGCCCCCAAATCTTCTGTCCAAGTACCCGTGTCTATGAAAGAGACTCAAACTATTACTACTTCTTCTTTGGCGCATTCTGCAGTGGCCAATGAATCGATACCATCAATCGTTATTCAGGCAGAAACGAATGCTCAGCCCAATGGTCAAAACCCGGATGTTTTAGAAAATTATCTTTATATATTCTCTTTTGTTGATTTGATTTCATAATTAGCTAATAAAGTCCATTTTCCACCTTCAGCGACTTCTCCGTCTGGTTCACTGGTTAATCTCACCAGCCTTCTACCCAACAAACAAAAATGTCTGATTGGCTCACAGTCTCCCTCTCCATCCATTCCCCACCTGCAGTCAAAGCAGCTAATAATATAAGGCCAATTGCTCCGTCAATCTCTAAATCAGAAGCCTCAGGCTCGCCCTCCCGATTCAACATATTAGCTAACTTGGGTGAAGAAGGAGAGATATTGGAAGGCACCTCGGAGGAGTCACCGAAGTTACCTTCTCTTCCTCAACAGTCCGACATTGATAAAATTACAGTTTCGAATCCCATGTCGCAAGACAATGCTGCTTCGGATGAAGATAATATTTAGAAATAGTTGTTCAGCCTACGCAGCCAAAGAAGTCTGAGTATCGCTGACGCCACAAGGGCCCTAAGAATCCAATTTTCTCAGTCTTCACAAGAAAGCAAAATTCCAAAAGTTCGCAACACCACAAATCAACATCATCAAGAGCTTCCTCCGAAAAGCACTGATTCATCATGGTATCGTTCTTTATTTCGAACACCCGGAGATTCAATCAAATGCGCAAACATACTGTAGTAATTAATTGGTTAGCTTCTGCAAATCCTGAGTTCGGTTGCCTTCTAAAAACTCAGGTTCAAGCTATTATTGCTAAGGTTTTTCCAGGTTATAAGTTTGTTTATAACTATGACTACCATCATCTTGGTAGAATTTGGTTTGTTTGGTCTCCTGTGGTCTCTGTCACTCCGTTGTTCCAAAGCTCGCAGGTTATTACTGTTGCTATTACAACTGTTGATGATTCATCTTTCGTATGTTCTTGTGTCTATGCCTCAAATTTTTGCAATGACAGACTCACTCTTTGGTATGATTTTCTCCGTACTCGGGATATTTTTATTAGCTCATCCACTCCTTAAATTCTTTTGGGGGGGATTTTAATGAGATTTTGACTGTTTTATAACATTCTTGTTCAACGACTCAAATAGTAGACACTGCAGGTAGTCGGGATTTTTGTAATCTAGTTTTTGACTGTGATCTGATGGACCTTTTCTACACGGGAAATCGCTTAACGTGGTCCAACAACTATCCTTTTAATCCTATCTATAAAAAGTTTGATCGCGCGCTAGTTAACAGTGTCTGGACTAATTGTTTTGCCTATTCTCATGCAGTTTTTGAGTCTTCTAGTTACTCTAACCACTCCAAGTGTGTTGTTCATTTTGATAACAACGCTCTTCTCCAGAAAAGATCCTTCAAATTTTTTAACCTTTGGGCAGATCATCCTTTTTTGCCTTCGACTGTCAGTGAGGCGTGGAACACTATTGCTCCTCTTCATCACTCCTGTTCAGCCATTCACAGATTCCATTAGAAATTAAAAGCGCTGAAATTTATCATGAGAGATTTCAATCGTAATCACATTAGAGACATTCATAGGAAGTCTAGAGAGGCTTTGGAGCGGTCTTGTGAGTTACAAGATTTGGCGTCCCAGCAGTCTAATTCTTCTAATTTTGAGGTAATCTCTGAAGCTACGGAAGTTTGGAACAACTGTGCTTCAGTGGAGAAAAAGTTCTATCAACAGAAGTCTCATGTCAATTGGCTGAAAAATGGGGATCGTAACACTGCGTTCTTCCACCGTCACGTAAAATCTCATGCCTCACATAATTCCAACTGTTCAGTATGATCCAGGTCTGGCATCACTCTTACAGATCTTTCTGCTATCAAGCAAGAGTTTGTAGACTACTTTCAGAATTTTCTCCAGGCACCTTCTTGGGTTTATCAGCTTGATGTTGGTGATCTCGAGGATTTGGTTGACTTCCGTTGTCCTTCTAATATGATGAGCAATTAGTTGATATGGTCACTCCTGAGGAGATAAAACAAACTTTATTTGCTATGCCAAAAAACAAGATATCGGGACCTGATGGTTATACTCCGTAATTCTTCCAGGTTACTTGGAGCACAACGGAACCTAATTTTCTGGTAACAGTCCAATCATCCTTTCTTTATGGTTTATGCCTAAGAGTGTTAATGCCACTGCCCTTTCTCTGATTCCAAAAATGGAGAATCCTCAGCTTTTTACTGATTTTAGGCCTATTGCTTGTTGTAACTTCATTTACAAGGTCATCTATAAAATTCTAGAGAATCGTCTAAAACTCATCCTGCCCTTGGCTATTGTCTCAAATCAGAATGCTTTCATTAAGGATCGCCTCCGGCTTGAAAATGTGTTGCTCGCCACAAAACTTGTCAAGAATTACCACAATAGTCCTTCTCCTCGCTGTGCGCTAAAAGTATACATCTCTAAAGCTTTTGACATGGTCAGCTGGAATTTCATTCTTAAGGTTTTTCAGGCTATGCATCTCCCGGATCTTTTCATAAATGGATTTATAACTGCTTCTCCACTGCGTCTTTTTCTATCTCTATCAACGGTGAACTTGATGGGTTTTTCTCAAGTGCACGTGGTCTTCGTCAAGGGTGTTCTCTTTCCCCTTATCTCTTTGTTATTTCCATTAATGTTTTATCTGGGCTTCTTAGTAGAGCTTGCTCTGAGAATTTAATAGGATATCACCCCTTTTGTCAGGACCTTAATCTCTATCATCTAAGTTTTGCAGATGACATGTTGATTTTCATGGATGGCTCCAAGAGATCTCTTCAGAGCGTATTAGATGTTTTTGACAGGTTTGCTGTCTTTTCTGGTCTTAACATTAATCCTACTAAATCTTCACTTTTTATTGCAGGTCAACAAAATAATGAATTGGCACAAGAGGACGCTCATCTTGGCTTTCCACTCGGTGATCTCCCAATCCGTTATCTAGGGCTTCTGCTAACCACTAGAAACATGACCTGCTTGGATTATTAGCCGTTACTTGATCGCATTAAGAGCCGCTTAGCTTCATGGTCGGCTAAATCACTATCATTTGCTGATCGCCTTCAATTGATCCAATTAGTCATCTACAACATCTCCAACTTTTGGTGTTCTGTATTTCGCTTGCGTGCAAAATGTTTTTGTGACATTGAAAGTCTCTGCTTTGTATTTCTTTGGACTGGTAACCCTTCTAAAACGATGAAAGCGAAAGTCTGTTGGCAGGATGTCTTTACTCCTAAGGCAGATGGCAGTCTTGTTTTTAGAATTTCAGGGATGTCTCCACGGTCTTTTCCCTAAGTCTTATATGGCGTTTATTTGATAATACATGATCATTATGGGTTGCTTGGACTCGACAATATCTCCTTCGTCATTCTTCCTTTTGGGATGTGCGTGAGGGCAGTTCTGGCTCGTGGATTTGGTAGAAGCTCCTTAAGCTTAGGCTAATCGCAGCTCCTTTGCTCCGTATAGTGGTTAACGACGGTCATTCGACCTCCTTCTGGTTTGAAAGGTGGCTTCATGATGGCAGATTAATTGACATCTTTGGTGATACAGGTACAATGCATCTTGAAATTCTTCGGGGAGCGCCTCAGTTGTTGATGCGATTTCAAACAATCGATGGTTGTTTTGTCATCACAGAACATGTCATCGGGATTGACTTAATCGTCTCATTTCTACCCCATACCTGATTCTACCAACGGATCTGATCTGGCTCTTTGGAAAACGGAGGTGGGGATTATAAGGATCACTTCAGCTCGAAAAAAACATGGCTACAGATTAGGACCGCTCGGGCTCGAGTGCCATGGTATCGTATTGTGTGGTTTCCTCAAGCGCTCCCTCGTCACTCGTTCATCCTTTGGTTGGCACATTAATAGGCTCTTTACTAGCGATCGCATGAGAATTTGAGGACAAATTCAACATTGTGTTCTTTGCAGCGAGAGAAATGAAACAAGAGATCACCTCTTTTTTGCCTGCCCCTACACCTTCACTATTTTGGCTGAAATAACTTCCACTCTTCTGAGATGGAAGCTCAACCCGGATTGGACTATCACGCTTAACTCCTTGATTGGTCCCATTCGAAATCGCTCGGATGATGTCCTTCTTCGTATTATCGTTCAGGCTACAATACCACATATGGATGGAGAGGAACAAACAGATTCATCAACATCAACATTGTTCAGCGGCGAGTCTTCGGAGGCGAATTGTAGCTATGATTTCTTCTATCATAGCGTCACTTCCTCGTCATGTTGAGAGCAAGATAACAGATCTTCAACAAAGATGGCTACACCATCTCCCTCGAGATTGATATCAGATCTCTCTCTCTATATCTCTTGTGCTGTTAATGAATTTGCTGTTATTCTTAATGGATTTGGATTACTTCTCTGATTGTCACTTTCTGGTTTTTGCTTCGCAGATACTCTTACGAATTAATGACATGAATCCCTTAACAGTGCAAGCGATGGCTATCGATACGCAGTAGCAGCAATACTTGTTTCATGCTGACCCTCGCCGTCTCTTCAGGCTTATCCACAAATCAACTCAATCAGTTCGACGCTTATTTTCCGGCCGTCTATCCTTCCTGAGCTTCCAGATAGGGACTACTGATTCACTCCTATATTTTTCTTTCTTTTTCCGAGTGTGTGCCATGCATGCTTGTCATAAAGCCGCTGATAAGCACTGTACTCTTTTTCCTCCTTTGGTTTTATCCCACACGGGTTTTCCAATTGAGGTTTTAATGAGGCAACATCTTATCAGTGCATCTTTCTCTTTGTTTTTGATTTACCGTTGACCAATCTTTACCAACAATAAATTTTTTGTAACCCTTAGGAGTCCTTCCACTTAAACATTCTCTGTAATTATCTTATTTTTTATTTATAAATATCACATTCAATCAAGAAAAACATATATAATTTTTAAAAAAAAACAATGTGGGGTTTATAATTTTTTATACTACTTATGTTTTGTTAATTTATTTAATTATTTTTAATATAATTAAGATATAAATTTGATAGAATGCACTTATTTTTTTTGATATAAAAAAATTTAGCTCTTATCTATTTAGAAGAATTGCGTTGAATTAAAATTCTATGATGAAATAAATAGTTTAATTATATTGTTAAATGGGCTAAAATCCAGTTAAATATAATATTTACTAGAATAAAATTTAAAAAAGATTTGTAAATTATTATTTAAAATTAAAATATCATCAATAAAAATTTATATTTATTTTTTACATCCATGTAAATACGCAAATCTTTTATCTATGTACCTAGTGCTATATAATGCATCCCTATATATTATTTGAGAGTACATTTATAAATAAACATTGAAAAGTGTTAATATTTACATCACATTGCCATACTTCAAAAACAAATTTTAACCTCTCATTAAGAGTATTTTAGTCATTAGTTATTATTTGATCATTTAATGAAATCATTTAATTTATGGTTAATAAAAAAATCCGATTTGTTAATGTATCAAAAGGATTTTTGAGTATTTTCCAAAAAATCGGATTTGTTAATCAGATCTGTTTATAATCAATTATTGTTACCAAAAAAATCGGATTTGTTAATATTCCAAAAAAGATTTTTTACTATTCAAAAAAATCGGATTTGTTGATAATCATATATTTTTATAGGATTTGTTAATATTCCAAAAATGATTTGTTAATATTCTAAAAAATCGGATTTATTAAAATCTGATTTAATTTTATTTGCACAATCGGATATTAATTTGCACAAAAAAATCAGATATTCTATTATTAATTTTTTTCTTATTAAAAAAATTGAATTTGTTTAGATTCATTAATCCGTGTTATAGCACGAGATAATTTTTAGTATTTGTTATTTTGTCTACATATATAGGGGAATTTGACACTACCAATTGAAACTTTACAAAATATCGAAGAAGTTATATTTTAAGAGATGATAGCACTAAGACACAAAACATAACAACATCACATGACACGTGAGGGAGGAAAAGCATGCACGTGTGAGACAGATGTGCGGTGGAGCTCAAGAAGTGGGAGATATGACAACCACCTTGCCACTGGTACTTAGCTTCGAGAAGCAAACACTCTCTCTATACGTAAATCACTTAGTATATATTAAGGACCCACATATTCAATAGATGTGTAACATACGCATATACATAAAGCTCTTTTATAATATTACAAGATATACGTGCTCGTAATAACTCCATTTTGTTGGATTATTTTTTATTTATTTTAAAGTACGTAAATATTTTGTCTTTTGCAATTTTGCAGGATTTAATAGTACATCATCCATTTAAGGAAAAATTTTCCTTTCATTAAGCCATTATTAAATTCGGTACTGAATCTATTGGACATGTTGCACACTTGTTAAGTAGAATTTAACATAATGTATCAAATAATGTTCTATTGAATTCGAATTGAAGAAAAAGATCCACAAAATTTATTAACAATAAAAATTTGGTGTTGGATACAATTCCTAATTTCTTTGAATACATTCGGTTAAAATTGATCGATTTTTAACTAGAATTTCAATCTGTTTGGTTTAGGATGAACCGGAATAAAACATTGAACGAATTAAAGGGCAAAAAGGACAAAGCACTATTTTTACTGACCCATCGTTCCTCCCGCTCGTTCGGTTCCTTTGAATTTTCGAAAACCTTTTGATCCGGTTCGCGGTTATTTTAATCCTCATCCACGTTCAAACCTCTAAATGCTCTTTGAGAAAGCCACGTCAGCACACTGTAAAAAATTAATTTATTAATTAAAAATTCAAAATCTGAAAGACAAAATGACGCTTTCACCAAAAAAAAAAATCTCCAGTCGATCTCTCTCTCTCTTCACCACCGTCGCGTGAAGAAGACGAAACAATCGCTCTCTCCTTGTGGTCTCACTATCTTTTTCTCACCATCGCGTAGCTTAACCATGGAAAAGTAGAGAAAGAGAATAGAGAGAGAGAGAAGAGAAGAAGATGAAGAGCATATTGCTTTTTCTGTCCCCAGCCATGTGAGCTTCCACTGACACATTCTCTGCATCTTCACATTTGGAGGTTTTTGCTTGATTCCTTCTTCTTCTTCTTTACCGTTTCAAAAACCGAGTCACCGAGTTTAAACGAGTTAATTTCTCCTCGGAGTGGATGGCTTCATCGTCATCTAGAACTAGAAGTCGTTCTCCTTTCTCGCACCGTAGACCTCCGAGTCCTTACTCTTCCGCTTCGTCTACTTCTTCGTCTCATATAAACAATCGTCTATTACCTCGCTCTTCTTCTACGCCTACTTCTACCGTTTACAATTCCGGCGGTGTAAGCGGGTCCCGATCTATGTCGATTACTCGTACCATTTCCGATTCCGGTCCAATCGGCGTCTCTGGAACTTATGGAGCGCAATCGCCTGTCCCTTACCCATCGGAGGGGCTAATTGGCGAGTCTGTGCAGACTATTACCTCTGAGCGAGATAGCATCTCCGTCACCGTTAGGTTTCGTCCGATGAGGTACGATAGATCTGGGGGCGGAATAGCAGATCTATTAGATATAATTTCACGATTGTTCCGGTTTATAATTTTGGGATTGATGGAATGTGAATTGATTACTCCGTCAATTTTCAAAATCTCTGGCTATTTGTTTGATTGTAGTGAGAGGGAGTATCAAAGAGGAGATGAGATTGTTTGGTATCCTGACGCGGATAAGATGGTCAGGAATGGATACAATCCACTCACAGCTTACGCATTTGGTACTGAGAGATGAATTTATTGCCGAGATCATTTCAACTTACTGTTCATTGATTATCGTTTTGGTCGCCTCGGTTTGTTCAATGAATGTTCTTCCG
This sequence comes from Boechera divaricarpa, assembly GCA_026770425.1. Taxonomy (NCBI): domain Eukaryota; kingdom Viridiplantae; phylum Streptophyta; class Magnoliopsida; order Brassicales; family Brassicaceae; genus Boechera; species Boechera divaricarpa. The sequence goes on along the minus strand of CM049186.1, from coordinate 760,675 downwards.
TATTTGTTGATGCCAGATAAAGTTTTTGGACCACAAGCAACAACTACAGAGGTATATGATGTAGCTGCTAAACCTGTAGTCAAGGCAGCTATGGAAGGTGTTAATGGTATGGAATATAGCTGTGTTGTCAATTAAACTAGATTTGTGTTTATCATTGAAATACCTTTAGCCCCAACTCATTTTTGCCAGTAGCATTGAGTGCAGAGAAGTATTCTGACAGTGTGTTGGCAATTTGACAGGAACCGTTTTTGCATATGGTGTTACAAGCAGTGGAAAGACACATACAATGCACGTAAGTGTTTTCGGAATACACCACTTGGTTATACTGGCTTCATACAACGTTTACTGTGTTGTGAAAGATTTGAGATATCATACAAAGACTGGGTGATTATAGTTGCTGATAAATGTTTGATTGACATGCTTGTGGTAATAAGAAGTAGAGAAGATCGTGATTAAGATTGACCAAAATATTGTCCTGTTAAATCGTCACCTGATCATATGCATTTTATATTTGACCATTGCTTCATTTGCAATATGCACAGGGTGATCAAGATTTTCCTGGAATCATACCATTAGCAATAAAAGACGTGTTCAGTATCATCCAGGAAGTAAGGGATCTTGTTCTCCCTATAAACTATATGGTCCTTTACTGATTTACAGTTGTTCATGTACCTATTACATTGTCATATCTGCTAATTTCTTACATCATTCTAAATATCAGACCACCGGAAGAGAGTTCCTGCTCCGTGTTTCATATCTTGAAATATACAATGAGGTATGCTAAAATTTCCTCCATGATATAATAGCATTTACTGACACTGTAAATAAACCCTGGAGTTAAGGCTTTTAGCCTCAGATACAGTTTCCTATTCTTCTCACTTTGAAGAATCTCTCTCCTTGTTTTGGTAACATGTGTGATAAGTCATCATGTCTTTTGTTTTAGATGAGCGTGCTTATATGTCCATCTGTCTGCAAGTCATCTTACTTTTTTATTTGAATCAGGTGATAAATGACTTACTGGATCCAACAGGGCAGAATTTACGTGTTAGAGAGGATTCCCAGGTTTCCAGCTTGTTCTCTTTCTCTCACACACGAAAAAGAATGTATATCAAACAAGAGCATTCGCTTGTTTGTCTGATTTCACTATTTTTTTCTCTGACAAGGATGAGGATGATAAACACATTTGATGAATTCTTCATGTTGCATCCATCCTGATTTTCCTATAAATTACCTTGGTTTGATCTAGAGTGGATACTGTTTCTAGGGAACCTACGTTGAGGGTATTAAGGAAGAAGTTGTTTTATCTCCAGGCCATGCGCTATCTTTCATTGCAGCTGGGGAAGGTAATTGGAAGACTTACTGCTGAAACATGTCTTCCAATATTCCTATTTGCCTTTCCTGATTACTGTTTTGATCTTCAACGGCAGAACATCGTCACGTTGGTTCAAATAATTTCAACCTGATGAGCAGCAGAAGTCACACAATATTTACACTGGTACATCTTCAATCTTGTGTACATCCCATTTTTTATTCCTGATCCTCTCGATGTCCTCTAGATACTTTTGCTCTTACAAATTTCCTTGCTATGCATTTTAAGTTTCAATTTCAACTACTGTTTGTTTGCAGATGATTGAAAGTAGTGCTCATGGAGACCAATATGATGGAGTTATTTTTTCTCAGCTAGTAAGGGCTTCTTTCTTCTATCATTGTACAAGATCTCTCGTCTTATAGACAGCTCTCTCACAGTGTCTCTTTCTTGCTTAGAATTTGATTGACTTAGCTGGATCTGAGAGTTCCAAAACTGAGACAACTGGACTGAGGAGGAAAGAGGGTGCATACATCAACAAGAGTCTTTTGACTCTTGGAACTGTAGGTGTCTCTCTTTCTGTTTGAGCTTTCTTTTAATTTTCAGATATTTCCTTTTCAATAATTATATGATGTAAATCAAAATTTCTGTGATAGTATAATGCAAAATGCCTTAAAAGAAAAACCTGGTTTGCTACCATAATCCGATTTGGTGGCACTAGAGGCTCAGAAAGGGATTTCCAGTTGCTAAAAGTAGATGTTAGGCTATTGTTAAATTTATTCTTCAGTGCACTAATCTAGTAGTGCTAGTGTATCTTGATGATCAATGCCTTTATTTTCTGAGAAGTCTGTTCCCTTATTGTGTCCTTATGTCAAAAAATAACATCTCTAGTCACCAAACCTTTGAGATGGATTTTACGGATGTTTTGATTATAAATTATCTCTTATGGTTTCCATATGTAGGTGATTGGAAAACTGACTGAGGGCAAGACAACTCATGTCCCATTTCGGGACTCTAAGCTAACTCGTCTTCTGCAATCTTCACTGAGTGGGCATGGGCATGTATCGGTACGACTCTTTTGTATCTGGTGAATATTTCCCATTTCATTGTAGTGGGTTTCCCATGGTTGATGGTATTGTTTAGTTGTGATGTCTCCAGCAGCACATTTAAGGCAATGTTGGTTTATTTATATTGGCTTTCTATTATATGCTGCGTGCTGATGTTAATCTAAAATCACAATGAGCAGAAGCTAATTAAGATTTTATTTCCTTAAACTTTAATAGCTCATATGTACAGTTACTCCTGCGTCAAGCAGTACCGAGGAAACTCATAATACATTGAAGTTTGCCAGCAGGGCAAAGAGAATTGAAATTAATGCCTCACGCAATAAGGTGATTTCTTAGGCTTTTGGTCATGAAGTACTTGGCTTCTATCTAGGGCTTAACCTAAACCTAGGCTATAATATACAGTGTTTTACATCTTGAAACAGATCATAGATGAGAAGTCGTTGATTAAGAAATATCAGAAAGAGATCTCGACCCTCAAAGTCGAACTTGATCAGCTAAGAAGGGGTGTGCATGTTGGTGTCAGTCACGACGAGTTATTGAGCCTAAAGCAACAGGTTCTAACCTCCCTGAGACCTTGTTATTTCATGAATGTTTGAGTTTATTACGATTTGGTGAATAGATAGAATAGACTATCAATTTATTAACAGCTACAAGAAGGTCAAGTGAAGATGCAATCAAGATTGGAGGAAGAAGAAGAAGCTAAAGCAGCTCTAATGAGTAGAATCCAAAAGCTTACAAAGCTCATACTCGTCTCTACCAAAAGTTCTATTCCTGGATATATAGGTGATACACCAGCTCACCAGCGCAGCATTTCTGCTGGTAAAGATGATGTAAGTTGTTATTCAGATCTGATTGTCATTGTGTTCCTATATTCCTGTTTTAATTGTTGCATGTTGGTACCTCACTGCACAAGACGTTTGATACCAGATTGACTCATTCTGTTTTCTTTTTGCTCTTCAGAAGTTGGACTCTCTGCTCTTGGATAGTGATAATCTGGCATCTCCATCTTCGACTCTCTCTCTTGCATCAGATGCGCGGCGGTCTTCCAGCAAGTTCAAGGATGAAAACTCTCCGGTTGGTTCTGGTGCAGAGTTAACTCAAGTGAGTTCTGGGATTTTTGGCGTATATAGTTTTACATCGTATTTCGTTTATTCGAAGTTTGGTGTATTCTTCTTTTCAATCTGGTTACAGGAAAGGGTGTTTAATGAATCAGTGTCGCATGCATCCATTTAACCTTTCTTTTAACCCATGAGTATGATTTTATCACTGTGTTCTTGTGAAAAAATGACTTTAGATAGTTGTGGCTATTGTAGGGCGTTATGACTCCGGATGAAATGGATCTTCTTGTTGAACAAGTTAAGATGCTTGCGGGTGAGATAGCTTTCAGCACAAGCACACTAAAGCGTTTGGTGGATCAATCCATAAATGATCCTGAAAAGTCGAAAACCCAAGTAAAGATTCTTCTTTATCTTTCTAGGGTTTTATAGACCAGTATGACTGTGCTCTATTGCTCTTCCTAATTTCAGGTTTTAACCCTGAAAATCGGAAAATGCATCTCCAGACCATTTGCTGAACTTTATTAGCATTCCACTTTAAGCCATTCATTTTCCTTTAAGCATAACTATGGGATTTATTAGATTCTGGCATGCAGATCCAGAATCTGGAAAGAGAGATTCAAGAAAAGCAAAGACAAATGAGATCCTTGGAACAGCGCATAACTGAGAGTGGTGAAGCTTCAATTGCCAATGCATCATCGGTTGAGATGCAACTGGTAATTTAATCTATACATCTTATTACCATGATCCTTAACCCTGTTAAGGTCATTCAGTTGTGGACACAATGTGGATCAGCTAAATGTATTACAATTATTTTGTTGTTTTCAGAAAGTTATGAGATTGATGACACAGTGCAATGAGAAGAGCTTTGAGCTGGAGGTAAAATGTTTCTCTAGAATGAAATGTCTTCTTCTAAGTGAAAATGGAAGATTTTTCAAAGTCAATATATATTTAATTGTGTTCTACCTATGGATCAGATCATATCAGCAGATAATCGTATCCTCCAAGAACAACTACAGAAAAAGGTTACTTCTAAGTCATGGACACGTCCTTCTTTTTTCTTTTTTCATTATTCATACATAGCATTTTCTTTTGGTTATTATCTCAGTCATCCTTACTTCTATACACATGCTCTAACAACTGCAGTGTACTGAGAACACTGAATTGCACGAAAAGGTGAATCTTCTAGAGCAACGATTATCGAGTCAGAAGTCCACACTGTCTTGTTCTGATGCCGTGACTGAAGAGTGTGTAGATGAGCTGAAAAAGAAAATACAGTCGCAGGTAATTTATCAAAATCTCAACCCTTTTTGTCAACTTTGCGATCACGCATTCCCACAAACATGCCTGATAAATATCTGCACTGGTTGTGAGGAGATGGTGAAAAATATACAAATATCATAAATATTTACCGGTCCTCTGATTATATTTACATGAGCGTCAATGTTTTTATACTTCAGGAGATTGAGAACGAAAAGTTGAAGCTAGAACATGTGCAGAGTGTGGAGGAGAAGAGTGGATTACGAAAGCAAAATCAAAAACTAGCTGAAGAAGCTTCATACGCAAAGGAATTGGCCTCTGCAGCTGCTATTGAGCTGAAAAATCTAGCTGATGAAGTAACAAAGCTCTCGCTTCAAAATGCAAAGCTAGAAAAAGAATTAGTAGCTGCAAGAGACTTGGCGGCGGCAGCTCAGACACGTAAAAATAACTACATGAACAGCATGGCGAATCGCAATGGGACACGGCCAGGGAGAAAGGCAAGGATCTCAGACTCATGGAACCTCAACCAAGAAAATCTCACAATGGAATTGCAGGCAAGGAAACAGCGAGAAGCAGTGCTCGAGGCTACATTAGCTGAGAAGCAATACATAGAAGAAGAGTATAGGAAAAAAGCGGAAGAGGCAAAGAGAAGAGAAGAGGCCCTTGAAAATGATTTAGCCAACATGTGGGTACTTGTTACCAAGTTAAAGAAAGCCAGTAGTGGGGCCTTGTCAATACCAAAGAGGGACGAAATCGAGCCTGCAAAGGAAGATGAAGCGACAGAATTAGATAGCACGAGTCAAAAAAATGCGATCTTGAAAGAAATACAAGTCGTGAATGGACATGAAGAAGTAATAGTTGCTAAGGCTGAAGAGACACCAAAGGGGGAACCCCTTGTTGCTCGTCTTAAGGTAAAGCTTTTTCAAATTTGCCTTTTATTTTCTTTCAGCTTTCTTAGCTGTCTAAAACCTACTACACAGTCTAGCAGTAGGTAAATCTATATACTCATTACCCGTTCGTTCCTTATCCGTTATGCCATGACCTTCGGATCGGGGAACAGATATTAAGACCTTCAAAACACCCAAAAATATATGGTTCAAAATATGTAAATAGCTTAACCTGATCCAATATATTCAAATATCATGTTCTAAATATCTATAATACAAGTGACTTTTGCGGATAAAGACAAGTTACTTGTGGGTATTGAATATTTCTCTGGATTTTTGGGGATATGGGACTTTTGTACCTGTGTGTGATCTTCTAAACTTTGTACGGGTAATGAAAAACCATGATTCATCTCACACATTCAAACAATATAAGCTTTAATAAAAAATCAAATTATTTTTTGTTCTGCATTTGATGCTCTATATACATAATAGGCAAGAATGCAAGAGATGAAGGAGAAAGAGATGAAATCGCAGGCGGCTGCAGCGGCCAATGCTGACGCAAACTCACATATATGTAAAGTCTGTTTTGAAGTGCCGACCGCCACAATTCTCCTCCCTTGCCGTCATTTCTGCCGTAAGTCTCACTCTCACTTCCCTGAGGATCCTTCATTAAGTACTACTAAGTAAACCTAAAACGATCACAAAATCTCTTTTTTTATGCAGTTTGTAAATCTTGTTCACTTGCCTGCTCTGAGTGCCCAATCTGCCGAACCAAGATCTCTGATCGCTTGTTCGCGTTCCCGTCTTGACCAGCGATAAAGTCTTGTCACTCTCCTGCACACAATATAAGGTAATTCCATTATTTTCCACCATCACAAAATCTTTAAAATCCAAAATGCTTTAGTTCAAAAACATTAGGCAATCTATTTTTGAAAGACGATTGTATGTGATTTTGCAGGTATCAAGAACTATATGGAAGTATGTTTGTTTGCTAATATTTTCCATAACTATAGGCTCGAATTCATTTATTACATGTTGGTTTTCTTTTCTTGTATGTAATGTCTTTGTTATATCTTTCTATTCAGATAAAGAAAGAGGAAAGATAACATGCTAACAGAAAAAAACAAAAAAACAAAAAAAAGGAAACATATCATATGCGTCTGCGCGTAACGAAGGGTAAAGGATAAAAAAAAAAAAGAATGAGTTAATCTGTTCATTCTTCTCCCTTCTGATCTTTATATAATCAACAGAAATGCTTTTATAGGTTATGAAAATAGTTCCATAGTTCAGATATTGCTTGTATTTGCATTTGCATTTGCATTGGCGATCGCCGTTTCATAATAAGTGCAAAATATAAAGTAATAGAAAATTATTTTGGTAATTCATGAAATTTGTACACATTTTTTAGAGAACACAGTTTTAAAATGGAGAATAGTGTATGAATGCAACAGTTATACAGTAGAACACCTACAAACTACAACAATTATCACCGATGAATAACAACAAACCACACAAACCTTTGATCTCTTCTACTAACTAAGAAAACTAACATATTCGGCGTAAAACCTTTTTAGTGTTCCGGCTGAAACAACGTACCGTTTAAAGAAAACGTGTGCCGTTTAAATCGTAAGATCCGTCAAACTTTCTTCGATTTCAACTGAAAAACGACACCACGTTTACTCATATTTATCAGCCGTTTTAAATTAATGTATTTCAAATTTTGATTCCGAATTAAAAAGCAACTATTTTCTTCTCTTCTTCGATCAGGTAATTAGGGGTTTTGCGACTGAGAGTGGGAGACAAATCGACGCCGTCCGTTCGTATCTCCGCCATGGAAACACAGAGACCGGAGAAGAAGATCCCCGATGATCTAAGTAAAAGCGGAGGGAACTCAGATCCGATTCCGCTAGATCTCATCCCGGAGATACTCAAAGCATCGCCTATTAAAACCCTAGCGAGGTTACTATGCGTATCAAAACTAAATGCATCCATCATTCGCAACCGAGATTTTGTGAAATCGTACTTGATCAAATCTTCGACGCGTCAAATTGATCAAATCTTCGACTCGTCCTTTGACGCGTAAGTCTCTCATGGGATGGTTTGTTCAACTTGGTGATTCTCCTATTTCTTGGAAAACAAAGAAGCAAACTACGGTTTCGCGAAATGGGAATGCTAACTGTTGAGCTGTTATGGATTAAGGGTCTGTTGATGGATCTTGGTGTTTTGATAACGCGTCGGATGAGTGTTTTTTTTGTGATCTTTACATATTACTGCCAATCCAATATTTCATTAACAGATTTAAGGGTTCTGTATTATTTAGCCGCTCCTAATATTCGTGATCAAAATACTAATCAGTTTCTGGTGGGCTTCCATGTCAGATCTGAAAAGTTTACTACTCCGTTCCACAATATTTGATTTTCTATCTTTTTTTCATTGTTCCACAATATTTGATTTTTTAGCATCATTTAATGAAAATATAGCTAAAAATAAGGGTCATTAAACCTAAAAGACCAATAGTAGACAGTGAGTTATTGTTATAATTATTGGAAAACATCAATTATTTAATAATTTGAGTAAAAAATAGCTAAAAATAAGGGTCATTAAATATTTCTTAATTTGTGTGAAAAAATTGTAAAATCAAATATTGTGGAAGGGAGGGAGTATAATAAAAGTAACCTGGAATCTGACTCCTGGTCTTCGTTTCCTCGTACTTTGTGAAAGAAAGTTAATTGAATTTATTATGTCATTTCAAAAGGTGATGATATTATTATGTGGACTCTGGAGGATGCAAAGAAACATGAGTGGTCATATAAACATCTTCATTTGCCTTTTCCTTGCATTGATCCTATTTCCCAAACCCGGTTTTTCCCTAAAAGGTGTTAATGATGCTGGTGAGTTTATTAATGTATGAATCCGTTTCATATTATTTATTTTGATCCAAAGGCTTCAGAAGAATCAAGTTGTTGATGGTGTTGCGGATGACCAATTTAGGCGCCGGAATGGATTTGGAGACAAACCTCTCCATATCAAATCTACTTATTCCAATCACATAGAGACTCTCATGTCAATCTAAAGACTTGTAAAATTGTCTTTGTTGTTGTTTTCCTCAGAATAATGGGGCACTTAATTTATGCAATCTGTAAAAACAATAGCTGATGTGTTGTTATTATCCTTCCCCAAGCAAGCTGGATCCATCATCCCAACTTTAGTATTTGTTTCACAAAATAAAATCAGTATCCACTAATGGACTGAAGGTACCTGTTACGGCCCAATAATGGATCTAGTCAGCCCAAATGGTACGACCATAGATTTTTTTTTTTTTTGGCCAACGAGGATTTGGTTACCGAGAGTTTGAACGGTCGTCACTAATTCGGAGCTTGTAGCTTCTCTGTGCCTTCACTTTAATGGCGGCAATATCCTCTGTTCAATGCTTATTCTCTTGCAATTCTCATCATCATCAACGCGAGCAGGTGACAATCTCTAATCTCTCTGTTCTTATTTCTTCAGGATTAGTGAGAACTTGCTATCTTGTTGTTATGACTTTATTCCTTCGTTTTTTTTTTAAGCAGAGTGGGTCGCTTTGGAGATTGGGGGGTTCTAGGGTTTTAGTATCTTCGAGTCTATGGAAGCTTTCTCTGTTCTCTGGAGTCGATTTGAAGCGAAGGTGGTTATGTCCTGGTCTACGATTTCTTAATTTCGATTCGTGTAACTTGGAAAAGCAAATTCTCACTAAAGATTTGACCCTTGTAGCTATGGTTCTGTGTAATGTACTTAGATATGAGATAATGATTGCATCTTTTGGGTCTAATAAAACAGGAGAACTTTGATCTGTGCAGTCAAGGGAGATCCAGAAGAAGCGTTTAAGAAGACTGTCGAAATCGATCGGATGATAGATGCTCTTAGAGATGCTAATCCTAGAGAAGTAAATCTGCTATTGCCTTTGCTTGAGTCCTTAAAACTCAAAGTTGTGTTGTGTTTTCTTTTCTTGAGTAATTGAGTTTGTTTTTGTCTGTTGTTGCTGCCATTTCCATTGAACAGGTTGAAAAGCTTGTTGTTGAAAATATCCTTGCTTTTGATGAGGTTTTTTGGATAAGACTCGCGGCTAGGTCGGATACTTGCAAATCAGATGATGACAAGGCATGCGTTTATATTGTTTATGTCAATGATAGAGCATACTTAGAGCTCCGTTTTTCCCGCTAATGCTTTAAGGACGGTTTGTTTCTTGCAGAAGGACTATGAGGAGTTAGCTACAACTGTAATGACTATAGTTGACTGCGTTGTGAATAAGACTCGGGTTTCTCTTTCTTCTCTTCTTTTGTTGTTCCATGTCTCTTCTTCTTCAGTGTTTCTTTTACAAGATAACTGAGAGTTCATTACTTCCCTGTAGGAAAAGATAGAAACGTCTACTGATATTCTGAAAGGGATTTTAAGACCTGCTATAGATGGAGTGGAAGAGATTTCATGGCCTCCAAGAGATCCTGAAGCCATCAATCTAATGGAAAAGGTATATACTAATTGCTCTTCACTTTCCTTTGAACAAGACATCTACACTTTTGTTATGCATACAGCCTTCTGCTTTAGATATCCAGAAGGGTTATATAGTTTTGGATTTCTTGATTTGATATAGTCATGGTTACTGATATCAGTGTGTTAACAGGAAATAATACAAAGGGAAAAAGAAGGGCAATTAGATGAAGGATTTCTTTCAGAAGTTAGTGCTCAGCTCCGGCAGGTAAGTGCAACAATTTGTTTTGTTTCACTTGTAAGATCGTTACAAATATCCGTCATAGACAATTGACTTCTATGTAACATGGAGTTCTGGGTTCAAAAGCGGTAGATGTTCTCTGAAGGAAAAAGGTCTTTCCTTGACAGTGTTTAGATGTATTTTTTTGAATGTTTGAGGCTGAAGGTTGTTTTCAGGCAAAAGAAGATAAAGACAAACCAGGGCTATTAGCTATGCTACAAAAAGTTCTTCAACTCTATTCTGCCACGATTCTCTCCAAGCGTAGCTACGCAAAGAAAGGTGATTTGCTCAATTTTGAAACTTTTCAAAGTTACTCTAGGCTTCCATTTTCTACAAATAGAATCTCATTATAGTCTTATCTCTAACACAGACAAACTTATCAATTAGAGCTTCTGGTTGTTGTCACAGGGAACGAAGTTGTAAAAGCCGAGCATTTTCTCGAAACTCTGATCAAAGGTCTCTTCTGCAACCTCTTTTCCATGTACTAGACCCCAGAGTTCACATTGGTTTATTATGTGTGTATCAGCTCCTGAGGAACAATGGAACAAGATTTTTGTAGACGGGTTAACAATCGGAAAAGGAGATATCACACCTGATCAGCTATCGGCTGTTATCAAGAAACGAATCGAGCGCACACTGATTCGAACTGTAAGTAACAGAAACTCTCTAAAGAAAGCAATATAACAAATAGACACCTTGAAAGTTGAAACATTCTTTCCTCCTATTCTATTCTGCGTTGTCTTTTAAAAGTGGATGGGAGGCTAACCGGGTTTGATTTGGGTTAAACCAGATGGCTAACATATCGGTTTAGAAAGAATCAGATTCATTTCATAAGAATTCCTCATTTTAAGTCACTAACCATATTTATAGGATACAGAGAACCCACCATGAAACACTTGTTTGCATTATTGTCTCTTCAAAGTAAATGCGAGGCTAACCGGGTTTTGATGTGGGTTTAAACCAGACGGTTACCAATACGGTTTTCCAAAATTCATCATTCTAACCACTGTTATTTTGATCATACCAGGAAGGAGGTTCATACCAGCAACGAATCTTGACTGAGTATCTCAAAGGAATCGAGTCCAGGGCAAATGAAATTACGAAATTACTTCAGGGTTAATTCCGTAAATTATAGTTATAGATATACATATCCAATTTTATGTAATATCAATTCATAACGCCAATTAAAATTTGTTATCTTTTTTCCTCTCATAAAATAATTTTGATTGTGCATTTAAAGTGGTATCTGATTTAAAAAATAAGAAGCTCTAGTCAAATTTTACAGATTTTAATTATCTTGTAATAAAAAAAAGTAAAGTAAATGCTTCGACATAAATTAAAAAAAAAAAAAAATGATTAAGTGATGCCAATTAAATTGGTAGCGAGACGCGAATTGGAGACAGAGATAACTGAGCGGAGGGATTCAGATCTATACCACGAAACTGAATCTCACCGTCTTCTTCTTCTTCTTCTCGACGATCCTTGTGTTTCTCTTGCTCTCGCATCCACGTTTCTCTGGTAATGCTACTGATCGTCACCGTGAAGCTGTGCTTAATCGCTTCCCCTTGTGAACTGATCTGATCTGAGGTGATTCCCTATTTCTTCTCCTTCTTCATTGTGCGAATCTCAATTTCGCGGATCTTACTGCTTGTTGTCCTTAGATCTGTTTGCAATTTTACGTGGATTACGTTTTTTTTTTTTTGGTTTCAATGACCTGATCATTCCCATGATTTCATTCTCTGTGATCTGGTTTTGTGTAGAGTTGTTTCTGTTTCGTAATCTGTGAATATGCTGACGAAGTTCGAGACCAAGAGTAACCGAGTTAAGGGTCTAAGTTTCCACCCTAAACGACCATGGATTCTCGCGAGTTTGCACAGTGGTGTGATCCAGCTCTGGGATTATCGTATGGGTACTTTGATCGATAGATTTGATGAGCACGAAGGACCTGTTCGTGGTGTTCATTTCCACAGTTCTCAGCCTTTATTCGTCTCAGGAGGTATGCTTTGTTTTGAACGTTAGTTTTTTAGGTACAAGTCCTGTCTATAACATTTTCATGATCTATTAATCCTGATCTGCTTAAGTATTAACCCTTATGTTCCTCGGTTTCTAGATCTAGCTTCATGTCTTTGCAGAGGATAATTTGTTTTATTTGTCCCAACTTCGGTTTAATGGATGACTTATAAGCTCTTATAGTCCAAGCTGGAGTTATAATTTGTGTTTAAGATACTTATATTACTTATTGGATAATTGGACCTAGTACATTGAAAGACATCTTATGGTACATGTTGCATAGTATTGTCTTTGGACATAAGCAAGTACTCAAAAACAATAAATCCAAATGGCTTGGATTCTTCTTCATTACAGTTATCCTAATTCTCTTCCAGAACATTACTCATATAGTTGATGGCATTGATAACATTGGGTGTTGCAGGGGATGATTACAAGATTAAAGTTTGGAACTACAAAACTCACCGGTGTCTTTTCACTCTTCTCGGGCATCTTGATTATATCCGCACTGTCCAATTTCACCATGAAAACCCATGGATTGTGAGTGCTAGTGACGATCAGACTATCCGCATATGGAACTGGCAGTCACGGACTTGTATTTCCGTGTTGACTGGTCACAATCATTATGTTATGTGTGCTTCTTTCCATCCAAAGGAAGACCTCGTCGTATCAGCATCACTGGATCAGACTGTCCGTGTTTGGGACATTGGTGCTCTTAAGAAGAAGACAGCATCTCCTGCTGACGACCTCATGCGATTTAGTCAGATGAATTCTGATCTTTTTGGTGGGGTTGACGCTATAGTTAAGTACGTCCTTGAAGGTCATGATAGAGGAGTAAACTGGGCTTCTTTTCACCCCACCCTTCCTCTCATTGTCTCTGGTGCCGATGACCGCCAAGTAAAGCTGTGGCGTATGAATGGTATTTCTTATGGAAATCCATCTTCTTTTTTCACATAAAGTTAATTTTATGAATAATTGAGGTACTGATGCGTTTCAATTTTATTGCAGAAACTAAAGCTTGGGAGGTGGATACATTGCGAGGTCATATGAATAACGTTTCATCCGTTATGTTCCATGCAAAACAGGACATAATTGTATCAAACTCTGAGGATAAAAGCATCCGTGTCTGGGATGCTACCAAGCGAACTGGAATACAAACTTTTCGCCGTGAACATGATCGATTCTGGATTCTTGCAGTTCATCCTGAGATTAATTTACTGGCGGCGGGACATGACAATGGGATGATTGTCTTCAAACTTGAGAGAGAACGTCCTGCGTTTGCTTTGAGTGGTGATTCATTATTCTATGCCAAGGATAGATTTTTGCGGTACTATGAATATTCAATTCAAAAAGATTCCCAAGTTATTCCTATACGGCGTCCTGGTACACCAAGCTTGAATCAAAGTCCTAGGACTTTGTCGTACAGTCCGACAGAAAATGCAATCCTAATCTGCTCAGATCTGGATGGTGGTTCTTACGAGTTGTACATCATACCGAAAGATACCGTTGGCAGGAGTGACGTTGTGCAAGATGCAAAGAGGGGGACAGGGGCTTCTGCAGTGTTCATTGCTCGAAATCGGTTTGCTGTTCTCGAGAAAAGCACCAGCCAGGTGCTAGTGAAGAATCTAAAGAATGAGGTGGTTAAAAAGAGTTCTCTGCCTATTCCCACAGATGCTATCTTTTATGCTGGGACTGGAAATTTGCTTTGTAGATCTGAGGATAAAGTGGTTATATTTGACCTTCAACAAAGGCTTGTTCTTGGTGAGCTTCAGACACCGTTTGTTAGGTACGTTGTTTGGTCTAACGATATGGAGAGTGTTGCTTTGCTCAGCAAACATACTATCATTATTGCGAGCAAAAAACTCGTCCTCCAGTGCACGCTTCATGAGACAATACGTGTGAAAAGTGGAGCCTGGGACGACAATGGTGTCTTCATTTACACAACTCTGAACCACATCAAGTACTGTCTTCCTAATGGAGATAGTGGAATCATCCGAACCCTGGATGTCCCAATCTATATCACCAAGGTTTCTGGAAATACAATCTTTTGCTTGGACCGGGATGGGAAAAACAGGGCTATCACCATTAATGCAACTGAATACATTTTCAAGCTTTCACTGCTGAGAAAGAGATATGATCATGTCATGAGCATGATAAAGAACTCCCAGCTATGTGGACAGGCTATGATTGCTTATCTTCAGCAGAAAGGATTTCCTGAAGTTGCCCTCCACTTTGTTGAAGACGAGAGGATCCGATTCAACTTGGCTCTTGAAAGTGGCAACATCAGTGTAGCTGTTGCATCCGCTACAGAGATTAACGAGAAAGACCACTGGTATAGACTCGGAGTGGAGGCTCTTCGTCAAGGAAATTCTAGAATTGTTGAGTTTGCATACCAGCAAACAAAGAACTTTGAGAGGTTATCTTTTCTTTATCTCATCACTGGCAATTTAGACAAGCTGTCAAAGTTGATGAAGATTGCAGAGGTGAAGAACAATGTAATGGGTCAGTTTCACAATGCTCTCTACCTAGGAGATGTTAAAGAGCGTGTTAAGATACTAGAAAATGCTGGTCATTTGCCTCTAGCTTATATCACAGCTTCGGTTCATGGTTTAAATGACATTGCTGAGCGACTGGCAATTGAGTTAGGAGACAACGTGCCCTCATTGCCTGAAGGGAAAACTCCATCGCTTCTAATGCCACCATCTCCTATCATGTGTGGTGGTGATTGGCCTCTTCTGAGAGTGATGAAAGGAATATTTGAAGGAGGGCTTGAGAGTGCAAATAGAGGAGGGGATGTTGATGAAGAAGAAGAAGATGTTGAAGGTGATTGGGGTGAGGGACTTGACATGGTCAATGTTGATGGAATGGAGAACAGAGACATCGAAGCCATATTGGATGGTGCAGAAGCAGCTGAAGAAGAAGACGATGAGGAAGGTGGCTGGGGGGGACTTGAAGACTTGGAGCTCCCACCAGAGCTTGACACTCCTAAAGCCTCTGCTAACGCACGTTCCTCGGTTTTTGTGACACCTACTCAAGGTATGCCCGTAAGCCAGATTTGGAGCCAGAAATCTTCCCTTGCTGCTGAGCAGGCTGCAGCAGGAAGCTTCGACACTGCAATGCGTTTGCTCCACAGACAGCTTGGCATTAAGAACTTTGCGCCTTTAAAATCGATGTTTCTTGATCTGTTCAGTGGGAGCCATAGCTATCTGCGTGCCTTTTCTTCATCTCCTGTGGTTCCTCTTGCCATTGAGCGTGGATGGAGCGAGTCTTCCAGTCCTAACGTCCGTGGCCCACCAGCTCTTGTTTTCGATTTCTCTCAGCTAGAAGAGAAGCTCAAATCCGGCTACAAAGCCACAACAGCTGGGAAATTATCTGAGGCTCTCCGTGTCTTCCTCTCTATTCTCCAAACCATCCCATTGGTGGTAGTCGAGTCAAGAAGAGAAGTCGATGAGGTTAAGGAACTGGTCATCATTGTTAAAGAATATGTCCTTGGTCTTCAAATGGAGCTCAAGAGGAGAGAAATGAAAGATGATCCGGTGAGGCAGCAAGAGCTCGCTGCTTACTTCACTCACTGTAACCTCCAAACACCTCACCTACGGCTCGCGTTCTTTAGTGCAATGACCGTCTGCTACAAGGCAAAGAACATGGCTACTGCTGCTCACTTCGCCAGAAGATTGTTGACTACAAGCCCAACTATTGAGAGCCAGGCCAGGACGGCTAGACAAGTTGTGCAAGCCGCTGAACGCAACATGACAGATGCAACCACGCTTAACTATGACTATAGAAACCCGTTTGTGATATGTGGGTCCACTTATGTGCCAATATACAAAGGACAGAAAGACGTTTCATGTCCTTACTGCACTGCCCGGTTTGTACCAAGCCAGGAAGGTAACATCTGCACGGTCTGTGATCTTGCAGTCATTGGCGCAGACGCATCTGGTTTGCTATGCTCAGCGGCTCAAGTCCGGTGAACAAGTAAGATTGATTATGTGGTTCAATCGTGAGGTAAGTACGAGATGCTGTGTCTATGGAAGAAGAGTGTTGAGCTTTTGGTATTTGTGATGTCTACTTAAAAATCAGGTTTGTGAATTTTTCGCTGCGCCTTCAATTACTCTTTTAAATCTTTTAAGTTGTTTCTTATCTTAGTAACAACACATGAGAACTTTATATTCTTGCTTTATATTTCTTTTCGTTTGATTTTATATTTACATTCTCAGGACATTTCATTTAGGCTTATCGGATTCTAAACTCGATCACTATCGGATTCTAAGTTGTTTCATTTAGGCTTATAGACGTAATCTTATATAATTTTTCTTTATTTGTTTCCATTTTCTTTTGGTAAATTTTACAGTTGATGCCTAATTTACTTTCAAAATACTTATAAAATTATGGACAAATTCAGAAAGAAATACCCATCGAATATAAAGACGCTCGAGGCTCGAATCCAAGGCCGGTTCTGTTTGTTGATAACTATTGGCATTAAATTATTCCCGTTAGCCGTAGTATGCTGGTTTGGTTGGATTATATTAGATTTCGGTTGTGTTTTTGTTTATAAAAATGTCAAATTTGATAAAAGAAAATTAAGAAATAAAATGTGGTTACTTAGATGAAATGTTCAGATTGGTGTGGTAAAATAAGCTCATCATCCCATCTGATTGGGTTACAGATCTAACTCTCGGCATGGTTAGATCACAACTGCCTCTTTACTCCTTTTCTGTTTCTCAATTTGTCCGGTCGCATGACATCTCTTCGATTTGAGTGGTCAAACTGCTTTCCACAAGCTTACCAAATTCCGGATATATGCAAGTTGAAATCTCATGTTTTAGAGGTGGACATTTCCGTTTGGTTTTGTTTGAATTCTAACAATGGTTTGGATTTTATTCGATTAACTGGTTTGGTTCGGATCACTTAAAATCCCTTTTAGTGTTTGAATTTTCACAAACGGAAGATTTTTATTTTTCAAGACTATATTTGGTCAAAAAAATCAAATAATAATTATTCCTTAGATATGAAGAAAATAATAAAAAAAGATGATGGCATCATTAGACCAAAAAGAGTCCGTTATTTAGTGTTCACCTCTTTATATATAACTTCTTAGTCCCAATTGCCATGAGAACTCGACTATACATATATATATATATATATATCGGAGCGATTCACTCAGATTCAAATTGAAACCATCTTCTTCGTCTCCTTCTTCTTCTCATCATTATAAAACCCTTGCCTCTCTCTGGGGTAATGCTGCTAATCTGATATGTGATATACCCGTTTTTTCTCTCCTTACTATTCAGCTCTATGTTTCTATCTGCAATCTCATATGGATTAGTTTGCTTTTTTGAGTTACATGAATTGTTCATGATTGTTTCTATGTGAATTTGGCTTCTGTAGAGTTGTTTCTGTTTCGTTATCGGAGATTATGTTGACCAAGTTCGAGACCAAGAGTAACAGAGTTAAAGGTCTGAGCTTTCACCCTTAAAGGCCATGGATTCTCGCGAGTTCTCACAGTGGTGTGATCCAGCTCTGGGATTATCGTGTGGGTACTTTGATCGATAAGTTTGACGAGCACGAAGGACCTGTTTGTGGTGTTCATTTTCACACTTCACAGCCTTTATTCGTCTCCGAAGGTATATATGCTTTCTTCTGTTCAGCTGGAATGAATTTAACATAAAGTTTTGTCCTTGATCAATTTCTCACTGATGTTAATAAATCTTAACATTGGGCATCCTTGGTTTGGTTGATATTGTAAAGGAAGATGTGCTGCATTCTTCTTCATTACAGTGATCTTAATGCCCGTCTTGTATCTTAATCTTGCAGGGGATGATTAAAGTTTGGAACTACAAACCACACAGGTGTCTTTTCACTCTTCTTGGACATCTTGATTATATCCGCACAGTTCAGTTCCATCACGAGTACCCATGGATTGTGAGTGCCAGTGACGATCAGACTATCCGCATTTGGAACTGGCAATTCCGGACTTGTGTGTCTGTCTTGACTGGTCACAATCATTATGTTATGTGTGCTTCTTTCCACCCAAAAGAAGACCTCGTTGTATCAGCTTCCTTAGATCAGACTGTTTGTGTTTGGGATATTGATGCTCTTAAGAAGAAGACAGTATCTCCTGCTGATGACATCATGAGGTTGATCTCTTTGGTGGAGTTGATGCCATCGTCAAATACGTCTTTGAAGGTCATGACAGAGGTGTAAACTGGGCTGCTCTTCATCCCAACCTGCCTCTTATTGCCTCGGCTGCAGATGACCGCCAAGTAAAGCTGTGACGTATGAATGGTAATTATTTGATGTTTATCAGTTTCTGCATACAAAATTTATATGCTATCAATCATCAATGATATACTTGTTTGTAAAATTTGTGTATGCCTAAGAAGTTAAGGTGGTAATGCGTTCTTTTCAATTTTATTGTAGGAAACTAAAGCTTGCGAGGTGCACACATTGCGAGGTCACATGAATAACGTTTCATCCGTTATGTTCCATGCAAAACAGGACATAATTGTATCAAACTCTGAGGATAAAAGCATCCGTGTCTGGGATGCTACCAAGCGAACTGGAATACAAACTTTTCGCCGTGAACATGATCGATTCTTGATTCTTGCAGTTCATCCTGAGATTAATTTACTGGCAGCGGGACATGACAATGGTATGCTTGTCTTCAAACTTGAGAGAGAACGTCCTGCATTTGCTTTGAGTGGTGATTCATTATTTTATGCCAAGGATAGATTTTTGCGGTACTATGAATATTCAACTCATAAAGATTCCCAAGTTATTCCTATACGGCGTCCTGGTACACCAAGCTTGAATCAAAGTCCTAGGACTTTGTCATACAGTCCGACAGAAAATGCAGTTCTAATCTGCTCAGATCTGGATGGTGGTTCCTACGAGTTGTACATCATACCGAAAGATAGCGTTGGCAGGAGTGACGTTGTGCAAGATGCAAAGAGGGGGACAGGGGGTTCTGCGGTGCTCATTGCTCGAAATCGGTTTGCTGTTCTCGAGAAAAGCACCAGCCAGGTGCTAGTGAAGAATCTAAAGAATGAGGTGGTTAAAAAGAGTTATCTGCCTATTCCCACAGATGCTATCTTTTATGCTGGGACTGGAAATTTTGCTTTGTAGATCTGAGGATAAAGTGGTTATATTTGACCTTCAACAAAGGCTTGTTCGTGAGCTTCAGACACCGTTTGTTAGGTACGTTGTTTGGTCTAACGATATGGAGAGTGTTGCTTTGCTCAGCAAACATACTATCATTATTGCGAGCAAAAAACTCGTCCTCCAGTGCACGCTTCATGAGACAATACGTGTGAAAAGTGGAGCCTGGGACGACAACGGTGTCTTCATTTTCACAACTCTGAACCACATCAAGTACTGTCTTCCTAATGAAGATAGTGGAATCATCCGAACCCTGGATGTCCCAGTCTATATCACCAAGGTTTCTGGAAATACAATCTTTTGCTTGGACCGGGATGGGAAAAACAGGGCTATCACCATTAATGTAACTGAATACATTTTCAAGCTTTCACTGCTGAGAAAGAGATATGATCATGTCAAGAGCATGATAAAGAACTCCCAGCTATGTGGACAGGCTATGATTGCTTATCTTCAGCAGAAAGGATTTCCTGAAGTTGCCCTCCACTTTGTTGAAGACGAGAGGATCCGATTCAACTTGGCTCTTGAAAGTGGCAACATCAGTGTAGCTGTTGCATCCGCTACGGGAGATTAACGAGAAAGACCATTGGTATAGACTCGGAGTGGAGGCTCTTCGTCAAGGAAATTCTACTTAAAAGGCTTACTACTTAAAAGTGTAAGTCATTTTTTTTATGTGGAAAAACTCTGCTTTTAGTTTTTTTTTAATTGATAATGTAAAATTTTGATTTTGAATGTATTTTTATTTTTGCTCTTCAAGAAAGGAAAGTTCATCCAGACAAGAACCCTGGAGACCTCAAGCTGCTAAAAACTTTCAGGTGATTCAAGACATTATAAGGTGTTTTTTCAGATTGGTACTGTTTCCAGGGTCTTTTTCTGTTGTTTACTGCTATCTTCACAAAGTATTCCACAAATTGTGGGTGATGTCTCTCATATTTCATGTCTGTTGTTGCTTTCATGAATGAAAAGGTTTTAGGTGAGGCTTATCAGGTTATGAGCAATCCGCTACATTGAAAAACAAACTTGAACCGTTTGTGGAAGGACGAACCGATGAATTTATCAAATGGGCAAACGAAGAGGCAAAGCGGCTTTCTTCTGCCGGTAAAAAAAAAACCTTTTGCATTTTAGCTATGTAGGATAGTCTTTTGGCTCTTAAAAAAACCAAGAAAGGTGTTAACTTTGTATAAACTGAAAATGGTTTCATAAACTTGCTTTGACTGTTTAAGGTTTCGGAGAGGCAATGATGCATACAATTGGTTACATTTACACAAGAAAAGCTGCTAAAGAAATTGGTAAAGAGAAGCGATATATGAAAGTACCGTTCTTAGCGGAATGGGTGCGTGACAAAGGCCACCATATGAAATCTCAAGTGATGGCTGCTTCTGGTAAAAACAAAAGCAATAAAGCAGAACCTCTTGGTTTTCTAACTGAACGAAATCCTTACTTACTTTGGATGGCATTGTTTCGATCTGTAGGTGCGATTTCGTTACTTCAGTTGCAGGATGAAGTGAACAAGTTGAATGAACACCAAGGAGAGAACAAAGAGGAGCATATTCAGAAAGCCATTGAAGCTAAAATGGATGCTTTGCTTCAATCTCTTTGGCAAATCAATGTTCTCGACATCGAATCCACTCTATCTCGTGTTTGCCAAGCTGTAAGATACTAAGATTCATCATACATAATATGACCTTCTTTTGTAGTAATGATCAATTAATTAATCATGTCATTAATTTGATCTCTCTCTCGGTCAAAGGTGCTTAAAGATCCAAGTGTTTCGAAGGATGTGATAGAAATAAATATTATAATAACATGAAAATAAACTGTAAAACAATTTCACGTATTTCTCAAAATCACATCTTATTTGATCTTTAAAGTCATAAAAAATACATGGATCCATACTAGCGATACTTGACTTTTGCGGAATGGTGGTGGCGATCACTAGTCTAATGGACTAGAACTGAGAGGTTTGAGGCCTTCCTCAACTAAATCTCCTTATGTCTCTAAGAGACCTCAATGTTTTTCTCTCTGATGGGTAGATAAGAAAACTCTTTGATTTAGTGTTTTGAGGACTTTAACCACGTGTGTCCTTTTATAGTAAAAAATGGGACCCATAAGTCTCTCATTTTAGACCTTCCAAATTCAACTTAGTCCATTCAAAACCTAATTTATTTGGCTCAAAATGCAATGGATAATTAGTCCATAAATAACCAATATAATTGCACCATTAATATGTTGACCACTACTAGAAAATTGAAAGATTTTTCTAACAATCTCCCACTTGGGCAACATATTAATCTTAAAGCAATCATATTGTAATACTTTATGCGCGTATCTGTATGCTATTTATTGTTAGACTAATCCGAAAACAATCTTGTCCATTATATATATAAATAATGGAACCAACGCGATTTTAATCATTGAAATATAATGACTAAACCACCATGATCACCATATAAATACATGTAATGACATAGATCAAACATGGATGAAAGTGACATGCCTTATATCCTTAATGCATGTCCCCTTTTAATTGGTCCTACTGAAATCCTTATGCAACACGAAATTGCAATTATTTGAGTTCAATAGCAAAACCAAAATACCCTTTATTTATTCTGCAGAAATTTAAACAACTTAACCATATAGAACATATACATGACTCCCACTAAACCAAGGTATTATCAATAACAACACCCATACGAGCAACATGCTCCTTAAAGACAGAGGGTATTACTCCCTTGGTCAATGGATCTGCTAGCATATACTTTGTCCCAATATGTTCTATAGCAATTTGTTTCTCTTGAACTCTCTCTTTAACAACCAAGTACTTGATGTCGATAAATTTTTATTTAGTCGAACCCTTATTGTTGTTGGAGTAAATTACGGCTGAATTATTGTCACAATGAATCTTCAATGGTCTGTCAACACCGTCTATCACACGAAGACCCGTGACAAAATTTTGAAGCCATATATCATGATTGGTAGCCTCATAACAAGCGATAAACTCTGCAGCCATGGTTGAAGGAGCTATATTAGTCTGTTTAACAGACTTCCATTATATAGCTCCTCCCGCCAACATAAAAATGTAACCAGAAGAAGAGCGCTTGCTATCTTGGCACCCAGCAAAATCAGAGTCAGAGTACCTGATAACCTCTAATTTATCTGACCTCCGATAAGTGAGCATATAGTCTCTTGTGCCTTTTAAATAACGCATTACACTTTTAGCAGCCTTCCAGTGTTGCATGACCAGATTGCTTAAATATCTGCCCAAAAGTCCCACTATAAATGTTATATCGGGACGAGGACAAACTTGAGCATACATTAGACTTCTTACTGCAGAAGCATAAGGAATTTTTTGTATTTCTTTTCTTTCAAAATCATTTTTGGGGCATTGATCGAGACTGAATTTGTCTCTTTTAAACACAGGTGTATCTCCTGTTTTACTATCTTTCATGCCGAATCTACTTAGGACCGTATCGATGTATCTCTTTTGTGATAATTTAAGAATACATTGAGAGCAATCTCTTAGTATCTCAATACCTAATACAAAAAAGAGATCACCAAGATCTTTTATTTTAAATCTCTTTGTCAGAAAGTTCTTAGTTTCCTGTAAAAGTCTCATATTACTCTAGCGAGTAGAATATCATCGACATATAATACCAAGAAAATGAAATTTCTCCCACTAAACTTCTGGTATACACAATCATCAACGACATTAGCTACAAAACCGTATGAGCAAATGACTTGGTGAAACTTATAATACTATTGACGGGATGCTTGTTTAAGACCATAAATGGATTTCTTTAGCTTACATACCATAGACCTTGGATCTCCTGATTCAAAGTTTTATGGTTGAGTCATGTAAATCGTTTCATCAATGTCTTCATTTAGAAATGTTGTCTTGACATCCATCTAGTGTATCCAAATCAAAATGAGCCACTAATACCATTATCGTTCTAAAAAAGTCTTTCGAAGATACTGGAGAAAAAGTTTTTTTAAAATTTATGCCTTCCTTTTGAGTGAAGCCTTTAGCAACTAGACAAACTTTATATCTCTCAATATTGCCCTTTGAATCTCGTTTGGTTTTAAATATCCATTTACAACCAATGGGTTTCACACCTTCAGGCAATTTGACAAGATCCCAAACGTCATTATCTTTCATAGACTTTATCTCATCCTTCATGGCATCAATCCAGTTTTGATATTTAGAACTTTGCATAGCTTGACAAAAGTTGAATGGATCATCTTCTATCAAGCCAATGTCATCCTCATGTTCTTGAAGAAATACGATGTAATCATCCGGAATCGCACTTCTTCTCTCTCTAATGGATCTCCTTAAAGGCAAATCTTGAGGTTGTTGAATTTGATCATTTAGAGGAAGAATCTCATTGTTGTTTTGTTCCAAATTAACTTCAGGAACCTTTTCATGAACAATGATAGGGATAAAGACCTGATCATTATCATTAGTAGGTTCTTCTTCGAAAACAACATTCTTTATGTTTCCTTTCCTCCAAAATTCAATATCCTCAAGACATCTCGCATTTCCCGTTTCGAAAAAGTTCTTGTCGTAAGATAGTAAAACTTGTAACCTCAAGAGCGTTCAGAGTAACCAACAAAATAACAGCTTACTGTCCTTGATACCAGTTTCAATTCATGAGGCTTATAAGGTTTAGCCTCAGCTGGACAATCCTAAATGTGCAAGTGCCTGATGCTAGGTTTTTTGTCCGTCCATAGCTCATAAGGAGTTTTGGTAACTGCTTTGCTTGGCACTCTATTAAGGATGTAAACAACCGTTTTTAAGACTTCTCCCCAAAGTGACTCTGGTAAAAAAGAATGACTTATCATACTTCTTACCATATCTTTAAGAGTCCGATTACGCCGTTCAGCAACACCATTCATGCTAGATTTTTCTGGCATAGTGTATTGCGGAACGATTCCACATTCTTTGAGGAAAATTGCGAAGGGTTCTGGACGTTGTTCTCCTGATCCATCATATCGACCATAGTATTCACCACCACGGTCAGATTTGACAACTTTTATTTTCTTTTCAAGTTGAAGTTCAACTTCAGCTTTAAAAGATTTGAACACGTCTAAGGATTGTGACTTCTCGTGTATCAAATATAGGTAGCCATATCGAGAGTAATCATCTATGAACATAATGAAATATTTTTGTCTATTCCAAGACGCCGTAGGGAATGGACCATAAATATCAGTGTGTATAAGTTCTAAGACATCTGTAGCTCTATTGGCACCTAATTTCTTAGTGTTTGTCCTTTTTTCCTTGATGCACTCAATACAAACTTCAAAGTTTGTAAGATCCAAGGGTTCGAGAATTTCATTTGACACAAGCCTTTGAATTCTATGTTTAGAGATATGTCCTAATCGCTTGTGCCACAAGATGGCTGAATTCTCACTTAATTTTTGCTTTGTGCCTTGTGAGTTGATTTGCAATATTTTATTATGCAAACCAACTACATCAAGCATGTATAATATATCAATTAAAGAACCAGAACCAAAGAATTTGGAATTATGGTAAAGACTAAATTTATTATTTCCAAAAAAAAAAGAAAAACCTGACTTGTCCAAAGCAGAAATAGAAATTAAGTTCCGTCGAAAGACGGTACAACAAAAGTCTCAACCAAATCCAAATAGTTTCCAGTCTTTAATTGTAGCCTAAAAGTTCATATAGCCTCCACCGCAACTTTATTTTCATTGCCCACATAGATGAACTCTTCATCCTTATTTGGTGGTCGGCTCCATAGAGAACCCTGCATAGACATACTTATGTGAGTAGTAGCACCAGAATCTACGCACCATGTGTCTTTAGGCACAATAGCTAAATTAACTTCAGAACAAACAAAATTCAGAAGCATACCCTTCTTTTCTCGCCATGTGACATACTTGGGACACTCTTTCTTTATGTGTCCCGTCTTCTTGCAGAAGTAGTAAGTAGGTACAAACACCTTATCTTGCGGTTTTTGTTTCTTTTGCGGAGAAGATGTGTCACCAGCATCCTTAGCTCTTTTCTTATGCCATTTATGAGAAGTAGCCAAGTGAGCACTTTCAGTCCTATCTCGCAATTGCCTCTCTTCTTCTTACACACAGTGAGATATAAGCTCATTAAGAGACCATTTGTCTTTCTGAGTCTTATAACTCACTTTGAATTGCCCAAAGTGTGGTGGAAGAGAAATCAAAACCAAGTGCACGAGTAAGTCCTCAGACAACTCTAACTTTAGTGACTTGAGTTTTGATGCGAGATGAGACATCTCCATGATGTACTCTCTTATGTTCTCTTTGCCTTTATACTTTAAGCAAACGAGCTTAGCCAAAAGGTTGCTCGCCTCTGATTTCTCATTTTTGGCAAAGTATTGTTCAATTCCCTCAAGGAACTTCTTAGCGTTGTCCGTCTTAGAAATAAAACCCCGAAACGCTTCCGGAATGGAACGTTTCATGATCATCAAACACATTCGATTAGAACGATCCCATTTTTCAATCTTAATCTCATTGAGATCATCCGCAGTAGAAATGGGACGTTCCGCACGAAGTGCAAGATCTAAATCCATACAACCGAGGACAATCTCCACGGTATCTTTCCAGATTTTGAAATTTGTCCCGCGCAGCATGGAAATGTTGTTAACTTGAGCAGATACACTCGAAGCAGCGTTAATTGGAACTGGATCCAAAAGACAACAAAACTCATTATGAGAGCAATGATAAAATACATATAATTAATTTTGTCAAAGAATAGCCCATCTTTGGACCGAGTATTATTCACATGAAAACAACTTTAAGGTTAATATGTATTAATCATTATTATTATTTGGCCAAACATTATCTTCCTTTGGGATGACTAATGATTGCATAAATAATAACTACACAATTTGATATATTATTTGGCCAAAAACATTATCTTCCTTTGGGATGAATAATGTTTGCATAAATAATAACCAAAAAATTATATCTTTATTCTTATTTGGCCAAACACTATCTTTCTTTGGGATGACTAGTGTTCGCATAAATAATATTCAAAAATATATCTTTATTCTTATTTGGCCAAACATTATCTTCCTTTGGGATGAACAGATTTTGCATAAATAACTAGAACATAAATCCTTTAAATATACATGTACATATATATATATATATTTTTTATAATATGATGATTAAATCAAGGTAAATAAAACTTTTACTCATGTAAAATATCTTTAAACAAGATATATTCAAAAACTTAATAATCAAACAAAAGATGTTGGCTCTGATACCACTAGATGGAAATAAATATTATAATAACATGAAAATAAACTGTAAAACAATTTCATGTATTTCCCAAAATCACATCTTATTTGATCATTTAAGATTAAAGACTTCAAGTCATAGAAAATACCTGGATCCATACTAGCGATACTTGACTTTTGCCGAATGGTTGTGGCGATCACTAGTCTAATGGACTAGAACCGAGAGGTTTGAGGTTTTCCTCAACTAAATCTCCTTATGTCTCTAAGAGACCTCAATGTTTTTCTCTCTTGATGGGTAGATAAGAAAACTCTTTGATTTAGTGTTTTGAGGACCTTAACCATGTGTGTCCTTTTATAGTCAAAAATGAGAATCTCCTAAGTCCCTCATTTTAGACCTTCCAAATTTCACTTAGTCCATTCAATGCCTAATTTATTTGGCTCAAAATGCAATGGATAATTAGTCCATAAATAGCCAATATAATTGCACCATTAATATGTTGACCACTACTAGAAAATTGAAAGGTTTTTCTAACAGGATGTTCTTCGAGCTCGTGCCACAGGGTTGAAGAAACTTGGAACGATCTTCCAGGTGAGCAAGAACAAAAGGGTTCGTAACTTAACATAAAAGAAACGATCATTGGGTTTATATTCAAGACTGTGTTCCATTGAATCTTGAGAGCCTACAAATATATTTGAAAATAAACGTATCTTCAGCCAGTGAATCTCTTTGTTTTCTCTGTTTCTCTTTTAAGGGTGCTAAGAAGCGGTACACGAGAGGAGGCAGCTTGCGTCGCAAACCCGCCGTGAAAATGGACACCGGAGGTTCTTCAAAGGCGACGTCTTGAAACTCTGAATTGAATACGCTGTATCTTTTTATCTTTTATTTGGATGAAGTTGCAATTCTCCTTTGTTTTTACTTCTCCCAGTTTGTAGAGATTGAATTTTTGTTTGTGTAGATGAATTGATACATTGTTATGCATAATTAAATTAAGTGGTATTCTCATTAAAATATAATTAAATAGATGGATTACTTATGTGCCTCGATGACCTTAGTGTAAAACTCCCATGACTCGTGTGTCTCAGTTATGGCAGTCTGACCAAATGGATTATCTGCGACAAACTTCTGGACGTTCTCCGCATCCGCTAATCTTTCAAGATACTTCCTTAGCTCACCCTCAGGTCCTGTCACAAGAAAAGAAATATCAGTGTGCCATTGTTCTTAGCATTTGATTGAAAGAGAACGTTGAGAACCAATATGTTTCTCCATTAACTCTTTCTGCTTGCTGTTGAGTAACTTAATGATGTAAAGACTAACCCAATGCAGAATCTTGACGGTCTGTGTACTGGTACGTGCAAGGGAAGATCCCAGTGTGTGGCTAAAAGAGAGGAAGAGCAATACCAACCGATGTTGAGGTTAAAAGTGACATTGAACGCATAAGCCTATTCGCAGGTGCTAGTACTTACAGGATTACACAAGGCCTTGACGGGTGAATCGTCAACTAGCAGAGTGTTTGTCTCATCATACTTTCGCTTTCCACAACTGATGCATGTCCCAAAACGGTACCATACTGTTCTGAGATCCTTGAGGAACAGAGGTTTATCGTTCTTCTCCTGAGTTACAAACTTTGTTGTAGTACATTTACTCTGATCCTGTGTACATATGAAGACTAGGATTGCTGAGTTCATTAGCTGGTTTTTGGACCAAAAATTAGAGTGAGTTCTGCTCGTATGTAAACTATATATCTCATGGTAAAAAAAAAATGCAGGTTACATAGCTCATAAAAATTGTAGACTGTGTTGCTACATTCTAAATGTCAACTGCATGTCCCATAATCTAGTTCTGTCATATGGAAACTACATTTCTCATCATCTACTCTCAAAATCTAGAAAATAGCTCATAGAGGTTGTAGAGATCACTTACAAAACAGAACAACAGATTCTTCGCAGAGTTTTTCATGACAATGTTGACCATATAATCCAACCCACTAGTAAGAGGAAAAGGAGAGTTAACTGAGGAATTAAACTTCGTATATGTATAAGACACCTAACTAAGAAAAGCAAAAAACAATGCATTTGAGTTTTTAATCAGTTCAAGAAGCTTACATGCGCCTAGAGGACCATATCGCAACATGAAATCTCTCAAAGCAAAAGTCGAGAAAACTGGAAACAAAAGGCCTCCTGAAGACTATAGAAAAGGGACAAAGGAATTACTCTGCAGTCAAAAAAGTATGTAACAACTTACAAGTGACCACATTGAATTTGATTCTTTCTTACCTGATCTGTATGATACTTTACCATCTGGAACAAATTGACCTGTAAACCCCTGAACAATATCTGCAAGGATTCCATTCAAATCAAATACAACCAACTTTCTGGTACGTTGACCTTCACATGAGCATCTAGGTACACCTCCAGTTTCTGATGAAGCAACTCCTTGAGCCATATTATTCTGTATTAAGACAGAACTTGACAGAGCTCCATCAGTCTCTAAGTGATTGAAAACTGAGCCATAGAGACTATGCATTAAATGTGAACCAAACCATTACAACCAAAAATTAAATAAACGAAGCAGTCATCCAGAAAAATATGCACATTCTAATACCATTGTTCATAAAAAGATGATTGACAATGTTCTTACTCCCTAAAACACCAAAATGCTACTTAACAAAAGCCATTAACTAGAGAATCATTTCATAAGGGAAGTTTAAACCAAACCGCGCAATAGAGGCTTAAAGACCCTAAACCCAGAAGTTTTAGTAAATCTTCAACCCTGGGTCAGATCTTAAATCTGAATTTGGAAAACAAAAATCAACCTCGAAGAAGAGACGAACATGGCAAGGCATCAAATTCAACCCGAAAAATAAACAGGCTAATTTCTCAAAACCGACCACCGCGTCGGAGATTTTTCCCGGCGATGATTTATACAAAGAAGAGCAGACGAAGACTACCTGCAAATTTTCAAATTGGCGAGGAGTGTCACTGAAGGAGACGAAGTTCTCTGTGTCTGCTTGAGAATACTGGTTATCAAGAACGTCCTCTTTAACTTCAGTATTTCCATCTGTTTCCTTATTCCCATCATTATTTTCCACACATTCTACTGGCCCGCTTTTCATGGAGGTTGGCAAAGTATTTCCTAATGGATCACAGACCTCCACTGTTTTGGTCTTTCTCTTCTTCTTTTTCTTGGCTTTAGGACTCTCAGTTTGGGCCACAGTTTCACTGAGTTTGACATCTGTGCACTCTTGTTGTTCCACTGTATCATCCTTGGATTTCAGACAACTACTAATCACAACACTAGCAACAGATTTTTCCTCTTTACTCATCGATTTTGATCCTTCAGCTTCAGAAATAGTATTGTAATTAACTTCAAGAACGTCCTCTTTAACTTCAGTATTTCCATCTGTTTCCTTATTCCCATCATTATTTTCCACACACTCTACTGGCCCGCTTTGCGTGGAGGTTGTCAGAGTAATTCCTAATGGATCACAGACCTCCATTGTTTTGGTCTTTCTCTTCTTCCTTTTCTTGGCTTTAGGACTCTGAGTTTGGGCCACAGTTTCAATGAGTTTGACATCTGTGCACTCTTGTTGTTCTACCGTATCATCCTTGGATTTCAAACAACTATTTATCACAACACTAGCAACGGAGTTTTCCTCTTGACTCATCGATTTTGATCCTTCAGCTTCAGTAATAGTATTGTATTTTACAGCAAACTCTGCATTGGTACTATGAATATCAACATCACTTTCCTTCAGTGCGTTTCTATCACTCTTTTTTTCTCTCTTTCTTTTCTGGGAACAGGTCATACTAGTAGCATCTGGCTGTGAATCTTTTTGCCCTGACAAATTTGGGCCTGTACAAAGTTGTGCAGCTCCAGGCTTTTCACATGAATCTTGAGTGTGTTCGTGTGACCCTTCTTGTATTATACCGTTTGACAAAGGAGTGTTCAGTAGATGCAATAGGTCTTCGTTGGTGATTTTTTCAGCATCATCCAACATAATCTCTTCACAGGAAGAGTCCTCTTTCTTCTTCCTCTCTCTCCTTTTTGATTTTTTTCTACTGGAACTATTCCTATTAGCATCTGGTAGTGAATCTTCTCTTGTTGACAAAATTGGGTCTGTATGATGTAGTGTAGCTGCAGGTAATGTAGATACACGATTCTCGGATAACTGGACTTGATCTTCACTGGTGGATTTCTCTGTTTCCCCTTCTTTTTTCTCTTCAGATGAAAAGGCCCCATCTGCGTTCCCATTCTGGCTACTGGTATGAGAATCATTATTCTTCAACTCACTTTCCCATTTCCTTGATTTCCTCTTCTTTTTTCCCGATCTCTCCTTTTGCTTATCACTCGATTCAGGATTCTTCTGACAGTCAGTTGAGTTTCCAATTTCTGAAATTGTTTCAACTGAAACAATCTCCATAATTCCTTTGATTTACTCGGAAATCAGCTGCAGTACCAAAAAAAAACCGAGGAAAACATTTCTTAAGTTAAGCACAAGTGATGATTCACAAAGTTATTTTTCAAGTGATAAATTAAGATGCCTCACATAAATCCACCAAACGCTAGCGCAAAAAAAAATCCTAAACAGAGCTCCATCAGTCTCTAAGTGATTGAAAACTGAGCCATAGAGACTATGCGTTAAATGTGAACCAAACCATTACAACCAAA
Organism: Boechera divaricarpa; assembly: GCA_026770425.1. Lineage (NCBI taxonomy): Eukaryota > Viridiplantae > Streptophyta > Magnoliopsida > Brassicales > Brassicaceae > Boechera > Boechera divaricarpa. The sequence continues at coordinate 729,296 of CM049186.1, read as the reverse complement.
AATTAATAAAAAGAAGCATTCATCCAGAAAAATATGCATATTCTAATACCATTGTTCATGAAAAGATGATTGACAATGTTCTTACTCCCTAAAACACCAAAATGCTACTTAACAAAAGCCATTAACTAGAGAATCATGTCATAAGGGAAGTTTAAACCAAACCGCAATAGAGGCTTAAAAACCCTAAACCCAGAAGTTTTAGGGTCAGATCTTAAATCTGAATTTGGAAAACAAAAATCAACCTCGAAGAAGAGACGAACATGGCAAGGCATCAAATTCAACCCGAAAAATAAACAGGCTAATTTCTCAAAACCAACCACCGCGTCGGAGATTTTTCCCGGCGATGATTTATACAAAGAAGAGCAGACGAAGACTACCTGCAAATTTTCAAATTGGCGAGGAGTGTCACTGAAGGAGACGAAGAGGCGCGGCGAATTCGAGAGCAAGGGTTAACTGAACCTTGGTTTGTGTTACTGCTCTGTGCTAGAACTAATAAACCGTTCCGGTTTAAATTGAAATCCAAAACATTATCGATAACCATGCAGGTTCACAAGAATGACTCCAAATTAAATTAAACCAGGGTTATCGGTTTGTGTATGCTAAATGATTTTAAAACCTAATCCAAAACTCGTATTTATTAGATCCTTCCGTGAGTTTAAAAAATTTGTCAAAATTTTCACAATGTTTTAACGACATCAATATGTGGAGAACAGGATTAGCGAGGGTGAAATTCAGTGTTTTACAAAGAACTCCAAGACGATGCATTGCAGAGGTTGATACTTTGGCAAGTAACAAAACACGGTCAACAAGAGCTTTTGAGCGTTTTTTAAAATGTTACTCACAATCAAAATATTCAATGAAGACGACGTTTAACAAAAAGAAAGGCCCATATAGTTGGCCCATTTATAAGACCTTAGCATATTATAGAATCTAGCCCTGGACATAATAACCGGACCCGAAAACCCGACCCGAACCCGACCCAAAAAACCCGAACCGAACCCGAACCGCAATTGTAGAAATACCCAAACGGATAATGTTTTAAAGTATTTTAAAACCCGACCCGAATCAGAACCAAACCTGAAACCCGTAGGTACCCAAAAATACCCGATATATAAATGTATATATATATAAATATATTAGATATATTGGGTTTTTGGAGTATTTTTGGATAGATTAGGATAAAAATATCCAATGTTTTCGTTTTCTCCGGATATTTCGGTTATTTTTGGGTAATTCGGATAGATTTGGGTTAAACTAACCGATGTTTTAATTTTTTTTCCGAGTATTTCGGATATTTTTGGGTAATTCGAATAGATTTGGGTACATTTAGATAAAAAATACCCGAATCCGAACTAGGAACCGAATTTTTTTGGGTATTTATCGGATATCAATATTAAGTATATACCCGATCCGAACCCGCAAAGAACCGAACCGAACCCGACCCGATTTTTTTAAATACCCGAATGGGTCCTCAACCCCTAAACCCGAAAACCCGAAACCCGAATGGACCCGATCCGAACCCAAACGGGACCCCGAACGCCCAGGGCTAATAGAATCGATGACATTTTTGAAAGGGGAAATTGATGACTGAGTAGGTCTCAAAATGAGCAAACCAACATCTTCCTAGGATGATTCTTTTCATCAAATCAGGAAATTTTCAAACTCTCAAAGAATATTGATGATCATCAATATTATTCAAAGTCATATTAAAGTTCGTAACTTACGGTTAATGACTTAGTTCATACAAATAGTTTGTATTCTTTTGTCAATGAAGCATTCAATATTGATTTAAGAAATCGCAAAGTAGTTTTATTTTTTTGTAACTCATAAAAATTTTGGATTTTTAATTAAGCTCTTTGCATTTCTTTGCGCAACTAGAAATCATACTGTATATTTGGCTAAAAGAGAGACCCTGAAGATTGTGAATTTGTGATGAGGGTTATGTTTTTTTCTTCTTATATATAGATTATCGTTTTCGAGTCTTTGTAAATCTGAAGAAGAAAGGTCTTATCTTTGTAAGGAAATGCTCCATAACAAATGTTTATCAAAGTATCATAATGGGTTATTTTATATCCATGTTTTTAATTCTCGAGGCACTTTTGTGTTCTTGATTATATTTACAACTAATCTAACAATAGTATTATACAGCCATCTCTGTTGAAAAATTAATGCAGTCACCATCTGTTTATACAAATCCATTTTTTCACAAGTCCCAAGACCGTATGATGAGTATAATAATTCTAACCAATTACTTCAGTTTCGACTGATAATGCAACTGTGCAAACATCAAATTTTTATGTTGGAAACCCAATAATAAGAAGCAATCTAATGATTTTATTTCTCTAATCTTTTTTCGTCAACAAAACATGCAATATAAGGGGTTAAACCAAAGTGGTAACACATCAACAATACTAACACAAATTACTATTTGCAGTCTTAAATTTATTTATTTTAATCTGGATATCAAAATGTGTATGTATATATATATATATATAGTTTAATCGCCATAACAAATTAACAATATGAAATTAAATCATATAGACTTTCTACGTCATATTAATAATAGTTTCTAACTGAACAAAATCCTTACTTACTTTGGATGGCATTGTTTCGATCTGTAGGTGCGGTTTCGTTACTTCAGTTGCAGGATGAAGTGAACAAGTTGAATGAACACCAAGGAGAGAACAAAGAGGAGCATATTCAGAAAGCCATTGAAGCTAAACTATGACTTGGTTTATTAAATGTTTTATTTAGTCATATTTTTCGTTGTAATTATTTATTTATATAGATATTAATAATTAGTTTTATAAAATGCGATCAATGTATATCTTTTTACAAAACCCTAAAAATATCTATGGAAAATGTAATATTCTGTCAGTATTCTTTCTTTCTATTTTTTTTTTTGTCTCTTCCATTTTTTTTAACCCTAAAAACATGTATAGGATTATTATATCTTGAACTGTTAATGGGTTACAAAAATTAAAGCTTCAAATTCATTATTGGCCCAATATCATACATACATAAGAACTTTTGGATTTCTCCGTTGAAGTTGACACCCCTTCCAAATGACGTGGCATCGTTCGCCTTACGTCGCTTACTTAATTCCGCTAAAACTAACGGTCTCTCACGACAACAAGTCAAACCATCATAATGTTTGGTTCTATCAAACCGAAGACCAATAATCTATTAACTGGTCCATCCATTTGCTAATCAAAATTAAATACAAAAATGTACAAATGAAACTATGGTGGAAAATTTTCCAATTTCAAAGATTTAACATAAAGTATACTTGACCGTTAAAAATAAAAATTATACTAGATTTTTTTTTTCCATTTGGTACGGTTTATATCGGTCTGCTCAGAATCTGACGGCGTTAAATAAAGACGTCAGAAAAGACTTGGAATCGTGGAATCGTCTCTTTCCTTCTCAAGAGAGAGAGAGATACAGAGAGAAGAAGCAAAATCTCTCGCAGTGCTCAGTTTTCTCACTCTAAAAAATCCCACAGCTCGCTCGCTCTAGCTATGTGAAACCGTCTTCGTTTTATTTTTCCGAGAGCAGGTTTGGTGTTCGTCACCTTTGTCTCACATGCTGAATTGTTGTTAATTCTTTTCAATTTTGTGTTTAGGGTTTTTGTTTCTCTTTTTGGGTAATCTCAACTTGTCTTGCAAGTTCCTCGGCCCTAATCTCGGATCTGTTTAGTGTTAGTTATGTGACCTTTGTGGATTTTGCCCGATTCAATTGCTATTTTTGGTGTCCTGAGACAAAATTTTCATTTTGGATTTTCTTAGTGAAGATAGTCATCTAAGTTCACTTACCTACAAGTTAGTGACCAACGAATTGCTCGATTTGTCAAACCTTGTATTGATTTGATGCTTCTATTTCCAACTTCCTTTATCTGGGCCATGGCAAGTTTATGTTATTGTGTCAATATATGGAAGCTCTTATCTTATCATCGGTTTTTTTGTGATATTGCTTAGGTTGGACTCACTCTTTTGATTGATTTTTTGGTTTTACTAGCTGTTGATGTTAGACGTTTTAGGTTTTCAAGGATTTATAGTCATAATTGATTCTGATTGAGTTCCTGTGATTTTTTTTGTTTTGTTTTTGGAAGGTTTTGAGGTGGTTTTATGCGCCAAAACATCTAACTGGAGTGTCTTTGTGCGGTGCTTAGTAGTTTTCTTTTCCATCATACGCTTCAGTTATGGGGAATGCTTGTTGTGTTGCTGCTCGAGACAAAATGGTACTGCCTAATACATCAGCAGTCGAGAATTTGCAAAGAAACAATGTGAGATATTCTCCTAATTGGAGCTTCCGATGGGATAATAGAGGTCGAGTGGCAGGTGAAGAGACCTCTGTCAGTTGGTTATCTGATGGGATTAGTCATAACGATGGGTCTGATGTCAAATCCGAATCTGCTTTCGTATCATCAGAAAGCTCCCCTTTGGATAATTTTCAGGCGCAGTCATGGCAGAAATCTCCTGCTTCGGGTATAAAAATTTCGACCTTTTAGACATGTTTGTTGCAGTAAAATTTTATTCCTTAGTGGCAATACCTGTTTGATTTGTCAAAAAAACTGTAGACTTGAGAGGAAGAAAGTGTAGGCAACTTCTTTTGACCCGCTTGGAATCTAGGATTACTTTTCTACACAAACTGTTAATGAGCGAAAATGACATTGATATGTTTCTTTACCTAAACTGTTCTCTTTTTTTTGCTTCTTGACTTGCTTTGATTGGTCTCCATCCATTTTTATCGTTAAACTATGACTTTTCCATGTTATGACGTCATGTCATTGTTGTGCCAGATCAATCTTTTTCAGGTAACTCTGAACAGGTAATAACTAGAAATCTTTGTTTCACTGCTAGCTAAATATCTGCCATGTAACTCTGATAATATGACCCTTATTTTAATGTTGTAGATCACCCAGAAAACAAATGATTCAACCAACCCTGCTTATTATCCATCACCTGCAAAACTGTATCTTTCATTGGCTTCTCAACCATCATCCTTCTCAACGTCAACACTGTCATCCCAGAGCCACCTGCCAATGCCATCTGCTAGTTCATCGACATTAAAGCTGACACCGCGCCCTCATCTATCAAAACAACTCTCAGATGGTCAAATCTTTGGATTTACCTGACCGAGTAGAAGCTCAGCAACTGAAGAGGGGCTGGGGAATGAATCTCATCAGTCTGATGGTTGGTCCATGCAAGCCTTTTCGAAAATATCTTATTTCTACTCAAAAATAGACCTACTCAAAAATAGAAAAATATCTTATTTTCCGAAATAAAGTGGATTTAGAAGAAGAGTCTCTTATTTCTTAGCTCTCAACTATTGTGTGTGATGATACAAGTACCGACTCACGTTCTTGCCAGGAGATACTGCTCAAAGCACATTCGATCCTCATTTTGGATGAAGGACACACTCCAAGGAATGACGACACTAATATATTGCAGTCTTTTGCCCTGGTCCAAACACCAAGAAAAGTTGTCATCTCAGGAACGCTTTATCAGAATCATGTAAAGGAGGTTTTAAACATTTGGAACTTTGTTCGACCCAAGTTCCTCAAATTGGATACCTCCAAATCTGTCGTGAAGAGAATATTGAGTCGTGCTCCATACGATCTCAGGGGGAGACTTACTGGAAGCAAATCAGATATGGCTTCGGTGTTCAATGAAACTGTGGAGCACACCCTGCAGAAGTGCGAGGATTTCAGGGTTATCTTTTTTGAGTAACTTGGGGCGAACAAGGTTCAGAATGTTGAAAAGCCCCTTTACATCGTTCTGATAAAGCGTTCCTGAGAGGACAACTTTTCTTGGTGTTTGGACTTGGGCAAGGGACTGCAATATATTAGTGTCTTCATTCCTTGGAGTGTGTCCTTCATTCCTTGGAGTGTGTACTTCATCTAATCGGAATCTGACGGCGTTAAATAAAGACGTCAGAAAAGACTTGGAATCATCTCTTTCCTTCTCAAGAGAGAGATAGAGAGAAGAAAGCAAAACCTCGCAGTGCTCAGTTTTATTTTTCCGGCGACCGAGAGCAGGTTTGGTGTTCGTCACCTTTGTCTCACATGCTGAATTGTTGTTAATTCTTTTCAATTTTGTGTTTAGGGTTTTTGTTTCTCTTTTTGGGTAATCTCAACTTGTCTTGCAAGTTCCTCGGCCCTAATCTCGGATCTGTTTAGTGTTAGTTATGTGACCTTTGTGGATTTTGCCCGATTCAATTGCTATTTTTGGTGTCCTGCGACAAAATTTTCATTTTGGATTTTCTTAGTGAAGATAGTCATCTAAGTTCACTTACCTACAAGTTAGTGACCAACGAATTGCTCGATTTGTCAAACCTTGTATTGATTTGATGCTTCTATTTCCAACTTCCTTTATCTGGGCCATGGCAAGTTTATGTTATTGTGTCAATATATGGAAGCTCTTATCTTATCATTGGTGTTTTTGTGATATTGTTTAGGTTGCACTCACTCTTTTGATTGAATTTTTGGTTTTACTAGCTGTTGATGTTAGACGTTTTAGGTTTTCAAGGATTTGTAGTCATAATTGATTCTGATTGAGTTCCTGTGAATTTTTTTTTTTTTTTTTTTGGAAGGTTTTGAGGTGGTTTCGTGCGCCAAAACATCTAACCGGAGTGTCTTTGTGCGGTGCTTAGTAGTTTTCTTTTCAATCTTACGCTTCAGTTATGGGGAATGCTTGTTGTGTTGCTGCCCGAGACAAAATGGTATTATGGTACTGCCTAATGCCCGCCAGCTCTTATTTTTTATTTGTCTCAGGTAGAAGAGAAGCTTAAATCCGGCTACAGGTTCACAACAGCTGGGAACTGAGGCTCTCCGTGTCTTCCATTCTATTCTCCACACCACTCAGGTAGTAGTCGAGTCAAGAAGAGAAGTTGATGACGTTAAGGAACTGATCATCATCGTTAAAGAATATGTCCTCGGTCTTCAAATGGAGCTCAAGAGGAGAGAAATGAGAAAACTTCTAGTTTGATCAGGGAAACCACAGAAAATGAATCTGCTAGATTTTATCCAAGGATTGGGGTCTATCTATGATTGGTGCGACGAATGTGATGACTCTGCAGTATAATAACAGCATCTCGGGGAGAGAACATAGATGATCCGGTGAGGCAGCAAGAGCTTGCGGCTTACTTCACTCACTGCAACCTCCAAACCCCTCACGTACGCCTAGCTCTGATTACTGCAATGAGCGTCTGCTACAAGTCAAAGAACATTGCTACTGCTTTTAACTTCGCCAGAAGATATTTGGAAACAAACTCAACTGTGGTGAACCGTATTACGATGGCTAGAAAAGTTGTGCAAGCCGCCCAAGGCAACATGACAGATGCAACCAAGCTTAACTACGACTTTAGAAACTCGTTTGAGATATGCGGGTCCACTTATGTGCCAATCTACAAAAGGACAGAAAGACGTTTCCTGTCGGTACTGCACCGCCCGGTTTGGTAGGAAAGATCTGCACGGTCTGCGATCTTGCAGTCATTGGTGCAGATGCTTCTGGTTTGCTATGCTCTCTCCGTCTCAAGTCCGGTGAAGAAATTCAGATTCATATCTTGGAGAGTTCCTCAGGTCGTATGCATCAGTGGACGACGTATTTTAGAGACTTCAAATACATTATATATAATTTCTTTTGCCAAAGTTGTTTTTTTTTTGTAAAGAAAGATTTTGTATCTGGGGTTTTATTATATAAGTTATAGGTTTTGCTGTCCATTACATTTAGAATGACAATTAATGCTTTTCTCTGTTTGGTTACATTACATACAGGTCAAGTGTTGTCAGCATGTTCTTGGCTTATTTTCTGTGATTCTGTATTTGAGTTCCAATACAAAACATATTTTTATGCACTTACTATATAAATAATTTATTCACATTTTTTTTTCTTGTTGGTTAAACATTACATAAAATTTGAGTCTTAAAATTTTAAATTTATTAAAATAAATTAATTTGATTATTAAAAAATTATTAGCAAGACATTTTTTATTAGTCAGTTTGGTATAAGTTGCATGCAAAATTTTTTGTCAGGAACACACAAATGTACAAAATTATATCTAAATTAAAAAACAAACAACATCTAGATTCTAAATATGGATGCTTCTAGATACAACAATCTCAATGCAGCATCCAGATTAAAAGAAAAAACGAACACGAAGGAGGAGATAAAGAAACAAATAAGCATAATGATGTCGTTTTCATTATATTCGGGTTGATAAGTAGATCTTGATGTCCTCTTGTAAACGTTGTTTTGGTTGATTTATACATCTCAAAATTTTATTTTTTTAAATCGAAGCAAATGAGGTTCACAAGCTGATATAGAGTGTGATGCTACAGCTTATATGGATGGCTCGAGAACATGATTCTGCACATATGATATTTTCTAATCGAATTACAAAAATTTGACACAACAATCCTGATTATACTTTGTTATTTGCAAGGAATATGAATAAAATTACGGCCGACAATAGTACAAAGCATCGACCATATATAATTCATATGGAAAATATAAGAAAACATACCATAAGAGCCCCACTCATATCATTATAAGAAATTGTGGGATATATAAATGAGTATAATATATATATATATATATATTTATGTAAATGTAACCGTATAGAATTATTCCATTGATGTATAGGTGGAGAAAAAACCCCACAAACTTGCCGGAAAAAAAGTTAAAAAAAAAAAAAAAAAAAAAAAAAAAAAAAAAAAAAAAAAAAAAAAAAAAAAAAAAAAAAAAAAAAAAAAAAAAAAACCCTACACAACTTTTGCGATAAAAAAAAAAATCATTACAGAGAGTTATCAATGTCATGTTCTGGGTTGTTTAACTGTTAATACATTGAAAGATTATATCAATTAAAGATGTTATCAAAAACTAATTTTAACCAAATATTTCATCAAATTCAATCAAATTTACACTAAAAGTAATTAATATATAGAGGTCACATGACACTTTTCATGCCTTCTTACCTCCGTCCCTGACGATACGTAGGTATTGAACCAAGGAAAGGTTTCCGGAAAGATAATTTATTATCCTTATAAAAGTCATAATTTATTTCCAAATTATGTATAATTTTTTTAATTAATGTTATTATTTGAAACAATAAAATATAACAAATCAAAATTGTACCTATCATTTATTACTGTAATTTTTTTTTTGATACGCTAAAGCTAGAGTAACCAATAAAACCCATTAAAGACATTAAGAAAATTGATAAATCTCCAATTATTCATTAAAAGAAAAAGACATTAAAAGAATTATTCTCTTTCTGTTTTTGTACATAAAGAGGAAGCAAACAAAGGGAGCCAAAATATTATTTGTATATATATATATATGTATATGATGAGAAGGCAGAAGTAATTAATGATGATGATGATAATGGGTAAAAGGTGTGAAGATTGTGGGAATCAAGCGAAGAAAGAGTGTGTATATATGAGATGCAGAACTTGCTGCAAATCCAAAGCCTTTCATTGCCAAACTCACATCAAGAGCACTTGGGTTCCAGCCTTTAGAAGATCCAACAAACACCAAACGCAAACGCAACCCTTCTCTACTTGTAACCCAAAACATATGAGAGAACAACAACGACTTTCGTATTCTTCTCCTTCCCCATCAGGTTCTTATCTCCTACTTTTAATGCTCTTGTATAAGTTCATGCCTGTTATTATATATCTTATGAGATCTCTCACCATATAACATCTGGAAGTTTGGGATCTTCAAGTTTCATTTCATTTTTAAATTAATTGTATTTGACCTAATTAAAGGCTGAAAATTTGGATGATCGGATCTCATGAACCTTAAACCAGACTAGTAAATGAAGATAAGTACACTACATATATCCATGTGATGATGTTTACTGATCTATATATGTCTTATTCAGATCGATTGATGATGAATTAGGTTTTTCTTCTTCTTTTTTCTCGATGTTACTATTTTATGTAAAATGATCACAAGCCGTTTGCTTATGATTCTTGATTGTTGGTCTTCCCTTTTCTTTTTTGTATTCTTGATTTATGAAGTAGATTACATATTAAATATAAACAACCCTATATAATAGTCTCTTATGATCTTTGGCTATATCGAGGAGAAATGTAAAAATCTTGTGTTTGTCACTAATTCTTTGAATGGCTTACTTAAGAAAAAATAATTGATGCAAATACTCATAATAAAACGTAACAGACGTATTGTATTAAAACATTCTTTCCTATTTTAGGTGTACAAATCCGCACTATTCCGGGACATTTTCCGGCAGAGTTGAGTTCTCTGGCAGATTTTCGCTGCGTAAAAGTGAGCTCAATCGACGACGGAAAAGAGCAATATGCTTATCAGACGACGGTGAACATCGGAGGACACGTTTTCAGAGGGATACTTCACGATCAAGGGCTCGACAAAGTGATGGTAGATCATCACTGTAATAAAAATAGTAATAATTATCAAGAGTTATTTCCTCCTTCAACTTCTTCATGTCCCTTGATTATCACTAGTCCTTTTACCGATTTCATGTCCGGTACCCAATTTTCTTCAGTCTTAAGAAGATAGACTATTTTTAATGGATATACCTTAAGTTCTTGTAATCTAATATGAAATGATGCTACTTCAAGTTAGGGCTCATAATATATTGCTACTTTTCTTGCTCCGATATATTACGTTAATTCATTTACAATCATATAATATAAGTTGTTTTATTCATATACCATATTGTGTTTGTAATGACATAGATCTACAACAATCTAACATTCTACAAAATACCAAAAGAGAGTTGAACCTATAGATCATGCAATTTGTATCCCCTAGCTAGAACCTGTAAATCTAGCTAATCATGAAAATTAAAAAATCTAGGATCGATATTACTACAAAAATACAAAAGAAAATGATAAAATAAATTTAGTATTAGTTTATATGGAGTACATATGGTAATGATAAATTTAGAGCATCTTCCAAAGTTTGAACTAAATGATTTGTGTCCATAATATTATAGACAAATAAGTATGTTAACAGGTGGCTGTTGAGAGGGATTAACTTTTGTCTTTACCTACTAGCTACTTTATTTACACAGTTACATCTTTGTCCTAATTAAATGTGCATAGATACTTAAGTATTTAAATTTTTAGTGGTTACATCAATATTCAAACTAATCTACCTGTTCATAATCTAATCTTGCTAGCTATCACCAATAACTAACCTATACATAATAACAAAACAATTCATAATCGTATGATACATTACCACCTACTACGAAAAATCATAAGTTTTCAACTCAAAACTAATTATGAGTAAATAGATTAACAAATATCTTCATAAATAGTATCTATTATCTTATGTCATATCTGGAGATTCTTAACAAGTTACTTGATAATAATTTCTATCGGCCTATTTTGATATTCACTTTCATTTATTAGACCGACAATACATATCGGATGCAAATATAGTATGAAAATGGTATATTTGTGTAGAAATTGTATCGCATATTTAACCGACTTTTCTTTTGTTAGATTAAGTACTTCTATTTATCATACTTTGCTTTAAAATTAAAATAACAAAGAAGATTCTTACTAATCATGTAAAGTGGATAATGTTTAAATTATAATACATATTTTTAATCTTTTTAATTGTGATATTTAAAAATACAGCCATGTTAATTATGATATTTACCATCAAAAATTTACATAGGCAAAACTGAAGAGAAGATTTAACTAACTGGTGATGTTTTTAACCAAAAAAAAAAAAAAAAAAACTAACTGGTGATGAGAACATTCAAGCTTGCCTCATATTTTTGCATAAAAAGGCTATTACATATATATATATATATGTGTGTGTGTGTGTGTGTGTTTGTTTCAGTGTGTTTGTAAGCAAAGTTAGGTGTGTGTCTTTTACTTAGATGTTCTTGCTTAGGGTTTTAATTATTTGATTATATATGTGTTATACTTCTGTTAGTGAATCATTCTTTATCATGCCTTTTATATATCTTTATTAAGTTTCCCTAAACAGGTGTCGAGATCGTACATTCTATGGTGCGGTTTCCTTTTAGCATTAGCTTTTTGGACTTATTCCCTCTCCTAAAAAGTGTTATATTATTGTAGCAACTGTAGAGTGTGATACAGCTTGTATGGTGATTGAAGAAGAAGCTCATGTTGAAGTTTAGAGACAAGTTGAAGAAGAAGAAATTGCAGAAGGTTTTTTGGACATTTGGCTAAGTGTTTGAAAGCTTCTCAAGGAAACAGAGGGTTTCACCTTAAGTTGGTTTGGTGGCACTTGCAGTTATACGTGTGGTCGTTTAGGTCATTAAAACGACCTTTATCTCTGTGTTTGAGTGATAATCTTCTTCTTTGATCCTCTCTTCTCTCTTCTTCATGCAAACCGATGGTGTAATCGGGTGTTGTTACTGTTTCGTGAATCGATGATTGAGAGATCAAGTAAGGATTGAGGGATTCGATTCTCCACAGCAACAAATTTAAGGTTTTAAATTTAAATTAGTGAAATGCGTTAATGGGAATCACACCCTATGTGGTGTAGCCTATGCATGTAAAGCTAAGCTACTACCCACAAGTTGAATATAGATTAATATATCTTGGTTATATTATAAAAGGACTCATTTAAGATACTTAAAATTAAACTAAACAAAAAAAATGATATTGGGTATCATTAATGTGGATGTTAAAATATACTCTAGATCGACCCCGGCCGGATATGTCGTCTGCTTCAGATAATAACATGGTTAGATCACCTTCGAGAAGATTAAAAGAAGATTTGTAATTCCGACGTTCAAGAAAAAAAAAAAAAAGATATTGTGACTGACTGATTGTGAACATTTGATATTTGATTAGATTCAACAAGAGGTTTTTTGGTAAGAGATGAACAAAAGACTAGTTTCTGATATATAGTCATAACGTCTGTTTAGCGTGAGGTGTGTAAATGATTTTTTTTTTTTTTTTTTATTGATGTATATTTTCTATCTAAGGAGAGAACAATGGATCTTAACTCCCCAAACCCCCTCATTGGAAGAAAAACAACAATCATTATGGTATCATTTTCATTGATGTGTGTTTTTTTTTTTTTACAATTATAATAATAATAATGTTTATATTTCTCGAATGTCAAATTAAACTTTTTGTAGAAAACCATGACACCCAACCAATTATTCCCACTTTGGGGTTCCTTTCATTAATTAAAGTACTATATCTTAGTTTTTTATTTGCTTGCATATTTATAAAAAGTTCAGTACGTATAATTCTTTTAAAATAATCTTAAAATAGTCCTTTTCGTGAATTATTCTAAAAATAAAATTTATTAACACTTATTTTCTTTAATGAATAGTAAAAAAAAAACTTTGATGAAATAAATATGAAACAAAAAAATAAATTTTTTAACCAAAATAATAATATTTAATCGTAAAAACGAAAATTGAAAAGTTGAATAAATTTGTTGTTTACTGTGCCAATCACAATGTTTATCGGGCTAGAACCGTTCGAAAAAGCCCGAATTCAATATGGGCCGTCACAAAGAGAACCCATACTTAAGATCTGGAAACAAGGACAAAAAGGTAATTAATGATAAATCATGAATCATATGGTCAATCTCATCTCTCTAAGAAGAAAAAAAAATATATAATACAAAAAAATACAAAATACGTGGCAGTAACAAACTACACGAGACGACAACAAAATCACCTCTCTCGCTCAAATTGTCCTTAGCTCATCGATCCACTGAGAGAGGATTACGAATACGAGATCTTCCTCCTCCGCGAGATTCGGAATTAGATCAAGCTTCCGGAGATATGGCGGAGAGTCACGGTGGTGGTGGTTGCTGTCCGCCGATGGATCTGATGCGGTCAGAGCCTATGCAACTCGTTCAGGTCATTGTTCCCATGGAATCTGCTCATCTTACCGTCTCTTATATTGGCGATCTTGGCCTCGTCCAGTTCAAAGACGTACGTATACAGTATACTCTCGATGATCGATTGTTAAGTTTTCGATGTCCTTTGCAATCGGTATCGGTTGAAGCATTGTCTTTCGATTGCATTTGAGTTCTTTTAGAAATGTTCTTGGTGTATGTGAACTAGTAAGATGTTTATTTATGTGACTTTTTTCTTCTTATATGGCTATTTTGATGTTGATTCCAGCTTAATTCTGAGAAGAGCCCATTTCAAAGGACTTATGCTGCTCAGGTAAGTTCATCTTTATGTGAATGCGAAATGATTATTATGCTATTTAACACCTTTTGTGTGTAGAAATCAGAGAAATTTTATCTTATAATGGTAGATTTGTTTTCTCTCGTTATTTGATGGATAAAGATCAAAAGATGTGGAGAGATGGCACGAAAGATACGTTTCTTTAAAGAGCAAATGTCAAAGGCAGGAATTACTCCCAAAGAGATCCTAGACAAAGAAAATGATATTGATCTGGATGATGTAGAGGTGAACGGAGATCCCTGCTTTTGATTTTGGGACATTATCCTTCCCGTTTCTTCGTGCTTATACTTTTTCTTCTTTCTCTTTATTCAGGTAAAGCTTGGAGAGCTAGAAGCTGAACTTGTTGAAATCAATGCTAATAATGACAAGTTGCAGCGGTCTTATAATGAACTTGTGGAGTACAAGCTCGTTCTTGAGAAGGTAATGTCTTTTCAATTACTTAAATCACAGCTATTAGACCGTTAGTAGATGCTGCACTGCCTTACATGTAGATTACTATATTTTTCTGATATGCATTATAACTCGTTTGACTGTTTTCCTGTTCTGTAAATATATTTACCTGAGGAGAAAAGTAGATACTAAGGCTACCGAACTATATATGATTTTTTGTTCCACAGAATTTTAGTGAGTGTAAAAAGTCTTCCAAAATGCATATTTATACTGTTATCGTTAAAGCCTTGGATGAGCATATCGTGCTAAATTCATGTGGATGTTTTGCTTTTTTAGGCTGGTGAGTTTTTTGCTTCAGCCCATAGAAGTGCTACCTCTCAACAGAGTGAGATAGAAACACAAGAAGTGGGGGAAGACCTCCTGGAGGCTCCTTTGTTGCAGGAAGTACGAAAGCTGCGACTGTTTTCCTTCTTCAAGTTGTGTTTTCTCAATAATAGCCTTACAAACTTTCCCATTTAACAGGAGAAGTCTGTTGATCCAACAAAGCAAGTAAAGCTTGGATTCCTCACTGGGCTAGTGCCTCGTGAAAAGTCTATGGTGTTCGAGAGGATCCTATTTCGTGCAACTAGGGGCAACATCTTCATACGACAGTCTGTGATTGAGGAGTCCGTTGTTGATCCCAACTCTGGGGAGAAGGTTAGCTGCTTATGTTCTACTCGTAGATTCTCCCAGACATAGAAAGTGCAGCTTTTTTCTATAGCAGGACTTCAGTTACTTTCTTACTGCATATAATAGGCGAATGCAAATTAAAGTTTAAAATTCTTTCTGTAATTTCTACGTTCTCATATGCACATGCTATTATATGACATTGGAACTGCCTCTTTGGTTTTATCTCTGTTTTGCCGCCTAGCCAAGATATTGTTCTACATGGAATCCTGGTTTTGTCAGAAAAAAATATACTCATTCTGTTTGCCTCTGCTAGGAATTGAATTTTGATCTTAAATAATGTTACAGGCTGAGAAAAATGTATTTGTTGTCTTCTATTCTGGGGAAAGAGCAAAAACCAAAATTCTTAAGATATGTGAAGCTTTTGGGGCCAATCGCTATCCTTTCAGCGAAGACCTGGGCAGACAAGCACAAATGATGACTGAGGTATGTATTATCTTCTGATATATGAGTGATTCCGCGATTTCTCTTATGCTCATAGTCATATGTTTCTATGCATTTCTTTTATCTGTACAACTTTTAGCTTTTTTCTGGGCATGAGTTACAGATGATAACTATATGGAGCTGTAGTCAATTGTTCTGAATAATAACCAACTGTTAACGATTGATTTATAGATATCCTCTCTGCATGATGCTTATTGGGGGTTGCATTTACTACTTTTAGTTTCTAGTCATTGTAGATTTTATCCTCGCAGTAATTAGCCTGTGATGGGAAGGTAAGCGTTTCTATGTCGAACAGTTGCTATATATATATCTTGGGAGTAGCGGTTAATAGGTATCAGAGAGTTTTTTGTTAAGGAGGAGAAAAGCATGTTAGGGACCTTCCTTGTACCATTTTGTGGTCCATGTTAATTTTGGAGCTTTCTTTGGGTGGGATATGTTTGTGCACACATGGTTAACATCCATGGGAGAGCACATCTTAGGCCAGTGATTTATCAGCTGTCACGTTTCGCTATATTGATGATAGTATATTCTCAGAAACTTTTAACCTTGTTTAGTCTTCTCATAATGTTACAGGTTTCAGGTCGGTTATCAGAGCTTAAAACTACCATAGCTGCTGGGTTGGATCATCGCAACATTCTTTTGGAGACCATTGGAGATAAATTTGAGCAATGGAACCTCAAGGTATTATCCTATTTGGAGCTTTGTTTTCGCTAGCAGAGTGCTCATTGATACTCATTATCAGTGGTAGGTAAAATCAATTTTCATCATTAATCTTTACTTATGCAGGTTCGCAAAGAAAAAGCCATCTATCACACCTTGAACATGCTTAGTCTTGATGTGACTAAGAAGTGCCTTGTGGGTGAAGGCTGGAGTCCTGTCTTTGCAGCAACAGAAGTGAGTTACTTTAGTTGCATATAGTTAAAATTGTTGCATATTACTAGTGCCATAGTGAGTTTAAAGGTTTGCATCTGCAGATTCAAGATGTGTTGCAGCGTGCTGCAGTTGATTCCAATTCTCAAGTTGGATCAATTTTCCAAGTCCTGAGGACCAAAGAGATGCCTCCGACGTTTTTCCGCACAAACAAATTTACTACTGCTTTCCAGGAAATTGTTGATGCATACGGGTAAGCATCTTTTCTGGAGCTTCATCTGCTGTTTAGGAAAGAGGAAATCAGAGATAGGACTGATAATAAGTAATATTTTTTTAGGATTAGCGGATACTTGATAATATGTTTTTGCCTCTTATACACTCGCTAAGATATAAATTTATGTTTTCGTTTCAACTGTTTCTAACTTTGTATTAGCATCCGTTTTCTTACTCAATATGGAATACCTTTATATATATATATTTTGATAAAAACCCCCTGAATATTTTCTATAAGCTGTGTTTGCGATTATCAATTCAGTTGGTAGAAACAACCTTTGTTGCTTACTTTATTTTTCTCATGCAATGCCCGTTTGTGCTTTGTGTTTGTCTCTTGAATTTCATGGATCTTCTTTGATCACTACATTGCAGTGTGGCCAAATATCAGGAGGCCAATCCTAGTGTATTCACAATTGTTACCTTCCCCTTCCTGTTTGCTGTTATGTTTGGTGACTGGGGTCATGGAATCTGCCTTCTGCTTGCAACTATGTATTTAATATTGAGAGAAAAGAAACTTTCCAGCCAGGTAATATCCCTAATTGACAGCATCTATTTTCCGAATGAGAACAGTATAAGATTGGTTTCTTGCAAGTTCTAGATGCTAAACCATCGATCCTTGCTTCCTGACAACAGAAACTCGGGGATATTATGGAAATGGCTTTTGGTGGCCGTTACGTTATTTTTATGATGTCACTCTTCTCAATATACACTGGTTTAATCTACAACGAGTTCTTCTCTATACCATATCCATTGTTTGCCAGCTCAGCATACGAATGCCGTGATGTCTCTTGCAGGTATGTCAACTTGTTCTCAAACCCCTTTAGAAGATTTGCATTAGAGGAATTTCTTTACGATTCTGAGTTTCTGTCTTCTGCTCTCTTGTTCAGTGAGGCTACTACAATTGGTCTGATCAAAACCCGAGACACTTATCCATTTGGCGTGGATCCTGTGTGGCATGGTACCCGCAGTGAGTTACCATTCCTGAATTCGCTTAAGATGAAAATGTCAATTCTTCTTGGAGTTGCACAAATGAACCTCGGAATCATAATGAGCTTCTTTAATGCAAAATTCTTCAAAAGTGCTGTAAACGTATGGTGAGTATTCAATTTTCTTCCCTGATCATTACGTACTCCTCTCAGTTCTTTGATCCTCTCCCTAGCAAATAAAGTCGTTCTTAACTATAGTTAAGTGTCTGATCTCACATGGTTCCAGGTTCCAGTTCGTTCCCCAGATAATATTCTTGAACTGCTTGTTTGGCTATCTTTCGGTCCTCATCATCATAAAGTGGTGCACTGGTTCTCAAGCAGATTTATATCACGTAATGATCTACATGTTCCTGAGCCCTATGGATGATTTAGGAGAGAATCAACTTTTCCCTAACCAGAAAATAGTACAGGTTTGCATTGATACCTAACTATGCACTTTCTCTGTATCAAAAATCATATGCCTTAGTCTCATCTAATTCCTTTCCTATTCCAGCTCACATTCCTCTTTCTGGCTCTGGTTTCTGTTCCGTGGATGTTGTTGCCAAAACCGTTCATCCTGAAGAAGCAACATGAAGCTGTGAGTCCCTTTCCTCGTCAATTTTCTTTAAAGCATCCATATTGAAATTTGTGCTGACCATGACCGAAGGGTGAATTTTGTTTTCTCCAGAGACATCAAGGTCAGTCATACGCACAGCTTGACGAGACAGATGAGAGTCTTCAAGTAGAAGCAAATGGGGGAGGACATGGACACGAAGAGTTTGAATTCAGTGAAATCTTTGTGCACCAACTCATTCACACCATTGAGTTTGTGCTTGGAGCTGTTTCCAACACTGCTTCTTATCTTCGTCTCTGGGCCCTCAGGTACAAACTACAACTTGCAAAGATACCAAATAGTCCTGATTGTCATCGAACAGAAGATCAAAACTAGCACTTGTCACTATCATCTTGCAGTACTATTTTGTTAAGTTCATTGGTGTTATTTGATGGTTTAATGTTGAAGTATTACTTTCTGACTACTTGCGCATGTCATGGCTAATTTCTATGATTTGCTGGCATTCTTATTCAGTCTCGCCCATTCGGAGTTGTCGTCTGTCTTCTACGAGAAGGTCCTCCTTATGGCTTGGGGGTAAGCAGATGCATTTACAATCATTTAACCTCTCTGTGCAAATGTCAACTGATACGCTGAAGGTGTTAATAACAATCTCTCTCACTTGAACAGTTTCAACAATATCTTCATCCTGATAGTTGGAATCCTCGTCTTCATCTTTGCTACTGTGGGAGTACTTCTTGTGATGGAGACATTGAGCGCGTTCCTTCACGCGCTACGTCTTCACTGGGTGGAGTACCAGAACAAGTTCTACGAAGGTGATGGTTACAAGTTTGCTCCTTTCACTTTCACTCTCGTCGGAAACGAAGACGAGTGATTGATGTTCTGAATCACCGAAAATGCCTTCTTCTGCGTGTGCATATATAAGGTATGGGAAGGATTCTGAGTTCCTTCTCTAATCAATTTTTTTTCTTAATTTAAGTAAGAAATTTGGATGTTTTCTCTTCCCCTTTTTCCTTGTTAGAAGGTTATATTGAATTTGTTTACCTTTGCGGTGGAAAATTGGTGAAAATAAAATAAAAAAGAAATGTGGGGAAGAATGGGATTATTTAAAGGTAAAATGCCCATTTGTTGTTGTGTTTGTTTGTGGAAAAAATAAGCTGGTGTTGTTTGGTCGCCCTTTATATGAATTTTTTTTTGATATATATATATATATATATATATAGAATTAGAAATAGGTACATTCCACTTATTTTCTTGCAGAATAGAGATCATTGCTCTCTTAGGGAAATTGATCTTAAAAAGGTGAACAAATTTTATTGTTAATGATTTTCCTACTCATGTTTTTGTCCAGTCTGCCCAGATCACTATTTTCTTTGGCGAATACGTAATAATGGGAATTTAAAATTTATAGAGGATCAATCGACACCATACCAAAAACGGTTGCAAAGTTAGAGATTGATTGGTTGTGACTGTAAAAAAAAGCGATTTTTAAATTAAATAATGATTAAAAATAAAAGTATGATTAGGTATGAAAGTCTGATATGCGAGTTAAAGTCTAAAGATAATGAAATTCATTAAGCTATAATTAAGGACATAATAGTTACAGTTTTTTAGAGCATGTCATACATGGGTCATAAACGACTATAACTTAATCTTCCTCACACTCATCGACCCACTCGTGAACAAATTCGAGGCACTGGGGAGGAAAATCAAGATTCAGGCGAATAGTTTTGTCTTTTCTCTCAAGGCATTCAGAAGTGTAATAAGAAGGAACAGAGTGGAGACAACGCACAAAACGGTTATGCGTTAAAAGATAATTACAAAGAAGGGTCGTTTATTTAAATAGTACACAAAGAGAACTTAATGACCCAGATAGTACAGATTTTTTTTTAATTACTTTAATGTTTTTCATTTTTCCGAATTACCAAAATATCCTGATAATCATTTGCTAACAAAAACGTAATAACAAAACTGCCACTACATTTTTCTTCCACATCAGCGAAAAATCCTACGTGGCATCATTACTGTCTACGTGTATTATGAAACTCGGCCGCGGAATTTATTTTTTAAAGTACGGCTGAGTTGTAAGAGTAATGGCCGATTTATGATAACGGCTGACTTGTTAGGTAAATCAGCCGTAAGCTATGGCTGACTTTAACTCCGACGGCTGAGTTATGAAATATCAGCTGATTAATTGCATGCAATATGGCTGACTTTAACTCCGACGACTGATTTATGAATACTTTGGGCTGACTTATTGCATAGATGTGGCTGACTTATCGAAACCCAACTGAGTTATGTGGCTGATTTAATTGTGTAGCGACTCACTTATGCCCGCTTATGGTGGCTGACTTGTCATAAGTTAGGCGTAATGAGGCTGATTTACTGATAAGTCTGATTAGTAACGGCTGACTAAGTAATTAGGTAGTAATTACTGTAATAGTATTCTTTGACGGCTGGTTTATGCAATGTAGCAGCTTACTTAAGTTTTATCACCTGATCTAATTGTATTGATGGCCGATTTTGTAAACTTTTATAATTACTTAAATAGATTGCCTGTTACGACTAAGTTAGCAATTCGTTTGGTGGCTGATTTCCTGTGGCTGATTTATGATTTTATTTGGTGGCATAGTTCCATGTCAGCAAAAACAAAAACCACATCAGATCTGAATGCATCGCATAAGTAGGGTTAGTCGAAGTAGGTTGAGTCGCCAACAATTCAAACTTGTTCTTCGTCATCGTCATTCATCTCTTTCTTTCGATTGAATGGATCCCGTAATAATTATTTCCGCAAGTGGGTTAAAAAAGATCGATTTACGTTTAATCGACAAGAGAGGTTGCGAGAGTTTTTCAAGTACATGAACAAACATCATACGACAATCTTGAGCAGATGATAATGGAGGAGTACGGGCTAGAGTCGCGAAGGTATAAAATTCAGCTGAGCTACATGCTATCTTATAAAATTTTGAAAAAATTATCTCGGGATACGCCTCCGGTTTATGTCTGCAATACGCGACAATTGCAAAGCTTTTGAGCTTAATCAAAATCGACCAGCTACGTCTTTGTATGGAGGTCACGAGATCAACGATGATGATGTTATGCAGAAGGGTAAGTCAAAACGGACGTTCAGTCATGTCTCAAAAGATGAAGGTAACGAAGTCTGTAATAGTAGTGATTTAGATGAGGATATTGGGCATACTCAGTACAGATCAGAGTCCTCGGCAGAATGTAGCGAATACAAATATATGGAGGGTAAAGCTGTAAGCCACGAAGGAGGAGACGAATCTGAAGATGAAGAAGATGACGAATTTGACACCAGATTTGACATCATTGATGACCCTGATGGTGCGTCATCTGATGATGATAATTTTTCAATATTAGGAAAGCCTGTTGAAGAAGATGAAAATTCACCTAATTTGCCGCATAAGAAGAGATCCCAGAATATTGCGGGGCACCATTTGATGGGATCTGATGAGTTTTTCAAGTTGGAGATGTCTTCGCTAAATATTTCTGTCGGACAGAGATATGCCCGGAAAAAGGATCTGGAACTTCGTCTGAAACTTCTTACGGTGAGGGATCGATTCGATTTTGATGTGTCGGTATCCACAAAAGAAATGCTTATTGTCAGGTGTTGGGTAAACGGATGTAGCTGGAGAGTTCGGGCTTCTACCCAAGGAAAATCTCCAGAATTCTATATTCGTGGATATGATGAAGAACACACATGTTCTGTTACAGAGCGTTCTAATCGATCCCGTCAAGCAACATCGGATATTTTAGGAGCATTGTATAGAGATTTCCTTGGCGACATTGATCCATCAGTCAAACCCAGACATGTCGCAGTAGCCATTACCAAGCAATTTGGAATCAAGGTAAATTTTTGACCCGGCTGACTTATATTAAGTGTGGCTGAGTTATTATATCTCATTAGTAAGTATGACCCGGCTGACTTATTATACCTCATGGCTGACTTAGTAAGTATGACCCGGCTGACTTATTATACCTCATGGCTGACTTAGTAAGTATGACCCGGCTGACTTATTTTACGTGTGGCTAAGTTATTAAGTATTGTCGACAGATGGATTATTGGAAGGCGCATAGGGCGTTACGCTTTGCAAGACGGATCGATACCGAAAGTCTTGAGAAGGGGTATGAAGACTTGCCGTCTTATCTATATATGATAAGAAGGGCAAATCCGGGTACAATTACGCGTCTTCAACTTGATGTGGAAGGAAGATTCAAGTATTTGTTCATTGCATTCGGTGCGAGCGTCAATGGGTTATCTTTTGGCGCAAAGTTGTGGTTGTCGATGGTACATTTCTTCATGGAAAATATAAGGGCACACTTCTTACAGCACTAGCTGAAGATGGTAATTTTCAGATATTTCCAATTGCTTTTGGTTTGGTCGACACCGAGAATGATGATTCTTGGAAATGGTTTTTTTCACAACTGAAACTTGTGGTTCCGGACGAGAACGGGCTCGCGATTATCTCCGATAGACATAACTCAATTGGGAAAGCAATTGGGACTGTTTATCCGTTAGCGGCTCGTGAAATCTGCACGTACCATTTATACAAGAACATATTGGTACGGTTTAAAGGTGGAAACTTGTTTCGTTTGGTGAAGAAAGCTACAAATTATTACAGGATGGATGAATTCAATGCCGTTTTCTATGAGATAAGAACACTAAATCCCGATCTTCATGGCTACCTCCAGAGAGCCGATGTACGAATGTGGGCACGTGTTCATTTTCCGGGTGATAGATATAACATAACGACAACAAATATAGCGGAGTCGATGAACAAGGTGCTTTCAAAAGCTAGAAGTTTGCCAATTGTTCGTCTCTTAGAAACGATAAGGTCATTGAT
Source organism: Boechera divaricarpa (assembly GCA_026770425.1). Taxonomy (NCBI): domain Eukaryota; kingdom Viridiplantae; phylum Streptophyta; class Magnoliopsida; order Brassicales; family Brassicaceae; genus Boechera; species Boechera divaricarpa. The sequence goes on along the minus strand of CM049186.1, from coordinate 705,996 downwards.
GACGAGGTGGTTTGCCCAGCGAAGAGAAGATGCAAGGTCGATGAAAACGACGCTTACACGCGGGGTTGAGAAATTATTGGAGGTAAGTCAGCCATAACAATAGTATAAGTCAGCCGTCATTAATTTTATATGCAAGGTCGATGTCTTAAGTCAGCCGTCATTAATTTTATATTATTTTCAGGCCCGTGTCAGTGGTGCTAGACTTGCGCAGGTACAAAATATAGATCATGTGCATACAGAAGTTACTTGCGGGATATCCTTGCATATTGTTAATTTGAATGCCAGGAGATGCACATGCCGTCGGTTTAACGTCGAGAAGGTGCCCTGCGTACATGCAATCGCATCGGCCGAGCATAGGAACGTTTCTCGTATATCACTGTGTGACCCGTACTGGCGGATGGATTATTTAGCGAATGCGTATGCTGGTACAGTTATGCCTATTGATACGGTACTACCCGTACCTGAACGTGTAGCTAAACAAGTGTGCTTGCCACTAATTCCACGGAGTCAACCAGGAAGACCTAAGATGTCAGGATTTAAATCTTCTTTAGAAATGGCGTTGTCGAATAAACGTCCTCGAAAGCAACACACGTGTTCTCTATGTAATCGGGTTGGACACAATGCAAAAACTTGTAAACCATAAATTCATTGTTGTCAAATTCATTGTCATAATAAGAGTCTCATGTACTATAACTCGGCTGTAACGTTCGAAAATCAGCCGTACAAAACCTATTAACTCAGCCGTAACTCAGCCGTAACAAAGGGCAAGTCAGCTGTAAAGTACTTATTAACTCAGCCGTAACAGATTAAGTCAGCCGTAACTCAGCCGTAACAAAGGGCAAGTCAGCTGTAAAGTACCTATTAACTCAGCCGTAACTTCATAAGTCAGCCGTAAGTTCATAAGTCGCTATTACAGCCGTAAAGAACTTATTACTTTTGCCGTATTAAGGTCATATAAGTCAGACATAATTATGTTGTCATGTTGTTCATGCGGTTATGTTCATGCAAATTATATAGAAGGGAAATGGTTCAACTGATTAGTAAACGAAACAATGAAATTAGTAAACGAAAAAGTCTTCAAATTACAAACAATGAAAACACAAAAAAACTAGTAAAAACTAAACATGAAAACAACAACTATAGGCCTCCCCGTCTCTCCGCTTCTGCGTTCAGCCTACGAAGCACTTCAAATTCAGCCCTGAGGCGGTCGTTGTGAGCGGTCGTCTCTGCAATCCAGGCATCAATTATTTCAGTGCATTCGCGAGTTTCTTGGATCATACCCTCCAAACGTGCTAACTGCAGGTTGCGTTCAACGTCAGGGGGCATTTCAGTCTGAGGCGCCGGTACGTCGGGGGGCACTTCAGTCCGACGCGCCGGTGTCCAGCGAGCACGGTTGGTACGAGATGGACGGTTAACGCGGCGAGATGGACGGTTAACGCGGCGAGATGGACGGCGTGCCATTATGTGCTGTATTAGAAGAATATTGTAGACTATGGGGTGCGAGTCTATATATATATAATGGAAGAGGAACCCGAAGGGGCGCCAAGTGACGTTTTGCTTCCCGAGGGACATAAAGCTTCGCATCGAAGTCAAGGGACGTTTCGCTTCCCGCCCGAAAACAATAAGTCAGCCGTAACAAGTGAATAAGTCAGCCATAATAAGTTCATAAAGCGAAATGACAGTATGTTTTAAGTAGCCGAACGAAAGTCAGCAGTAACAAGTGAATAAGTCAGCCATAATAAGTTCATAAAGCGAAATGACAGTATGTTTTAAGTAGCCGAACGAAAGTCAGCCGTAATTAGGTCAAAGTCGTTTGTAATAAGTTCATAAATCCGCCGTAAAGTTGTAAAACGAAATGACAGTATGTTTTAAGTCAGCCGTTGTACTAACAGTTTCATAATTACATATTACATTCAGTCATCAGTCATTAACCTAACCTAAATAACCCATAATTACATAAATCAGCCATCAACAGCACAAAATTTTATAAATTTAATCGATAAACTGATTTAAATATTCTGGTGCCTCCCCAAAGATATCCGCTGCCATCTGTTCTCGTAGATATTGAATATTTTCGTCACTTAGGCCTTCGAAGTTAACGCCAAGCGCTAGACATTCAACGAATTTCAACGAATAGACACCACAATCGCCTGGGTTTTGGTTTTGGGGGACGTTCTTTTTGACCCTTGTACAGCTGAACTGCTTCAGGGTGGTCTTACGCATATGGGTTGGCACGATTTCGTTTAGCAGACAGGGTGTCATGCTCGTAAATGGCCTGCATTGATCGAGCAACTTCTTATCTTGGTCTGGGGTGGCGGCTCCCATTATACTATCGTAAATATCGATTTTCTCTTTTTTCAAATCGATGTCTAGGGTTACCAAGTGGTTGCCACCGACGTTGTGTACGAGATAGAGGTTGTCCACATCTTCATACCACTTCCTGAATGTCGGGGTATCTTCAGGAGCCAATCCACTCGCCAGCTTAATCCACCCCGGAGAGAATTTAAATTTCTTTGGATTTATTTTGAACTGCTCATAATCTTTTACCCAAATCGAGACGGACCAGTTGTCGATAAAAGCAATACGATCAGTGTTGAATGGGGTTGGCTGGAGATTCGAACGTATCCTCAGGAGTCTCATGAAAGCAGTTATGTGCTGTAATAAAAAAGTAAAGTCACAATAAGTCAGCCGTAAAGTACGAAAATTGTATAACAACTATTATAACTAAGCCGTAATATACTAAATAACTCAGCCGTAATATGCTAGATAACTCAGCCGTAATATGCTAGATAACTCAGCCGTAATATGGTAGATAACTCAGCCGTAATATGGTAGATAACTCAGCCGTAATATGCTAGATAACTCAGCCGTAATATGCTAGATAACTCAGCCGTAATATGCTAGATAACTCAGCCGTAATATGCTAGATAACTCAGCCGTAATATGCTAGATAACTCAGTCGTAATATGCTAGATAACTCAGCCGTAATATGCTAGATAACTTAGCCTTCAACTATTATAAATCAGCCGTTAAGCATAACTTACATCGTCACCTAACCAACCATACGTAGGTTTAGGCCAAGCAGCTCTCGGGGTAATGAGAACCGTGTAGAAATAAACCTCTGATGGCACCTCTGGTGGCTGTGTATCAAGTGGAAATCTCCTGAAATTAAAGGCAATATTTAGTACTAAATCATATGAAATATATATCAATGTCACCCACCATATGAAATTTGCAACGTACTCGTACGGACGTAGGTAGTTAGTAAGCGCCTCCTTTCTCAATGGATCTTTCAATTTTAGTGGATCGTATATTGCTTTCGAAGGGACGAGATCTTTCCTCATATAAGTCAATCCACTGTGCCCAATAGCCGGATACGGTGGTGGTGGATACGATTTCTTCAACGGAGGGCCAACTGCATCTAATGATTGAATAGCAAAAGTTATGCCGTCTAAAGCAGCAGACAGTTGTGCGCACCGTATTCTTTCCTCCTCAGTCTCCTCCGACTGGGACAACAACTTGTTATCTTCATCCCGTACTTTTTCGGTTATATCAGCTAATTCATCACTATCTCGCGGTTGCGGCTGCGGTTGCGGTTGCTCTTGCGGTTGTTGGTCATCACCCTCACTTGTATCTACCAAGTGCGGAATCACAAAACCTTTGTTGCAATCATCTCTGGCCTTAATGACAATCCTCTTGACCTCTTTCTTGACCTCTGTTTTCTTCCTCTCTTGCCGTTTCTTTTTGGTTTTAAATTTAAATTTATCTGCCACCACCTCTTGAACAACAAAATCGCTGTCAACATCGTCAACCGCCTTCGCAGGGGATGGAGGCTGGTTCTGCATATGGATCTGTAAGGAAAAAAAAGGATAGAAATAACTAAGCCGTAATAAGCTAGATAACTCAGCCGTAATAATCTAAGTAATACGCTAGATAACTCAGTCGTAATCTATAAAACTCAGCTCTAATATGCTAGATAACTCAGCCGTAATAAGCTAATAAGCTAGATAACTCAGCCGTAATAAGCTAATAAGCTAGATAACTCTCAGCTAGATAACTCAGCCGTAATAAGCTAGATAACTCAGCCCTAATCTATAAAACTCAGCCCTAATATGCTGCTAGATAACTCAGCCGTAATAACATTTTTCCTGGCAATAGATTAGATAACATACCAGACTCGTAAACTCTTGATTATCTTCAGGTGGCTGATAAGGTTTGCGTGTTCTCAACTCCTTCATCCCTGTTTCTAGCAGAGAAACTCTTTTCTCTATATCAGATTTGAACTGGACAAATTCCTCCCGGACTTTTGACACCACCCTATCGCCTATGCCATGAACCAGTTCGTTAATGCTGGTTTCCATTGCATCAAATTTATCGTACAGTCGCACGATCAAATCAACCGCCGAGTCTTCTCTCAAACCCTACAATAAAAATTCATGTAAACACTTAACACTTAAACCACAATAGAATTTGCTGTAAACTATAAAATTCTCAGAAGTAAACCTTACTACTGCTTTATCCCCACTGTCATCAACATTAAACCCAAAATCACCATCGCAACTGCCTTTCTTTCCTTTCTGCTTCTGCTTCTTCTTCGGGGGTTCGACATCATCAGCGACTCTCTTAGCTTTATGCTTCGTCTTAGTTTGGACGGCTACATTACCTTTTCTAACATCCCAAAAGCGTTCATCAAAATTACCATCCAAAATATCGCATATTAACTTATGAAGTTCAGGGTCGTTAGCTTGGTCGTTATCTTCAGAACCCTAATCAGGATAAATTTCAGCAACAGGCTTGATAACCATCTTCCTGACACGCACCTATAATCACAAATGAACCATAAAAACAACAGAAAAGTCAGCCGTCAAGTAAGATAAGTAAGCCATGAATTATATAATTTAAGTCAATCGTCAAATAAGATAAGTCAGCCATAAATATATAAGTCAGCGAATTAAGAAAACAGTACCTGACCATGCTTGGCAATCTCATCAGCAATAAAACTTTCGATTGTTTTACGAGGACGTGATCCACCCCAACGAAGGAATGAAATTTCAGTAGGATTTGTTAATCTCCCAAGAGCCTCCCCCAAAACAGTTACTGATTCATACGCCCAAAATTGTAACGCGTGGACGCATCCAGGCACCGTGTATGAATTTCCTTGACCCCCGACCTTCTTAATTCCTTCCATTAGATCCTTAAACGCCACTCTACCCCACGGGTAACTATCAACGTCTTCAATTCTGAATACTCTTTTGGCACTTTCCATAGGCAGTCGAGAATTATGATGTAAGCCGTGTATACCCATGTGGAGAATACACAACAACCCAACCTGCATCCTTTGCTGAAATTCCCAACCCCGACACTTTCCGAATACACCAGCAAGTTCATCAAATTTCGGACCACCAACAGCGCCTTTGGGAACACCCAACAATTCTCACATCGGACGGTAGTCAGCTGCACAGTTTTCCTCAGGGTATGCACCTGACTCTAAACCCGTAATTTTTGTAAACTCGTGAAGGCTGAATCTTATTAGTTGCCCCCCGACGAATGCCCAAATCTCATGTTGGCTTGATATCCGTAGCTGTCGCGTAAGAAAATAATGTACGGTCTTTGCTGACCATATATAGTCGGAATCGACCAGCTTGGGAATGATTCCAACTTTTGTTTTCTTTATTGCTTCCCACGCATCAATCCCTATTGCTTCTCTGACGCGTGCGAAATTGCCCATCTGGCAATTATGGTTCAAGCTTTTCGGCATCAACGGAGATTTCTCATCTTCGTAAAGCGGGGACGGGTATTTCTTTGAACCTTCCATCTAATAAATCAGCCATCAAAAACACATAACTCAGCCATTAAAACTCATATGTAAGTCAGCCATAAAGAAACTTATAACTCATAACTCAGCCGTTAAACGTGGCGAACTTTACCTAGAAAGAGTAAATATCTTCGGAAGTTGAACCCTAAGTCTTCAACGAACGCGAGACGAATGCGACTGACCGGAACAAGGCAGGCTGACGAGGCGGAAGGCGACGGCGAGTAGGGCTGCTAGAGATTTTGCTAGAGAGAGATTTTGCGTTTTTGCGTTTTTGCGTTTTTACTAGAATATGAGAAAAGAGTCTGTTCGGTTTCCCTTTTTTTTCTCTTTTTATACCCTTGGAAGAGAAATTAACTGTTCGGGAAAAAATTAAAAGAAACACAATTAGAGATATTATGGACATTTCACTACGGTTAAGTATTATTCTAGTAATATTGAAATGATGTGTGTTATTAAGTCAGCCGAGATTAATAAGTCAGTTTACTTTGTTTTCATTGATCTGTTCTTTCGATTTCCTTTGTTTTCATACGAACAGATTAATTAATAACTCAGCCGTAACAGATTAATAACTCAGTCGTAACATATTAATAAATCAGCCGTAACAGGTTAGTAACTTAGCCGTAATACGCTAGATAACTCAGCCGTAATACGCTAGATAACTCAGCCGTCAGCCAACTATAAGTCAGCCATCGAAACAACATAACTCAGCCATCAAAATTCCATAAGTCAGCCATCATTTATTTCATAACTCAGCCATCATTTATTTCATAACTCAGCCATCATAATTTCATAACTCAGCCATCATAATTTCATAACTCATGATCGAACTTCCCCGCCCACAATCCACCCTATTTGTTTCGAATACTGTAGAAACGTGGAGAACTTACCGTAAAAAGATTAAATATCTTAAGTCTTTAACGAAAACGAGACGAAGGCGAGCCGGAACACAGAAGACTGATGGCGAGGCGGAAGGCGACGGCGAGTAAGGCGGCTACGATACGAAATTGATAGATTTTAAGAGAGTTTCTGTTTTTTTTTGCTTTTACAAGAATATGAGAAATTAACTGTTCAGAAAAAAAATTAAAAAAAATCCTAATTTAAGGACATAAAGGACATTTCATGAGGGTTAAGTATTATACTAGTAATATTGAAAAAATGTGTGTTATTCTAGTAATATTACAAGAAATGTGTGTTATTTAAGTTTTTTCCTCTTACAAAGAATGTAACGTGACAGGTTCAGGCGAAAATATATCTTTCTATCCTCCATGTGTATGTGAAATCAATGCCGCTTATGACATGACCAACACTTATTTCAAATGCCACACTAAGAGAACAATCCTAAAAGCCACACTAATTATCCAACTATCCAATATATGTGAAGCTTTTATGTATATATCATTTCATATTGATGAATATATATATATATATGTATTAAACAAGTTAGAAATGATAATTTAAGATGCTTCAATAAATGTTCAACATTATAGGTCAAAGAACTAATAATTGTGTAATTCATTATACAAATTTGAGCAAATATTGATATAAATAGTTTTGAAGTGTTTCTATTTATTTTGGTGAATACTTGGATAGTTTTTGATTAATTAACATATTAAGTGGAAAATAATCAAAACCCACAATGATATGAACACTTCATATGTTAATAATCAAAGCCCACAATGAAAATAATCAAAGCCCAAAAAAATGTGAAGGTGTGCTAATAATATTATTCAAAAAAATGAAAAAAAAAAAAAAATTTATGCCTTGAAGAGAAGACTATTGGTCATTTTCCAATGCACATGTGTTATTTACTTAATTTCTCCAATTATGATGCTATATATTTAAGAACTTTTTTAAAATGGCTAGTTTTGCAAAAGCCCCTTTAAAAAATCTTCAACCACATCCAAACTTAAAAAAAAAAAAAAAACTTAAGACTAAACAATGACATGAAAATAAAATAGAAGTTAAATAGTTGGTCTTTTAAGACTAAAAATAATTAATGTTCTAAAAACCAAATATGGTGAAAAATTCAGTCAAAATGTACATATATGAACAGTCACGCTAATCAACCCCTCGGTTTAAACTTTCCTTTCAAAAAACATGGTTGCAATTAATGAAAGTATATTTGACGACTTTGCAAGCACACGATTGAATCCTACTCTCTTCCTATATATATAGAATAAAACTTTCCCGAGAAAATTTGGGGACTATAAACAGTCATGGAAAGACATGATTTAAATTTGATTTCTAAAAAACGACGGATAGATTCTAAAGGTGAGGGTGGTTCTAAGGTCGTCGAATCCATCTCTACGACAAAAAAATTTTGCGGACAGTATAATCTACAGATTGTAACTTCAAGAGTTTGATGAGTGATGAAACGACGGCAGACAAGAAAAGAGTTGTAAAAGTTGGTTTTGGGGTTGCGATGTGCGACGAGGCAGATAATTTATTTTATGAAATGAAAGAATCATTGAACAGCACGAGGATTAACCGCGAAGAAGTAGAGATTATAGCACTGATTACTGGGTTAAATAACTCAATTCAATTGGGACTTAGAAATGTCGTGATTTGTTGTGATGACCATCAAATTTACCGAATAGTAAGTGTTTCTTTTCTTTGTTATTTTTTTGGTTAGTTTAAGAATTAATGAGACTAAAATAGTGTGAATGGTTGCTATTGTTTGCTTTTCTTTTCTTGCTTTAGAGATATTTGGAGGGGAGGAGTTCAATTGACCTCAATAACTTTTATAAAAAACTTTGACCCTATTATAAAAATTTATTAGTATATCATATTCTCGCTATTGTTATCTTTTACCCCCTCTAGACTCTAACTATGCCATATTCTCTTTGACCATTTGTTTTTTGTACCGCTAAGTTTTCTCCCACCTCGAAACTTGTTGCCACCAATAATGTTTTGAGTCATTATTCTTATATTTAGTAATTGCATCTGGAGATTGTTAGAGTTACTTGGAAGTTTGTAGTCCCAAACAATTGATTGTAAATGAGAAGTAGAATAATCCCTATCGCTTTAGATGGGTTATTAACTAATTGTTGGCTTTTATCTGATTTTCTCATTGCAAAAGATTGTCTATCTTGTGGAAGAATCCTACACCTTAGAGGGAGAAAACTTGTGCCATTTGTCTTCGAGAAACCGATGATGACCTCATGTTCTTTAGTACTGACAAATGCTTTCACCGTCATTGCGTTTCTTGCGTGAAAAAGTACGTGGAAGTGAAGCTGCTTAGCGGAATTTTGTCCACATGCCTTGAATATGGATGCCCGTTTGAGCTCACTCTTGAAAACTGTAGCAAGGTTTTGACACCAAAGCTGATTGAGATGTGGAAACAAAGGTCGAAAGAGGACTTAATTCCCGCTGCAGAGAAAATATATTGCCCATATCCAAGCTGCTCAGTGTTGATGTCCAGAACCGAGCTCTCCACTGAAGCCGACCAATCCAATGTCCGGGCATGTGTCAAATGTTGTGGACTCTTCTGCATTGATTGCAAAGTACCATCGCATTCTGGTTTGTCGTGTGCTGATTACAAGAAACTTCACCCTGAACCTCTTGTTGATGACATGAAGCTTAAGTCTCTGGAAAACGATAATATGTGGCGTCAATGTGTCCAATGTAGGCACTTGATTGAACGTTCTCATGGTTGCAACCACGTGACTTGCAGGTATAGATATATATATCGAATCTGATTAAGCTTCTTCACATGAATAGTTCTATTTCACAATGTTTTTGTTTTGTAGATGTGGATATGAGTTTTACTACATATGTGGGGTCGAATGGAACAAGATCCAACGAACATGCCCTTCTGGTTGCCTAAGTATTGACCATGATGTCGACGACGATGACGATGATGATGATGATGACAACGAAGATGATGATGATGGCTCAAAATATAGCCGTGAAGCGGAATTAGATGGGATTGACTTCGAAGATTATGCGGTTTACCAACCCTATGACCCTAATATGTCAACTGAGCAGAAAGATAAGAGCAACTGAATTGCTCGGATAATTTCTAGAGGTATTAACGAGGAAGTCATGTAATGTTTTTTTTTTTTTTGCTTTTGAAATTTTAGATAATATGATAATGAAGTCATGTAATGTGATTGACCTATTAAGGAATTGTAAGCTCAAGCTCCATCGAATTTTAGCCGTTTCGAATTCACCAAGAAATGTGGTTTGTTAATTTATTTATAAGATTTTGAATAGCATTCCAATTCCAGTAGAGAGCTCAGAATAATAAAAAGCTCAAGTGGTAGCAGTGACGGTGGAGACCAAACTGTCAACGCCGCAGATGTTACGACCTTTACATATCTTATAGAAACCATTCTCACCCCATGAGTTTCTTGATGATCCAATCGGTTTTTACTTGAACTTTGCCTGAGCAAACCCAGCCGAGCCATAACCCACCAACAACACACCGTGGTTGAGCCGCCTCGAGCATATGTAAGGGCAAGAGACTCTTCCAATGTAGGTTTTCATGTAAGCTGCGTTGATCGCTACAGCTAGAGGACCGTTTTTTGACAAGGTTTGCAGCTATTTGATCTTCGTTCATAGAGACAACACTGAAGTTGGAGACAGAGTCAACGATCTTAGACCTGTCTAACTTACAGCTTCCTCCATCAGTGCCGGTGTAGGGATAGTCTTCCTCTCGCATAAGCCCTCCGATTTTGAGCGTGTACTCTAAGGCACTGTTCAATAGCCCACCGTTGCAACCAGAGTCACATGAACCTACCTCTTCGGATGACACTGCAAATAACAGACATATAAGTTCATAAGACACATGAGATTATGAATTCTACTCTTCTAAAGATAATGACACATTGTTGCATAACTTAGAACTTAAAACCATAGTCTGATAGCCTACTAGGTTTCATCAAGTTGATCCTATGACTATGTACATAGTAAAACAAAAAGTATGAATTTCTTGGATAATCAAACAGTGCTTCCATCGATTATTTGGTTTTCATATTCCTCAAAATTCACATCCAACCATCAAAACCATAAGAAAGATGAGACGCATCGATAACTCATCCCAAAGGTTGCAAAACTGAAACAAAGACAAGTTATGAGGCCAAGTCTGACATTGTGATCACAGTCGACGAGCTGTTATGTTGTTCACTGAGAACAACGAGCTTACCAGTAGCGAGAAAGTGAGCACCGTAAATGGCACCTGTAGTGCTAAAACTCCAGCAAGATCCCTAATAAACAGTGATCAATCAAATCCATCTGATTCATATTCTCCAAATGACATCGTTACCATCATCTTGATGATTGAATTACCTGATTTTTCACGGGAGTAACCGCGCCACGATCTCTCCAATAAAACTCCTCTGGAAGATAGGAGAATCGGGGCTTGATTAACGTCTTTAGGTAGCTTAAACCCACCTTTAAACCAATGATTGATCGACACGTGAAAATGTATGACCTGTAACTCGAATGTTAGTGGTCACACACCTACGAAATTTTCGGGAGTTCGGTAATGAACCGTTATAGGCTATATTTTTTTGAGAGAATTAGTTAAAAGGGCTAAACAAACCATGTTTTTGTGGAACTAAACTTTTTAGGAATTTGTTTGGTAATATAAACTTTATTTTATTTAAAAACCAACTCTACCCTCAGTATTATAATTAACAAAGTATATTGATTATTTGTTTTTTTTCTTTTGTATAATAGTACCAATATTAATATAAAATATTTACTCTATTTCATCATCATACAAAACACCTAATATTAAAGTTACGAAACACCTAAACCCATCGTCTTTTTCTTTGTTTTGCAAAAGATTTTTCCTATTTTGGTTTTTAATATAAACTTTACATTAGCCCTTTTAACAATTTTCTTCTCTTTTTCTTCATTTCACGCCTGCAACATACTATTTCTCTTTCTCTGTTTGTTTTTTTTTTTATTTTTTCTTTTTCCATTTCGAACCTAAATCCCTAAATCTCAATTTCATACACTAACACATAGTTTTAAGTTATAGAAAGAAAAGACAAAATTAGAGAATGAGCTTCATGAAAAAGAGAATATGTTTCTTATTATAAGTAACAAAAAGAGATAAAAACAAGGGAGAGAATGAAAGAAAACTATGAATTCAAACTTGTTTACAACGACTGAAAGTTTAAGAAAGACTTCAAAAAACTGAAACAAATATTTTACAGCACCACTCACAGATAGAGAAACAGAGCATATTGGCAATTATAATTTCAAACGTAAAACAGAGTACTCTTTTGAAGGAAAGAAGGACTCACACCGAGGTAGTGATAACTTCCCATTTTTCATAGAGGGACCTGCTTTCATCCGAATTACGAAGACGTCTTGAACGTATTCTATCCCCGATTGTTTTGGTAATGTTCTGCAGAAGATTTGTGTTGGAAACCTTTACCAAAAATGTGATGACGAATAGAGTTAATCTTAACTAACCATCAATCTCGAATAACGTGAATGAATCTAGAGAATAATAGAAAACATTCAACAACAGATTCAAGAAGAAAATGAAAACGAGCACCTTCGTGAAACTCTACATCTAACCAAAATTGACCACATTTCGTAGAACAGAAACACAACACATTGCAATTAAACAACACGGAAACACAATCGTAGTAGTAAAAATCTCAAGAATTCCCCCAAACAAACGCCCAGATGGAATCAAGTTAAATGAAAATAAAAACGTAAAACGTAATCTAGAATACGTCTTCTACCTACTTTAGGTAATCTAAAATATGTCTTCTACCTACTTTAGGTCATCTAGAATACGTCTTCTACCTACATTAGTTAATCTAGAATACGTCTTCTACCTACTGAGATAATCTAGAATACGTCTTCTACCTAATTTAGGCAATCTAAAATACGTCTTCTACCTACTTAGGTAATCTATAATACGTCTTCTACCTTTAGGTAGAATACGTCTTCTACCTTTAGGTAGAATACATAAGATAGACTACGTACTCTAGGATTTTGGTAGAAGACGTATTCTAGATTACGTAATGTAGAAAACTTATTCTAGATTACGAATTAATCATCTTCTTTTTTATGTAAAATATTCTCGAACGCTTTAACAAATTATGCGAAACAGTTTAGGAGTAAAAACAAACTCAACATTTAATTTAAAAACGTGTCAGTTTACCTTCAATAGTTTGTGAATGGTTCGAGAGACACAACAATTTGATCAAGTGGGGGTAAAACTGCAAAATTTAACCAAACTACTAACCTTAAATCTTCTTCAATCAAAGTAAAATTTCAACTTGTTATGACTCAAAGTTATAATAATAAAGGAAAAAACTAAAAAACTTACAATAGAGTAGCAGAGAATTTTGTAAAACCTTGAATATCTATATTTTTGGTTTTAATAGAAAATGATTTATTTTCTAAACAATGATTATGTTTGTTTTCTTATGCTTTTGATCCTTATGCTGCTGCTTTTGATCTAACTATGATAAGTTCACCGCTGCACGTGAAATATCAAACGAATAACCATGCAAACATAACCACATTTTTTTGCAAAAACTAGAGGATAAAAATCAACATTACTCACCTTTTCATGAAATCGCTTTTTCGTCCAATCAAGATTTTAGAAGAAGGCGATGAGTTCTTTATGTTTTCAGCGTTGATCCTTTTTTCCAGAGAACTGGAGGGAATTAATGATCAGACGCCGGTGAAGGTGGAGAGACGGAGGTTGGGAGATACGTGGATGTGGTGGTGAGAAAATTAAAGTGAGAGTGAAGGGATGAGACATGATGAGTAGTGTGAAAACAATACAACACAAGGAGAAGAAGAAAATGTATAGATTTAGCAAAAATTAATCAACACTGTTTTTGATTTAGGTATCCCAAAACAGTACAATATTTAAGTCTACAAAGATATAAAATATTTAGCCTTTTTAGCTAATTTTCCATTATTTTTTATAAGATGCTATAACTTTGTTGACCAAACCGGTCCGGTTAACAAAATAAATCCTGATTTCCTAAGATTCTGACCCCGTCTGGTTTGTAAGGATGCGAATACAAAACAAGGACGTGCTTGCGGATGGAGATTTTTCAGACAGAATAAAAAACAATACAATGAAACTTAAAAAGATCAAAACTGACATTTGGTTCAAGTCTCAAGATTGGAACCATCTCCTGACTTGTCCGGAACTCTGTTTTTGTGGGCCGGTTTTGGCTGAGCTCTGCGAAAACTTTGACCTGTATTGCTCAATCAACATATCAAGTTTGTCCACAACCTCTGCACCACCTTGACCTTGGCCTTGCTTCTTCTTCCTCTTCCTCTTCCTTTGCCCATCTATACTCTCTTCACCTCTAACATCCCCAAGCTTCCTCTTTCTTGGTACATCATCGCTCAAATCTTTGGAACTCTTTGGATTTGGTTTCTCATTTTCCTCTTTCTGTCTCATCCATTGGCCTTTCTGGTTTGAAGACGGTTTTTCCGGTGTGCGTGTAGGTCTCTTCTTCTCTGCTGCATCATCTTTTACTACTATATTGGATTTTGCTTTTTCTTTACTCTCTTCACGTGGGCGCACAGGTCCCTTCTTAAACCTGGCTGCATTCTCTTTCCTTGGACCAGTGTTATCCTCTTCCCTCGTTTTTCGTTTGTATTTATTGTCAGATGCCTGTGCTTCGCCGTTCAACTGCTGCTGCTCAGATTCGTTGTGTTTATCGCGTTGCTGAAACTGCTGCTGCTCAGATTCGTTGTGTTTATCGCGTTGCTGAAATTGCTGCTGCTTAGCTTCTCGTATCTTTAGCTTCTGGACATTATCAACAGCAAATTCTACAACAGGGCGGTGTTGAGGACCAAATGTCTCTGCAGAGATAACCAAAACGATAACCATAACATAAAAATTATGATTCTTGGCCTTCACTGCATCCTAAATCATACGATAAAATGATATTTGTCTCATCTTACACTGATTGGTGAGATAACCATAAAATCATCAAATTGCAAACCATTCAAGAAAAGTACTTGAATTTCAATGGAAAGTTAGCTTCCAGCAAGATGAATTACCAGGATTGTTGTTATGTACTCTCAGGGCTACAAGAGCATGTTCATGCTCCGTGAACTCGACAAAGGCAACTCCACGGGAGTAGTTCTTAGTATCAACTTTACCCTTCTTCTCATTTTGTAAGAACTTGATCTGCGTAGAAAACAAAGCAACTAGGTTCAGATAACTGAACTATGTTTGAATTGTAGCACAAAGGCCAATAGCTGACCTGTCGAATAGATGGCTTCTGCTTTGTAGCTCGTGAGGTAACAGCATCAACTAAGAGCTTGTGTAGTTGCTTTTGATTCATGGACTTGGGCAAATTATAGATCACAAGCCTTGTTCGAAATACATGGAAGTTAGGAGACTGAAGCTTTTTCATCTTGTTTTCATGCAATCTGCGAGAACAATCACATGCTCACTCTTCTCGCATCCCAAATCATTAAACAGTAACATGCATAAATGAGAAAGTAAGAAAACTTTTACCTTCGTTGCCTGTCCATATCTTCCGCAGACACACCCTCAGCAGCAGGTGTACCATCAAGGATCTGACCTTCCTGTGGAATTCAAAACAGAATGATATATCAGTGCATGTTTGAAAAGCATGCAGAGATTACGATTTCCAGATATTTTTGAGGACTGGGAGAAGTGTGTACCTTAGCAAGATAAAGATTCCGATGGTCAAGATTCTTCGCCTCGGTCTTTTTGAGTTCTATGTCCTGTGCAGCTTTCTTACCCACAGCTCTCATAATGTTTTAGTTGCCTGCCTTTAAGAAGGATACCGACACCTGGGCAGTATTGGCAGCTGAAATGGCTGCAACTGATGCATCTGCTGTTTTGAACTTGAGAAAAGCAGTCCCTTCTGGGCGTCTGAGAAAGAAAACACATAGAGAGAAAAAATGTGAGGCTTTGGGTTTAGGGAGATACCTTTTTTAATGATTTAATGGATTTCAAAACATATCAGGATGCATACTTTGTGACCTTGTGCAGAACCAGGAATAAAGATTCAACTTCCCCAAATACAGCAAACCTCTGTTTGACTTCTTCCTTAGTAACATCAAATGGGAGGTTTCTTATAAATAACGTTCTCTCAAAATCATCATTTTCCTGCGTTTCTTTAGGAGCCACCACTTTAGTTTTACCGGATTTCAAAGGTTCAGAGACACCAGAAGAATCGGAGACTGGCTTAGTTGTTGAATTTTTAAGTTTGCCCCATCCGTGTCATCGCAGTAATCAAATCTGTATTCATCATCTTCTTCCACCTTTTCTTCGTTGACTTGTTCCCCTTTCTTCTTAGTATCTTTTTTTCTTTGATTTGTTGACTTGCTCTTCTTTTCTCTGTAAGCTCCACACAGAGACGCATTGTGCATGTCTTTGATTACGCCAAAAAACCTTCCAATTGACGACAACTGCCAACAAAAACTGGCGGTGTATCTTCTGGCAAATTTAGAAAACTCCTCTTCGACAACATATAGCTCAATTTCAGCTCAATATTCCGATGATCCAAGCCAAATTCATCATAAAGCACAATGAAGAAGATAAAGAACAAAATTTCAGAGATAGGAAAGAGAATCAACAAAATTGGGTTTCCATGAAAGAAAAGAAAATAGAAAAAACAAAATTTGGGAGAACCGACGAAAAGAAAGGGGATCAGCGAGACTACATCGGCCACCCAAAGACAATGATACCCTAGTTCAGTTAGGAGAAAACGGTCTTTTTGTCCTATGGTAACGCATAAAGTCTACCGTAATTATTAACTAACTCTACCACATCGGTAGAGTTTAGAATGATACGGTAGAGTTTAAAAGCAAACATGCGATAGAATTAATAAGATGAGTCTTTAAATACTTCGACGTCGTTTTGGACGAAACTCAGAAACCAAAAAAATGGAAAAATGACAGCGTGACAGATGTGGCGTTAAACGATGTCATTGCTTCATTATTCATTTCTAATTGTCTTCTCCACCATCGTAACCTAACAATTTAGGGGAAATTTTGAGGGATTTTTGAATCTTTTGGAGATCTTGTAATTACCTCCAATGTCTTCATCAGCTAGTTCAGGTAAGTTTTTAATTGAATTAGATAAGCAATTTTGACTTCGAGAATCTGTGTTTATGAACTCCAATTTACAAAATTTCGATTTCGAAATTGATGTAGGAGTAAGCGATGGATTCAGACGCATTAGGGAAGAAAAAAGGAGAAGATTGCCGAGAGAATGCAGATTCGGTACAAGGAGGTAATGTCTGGAATTTAGACTTTTAAGTATATATTGAAGAAATTGTTTGATTGACGAAATTGATTGTTCTTGTTGTAGGATATTCGACATCTATTTAAATGGACCGATATCGCTATGGTTGAAGAGATGGAGGTGGTTGAGAGTGTTGTTGAGAAGATAAAAGTAGACATTGGAAGCTTCGAAAAAGGTTTACAAAATCTGGAAGTTGAGATGGAGACTCTAGCTAGGGAGACACGCACATGCGAGGCAGTGATAAATAGTTATGGAAATGAGATTGGAGAGCTCAAAGCCATGGTTGCTTGCTGTGAGACAGAGATACAATCGCTCCGGTGCTTCAAAAATTTGGTTCTATGTAGCTTAGTCATGTTTGTGGCTTATGTTGTCATGTTTTGAGTTTTAATTTGAATTTGTGTAGCTGCTAACCACAAGGAGATTGTTGCCACAAAACATGTAGGAAATGACAACAAGATGAAGCTTATGGTAGGTATTGGTATTGCGGTGATTGTTGTGGCCGTCTTTGTCTATTTGTTTGTTTAAGTAGATGTTGTTATGTTATGTCTGTTGTTTTTTGTTATCGGTCGGTACTCTACGCTATGTAAGGAACGGTAATGACTTATCACTTTTTGAATGAAAAAGTACAAGACTAAAGGTACAAAGTTCTAGTTAACACCCAATAAGTTCTCGCAATTAAGTCTTCCCATTGATTCCACTTCTTTCTCTTCCAAACTGATTTAGTGTAGCAACACCATCCACCCACTTGTAGCCATCACTACCGCGGGTCTTCTCCTATGTCCTCTATTAAGTAAGAGACAATTAAGACTGATCCACAACTTGATAGTAAAACACACAAACAAGTTTGATGAGGAGAGGCTTCACAGATTCATGAGTTGTAAGGAAAGCAAATCTTGGATTTGAAAGCTGAAGAGTACTAAAGATATAAAAAGTCTACCACCATGGAGAGGTATACAAGTCTACTATAATACAAATTAAAATCTACCATAATCGAGAATATAAAGTCTACCAAAATTTCGGAAATCTACCAAAAATTAAGTCTTTCTCTATGTGAAAAAGTCTACCAAACAGAATAAATCTACCGTGTGAGGCTAAAGTCTACCATAACCAACTGACCAGAAAGTCTACCGTAAATAACGAGATAAATCTACCACAGGTTACAAAATCTACCATCGAAGTCACTTAAATCTACCAGAAATCTAAAGTCTACCAAAGAAAAGTCAACAAGTCAACGCTGGTTTAAAAATCTACCGTTAAATAACACATAAGTCTACCGTTACATAGAAAATAATATCTACAGTAATATGAAAACGTAAGTCTACCATGTCTTCTAATTAAACTCTATCGTAACTATGGTAGACTTATCAGCGTAAATCTACCATAACTGACAAAGACAAAGTCTACCGTTACATTTCAGCTTAAATCTACCGTTTCGTTTAATATAAGTCTACCGTCAAAGCTGGTAGACTTGTCCAGTAAGTCTACCGCTTCATAAAAAACAGAAATCTATCGTTATTCTCTGGTAGAGTTTATTGTCCGAGCTCTTAAGTCTACCGTCATATCTCTGGTAGACTTAAGTTTTCGCGCGCTGACGTGGCAGAAATTCATTAATAGCATTTTCGTAATAACGTTTTTTGTCACTAAACGAATTGATGGCAAAACGGCCATTAAAAACAGAATTAGATCGTTTAAATAATATCCAAATATTAAGATCTTTTTAGTAATGAAATTAAAAAATATAGGTTGTTTTCTCTTTATTTTATTTTATTTATGTGTTGTTAAATGACCTTTTAACTGTACTAAAAACCCTCAACCTTTTCGATTCCCAGGAGGAACTTCATCTTCTTCTTCGCGCTCGTCTGCTTCCAATTTCGGTCTCGTTCCGATAATGGCGAATCGCGATAAAACTTCCTCACCGGAGATTCACTGCGTATTTGTAGAAACAAGTCTCGACACTCGTCTCGTGTTACCCGTACATCAAGATGAAATTATCTCTAATTTCAAAGGTGAGAACAAAAACTATCCGCTATTCTCTTCCCAAAAGTTATCACTAAATCGGCTTACTCAAACTTATTGGTGATGTGAATTTTCGAATTACATTGTTATTACTGCGTTTCTCTGATTATTGTGGTTTTGGTTTATAGACAAATTACGGAAGGAACATAAACAAGTTTTCCCAGAAATTGGAGATATTAATGTTTCTGCATTGAAGGTATGGGTTTTGCTGCTTTTGTTTATATAGGTGTTTTTTTTTTTGTTAGCAACAAGTAATGGATGTGTGGTTTTATTTTCAGGTTAAACGACGAAGAAAGTTTTATCATTTATCAGAATCTATGAATGTGTGTACGGCTTTTGATGGAATTAGTGGAAACTGGTTTATGTATGCTGATGCCGTAAGAGTTGAGAAGGGTGAGGTGCTGACTGTAATGGCTGCTGATGACAAACATTCGAACCTTGAGTTGTTTGAGAAGAAGAAGGAGCTTGCCATTGGTTCAGTATTTCTAGATGGGCATACTAAGGATTTGATTCTTGAAGAAGGTTTGGAAACCCAAGTAGTTGAGAAGAAGACTAAGAAGAGGAAAATTGCAAGTTCGGATGGGAAAAAAACTAGTCGAAAGAAATCCAAGGTTGATCTCAATCAATCTGCTGCTGCTGCTACCGCTACTACTACAGATACAACAGCTTCAAGAGAAATTGTGAACGAGATAAATGGACTACCTGGAAATGTAGATCGTGTTGACGCTACGTTTGAATCTTATCCAATCTCAGGAAGAGGAAATCTTGGCAAAGGTAATTTCAATTTGCTGAATTTAGTTATCCTCTACAATCAGATCTCAGGGAGTTTTTATTATTAACTCATAATGTCATTCTGATTCTGTGTAGAAACTGAGATGGGTGAGAAATCTGTCGAAGATGTGGGAAGAGATAATATTGAAACTGATGATCTAGCAAGCCACCCAGAAAATCAGTTGGAGGTTAACAGTGGTTTGAGAACCAGTCCAGTTACAGAGAAGAAGAAAAAGCAAAAAAAGTCCAAAACAGTGGAGGTCTGTGATCCATTAGGTGTTAGCAAGGTTGAGGTCAAAACACAGAAGAGCAAGATGAAGAATAATTCTTTTGATCATAAAACTGGTGATATGGAGGAGAATGTTTCCTTACCTAGGAAAGATGAAGAACCAGAATTTGACAGGGAAAAGCTTGAAACGTCTTTGTCAAGTTCTGTCTTAATACATAATAATATGGCTCAAGGAGTTGCTTCATCAGAAACTGGAGGTGTACTTAGGTGCTCATGTGAAGGTCTACGTACCAGAAAGTTGGTTGTATTTGATTTGAATGGAATCCTTGCAGATGTTGTTCAGGGGTTTACAGGTGAATTTGTTCCAGATGGTAAAGTATCATACAGATCAGGTAAGAAAGAATCAAATTCAATATGGTCACTTGTAAGTTGTTACATACTTCTTTGACTGCAAAGTAATTCCTTTGTCCTTTTTCTATAGTCTTCAGGAGGCCTTTTGTTTCCAGTTTTCTCGACTTTTGCTTTGAGAGATTTCATGTTGCGATATGGTCCTCCAGGCGCATGTAAGCTTCTTGAACTGATTAAAAACTCAAATGCATTGTTTTTTGCTTTTCTTAGTTAGGTGTCTTATACATATACGAAGTTTAATTCCTCAGTTAACTCTCCTTTTCCTCTTACTAGTGGGTTGGATTATATGGTCAACATTGTCATGAAAAACTCTGCGAGGAATCTGTTGTTCTGTTTTGTAAGTGATCTCTACAACCTCTATGAGCTATTTTCTAGATTTTGAAAGTAGATGATGAGAAATGATGTAGTTTCCATATGACAGAACTAGATTATGGGACATGTAGTTGACATTGAGATTGTAGCAACACAGTCTACTTTATGAGCCATGTAACCTGCATTTCTTTGACCATGAAATATGTAGTTTACATACGAGCAGAACTCACTCTAATTTTTGGTCCAAAAACCAGCTAATGAACTCAGCAATCCTAGTCTTCATATGTACACAGGATCAGAGTAAATGCACTACAACAAAGTTTGTAACTCAGGAGAAGAACGATAAACCTCTGTTCCTCAAGGATCTCAGAACAGTATGGGACCGTTTTGGGACATGCATCAGTTGTGGAAGGCGAAAGTATGATGAGACAAACACTCTACTAGTTGACGATTCACCCAACAAGGCCTTGTGTAATCCTGTAAGTATTAGCACCTGCGAATAGGCTTATGCATTCAATGTCACTTTTAACCTCAACATCGTTTGGTATTGCTCTTCCTCTCTTTTAGCCACACACTGGGATCTTCCCTTGCTCATACCAGTACACAGACCGTCAAGATTCTGCATTGGGTTAGTCTTTACATCATTAAATTACTCAACAGCAAGCAGAAAGAGTTAAATGGAGAAACATATTGGTTCTCAACGTTCTCTTTCAATCAAATGCTAAGAAAAATGGCACACTGATATTTCATTTCTTGTGACAGGACCTGAGGGTGAGCTAAGGAAGTATCTTGAAAGATTAGCGGATGCGGAGAACGTCCAGAAGTTTGTCGCAGATAATCCATTTGGTCAGACTGCCATAACTGAGACACACGAATCATGGGAGTTTTACTCTAAGGTCATCGAGGCACATAAGTAATCCCCCTGCAGGACTTTTGGCTATGTAATTGCTATCTAGTTTCGAATCTCTTTACTAATTTCCCTGCTAATGATCGATAATGATGCTGGGGAGTTCTGTTTACGAATTTACTGAATCATCGGAGCAAATTTTGAGAAATCATTAGTTTTTGTTTGAATCTCTGTTAGGAATTAACACTTGGTTTATGTTATCTTTCCTTTGCCAGTTTCTGATCTTTGTTCAAATGCCTCCAGTAGCTATATGTACTCCCCATGATTAGCACTCTATTTGCATATATCTTCCATGTATAGCTGCACATATATAATCATAGAATTCAAACTATATATAGATCGAATTTCTTGAGTTGCTTTAAGCTTGAAATATGGAAGCTTATATTTTTGTGCATTTCGGGTCACCTCATCCGACCCTACTCATATCCGAGCCGAATTACTCAAACTTTAATTCAAGATCATTTCTTTCATCAGCTAAGGTACGTGTGGGGGTATCCTAACTATCTATTTGGATAATTCAACATTTAAAAATTATCTAAAACGTTTTCAATATTAATTTTACCCGAAATGTTCTAATCTGAATCCGGTCCTTACCTGATCTAATGAGAGTTTGGATAGTGACTTTGAATAGCCAAACTAACCGATATCGTTATTGAAACCCGAATGATCCGACACTTATTCTAGTCGGTAAGACAAGTGACACCCGAGGGTACCCTAACTATCCCAACATGAAGCCAAGCCTTTGTCAATCTAGTGAAAATTTGGATAGTGTCTTTAGATACCCAAATCATACGTATCGATCCTACCCCAGTTACCAAGGACGGATCCAGAATTTTTTTTACGGGGTTCAGATCATAACTAAATATAAAAATATTAAAAATATAATAAAAGTTTAAAATGTTTTACAAAATCATCCTACGATCTTTCATATCCTGAAAGTTTTTTCACTACAATCTCATTTGTAATAGTTTTAAATACATCTTTTTCAAAGAAACAAACTAAACAATCATTTAGAAATTGATCTCCAATCCGATTACGATGATCTATTTTGACTATCTTTATTGCTGAAAAAACACTCTAAACAGAGCAACTGACAAAATCAAAACCAACTTCAAAAACCTATAAACCAAAGGATATGAAGAGAAAATAATGTTTTCTCCTTTTTTTCGAGAGAGATAGAGATAGATATGGGAAAAGATATCAGTTTCTATTTTCTAGGTCTAATAACTTCAATTTTTATTATTATTGTAGGTATAATAATTTTTATTATTAAATAAGTATTTTATGGGATAAATTTTTTTCTAAAAAAAAATAGGGATTCATACCCATAAAAAAGATATAGGTTCATATCCAATAAATACCACATACTAAAAAAAATATTATATCTAATCGTACGTGCTTTTGTCCGATCCAACTATTTAATATTTATTCTAGTCGGGTTTTTTTTTTCTTCGGTCAAACTTATCAATTCCTTTTTAATATATTTATCTCAGTAAAATTTGGCAAAAAGTAGAATCAATCCCTGTTATGGAAAACAAATTATCGCATCAAAGTAGGATTCAAGAGCATGTGGTTAAACTAAACATAAAACCGTAGAGATCTCGACACGTATCTCAATCCGAAGGTCATAGTATTATTTTTCTCACTTGCATTTCGCATGTCGTTATAAATATATCACTTGCTCTGTTGAAGTTAAGGATCGTCAAGAAACATTTACAAAATATATAAGGGTTGGTTACATATTTTACCAGTTAGAAACAAATCAGATCGATATGAAATATTAGACACTAGAATAGAAACTGATGATCATTTAGATTTTGAATGGTTACAACATATCAAATAATGTAGAATAAATGTGGTGTATACAATTTATATTTGTGTATATGGATGTATAAAGTAGTTGAGAGAAGAATAACAGAGAGTGTATTTGACCTGGCTTTTTCTATTAACAAGAATTGTGGCTGAGGAGGGGCCTTGCCAGCTTCAAAAGACAAGAAGAAGTAATGTCATAAATTGTAGTTCGATTCTGCCTTCTAACCAATAGCCATATATATATTATTAATTTATCACAAATTTCCCCTCTAACCAATTCAACAATATATGTATACTTTGAAAACTATATATGTTTTTTTTTGGCATAACTGTTGTTACCTTTGTGTTACTTAGATCATGCGCCTTGCATGCATGCCGTACTTTTAGCCATAGTGGTTAATTACATACATGACTTCTTAATTCAAGCATATGAGATGTGGACGTATTACCAACTACGTTATTCTCATTTTCAATTACACTATATATAGCCTTGTGATAAAGTAAACGTTAAAATTTTGTGTCGTACATTAATGTGGTCGAATTTGGTCACTGACTTTTACTAAATACACAGATTTCAGATTTAACCATCGCTGATTCTTAGAATGTACGTGACTAGTACTTGGCAAAATAATCGAACCGAATGGACCAAACCAGAACCGAACAAAAAAAAAATCAAATCGGAACCGAATCAAAATGACAAAAAATCGAATGGATCTTAAATTTTAGAACCGAAAGAACCGGAACCGAACCGGAACCAAAATTCTAAAATACCCGAATGGATCCTAAATCCCTCTACCCGAAATACCCGGAACCGAACCGAATACCCGAATGCCCAGGGTTTTTTTTCCCGGTTATATCCAATTTAATTGAAAAAATTTCGGATAGTTTTGCAACCGAATGGGACAATTCAGGTATTTTTGGAACCGAATGGAACCGAACCTAAAATATCCGAAAGGATTCAGTTCTTTTTTGGTTTTTGAGTTTGTTATCCGAACCGAATGGGATCCGAACCGGAACCGAATCGATTTTTGTTCGGTTCCCATATGGATCTTAAAGCTTAGAACCGAATGGAACCGGAACAAAATATAACCGATCTAGAACCGAATCGAATACCCGAATGTTTAGGACTATATGTGACTGCTATTAAAACTCGAAACTAATATAGATGTTTTTTTTTGGATAATCAACAAATTATATATGGACGTACGTAGCTAGTGAGCTGTACTTCATAGTATCCTTAGGTTAAAATTATTGTATTTTCTGACATCTAGTGCTCAAACTTAAGACTTAGTTTATCTTAAACGATATAAAGTTGTCTTTTTAAAAAAAAAATTTATCCATGCACATATTTAGGTGATTAGGATAAACGTGAAACCTCCCTATCTGTTTTTGGGGACATAATAAACTAAAGTTTAGCCTCTATAGGCTCTCATGTGAGACGATTTAATTTGGGGTCGATCGGTGGTACGTAGACACAATTATAATATATATGGTCTCATTTATTCATCTACGTACGTTTATATTTATACCTTTTGTATTAACGTGTTTATTCCGGATCAATGTATTCCAATGTAACTGAAAAATATTGAATGAAAAATCTAATATGTTTTATTTACTTAGACAAAACAACTGAAATTGAAATTTGAGACAAATTGGAAAACTAAAAAAATCCTGATCTAAAAATCAAATTTTGTTTCTAAAATTAAAAAATGTTTGAAACTCGAATGCAAACCAAAAAACAAGTTGATATTATCGTACAAATCCATCCATATTAAGTTCAATTAATTATATTGGTTCTTATTCTTCTAAAATGAAAAAGATGAACCGATGATTGAGCATATATGTATCGAACGATAAGCTGAAGACTAAAAGTTTAAAGTAGAAGAAAATAACACTCGTACATTCACATGGCTACGATACCACAAGTATTTAAATCGTAACTTTAGAATAAACAAACTAAAGTAATAAATCCATTAATTTAAAAAATAATAGCCGTAATTAAGCGACCTATAAATATACACGAGATGCGATTTTAGTAGAATCATATATTCCATTTCTCCTTGAGGAAGGACTGAGGTATGATGGGTTTATATATTCCATTTGAATTTAATGTTATGATATATTGCAGTGACAAGCATAGAGATCGTTCAAGACCTTTACCTAATATATATTTCAGAGCTTAATATAGCCACAATCTTTTGTGAGCGAAAAGAAATTTCATCATAAAATTTTGATGTAAGTTTCAAGACTTTATAATTGAGATGTGTTAGAGCTTACATCAAAAAATTATGATGGACTCTTTTTTTTCTCACAGAGGGCTATGGGCATATTAAGCTCTGGAATATTAGGTAAAAGTATTAGACGATCTCCATGCTTATCACTTCAATCACAACATTAAATTCAAATGGAATATATAGAAAATGCGAACTCCTGAATTTATATTTTTGAATTTAATACGAAGAGTAAAAAAACTAAAAGATGATTAAGAACATGAATTGTTGAGAGTCTAAATTATTGTATTTATAACCAAACTACTATAATATTAAATTGGAAAATTAACATAATCAAAAAATTATCTTTTGTGTTATTGACATTTTTGTTAAAAGTGGGAACTATCAATTTTTCATTTTTATATAGAATATTACCAGAGAGTTGTTTTTTTTTTTTTACTATTTTGACATATTAGTTAAAACTGAAAAATTTTACATATTTCTGTTATTTTTATTTTTGTTTAAACTGACAATTATCTATTAAAAGAATAAATTTGTGTTTTATGCTATTGACATTTTTCTTCTTTTATTATGAAACAATTATCTTTCTATTTTTCATTTTTCTTTAGATTTCTATAATAAAATTGACACATATCACATTCTAAATTAGCAATGACACGTGTCAAAATCTAATGAGAGTATAAATTATTGTATTTATAACCAAACTACAATAATATTAAATTAGAAAATTAACATAATCAAAAAATTATTTTTTGTGTTATTGACATTTTTATTAAAACTGTAAACTATAAATTTTATATTTTATTTAGAAAATTACAAAAAGTTGTCTTTTCTACTATTTTGACATTTTATTTAAAACTAAAAATTATCAATTTTACATTTTTTATTTTATTAAATTTATACTTTTTCCTATTAACTTTTTTGTTTTTTCAGATGAAACAGTTATTTTTTCAATTTTCTTTATACTTCTAAATTACAATTGACATGTGTCACAATCTAAATTAGCAATGACACTTGTCAAAATCTAATGAGTTATCCATTTGACATATATCATAATCACATTAAACGCGTTGAACTTTATATTATTGTATTTATATTTATATTTATATAATTAAACGTGTTCACGTTAAATTATTGTATTTATAAATAAACTACTACAATATTAAATTAAAAATTAACATAATCGAAAAGTTATTTTTTGTGTTACTGATATTTTTATTAAAACTGGAAACTATCAATTTTATATAGAAAATTACCAGAAAATTATCTTTTCTACTATTTATATAATTACTAACTTCTGAATTCATTTTTCTAAATTTAAAAAGAAGTGTAAAGAAAACGAAAAGATCATTAAAAAGATGAATTGTTTATAGTCTAAATTATTATATTTGTTATCAAATTGCTTCAATAT
This sequence comes from Boechera divaricarpa, assembly GCA_026770425.1. Taxonomy (NCBI): domain Eukaryota; kingdom Viridiplantae; phylum Streptophyta; class Magnoliopsida; order Brassicales; family Brassicaceae; genus Boechera; species Boechera divaricarpa. Next base: position 678,854 of record CM049186.1, on the reverse strand, counting down.
TAAAGTGGAAAAATTAACATAATCGAAAGTTGTTTTTTGTGTTATTGACATTTTTGTATAAAAAATTACTAGAAAGTTCGTCTTACTCTAAATTAGTTAGATAGAAATCGTGTTTATAGTCTTACTATCTTCGAAAATGGGAAGCAAAAAATATTAAAAGAAATAATATACACATGGAAATGAAGTTATTATTAGTTGATAAAAAGATAATATTTTATATTAGTATTTAATTTACTTGATCATAATGGAAAATATTATTTTAAAATATTTAATTTAATTTCAATTTTTTTTTGTCAACATTTATTTCAGTCTTATTTTTATACAAATCAAAGTTTTGTGCATCATTTTTTTATTTTAAAAATTTGGCTATCAATCTATTTATGAAATATAATATTTATGTATCTTATAATAAAATATATTTTCATATTAATATAGATAAAATATAATAAAATATTATCTTTCGGTACTATAATACCAAGTATAATACTAGTATACATGTTGACACAAAAAAAAAAAAAAGCTAATCTTATTATATAAAGTTGGAAAAAGTGGATTTTTTGTTCAATGATTGGATGATCTTATATAATGAAGAGAAGTGCAGATTTATAATCAATAAAATCTTCTAATGAAATCTTTCTCCGGAAGCACTAAAGTGAAAATATTCTAATTAAATCTTCTTATATTTAATTACTCGAGTTAAATACTTACTTATTGTTAAGATTTAAATATTATATATAATGTATATTATTTACCTAAATAATAATTTGCATTAGATTTAATAAGTATTTAATCGAATATTTTATTTTTGATTTAAATTTAATCGCTCATGAAAATTCTCTTATTTTAATTGAAATAATCCATATATTTAAGAAATATGCTGTTTTTGTTCCTAAATTTTATGAAAACATTTTCTTTTTGGAAAAAAAGATATATAAATGTTTTCATAAATTTCCTGAAATTCAGTGTTTCGTAAACGGCTCTTGGAAAGAGAATGATGTTTTTTCAGGTCTAGAATGGATAAACAAGACGCGAGAAGAAAATGAAAACTATATGGGGCAAGATATGTTCGAAGCATCCTATCACCACTTCATACTGAATTCAAAGCGCTTCTTTAGGCAATGCAATGTATGCTCTACTATCATCGGATATTAGTTAATTTTCACACAAATTGCCTAGAATTGGTGAATATGATATCAACTCCCGAAAAATGGCCAGCTCAGTATATCTGGAGGACTTCATGAAGATCAAAAACTATTTCAGTTTCTTTTCACTATCTTTTATTTTTTGTTCTCTAAATTCTAAGGCTCACTTGCTAGCTCGTAGCATCAGACTTCAGTCAAGTATATTTTCTTATGTAAACTCTGTTTCCTCGACTTGGCTCCCACAACCTATTTAATATAATATAAGTTGTTGACAAAATTTTTCTTTTTTTATAAAAACATTTGTAATAAAGTTTAATAAGAAAATATTTGTTTCCAAAATAACTCGCCCCAAAATATAGTAATAAAGTACTCTTTCCAAAATATTAAATTTAGTGAGAATATCAATGAAATCTTTCTCCGAAAGCATTAAAGTGAGAATATTCTAATTAAATCTTCTTATATTTAATTACTCGAATTAAATACCTATTTATTGTTAAGATTTAAATATTATATAGAATGTGACTTTTTAAGTGTTAAAATCGTAAACCTTATTTAGTAATAAAGTACTCTTTCCAAAATATTATATTTAAAATATAAAAATATTATATTCTTAATCTTTTAAGAATATTATATTTAAATACTCTTTCCAAAATAACTCGCCCCAAAGTATAATAATAAAGTTTTTATTTAATTTAGGTGTTGTTAAATGACCTTTTAACTGTTTTAAAACCCTAAACCTTTTCGTTTCCCTTCATCTTCTTCTTTGCGCTCGTCTGCTTCCAATTTCGGTCTCGTTCCGATAATGGCGAATCGCGATAAAACTTCCTCACCGGAGATTCACTGCGTATTTGTAGAAACAAGTCTCGACACTCGTCTCGCGTTACCCTTACATCAAGATGAAATTATCTCCAATTTCAAAGGTGAGAACAAAAACTATCCGCTATTCTCTTCCCAAAATTTATCCCTGAATCGGCTTACTCAATCTCTTCATACTCCATTGAATCAGCTTCTAAAACTTCTTACTGATGTTATTTTTCGAATTACATTGTTATTACTGCGTTTCTCTGATTATTGTGGTTTTGGTTTTATAGACAAATTATGCAAAGAGCATAGACAAGTTTTTCCAGAAATTGGAGATATTAATGTTTCTGCACTGAAGGTTAGATTATATATGTGTGTTTTTTTTTTTGTTGTTAGCAACAAGTGATGGATACGTGGTTTTATTTTCAGGTCAAACGACGAAGAAAGTTTTATCATTTCTCAGAATCTATGAATGTGTGTAAGGCTTTTGATGGGATTAGTGGAAACTGGTTTATGTATGCTGATGCCGTAAGAGTTGAGAAGGGTGAGGTACTGACTGTAATGGCTGCTGATGAAAAATATTCGAACCTTGAGTTGGTTGAGAAGAAGAAGGAGCTTGCCATTGGTTCAGTATTTCTAGATGGGAATACTAAGGATTTGATTCTTGAAGAAGGTTCGGAAACCCAAGTAGTTGAGAAGAAGACTGAGAAGAGGAAAATTAGAAGTTCGGATGGGAAAACTAGTCGAAAGAAATCCAAGGTTGATCTCAATCAATCTGCTGTTGATACAACCGAGTTATGTGGAAAAGTACAGGGTGAAGTTGCCTCTCAATCTTGTGCTGTTTCACCAAGAGAAAAGCTAGATGATCTTCTTCCGGGAGCAATAGAAGAAGGTGATCAGGCTAAATCTGTGAAGTCTACTAAGAAAAAAAGTTCAAAAAAAGCAAAGACCCCAGCTAAAGAAGGTACTCTGGTAGATTCTGGTGCACAGAATGTTGAACCTATCAAAGTTGTAGATGGAGAGGGGCCTGAGAATATTATCAGAAATGTATTAGATTCTTTGCAGCAAAGGAACGAAGCTGAGGAAAATCTAGACAAAAGTGGGAAGAAAGCAAGCAAGAGATTGAAGAAGAAAGACTCTTTGAACATTGTGGAGGAGGCCCAAGAAATGTCAGTTGAGGTAAAGAATGCTGCTCAGGACGAGGCTTCTCCCATCAACAACCCAAAAGACACCGATGCATCATTCACGCCAGCTAAGAAGAATACTGAGAACAATGCTTCACATTTGAATAAGATTATTGAGCTCGCCCATAATACTGAAGATATTAACCGTTCCATGCAATCTCTAAAAGAGAACGCTGATATGGGCGACACTTTTGGTTCTAGCCAAAAGGACAATATTGTTGGTGGTGGTAACAAGCAAGATCAAGTGGCTGGTGGTTCCATTGATGGTGCAATGAAACCGAAAGAGAGAAAAGGTAGAGTTCAACCATCTAGGTCAGGTACTAGTCAATTGCAGTCAAAGGATAAGAATGATCGCAGTGGATCAAAGGTTGATCATTCTGATGCATCCATGAAAGCCTCACTCAACAACAAGAAGGAAGCTGTGAAGAAAAGCTCTAACTCGGCCACAGTGAACAAGAGTAAGATGAATGTCGACAACAAGAACACGATACAATACCATTCACTGAGCGTGATTTGTGGGTTGCCTGCTTCCTCAGTCACAGCGAACAAGAGTAAGATGAATTTCTTCAAGGATGCTGAGAAGTGGAATTCGGCAGAGGATAAATCTAAGACAACTTCGCATGTCTCCACTAAAACACCATTGGATATTTCATCAGGCGATGTTTGTGATGTGACTTCTTCTATGTCTAGGAAGCAAGGTATTTTATCGATCCGAGTATAACTTTGATCACATGTTCTCTCTACCTGATATGCTAATTTTGATTCTTGATTTCAATAGGCAACAATGTGGCTGGAGGAACAAATAAGTAAGCGACCAGTTAAGGGCATTATTGTCATTCTTTAGATACACAAACTATGGTCATAAACCTCTTGTGAACAGGCTTTCAGGGAGCCTTCGATATAATTTTTAAAAAGCTCAAAAAGTTACAAGGCGACGAAACTGACAGCTTCTCATTCACAATGAATTCGACGATGATATCCCTGGGTTAAATGTTGTCCCAGATAGCCAAGCCAACTAAGTTTTATATATTATCCTTTTGGAATCAATTTTTTTGACCAAAACCTGAAAAAGATGCTTAAATTTTCAAATCACGGGTTTGCTTGTTCTAAGTAATATTGGTATGGTGCTTTTTCTCTGACATTTTATGTTAATAAGGAGTGCTTCAACATGTTAAATCAGTAATCACACATAACCTTCACACATGTGTGAAGGTAAGAATCAAATATATAATAAAACTATGATACAAATAATCACACACAAATTGATTAACACAGTTCGATCTAAATTGTTATATATGTCCATCGTACATATATTATAAGCTGATTATACTATACTTTTTTCTTAATTATTAACAGGTTATGGATTTCTTGCAACGTTTAGTGGAATGGGAACAATTGAGATCTGGAGCATGATGGGAGCTATAAGTACAGAAGAATCTCTTTTTTTTTTTTTTTCAATAACTTGTTAATTTTCTGGTTGACTAAATTTTTTTTCTTTTTCTTTTTTCCTACTCTTATTGTACTCAACGCATATGTAAAATGTTTATAAGAATATTGTAGATCCATTCTCAAGGAAAGTATTTTATATATATCAATCATATGTGGACGCTTTATATAATTTTCTCTATGCATCTCTGTATAACTCGGAATTAGCTTTAGCTCGAACCTTGATCTGTTGCTCGAACTCTAATACACTGTAGTTTTTGACATGTATTTTTTTGACATGTAACTTGATACTTTGACATGTAGTTTTTTCATGATTCTCAAGACGAAATGAACATATATTGGTTTAATAACATGTTTCTATTTAAATTTGACTTTCAGTCTTTCGGGCTTTAAATTTAAAGGGATTCCTAATTAGACTTAGACAAACAATGTTATTATAAGATGGATCTAATATGTTTTTTTAGTTTGGTTAGGATTCAGTTTCTATAAAATGGATCAATTTTTATAATGTTTGATTTTTATACTATAAAATAGAATTACAAAAGATGTAAAGAAAGAAAAACAATATTATCTTAAAGCTAGGCTCATCGTGTGGAATATATATATATATATATTTTTTTTGTCAACAACTTATATTATATTAAATAGGTTCTGTGAGCCAAGTCGGGAAAACAGAGTTTACATAAGAAACTATACCTGACTGAAGTCTGATGCTACGAGCTAGCAAGTCAGCATTAGAATTTAGGGAACGAGAAATAAAAGACAGTGAGAAGAAACTGAAATGACTTTTGATCTACATGAAGTCCTCCAGATATACCGAGAAAACTGGTCATTCTTCGGGAGTTGATATCATCTTCACCAATTCTAGGTAATCTATGTGAAAATTAACTGACATCCGATGATAGTAAAGCATATATTGCATTGCCCAAAGAAACGATTCGAATTCAGTATAAAACGATGTTATCATCTTCATCGTGTGGAATTTATTTGCAAAGAAGAAGGAATCCTTTTTTTTTTTTTTTAATTACTATCCGAAAACATAAAGAAAAACGGAGTATTCTATGGGGCAGAACTTGTGTGGGAAGATAGCGTCAAACAGACTCGACCTATGATCGGATATTTGCTTGTAAGCTTAATTAATTAAGGGAGGCTTAACTACATTGTTTCAGTAAAATAAAATAAGAGACAAAAAGAAACGCCTAATTATACGTAACTAATCTTTGGATAGAATCTTATGTAACACTATTTGTGTAAGTCGTGTAGGAATCCCAAGAAAAGAGCATCAAAAAGAAAATATCTACAACTATATATACTTTGAAGTCAATGTTCAACAATTTGTGTATATCAAGACCTCGTTCGAATATTTTTTTCCTTCTAGTCAATAAATGCCGAGGTTTTAAATATAAACAATAAAAACATATACAATTGATTTGCCATATTCACAAAGTGCACTCTGATCACCTTCATTCGATCTTAACGTTATATAAATTGGATTTGGGTAAATTAAAGCAAATTTTTTTAGTATTTACATTTCAATTCCTCTTTCCATTTATTGTTGTTTTTCTAAAAGCTCAAACGATAAATCTTTTTTTTTTTAATTGAAAAGAAATGATAAATCTTTTTTTACTAACGGCTGAAGTTGTATATAAGCATGAGATAGTTATATATATATATATATATAGATAGCACTATCTGTTATATAAATAGTTATATATAACAAAAGTACTGTAGATTTTAGAAAATCAAGTATCTAAATTAAAAACTCCAACTCTATCAGCATCTCCTGCAACTAATCAAGTTGCCAAGGCAAGTCTACGCTCTCCTGCACGACACCTAAACGCATATAGACCATCCTCTTCGACTTTTGTCTCCACAGCTACTTTAACCTCGTTGCCGCCTCCTCAAGCTTTAACATATTCAGGTGTGTTAATTCAGCAGAAGCAAGAACAACAAACCACAACAGGGTAGCTATTAGCAAGAAAAAAATCAGTCTATTCGGTAACACCTTAATCAAAAGAGAAAAGGTAGCTATTATGTTATGATAAAAGGAAAACTATCTATTACAGTATGTGTATGTAAAAGATTTGAATTGAACAATTCGCTTTATGGTATGGTAACCGCTTCTTCTTTCCTCATATCTAATGTTAAAAAAAAAAAAAAAACTAGGTCTGTCTCAAGGACCAAGTTGATTGACTTCTCATATCCTAGACGTGGACTTAATTAAATACAAGTGTGTATGTTCTTATAGAGCATGAGAGACAATGAAGAAAATATTTTGTTAGCGATTAAAAAGTAATTAGATAAAATCATTTTCGTTAGTTAGGCTTTAACTATAGTAGGGTTTTAGTCTTCCCACGTTATTAGCTAGCTGTCTACTTTTAAACAAACCATCAATGTTACTTCACCCATTTCTCCCGACACGCCACAAGATCATTGTAAGATTTGGTGGCGTATTAATATATAGCTATAATTATCAAATAGTTATAACATTGTTAATGCTCCAAAGTTATTATTGAAGAGGATATTAATTTATATGAAATGAGTAGTTATATCTTTTTAACAATCCTACTAAGTTCTTAGGGGTGCCTCCTATGCTCTAGAGTACAATTGGCCCGTGAACTGTGAAGCTTGTCTAAGGTTTGCCAATCAGGCGACTATCGACACGTGCTAATCACTTGATTTGAAAAAATATATTTTCCCTAATTCGTCATATTAAAATTATTCAATGCACCAAACTCTGAGAGTCGGAGTATTTGATTTAAATAAATTTATTTTCTTAATAAAGGAATCAGCTCTAGATCCGATCGAATTTTTCATATATAGAATCATAGGCCTCACGACCTGTGTGACCATTGAGTCGTTGGAAAATAGTTTGTTAAACGTAAATTTATAGTTAAGATAAATTTTCGGATTATACCAGTCATTTTACAAAAATTTCAAATTTAATAAGCGTAGAGTTTAATTAATTGAACGATAAAATAAAAAAAAACACACGGGAGTTAACGAATTTGTGATCTCACGATAACTCTTATATTTCACCCGGAAACGATCTCAAAAATTCACGAAATCACTTGAAAGTACAAGTTTTTACTCACTTTCATCAGCAAATACAAATTATCTCTATCTCCTACGCGAACACTCTCAACTCACGCACACCTCTATCTCTTAATCTATTTACAAATTAAGACACTACGCTTTTAAGCATGTTGCAATCCTGGTTCCTAAGAAATAGTTGTTAATGGACCCAAATCCAAGATGATTAAAAGGAAAGTGATTCATTTTCTTTCATGCTATTTTTGTAACCTAATCGGATTTTGTTTTTTAACACTGCGATCTGCATCAAGTTTCTTTTGTAGAGAAAATCGTTACCAAAACAAAAAAGAAATCAATAAAGTGCATATTATATATGTGTGTAACTGTTAGTGTCAGTAGGTTCTAGTTGGTCGTTATAAACATTATAAGACCGGGAGTAGCTCGATGACTGAAACCTAGCTAAGCTAATATAATAAAAATAAACAATTGTTATGTCAATTTCGTAGTAGATTAAGAAAGCGTCTTGTAAAAAAAAATTGTTCCTTTTTGTTCATCAATTTGTTTTTACCATGTACAAGAATTTTTTTTCAATTTTCAAACATGTGGATCCTACAATTTTCTAGATATCTAGAGACATGATCACTATGGCCTATATGCCTTATAGGCCAGCGAGTGTCAAACAAAAGACTTCAGACAAGGATAAGTCTGAAGTGCTACTAAAGCTGCTCTTTTTAGCCAGGAGTCTACCACAGCATAAGTTTCTAGAAAGAAAATCGTTGAACACCCATGGAACATAAATATAAATTCCCAAGAACACTAACCTCTTCTAAAGGATCATCAAGTTTTCCCTCAAACAACCACGAATCCAAACCCTCTATATTTGGCAATAAACTTGCAGCAAACATTTGCAACAGCATGTGAAACCCTTCCACCTGGTCCAATTATATATCACAATTTCAATTACGGAAGTGACCACCAACAAAGGAAAAAACACATAAATTTATGAAAACGGCCACAACCTCACCATCTTGTACAAGGCATACTTCATCCAACTTCTTGTAAAGGTAATCAAGAACATGAACAGCAATTTCAGCTGTCGAAATAGTTGAACTTGACTCAAAATACGTATGAGGGATCACACCACGTACAATTTGTAAAAGATATTCAGCACCTGAACAAAGACTTGTACATGGAAGAAGAAAAAGAAGAAGAATGGGATTGAGTAAAAACACAAACAATTGGATAACTTTGGATATTCAACACCTGAACAGTTATCTATTGAACTGAGAAATAGCATTGGATAGGATATATAAAAAAGATTAGGCTACACACCTAGTTAAAGAACTAGTTAACCCAAGAGGTTGGAGTGACAGTAACATTAGAATTGTTGATCTTGACTTCCTCGTTCAAAGCAACATTTCTGAGTCTCTGTTTCAATGCCCATTGTCTATCAATCTAGTAAAACAAATGATAAAGAAGAGCCAAAAAAGAATGATAAGAAAGTTGTGGCAGAGACAGAGTTAGAAAATGCCATTAAGGTAGGTGGAACTCGAAGCAAGGACTCCATAACTGGGTTCTGCTACTTAAACCTCACCGTACATTTTGATTCCCGTAGCAACAATTTAGTTATATGAGGGAAATCGAAGAAGCGGATGAATTTGAGAGCAAGTGAGAACATAACGCGTCGCCGATCAAAGCCAGAATACCCTTTACTGACAAGTACTTTTTCTCCTCGACTTTTTTTTTTTTTTTTTCCTCACTTGAGAGATTATTATTACTCACTAGTCACTACTACCCACGAGATGTCATTATATAAAGTTGAGCTCGTGTAGAATGCTTCATGATCAACCCAGGATAGTGTCTAGACTCGCATTTTTTTAATTTAAATACCAATATGAGAGATGACCAAGGAATTGGGGATACTCATCAGTCTTCAAACAGGCAACTCTGCCAATCAAATCAACAAGTCATGTCTTCTTATATGAACCATACAATATTACAACTTTTCAAAATTCTGGCCACAGACCACAGAGTAAGAAAACCATCATCAAGGATCAATATTCAAGGCCATGCTTGCTCTGCATTCTTCGCCAAATCCATCTTCTTGTGCTCGAGCATCCCGATTTCTTCCTCTCAATGTTCATTGTTAAGCAGTCAGATTTCACCATCGCAACAACTATTTCCTACCGCCTCCTTTAAACACAAAAAAGAAAGCATAAATATATAGCATGGAATACACTAAGGTCCTTCCGCTAACTCTGTTTAGACTCCCTACTAACCTTTTCCGTGCTTTCCTTTTTTAATTGTTTGCAGATTTGAGTCAGAATCTCCTCAATGTCCACAGTATCATTTACATGCGTTTTTAACAAATTACAATCATTCAAAAGCCTGAGTTGATGAACAACATTTGGGGCAAGAGAAGTATCATCTTGTACCCTTTTTCTTACATACTCCATTAGCACAAGCCCTACGAAATACCATACTTGTTTCATAAGATCAAAGATGGAAAGCTTCACAGAACAATCTGATCGATGTGTAATAGACAATAACAATTTTCATGATAGTGCAACAATTTTATAAGTCTCGGAAGTTAGAAGAGAACCTAAGCTCGGAGCAACTTAAGATCAAATTTGTCAGCTAGTTCTTGGTGACCACTTATTTTGGCGCGTTGAATGGCAAGCTTCTTCAAGCTGATGAGCAAATCCTGCAAAACAAGTTCAGCGGAAATCGATAAATCATTATTAACATGAATCAGTGACGAAAGAAAGAGAATTTAATGGTTTCCTCAGCAATTTACCAGTTCAGATTCTGAGAGAGCAAAACCAAGTGAGATCATCCGTCATATTGTTCTTCAAGATTTGACTTAATTTCTCCATCCTACGAGAAGAGCATGTTTCCAAGATTCAGAGATTAGGTGTAAGCATTCACTGCTTAAAACAAGTAAAGACCCTTCTTTCTAATAAAGTGATATGCAATACTAAATTAATGGGAAAGTTAAAAACTTTAGCTAACAAAGAGGTAACACTACAAGGAAACAAGGCTATTTCCGACCACCATTTATGATGCAATTCCGATGAATTTCTGACAAAATTCCGACGAAATTAATATTGGGTCGAAAATTGGTCAGAAATTTCAAATATTTTCCGACTAAAATTTAGTCGTCGGAAGATCGCCGGAAAATACGTCGGAAAAACGGAAATTTTTTCCGACTAAAGTAAATGGTCGGAAAATTTGTCGGAAATTAGTCGAAAAAATATTTTAAAACTTGCCGACGAGTTTCTAATAAAATATACCAATATTTCCGACGAAATTAGGTGTCGAAAATTCGTCATAAATCAAAATGCGTGTGGTCTTAAATCCCTCGGAAATCAAAATGCGTTTTCTGACGAATTTTCGACCATGCCTTTGTTGTTTCAATTTAATGATTCAATCAAAGTTTCAATGAATTTATGTTTCCAACGAATTTCCGACCACCTGTGCTTTTGTTGTTTCGATTCAATGATTTAATCATAATTTCAATGAATTTATGTTTCCGACAATTGTGGTCAGAAATTCGTCGGAAATCAAAATACGTTTTCCAACGAATTTCCGACCATCGTGGTCGGAAATTTGTCGAAAATGTATCTTTATTGTTTTGATTCAATAATTCAGACATATTTTCAATGAATTTATGTTTCCGACGAAATTCCGACCATAGTGGTAGGAAATTCGTCGGAAATCGGAATGTGTTTTTCGACCAATTTCGACCACCGTGGTACAAAATTTGTTGAATTTATTTCTATATAAGATAAGCCCCCTCACTCCTCACAAATCATAAATCAACAAATCGATTCAAAAAAAAACTGAAACTTCCTTCTCGGCGGAATTCTAACCAGTCGCCGAAAAAAGTGTACAATATAGAAAAACAATATGAATTTCCGAAGATCTCGGTTTTGATTTGTAGTTTTTATTTTCAAAATAATATGAACTTTTTTAATTTGTAGATTTTTATAAATATATTCTTAGTTTTTAGTCCTAAATTATTATTAGTTTTTTAATTATAATTTGTATTTTTTTGTTTTTTTAATATTTAGTCGGAAAAGTTTTTCCGACCAAATTCCGACGATATTTATTCCGATGATTTTCGGACGGATGCTGCCGACTACTTCTCCGACGAAGCATCCCGAGCACTTTTCCGTCCACTTACTTCGTCGGCAAAATTCCGACCATTTTCCGACAAATCCCGAATTTCCGATCAGGTTTTCCCGACCAATATGTCAATCGGAAACATACATACATACATACATGTCTGTAATCTAAAATCGACCTTAAACGAATCAAACAGACTCCGACAGAGAAAGCGGCAGTCGGATATAGGCCTATCCCTCAGGAGCAATCTATTGTAATTATGGCCTTTATGGGAAGTCAGGCGAGAAGAGCAAGCGACCACACTGAGATAGTGGTAGAGGGATGCAGAAACGAACAAGACTGGAGAGAGAGATCTGTGGGAAACGATAAACCCTAATTTGTTTCGTCGGGAAATTAGAATCAAATTTTTTTTTTTTTTTTACAAGGTAGATTTTATTATTATTATTATTATTTTTTTGTAAAAAATTGGAAAATGATTTATTTTTAGGGTAGTAGATTTAAAAGTTAAAAGATTTAGAAAAAACACCATCAAAGCTTATCGTAAAGACTTAAACCCTAAAACCTATAAGCTTCCCTTTCGCGATTAATCGAACCCGCCTCTTATACTATATCTCTGCCACGTGAAAGAGCTCATCTCCGCCTTGTAATCGAAGCAGTATCATTTCCGGTTAAAATCGATCAGTCGCTCATATTTCTATTGGGAGTCCGTCATTGGTCCAACGTCAAGAGTATTTCCCCGATAACTTTCTCCTCGATAATTATATTGTTCTTGGTACTCGAACGTTTCTCAATTCTCTTAGAGTTACTTATATAAATTATATATAGTTCCCTAACATCGACCAAATCACATTCAGGTTTTATATATTTGGTTTGCAATGGCAACACAGAGCAACAAAGAGGTTTTCTTAGGTGGATTTAAGAAACTCTTGAATGAACACTGGCAAGCTGATGTACGTCTCAAGGCAGGAGATAGTGATGAGAGTGCAGCTATATTCGCCCACAAGCTTTTCTTGGTTTTTCTACTTCCTCTTCTCTTTTATTTATCAACTGTAGCAATGTTTTTGAGAGTGGCTCTTACTTGGGATGTTTTTTTTTATCATTGTTGATGATGTTTCCTCAACATAAATGGAATTTTGAATAGGTAGCAAGATCAGAGGTTTTTAAGAAGATACTAGAATCAGACGAGTTCAAGGCTTCAGCTAAGCTGGTCGAGACAGTCACTCTCTCTCGGAGATGAAACACGAAGAAGTCGAGGCTTTAGTGGAGTTCATCTACAGCGTTGATGGCTCCATTTCTTCTGAAGGTGTCAAGAAACATGCTCGGTCACTCTTTCTTGCAGCCGACAAATATGAGATTTCGCATCTAAGAGACGAGCTTATATCATCTTGAGTTCATCAAATGCTCTTAGCATCCTTGAGCTCGCTCAAATCCCTTTTGACGAAGCCCTCAATGATGCCGCCTTCACTAAAATCATAACTGATAGGAGGTTTTGTTTTACCTCGTCTCAGGTTCCACTCAAACGCTACTTATAAGTTAATCTCGAGAGTTTAACCCGATGTGACCGCAAATGCACAGTCAATACAATTGTAGTACAAACGGGATTGATCCACAGAGACTAAGAATAACTACACAGAGATTGTAGTAATTAATATAATCTAGGTGAATTATAAAGGTTTTGGTTTTTAATTATATTGTCTAAAGCGCATAAAATAAATAAGCAGTAATTAAATTGGATACTTTAAATTGTGTAATATAAATTGCATAAAATAAATTGCAGAATTTAAATAACAAAAAGTAAATGGCGTAAATTAAAATACATAAAATAAATTGCATAATTTAAAAATAACAGAAAATAAATTGCGTAAAGTAAATTGCGTAAAATAAATTACATAAATTAAATAACGAAAATTAAATTTCATAAAATAAAATAATCTTAAATTAAATAACAATTAAACAATAATAAAAAAAAACAATCCCAAGGGTGAATCGGAACCAATCCGCAAATCTTCTAATAGGAGAATTGATGTTCTTTAACCCTTCGTTAGTATCCATCGGTCTAGAGATTTCGTATATAAATTAGTCCACTTTCGTGATATACTAATTTCTCTGTAAAAACCCCACTCTCATGGTGCTTTACAAGCATTAGGAACGATCTCGTCATCGACCGGATTGACTAGCAATTGCAATTCTACAAAGTAGCTAATCTCCTAACGTGTTTAGTTCCGAGATCTTAATCCACTCTCATGACATCAAGACCCTAAGATGCTAAACTAACTTGATCAAAGCTAATTTAGATAAGCTCACAAGTTAAAAATAGATTTATCGATTAACTATTATTCCAAGTATGTAGATCCGAAACCTCTACCCACTCTCATGGTGTAGAAAATTCCCGAAACACTTGGTCACGCCTTTTGGATTAGACCAAACTTTTAGACAACTCGCAAATGAGTAAATCTAGCCTTAAGAATACATACAAAGTAGTTAATCGGTTAAGAACACAAAACATCAATCTCTAATCAGTAGATCCTATCATCGATCTCCACCCTAAATATCTAAAGGATCTACTCTCTCATAATTCAGAGGGTAACAGCAGTATATGAGATAGAAGACATGATAAACAAAAAAAAAATCTGTAAATAAAGCAATAGAAGAACAAGAAGAAGAACTAAAGAACTTGCATAATAAAACTTAAGAACAAAAGAACATATGAGATTACATGTGTTTATATAGAGTTTAGGACTTTAGGAGGAGGCTAGGTTGTGCCCAAGGAGGTTGGGGAAAGATCTTTTGCGAATTAAACTCGCAGGGTGCCAAATAAGGCAAGTGTAGGATCTTCTGGATTATAACTTGAATTATTTTCGCATCTGATCTCGGTTTGGTATGATTCCAATTCGTGGAGCTTCAATTTTGAATCAAGATTCCATATCAAGTTGGGTTGTAGCCAAATTTCTTCTGGTTCGATCGTAATGTTCGAAACAGTGCACGTAGGTCCAAACCGGGTGAGTTTATATTCACCTGACTTGTAAAAATCATATCTTCTGATTCTGAGCAGCTCTTGACTTGATTCCAACTCTCAGAGCTCTCATTTTGAATCAAGATTCCATAGCAAGTTTCTTTGTAGCTTAATTCCTTCTCATTCGACCATAAGCCGACATGTCAAAACGTCGAATTTCGAATTTCTTCCGTCGGGGCCAGCATCGACCACGTAGAGTCGATGCTCATCTTGGGGAAGCACATTGACCATGTATGGTCGATGGTCTTCGTCACGGCTCAGCATCGACACCTCATGGTCGATGCCCTGGTCGATGCCTCCTTTGTGAAGCTTCTCGGGAAGTTTTCCGTGATGTTCTTGCCCGAACAACTAGCTTTAAAGTCCGTGTGGCTTCTTAAGCTCCCAAATCACTCTAGAAACACCAGTTTTCCTCCAAGTACCTATAAACACATAAAATGCAAATGCACTAGAATAGTCCTAAATGCTAACAAGAATGCATAATATTAGTCTATATGAATAAGTAAAAACATGTAAATATTGGCTCTATCAATAACCAATATGATTATGATTGCTAGTGGTGATGAGTTCAAGCTGTTTGTCGTCAATCACCCAAATCTTGCCGTGGAGATAATGAAGGCTTCTATGACTCGACTAAGTAGCAAAAGATCTGTGGTTACTGTGGTCGTTCCTGCTAAAAGAACCATAGTGTTGCTTTTGTTGTTTCATCTCTTTTTGATTAACTGTTTTATAATTTTCAAGTGAGTTGACATAATCGTCATAATATCGAATCTGCGGATAGCACCATGTGCATAGTATCCATAGTTTGCCAATTTGTGTCTAAAATATAATGCGCTGCCTCTTAGATAGATTTATTTAGTACTAATATTATATCGGGTGCTATAGCACCGGAACATATTTTTGATTGAAGGACTTCAATACTTAAACGAATGGTATATATAAGTTAAAGTGTCTATTTTGGGTTAAGGATCAGTACAGGTAGTTTAACTGTTTAAAGTCACTATCCAAATTTTCACTAGATTGGCTAAGGCTTGGCTTCAGGTTGGGATAGTTAGGGTACCCTCGGGGTATTACTTGTCTTACCGACTAGAATAATGGTCGTAGCATTGGGCATATTAACCTGATCCAAAAATCCGATCCGAACCCGACCCGAAAAATCCGAACCGCCATTATAGAAATATCCAAACGGATAATGTTTTAAAGTATTTGAAAACCCGAATCGAACACGATACCCGTGGATACCAAAAATATTCGAAATATAAGTGTGTGTATATATATATATAAATATATTAGATATATTGGGTTATTTAGGTATTTTTGGATAGATTAGGATAAAAAGTAACCAATGTTTTAGTTTTTTTCCTGATATTCGATTATTTTTGTGTAATTCGATAGATTTGGTTAAAAACTAACCGATGTTTTCGTTTTTTTTTTGCATTTTGGATATTTTTGGGTAATTCGAGTAGATTTGGATACATTTGGATAAAAATATCCCAACCCGAACTAAGAACCAAAATTTTTTGGATATTTATCGGATATCAATAATACCCGATCCAAACCCGCAAAGAACCGAACCCGACCCAGTTTTTATAAATATCCGAATGGATCCTCAACTCCTAAATCCGAAAACCCGAAATCCGAATGGATCCGATCTGAACCCGAACGGGATCCCGAACGCCCAGGACTAAATGGTCGGATCATTCGGGGTTCGATAACGATATGGGTTGTTTGACTATTTAAAGTCATTATCAAACTCTCATTAGATCAGGTAAGTACCGGATTCGGATTAGAACATTTCAGGTAATATTAATATTGAAAACGTTTTAGATAATTTTTAAATGTTGAATTATCCAAATAGATAGTTAGGATACTCCACACGTACCTTAGCTGATGAAAAAATGATCTTGAATTAAAGTTTGAGTAATTCGGCTCGGATACGAGTAGGGTCGGATGAGGTGACCCGAAATGCACAAAAATATAAGCTTCCATATTGCAAGCTTAAAGCAACTCAAGAAAATGATCTAAATATAGTTTGAATTCCATGATTATATATATATATATATATGCGCAGCTATACATGAAAGATATATGCAAACAGAGTGATAAACATGGCGAGTACATATAGCTACTGGAGAGTGATAAACATGCCGAATACATATAGCTACTGGAGGCAAAATTATTTAGTCAATTTTTGTTTCACTTGTGTGAATCGAAACATAAATGTTTTCTATTCTTTTACCATATTTTTTGTTTGGAACAGGTGAAAACTATAGAGTGATCTTCCTCAGCCTCCTCCTCCTCCAAAGCCTTTGGTGAAACCATCATCGGCTAAAGGGTAAGTTACAGCAATTATTCAGAATCACCACAGATTATATATTAATGTTATAACTGTTATTTTATTTTATATTTTACAGCAAGAGTCAAATATCAGATTAAAGAAGTATCCAAAACCTGTTGATGTTTCAGTTCTTATATTAATTTTTATCGTAGTTTCAGTATATATGTAAACGTTCAAGTTGTGTGTGATTACACATTCAAATAAAGGGAACCAAAACACAAATATATTTGATTTTTACCATTGATGATTCTTAGTGAAGGTTATGTGTGATTACTGATTTAACATGTTGAAGCACTCCTGATTAACATAAAATGTCAGAGAAGCAAAACCGTGATATTACTTAGAACTAGCAAAACCGTGATTTGAAGATTTAAGCATCTTTTTCAGGTTTGGTCAAAAAAATTGATTCCAAAAGGATAATAGATAAAACTTAGTCTTAACACTTAAAAGGTCATTTAACGACACATAAATAAAAGTTAAAAAAAACTTCATACCGATTAAATCTAATGCAAATTATTATTTAGGTAATAATATATTCACATTATATATAATATTTAAATCTTAACAATAAATATGTAATTAATTCGAGTAATTAAATATAAGAAGATTTATTTGCTATCTCACTTAACAATAAATATATAAATATGTATTTGCTATCTCACTGACGGCAAAGATGAAAGATCGACTAAAACCCTAGTTTTCATTTTCAGCTTTCTTCCTACCACAAACCTCCGAATCTGGGGATTTTTATGTGTCCAAGTAAGTTTCCTCGTTTCTGCTTCTGATTCTTGTTCTCACGCAGTGTCTGCCTTTAATTCTTCTCCAGCAATTAGCTTTCTTTGTTTCCGGTTGGGAACGTTTACAGTTGTGTAAAAAAACAAGACCTAGCTTGGATCTGTTTTGTAGTTTGAGAATGTCATGTTTGGGGTGTTTTGAGTTCCGCTCTGAAAATCCTGTTCCGAAAAAGATGGATTTGGTCTCAAGAGATATAATCAGCAATCTACCAAATCATCTAATCTCCCACATCTTGTCTTTCCTTCCCACAAAAGAAACAGCTTCCACATCGGTTCTCTCAAAGAAATGGCGTTATTTGTTTGCGTTTGTAACAAATCTTGATTTTGATGATTCGGTCTATCTGCATCCTGAAGTGGGTAAATGTGACATCCGTGTTCCTAAGTCGTCCTCTCGAGTGTATTTTATTTATGTGGTTGTTATGACGAACCCTCGGGATATTGTATTTTGACGTTGATTATTAATATAATGATGTTTATGGATTGATGGTGGATTACAATACATGATGTGGTATTTCATGTATTGGGTTGTCGAGTACATGATGGGGGATTTCATGTATCGACGGGGCGACATATGATGGGATATTTCATGTGTCACGGGATTGAGCGAAGTATTGTTCCATCTTGGTTCGGGGATTTTTTTGGGTTTACGTCAATAGATCCTATGAGGTGGTCGGGGTCGGTAGAATTAGATGACGTCTAATTCTATCGACGGGGTCATTAGGATTATGGGTGATTTAATCCTAATGACGGGTCATTAGAGTTATGTGAGATTAGCTCTAATGACGTGGGTTAGGATTATGGGCGATTTAATCCTAACCGGGTGGTTTACTGATTAGGATTATGGGCGATTTAATCCTAATGGACAGTGAACCACGGGTGGGGTCCGGTATTATCGGATCTCACGGGGCCTTAGTATATTAGGATCCGGGGCGATTGGATTCTAATGTACTAGGTCGTTTGATGGATCTCACGGGGCTTAGTATATTAGGATCCTGGGTGATTGGATTCCAATGTACTAGGCCGTTTGACGACTTAACTCGTTCGAATCCGGGGTTGATTGGATTTCGACGAGTTAGCCGTCGAGGACCGCATGGGATCTTGCGACGTTAGACCGAGAGTGTTTGTGAACCGAGTATGGTACGGTACCGAGCTTGATCGGTGGCCCTAGGGGCGGGAAGTGAGGTGAAACGATCAAAGGATTGATCGTTGTTGAGGAAATCCCAGTGGTTCGGTTTAGCGGTATTATGCGGTAATTCCGGGGGTTTGGCGGAAATTAAGGAAAAATTTTGAGACGGGGTGAATGTCTCAAATATTTCGGGATATTGGACGGAATGACTAAACCGTGTGGAGAGGAATTAAGAAAGAATTTAATCGTTGCGGTTTAGTAGAATTGGGTCGGTTTGGTTTAATTGGATTAAACCAAACGTATACATACACATATATGTATACAAAAAAAAAAATATCTTCCTTCTCTCCATCCTTCTTGAAGCTTCTCTTCTTCCTCCCTTTGGAAATAGAAAACGAGAAGGGAGAAAGAAAAGGAGAAAGGAGAAAGAAAGAAAGGAAGAGAGAGAGAGGAGAAGAGAAAGAAAGAAGAGGAGAAAAGAGCAGAGTTTTGGTGTGCATTGAGAGGTCTGTTCGACCAAGCTGGAGAGCTCGGATCGAGCTGAAATTTGGTGGGTAAGTTCTTCCATCTCTTGTGTAATTGTCTACCAAATTTCGTCGAGAATTGATGAGTAGTTTAGGAGTTATGAATTTTCTCCCTAGACTACTCTGTTTTTCGAGCTGTAGCAGCGGGGTGAGATTGAGTGAAGGGTTGAGCACTCAATTCTCGTTGGTTTGGACTGAAATTTGGCAGATAAGTTGTTGAGGGGTTGATCTTAAGTATCACCGAAGGAATTGTGAAATTTCGGCCTAGAGAATAAGTTATGCTTGACCGAAGTTACCCCTGTTTTTGAGTAAAGGAATCCGAGTTTGGGTTTAAGGGTAATCCGAGTTTGAAGGGTTGTCATGGGGTTTTTCTTAAGTTGTGTTCATTCAATTGAAGTAATTGTTCGTCTCTTGCTAGGCAAGAGGTGATATTTAGAGGAGTTGGAGCCAAATAGTGCAAGAGATCAAACTTAAGCTTGGGAAGTATCGTTGTTTCGTCGTCAAATCGAGGTGAGTGCGTGACCGTGGTTAAACCATGGAATCATTGCTTTTTCGTGATTGTTGTGTGCTTAGGGACTAGACCAATTGGGTGTGATTTATGGCATGGCCATGTTGTGTGATGTGTTAGTAATGGAGCTCTATTACGGTATGTGTTTGGTTGATCGTTAAGTACATTTCAATTACGTCTAAGCTTGATCACCTGTGTTTATGGCCGTGAGACGGGAGGACCGCCTCACTAAGCATTATCAATGCTTACGCGCCTCTTTTGGTGCAGGTAAGGACAAAGAAAAGGCTTAGATGTGGAGCGCGTGGAGCCAAGGCCGAGGAGAAAGGATGATCTCGGGTTGGAAGGTTTTGGGTTTGACCTCCTTGTGTTTGTGATCTTGTGTGTTGTTTATAGACTTGTGTTCTTAGGATGCTAATGTTTTTAACTTATATAATGCATAACGGTACACTAAAATAGTTTTGGATGTTTTTGTGATGTGTTGAAGTGAATTGTGGCTTGTTTAGATTTATTCTTGGGGTGTAGGACAGGGGCAGGGATCGACCGATCCTAGGCAAGATCGATCGATCCCGAGTAATCATTTTGGCCAGAGAGTTGCGGGGGGTAAAGCGGGGCTTAGGGATCGACCGATCCAAGTCAGATCGATCGATCCTGTAGGTTGTTTTCGAAGCAGAATTTTTCTGGTTTGTTTTTAGGGGTTAGGATCGACCGATCCCGGGGGAGATCGATCGATCCGTAGCTCAAGATCGATCGTTCTTAAGGGAGATCGATCGATCCGGAGGGGTCATGTTTGGTCCGAAAGTTTTGAAAGAGTTGTGATCGATCGATCCCATGTTGGGAACGATCGATCCTTTGTAGTCAGATCGACAGATCCAGAGGTGGGATCGACCGATCCGTGAAAAAAAAAAAAAAAAAAAAAAAAAGAAAAAATTCTTTCATTTTTGGGGGTAGGTCTTTTCAATTTGGTATCAGAGCGAGACGGTTCTAGGATTTGTGAGAGTCTTGCTTGTGATTGCTTGCTTGCTTGTTGGTTATTATGTGATTGTGGGTTGGGGTTAAAGATCATCCTCTTCGGCCAAGGGAAAGGTTCCACGGTAAGACTTCTCGTGTGTTTGTGTTGTTGAGTTTAAATTTTGAATCTTGTGTTGCTTTTGTAGTATGGTGAGATTTAGAAGAGTGCGAGAAGTGGTGGCAAGGGGCGAGGTAGCTGAGCGTGTGGTGAATGGAGCCCCTAATGATGAGAATCAAGAGAGAGTTGACCCTGTTGCTGGTGGTGAGGATGTTGGAGTTGCTGGGGGTGCAGCTCCTGCGGTAGGTGGGGAACCACAAGTTGAGGTTCAGCAACAAGCTGGTCAACCGGGAATGGGGGCAATGATGGGTATGTTGGCTCAGATTTTGGAGAGGTTACCAAGACCGGTACCAGCTCCGGCCCCTGAGATGCCACCAAGGGGTGAAGAGCCACCAAGAGTTATGGCTCATGAGGCAGTTGCAGGGCAAATGATTCCATCTTACCTTTCTGTGATGGATCATATGCAGAGGCTTGGCACCAAGTTCTTCTATGGGGGTGCCAAACCGGTTGAAGCTGATGAGTGGAGGGCGAGAGTAGAGAGAAACTTCCACTCTATAAGGTGCCCTGATGAGTATAAGGTGGATATCGCGGTGCATTACCTGGAGGGAGATGCGCATATGTGGTGGAGAAATGTGTTGGCTAGAAGAGCCAATGGTGTGAATACTTGGGAGGAATTTTGTGAGGAGTTCAACCTCAAATACTTCCCGCAAGAGGCTATGGACCGTTTGGAGACGGAGTTTTTGGAATTATCTCAAGGAACGAGGTCGGTTCGAGAGTATGAAGTGGAGTTTAACCGACTTCGAAGGTTTGCGGGGAGGGGCCTTCAGGATGAACAAGCCCAAGTAAGAAGGTTTCTAAGGGGAATGCGTTTGGAGTTGAGGAATAGATGCAATGTGAGATCATATGCAACGGTGGCCGAGTTAGTAGAGAGAGCGGCCATAATAGAGGAGGGTATGATAGAGGAGGCTAAAGCATCTAAGCCTCAAACTCAGGGGAAGAAGTCGTTTACTTCTGATTCCGGAAAAGGTGGTAAGTTTTCGGGAGGACAAAAGAGGAAGTGGGAAGGTTCCTCTCAGAGTGCTTCTAGCACTCAATCTGGATGTTTCAAGTGTGGTGATAAAGGGCATAAGGTTGCCAACTGTCCTAAGGGAGATAGTAGGGCTTGCTTCCATTGCAAGGAGGTGGGACATATCAGGACTTCATGCCCCAAGCTCCAACAAGGTAGCGGAAGTTCGGGAGCTCCACCAGCTAAGAAGGCGGCGGTGACTTCTCGAGCCTATTCTCTGACCATCGAGTCAGGAGAAGGGAGCAACACCAAGCCGATCACTGGTTAGAATTCCTTTCCCGTGATTACTTTAATGTGTTTATGAGTTTTATTTTTTGTGGTGGTGGTTGCTATTGTTGTTGTTTTGTAGTCTCAATGCATAGGCTATGTGTAGGGACCTTGAACGTGGGAGGGGTTACATCTCACGTGTTGTTTGATTCCGGAGCATCGCATTGTTTTGTTACTCCGGAATTAGTGAGAGAGGGGAGGCTCAGAGAAGAGCCTAGTGATGGTTTGAGAAGGGTGAGAGTGGCTGGAGGTCAGACCTTTGATATGCATAGCCTGGTGCGAGACGTAGAAGTTCATATCGCTGGAGGAGTGAAGCCAGCGGATATGATTGTGTGGCCAGTAAAGATTTATGATGTGATTTTGGGGATGGATTGGCTTGGGAAGTATAAGGCTCACCTAGATTGTCATCGAGGTAGAGTGGTGTTTGAGAATGATCATGGGCGGGTGGTGTACCAAGGAGTGAGACCTACCACGGGGTGTTTGGTGATTTCCGCTATTCAAGCGGAGAAGATGATTGAAAATGGGTGTGAAGCATATCTCGCTACCATTTCATTACCTGAAGATGGTAAAGAGATAAGGCTTCAAGACATCCCGGTGGTGAAGGAATTTGAGGATGTATTCCAACCGTTGAGGGGATTACCACCACCAAGGGCGGATCCCTTTATAATTGAGTTGGAACCGGGGACGGCTCCTGTTTCTAAAGCTCCATATCGTATGGCGCTGGCGGAGAAGGCGGAGCTTAAGAAGCAGTTGGAGGAGCTATTGGATAAGGGTTTCATAAGACCGAGTAGTTCGCCGTGGGGAGCACCCGTCTTGTTTGTGAAGAAGAAAGACGAAAGCTTTCGGTTATGCATAGACTATCGGGGTCTAAACCGAGTGACGATAAAGAACAAGTACCCTCTCCCGAGAATTGATGAGCTGTTAGATCAATTGAGAGGTGCTACTTGGTTCTCGAAGATTGATTTGGCGTCTGGATACCATCAGATTCCTATTAAGGAGTCGGACATTCAAAAGACGGCTTTCCGGACGAGGTATGGGCATTATGAGTTCGTGGTGATGCCTTTCGGGTTGACGAATGCACCAGCGGCGTTCATGAGATTGATGAACGATGTTTTCCGGGAATATTTGGATGAGTTTGTGATCATCTTCATAGATGATATCCTGGTGTATTCGAAGAACTCTGATGAGCATGGTGATCACCTTAGAAGGGTATTGGAGAAGCTAAGAGAGCAGAAGCTTTTTGCCAAGCTGAGTAAGTGTAGCTTCTGGCAGAGAGAGATCGGATTCTTGGGTCATGTGATTTCGGAGAGCGGAGTTTTCGTTGACCCTGAGAAGATTAAGGCCATCATGGAATGGCCGAGACCTGAGAACGCCACGGAGATAAGAAGTTTTCTCGGTCTAGCGGGGTATTACAGGAGATTCGTCAAAGGTTTCGCGAGTATTGCTCAACCTATGACGAATTTGACGGGGAAAGATGTTCCCTTTGTGTGGTCTCAGAAGTGCGAAGAGAGCTTCTTGAGGCTTAAGGATATGTTGACTACCGCACCGGTATTGGCCTTACCGGATCCTAAGGAGCCATATGTGGTTTATACAGATGCATCGAGATTGGGTTTGGGTTGCGTTTTGATGCAACATGGGAAGGTGATTGCTTATGCTTCTCGGCAGTTGAGGAAGCATGAAGCCAATTATCCGACTCATGATTTGGAGATGGCGGCGGTAGTGTTTGCATTGAAGATATGGAGATCATATCTGTATGGTGGTAAAGTGCAGGTGTTCACGGATCATAAGAGTCTCAAGTATGTGTTTACTCAGCCTGAGTTAAACTTGAGACAAAGGAGATGGATGGAACTTATGGCGGATTATGATCTCGAGATAGCTTATCACCCGGGGAAAGCTAATCTCGTTGCGGATGCCTTGAGCAGGAAACGGATAGCTGCAAGTACAGAGAAGGATGCCGAAGAATTGATGGGTATGATTAGTACCTTACAGCTATGTGTTGTTTCCGATGAGTTAGAGCCGTTGGGACTGGAGGCGGCTAACCAAGCCGATATTTTGAGTAGAGTACGAGCGGCTCAAGAGAAAGACGAGGCGTTGATTAAGGCTTCGAGGGATGAGAAGTCTGAGTATCAAGTCTCGAATAATGGAACCATTTTGGTTCATGGACGAGTATGTGTGCCTAGTGATGAGGAGTTGAGGAGAGATATCCTGCGGGAAGCACACCAAAGTCGATTTTCTATTCATCCCGGGGCGACTAAGATGTACCGAGATTTGAAACGGTATTATCATTGGGTTGGGATGAAGAGAGATGTAGCCAAGTGGGTGGCTAGCTGTGAGACTTGTCAGCTAGTAAAGGCCGAGCATCAGGTTCCGAGTGGATTGTTGCAGAGTTTGCCCATTCCTGAGTGGAAGTGGGATATGGTGACGATGGATTTTGTGGTGGGGTTACCGAATTCTCGGGGTAGAGATGCGATTTGGGTTATTGTTGATCGGTTGACTAAGTCCGCTCATTTTCTCGCCATAAGGAAAACAGATGGAGCTCGGGTTTTGGCGAGAAAGTACATCAATGAGGTTGTGAGATTGCATGGTGTACCTGCGAGTATTGTCTCGGACCGTGATAGTAAGTTCGCATCGGTTTTCTGGCGAGAGTTCCAGAAGGAGTTGGGTACTAAGGTACACATGAGTACAGCATATCATCCTCAGACGGATGGTCAGTCCGAGAGGACCATTCAGACTCTCGAGGATCTTTTGAGGATGTGCGTGCTGGATTGGAGTGGCCATTGGGCCGACTACCTGAGCCTGGTAGAGTTCACGTATAATAACAGCTATCAGGCGAGTATCGGGATGGCACCATATGAGGCTCTGTATGGGAGGCCTTGTAGGACGCCATTATGCTGGGCTCAAGTGGGGGAGCGAAGCATGTATGGCGAGAGTTTGGTGCAGGAGACTACAGAGAAGATCCGAGTCTTGAGGATCAACATGAAGGAGGCTCAGGATCGTCAGAAGAGTTATGCGGATAATCGCAGGAGAGAGTTGGAATTCGCCTTAGGAGATATGGTTTATCTCAAGATGGCGATGTTCAAGGGTTCTAACAGGTCATTCTCCGAGGGCAAGTTAAGCCCGAGATATTTGGGACCGTTCTGAGTGGTGGAACGTGTTGGACCTGTTGCATACAGGCTGGAGTTGCCAGCGTCTATGCAAGCATTTCATGATGTGTTCCATGTGTCTAAGTTGAAGAAGTGCTTGCATAGGGATGATCAGGTGTTACCGGAAGTTCCACCTGAGTTGTCGCCGAGTTTGAGGGTTGAGGCGAGACCCGTGAGGATTCTAGATCGCAGAATCAGGGTTGACGGGGGGAGGAGGGCTCCCGAGGTGCGGATCCTTTGGGATTGTGATGGGGTGGAAGAGGAGACTTGGGAACCCGAGAGACGGATAAGGGCTAGATTCTCCGAGTGGTTCAGGGAGCAAGCTGCGGCTTGAGATTCGAGGACGAATCTAAACGAGTGGGGGAGAATTGTGACATCCGTGTTCCTAAGTCGTCCTCTCGAGTGTATTTTATTTATGTGGTTGTTATGACGAACCCTCGGGATATTGTATTTTGACGTTGATTATTAATATAATGATGTTTATGGATTGATGGTGGATTACAATACATGATGTGGTATTTCATGTATTGGGTTGTCGAGTACATGATGGGGGATTTCATGTATCGACGGGGCGACATATGATGGGATATTTCATGTGTCACGGGATTGAGCGAAGTATTGTTCCATCTTGGTTCGGGGATTTTTTTGGGTTTACGTCAATAGATCCTATGAGGTGGTCGGGGTCGGTAGAATTAGATGACGTCTAATTCTATCGACGGGGTCATTAGGATTATGGGTGATTTAATCCTAATGACGGGTCATTAGAGTTATGTGAGATTAGCTCTAATGACGTGGGTTAGGATTATGGGCGATTTAATCCTAACCGGGTGGTTTACTGATTAGGATTATGGGCGATTTAATCCTAATGGACAGTGAACCACGGGTGGGGTCCGGTATTATCGGATCTCACGGGGCCTTAGTATATTAGGATCCGGGGCGATTGGATTCTAATGTACTAGGTCGTTTGATGGATCTCACGGGGCTTAGTATATTAGGATCCTGGGTGATTGGATTCCAATGTACTAGGCCGTTTGACGACTTAACTCGTTCGAATCCGGGGTTGATTGGATTTCGACGAGTTAGCCGTCGGGGACCGCATGGGATCTTGCGACGTTAGACCGAGAGTGTTTGTGAACCGAGTATGGTACGGTACCGAGCTTGATCGGTGGCCCTAGGGGCGGGAAGTGAGGTGAAACGATCAAAGGATTGATCGTTGTTGAGGAAATCCCGAGTGGTTCGGTTTAGCGGTATTATGCGGTAATTCCGGGGGTTTGGCGGAAATTAAGGAAAAATTTTCAGACGGGGTGAATGTCTCAAATATTTCGGGATATTGGACGGAATGACTAAACCGTGTGGAGAGGAATTAAGAAAGAATTTAATCGTTGCGGTTTAGTAGAATTGGGTCGGTTTGGTTTAATTGGATTAAACCAAACGTATACATACACATATATGTATACAAAAAAAAAAATATCTTCCTTCTCTCCATCCTTCTTGAAGCTTCTCTTCTTCCTCCCTTTGGAAATAGAAATCGAGAAGGGAGAAAGAAAAGGAGAAAGGAGAAAGAAAGAAAGGAAGAGAGAGAGAGGAGAAGAGAAAGAAAGAAGAGGAGAAAAGAGCAGAGTTTTGGTGTGCATTGAGAGGTCTGTTCGACCAAGCTGGAGAGCTCGGATCGAGCTGAAATTTGGTGGGTAAGTTCTTCCATCTCTTGTGTAATTGTCTACCAAATTTCGTCGAGAATTGATGAGTAGTTTAGGAGTTATGAATTTTCTCCCTAGACTACTCTGTTTTTCGAGCTGTAGCAGCGGGGTGAGATTGAGTGAAGGGTTGAGCACTCAATTCTCGTTGGTTTGGACTGAAATTTGGCAGATAAGTTGTTGAGGGGTTGATCTTAAGTATCACCGAAGGAATTGTGAAATTTCGGCCTAGAGAATAAGTTATGCTTGACCGAAGTTACCCCTGTTTTTGAGTAAAGGAATCCGAGTTTGGGTTTAAGGGTAATCCGAGTTTGAAGGGTTGTCATGGGGTTTTTCTTAAGTTGTGTTCATTCAATTGAAGTAATTGTTCGTCTCTTGCTAGGCAAGAGGTGATATTTAGAGGAGTTGGAGCCAAATAGTGCAAGAGATCAAACTTAAGCTTGGGAAGTATCGTTGTTTCGTCGTCAAATCGAGGTGAGTGCGTGACCGTGGTTAAACCATGGAATCATTGCTTTTTCGTGATTGTTGTGTGCTTAGGGACTAGACCAATTGGGTGTGATTTATGGCATGGCCATGTTGTGTGATGTGTTAGTAATGGAGCTCTATTACGGTATGTGTTTGGTTGATCGTTAAGTACATTTCAATTACGTCTAAGCTTGATCACCTGTGTTTACCGCCTCACTAAGCATTATCAATGCTTACGCGCCTCTTTTGGTGCAGGTAAGGACAAAGAAAAGGCTTAGATGTGGAGCGCGTGGAGCCAAGGCCGAGGAGAAAGGATGATCTCGGGTTGGAAGGTTTTGGGTTTGACCTCCTTGTGTTTGTGATCTTGTGTGTTGTTTATAGACTTGTGTTCTTAGGATGCTAATGTTTTTAACTTATATAATGCATAACGGTACACTAAAATAGTTTTGGATGTTTTTGTGATGTGTTGAAGTGAATTGTGGCTTGTTTAGATTTATTCTTGGGGTGTAGGACAGGGGCAGGGATCGACCGATCCTAGGCAAGATCGATCGATCCCGAGTAATCATTTTGGCCAGAGAGTTGCGGGGGGTAAAGCGGGGCTTAGGGATCGACCGATCCAAGTCAGATCGATCGATCCTGTAGGTTGTTTTCGAAGCAGAATTTTTCTGGTTAGTTTTTAGGGGTTAGGATCGACCGATCCCGGGGGAGATCGATCGATCCGTAGCTCAAGATCGATCGTTCTTAAGGGAGATCGATCGATCCGGAGGGGTCATGTTTGGTCCGAAAGTTTTGAAAGAGTTGTGATCGATCGATCCCATGTTGGGAACGATCGATCCTTTGTAGTCAGATCGACCGATCCAGAGGTGGGATCGACCGATCCGTGGAAAAAAAAAAAAAAAAAAAAAAAAAAAATGTCTTTCATTTTTGGGGGTAGGTCTTTTCATTAAACCAGAAGAGGAAGAGTGTAGTACAAGTTTTATGAAATTTGTGGATAGAGTATTGATTTTGCAAGGGAATGATACCGTAAACAGATTCTCTATAAACTGTACCGATTATATTGATCTAGTTCGTGCCACTTGTTGGATATATGATTTGTTAGGACGCGGTGTATCAGATATTGATCTACGCCTCTTTGATTATATATCCCTTGCCTTCTAAGATCTTTGTGAGTAAGACACTCGTTAGGCTGAAATTAGGACCAGTGGATGAACTCATTTTCACCATGGATACGAAAGATGTTGTTCTTCCAAAGCTTAAAACGCTTTATCTTGATTCAGTTGTGTTTGAAGAGCGTGGTGGTTTTGGGTTTGTAAAGCTTCTTTCTGGCTGTCCTGTGCTCGACGAATTAGTTATGATAGATATCGGGTGGGAAAATTGGCAGTTTTTCTCTGTGTCTATCAAAACCCTCACGAGGATGACGTTTTTCTGTGAGGACACTGATGAGAATCTAAAGAGAGTGTCATTTGATACTCCAAATCTTTTTTGCCTAGAATATTCTGACACTATTGCGGGAAAGTATCCAAAAGTAAACTTAGGTACGCTTGTTGAAGCTCATATCGGTCTTTGACTGACAAAAGATCAGACTGCAGATGTAAACTTTTCAGAAGACCGCTATTTCTCGGAAGGTGATGAGGAAAAACAGATGGTCGGTAATGCAACAGATTTTTTTAAGGGAATAAGCACTGTTCATATCCTTTACTTATCTGACAAAGCTATTGAGTTTTGTATTTTAATCTCATTGGTTAATGGCTTGAGTTGATGATCTCAAGTGAGTGATGAGATAGTTGATTCGTTTTTGTTTCAGGTACTTACTTTCTGCTGTAAGCCACTGCTGGTTTTCAACAACCTAATTCAACTAACGATTGAGAGGTACTCGGAAATAAGATGGGATATGCTGCCACGTCTACTCAAGAACTTTCCAAATCTAGAAACCTTGTTTTAAAGGTATAAAACAAAAGCCAATATAAGCATCTTAATTTATCATTCACATGAAAACAAATACAATTTAACTATGAAACCTTTCCTTTATGCTTCTTCAACGTCTTCTCCACAAGTATAACAAGGGATGCGGGAACGTGTGCTGTTGTAAACGTCCAAAGCTTCCTTCTTTCCTTTCATCTTCTCCGGTGAAGGTGCTAAAAAAATTTCTGTTTGAATACAACGATGCCGCGTCTTGAACAGTTGATAGTATATTACAATACATCAAATGACCCTGCTGTGTTAGAATTATTCAAGAAGCTTCAGAAGATTCCTAAGATAGCTTCACCAAAGTGCAAGATCCAGGTAATCTCTGAGAATCTTAGTTTGTCATCTACTGTTCTTTCTTGACAACGGAATGGTCTGCTTTTCCTCCCGAAGAAGAATACCCCTGGGTTGAGTCTCCTCCTCCTCCCGAAATAAAAGATCCCATGCTTGAGTAAGTTTCTTCTCCAGAAGAAGAAGATTACTGGTTCCACTAGGCTTTGATCTAAACTCAAAAGCAATTAAAGATTTCTTGTGTTTCTGTCGTTTGTACTTTTGCACTCTGGCTTTTGTCCTTTTTGAAACTGAGAATGTTAAAACTTATGTGGTGTTTACCAGACAATCTTCTTTGCCAAATCTTGTCAAAATGTCTACTAAAAAGGCTGCTTTGACATCACTTCTCTTAAAAAGATGGCGGTATCTGTTTGCTCTTGTACCAAATCTTGATTTTGATGTCTTTTCCTCTCTGCATCCCGAGATTGTTTTTTCAATTATATTTTTAATTATAAAGTCTCTGCATCATGGAACTTACAGAACTTAATTATAAGGCCTCTATGCAAATTCCACGAGTCATATGATAAATAGAGAGAAACTCACACTCGAAGACCTTGAATTAAGTGCATCTCTTAGCGTAAGAACTTGAGAGTTTATGGCTCAGGCTAGATCTGTGGTCATGCACAAGACCTTGAATTTTTCACATTTTGGATCAAAATCCCAAAAAGCAATTTATGTCATCTCTCTCCGATGATTCGACTTTAGGTAAAGAGATAAACCTTCCAGCACCACCATGATTACATATCACTGCGTTTGGTCCATTGTGACAACACACCAACCCAAGAATAAGTTGACAAATCATATATCAAGAATCATACACCAACGAAAGAATGTAGATATGATTTGACGTATATAATTATTTATATTTAACTTTCAATGTTAATAGTAATTATTTTGTCGAAAACATCTATTTTTAACAAGAATCAACACATGGATACCATATATGATAAAAAGAAAAACAGAGTAACGAAAATGGCAAGCTCATGAAAGCAACACGGATTGTCGCAAAGAAACCGTTCTTATGCATGACCAAAAGTGTTTTACAATAAGAAGTTATTAACCTAACTGAAGTTCCTGCCATGGTTTCCATGCCGGACATGAGGTATATATGTCCTCAATGTAACTCCTTTACAAAGTTAAGGTTTACTGAATGAAAAAGGGATTTATAAAATAAGGAGATCTCACCAAATAAAATAGAGATTAATTATAATGTTTCATAATCTTAATTGCTAAACCCAATTAACAAAATACTACGATCATTTATGTCTATCGATTAAGTTATTTCTTCTGTTTAGTCTCAGGCTTTATTTTAACATTTCTATCTTAAAATTTTTCTAAAATACACTATAACAATTTTGTTAAAAGCTCAAAAAAAAAAAACATTCCTCCAAACAGATTTCGTGAAACGTTCTTAGTGAATTAAAAAAAAAAAAAAAAAAAAAAACATAAATACCCATAGATCAAATCAGTTTTAGCATGTACGTTGAACGGGGAGTCTTAGATTATCTAGTCAGCATCTCATTTTACTGAAGGATAAATTGGTTTGTAGGAAGAGAAAGAAGAATATAATGTTGTCTCTAGTGAAAATACTTGTCTCGATTATCCACGTCAGGTTCACTCTTTAGAATATGGAACCTATCATTTTTATTCAACTCCGGGGGTTTCTTGTGAAGCACCAAATGAAACCAGCATTAACTTGTGGATGGTTTTTTTGTTTGTTATCTGTTTTTAATAAGGATGTGAATAGCAAATGAGGTTTTTCCACCGAGTGAGACAAAAAAAAAAAAGTCACGTATGAAATCTTTACGAACCAATGATGTTTATCCAGTTTTTTTAAGAGGAGACATAGCATATGGACTTGAGTGGAAGCTTCTTCAAAATATCCTTTTACAAGTCATCAGGAAGAATAACTCGACTCACGCTATCCTCCTTCTTCATAATTTCCTTTCCTCTGTCATTATTTTCCTCCATTTTCACTATATTTGAATATATATGCCAGGACAAACACACACACAAGTAAACATCTATAGAAACTGTAAAAAAATTAGCGTATTTAACCCAGTATTTAACGGGTTTTGTGAGAGAATTAACGGATATGTTGACGACGTGTTTTTTGTTTTTTTGGCCAGTATTACTATGCATTACATATTTTGGTGTGGTAAATCGATATTGTTTTAATTCACAAGTGTGGCCATGTAATGCATTATATATACTTAGTATAGCTGGCATACATGTTTCTTTTCTCCAACGGTAAAATTACGGTGATTTGGCATGTTTCACCATATCACGCTGACATGGATTACTATTAAATTTGCTTTTTACAATAATCCAAACTATATATCTATTGCTTGCTGATAATGATATGGATAGTTTGGATTTTTCACAAACTATCTCACAACTCTATCATACATAAAAACCACATAGATTTTGTTATGGATGAAAAAATCATAAATAAGTTCGTTTTAAAATAATAAAGAATTTGTATGAAATCGAGTCTTTGTAACAGCGATTTTAAACTCGCATATATTTTCAAAAGAATATGTACTAGATATCCAAATTTCATCTTCTTATTTACATAAAAGACGGATGAATTACACGTTTTATAAATAACTTGAATTTTGCGCATACTTTTACGAAATATCATATTATTTCTAACGATATACAAGAATCTATATTTAAAACAATACATGAGAAATATGCGCAATAGAGTTAAGCAGTGGAGAAAGCCTGAAATGAATAATTCAATCAACATCCAAAAACTCCTTTAATACCTTTTTAATTCTTTCTATGCCGATACATAGAGTACACCGTCATTGAATAAACTATGGTGCACAAATAAGTTGATCGGTACCGATTGTACCAATGCAATAGTAGTGTTTATTCATTTCGACCATTTTCTTGTTTCAAGATAATCCAGAACCCAAATGTCAAATGTAAGACTGCATTTTTCGACTATGGTTACTTTACTGTTGAATTTCACCGATCACCTCTTCTGATCAAATTGAATTCCCTAAGGGTATAATCTTCAGAGTGCATATCAAAGCTCATAACGACATTTCCATCATAATGTTGGACTGTGCTCCATAATAGATGATGCCCTCTATGCAAATTCCACGATGCACATGGTAATAGAGAGAAACTCACACTCGAGTTGTCTTTACAATTTATGTGCATCTCTTAGCGTAAGAACTTGAGAGTTTATAGCTCAGGCTAGATCTGTGGTCATGCACAAGACCTTGAATTTTTCACATTTTGGATCAAATCCCAAAAAGCACTTTATGTCATCTAAATTTTGTTCATTTATTTCAAGCTCCGCCGAATCCGTCTCACCCCGGTTAAAGTGTCAACAAGAATCTGTTTCACTTGATCAGAGAGTGAACAAGGTTGAAGTGGTTGCCTGCGCTGCAAATTTTGTGAATCAGCAATGGATTTGTTTGATGCCTGATTGCGGCAAGAGGATCCTCCTTCTGCACAAAATCGAGCTCTCTTTTCGACCGGAGCCTCCGTTTCTTGTTGAGTCTCTTCTTCTTCATCAAATGGTACTTGTTCTATCTGAAATACATTTCATTTAAAAAAATCTGAATATAGCTCATTTAGACACAAAAGTTGACTTGGTACTCAAGTTGATGTTCACCTTAACATTGGTCTTGGAGCAGAACTTGAGCATTGGAGTTGTGCCTTCTCCTCGAACAAACTCCAACGTGAAGGTATCTCCACTCTTAAACCTATTGGCTACACAAAAACTTCTCCAACCTTTTGCCAAGTAAAATCTTCCTCCTTGATCAATGGCAGAAGCTACATAGGATGGCCAGTTTCCTCCATTTTTGTCCACTAGAGTTATATCTTCTGCCTCTTTTATTTCATTCTCCATTGCAAAGGTTCTCGAAAGATGCTGCATAAGATTCCAATCATCCATAAAGTATTACAAGAAAATGCTGAATTAAACCGTAAGCCTAAGATATTAAAAACTTACAAGTTGACCTGAGTTGAACATGTAAGGCTTAAAGGTTATTGTCAGAAACTTGCTCTGCTTCATTGAAGCCCTCTCTGAGCACTCACTGCTAGGTTTTTCCAAAAGATTATCTTTTATGTTTGCTTTGAAACAGTTTCCTTCTGGAATAGTGTCGGAACACAACCGTAGCAAAGGCCTTGCCCCGTTTCGGACAAACTTAAAACTGTAGAAAGATCCAGCTTCTAGCCCATTTACTAAGCAGAAGTCTCTCCAGCCTCCTCTGATACTAGCCTGATCATTTGCTCTATTGTATCTCAGACCAAGTGTCCATGATTTTCCATGTTGATTCATTAGATCAATCTCACAGCATCTCTCGTTCAGGCCATTTGACCTCGCAAGACTCTTTATAAGACACTGCGAAAGCGTAGTAACGCTTAATACTAATTATATAGTGTGATGGTATGAGATTATGCTCTCAAACTATAAAAAGAGTAGAGTCAAGTAGTTTACCAATGTATCTCGGCTTAGGTTTGAAGACGTGACGTGCGCAACAAGATAAGAGTTTTTGGATGCAGACTCTGCTTCTGTTCTTGGCTTCTTCTTCGACGCAATATTCTTGGAATCTGAGTACTCGTTCCATGTATCATCTTCATCAGCCCCATCTTCGTCAGAGGATATGCACTGTACTTTACAGAAACTGCGACAGGAGGCTGTGACGTGAAAGGTCATGTCCCCGATTTCCCTGAAAATCAAAACGTCGTCGTCTTGGAGAGTGTACGGTGGAGAATCTTCCCAGCCGCCGGCGAATCTACGGCCGTTCAATTTCACTTCCCAGGTTCTATCCGAAGCGTCCAAGGTCAGTCTCAGTTTCGTGTTTAGAATCTCAGATATTTGTGTTTTGATTTTGGAAAATTTGTCGTTTCGAATTCTACAAATGTTAATTAGTAATAGTTTAAATGCAAGGGCATGCAAGTTCTTCCTCGAAACCGTTGAAAGAGACCGAAAGCATTAAAGCTCGCAAGGAGACTTGCGCTGAACATTGTATTAGTGTAAACAGAGTGGAGTAGTGGACGCATGTGGGGGCCACTGCCACCGGTGAAATTTGGTTGGTCAATAAAATCAACCTTTGTTTACAGAAATTATAAGTCTAAATGGGCTTAGTCTTCATCGGCCTAGTTCCTATGAGAAAGTTGCTGGTTTGTAAGAAATTTGTCTATTGACAATTTTGTTATTTTATTATAAAACAATTATCTTTCCAGTTTTCATGACTTTTAAATTACAATTTATAGTTTTCATAATTTAAATTAGCAATAATACGTGTTGAAATCTAATAAATTATTTTTTTAACTTTATATAATAAGATATATGAAGTAAATTTGTGTTATTATACATGTGTCTTTTAATAGACAATTATGCAACTTCTCCTCTCTTTGGATATACCACATCCACATATACTAAGAAATCATATTTTCTGGAAATATCAATGTACATGTCGTTAGATCAAACTTCTTATTTTATTATTACCAACTTTTCCAATTCAATATTGTTACATTGCTTATAACAATAATTTAGTGCTTTCAAAATCAACTTTGTGCTTTCATATTTTTGTTCATTCAACTATTGGTTTGTAGTTCAAACTAAAAAATTTCTGACATTGAACCAAACTCCAACGTGAAGGTATCTCCACTCTTATATAGAAAATTATCAGAAAATTATCTTTTCTACTATTTTGACATTTTACTTGAAACTGAAATTGCTTGCTCTATTGAAGTTAAGGATCGTCGGGAAACATTTACAAAATATATAAGGTTTGGTTATATATTTTACCCGTTAGAAACAAATCAGATCGATATGAAATATTAGACACTGGTATAGAAACTGATGATCATTTAGAGTTTGAATGGTTACAACATATCAGATAATGTAGAACAAATGTGGTGTATACAATTTATATTTGTGTATATGGATGTCAAAGTAGTTAGAGAAGAATAACAGAGAGTGTATTTGAGATGGCTTTTTCTATTAACAAGAATTGTGGCTGAGGAGGGGCCTTGCCAGCTTCAAAAGACAATAAGAAGTAATGTCATAAATTAGTTGTTCGATTCTGCCTTCTAACCAATAACCATATATTATTAATTTATCACAAATTTCCCCTCTAACCAATTCAACAATATATGTATACTTTTAAATCTCTATATGTTTTTTTTGGCATAAATGTTGTTACCTTTGTTACTTAGATCATGCGCCTTGCATGCATGCCGTACTTTTAGCCATAGTGGTAAATTACATACATGACTTGTTAATTCAAGCATTTGAGATGTGGACGTATTACCAACTACGTTATTCTCATTTTCTATTACTATATATAGCTTTGTGATAAGGTAAACTTTAAAATTTTGTGTCGTTTATCAATGTGGTCGAATTTGGTCACCGACTTTTACTAAATACAAATTTCAGATTTAAACATCACTGATTCACGGAATGTACGTGACTGCTATAAAATCTCGAAACTAATATAGATTTTTTTCTGGATAATCAACAAATTATATATAGACGTACGTAGCTAATGAGTTGTACTTCATAGTATCCTTGGGTTAAAATTATTGTCTTTTCTAATATTTAGTATTCAGACTTAAGACTTGGTTTATCTTAAATGATATAAAATTATTCTTTTTTATTTTTCCACTTATTTAGGTGATTAGGATAAACATGAACCCTCCATATCTGTTTTTGGAGGCAAATTAAACTAAAGTTTATCCTCTATATATAGGCTCTCATGTGAGACGATTTAATTTGGGGTTTGTGGTCGTAGACATAATTATAATATATACGATCTCATTTATTCATCTACGTACGCTTATATTTACAAATTTTTGTATTAACGTGTTTATTCCGGATCAATGTATTCCAATGTAACTGAAAAATATTGACTGTAAAATTTAATATGTTTTATTTACTTAGACAAAATTACACAACTGAAATTGAAATTTGAGACAAATTAGAAAAATAAAATCGTGATCTAAAAATTTAATTGAGTTTCTCAAATTAAAAAATATTTGAAACTCGAATGCAAATCAACAAACAAATTGATATTATCGTATCAAATCCATCCATATTAAGTTTAACTAATTATGTTGGTTCTTATTCTTCTAAAACGAAAAAGATGAACCGATGATTGATAAGCATATATGTATCGAACGATAAGTAGAAGACTAAAGTTTAAAGTAGAAGAAAATAACACTCGTACATTCACGTAGCTATGATACCACCAAGTACTTGAATCGTAACTTTAAAATAGACAAACTAAAGTAATAAATCCATGAATTTTAAAAAATAATAGCCCCTATAAATATACAGGAGATGCGATCTCAAAAGAGTCATATCTTCTTTCTCCTCTATTAAGTACATATATTTTCAACAAGAGAATCTGATGAGGATGATACCGAAAAGCGGAGGAGGTGTTTTCTGCCTCCTCTTAGTGTTTGCTCTCTGTTCGGTGGCTCATTCCCTTAGCCGTGACGTCAAGGTCGTCGGTGATGTCGAAATCCTTGGCTACGCCGAAAGCAGCAAAATCAAGATCCCCAATGCATTCTCAGGTTAAAGGCATATTGCAATATATGCTTTATATATATATATATATAATGTTATCCTTGATCGAGTACGTGCATATCCCTTCTCGTTCCATATATATATATTTTTTTCTC
The DNA here is from genome assembly GCA_026770425.1 of Boechera divaricarpa. Lineage (NCBI taxonomy): Eukaryota > Viridiplantae > Streptophyta > Magnoliopsida > Brassicales > Brassicaceae > Boechera > Boechera divaricarpa. The sequence goes on along the minus strand of CM049186.1, from coordinate 641,168 downwards.
ATTGCGACTTTCAACTTTCTTTGAAATAGGACTCCGAGTGACGATAGAATGCAAGGTGGGCGATTCGAAAGGCACTTTTGTTACGAGAGGAAGTGGGGAAATTGACGAAACAGGAAAATTTCATATCAATATTCCTCATGACATTGTCGGAGACGATGGAGCCTTAAAAGAAGCTTGCTATGCTCATCTATACAGCGCCTCCGGCAACCCTTGCCCGGCCCACGACGGTCTAGAGGCCTCCAAGGTCTTGTTTCTATCGAAATCCGGCGAAAACAACGTTTTGGGTCTCAAACAAAGTCTTAAACTCTCACCGGAAGTTTGCATCTCAAAGTTCTTTTGGCAAATGCCTAAGTTCCCTTTGCCTGAGTTAACGTTCCCTAAGGTCAAGAAGTCTTGTCCTCCAATTCACAAGCCACCGGTGGTGATCCCCAAGAAGCCGTGTCCGCCAAAGATTGCACATAAGCCCATCTACAAGCCGCCGGTGCCTATCTACAAGCCTCCGGTGCCTATTTACAAGCCACCAGTGGTGATCCACAAGAAACCTTGTCCACCAAAGATCGCACATAAGCCCATCTACAAGCCACCCGTGCCTATTTACAAGCCTCCGGTGGTGATCCCAAAGAAGCCATGTCCGCCACTTCACAAGCCGATCTACAAGCATCCGGTGCCTATCTACAAACCGATCTACAAGCCACCAGTAGTGGTGATTCCAAAGAAGCCATGTCCACCACTTCCCAAGTTTCCGTCTTTCCCACCTAAATACATTCCACACCCTAAGTTCGGGAAATGGCCTCCTTTCCCTTCTCATCCTTGATGGGGATACAAAATTTTCTGTCGTTCTTAATTCAAGAAAAGTGAGTGATGCCAAAAATAATATTCCTTTGTTGCTTTGTTGAATTCTATGTAGATGTTTCATGTTTCTGTATCTTTAAATTAATCCCAGCCAATAATATTTGCTTTTTTTTCTTTTCTTGTTAAATAAATTCTGTAATCTTTTTTTCTATTCAACTTCTTTTTAAGGATCTAGTACGAGAAGTATCAATTCCTTATATTTTTTTTTCTTCGGTCAGACGTATCAATTCCTCTTTAATATATTTATCTCAGTAAAATTTGGCAAAAAATAGAACCAATAGCTATTAGGAAAAACAAATTATCGCGTCAAAGTAGGATTCAAGAGCATGTGATTAAACTCGACACGTGGTCTCAATCCGAAGGTCATAGTATTATTTTTCTCTCTTACATTTCACATGTCGTTATAAATATATCATCTCACTTACATATTTTTCGTTGGAATTATTTATTCATATAGATCTTAATAATTAGTTTTATAAATGCTATCAATGTATACAAACAGTCGAAAGACTCTATTTCTTAATTCTACGTTACTCTAAACTGAAATCGCTTGCTCTGTTGAAGTTAAAGATCATGGGGAAACATTTACAAAATATATATAAGGATTGGTTACATATTTTACTAGTTAGAAACAAATCGATATGAGATATTAAACACTGGTATAGAACTGATGATCATTTAGATTTTGAAAGGTTACAACATATCAGATAATGTAGAATAAATGTGGTGTATATAATTTATATTTGTGTATATGGATGTTAAAGTAGTTGAGAGAAGAATAACAGCCAGTGTATTTAAGCTAAATTTTTCTATTAACAGGAAGTGTGGCTGAGGAGGGGCCTTGCCAGCTGCAAAAGACAATACAAGTAATGTCATAAGTTGTAGTTCGATTCTGCCTTCTAACCAATAACCATCTATTAATAATTTATCACAAATTTCCCCTACCCAATTCAACAATATATGTATACTTTTAAATCTATATATATGTTTTCTTTTGGCATAAATGATGTTACCTTTGTTACTTAGATCATGCGTCTTGCATGCATGCCGTACTTTTAGCTATAATGGTAAATTACATACATGACTTACTAATTCAAGCATTTGAGATATGGACGTATTACGAACTACGTTATTCTCATTTTCTATTACTATATATAACCTTATCATAAAGTAAACTTTAAAATTTTGTGTCGTATATTAATGTGGTCGAATTTGGTCACCGACTTTTAGTAAATACGCACATTTTAGATTTAACCATCATTGATTCGCATAATGTACGTAACTGCTATAAAAACTCGTAACTAATATATAATTTTTTTTTTGGATAAGCAACAAATTATATATGGACATACCACTACAAGAAAACAGCCCAGTTTCCGTCGCCCAAAATAGTCGGACTTTAGTCGGAAATCAACTATTCCAACTATATTCCGACTAATTTGGATTCCTCGGTAAACGCTGGTCGGGAAAACAATTTCGTCGGTATTTACTCGGGATATTCTTGACGAATCGTTTTGTCGGGATATCGAAGACAAAAATCGTCGGGATATTGTCGGGTAAGTTTGTCGGGATGTCGACAGAAAATACTCCGGTTCACCGGCAAAAGCAATCGGAAAATATAGTCGGCATTTTGTTGAAAATATTTCTACTAAATTTCGACGACATATCAGCGAGAAAAGATCGGAAAATATCACTGGTTACTATTAACCGACTAATTGCCGAATATATTCGTCGGTACAACGTCGGCAATTTCTGTTAAAATGCTGTCTATTTGGTTTATTTTGTCGGCATATAGTCGGAAATATCGATGTCCACCTGATTAATCAGATCAGAAGCGCTATCGCCGGTACGTTCGTTCCGACCAAAAACCAACGCATCTAGTCGGGATGTCGTCGGTACAGGTCCCGATCAATAACCGACGACGTGGTCGTCGGCATATAGTCAGAAATATTTTCTATTTTTTAAGAAAAAATATTCCAGAATATTATTATTCCAGAATATTTTTCTGAAAAAAAAAACCAAAACAAAATTAAACAAAATAAATTATGTCCAAAAAAAACATTCAAATCCAAAAAAAAAAAAATTGTTCGTCAATTAATACCATAATCATTTAAATCTATATCATTTAAATGATTCTTGTTAAAAGGTTGAGCAGGGGCCGGGGGGGGGGGTTGGGTTGGTATTTAGATCTTCTGGGGTCCAAAGTCGGGGTTTTGTTGCTGGAGGAACTGCATCCAGTAATCCATCCTTAATGCTTGATGCTCGAGCTCTCTAATCCGAGCGTTTACAGCGGCTAGATTTGAAGTTTCGCTTGTCATAGGACTTGACCAAACATCTCACGGCCATTGCCACAGTTGCAGCTTTCCCCTGGCTTCCTGTTTCGTCGTATGGAATAGATCCATACCCGAAACGTCTCCCTCTACAGGTTTTGACCAACTGGGGAAAAAATAAAATAAATGGAAGTGATTATTTAAATTTAATAATCATAAGTTATTTAAAACATTAAATATAATTTTGCTAACTTACTGAGCTATAGATATCGTCTTTTTGAGCTTGAGTTAGCTGGGGATTTTCGGGAGCGTCAGAAGCCTGACTCATTTGAGTTAGACCTCTTGCTCTTGCTCTTTGCATTTCCGGGTAAGTTCCTCGGTTTTTTTATCGACGAACACCCCATCTTTTTTTCTCTTGTGTGTTGCCTCCACAAACGTACACATGTCCGGATATTCTCCGGTATCAGGATTACGCTACAGCCAATAAATAAGATACAAGTTAACGGGAATTTATTTAATGTACATACTATAAAATATTAAAACCGTAAAGCTTACCAATTCCTCTCGTTTTTAACGTAAGGAGTTGCTCCGCATGTATGTTTTGCAATTCCGTAACCTCCACGGTCACTGTTACGGTTTTGAGAGTTTGTTTCACTGCGAGCTTTGCTCGCCTCAGCTTCGCAGAAAGCAACCAACCCATCCCATATTGTGTCCCGCATAAACTTTGGCGCACCTTTGCCTTTGATCCACTTTTGCTCCCACTCGTAGACGTTATCTTTCAAACGTTTCGAGCAAATCTCTTCAAATTTCTCTCGGACCGCGGCGTTTAATCCGTAGTCCCAATTATATTTTTGCTGCAATATAAATTATGTCATGTTAATAATCAATAAGGATATGTGTTAAAGTTATATATTTATTTTAAAAATTTTTAATTGTAATAAACTTACAACAAACGCTTTGTACCAACGCAATCTAGTATTTGCGGGGACCAAAGAGTAATTCGGATAAGGGTCGGGCATATCTGCCTCCATAATTTTAGAAATTGAACGGGTGATCTTGTTAGTGTATTGATACCTGAAAAATATAAATATTGATTAATATATTAAAAAAAGAAAAAAAAAATAAGAAAATTTATTCAAAATTACCAAATTGTCCCTTCCATGCGGGTTGCATCCAACTTCTTCAGTTTGTCACGACTAGGAGCATTATATAGCTGCTCCAGTGTGAAATGTTGGAGTGGATGAGTTTCTTGAATCGGTGGACCCTGGTTTTATGTGTCCGGGATATGGGTGTTTCCGCTGTACTAGTTTTGCGGTTGGGTTTCTAATTCCGAACTAGGACCTGTCACAGTTCAAGATGTCCCAACGGCTCCAGAACGTCGGAATCTTTGAAATGCTTCCCACTCGGACGACATATTTCCTAAAAATAAATTTAACATAAATATTAATAAACAAAATTAGGGTATATAAAATTAATAAAGGAACAAAAAATATTGTAGCGTTTTTTGCCGTCGATGATGTAGAGAGAATAAAAAAATTTCGTTGTTTGATGGTTTGAGAATTGTGAGAAACTCATCTGAGTATATATGGGAAATTTGGTGTGACGATTTACCGACTAATTTAGTCGGTATTTCGTCGGCAAAATACATTAATAACGACTTTGACGGCTATAAATATTTCCCGATCAATTGCCGACGAAATTAGTCGGTATTTCGTTGGCAAATAACATTAATAACGACTTTGATGGCTATAAATAGTTGCCGATCAATTGCCGATGAAATTAGTCAGCAATTCGTCGGGATATTACATTAATAACTAAATTAGTCGGCAGTTCGTCGGAAACGTTGCAGTTAATATATTATATTACAGAAATTTCCAACAAATTGTCGACTAAATTAATCGGTATATCGTCGGGAAATGATCGGATTAACGTAAATAAACATAGATTTAGTAGTTACCTGTATAGGTGTCACACGAAATTTGGGAGAATAAAAATATATATCGCGCTTGAAATCGACAGATAACAGGTGTTTGAGATTAGGTTTAATTATTTGTGTAATATTGATGCCACATTTAGGCAAAGAGAAAATAATGAAAATGAGGAGTGCTACTAGGGTTTTCATATATATATATATATATATATATATATATATATGTGCGGTTAACATATATGAACCTAAAGAGTGAAATCATAAAACTTACACGCAAACAAAAATTTAAAAAACAAATTTTAAAAAAATGATTAAATGAAATAAAGATACTTTTAATACATAATTATTTTTAACAAATTCTTTTCATTAAACCTCCCATAAATACTATATATTATTTTTTCTGTTTGAATTCCTCGTTAACCTTATTTTCTAGTTTCTTTATGTCATCAGAAATCCGACTCATAACAATATCAATCTTCCCCATCTTGAAATCAAAGGTAGATGTAAATTCTTGAGTTTCTTCGATTATAGCTTTTGCACGCTCGATTACGGGATGTGCATCAGATGGAGAATCTGTAATAGAATTAGACCCAGAACTTTTTTCCAGAATCTGCAACATTACAAAATGAAGTTAATACAACTTTAAACATAGAATGTTAATTCAAATTGAAATATATAAATATTTACATCTGCAGTAGCATTTGGTCCACACCCAGGTGGCCAATCTCTAACTGCAAAAACCGTTTTGCGTTTTTATCCACGTGGATTTTTGTTTGACATATTTGAAAATCTATTAGATGTGAAGATTTATAGTATTTTTTCGGAGTTGTATGTGTGAATTATGAGAAGACTACCTCTTCTTTTATAGAAACTATTTTCGACCAAAATCCGACTAATGTAGTCGGCATTTAATTGGCATTTGACATTAGAGAAGAAAAACTTGACCAAATACGTGGATTTATGCATGGTTGCTTAATTACATATGTTGATTTGATTATTCCGCATGCATTACCGACAAATATCCGACTATTTTTGTCGGAATCTCGTCGGCATATGGCCTTGGAAAAGAAAATATTGAACAGACTCGATTTATGCATAACAGTTTTCGTCAAAATACCGACTATATTCGTCGGAAACTAGTCGGCATATGGCCTTGGAAATAAAAAATTGACTAGAATCGACTTATTACATTATATTTACCGTCAAAATATCGACTATATTGGTCGGGAACTAGTCGGGATTGTGACTTTATTACGATTCAAATTTTGAATGTTTTCTATATTAATTTCCCTCAATATTCCGACTAACTTAGTCGGCATATTGTCAGAAAATGTCCCACAAATTCATTATATAAATTCATCCCATCTTTCCAATTTCACCATAAACCCAAAATTTTTTTAAAAAACATCCTCATATTTTTCTTCGCCCTTGATCCCTCTTAATGTTTTCCTAATTCATTTCCAACACCCCTTTTACCATTCCTAATTTTAAAAATATAACCCCGTAATCGTTACCTTTAGATGAAGTAGTATTGTTTGGTCTTTTAGTCATGACTAATTTCTTCTGAGGATGGTGATAATGTGATTTTATTCGGAAAACTTATTCTATCGTGACTCATAGGTTATTTTGCGAATAGAATCATAGTATCACCATCCTCGGAAGAAATTAGCCATAAACAAATAACTAATATTGCTTCATCTGGAGGTAATGATAACGACGCTATTTTTTTAGTGACAACGTAAATGTTACCTACTAGTTCTTCTTAGCTAAGTATAAGAGCTTATTGAAAAAAAATTATGTGTTTATAATTTTGGGAAAATTTGTCCTTTCGAATTCTACACTGAATTTCAGTATAGAATTCGAAAAGACAAATTTTCTCAAACTAAGCTCTAACACTTTGCTATGTATATTTAATTTAAAGTTTATTTTTTTAAAAGCCCAAATTAAAGTTTATTATTTAAAATATTAGAAAAATTGGTGTTATATATCTGTCAGAACATTTTATAAAATTCAATAAAGAGAATTAAAACTTTAAAAAACACAATGTAGAAGATTTAAGTAATTTTTATATGTTTCAGACTAAGACAATTGTTAAAAACTTAAGATATTATACAAAATTAAAATTACATGCAAAGTTTATTCAAAATTAGATGAATAATCCGAACTAGCAGAATCACTAGACTCTTCAAATTCATCTCCATTATCTTCATCGACTTCATTTTCCAACACCTCATTGACCACTAGGTTTTCAGCATCGGTTAGAGGAATGACTACATCGGATGTATCAACTGATGTTGTCAATATAATCCCGGTTTGTTGTAGTGGTTCCATCACACCAATTTCTGATACACCGTCAAATCTACCACGTGGATTGATTTTATGGACAGGTATCCAAGGATCAATTCTACTTTTAAACTTTGGATATGGTATGTAGCAAACTTGAGATGCTTGTGATGCCAAAATGAAAGGATCATACTTGCGTAGCCTCCTTGCAAAAATTATTTTTGTAACACCAAAATTAGTTACTCTAACACCTCTACCGAAAGTAAGATTATGCACTTCAATTATGATTCCCGGATACTCAATCTCCAAAATATCTGTAATCTCTCCATAGTAACCAAGCGTGTCGGTACGCACTACTACTCTGTAGTTGACTGTTTGTCGTGTTGTCATGCCAGGACGCTTTCTAAAAACGTAACCTCGAGTACAATACATTAACAAAATATATAAATAAACGCAACATCTATTAACCAATATATATAAGTTAAATATATGAGACACTAGCAACAACTTACATAAATTTCATCCATTCCGCAAATTAATTTTTTTAATATCATCTAACTCTTGGGCCCTCATATTCGGATAAGCGGTTGTAACTTGTTCATCAAAAATTCTGGTAAGAAATCACCATACCCCATAAAATTTTTAAAATAGAACGATGTATAATATACTCCTAGTTAATCTATAAATGTAATGATATATACGCTTACTTTTCAAACGGTAAGACATCTTCACAATTTCTGAGAATGTATGTGTGAATGTGGTTGAACTCCTTGTCCGTAAGCCAAATGTGTTTTTGCTTGCCACCAAGCCTCCCAATTTGAGAAAAAATATTTGGGACGTAAGTATGATATATTGGCTTAACACCTCTCTCATCATATTTTTCCGGTTTTCTTGCTTTCGATTGAATTGTTGGAGCAAAATAGTAGGACGCAAAGGTTGAGGTTTATTCGTTAATGCTCTGTGCTACTATCGAGCCCTCAATCTTGCTTAAAATTTTAACCTTCTTCTTCAAATGAAACATGAATTTCTATAGTTTAAGATTAATACCTGCAACTGTTTCATGGACCACGGTTGACAAAATTTGGGCGAAAGCGAAAGGGAGTAAACGCCATGAAGACATAACAGTCATGACTTTTCATCCCTGATAAACGTCCACTATGCTCATCAACACAGTACGCAAGATTTGCCGCATATCCATCTGAAAACTTAACGGAATCGATTATCCATCGGAAGAATGCTGTTTTCTTGCTCGCATCTAATCTCCAAATAGGAAAAAGACCAACTCCATCAGCTAAAAGATGTAGATCATCACGCCTACATATATTTGGTAAGTCCATTCTTGCTTTAATGTTACCTTTTGTTTTCCCTTGGACGTTGAGAATCGTATTCATGATGTTGTCGACAAAATTCTTCTCAATATGCATAACATCCAGGTTGTGGCGTAGAAGATGATCTTTCCAGTAAGGCAACTCCCAAAAAATACTCTTTTTATGCCAGTTGTGTTGTTCTCCATATCCATATCTCCGCACATGTCCATTTCCCCCAACGTCTACAGTACGTTCTACATAAAAATCTCTAAATTGATGTAAAATCTACTCGCTATCAATTATAGTTGAGGGAGACTCTCAAACTTTCTTGTTTTTTCGAAATAGTATCATACTCCGGCGGTATGGATGATTGCTGCGTAAGAAGCGTCTGTGGCAATCGAACCAGCATGATTTCTTTCCATGTTGTAATTGGAAAGCATCTGTAGTATCAACACAATAAGGACATGACAATCTTCCATGTGTTGTCCAACCAGATAACATGCCATACTCCGGGAAGTCGCTAATAGTCCACATCAAAATAGCACGCATGTTGAAATTATGTTGACAGGAGACATCAAAAACTGCGATGCTTTCGTGCCATAACATTTGTAGCTCTGCTATCAGCCGCTGCAAAAATACATCAAGATATCTTTTTGGGTGGCTCGGTCCAAGAACCAAAACGGTTAAAAAAAAGAATTTGCGTTTCATGCAGAGAGCTGGTGGGAGATTATATTGGGTGACGATTACAGGCCATAACGAATATTTCCATCCAAACTTCTCGAAAGGATTGAAATCATCCTTGCATAATCTGAGATAAACGTTTCTAGATTCAGAAGCGAAATCTGGATAAGTCAAACCAAAATGCTTCCAAGCTTCAGCATTTGATGGATGTGCGATTTCTCCTGTAAATTCGTGGTTTGTATACCATCTCATCGCAGCTACTGTCCTTACAGATTGAAACAAACGCTTTAACCTCTCCGCTATTGGCAAATACCATATTCGCTGATATGGAATTCGGTTTCTCCCACTCAACTCCTGAAATTTATTTGCCCCACAAAACCGGCATTGCGTAAAATTAGATGATTTCCTCCAAAAAATCATGCAATTTTTGCGACATACATCTATCATATGAAATGGTAGCCTAAGTCCTGAAACTAATTTTTGGACTTCACAATATGAAGCTGGTGCAATGTTATTTTCAGGCAGATAATCTTTGAAAAAATGAGCCCATCCATCGACACAATCTTCACCTAAATTCTAATTTGTCTTCAAATTCATCATCCGTGTTGCAGCTGATAACGGAGAATGTCCTTCATTGCACCCAGCATATATCGGATTCTTTGCAGCATCTAACATTAAAAAAAAATCTCCTAGCCTCTTCGTTGGGTTCCTCACCCACATTGTTATCTCCTAATTTCTCTCGAAACTCATCTCTAACCATTCGAACAACACTAGCCTCTTCCCTTATAGATGTACTACCATCATCCCCAAAATTCTCATTGTGATGCCTTATAGGTTCTCCCCTCCTAGTATTACTACTAGGTCCAGATGTAAAATCTTCCCAATGAGAAAACTATATATAATATCCCGATGTAAAACCTCCCCAATATAAGTGATTGAAAACAATTTCCTTGGCCAGAACTTTTTCGTTTGAACACTTAATACAAGGACAAGTCATAATACCTTATGTACAAGTCATTTCTAGGTGAGATGTAAATTGCATGAACTCCTTTAATCCTTCCTTGTATTCGCGCCGCATTTCTCCGGTTTCTTCATCCAAACGATTATACATCCACGCCCGAACACTATAAATTGTAGGCACCCCCATTTGGAAGTTAAGTATAATAGAAAATAAGAAATAACAAAACAAATAATTTAAGAGATTGATGTAGAGTAAAATGCTTTAGCAATATGTTATTTTGAGTTCCGTAACGTTGTGAAATGAAGGTCAGCTTATATAGCTGATAATTTTTGACTAAATGGTTAGTCATAATTTCGTCGGAATATATTTAGCCGTTACATTCCGACCCAATCCCGACTAAATTCGTCGGGAATTCGTCACTGACATTAGCCATTACGTATTTCGATCAAAAACTGACGGAATTAGTTGGCAATTCGTCACAGATACATCCGGTAGTTTTTCCGATCAAATGCCGACGAAATTAGTCGGAAATTTATCAGTAGCTTAGCCGTTACATTTTTTGATATTTACCGAAAAAATTACTCAGACTTTCGTCACTTGCCTTATCCGTTACTTGTTCCGATTAAATGCCGTCTAATTTAGTCGGCATTTAGTCGGTTAACTAACGGTTACAAAAGTTTTCCTACAACGTCCCAGAATGTTTTCAGATAAACGTCACACTATAGAATATTTTACGAAGCATATAAAAATTCTTTCATATAATATATATTTGAGATATTCAACAATACCGATTTAAAATTAATTAACCATTACTATAAAATACATATGAAATACATATAAAATAAATAATTGTTTTACAAGGACATATCATCTTCTACAACTACTAATATGGGTTTATTTTCTCTAGACACGTGGGATTAGCAGGCTCATTTTTTTAACCATCTCTCTATTTTAGTAATCCAATTCTCAAACCCAGGATCGATAGAAAGCTCTGTTTTCCTGTTTGACATTATTTTCTTCCGAACTAACATTCTCTGCATTTGACAACATTATATTTTTAATAAGAAAAATATTTCACTTAAATTAGATAATTTTTTCATTGACATTTAACCTACGTTAGGCACATCTTTGATGCCAGTTAGCAATTGTTCTCCCTCCAATTCTTTTTCTCCTCCATTGTCTTCTGCATTAGCTCCTTCACCTAGACAATTTTCTTCTACAGCAGAGAAATGTTCAAAAAAAATTTCTTCTTCAGCCTCCCAAATTCTCACAACATTTTGGAGTTCTGAGAAACTTAAATACATGTCGAGAATCTCCTCGGTCTCAACTTCTTCTGACCACGGTAGCTTCGACATTTGGTTTAGACTCTGAAAGTTATGTGATGTACATATGAATGGTGACACTTATAGGATATATTTCCGACTACATCCCGACCAAAGTCCAGAATGTAGTCATAATATCGTCAGAAATAATAACGGCTACATTGCCCGACTAAATACCGACTACATATCAGAGAGTAGTCGAAAGTTCGTCGGCAAAACTATTCTGCTTTACCGACAAATTCCAGACTAAATTCGTCGGTATTTAGTCGGGATATACTATCGCTATTATTTAATAATTCAATCTACATTACAAACTAAATTTAAATCTAAATCCGACTTTAAACAACTTAATAACTAAAGCATATAATACAATCTCATTAATTTTCATCTGAATCCGATATGTAACCATCATCTTCCATTGCTTCCACCATGTCGGGTTGCAAATAATTATCTTCCGTCTGCGACATTCTTATTACACTTTGTCAATGTTTTTCAAAACAATGTTCAAATAACACTTTGTCTGCGACGTTCTTATTACTACAACCTTATAAATTTAATAACAAATTATTAGTATAATTATTGATGTTTCAAAATTTTATACAACTTAAATTATATTGAAATTATACCTTTTTGCAAAATTATTACTGAACCAACCCGTATGTTTGCAGCATTCATTGGTTCTTCCAACACTTTTTTGTGAATACTTGCGTCTATAGTTCCACTAGGGTCTTTAAGTGTTGCCATAACATCACCTAACCCATATGGTTGGAAAGTTTTTACTATGGCAACAACCTTCTTTATGCGTCCCCAATTCGTTGTACCGTCAAATATGCTACTTATTGTAGTCATAAATTGACCGTTTACATGAATTGGCATGAGCCGAGCTTAAGATAAAATAATTATATTTAGTTATTGCTTTATTGATTTGATCAATATAAAATAAATCATTAAAAATTACCTTCCTTGCGCATAAAATCAATGGCTGTTAACCATGGTTCTTTATTAAAATCGTCATCTCCTTGACCTTTTTCCGTTTCTATTTTGTTAATCACCATTTGCGTTGGAATAAGTTCACTTTTGTCGTCCAAAGCGGAAGGATGTTTGTTGCTCTTCCTTCTTATCGCCATTTGTATAATCTCCGCAGGTCCCGAGATTAACGGACCCTCAGAACTTTCATCTTTGTCTTCTCTAGACATAATTTCCAAATATTTAAAATTTTGTAGTGCAAGTGTATGTATTTTTCCACCAAATGAATGTGAGGATCTCATTGATTATATATATAAATTTATTGTAGTCGGAATTTTGTCACTAATTTGTCGGAATCATTCAAATTTTAAATCGCTAACGGCTACAACATTTTTTGACTATTTCCCGTCCAAAACCGTCGGCAGATAGTCGGAATTTTTAAATTTTTAAATCGGTAAATCCTCGGAATAATATGCCGACTATTAACCGACTACTTTTACCAACCCGGTCCCAATTACTTTCGGTTGTCGGAATTGTTTGTAGATCCCGACGACATATAACGAGAAAATCCCGACAAAATTTATGTAGTTGGAAGTTTTAATAACATTCTGACTAAGTACCGACTAATAATCATGTTGTCTGAATATAGTCGACCTCACGTCGGGATTTAGTCTGAATTTTCTCGACTACAAAATTCGTCGGAACTGTTAGTCGAAATATGTCTTGTTTTCTTGTAGCGTACGTAGCTAGTGAGTTGTACTTCATAGTATCCTCGGGTTAAAATTATTGTCTTTTCTGACATCTAGTACCCAAACTTAAGACGTAGTTTATCTTAAACGATATAATATTGTTTTTTTCTCCATGCACATATTTAGGTGATTAGGATAAACGTCAACCCTCCCCTATCTGTTTTTGGGGGCAAATGAAACTAAAGTTTATCCTCTATAGGGTCGGTGGTACCTTGACACAATTATAATATATACGATCTCATTTATACATCTACGTACGTTTATATTTATAATTTTTTGTATTAACATGTTTATTCCGGATCAATATATGCCTATGTAACTGAAAAAAGTATCGACTGTAAAATCTAATATGTTTTATTTAATTAGACAAAACAACTGAAATTGAAATTTGAGACAAACTGGAAACACAAAAATCATGATTTAAAAATCTAATTTTGATTTAAAAATTTAAAAAATTTAAAAAATGTTTGAAACTCGAGTGCAAACCAAAAAACAAATTGATATTATCGTATCAAATCCATCCATATTAAGTTCAATTAATTATGTTGATTCTTATTCTTCTAAAACGAAAAAGATGAACCGATGATTGAGCATATATGTATCGAACGATAAGCAGAAGACTAAAAGTTTAAAGTAGAAGAAAATGACACTCTTACATTCACGTGGCTACGGTACCACCAAGTATTTGAATCGTAACTTTAGAATAAACAAACTAAAGTAATAAATCTATTACTTTTAAAAAATAATAGCCGTAACTAAGCGACCTATAAATAAACATGGGAGGCGATCTCAGTGGAATCATATCTTCTTTCTCACTAGGAAGGACTGAGGTATGATGGAGTTTATATATTCCATTTGAATTTAATGTTGTGTTATATCGCAGTTATGATCGTCCAAGACTTTTACCTCCATAGCTTAATATGGCCACAGACCTCTGTGAAAGAAAAGAAAGTTCATGATTTTGATATATTCCAAAACTTTATAATTGAGATGTCTTGGAGCATAACTAGCTTGCTGTTGGAATTCTTGGAGCTCGTGAAATGGAACGTCTTAACCAGTTAGCTGTAAGTTATTCAATATCATTTGACAAATTCTGTATTATAAACTCAAACACGCTCTCTGATATTTGAACACTAAACTGAAAAGCCTCTACACAAACAAAAGTGGAAAGAAAACTAATACAATAAAATATGTACATGAGTTTAGCCATTAAAAAGTTGGTAGCGCTACAGTTAATGTACATGAGTTTAGCCATTAACGTTTGAGCAATGATGATCAGTGAAATTAAAGTAATGTACAGAAGAAGATAAACGTTAATAAACATAACCACAATAAAAGAATAAAACGAGAAAAGAGAGAATACATACAAACTGCTAGAGATTTTAAATGATCTTTGATACCATGTTAGATTAGGTTTAAGTCAATTTATAGATGGATACGAGAGTAATGAGTTTTAGTTAGGCCCTATATCAGAAAGCATTCTTCATAGCACCAATTATCCTTATTGGATACTGCATAGTGTCTAAGTAAAACTATAATATAATTAATATTCAGCAAATATTAAATTTTCCCTTATATATTGATGATTTTCGTTTTTTTCCTTATTGTTTTTGATATAATATATTGGGTACATACATGGCAAGCAAGATAGTTAATTTGTCAGTTGTCAATCAATCGAATCTACTTTATTTTACTTCTCTCCATACCAGATAATTCTTATTAAACAACTCTTTTTTTTTTCAACAAAAATATTACCATATATTAATTCCAAATACATACAAGAGAATACATAAATTCATTGCAAAATATTAAGTTACTAATAATATCACACATGGGTTATAGACCCATTAAAGCCAAATTCGTATGCTTTGCTGTAGATTAGTAGGTTTACTAGTGGCGTGTATAATATTTGGGTTAGAAACTTAGAACTCCATATGGTTAACAAGATTATATATAAAATGTATCTAGACCTCTCCTACTAATTGTTTGGAATTCCTTAAGTCGGTTGTTGTGTTATTCCCCATTTGTAATAGTCTTTTTTAGATGGTGGATTGTTTTGGCATTCATCTCAAAGAGAATTGTTAATATCTTACATCACTAATGAGTCAAGGAGGTTTCTTTGTTCTACTTTGATCACAAAACTAGTTAAAAGGAACAAAGTTATAGTTAGCGTTAATTTCAGTTTTTAATAAAAGAATCTCACTCGTACGGATGGATGATATAGGTTTTTAGCACTAGCTAGACAATTTAATCAAGAAACCTCCAATGGGTTTGCTTGACAGATTACTAATACACGTATCATCGTAGAATTCTAAGAAATTCAATGAACTTTGAAAAACTTAAAATCACATAGTTTTGATTTTACCAAATTTATAGTATCAAGTTTCCCGCTGACAAAAAAAAAGTTTAAATTTCCCACCTACATTTTACATACATATGTATAAAGTATTTGAAGTGATTTCTCTTTCAAGTAACAAATCTCATGTTTTAGTCAATAATAGAATATTTTTTTAAATCATCATAAACAATAGTTTTATTGGTTATCATAAAAAGCCTACGTTATTCAATTACTGACTTCTAAGAGTACTCAAATTAATTTTGTCATCGTATTAAATAAGAGGTGTACACCTCCACTTTTACTACTATGCTACGTCGGCGGCTCAAATTTTTTTTTTGTGTGTGTATAAAGTCATTCAAAGATACATAAATGTTTTGCACAAAAAAAGAAAGATACATAAATGTTTTCTCTCGTGATACTGATCTTTATATTTTAAAGTCTCTATCAATTATAGACGTATAGTGATCTTATTGAAAAAGAGGATTGCGTGTAAAAGGCATCAAATTTTCATTGACCACGGTTGTCATAACTCATAGTGGTCTCGTCTATCCATAAGAAAGAAAATACAAACATGATCTCCTTCAAACATCAAAGTTGTTATAAGATCATGAGAATCCCTCAAATGTAGAATCTAGAACAGGCTATGTTTTAGAATGTTTGTGTTATTGTTAAACGATTACATCACATATATAGACACGAGGATCTTTGGTCAACTAGACTTGAGGATCAAGTTATATACTTTCCTAATTTTTATAGGACTTATCTCGACTCTAATACGTTATAATACATATAATATATCCCAATATTCCTTCTCAAGTTCGAGCATGAAGATCACAAATACTCAACTTGGATGATAAATTTTCAAATGGAACACACGTTCCAAATCTTTGGTAAGTAACCTGGTGAGTATTTCGGCATTCATACAAACATGAAGCACTGTAAGAGTCCCATCTTGAACAGTATCACAAACAGTATGACAATAAGTTTCTATGTGTTTAGTATGCTCATAAAAAATGGGATTAGCGGAGATGTGAATGGTAGCTTGACAATCACAAAACAAAGGAATGTGATGAGTTTGAAGATATATTGTATTACAATATACGACTATGTGAATCACCACCACCAATCAAAAAGGAAAACGCAGTACAAATAAAATTAAAATCTTTTAACTAGCCTCCTCAATGGATGACACAACCTTGAAAAATAACATGAAACTAGCAATAAACCCAACACTGAAAATTAGGTTAATGGAAATAGAGAAGATGATGATGCCAACAACAATTGTCTAAGTTTAGCAACGCAACTAGCCGGAGTGGTGTTGGTTGCAAATTGAACTCACGCTATTGTAGAAGAACAAGTGCGGCAGGAGAGGCAATGACATACCCACAGAGAATGCGCCTCTTCTCTCGCTTATTTAGGCCATTTGGGCTAGGATGGGTTTATCCAGGCTGGGCTTTTTGTCAAAAAGACGGAAAAAAAATCAAAAGTTGAATTTTCTTTTTTGGATAGATAAAAGTAAATAAAATGTGGGCGTTCAATTACCCGTTCGGGTTCGGTTCAAGTTTTTTAGGTTTTCGGATCTTCGAGTTTAGATATCTAGACTTTATTCAGATAATTTACATATTTGGATCGCGTTCGGTTCAGATTACTTCGGGTTCGGTTCGGATTTAGCATATTGGTTCAGGTTCGGATTACTTTGGGTTCGGTTCGAGTTCAGATTCGAACCGGATATTTTGAATCCAAAGTAACCATTATGTCATGTGGTGCAAAATTTGAAGAATACATTATCGATCTAACCACACAAAGCAAAAGAAGTGAAGAAGGAAACAACAATGGAGAGCAAAGATGAAAGAAGAGACCTGTCGAAGATTAAAATCTAGTCTTGAGTAAAGGAATGTACCTGAAAACAATTTCTGGAAATCTCAAAAGGAGGAGGATGAAAGTTTTGAAAATTTAGAGGATCCCAAATGTTTTCCTGAAGATTTAGTGTTTATAATTGGAGAAAAAAATAAAAGGTAGGGTTATACATGTGTAATGTGTATATATATTCGGGTATGTTCGGTTCTTGTTCGGGTTTTGAGTATTACCCTAATCCGAATCCGAACCCAAAATACTATAGCAACAAGACCCATTCGAATATTTCTCAATAAAGGTTCAGATCGGATTTGGGTTTTTCAGGTTCGATGTTTTTTCCATGTCCTAGATAAACTGTTATTTCACTACATAGCTCCACAAACAATGCAAATGTTTAGGAATTCCTCCCACTTACAAAAGAACTAGCAATAAACCCAAAATTTCGATTCCTGATTGTAGAATATTGCAAGAAGAACTAGATTGAAGGATGTGGAACAATTTAGATTAGATGCTGCTTACTATAGACTGGACTGGAAACGTTTCAAAAAGGGGTGGAGATAAGTATGGAACAAATAATATTTTTGATTGAATTCATTCAGCAAATAGTTTGTAAAAGCGATACCATGATAAAATAAAGGTGATGTATCCACGATCTGCGTGGATTTAAAATATGTTGTTAAGTATAAATCTACATTTTTAATTAAATATACTACAAGATTTAAAGATTATGTATAATAATCTTTAGTTATACCATATATATGTTGCTTAAAAATGTATAATAAATTTACTTAAAAAATTGAATAACCAAGTATGTCAAATAATCTATAATGGCAGTGTGCAATGTAATTTTTCTAGTAAACGAAATATTTTTATATATTCTTTTGAAACTTAATGAGATTTTAACACGCCAATATGATTGTGTTGTATTATTTCACATAAACATAATGTTATTTTGTTTAAATGATTCTCAATTAATATATAGGAGACCATAAATAATATTCTTCCGTTTCATATTAAGTGCTATTTTATATTTAAAATTTTCTTCAGTATAAATATCATTTATATTTTCAATGTAAATGTTTGGTAAGATTTCTAGTTTTATCCATACTATTTTAGTGTATTGACCTAGGGCTGGGCGTTCAGGGGCCCATTCGGATTCGATTCGGGTTTTTCAGTTTTTTGGGTTTTCGGGTTTAGGCTTCTAGCTCCTATTCGGATATTTGACAATTTTTGTTCGGGATCGGGTTCGGGTTCACTTGGGTTCGATTCAGATTTTGGATTCGGGTTCAGTTCGGGTATTTTACACCCAAAGTAACCGGATCAAAACATACACATCATAATGACGTGTCCAAACTCTAAAGGTTAAACAATTGAAATCAAAATATTATCCAGTTCTCATCTAGAAAAATAAACAACGACGTTCCAAACACTTAAAATAACATCCTAATAAACAAATAAGAATATAAACAACACAAAATATTAGAATAGAAATAATACAAATTTCGATTCACAATTGAAGAGAAAGGTGAGTCATACCTCAGAGCGATTTCTAGAAATCTGAGAAGGAGGAGAGTGACAATTTTAAAGATTTAATTGATCTAGCTTTACTGTTTTAGAATTATATTTAGTTTAGCTCATGAAGTTGTATCATCGTCCCATTTTACTTTTTTTTAGCAGCCGACTAAGGAAAGGAAAGAAAGAAAAAGAATCAGGGTTAATGGTTAGACTTATATACTTTCGGTTATTTCGGGTGTACTTCGGGTTTTCGGATATATCCGAACCCGAACTCGAACCCGAACCACCAGGGACATAAGAACCATTTGGGTATTTTTTAAAAATCGGATTTGGTTCGGATTCGGGTTCGGATTTCGGATTCGGATATTTTGCCCAGCCCTATATTGACCAATGAAAAATTATATAATATATTAATAAGAGATAAAATAGAAAGTTTAATTATTTTCTTAATATGTGGGAAAAAACCTTAAAGGAAACTTACAATAAAACGGAGGGAATAACTGATTTATCAATTCACATAAATTAATCACAATTTTTTGAAAGAAAAAAGGAGTAATAAATCAGTTTTTGTGTGTGTGTGATTGTGATATATCACAAACCAATGAAAATTACCACCAAATTGCTTTTGCTTCATAACTTATCAGTTACCACCTCAGTAAATGCAAAACCATTAATTAAAGAAAATAATGAATATGAATTTTAACTAGTACTACTATATGAAGCAAATAACGATACAAGAAGGAATAATGAATCCCTAAATAAGGGAATTGGGAAAGTGGAAATTATGTTTTTTCGCTAAACACAAGAAAGACTCAATCTCCATTATTGACAATAAACAAAGACAACAATAACCGCGAGAAACTTTTTTTCCTATGGAATCTTATTAGAGAACGGGAAAATGTTTAGTCTGGGCTTGGGTTTGTTTGTGAGCTTGTATACTTTTAGTTCCGTTTGTGTTTATTTGGTGGATTATTGATCAAAGGCTTGAAATTTATACAAACTGAGCTCTCTGTTCGAACTTGGGTCGTTTGGATTCTTAGTTTTATACCTTTGTCCACTAGTTTAGTGACTGGAACTTCGAATATCGCGAATTAAGCTCTCGCATTCATAATATGGCCTTCAATTTTCACATTTGATCCTATTATTTGGAGGGTAGAGAGTATTAGTAATCACACCTTTGGGAAATTAAATATATATTGACTTTATATGAATTAGAGGATGGAGAGTAGTCTCGTTTAGTTTCAGAGTATCATTCATACAACTGCTCGCTTAATCATATACTTAAAAGACATCCCTTTTTTTGGTTAAATATCAAACGGTTAAGGGCACATAGTTCATGATTGAGCTCCTACCTTCTAACCCTTGATATATCATGGATTTTACCCATTTTTAGCCATGATATAAGTTGTTTTGTCGAGTCTTTCTAGTGCTTTTTCTATCATTTTAGGTTCTTTTCAGGTTTTAGCACGTTTGGGACGAAATTGGAGATTTTGGGGACATTAGGAGCCTTTTTGGAGCAAACCGAAGAAAGTACCCGTTTTGAAGGCCTGGTATCGATCGACACTCACCCTGGTATCGATCGATACCCACGCACTCGAGACGCAGGAGAAATTTTCAAGGAAGCCCACAAAAGCCCAATCATCCCAATATTTACAGAAGAAGCCCAGCTCGTGTTTTGGGGGGATTTAAGCAAGTTTTAGGGTTTAGACCGAGGGAGAGACTTTACTTTTGACTATGATTCTTGAGCCACCATTGAGATTTGAGAGCTTTTGTCAGGGAGACGGATCCAAGACTTTGATCATCATAGAGAAGATCCCGAACCCTTGTTTTTATTCTTTTGTTATACTCAATTTCATAATCTATTCAGTTATGCTTTGTTTCTCATCAATCATGTCTGAGTAGTCTCATTTTAGGTTTAAGGATTTCTCATATGGATTTCTCTGATTTATGATAATTGATTTGTTAGGGTTCAAAATCTGAATAGTTCTTCACCATAGGTTGTTCTCAAAGCTATTTCTAACCTGATCACCTAGAACATAGAACTTAGATTAATCGATTAGGCACGACAGTGCAATTGAGTAATCTGATAAAACCTAGGGTGAGCAATTCTATTATCTACAAAGAGATTTGGTTTAATCGAATTGTGAACATATCAAACTTGAATTGATTGCTGGTTTACTGTGTAGGATTTGCAAAGAGATTTGGAATTCTAGATTTTAGACTTAGTTAGTTTTCACAACGACAGTTGGTTAACTATACTTTCGTGTTTGAGTTCAAGAACAGCGCTTAATTGAATTGAACCTTAACTAGTTAATTGTTATCTATCATTGACTTCCTGAGAATTTCCCTGAGCCTAGTTTTCTTCCATACAAATCAACCTAAGTTTAATCCGATCGTCTATTTTCGTTTCAACCATTGTATTGCTTAGCACAATCTGCATCTTTTGTCTATTGCGTGAATTTTCTTGAGTTCTTGTGTTCGACCCCTAACTTTACTGCAGCAACTGCTTTAGTATCATTATAGGGTATTAATTTGAGCATATCAAATTTGGCGCCGTTGCCGGGGACTCTAAAAAAATTCACCCTTAGAGTTTTAGTTGTCGATTTTGTCTAAGTTCGTCGTCAGTATCGATCGATACTCCATTGGTATCGATCGACACTGAACGTCTGTTTTTAAATTTTGGTTACTTATCTTCTCGTTTTCTTTTGATTTTCAGGTGTATGCATCAGCGTACCACCAGGAGAACGAAGAACACACCACTGATTAATCTCTCCAACTCAGAGCTAGCAGAGCTTGAGCGCACGAGTCGAACAAGGAAAAGAACTACAGTTGAGATGGATCTTCCACAAGGTTTGGAGCATAATGAGGAAGGTGGACAACTACCTCCTCCACCACAACCCCAAGCTGTTGCAGAACGGACACTTGGCGATTACAACCGACCGGATCAGTTCTATGCCAATCGTGCAGCGATCCGTATTCCGACTTTCCAGAGAAATGACTTTGAGCTGAAGCCTGCTTACTTCGCTCTTGTGGGACAGCACCCCTTCACAGGCCTTTCTCATGAACACCCTATGGATCACATTGAGAAATTTGAAGATTTGGTCACTAGCATGAAGTACAATGGAGTGCCACAGGAATATCTCTTTTGTAAGCTCTTCCCATACTCTCTTGGTGGAGAAGCAGCTTACTGGCTGAAGCAGCTACCTCCCGGATCTCTCACTACTTGGAACGAGATCAAGAACGCATTCCTGAACAATTTCTATGACAATGCGAGATCAGAGGAACTCAGGAACAAGATATCTCAATTTTCTCAGGGTCCAACAGAAGCGCTCAAGGCTGCTTGGGTTCGATTCAGATCATATCAGAGAGACTGCCCTCATCACGGTTTCAGTCAAGTTCAACTACTTGGGATCTTTTACAGAGGGATTGATTGGCGGTATCAGATGGCACTAGATTCTGCGAGCAACGGGAACTTCAACACTAGAGTTCCAACCGATGCTGTGAAGCTGATTGAGAACTTGGCGTCTAGCAATAGCACCAAGAACGCTGATTTCGAGCAGAAAAGGCTCGCTGGTGTTGCTGACGGTTCGCAGATTGCTGAGGTTCAGGCGAAGCTGGACACGATGCACAACCTCTTAGTGGGAAAGACGAAGAAGGCTGTACATTTTGCTGAGGAAGTAGAGAACATCGAAGATGAGGCAGAGGATGTCAACTACATTGGTGGTTCTGGTTTTCAGGGTCAGCGATTTGGTTACAACAACAACCGAAGCTTCAACAACAATCAGCAAGGTGGTTACAAGTCTGGTGGTAACCAATCTGGTTTTGGTGCCACACAATTCACCCAAAAACCACTTCAGAACAGTGATTTTGTTCGCCAGTACGGTAATTCATCTTACCAACCGCTTTCCCCGAGGTCTACAGAAAGTAAGACAGAGATCCTTTTGGAACAGATTCTGCAGGGACAACAAAGGATGACTGGAGAGTTTAATGGGAAGCTGGATAAAGTGTATATCGACCTGAATGGCAAGATTGAGGCGTTGAATCTGTCGCAGAAGAAGCTTGAAACTCAGATTGCTCAGACCGCAGCTGCTGTGAAAAGACAAGAGAGATTTCTACCAGGAAAGACTGAAGATCCAAGAGCCCACATCAATGCCATAAGTCTGAGAAGTGGTAAAGTGGTGGAATCAGGAGTTGGGCAAGCTCCAATAGCTGATAATCTCGTCGATTTTGCTGGAGACGACGAGTGGGATGCTAAAAATCCCAGCGTGTTGATCGACACTCCACCAGTGTCGACCGATACCACCAAAGCATCGATCGACACTCCTCCAGTATCGATCGATACCAAAACAAATCCGAATGAAGGCGCTGAACCTGTCAAGGAAAGGGTTTACAAACCGAAGTTACCTTATCCTATCATTCCTAAGCTGACCAAAAAGGAATGGGAAGATGCTAGATGCAAGGTTATGTTGGACAAGCTGGTAGTTGAGCTTCCTTTTGTTGATGCTATCAAGACTTCTCCCGCATTCAGAAGGTACGTGAAGCGGATGGTATCCAGCAATTTCAGTCTCAGTGAAGGTGTCGCTATGCTTTCATTCGAGTGCAGTGCTATTCTAACCAACACGATTCCTAAGAAACTTCCAGATCCAGGTAGCTTTGTGTTGGATTGCACTGTTTTCACAGAGCGTTTTGCGCGCTCTCTTTGTGATATTGGATCGAGTGTAAATCTCATGCCGCACTCCGTTGCTAAGAGAATGGGAATGAGTGATTATCAACCTACACGGATTTCACTGGTCCTTGCTGATCGTTCTGTACGTCTACCAGAAGGGCTTCTCGAAGATGTACCTGTTAAGATTGGGAATTGCTTGATTCCAACTGATTTCATCGTTTTGGAATACGATGCTGAGCCTAAGGATCCTCTTATCCTAGGCAGACCATTCGTTGCTACTGCTGGTGCTCTGATTGACTGCAAGAATGGGCAGATTACTCTGAATGTTGGTGATTTGGTAATGTCTTTTAACATGGAAAAAATTATGAAACGACCAACCATCGACGGGCAAACCTTCTGCGTCGACACATTCAGTGACATTGCAGAAGAGTATTTTCTGGGAAAACATCCTGAGGATCCACTAGAGCGAGCACTGGTGCATACTGAAGATTCAGAGTTGGGTTTGGATGATGACGCTGCTGGTTATGTCAAAATTCTCGACAGTACAGAGCCAGTATCGATCGACAACACACGAGGTATCGATCGATACCACGTGTGTGCGGTGGAAAGTTTGGGCGAAATTCCTAAGCAAGTCAGTGTTTCTGGGGATTGGAGTGAGGAAAAGGCACCAAATATTGAACTTAAACCACTTCCAGCTGAGCTAAGGTACGTTTTCATTGGTCCTAATTCGACATATCCTGTTATAGTCAATTCTTCTTTGAACAACGCGGAGGTCACTTTACTGCTGAGCAAGCTGCGCAAGTATCGCAAGGCTCTCGGCTATTCTCTTGATGATATTGCAGGTATCTCTCCCGACCTATGCATGCACAGGATCTACCTGGAAGATGAGTCGAAGTCATCAATTGAGTGTCAGAGAAGATTGAATCCGAACTTGAAGGAGGTTGTCAGGAAAGAGGTGATGAAACTGCTGGAAGCTGGGATCATTTATGCAATCTCAGATAGTTCTTGGGTCAGTCCTGTTCATGTTGTGCCTAAGAAAGGCGGTATCACAGTGGTGAAGAATGAAAAAAACGAGTTGATCCCGACAAGGACTATCACTGGTCACAGGATGTGTATTGACTACAGAAAGTTGAACGCTGCTACACGGAAGGATCATTTTCCTTTGCCTTTTATTGACCAGATGTTGGAGCGCTTGGCTAATCACCCATACTACTGCTTTCTTGATGGGTATTCAGGCTTTTTCCAGATTCCCATTCACCCAGAGGATCAAGGGAAGACGACTTTTACATGTCCCTATGGCACTTTTGCATACCGCAGAATGCCGTTTGGACTGTGTAACGCTCCTGCTACTTTTCAGAGATGCATGATTTCAATCTTCACTGATATGATCGAGGAGTTTATGGAGATATTCATGGATGATTTCTCTGTTTATGGGTCTTCGTTTAAGGATTGTCTGGATAATTTGTGCAAGGTTCTGCAGCGATGTGAAGAGAAGCATCTGGTTCTGAATTGGGAAAAGTGTCACTTCATGGTACAAGCTGGGATTGTTTTGGGGCACAAGGTTTCAGAGAAGGGGATTGAAGTTGATCAGGCCAAGGTTCAGGTCATCTCGAGTTTGCAACCTCCACGGTCAATTTCAGAGATCCGAAGTTTCCTGGGTCATGCTGGTTTCTACAGGAGATTTATGAAGGATTTCTCAAAAATTGCTCGACCTCTCACTGCCCTGTTGTGTAAGGAAGTGCACTTTGACTTCACCCCCGCTTGTGAGTGCACCTGTTGTTCAACCTCCGGATTGGAATCTGCCTTTTGAGGTCATGTGCGATGCGAGCGATTTTGCTGTAGGTGCTGTGCTGGGTCAGAGGAAGGAAAAGAGGCTGCATGTCATTTACTATGCCAGCCGTACATTGGATGATGCACAACGCAACTACAGTACTACCGAGAAAGAGCTCCTAGCAGTTGTGTTCGCTTTTGAGAAATTCAGATCTTATTTGGTTGGAAGCAAAGTAGTCGTGCACACTGATCATGCTGCTCTTAGATACTTGTTTCAGAACAAAGACCTCAAGCCTCGTCTGTGTCGTTGGGTACTTTTGCTTCAGGGCTTCGATATCGAAATTAAGGACAAGAAAGGGATAGAGAATGGAGTTGCAGATCACTTGTCGCGAATGAAGATAGATGGGGACGTGCCTATTGATGATTACTTACCAGAGGAACGCATCTGCTTGTCGATAGATGGCATCAGTTCTTATGCTGCCTATTCAGCTGCTGTGACAACCGTTTCCAGGCCTTGGTATGCTGACATCGCCAACTTTTTAGCAACAGCAACTGAGCCGAATCACACGACACCTTATGAGAGGAAAAAGTTTCTGCGAGAGGTACGGCGTTTCTTCTGGGATGAACCTTATCTGTATAAGCATTGCTCTGATGGTCTTTACAGAAGATGTTTGGCTGAGTCTGAGGTTCCAGACGTTCTTTTCCACTGCCATGGTTCTGAATATGATGGGCATTTCGTAACTTTCAAGACAGTTTCTAAGGTTCTGCAAGCCGGTTTCTGGTGGCCGACTATGTTCAGAGATGTTAATGCTTTTGTTGCTCAGTGCGATACTTGTCAGCGGAGAGGGAAGATCAGTAAGCGACATGAGATGCCACAAAACTTCATCCTTGAGGTTGAAGTTTTTGATTGCTGGGGCATTGACTTCATGGGACCTTTTCCCTCGTCGCACAAGAACAGATACATTTTGGTTGCTGTTGACTATGTCTCCAAGTGGGTGGAAGCGATTGCTAGTCCAACCAATGATCATACGGTGGTTCTTAAGCTGTTGAAGACCATCATCTTCCCGCGGTTTGGGATCCCGCGAATCGTCATCAGTGATGGTGGCAGTCACTTCATCAACAAGGTTTTCGAGCGGTTGTTGAAGAAGTACGGGGTTAATCATCGTGTTGCTACACCATATCATCCTCAGACAAGTGGACAAGTTGAAGTTTCAAACAGGCAGATCAAGGAGATTCTTGAGAAGACTGTGGGTACTTCGCGGAAGGACTGGTCTACTAAACTGAATGATGCGCTCTGGGCATACAGAACTGCTTTCAAAACACCGCTGGGGACTACGCCATTTCACCTGCTGTATGGAAAAGCATGTCATCTTCCTGTTGAACTTGAGCATAAAGGAATCTGGGCGACAAGGCTACTCAACTACGACATCAAACCTGCTGCTGAGAGAAGGTTGATTCAGTTGAATGAGCTTGATGAGATCAGATATCACGCCTATGAGAACTCGAAGTTGTACAAAGAACGAACCAAGGTCCATCATGATAAGAAGATCCTTACCCGACACTTCGAGCCAAACGACCAGGTCCTTCTTTATAACTCTCGTTTACACTTATTTCCTGGAAAACTTCGTTCTCGTTGGTCAGGTCCTTTCACTGTCAAGGAAGTGCGACCACATGGTGCAATAGTGCTGCTTAATTCGTCAGGAGACGAATTCACTGTGAATGGGCAAAGGGTCAAACATTATTGGGCGAAAGCCGAAATTCCAGCAGGACAAATCGTGCCTCTGGCTAATCCACCCGTCGCCTAACCGTCATTAAAGTCAGGCTCGTGACATTAAACAAGCGCTCAGTGGGAGGCAACCCACTGGTGATTCTGTACATACTAGTTTTGGTTTTTGGTTTTTGCTAATTTTCGTTTTTAGTTTTCTTAGTAACAGATTCGGAGATTGAGTGTCAGTGTCGATCGATACCACTTGGGTATCGATCGATACCCGTCCGCCAGGTAAGTGCCTATATAAACTCCTAGGGCTGGAACTGCATAATCATTATCCTTTATCGCTCGATACACACGAAAAAAAATCGCCTCTTTTCTAATTTTCTCACGGTTTTGAGTGATTCTTTCGCCTTTTCCACTTGATTTTTCGCCTGCATTAACAATATCTATCCCGTTCAATCGATTACACAAGGTAACATCTCGATTTTGCAATTTTTCATTCCATGGAATCAATTTTTAGGTTTGAGATTTTGGCCTCTTAAACTTGTTTTTATGGTTGAATATTGGATAATCGGGTTGATCTAGGCCTAGTCGAACCTTGCCTTGCATGTATTTGTCATTAGTTACAACTTGTGTATCGATCGATTCGGAATGTTCTTCGCGAAAACAGTCGATGGTATCGAACGATACCACCTGAGTGTCGATCGACACCCGTACTTAGGCTTGGCGAATTTGGTGATTTTTGACTCTCTGTTTGTGTTTTTGTGTTGTTTATGCAGATGCCTCCAAGAAAGAAGTCGCGCAACGACGAAGGGACGAGCTCTACTCCTCACCAATTCAGATTGCTGGATGCCGTTGAGATTTTCGACGGATATGATTGGCGTAGAGGGAAGGTTACAGCGATAATAAATGACGGAAGATATCAGGTGGCTTATGATGAGTCTACTGAGAGATTCTCAAGGGCACACAAGGGACCGGATTCGAGCAGCTATAGGCGAACCATCCGCATCTGGCTCACCTCGAGCCAGACCTTCAGCTGGCCGGCCTCGCGAGCCATCTGCGTCTCAACCGCCTCGTGCATCATCTTCAGGACGCCCCTCTTCCTCTTCCAGACCTACCACCGCTACATCTAGGCCACCTTGGCCTAGAAGAGACGAGAGAGCAAAGATTCGCCTCTCACAGACGTTCGAGGGAGAGTACAAGGCAATTACTGAGAGCGCCGCCTGCACGCAGCGTCCCATTTCTGACATTTGGGATGATTATGACTCCATCTTCTACAATGCATGGCTAGACGTTGAGATCAAGCTGACCAGATTTGCAGACCCTCTTACTATGCGTCATCTGGGATTTGATGTGGAGTTACAGAGACTCCTGGAGAAGATTGGTCTGGGTACTATGTCTACTAGGTGGTATCCTCTTTACCCAGATCTCGTCCGCCAGTTCCTTGCCTCCGTCCGTGTCTACTATACCGGAGAGGCCTCTGTTACTGCACAGCAGGGGTGCTTACTTTTATGATCCGCGGAGTGAGATATCGTCTTCCCTTCCAGGATCTCTGCAGCATCTACGGTTTCCGTAGATATTACTCTCGCTGCGAGCTGCCCACTAAGTTCCTGGACGTCCAAAACTTCTGGCGGCATTTCGGACACGGGCAATATCACAGCAAGACGACGACGCAGATGGATATCCGCCACCCAGTCTTGCGATGCCTAGCTCGGATTCTGAGCAACACGCTGATGTGCAAGATGGAGCCCAACAAGATGCGGGTATCTGAGCTGATTGTGATGTCTATGGCCATTGGAGACATTATTGATGATGATGAGTATGAATGGCCTGAGCTGGATCTTGCAGTTAACTTGGGTGCAGTATTCGCACATCACCTGGAGTCACTGAAGGTGAAACCTTTCACCTCGCGCGGCAAGAGTGGCAAGACTTCAGGGCGCGCCAAGTCAGAGTCTGTGGGTAGCCTTCTCACTCCCATCTTTCTGCATTTCGGGATTGACGTTTCGAGCTGTTCGATCGTCTCTACTCGAGCTGTGATGGATGATCCGCATTTAGAGCATCTGCGCTGGCTTAAGCCAGGACGACGTTGGGTTTTCAGCACCTCTCAGGGGGACTTCCTCGTCCAGCTGCCCAACACGGATTTGACGGACATAGGTTCAGATGCGTCCAAGCTGCTGTTCACTCCTTCTCAGGCAGACATGGTCCGCGCGCCAGTCACTCGACGCCGCGGTATGCCCTCCGGATCTCACACTGCTACTGCTGATGAAGACACGCCTACGCCTGCCTCTCCTGCACCTCCGCCTGCTCCTGCACCAGCTCCTACATTTCCTGCTGCTCCATCGATGGACCTGGACCCTTTTCAGCAGTACGTTGTTCAGAGTCTTCAGGCGATTTGGAGCACCATTTCTCGTTCCAGCTGCATGACTCCATCGACTTCTCGCTCGCGCCGCACTGCACCTGCTGCCGGACCATCACGCACAGCTGGTGGTGATGACACCGACTATGACTCCGAGTATTCGGAGGATTAGTCATCTCTCTCTCTCTGATTTTTATGTTTTCTCTTTTTCATTTTTTTTCTTTTGCTTTGTTTTGAACTACTGTCAGTTTCTCTTATGTATGGACGCAAATGGTTTAACGTTTATGATCTTTTGTTATCTCTAACTCGTGTCTGAATGTATCTCAGTTTCGAACTCGGATCATCTAACACAGTCCGATTATTCACGCAGAAAGAGGTTTTTCTTCACGGTTTCCGCCTGGTATCGATCGATACCACCATGGTGTCGATCGATACCACTCGCCTGTGGTAACACCTCTCGTTCTTCATCTTACCATTTTTCTCCATTTATTTTTCTTTCACCTTCTCTAGGCCTGATAAACACTGAGGACAGTGTTGTTTAAGTCTGGGGGAGATAGTTACTTACATTTGGTTTTGTTTTTTTATTCAAAAAAAAAAAAAAAAAAAAAAAAATGGTTTTCGTGTCAAAACAACTTAGAGATTCCTGGACTGTGCCTTGTTTTGTTGTGCTGGTTTTTGTTTTTGAGTGTCTATTGTTACAAGGTCAGTATCCAGTTCGACTAATGAAAAATCCAAGGGATAACCAGCCAGCCAGAATTCATCGATTATCTCCAACAGGTTTTCATCACAAGTTTTAGCCAAATTCTGCACTTCATCAATAAGGTAAATGTCCAAAGAGCTTGATTCATCATTCATTACCTAGCTAAGGAACTATTGCGTATGAAAGACATGGTAGATCTCCCCCGTGATAAGTACTGGATATGAATTTGATGATAATCAGGATCAAAAATGCATGAAAGATGAGATGATTTCCGCCAAGTGGAGGGGTAGGAAAATTTCCTATGACCCCATTATTCTACTTGGATAAGGGATGATCACACAAGTGCCTAAAGTGAGGGGTAGGAAAATTTCCTATGACCCTATTATTCACCTAAGATACTTGATACATTGAGAGGGTAAGAACCGGGGATTCGGTAGCTAACACTATCAATACTCGCGTCTCGAACCTTAATATGAATATGAAGCTAAAAAAAAAAAAAAAAAAAAAAAAAAAAAAATCAATAAGAACTGGTTGAGAAATAAGTCTGGGGGAGTGAAATACCAAGAAAAAGTTGAATGAATGGTTCCTTGGCTATGGTATTGTATAACCAAAGAATCTAGAAGGTTCGAGGACATTGACTTAGGCGATGATAAGCTTGGATGAACACTTAGCGGGGTCATGAGTGAAAACTGTGGAAGCTGGAAATTCCGATGGAGAAGTACATGGAAGTTAGATCCGAAGCTGATCAGGCAACAGTGGGCGCTTGGGAAGAAGGATCATTGCAGCGATTTCGGTACCAGATCAGGATCTCTAAGGTTTTTCAAACCTCTTTCCCTCACTTAGTTTTTCTGTTTTGCTTGAGGGCAAGCAAAAGGCTAAGTCTGGGGGAGTTGATATATCATGGATTTTACCCATTTTTAGCCATGATATAAGTTGTTTTATCGAGTCTTTCTAGTGCTTTTTCTATCATTTTAGGTTCTTTTCAGGTTTTAGCACGTTTGGGACAAAATTGGAGATTTTGGAGACATTAGGAGCCTTTTTGGAGCAAACCGAAGAAAGTACCCGTTTTGAAGGCCTGGTATCGATCAACACTCACCCTGGTATCGATCGATACCCACGCACTCGAGACGCAGGAGAGATTTTCAAGGAAGCCCACAAAAGCCCAATCATCCCAATATTTACAGAAGAAGCCCAGCTCGTGTTTTGGGGGGATTTAAGCAAGTTTTAGGGTTTAGACCGAGGGAGAGACTTTACTTTTGACTATGATTCTTGAGCCACCATTGAGATTTGAGATCTTTTGTCAGGGAGACGGATCCAAGACTTTGATCATCATAGAGAAGATCCCGAACCCTTGTTTTTATTCTTTTGTTATACTCAATTTCATAATCTATTCAGTTATGCTTTGTTTCTCATCAATCATGTCTGAGTAGTCTCATTTTAGGTTTAGGGATTTCTCATATGGATTTCTCTGATTTATGATAATTGATTTGTTAGGGTTCAAAATCTGAATAGTTCTTCACCATAGGTTGTTCTCAAACCTATTTCTAACCTGATCACCTAGAACATAGAACTTAGATTAATCGATTAGGCACGACAGTGCAATTGAGTAATCTGATAAAACCTAGGGTGAGCAATTCTATTATCTACAAAGAGATTTGGTTTAATCGAATTGTGAACATATCAAACTTGAATTGATTGCTGGTTTACTGTGTAGGATTTGCAAAGAGATTTGGAATTCTAGATTTTAGACTTAGTTAGTTTTCACAACGACAGTTGGTTAACTATACTTTCGTGTTTGAGTTCAAGAACAGCGCTTAATTGAATTGAACCTTAACTAGTTAATTGTTATCTATCATTGACTTCCTGAGAATTTCCCTGAGCCTAGTTTCCTTCCATACAAATCAACCTAAGTTTAATCCGATCGTCTATTTTCGTTTCA
Organism: Boechera divaricarpa; assembly: GCA_026770425.1. Taxonomy (NCBI): domain Eukaryota; kingdom Viridiplantae; phylum Streptophyta; class Magnoliopsida; order Brassicales; family Brassicaceae; genus Boechera; species Boechera divaricarpa. The sequence goes on along the minus strand of CM049186.1, from coordinate 608,998 downwards.
ACCATTGTATTGCTTAGCACAATCTGCATCTTTTGTCTATTGCGTGAATTTTCTTGAGTTCTTGTGTTTGACCCCTAACTTTACTGCAGCAACTGCTTTAGTATCATTATAGGGTATTAATTTGAGCATATCAACCCTGAGTCTCTATTTCACATCATTAATGGTCGAAATGTGAAACTTCCTTTAGGATTTTTCAAAATGCGAAGTTCATTTTTAACTTGAATTTGGTTTGGAGACGTATGTATCTATGCGCTTCTGATTTGATTTATTGTCAAGCCTTACGTTTTTTTTTTTGTGTTTGTCATAAATTACTCAGTGTAAGATGAAATAACCAAAAGTTTACTATTCGCTTTATTTTTGTTAAAAATTGTTTATTTTTATCATACAATTTTTTTTTTCATTGTTATTAAAATATACTTATATTGGAAGTCCTAATCCAATATAAACTTTTAAAATCTTTTAAAAAAAAAAAAAAAAAAACACGTCCACATAAACTCTAAAAAAAATAGGAAACGAAAACAAGTTATAAACCTCGTTAAACCCAACTATTTTTTAACCTGCGCTCCGTGTTCTCTGTCTCTCCAATTCCTCCGAATCAAATATTCCAAATTAGAACTTCCTCGCGTTCGTGGTTTCGTTTTACATTCGTAAGTTTTCTTTTAGCGATTTAAACAAATTTTCAGACATTCGATCGTAGTTCTCGTTCTAATTAGGGTTTCCACGACTCTCTTTTTTGGCCGCTTACAAAATAAAGGAGAAACTTTGTTTTTGTGGGGATTCTCTCACAGTTCTCATGAAAATAGCTGTATATTGAATTGCTAACTAATATTTAAGAATTAGAGGACTGAATTTTGGTTTTGAAACCCTTCCCTGTGTTCGTACGGTACCATTCAGGCTCAATTGAAGAATATGGGAGGCGTAGAATATAACCAATGGTTTGATAAGTTTATGGATGAAATCGGATTGGTATTTACCAAGGTTAACGAATCGATACAAAAGGTCAGTACCGTTCTTCTTCTGGTTTGATCTTTATATGATGTTTAATGCCCTAATTAAATTAAAGAGTTTATGATTCTGTCTAGATTGTGAGCTAGAAATTAGCTAAAATTAAAACCTAAACCTATGTTCTTTATCATATACATCATCATCATCATCAACGCAAAGTTTATGCTAGGAATTGATGTAGATTAGGTATTTTAGTTGTTTATTTATTATAGTTAGTAGTTAAAACAGGGTTAGGGTTTTCAAGGTTCTTTTAGTTTTTTTTTCCCTTTATAAACTATGAAGAGTTAAAAAAAAAAAAACGTTTTACAGGTGATTTGAATATAGAAAGAACAAGAAAACATATAGAAGAAAGAAAGCAGAGATCAAGGGTGTTAAAATTGGAAATAGCAAGTTATAAGACTTTTGGCTCGTGTGGTTTACTTAGATTGATTACCAAATAAAGAGTCAGGAGAAGAGTTATTTGTAATTTTTCTTGCCTTCTCATATTCGTTACATCGAATCAACAAAGTCCGAGTTATCTAGCTTAGTTCCATCAGATATTTTATGAGATTTATGAAACATAATCACGTTCTAATCCATTAAAAACCTAAAACTACTCCGATTAATAGTGTGGATGGAATATGCTTATGTTTTCTTGTAGTGTTAGATATTTCCAAAAAATAGTTTGAGATTGTCAAAAACTTACCGTTTACACCTCACCATACCGAGATCTAATAACTTTAATTCGATTTGGTTTTTCTTTTCTATATTTGCAGAGTATTGAACTCTGGACAGAGTTAACTAGAGATATATTTGACGACCAGCCTACCCAAGACTTGACCGGACAGCCAAATAGTGGTGAATCTAGTGAAGAAAATTTCTCTCAATATCCTGTCGCTGAGGTCAAAGAAAGACCGATTCAACACTGGTCTATGTGCCTTGCTGAGGTCAAATAAAAACCGAGCCAACACTGGGCTATGCGTGGTATGTGTTATATAGTATATATTACATACTCTTACTGTAAACTCCAATTAAATTAGCAATATATATATTGCATAGTCTTATTGTAAATTCCAATTAAAGTAGCTACAACATCAGCACTTTTTTGGTTTCTTGACTGACAAGTATCATATTGATTTCCTTGGCAGCTTCGAAAATTCCAGAGAGTTTCATTCAAGAACAAGGTGATGATGACTATTATGATGATGATGGTGATGGTGATGGTGATGGTGATGGTGAAGAAGACGAGTCTATAGTTTCAGAAGAAAATAGTGTAAGTTTAAAGCAGTTTTCACATCTTCATATCCACGCTCATTAGAATAGTAAATCACCGTTTTGCTTAACGGAATTTAGTAATATTAATCAGTTGCTATTTTCTTTATTGTCTCTGACTGAATCTTTATGATTATAAATCGAGATTGAAGTGGAACGATGACTATCAGCTGTTAAAGAGTGTTGACACGTCTTCCGAAGAAGAAGAAGATGATAATGATGATGATGATGATGATGATGATGATGATGATGATGATGATGATGATGATGATGATGATGATGATGATGATGATGATGATGATGATGATGATGATGATGATGAAGAAGAAGATGACGAAGATGTTCACACGTTTTCCGAAGAAGATGATGAATCATGGAATGATGATGAAGATAAAGAAGAGGATACTACAGTTTCTAAATCTTCCGAATACATGTCGGAGCATAATTTGGGGGCCTCGGCGACGAACTATATCCCTATTTCGTACCATCATCATAATGAAGAGGATAGTGTAAGATTTTGTGAAGCAACTTTTCACATTTTCATACCCACGCTCACAAAAACTAGAAAAATAGATTATCTTTTCATATCATGGAATCTAGTTATTTTCACCGTTTGCTGATTTGGTTATTGTCTTTGTGATTAGGATTCGAGTTTGAAGTGGAAAGGTGATTATCAGCTGTTAAAGAATGTTGACACGTCTTCCGAAGAAGATGATGAATCATCTGATGATGATGATGATGATGAAGTTGGGGAGTGTCACTCTGAAGACATCGAAGAAGTGATAGAGATGTCGCGGAAGCATCGAATGATGAGCGATCTAAGTAACGAATCATTAGTGGTTCATGACGATGAAGATGACGTATGAGACAAGTTACAAGGATTTGTGGATGTGAGGCAAGAGGAGATTGGGAATAATACGGAATTTGGTGAGGTCGAGACCCTTTTCCAAGAAAGTGATTGGGTTTACCTGACGAGGGACGAGGGCTCTGATTTTTTTTTGGCAATTTCTGTGTGATTTAGTTTGAGTTTTATACTTTAATTTATATCCGGCTAAAAAGTTTTTGGAATGTTTCATTCGTTTTTCAGACGGGCTATATCACTCTATTAGCTTTTTATATATTATATAGTGTATTCTTTTCATATCATTATTGCTTGTCCTTCTTTGTTGAGCCGATTTTTCATAAAACACAAAAAAAAATTAATTGTTTTTTATGTTTATTGCTTTTAATTTAAATTGTTAATGTTTTTGAATGTAGAATATGCATGTATTTTAAGCTGAAACAATGTTAATTTGTTCATAGTCTGCGCATCCAAAGTGTTCGTTTTTGTTGTTATAAGAAAACTTAATTCAGCAAGAGAACAACAAGCACTAGGCATATAAACCACAACTAGATACTATCCGGTACTACAGCGCGGGATAATATTTTTTAAAAAATAATGTTAAGTATTTTTTTGAAAGAGTTACAGTTGTAATATTATAAAAGATATGTTCTATCTGTCTTTGAAAGTTTACATTAATAATTCTGTGCAAAAAAAAATGATTCTTCTAATGTTTGATCTTCACTTAAAACTATAGATAAATATAGTCTAGGCCAAAACCTAATTCAAAAAACTTAAAATGGTACACAAATATAATATAAACTCTTATTTGCTGGTTTAACCTTAATGAAAAACAAATCTTCAACATCTTAACTAAATTATAGCATAAACAAAATCTGCATATCATGAAAACATATACAATACTTCCATGAGTTTTTCAAAAAAAAAAAAAAAGACTATAGCCATGCTATAATTTAGATAGCACGAATTATTTTTAAAAATTCTAGTATCATATTCGATTATTATGTAACAAAATAATTAAAACCAAATAATTTATATTTTATTTTGATTTAAATATTCTATAAACAAAAAAATGAATTAAAATATAGATTATTATCAGATCCGTATAATGTAGATTTTAATCTTTTCAAAGAAAATCTAAATCATAATTGCATTTTTAAATTTATGATGATGAAACTATTAACAAAATATTAAATTTCCTATATGATCTTTAAGATTTTGGTGTATTTATCAATGAAAACAATTTTTATGCATTATCATAATGAAAATTATGATAGTACAAATCTAGTTAATGTTTATTCCAAAACTGAAAATAATTGAATTAAAAAGACATGTTTCGCATAATCATGTTACTCATGATTTTCTCTTTTTCATAGATTTGCATTTTAAAAACTTTAAGTTTAAAAATTTTAAAATGGAATTTTTAAAACTTAATTTTCATTTTTATTTTGATAAATTGAATTAATGCCCATGAATTAAAAGTTTATTTGATAAGATTAATCCATAATTTTAAGAAACGAATCTTAACAAAATCTTCAAAAAGTTGTACACAAAAATTATTCAAATCTAATTAATGTTTATTCCAAAACAGAAAATATTTGAATTAAAAAAGAAATGTTTAGCATAATCGTGTGAATCAAGATTTTCTCTTTTTCATAGATTTGCTTTTCAAAAAATAAAAATTTAAGTTTTATATTTTAAAAGATAAACATTTTAAATTTAATGTTCATTAAATTGAATTAATGCCCATGAAATACAAGTTTATTTGATAAGATTACTCCATAATTTAAAAAACAAATCTTAACAAAATCTTCAAAAAGTTGTACATAAACATTATTTAACATTAGTGATCATCGATATTTAAATAGCTGAAAGATTTTACAGAGATTATATAAAGAATGAACAATGCAATCATGAAACTATTTTGAAACAAAATTATCTTTTATTTAAAGAGAATGGAAGTGTGTTAAACAATCTCGGTTTAGAGGAAAAAAAAATCTAAACAGTAAATGATATCAAGATTGGGAATATTCACTAAAATTAATTTTTTAGTTATCTCATCACAGTTTTGGTATTAATTATTTAATATATTTGTTTATATATTAGATAATTATTATAGTAAATGGTGAATGAAAATTATTTAGATAGCATGAATTATTATTTTTAATTATAGTATCATATTCGCTTATTAAGTAACAAAATAATTAAAACCAAATAATTTATATTTTATTTTGATCAAATCTTCTATAAACAAAAAAAATGAATTAAAATATAGATTATTATCAGATCCGTATAATGTGGATTCAATCTTGATAAGATTAATGCATAATTTTAAGAAACAAATTTTAACAAAATCTTCGAAAAGAAATATTATTTCGTAATTTTCATAAATAAGAAAATTATAATTAATGAATAAACTACCCTTAATGAGATATTATATTTGTTCTTTGATGTAATGGCAATGTGATGTAATTATTTACATTTTTAGTGTTTATTTTGGTAGATTGAATTAATGCCCAGGAAATAAAAGTTTATTTGATAAGATTAATTCATAATTTTAAGAAACAAATTTTAACAAAATCTTCAAAAATTTGTACACAAACATTATTTAATATTAGTGATCATCGATATTTAAATAGCTGAAATATTTTACAGAGACTATGTAAACAATGAACAATGTAATCGTGAAACTACTTTGAAAAAAATTAGCTTTTATTTATAGAGAATGAAAGTGTGTTAAAGGTTTAGAGTAAAAAAAAATCTAAACAATAAATGATATCTTTTTTTTTGTCAACAATAAAAATGATATCATATTGGGAATATTCACTAAAATTAATTATTTTAGTTATTTGATCACAGTTTTGGTATTAATTATTTAATATATTTGTGTATATCTGATAATTATTATAGTAAATGGCGAGTGAAACTTATTTAGATAGCACGGATTATTTTTAAAAATTCTAGTATCATATTCAATTATTACGCAACAAAATAATTAAAACCAAATAATTTATATTTTATTTTGGTTTAAATATTCTATAACTAAAAAATGAATTAAAATATAGATTATTATCAAATCCGTATAATGTGGTCAATCTTTTGATAAGATTAATCCATAGTTTTAAGAAACAAATCTTAACAAAATCTTCAAAAAGAAATATTATTTCGTAGTTCTCATAAATAAGGAAATTATAATTAATGACTAAAGTATCTTTAATAAGAGATTATAATTTGTTCTTTGATGTAATGGCAATGTGATGTAAATATTTATTTATAAATGTACTCCCAAATAATATATAGAGGATATGTAAAATAATTAAATTTTAAGCCAATACTAAACATTAAAATATTTTAAAATACCACCACTTAACAAACATGTAAACCACAATCCAACCAAATATATTTTAACACTAGTTTTGATTTATTGGATCGAACCAGGATGAAAACCAAACTAAACCACCACTGCCGTAAATATTAATTTTTTTTTTGTTGCTCTCCATTTCTTCTTTTCTTTTCTTCTCTTTTCCGATTACAGAGTTTTATTCAGTCAAATTACCAATTATGTTAAAAGGTGCATTTCCTGAGGTGTTCTTAATGATAAGAGTTGCATTACTAATTAGTATTATTTAAATCCAGGGGGAAAACTGATTTATGATTGGAGATAGGGATATATTATTATATATGCTTTCCATTTCGTTATAAATGTCGATTAAGGTTTTTTAGACGTATTAAGAAAACAATTCAATTTTTTTTTTTACTTTTTATTAATAATTATACAATTTTTTTCATTAGTCAATACATTCAAATAGTAGGGATAAAACAATAAATCTTACCAAACATTTACATTGAAAATACAAAATGATATTTTAAATCAAAATTTTACGTTTGTTTTTGTCAGCAAAGTTTACTACTTCTTCATTTGCATAGAGGTGAAAGGTCTGGATTCGAGCACATAAAATATCAACACATGTGACTGAATCAACTAGCTGTGAGAGCCTCAGCAGTGGCTTAGTTATAAGATCTTGATTAGGAAAAACATAAATTTTTGTAGTATTTGAGAGTATTTGTAACACCTCCATTTCGCAATTTTTTTTAAATTTTACTTACTATGTGTTATTTTTCGAATACTAATCAGATTTTTACGCAAAGCAGAAGACTTAACCAAATTTTCTAATTATTTAGGCGATATCCACTCCAATTAACTTACAGAAATCACAATAACAATTCAGCAACAATACACAATTAAAGCACAACAAATTAATCCTCAAAATTCATCCATAAAAATTTCACAATTATTCAACAATAATTCCAATAATTTCCAAACAATTCGTCTAAGCAATTCTAACAATTATCAACTTAACGAAGGTCTAAAACCACAACACGGTACCACCAACACCGTTCAGGAATCCAACCAAATTCAGCAGAATAGTCCTGATATATTAGCAAAAACTTAATAGCAATCTCATTAGACTTTAAAACCATCAATCCTCTCACGACACCACCTTGTCCCGCGTGCTCCTCAATCATCTCTGCCTGCATTCGTAAGTCTGAATGCGTAAGCAAAAGAATTGCTTAGTGAGGTGGTCATCCCGTCTCACCAGGCTTAGTATAGAAACGATCAAATACAAAAGTGCGAGATATATCATGCTTGGTTAATGTAATGCAACGGTTCCTCAAACTCAAACGTGAATGCAATAAAACAAATTCAAACCAATCACAACTCTCCAATTGAACCAAAACTTGTCATGACAAAACTCAAACGTATACCCTTAACCAAACAGACAATCAAACACAAATACTCAAAACGAAGCTAATACATAGCCACGATCACACACTCACCTCAAATGCTTCTGGTCTCAACCCAAAAGCACACTAAGAAAGGTTAATAGGACACGCCAACAACCTAACAACACAAACGAATCGAGTTAAAACTCGATTCCTCAAATGACCCTTATCGGATCCACAAACGGGCCAAGTAAGGTCCCTTACCAAACGATGATAGAACCGAGGTTTCCTAACTTCTCACAGCAACCAAACACACTCCTGAACACAAAAATAGCACACAAAAATAGCACACAAAAATCTATTAGAAATCGATTCACCAAACAAACATCAAAACGATCTCAAAATGACCACACGGTCACTTACCCCAAACGATTGCCCAAACGTGTACAAACCAAGCTCGAACTCTCCACAGCGACTCACAAAACACATGCTGAACACCAAAATACCATACAAAAATTGATTACAAATCGATTGCCCAATAACAAACACAGAGGTCCCAAACGGTCCCAAACAAGGGCCTTACCAAGACGATACAAGCAACGCTTTGGCCACAGCAAGAACAACCTCTCCTCAGCTAGAAAAACACACGCTGGCCACAAAACAATAACAAGAATCGATTACAAATCGATTCTACCAAACAGGAACACAAACGGTCCTAAAATGGTCCGTTACCGAACGATTGAAGAACCAACAGCCACAACCACCAAGTGAGTTCTTCTCAGCCCAGAAACCACTCATGCTGAAGCCTAAAAACACAACAAGAGACTGCTTACAAAACATCCCAGCAAAAGCAAACGAAACCAAAGAGAATTCGCTTACCAATTCACGATTTTTTAAGGAACCAAAGGGCAAAACTTCTCAAAACTGAAGGGATTCGATTCTCTACGAACACAGTCATAAACAACCCAGACACACAGCCACAACAACCGAAACAAGAAGGGAGGATCGCTTACCACACAAGGAGACTCATGGCCAAGCTTCTCTCTCACGCAACCAAGCTCTTCTCCTTTCTATCTCAGCAAAGGGGCATAAAATTCTCAGTTGCAGCAGTCCAAAAACGTGGCCAAGGGTGCAAGAGGAGAGTTTAAATAGGAGACATTATGTTAAAATGTCTCACGGGCCAAGCCTTAAGCCACACTCCAAAAAGCTCTCCAAATTCGCACAAGCCTCGGCCCATACAGCTCAAAACACAAGTTTTTATTGAGTTTCAGACATGGCATAATCAAAAATTCCATTTAAGAAAAGTCCCAAACTCAACCTGATCACACTTCCGTATCACGTCCGTATCGCCCGTCCGCAGGACGACATCCGTACGTCAGCAGACCGTCCCAGACCGTCCGCAGGACAGCATCAGGACGTCCTGTTCGTACGTCCGCAGACACCATCCGGACGTCCTGTCCGTACGTCCGCAGACACCATCCGGACGTCATGTCCGTACGTTCGTAGACACCATCCGGACGTCCTGTTCGTACGTCCATGTCGTCCGTCCATAACCTTTCATCCGGACATGTCCGTCCTTCCCAAATGCCGATGATAGCGGATCCGTCCACATGTCCGGCTCGACCAAAAACCGACGATTCCAAAATCCGACAATCCCTCAGAACACAAAAATGCCGACGATGTGAAAACTGATCCAACGATCCGAACCACCAAAACACCAACGATAGGCACTCGGTAACCTCGACCGGTTCATCGATGACCCGACGATGTCATCGATGACCCGACGATGTCATCGATGAATCCTCGACCATGCAACACCGATTGCTCGGCCAGCCCAAGCATCGGTAAATCCGATCTCACACATACGTCCAGTACACAAAACACTGATGATTTGGGACCTGTCCAATAAGTTGACCGAATCGACAAAATAGCTGTCCGAAAAATAGGTCTTACAGTATTCCTCATATTTTACAGTATTCCTCATATTTAAAAAAAAAATTCCTTTGCTTTGGCATCATTCATGCACGTAATCACTAATCATTTATCAATATGTTGCTCATCCTAATATTATCTTAAGTCAAACTCGTTTATCCTTTTTTATTCTTACATGATAGATACTTAACTAAAACTGCACATACATATCACTAAGTATTTTTTTGCTTAAAAACGAAAAACAAATATGGTTTTCTAACCTACCTATACATCAAAATATATCAAAATCTAAATATATATTATTGATGAAAAAATAAATCAGCTAGGGTTTGTGAGCAAACATTTTTCTCCACAAGAAATTTGATGTCGATTTGTATATTCAGTTGGTCATTTGACTTTAGGTAAAATGTAATAAATAATTCCCTAAGGTTTTCGTAGACTAACATGACCAAAGATCCTCTATGGTTGGGATAATTAAATAATAATATATTTTCATGATAAAGAGCATCAAAAATCGAATTTTCAGTGCGCTAATCAAAATTCTTATAAAATTGACATCATATAAAAGAATCTTCTATCCGGGTCAAGGATTTTTGCATAAGCTGAAATTAAATTTGAACACTCACAAAACAGGTAAGGACAATTGACAAGTAATTTTCAAGACAGAAAAAAAAAAAAAAAAAAAACCAAAAACAAATACATGTAATTTATTATAGTTTCCATTCTTCTAAAATATATCTGTTATTGTTATTTTTTTTTATGCAATATACAATACAATTAATGATCAACTCGAGTTATATATCAGGAATTTTCCATTCAGACATCTGATATCCGACTCGATAAACCCATTTATATTTTCTTTCAAAGAAAGTTAAAAATATTGAACCCTTCGTCTTAAGAGTCTTTCACCAGAAAAATGTAGAAGAAGTTGAGTATTACAAAAGAGGCTGTTGCACCACAAAGCTGCTCATAGAAGCTTCCTCTTTCTCATGCAGCCTATCCAATTTCTGTCCACCGTTATTTCAATACATAAGAGATCGATATTTATTAATGATAACATATTTGACAACTATAATATGCTAGTGTTTTTCATTGCAACTAAATTTATTTATGAGATTAGATTTTTAGGATATATGCAAAATCCTTTAAATTTTTTTATGAAAATATTCTTTTTTAACCGTGAAGCGAAGCTCTATGTGGTTTTTAATATTGGATTCCGAAGTAATTTTAGTACCGTGTGAAAATTTTTTATCATCTACAATTTACACACATTAAAAATTTAAACCCGAGTTAGGATACGAGGACGATACAAGTTCAATCATTTTTTTTATCTTTAGTAGTTTGATTAAAAGTATTGGAGAAAAAACCTAGTTTTTGAATATGATTTACCCAAAGGTCGGAGTCATCGTCTTCAATGTTGGGGATTTCTACAACTTCGTCATTGCGTGCGAATCTACCACGTATTCGAGGTCTACTGTCCGCCAACGTTTTCCGGCATGCAAACTTTTTTGTATCCATCCAAAAAAAAAAATGTTTATAACCAAAAAATGAAACAAAGCCATCAAATTTTGAAAATGTATAAGATAAAATTGTTACCTTAATAGTTTTGGTAAAGTTTCTCTGGTTTCGTTTAGTGTTGGGATTCAGTAAATCCGTTTCTGTAGTGAATTAGATCTTATTGTTTAGGAATAAATGGTCGATAAGTTCTAATCTTATTAGATAAGTTCTATTATCGTTTGCGTTCTTGTATAAAATCCCAAAGGATTGTTTGTGAATCAATACACGAAAACATTCACCAAAAGCTTTCTTTTATGGTATCAGAGCAGAAAATCTGAGACCTAATATTTTTCTTCTTACTTTGAGTCATCGTTTGATATGGCTAAAGATGGAGGTTCGGACACCAGTGGTGGCTCCGGCGAAAAAGAAAGAGGTGATGTCGCCGCTCCGTACTCGTTGTATGCATCAGATAATCTTGGTGCTATGATAACGTCAGTGACGTTGACTGGAGAGAATTACTGTAACATCCGTGTTCCTAAGTCGTCCTCTCGAGTGTATTTTATTTATGTGGTTGTTATGACGAACCCTCGGGATATTGTATTTTGACGTTGATTATTAATATAATGATGTTTATGGATTGATGGTGGATTACAATACATGATGTGGTATTTCATGTATTGGGTTGTCGAGCACATGATGGGGGATTTCATGTATCGACGGGGCGACATATGATGGGATATTTCATGTGTCGCGGGATTGAGCGAAGTATTGTTCCATCTTGGTTCGGGATTTTTTTGGGTTTACGTCAAGAGATCCTACGAGGTGGTCGGGGTCGGTAGAATTAGATGACGTCTAATTCTATCGACGGGGTCATTAGGATTATGGATGATTTAATCCTAATGACGGGTCATTAGAGTTATGTGAGATTAGCTCTAATGACGTGGGTTAGGATTATGGGCGATTTAATCCTAACCGGGTGGTTTACCGATTAGGATTATGGGTGATTTAATCCTAATGGACGGTGAACCACGGGTGGGGTCCGGTATTATCGGATCTCACGGGGCCTTAGTATATTAGGATCCGGGGCGATTGGATTCTAATGTACTAGGTCGTTTGATGGATCTCACGGGGCTTAGTATATTAGGATCCTGGGTGATTGGATTCTAATGTACTAGGTCGTTTGACGACTTAACTCGTTCGAATCCGGGGTTGATTGGATTTCGACGGGTTAGTCGTCGGGGACCACATGGGATCTTACGACGTTAGACCGAGAGTGTTTGGGAACCGAGTATGGGATGGTACCGAGCTTGATTGGTGGCCCTAGGGGCGGAAAGTGAGGTGAAACGATCAAAGGATTGATCATTGTTGAGAAATTCCGAGTGGTTCGGTTTAGCGGAATTATGCGGTAATTCTGGGATTTTGACGGAAATGGACGGAAATATTTTGGGACGGGTGAATGTCTCAAATGTTTCGGGGAATTGATTGGAATTACTAAACCGCGGGAAAATAATTAATCGGGATTGAATGTGGCGGTTTAGGGAATTCGGGTTGGTTTAATTGAATTAAACCGGATTATATACATACATATGTATATATGTTTCTCCTTCTCATCCACATGTTTCTTGAAGCTTCTTTTCCTTTCTTTTGGGCAAAAGAAATTGAGAAAGTGAGAAGAAGAATCGATAGAGAGAGGGAGAAAAAGAGAGAAAGAAAGAAAGGAAGAAGAAGAGGAAGAGAAGAGAAGAAAGAGGGGAAGAAAACAGAGTTTGGAGCTGAGATTGAGAGGCTGATCGACCAAGCTAGGGATTTCGGATCGAGCTGAAATTTGGTGGGTAAGTTCTTCCATCTCTTGTGTAATTGTCTATCAAATTTCGTCGAGAATTGTTGGGTAGTTTAGGAGTTATGGATTTTCTCCCTAGACTACTCTGTTTTCGAGCTGTAGCAGCGGGGTGAGATTGAGTGAAAGGTTGAGCACTCAATTCTCGTTTGTTTGGACTGAAATTTGGTAGATAAGTTGTTGAGGGGTTGATCTTAAGTATCACCGAAGGAATTGTGAAAATATGGCCTAGAGAATAAGTTATGCTTGACCGAAGTTACCCCTGTTTTTGAGCAAAGGAATCCGAGTTTGAAAGGTTGTCATGGGGTTTTGAGCTATTGATCATCCAATTGAGTTGTTTGTTGGTCTCTTGCTAGGCAAGAGGTGTTATTTTGGTTGAGTTGGAGCCAAGAGGTTCAAAGGAAACAAGCTTAAGGTTTGGAATTGTCAAGGACGAATCGTCAAACCGAGGTGAGTGCGTGACCGTGGTCCGCATATATAATCATTGTTTTTCGTGATTGTTGTGTGCTTAGGAACTAGACCATTGGGTGTGAATCATGGTTTAGCCATGTTGTTTGTTGTGTGAGTAATGGAGCTCTATTACGGTATGTGTTTTGGTTATTCCTTAAGTACATTTCGGTTGCGTTAAATCTTTGGTTATATGTGTTTATGGCCGTGAGACGGGAGGACCGCCTCACTAAGCATTATCAATGCTTACGCGCCTCTTTTGGTGCAGGTAAGGACAAAGAAAAGGCTTAGATGTGGAGCGCGTGGAACCAAGGCCGAGGGGAAAGGATGATCTCGGGTTGAAGGTTTTTGGGTTTGATTTCCTTGTGTTTTGTGGTTGTGTGTTGTTTATAGACTTGTGTTCTTAGGAGGCTAATGTTTTGGACTTGATGATGCATATTAATATGCCTAAGATGGTTTTGAAGGTTTAAGTAATGTCTACAAATTTGTGCCTTGTGTGGTTGTTGTGGTGGCTTGCCTTGTGTTGTTATTCTTGGGTTGCAGGACAGGGGAAGGGATCGACCGATCATAGGCAAGATCGATCGATCCCGAGTAATCTTTTTGGCCAGAAAGTTTTCGGGGGTAAAGCGGGGTTGAGGGATCGACCGATCCAAGTCGGATCGATCGATCTTATAGGTTGTTTTCGAAGCAGAATTTTTCTGGTCAGTTTTTAGGGGTTAGGATCGACCGATCCCGGGGTGAGATCGACCGATCCGTATTTCAAGATCGATCGATCTTAAGGGAGATCGATCGAACTTTAAGGTCGTTTTTGGTCCAGGAAATTTAAAGGGAAAATTAGAGTTTCGAGATCGACCGATCCACAACGGATCGATCGATCGTCTTCTCAAGATCGATCGTTCCTGGGAGGTCCGATCGTTCTTGAGGTGTCATTTTTGGCCAGTTTTGAAAGTCAGGATCGATCGATCCTGGTGATATCGATCGATCCTGATTATGAATCCCTTTAGGATCTTTTAAGGAAAAGTTTAAAAAAAAAAAAAATTCTGTAGTTTCCGCTTATTCTTGGGGTAGGTCGTGTCAATTACAATGAGTGGTCTACAGAGATGCTCAATGCTCTCCGAGCCAAAAGAAAAATCGGGTTCATCGACGGAACGATATCGAAACCGGAAGCTTCAAATCCAAATCTCGAGTTGTGGCTTTCCGTCAACTACATGATTGTGGACTGGATCCGTACTTCAATTGAACCACGGGTTCGTTCCACCGTTACCTTTATTTCTGATTCCCATAAGCTATGGGAAAATCTAAAGAGGCGTTTCGCCGTAGGAAACAAGGTGCGTGTGCATCATCTCAAAGCTCAACTGGCTGCTTGTCAACAGGAAGGACAATCCGTATTGGATTATTATGGTCGATTGTCTTCAATGTGGGAAGAACTTGACATGTATGACCCTCCTCCTAAGTGTACGTGTGGAGCAGCACATGAATACGAAAAGAAACGAGAGGAGGAGAAAGTTCATCAGTTTGTTTTGGGATTGGATGAATCTCATTTCGGTGGTGTGTGCACAGGCATTGTTGGTTCTAATGCTGATCTGGATCTTGGAGAAACATATGCCAAAGTCATTCGCGAAGAACAGAGAATTGCTTCCTCAAGAGATCGCGAACAATAACAAACAGCGGTTGGTTTTGTTGTTAGAAAAGAAAACATTTCTGCAATGAACTCTGCTGTGAAGAATTCTGAATCCAATCAAGGAGAGTCTTGTGCACATTGTGGTCGTAAAGGTCACGTGAAAGCCAACTGTTGGCAGCTCGTTGGATTTCCAGACTGGTGGGAAGAACGCTCACTAAAACAAGGATCAGGCAGAGGCAGAGCTCGAGGAAGAGGAAACATGGGCGGACATGGACGTGGTAGAAACTTAGGCGCTAGAGCTCATGCCACTACCTCAAACTTGTCGGTCTTTCCGGAGTTTACACAAGATCAGCTGAGAGCTTTGTCTCAGATGATTCAAGAGAAGACTGATAACAATCCTGATAAACTTTCTGGTAAGAAAAAATATGGAGATTTGATTCGTGACACAGAAGCTTCACACCACATGACGGGAGACATCTCACTACTTACTCAGATAAGAGAAATTCTTCCATGTGTTGTTGGATTCGCCGATGGGAATACAACATCTGCCACACACTTGGGAAATTTCTGTTTATCCAAAACAATAACGCTTGTGAATATCTTGTTTGTTCCAAAATTGAATTATTCACTGATCTCGTTCTCCAAATTGTTGA
This sequence comes from Boechera divaricarpa, assembly GCA_026770425.1. Taxonomy (NCBI): domain Eukaryota; kingdom Viridiplantae; phylum Streptophyta; class Magnoliopsida; order Brassicales; family Brassicaceae; genus Boechera; species Boechera divaricarpa. Next base: position 593,189 of record CM049186.1, on the reverse strand, counting down.
AACAAGCAAATTGTTATGCTGTGCTAACTGATACGTTGTGTATTTTACAGGACTGTTTCACGAAGACTCTGATTGGAGCCGATGAAGAGCGTGATAGGGTTTACTACCTTAAGGATGTCATGGCTGCAAGGGTTAATCGAGTTACTGGTTCACTGGATCAGACTTTATGGCACATGCGTCTAGGGCATCCTGCATTTTCGGTGTTGTCTTTTTTACCTGGTTTTTTGTCAAATAAGTCTGCTACTTCTAGTCCATGTGACACTTGTTTTCGGGCAAAGCAGACAAGAGAAGTGTTTCCTGATAGTTTAAATAAATCAAATGAGTGTTTTTCAATTACTCATGTTGATGTTTGGGGTCCTTATCGTGTAGCATCATCCTGTGGTGCTGTTTATTTTTTTGACAATCGTGGACGATTTTACTCAGGCAATATGGACATATCTGCTTCTTGAAAAATCAGAAGTTCGTACTGTTCTTCCAAATTTCTGCAAAATGACTGAGAAACAGTTTGGAAAATCGGTAAAAATGGTTCGTAGTGACAATGGAAGTGAGTTCATGTGCCTCTCCAAGTATTTTTCAGAAAATGGGATCGTTCACCAGACATCCTGTGTAGGAACCCTCCACAACAAAATGGACGAGTGGAAAGAAAGCACAGACATATATTGAATGTGTATCGTGCCTTGTTGTTTCAAGCTAATCTACCAATTAAATTTTGGGGTGAAGCAGTTCTAACGGCGGCTCATTTGATAAATCGCACACCTTCTAAGGTTCTTCAAGGACGGTCTCCTTACGAAGTTCTGCATAATGAAAAACCCTCTTATGATCAACTTCGAGTGTTTGGAAGTCTCTGTTATGCTCACTTGCGTCCACGTGATAAAGATAAATTCAGATCTAGAAGCCGTCGTTGTATCTTTGTTGGATATCCTTTTGGTAAAAAGGCTTGGAAAGTGTTTGTTTTGGAAACGCATGAGTTTGTCATCTCCCGAGACGTAGTATTTCATGAAAGTGTTTTTCCGTATGCTACTTCTTCGTCTTTGTTGAGAAACACTTCACCACCGAATATGTTGTCTACATCCGGGTTTGAAGATGATGATTGGTTGATCACTCCATTGGGAGATTTGGTAGAAAAGGAGAGTGACGACGTCTTACTTGTCACACAAGATATCACTTCCGGAAATGAGCCACTTATTGTTCCAGCAATAGAATCTCAAGATCCAAGTCAACACATCGATATTGAAGAAGTTCCTCCTGTTACTACCTCTATTAATCCACATGTTGAACTTCTGGGCAGAGGTCTTCGTCCTAAGAATCCTCCACCAAAACTGAGTGAATACGTGAAACACCATGCCCATCTCAACGAACCCCATCTCACTCTCAACGGCACCACATCTGTCTCCTTTGAAACTGTCCAAGGTAAGATACCGTATCCTTTAGTTGACTATGTCTCTGATCTGAATTTTTCACCTGCACATCGAGTGTTTTTGGCTGCAGTCACTGCTGGCGCTGAACCTTCTCATTATGGAGAAGCGGTCAAACAACTTGAATGGCGCTATGCAATGAAAGACGAAATTACAGCCTTGGAAATCAACAAGACGTGGGATATTGCATCACTTCGGTCGGGCAAAGTTGTTCTAAGTTGCCAATGGGTTTACAAGTTAAAATTTAATGCCGATGGAACACTCTCACGACACAAGGCTCGTCTTGTTGCGTTAGGCAACAAACAAATAGAAGGAGAGGACTACGATGAAACCTTTGCTCTTGTTGCCAAAATGAGCACGGTTAGATGTTTAATTCAACTGATAGCAGCGAAAAATTGGGCAGTACATCAGATGGATGTACATAACGCTTTTCTACATGGTGATCTTGAGGAGGAGGTGTACATGAAATTACCACCGGGTTTTAAACACTCCGATCCTACAAAGTTTGTCGTCTTCGTAAGTCCTTGTATGGATTGAAACAAGCTCCACGCTGTTGGTTTTCTAAGCCCACGACGGCACTTTTGGATTACGACTTTACTCAATCTTATTCCGATTATTTTTTATTTATCTACTGAAAGAATACTGTCGAACTTCGCGTTCTTGTGTATGTGGATGATCTAATAATTTGTGGCAACGATGCTTCCATGATGACTCAATTTAAAGATTATCTGAAGAATTGCTTTCACATGAAGGATCTTGACAATCTTAAGTATTTTTTGGGTATCGAAGTGGCTCGTTCGGCTGAGGGTATCGTCTTGTCCCAACGTAAGTATGCTCTTGACATCGTCGCTGAAACTGGACTTCTTGGAAGAAAACCTGTGTCTACGCCAATTGTTCAAAATCATCAACTCGCAGCTAATGAGGGTCCTCTTCTCGATGATCCACGTCGGTACAGACGTCTAGTTGGACGCTTAGTTTATCTTCTCAATACACGACCAGACTTAAGTTACGCCATTCATTTGTTGTCTCAATTCATGCAACAACCTCGAGAGGCTCATTGGGAGGCTGCCACGCGGGTTGTTCGTTATCTAAAAGGTTCACCAGGCCAGGGGATTCTTCTACGAGCTGATTGTGATCTTCGATTATCTGTCTATTGCGATGCAGATTGGGCATCATGTCCTCTTACTAGACGATCACTTAGTGCATATGTTGTTCTTCTTGGTGGTTGTCCCATCTCTTGGAAAACAAAGAAACAAAAGACTGTTTCACATTCTTCCGCTGAACCTGAATATCGCGCAATGGCTGTTGCAATAAGAGAAATAAAGTGGGTCATCAGCTTGCTCGGTGAACTAGGAGTATCGCATTCCGAACCGGTGCGTCTTTTCTGCGATAGTATTGCGGCAATACACATTGCGTCAAATCCTGTTTTTCATGAGCGAACGAAACATATTGAAGCAGACTGTCATAGTGTGAGGAATGCTGTACAAGATGGTCTTCTTACAATGGTTCATGTCAGCACACACGATCAACTCGCAGGTGTTCTAACAAAAGCATTGGGCAAACTGCAGTTTGACCACTTATTGTCCAAGTTAGGTGTCATGGATCTCCACACACCAACTTGAGGGGGAGTGTTAGGATTCAGTAAATCCGTTTCTGTTAGTGAATTAGATCCTATTGTTTAGGAATAAATTGTGGATAAGTTTTAATCTTATTAGATAAGTTCTATTATCGTTTGCGTTCTTGTATAAAATCTCAAGGGATTGTTTGTGAATCAATACACGAAAACATTCACCAAAAGCTTTCTTTCATTTAGCTCTATACTTTGATATTTTCCGCCGTTATAAATACAACATCGCCCAGCAGACAGAAGAAACTTCACCTGTCATGTCTTGGTTCTGAAACAGGGAAACCAAAGAAACTAAAGAAAACACATCTTTTGGGGAAAATATGCATGTAACAGTAGAATATGCATGTATTTTAAGCTGAAACAATGTTAAATTGTTCATAGTCTGCACCCAAAGTGTTCGTTTTTGTTGTTATAAGAAAAGTTAATTCAGCAAGAGAACAACAAGCACTAGACATATAAACCACAATATGTAAAATAATTAACTTTTAAGCCAATACTAAACTTTAAAATATTTTAAAATACCACCACTTAACAAACATGTAAAGCACAATCCAACCAAATCTATTTTAACACTAGTTTTGATTTATTGGACCGAACCAGGAAGAAAACCAAACTACACCACCACTGCCGTAAATATGGAGTAATATTTGTTTTGTTGCTCTCTAATGCTATAAATGTGTATAAATGTGTGATAAATAAGTGTGGTTCGTATGAACAAAATCGACTACGTGGATCAATTATATGCCACTAGTTCTACCACATTCCATGTCATAGCCCTCCAAGTGTAACCGCAATACATTCTTCATTACAGTGACGTTACAAAACAAATGTTCATAATGTTTACAATTTATTGTTATATAAATATAATTTATGGACAAATATAAATCTATATATAGTCTTCATATGCTACACATCCTACACTGTTTGATAGTTAATCAGTCTTTTTTTCTTTTATAAGAATTTTGTTTTTGTGCATATTACAATGTACCACTACAAGAATAAGTGCTAGAACCGACGAAAATATCGAAGACATTTATTCCGTCGCAAAGTTACGACAGAATGGCGACGTGATATAGAGACAAACCTCTATCGTCAAAAAATGGTCGACGTATATGAAATATTGCGACAACTTTGCGAAAATCTGTAAAAGCCGTCGCAACAGGGTAGCTAAATTGATAACTGTTGCGTTGTTTGCAACAACATACCAACAGAAGCTTTTGCGTTTGAAAATGTCGACCTGATTTCGACGACTTTTTAAAATTAGTGACTATTTTTCGAGAAAATTATAGCCGTTTATTACCGTTACGTATATTTATCTTGCAACTTTTTAATTTGATCCTTTTGTGAATTGATACATTTAGAGTTAAACTCTAACATAACTTTTCGACTCCATTATATATATGATACATTTAGAGTTAAAGTCATAAATACCCACAGAAAAAGCACTTGAAAAGTCATAAAAGCAAGTATTTTCGGCTAAGGAATCAACTTTATCACTGAGTATTAAGGTTAAGCTTCAGATAAGAAACTAGATAAGAAACTAGGTTTTTCATAACTCTACCAAACTAACCACAACCATCCAAAATGACTAACTGCTCAAGATTCTTAGGCTTTGTATATCATCTTTGCAATTTAGTTCATATGCTCCACTTGCGTTGCCTTGAGCTTCCATTTTTCCTCCGCTTCTGTCTTCTCTGCTCCATCCGCAACCTTTTTCCAAACCGTACTTATTGGGGAGTCATCCAAACCACAAAAACTCCCATTCTCTGCATTGAAGAACAATGCTATCTCTCTAACAATGGAGATTAGGGCCAAGGTTCCTCCAAGCTTCTTCATTGATTTGGAAGCCAAAACACCATTGGTCCCCCAAATCTTTTTAGCCAATTCAAAAGCTTTTTGGTCAATATCCTTAGCAAACACAATATCATTTTCACTCTTTCCCTTTTTAAGGGACTTCTCCACTTTATTCAGAAACTTCTTCAATCTCTGAAGTTTGGTCACAATTACTACCTTTGTCTCTAAATTGATTTTTTAGAGTTTTCACACATATTAAAAATAATAATTGTTTCGTTATATCTACATTTATTTATTAATATTAACAATTTCTAATAACTATGAACCAATAAAATTTGTGTAACTTTAATTATTTTCAGTTAATGTTTTTTGAAATGTACAATTCAATAATAAAAATCTATAAAAAGTCTAGAAAATCAAATTTTGTGGAACAAGAAAAAAACTAAAAAATCAAATATTTAGCAACAAAGGGAGTATGTTTTTGATTGCATTGAAATCAATCAGCTTCTTCACATAAATGCAAAAGTCATCACTATCTTCATAAGGATCTCCTTTGGTAGATGTGAAAATAAGCAGACCTTGAAGCAACACAACCTCATCAGTCTCGCTGAACAACCTCTGAATCATCCTATTCGCATCATCTCTAGAAATCTTTTCATCATTTGTTATCGGCTCCTTCACATGCTCAGTCTCCGATGTCTTCAGCTTCTTATTAGTTTCAGACTCAGCTTGACGCTTGGCCGTTGAACTCTCAGGTACATTCATATCTTCTAAGATAGCTTATACCTCCTCCAGATGCTCATTTGTAATTTCAAAAGGCTGCAAGATAGAAGCCAAGAAGCAGAAGAGGATGAGCAGGAATGAAGCAGGAATACGAGTAAACTAGCCAATTTGAGATTGATTTTCCGAGGAAATTATAGCCGTTTAAAAGTTATCGTTACAATATTTATCTCGCAACTGTTTAATTTGATCCTTTTGTGAATGGATTAGGCCTGGGCAAAAGTAACTGGTATCAAAAAACTGAACCGAACCGAACAGAAAAATAGGGTTTTGGTTATGGTACGGTTATAGCTAATATACCCGATGGTTTCTTCTCTCTGGTATCATCGGTATCGGTTTCTAACCGATACAAAACCGATACCATTCGGTGTAACTGAATAACCGAAAACATAAGTATTAGTGTATTACACATATATGGTTTCATGCTTTCCTTTGTTGATTGATTGGTGATTCAGCTTCACTCCAAATATCTAAAATCGAAAACCTAGTTTCCTCTTTTACGATGAGGAACAAAGCTTCTTTAACTTGAAAGATTGAAACTTTCTTAACAAGTAATTCTGAATGTGATTAGATTCTTCTCATGTGATATCTCTTTAAATTTGGTTGCTTTACATGAAACTATGTATTGATTGCTGTAGATTTTGTATGCATTTTAGTGATGTATTATGTGAATTTCTGACGAGTGTGAAATTCTCTTGGTTGATCTATTATATCAGAATGGACTCTCAAATTAAGCACGTTGTGGGGGTTAAGGTCATGGGTAGGACTGAGAAAGAAGCCAGAAGACTTCGTTGATGTGTCGTCTCTTGTTCTTCTTCTTCTTCCTACTCTACAATTGGAAACAAGAAAACATTTGGTTCTCTTTTGCTTTCTCTGATTGGATTAGTGATTATGCTTTGGAGTATGAATTTTGTTGTTGCTTTAAGACAATTGCTGGATTTATGTGTTTTGATTGTTGGTTATTCTCAATCTCTTACCTTTCTCCGATATGGGCCAAGTTCAATTTTGATTATTTTTGAATCGGTATTGGTTTTATTTATTTCGGATATTGGTTACTATTTCAAGTTTTAGTTACTATTTCGGGTATTAGTTACTAAAATAACCGATAAAAATTGAAACCGATACCGAATCGTAAGTTACCCGATTGTTTATGGTATTTATCGGTTCTTCAAATTTATAACCGAACCGAACCAAAACCGATTGATATCGAACCGATACCGAACCAAAAATTTTCGGTACCTATATGGTTCCTAAATTTTAATAACCGAATAACCGATACCGATCGGTACATACCCGAAACCGAAACCAAAATCCGAATGCCCAGCCCTCAATTGATATAAAAGGTTATGAATGGTCAATGATCATATTCTTAGCTAAAGTAAAGACAAAGGCCTCTCTTTGCTTAGAGTTGGATCATATGTTGTTTGATGGAACAAGTACCGAAAACAGAGTGTTGTTAGAAGAGCAAGAGAATGATAACCGGAACTTATAGATTGGTTTTTCTAAGATTTTTTTCTTGTTCCATAAAAAATAGTTTTTTTTACATGTTTTACATATAAGTACTGTACTAAGTATGTACAAACTAATAATACAATCGCAATTAACTTCTTTTGTATTTCACGAGAGCATCTTGGACTCTTGGTACATTGAATTACTACTTCAAATTAGTTACACTAATAGAAATATGAATCGATGGAGAAGTCTTTTATTGTTTTTGTAAATGATTAAGAAACAAAGAACAAGAGATTAAAGAACAAACTCTTCTTTATTAGGTTTAGAAATATGACTCAAAAACTAAACCTTTCTTTTCCCATGACCTTTGATACAACTCACCAAGGTCTCTATTTATAGGTTTAGATTAACTCCTAATCCAATTAGAAATGAATATTTGATAACTCCAAATATCCTATCAACTTGTGCCTACCTTATCTTAATCTAACAACTCTTATCTTAAGATTACTTGGGCACCAAATCTTAAGATTACTTGGGCACCAAATCTTAAGATTACTTGGGCACCAAATCTCTCAATATTGAGATTACACGTCAACATTCTCCCCTTAATCTCAAGCTTGAGGTTAAGAAGGTCTTGAACTCCGATCAAGCTTTGCATCTCCTTGAACTTTATTCTTGTCAATGGTTTCGTCAAGATATCCGCTCTTTGCTCGGTTCAGGGAACATGTTCCACTTCAACTTGTTCTCTCTCCACAAACTCTCGGATGAAGTGATATCTTGTGTGTATATGCTTACTCCGACCGTGAAAAACCGGGTTCTTAGTTAAGGCAATGGCAGATTTGTTGTCTATCTTGATCACTACCCTTTGCTTGTTCCATCCCGTCATTTTACTTAGAAGTTCTTGTAACCATAAAGCTTGACAAGCTGCTGCGGTGGCGGCCACAAACTCGGCTTCACACGATGACAATGCTACTGTAGGTTGCTTTTGTGAACACTAAGTAATAGGTGATGCTCCATAGTAGAAAACATGTCCGGTTGTGCTTCTTTCGTCGTCCGGATCTATGTTGTAGCTACTATCGGAGAAACCAACGATCCTCTCATCTCCTAACTTCTCAAACTTCAAACCATAGCTTGACGTTCCTCGTATGTACCTTAGTATATGCTTGATGGTTGACCCGTGTGACTCTTTCGGGCTTTGCATATATTTACTAAGTACTCCAACGGCATAAGCTAGGTTCGATCTTGTATGGAGTAGGGATCTTAAATAGCCTATTGTTTTCCTGTATCTTGTAGCGTTGATCTCTGCCTTAGATAGCTTAATCCCCGAATCCATTGGTGTATGAGTCGGGTTACATGATTTCATTCTCGTTTCATGTAGAATCTTATTCGCGTAAGCCTCTTGCTTGAGTGTGAAACCTCTCCCATCTTGTGAAACTTAAATTCCAAGATAGTACGTTAACTTTCCAGGATCACTCATCTCAAATTTAGTTGACATACCTTTCTTAAACTCGTTGATCATGCTTAACGATGTTCCGGTTACGAACAAATCGTCAACATACACGGCTACAATGAGAAGTTGATCATCTTCTTCCTTTCGATACACCGATTACTCTTTGGAGCACCTTTGAAACTTCAAACTTTTGAGTATGTGATCAAGTTTGATGTTCCAAGCTCTTGGTGCTTGCCTTAGTCCGTATAAAACTTTACGAAGCTTATATACTTTGCCTTCTTCACCTTTCTTGACAAATCCTTCTGATTGTAACACGTGAATAACTTCTTTGAGTTCTCCGTTCAAGAATTTTGTTTTTACATCTCGATGGTGTATCTTCCAACTTCTTGTAGCCGCTAAAGAGATGAGTAGTCGTATGGTCTCTAAGCGAGCTACAGGTGCAAAGACTTAGTCAAAGTCTACTCCCTCTTGCTGCACATAAACTTTTGCTACTAATCTCACCTTGTATTTGTTAATGCTCCCGTCCGCATTTCTCTTGATCTTGAAGACCCACTTTAGACCGATCGGGTTAGCATCGGTCGGCTTGTTGACTAAGCTCCATGTATCGTTTTTGTTGATTGATTCTATCTCAACCCGCATTTTTTCTCTCCACTCTTTTGCATCTTTTGCTTCTTGATAATTGATAGGCTCGTCATTTATCATCATAAGAAGACGCTCTCCCTCTACATCCGCTAGCAAAACATAGTCTTCGAGATATTTGGGCATAGATCTTCCACGTTCCGATCTCCTTAGCTCCAATGGATTAACATAAGCTTCTTGTTGTGGTGTCGGGTACTCTAACTTGAGAGGAGTTGATGTTACTTGTCTGATACGTAAGTCTTCTTCATCTCTGTGAGTATACATTTCTTGTCCCGTGTTTGTTTCTTCACCACCACGTTCTTGAGCTTCTTCGTTAGATCCCATGTTTTCTCCAAGACTCTTCGTGAACATTCCGGGTTCCTTTTCTCCGTCTATCCCTTGCCATTGTCATCCTCTTTCCTCATGTATCTTTCGTGTTGAGGGGTTGAAAAGTCGGTAGGCCTTGGATCCGGGTTCAATTCCAAGATGTACGAGTGCTTTGGAACGATCGTCGAGCTTCTTCATGTTGACCGGTTCCACTTTTGTAAACGCTACACATTCAAAAACTCTTAAAAGTTCAAGTGTCGGTTTCTTATCCTTGAATACTTCATATGGAGTTTGATCCTCGAGAGCTCTTGTAGGTACTATATTGATTAAATACGTTGCATGTCTCACCGCTTCTCCCCACTTATAGTTTGGGACCTTCATAGCCTTTAGAATGCTTCTTGTCATCTCCATTAGAGTACGATTTCGCCATTCTACAACACCATTTTATTGTGGCATATACGGTGCCGTAAGTTGTCTTGCGATTCCGTTCTCCTCACAAAAAGTTAGGAAGCTTGTGGACATGAACTCTCCTCCTCTATCCATTCTCAAAGTTTTGATCGATGTTCCCATCTTCTTCTCGATCAACACCTTGATACTTTTGAACTTGTCGAACGCGTCTGCCTTCTCCTTTAGTAAAATTATCCACATGTAACGTGTGAAATCATCAATCAAGACAAACACGTATCTATTCCTTGCAATAGTTGATGGCGAAATCGGACCACACAAGTCTCTATGGATGAGTTCTAGCTTACTCGTAGCTCTAAACGTTAAAGCTTGGGAAAATGATTGTCTTGTTTGCTTTCCTACAAGGCATGATTCACAAATCCGATTCTCACAATGAATTTGTGGAACTCCAAAAACAATCTCCTTCTTGTTCATCGCCTTTATTGTGTTGAAACTCACGAGTCATAGCCTTGCGTGCCAATGCCATGCTTCATCTTTGATTGTGGACAGTAAACAACTTCTTTTTTCGGTTCCCAACTTGATTTTGTAAAGTCGGTTTGATGATCTCGTTACACTCATTAGTAATCTTCCACCTTGATCGTGCATTGTAAGAAGATTGCCCTTCATACTAACCTCACATCCAGCTTTCGTTGCTTGTCCAAGACTAATGATATTAGTCTTAAGCCCGGGAATGAATATATGTCATTTAGTAACATTTGACCACCATTCCTTTCTTGAAAGAGGATCGGTCCTTTCCTTTTGATCTCAATACACAAACCGTCTCCGAACTTTACTTTTCCAGTTACTCTCTCAATCAGCTCTGTGAAATACGAATGATTTCCCGTCATGTGATTGCTAGCTCTGTTGTCTAGGTACCAAATGTTCCCTTCTAGCTTCTCACCATCGTACTTCTTTGGCTTGAGATTCTCTTCATTTAGGAACATCACCTCGTGTGTGAGGAGTGTCGTATCTGCTACACATATTTTGGTCACGTTAGCTTCTTGGGTTCTTCTCACACGTTCTGGACACTTAGATGCAAAGTGTCCCGCCTTATCACATCGGAAACATACGATCTTGGAGATATCTCTCTTCTTCTCCTTGTCTTGCGTTTGTTCCGATGACTCACATCGTTCTTGACCATTAAATCTCCCTCTTCCCCTTCCACGACCTCTACCTCCACGTCCTCTTCCCCTAAAATTATTCTCTCTTCCACGAGGTGTATAATTTTCATAGTTAGAAAACAGTAGCTTGCTTTGGTCATCCGTGTTAGATTTTTCTCCAATGTGTTCTTCATAGGCTTTGAGTCTCTCCACGACGTCTTCAAAGCCAATAGTGTTGAGAGATCCAACACTTGTTCAAGAGCTGCAATGATCTGAATGTATCTTTGTTGTGGAAGACTCTTGATAAATTTCTTCACGAGCTTGGGTTCGTCTATGATTTCTCCAAGAACAGCTGATTTTGAAGCTATCTCAAATAGTTTGCCCGCGAAGTCATCTACCGTATCCGATCCTTTCATTGTTAATCTGAAAATCAGCATTCAAGGTATGTAATCGTACCTCCCTCACACGCTCAGCACCAACGTAATGTGTTCGGATCGCATCCCACATCTCCTTTGCTGATCCTTGCTCACCGATCTGCAAAATAAGGCTCTCCGGAATAGATTGGAATAGCAACGCCGTTGCTATATCGTTCTTGTCTCCTTCAGTTGAACCTGGTTCTATGGTTTCCCATGCCTTGTGTACCTTCAACACCACCTTCATCCTCATGGCCCACACGGTGTAATTGGTCGCACTTAGCATCGAAAACTGAATTGTTGATGGAGTTGGTTCCTTCGGCTTCACCGGTACGGTTATCTGCTTTGTTTCTTCCATGTCTTCTCCTTGCTATTGATTAGAACCACACCTTTGGTTCTTACGATCAATCGCTGATGATCGCCTCTGTATGTAACAACGTCCACGTCTTTGGTTTTGGTTTTGTTACGTCTTTAGGTTAAGATCACGAGCACACAGTTTGGACTTCGATAACAAAGCTCTGATACCAAATATTGTTTTTGTAAATGATTAAGAAACAAAGAACAAGAGATTAAAGAACGAACTCTTCTTTGTTAGGTTTAGAAATATGACTCAAAAACTAAACCTCTCTTTTTCCATGACCTTTGATACAATTCACCAAGGTCTCTATTTATAGGTTTAGATTAACTCCTAATACTACTAGGGATGAATATTTGATAACTCCAAATATCCTATCAACTTGTGCATACCTTATCTTAATCTAACAACTTTTATTTTAAGATTACTTGGACACCAAGTCTCTCAATATTGAGATTACACGTCAACATCTTTAAGTGTGGAGTTAAACTCTAACATAACTTTTCGAATCCATTATATATCTGATACATCTAGAGTTAAACTCATAAACACCCATAGAAAAAGCACTCGAAAAGTCATAAAAGCAAGTATTTTCGGCTAAGGAGTCAATTTGATAACTGAGTATTAAGGTTAAGCTTCAGATAAGAAACCAGATTTGTAGAGCTCCGTGTACCCTTTCACCAAAAAAAAAATCCAAGAGAAAGTCTTGCACAAATGAAAAAGGAAATGAATTCAAAGGATGATATTCTACATAATTGTGAGTGCTTTGCTTTCTCAAACAAGCAAAGCAAAACAAAGACATATCTTATAGCACCTTTCTAAACTGCCACAAACATTTTATGTTTCTCAATGTGCGTATTAATTAACTTGTAAACTTATTATGTGAGTAAGCTATTGGGAGGGCCTAAAAAACAGAATATTAATTATTATTTGTGATATTATGGTATTATTATACCATAGTACATAAGTTTTTATTTTTTAGTGACGATTTCTCTTTTTTTTTTTATTGTTTTCGATACAATATTTCTGTTTTTTCATTACTATACATTCAGAATTAGTAATACCACAATATATCATTTTGTAGTAACGATTTCTCTTTTTTCCTTTGTTATTTTCAACACAATATTTCCGTTATTTTTCATCATTAGATATTTCAGAATCTATAAGAATAAACAATATTTCCATTTTTAAAAAAATTGTATTTAATAAAATGTAAATAAATGAAACGGTAAATAGGTGTTGCAACATTAAAGAATAACGACACGTGTCGATTTCGGGATGGATAATTCAAGAGCATTTACCGTGGTCAAAAACCCAACCTACCCACAGTTAAGATCATTCAAACAACAATGGAGATCTCGACACGTGTCTCAATCTAATATCTATCTTTTTCTCACAGATATTTTTCTTGCTCTCATTTCTCTCTCTATAAATATCTCCTCTTCGTCCTCAACAGCTTCTCCACAAAATCTAGGTCACAAACACTTTTTGAATCCTTAACAAATCGAACACACAACAAATGGCGTCGCATCCTAAAGTTTTCTTCGACATGACCATCGGTGGTGAACCAGCGGGAAAGATCGTGATGGAGCTTTACACGGACAAGACTCCGAAGACGGCGGAGAATTTCAGAGCTCTGTGCACCGGAGAGAAAGGCGTCGGACGTAGCGGCAAGCCACTTCACTTCAAAGGATCTTCGTTTCACCGTGTGATCCCTAATTTCATGTGCCAAGGAGGAGATTTCACCGCCGGGAACGGTACAGGTGGCGAATCGATCTACGGATCGAAGTTTGAGGATGAGAATTTCGAAAGGAAGCACACAGGACCTGGGATTTTGTCAATGGCTAACGCTGGTGCTAATACTAATGGATCTCAGTTTTTCATCTGTACCGTGAAGACTGATTGGCTTGATGGGAAGCATGTGGTGTTTGGTCAGGTGATTGAAGGCTTGGACGTTGTTAAGGCTATTGAGAAGATTGGATCTTCTTCTGGAAAGCCGGCGAAGCCAGTTGTGATCGCCGATTGTGGTCAGATCTCTTCTTAGATTCCGGTTATGAATCTAGGGTTTTAGTTGTGGTGGTGGTTTCAATCTTTGTTTCTTTAGCTATGGACTGTGATCTCTCTGCTTTGATATTATCGTTATTAAACCACCATTAATAAGAAAGCTTTTTGTTGTGGCCACCTAATAAGACAAAAGTAACGAGAGATTCAAATTGTTGGGCCCTTTTGTACTAGGCCCAACAAAAATTGAGCTTAATCTTTTTATTGTGTATTATACTGAGCTTCTTGGATACTGTTGAGCCTAATGGGCCTATCGGATCAGCCTCCTCGTAAGTCCTAACTCACTTCTAAAAAAATAAACATTGGAATAAAAAATACACATATATATTAAGTTAAGCCACTCTTTAGACAGAATAGTAATGTTCACAATGAACGGACAGAATGACCAGGAAAAGGAGTTATATTAGTTACAGATGAGGATTGAAGTTTAACTACTAATTTCAATCATTGCAGGGAAAACGGTCTACAGCTAAATTAAGTAGGTCCAATTATTGGTTTGCACCTGATTGTTTTGCCACTAGGTGGTTGTGAACTGTCTTCCCATTATTGTAATATCTTTTATGAGACTCCTAACTTAATCAAACTATTGATAGTAAAGGATCTTTTATGCGCTAAAGATTTATTTATTTAGAAACCTACCTAAAAATCCTTATGATAGTATAATTGATCAGTTTGGTCAATATACGCATGAAGCAATCATTATACATGTCCTAGGGTTGTTGTACAACAGTATTAACGATTCCTATGTTGTGAGGGTAACTACATTGTTGGACACGCTAGATAGAACAGTTCGAACACAGGCTAATATAATAATAAAAAAATTGGATATTAGTACATCAACAAGTATTGGAGATGATATTAGTAATAAGGATAATAATAAATATGAAATAGGTACAAAATTGCTCGAGTTCATGATAGAAAGAAAATTAATCTATATTGAATCTGTTTCGGAAAATGAGACTCAAGCTGTTGTGAAAGAGAAAGGAAAGGGTTATTTAAACACGAATTTATTCGCTATATGTAATTTTGACTTAAATCACCTTCCGTTGAAACTCAATCTTCCAATGGTTTGTCCACCTTTAAATTGGGAATATAGAAAAAAAAAAAAAATAATCGTTTGATGTTATCAGATATGATAGGTGGTTACTTAAGCAAACCTATGTTAGATATACACTACAAGGAAAAGGCAAATTTTCGACCAAATCGTTTTCGTTGGAATTCACCGTAGAATTCCAACCAAAATCCGACCAAATCATTGTCGGAAAGTCGTTAGTTTCATGGAGTTGGTAAGATTTTGGTCGGAAAAATTAAAACTAAAATCTGACCAAACTATGCATTCGTTGGAAAATCGATGGTTTTTGCTAGTTTGTCGGATTTAGGTCGGAAAAATTAAGACCAAAATCCGACCAAACTATGTCTTTGTCGGAAAGTCGATGGTTTTTGGTAGATGATCGGATTTTGGATGGAAAAAATTACAACCCTAATCCGACCAAACACTGCTTCCATCGGAAAGTGGATGGTTTTTTTGAGCCTCTCGATTTGGCATCGAAAAAATAATATAAGTTTCGGAAAAACTTAATTTAGTTTTTATATTTGACTTCTGGAATTAATTAATAACAACTTAAGTTATAAACGTTAATGAAAAAATATTAAATATTTAAAATATAAAAATTTATTATATTGAACATATTATTAATAGTTGGACAGAAAAATATTATAGAAATCATAAATAAGAAAAATACAAACAACATTGTTATAAAAGATGTGTGAAATATTTAAACATTTAGCAACCATTATTTAGGAGCATAATCTTCTGTTTCGCTGTCCGAGTTTCATTTTTGCTCATAATTATCTGTGTCATCGTATTCGATTGTATTGTAATTGTCTAACATGTAGACATTAAAATTTTTACTGATTGTGATATTTAAATGTTTTTCATAAGGCGAGATTCTTTTAATGTTAAGCTGGTGAAAAAAAATAATTAATATGAAATATTGCGTAGATTAAAATAGAATAAAAATGTATATGTATACCTTTTGAAGCACTAGAACGGATCTAACTTTTATAGAATTGACGTACCACGAGTTAAAATTTTTTTTATTTATTTATAATTTCATTATAAGTACCACTTGGAATCTTGGATCTATTTCTAAATTAAACAATATAAAATTAACAAATGTTAAAATAGGAAAAAACATGGAATTTAGTTCATATGAAATGAAACTTTCAATAAAATAAATATAGTTTACATCCGAAACTAATTTTATTTTTCCGATGCCAAACCCAGGGCTCAAAAAAAACAACCACTTTCCAACGAATGTGGGGTTTGGTAGGATTAGGGTTGTATTTTTTACATGCAAATCCAACCATCTACCAAAAACCATCAACTTTCCGAGAAATGCATAGTTTGGTCAAAATCCGACCACCTATCAAAAACCATCAACTTTCCAACGAATACATAGTTTGGTCGGATTTGGGTCTTAATTTTTCCGACCAAAATCCGACCATCACCCAAAAACCAACAACTTTCCGACGAAGGCATTGTTTGGTGGAAATCGAGCTACTTATCTCTTCTGAAACCATCTCCTTTCTTCTCTTTCGATACGGAAGCAGCAACCTTCACACCGCCGAGAGAGAGAGAGAGACAGAGGGCTGACATAAGCACCGAGGACATTGAAGATTTCTTCGAAAACACCACCAAAGAAGCTCTCTCCGGCAACAATCTCTCCACTGCTCCCAGAGAGGACCTGTTTCACGTCGATAAATCCCATGGTTTGTTCTTACCTCTCTCTTTTTTTCTTTGCCCCTAATATTTAGGGTTTAGTTTGAGACTCATATCTCAGCTGAAGTTTGAATTGGAGTTTGTATAATCTGTCCCTTGAGGTTTATCAGCTAAAAAAATTTCAAATTTTCCGATACATTAGCATCAGCAGAGTAGTGAAATATGCCTTTTTAGTGTATTTGTTTGATGAAGATTACTTATTTAGCTGCTTGATACGATTTGATGGGAGTTATGAGAATGTTCATGGATGGGATTGATATTTAGAAAGCAAAAGAGTATTTTTATGTTGGAAAGAAGGCTTTGGGAATATGATTATGATTTGATTTGGATATCAGACCTTCCGGTGAAGCGAAAGATTGAGAAACATAGAGAGAAAGTGCGCCGGTGTGCCAGTGTTTTGAAGAAGAACCCATTTGTCCAGACGTTGTCATCTTCGAAGCCAAAGGTGAAGAAAAGTAAGAAGACAATCGTTATAGAAGACAAAACACCTAAACAAGTTCAAAAGGTGAGTAATTTGATGATATTGATTTTCTAGATTTATAAGATTTTTTTTGTCTCTAAATTGTTCTGGAGAGCTTATTTCATATGATTTTTTCTTTCTTTGCAGAATGTTGGTGACGATTCTGTAATGGTGGACTTATGGGGTGATGATAATAAAGGTCTGTTAGTTAATAGTTTCACAGATCTGAGCTTGTTTTACCATCCTAGTCTTGTGTGCGAATCTTGCATTCACTCCTCTTTTTTGTATTGCAGGACATGTTGGCTGAAGCCGTTGCTCAAGAAATGCAGAAAGTTTACAAAACTGAGTTAGGGCCTGCTCCTGTTCCTTTGACTATTGAGAATGATGTGTCAGAGGCTGGGAACAAGTAAGAAGCTCTCTTATTTACACATAAACATAAATTCTTCGAAGATAAAATTATATTTTGTTTACTTACTCCATCAGCAAAGGTTGGATCATGTTTTTGAAATTCTTGTACTGCAGATTCGCAAGAAAAACAAAGAGGGTTACCCGCGTGGAATTCAATAAGCGATGTAGGCAAAAGGCACTGCGAAAATAAGAGACAAAGGAAAAGGCTAAAGAGAAGATATCAAACGAAATTGAGAGGTATTTTGTGATTTTAATATATCTTGATGATGTCTGATTATTTATAAAATCACACCTACACAAAATCTTGTTTCAACTAATCTTCTTTTCTGTTTCTGCCCTTGTAGCTTGCCCAATATCTTAGAAGAAATAGCCAGAGAAGATGAGGATAAACATAATAAATATTTACGACGGGTCATCGCCAAGCAGGAAGTGCTGAAGATACGTCCTCTTCGGTTGGGAAAGTACAAGTATGAAACTATATCTTTCTTTACACCTATACATTTTGTTATATTTTCTAGCTCACTAGTGCTCATGCTGATCACATTATATTTATAGTCCTGAAAATTGGATTTAGGAAAATTGACTGTTGTTTGTTTCAGATTTGAGGCTCCTCCAGTTCAAGTCCTCTTAACAGAAGAGATGACTGGGTCACTTCGTAAGCTGAAGGAGTGAAGGTATACTCCTTGTTCCCTCAAAAAAACATTAGATGGTTAGTTTTTACAGCAATGACTTACACAGTGAACAAAGTAGATTATGCTGAGTTCTTAATTACTGTGATCATGATTTGTGCAGGTTTTAGGAACTCTTCTCACTGGCTGCAGCTTGTTGACAAAAGCTTTTGGTAGAAAACAACAACAACTACTGTCTCAATCGAATATAGTTTACATCCGAAACTTTTGGTTTTTTTTTTTTTTTAATAGTTTTTTTTTTCTTATTTAATTCGGAATTTTTTCTTTTTAATTCAATATTATTGTTGGTCGGTTTTTGATCGGAAACTACGGTGGTCGGATTTTTGGTCAGATTGTTTGTCCGTTTTTTGTCGGACTTTTGGTCGGAATCAGTTCCTCGGTTTTTTGTCGGAAATGTTTCATCGGTTTTTGGTCGGAAATAAGTCATCGGATTGTCGTCGGAATTGTTTTGGTCGGAATGGGGTTACAAAGTGTTTTTTGGTTGTTTTTTGGTTGGATTGTTAGTGGTCGGAATTTTTCGACCAAATTCCGACCAAAATCCCATTTACGAAGATATAGAACCGACGTATTCTTTTGGTCGGAAATGCCCGTTTCCGATGATTTTCCGACCAAAATTTCCGTCGAAATTTGTCCCTTTTTCTTGTAATGATATAGAATAGGTTTAGTCTTATATCATCCCGTAACCTAGATAATTAATTTCAATATAGAAATAAATAAGGAAAAGTCTAATGAATTGTGCTTTATATTGAATGGGCTTCAGAAACAAGGATTTAAGATAAATAATAATATATTGATATTTATTAAGAAGAATCGTGAAATTTTAGAAAAAGTAGGTCTTCTTATGCCTGAAAAACTAGCACATGTGAATATGAAAGAAGCCTACGACCTTATCAGGATATCTTATATCAATAATAAGAATATCAAAGATGTATGTAGCCTTAGTGTTATCTTAAAAGAATTTGGTACTATGGTACATAAAGCCAGGTATGAGAAATTCATAATCAATCTAGCGTCCGCATACGATGGTTAATTATGTCTTTTATCTCCCCGCCTTTATGGACTTCCGTGGTAGTAATTATGTCTATACAGATCTGGTATATTGCATTTTCATGAGCGTGATTTAGCTAGAAGTCTCATAGTCTTTACCAACAATCAGAAAGAAGGAAGCTTGGTAGAAGAGGGCATAGTAGACACTTCTGCAGCCTTTAAGTACAAAAAATTCCGATTATTATGAAGATGCTATCCAATGGTATAAGGAAAAAGAGAGTTTGATCCATGCTTCTGATGAGAGTTTAATAAGTTTAGCAAAGGATGCTGGTGATTCATTTCAGTTCATAGCAAAGGTCCTTTCTCACGATAAAGAGAAATACGCTTCCAATAACTCAAGATGCTGCAGCGAGTGCTTATCAGATCATGAGTTATTTATTGCTTAACGAAGAAATGGCTATGAATACAAATCTGATTCCACACCCAGATGGGAAAATACAGGATGTATACATGTCCTTGCTCAAGGAGTTTAAGGTACTTTTAAAAGTCAATGATAAGTTAAAGATGGATATTATTGAATCTAGACTAGATAGAAAGCTACTCAAAAGTCGTCTATTCATGCCTTTGATCTATGGGAAGACATTGATCAGTATGGATATTGATATTAGGGTCAAAAATGGTCAATTGCTTAGTAGAAAAGATTGCTTTAAACTTGCAAAACTTAGCTATGAATTTTGGAAATATAAATATCCCGACATAGTCAATTTAATGAAGTTAATTACAATCATTAGTTGGTTTTATTCAGTTGAAGACATAGCTGTTGTCTATTGTATATCTACCCTATTTAACTACTATACAGACTCTATGTCTTTTGTAAAACAAAATGATCATGCTTTATGAAAGGAATATCAAAAAGAGAAGAAAGGTGACTCTACTTGTACCTACTACGAAGAGGGATAAGCGAAAGACTCAAGCCTCATTATGTGTGAACTTTATTCATCAGAAGGAAGCATACATTGCCATGAAACTGATAGAATCATTATTAAAAGAATATACACGGTACATGATAATTTTATAACTACACCGCCTTACGTAAAAATAGTTCCTGATATATATACCAAGGTCTTTATTGATATGGGTCATCCACTTAAAATATTCAATGAACTGATTAAGATAAATCTGGTTGATCCATACTATCACATAGATAAAGATACTATGCCTTCTAATCTGACAGATTTATTGAAAACACTTATACCTAAGAAGGGGAAAAAAATGTGAATTAATTATATTAATTAACAACTATGTAGAGGCTTTGTGCGGGAATCAAGTGATTGAGGAGTCTTCAGAAGAAAAGTGGAATCAATTTAGAGAACTTTTAGAGAACAGAAGTAAAAAATTACAGTGTTCAGTATTAATTAAGTATATAAAGCAGCTGTGTAATTTTATTGAGTCCGTATCAACAAACTTATGTGACCTAGAGCAAAAGCAAAAGAAAATGAAATACATATAATGACAATGACAATTACCAACAGTGCCGAATTAGTTTCTTTTTGTGGTTTAATTGTTAATAACTATGAATCAAATGATAGCTCATTTCCAACGATTTCTAAAGTTGATGTAAAATGTTTAATAGATAAATTAATGGAACATAATGAATGTGATGATTTGATCTATGATTCTTTAATGGAACCTCTAGTTCAATCCTCATTAGCGTATTTCTTATACCTAAAAGAGAATGGAATGGATATAAATGATCTAAAGTCTTACCATCCCAATTATATTCGTTTTAACTTTTTGGATAAATTAATAGATAATAAATCATCGATAAAACTCAGTTATTTTCAATTTTATGAATATGCACCTAGCACGGCTTCTATGGACGAAGATAAATTGATTTGTAATGTAACTAAATTTATAAGTGATCAGACTCTCAAGATTTTCGTTAAATCATTCGTTAAAAAACTACAAGTGAATAGTGATACGTTAGATCGAATTTTAGTAAAAAAGAATCCAACCAAAAGTCTTGGGATACTTTACTATGTTTTGATGGTTTGTCATATAGATAATGTTGATACTATTATGTATGATACTATAAATCAATTTGGTTTTAACTGTTTTTGGGTTAGATCTTTAGATATCGGTTTACTTGGATTCACTAATGCAAAAAGTTTCAAGGAGAATGACATATTAAAATTGGATATGATACTTGCAGCATTGGGCTTAATTGCTAAAGTACGTTCTGGTTCGAAAAGAGCTAGGGCGAATTGTGAGAGCTTTAAAAGGAAAGCTTTATATTAATATGGAAGGTAGTTTATATTAATCATATAGTAATATAGTATCATTGACGTACTTCCTTCTTCTTTATTAGTTGAATTACCTTCTGTAGTTGACTTACCTTCTGTCATTTTCAAAGTAATAAGATTCTTTTTCATTTTTTCATATTTGAAATTAGTGGTTGCATCTTGTGTTCCTAAATCAATTACATTTATTGGTCGTGTGTCTATCCAGACATCATAAACTTTCTCTCTTTTATTACTTTGTGGTATTCCAAGTTTGAGTTGTAATAGCTTTTTCCCTATTTCTATTTTTTTTCCAATTGATTCTGAAGTTAGCATCAGCGGAAATCTCTTCAGTTAAAGATTTGATCTAACAATAATTTTTCAAACCATTCTGGTGTGTGTGACTACATCTTTAGCATGCAGGACCCTTATGTTTTATAGTCACTTTATTATCTTCTGTATTTAATTTATAAGTTTTAATTAGGTGCTAAGAAGATTCCTTTAATTGCCTGAAATTCGATTTTAAACTTACCTAGCTAATTCATCGGAAGAGATTAGATTGTCAGAAAGTGGACTTCCTAGAATGACAGAGTCGGTATCTATGTAGTAACAGTCAGGTCTGGAAATGTAGGAGTACATATGAATACGAGCACAAGCAGTTATAGCTGCTGACAATTGAACTGCCGACATCTTAGGAGCTTTCCAGTCAACATTGCATTTATTGGAAATGTAATGAACAATGAAATAATCATCGTTCAGCATGTCCGCAGACTGAAAATTATCCATCCTCATCAATTCATCATTATCTATTTTGATTGCAGATTTCAGTTACTGTACTTTCTGGATTCATTCCGAATCGACCATATAGTGAATTCATCAGAATCTTATAAACAAAGGACATAGCTTCATCACCTTTGTTCTTAGCTTTCATAGAGGTGTGAGATAAAGCTTTCGAAAGGTCTGGATTTTTTTTTCAAACAAATGACCCCTAAGAGGAATTATTTGGTAACCTAAAGAACGTAGAAACTTTAACTCTTCGCTATAAAAGACACCAATGAATTTACCAGTAGGAAATACAAAAGTACCATTTTTCTCCTTATAAGGCAAGAATGGATTTGATATATTAGTACATAAGCCTCAATAAAGCCAACAAATTATCCAATTCAACGCTTTCCAAATTATTATTCCATACTGGGATACCACAAGGCATAGTCGTTACTGTTCGATATTCGGCTGTGCAAATTTTGTGCGATAATCGTTCATGTGCAAACTATTCAATATTCGGCCGTACAAATTTTGTGCGATAATCGTTCATATGCAAACTGTTTGATATTTGGCCGTGCAAATTTTGTGCGATAATCGTTCATGTGGAAACTGTTCGATATTCCGGCGTGCAAATTTTGTGCGATAATCATTCATGTGAAAACTGTTCGATAATCAGGCGTGCAATTTTTGTGCGATTCTAGTTTACACAAAAATAATCGCACAAAAATTCGGGCATATGAAAAGTCACACGTGCAAATTTTGTGTGATTTTGGGTCGTCCGAAAATTATGCAAAAAGGTTGGAGATTTTGACAATTTGATAAAAATTTTTATTTTAATTAATAAAATGTTGGCCCAATTTTGTTTTTGATTTGCTGGGTTTCTAAGGTTTAAGCCCAACATATTATTAAATGTCATTTTTGGGTATCTCCAACTATTATGTTAGATTTATTTTATTGCATAAGGATATATATAAATGAGCAAGAATAAAGTAAATTAAATAAATGTATAAATTTAATTGTATATGTTTAATATTTAAATTGGATTAACTGATGCAAGATGTCGCCAAAGTGACCTCTCTTGAAGATGTTTTTTCAATGAAAATATTGAATGTTGTATTTATGTATATTCATGCGAATATTAAATCGACCCAAAGGTAGTTTTATATTTGGCCGAATTACATATATATCTGTGATGATAAACATGTGACAATTATTAGGAATAAACATGTGGATGGTAAATCGTTCCATAGATAGTTTTACTGTTCGTCATACATTATTGTTAGTGTTTGATTATTACAACAAGAGTATCATTAGCAGTTAATATTACTGTCCAAAGACTTGATATTGATGTTGCACTTGATATCTTGTGATGGATTATACAATTTGTTTATATTTTATTATTAGTTTGTTTCAGTTAAGAAGTGAGTACTAAAGTTTGTTCTATTTTTGTTTATCAGCGAATTTTGCTACAGTATCTGCAAACCTGGGTTCAATTCCAACACTTACTGGTTCCAACTTCAAGGAGTGGAAAAGTAAAGTTAAAATTATGCTTAGGTGTATGGATCTTGACCTTGCATGAAGGATGGAACAACCTGTTTCTCCTACAGATACCAGCACTGCTGAGTATAAGACGGTTTGTGAGAAGTGAAAACGTTCTAATCGCATTCGTTTAATGATCATTATGGACACCATTCCAAAAACCTTTAGAGGTGATGAAGAGATCAAAGATCTCAAACAATTCTTTGCTGAGATGGATTTGCGTTTTGCAAAAAAAAAAAAGCGATAAGGCATATATAAGCACGTTTTTGTATCGTTTTTCCACCATGAGGTATCACGGCAAAAAAAACAAAAGGAAGTACATTTTGGAGGTGTCCAATATTGTTTCAAAACTAAAGACACTCAAAACTGAGCTTCTAGAGGAAGTGCTCATATTTTCTATTTTGAAATCTCTTCCTCCACAGTTCAATCAATTGAAATCCAGTTACAACACACAGAAGGGGAAATGAACTCTTAATGAGCTCATTTCGTATTGTGCGCAAAAGGAGGATATGATGAAACAAGAAATATCTGAAAGTGCTCATATGGTTAACACCTCTAAGGTTCAGGGCAAAAGAAGAAAAATTGAGGTTGTTAAGAATGATGCTGCTAAAGGTCCAACTCAAAAGAAGCAGACTAAGGCTGAAGATACCTGCTTCTTTTGTAAAAAAAGTTGGACACATAAAGAAGGACTGCACTAAGTACTACTCTTGGCATGGAAAGAAAGGTAGTTTCCTTGCTATGGTCTATTCTGAAGTTAATTTAGTTGAAGTACCTAAAAACACTTGGTGGTTAGACTCAGGTGCAACTTCTAACATCAGTGTTTCACTATAGGGTTGCCTGAGCTACCAAAAACCAACTAATGCTGAAATATGCATTTATGTGGCTAATGGGATTCCGGTGGATGTGGAGCCAATTGCGCATTTTAGACTGTGTTTTTAATACTGGTCATTTTTTGGATTTGAAAGACACTTTTGTTGCACCGTCATTTAGGCGGAATTTGGTTTCAGGTTCTTATTTAGACAAATCTGGTTATTCTTGTCTAACTGAACATGGAAAAGCTACTTTGTCTTTAAATTCAGTTATGATTGGAACTGGTACACTTCTGGAAAATCACAGTCTTTATATGCTTGACACTGTAAATTTTCAAGATGAAAGCTTAAATATTGAGACAAGGGGTACAAAACATAAATTTGA
The DNA here is from genome assembly GCA_026770425.1 of Boechera divaricarpa. NCBI lineage: Eukaryota > Viridiplantae > Streptophyta > Magnoliopsida > Brassicales > Brassicaceae > Boechera > Boechera divaricarpa. The sequence continues at coordinate 568,250 of CM049186.1, read as the reverse complement.
AAATGCAAGTTCAGGAACTCTGTGGCACAAATGCCTAGGTCACATTTCTAGAAATAGAATTGAGCGTCTTGTGTCAGAGGGTATTTTGAGTTCTATTGACTTTACAAATTATGAAGTTTGTGTGGATTGCATTAAAGGAAAACAGACTAAACATAAAAAATCAGGTGCATATAGAGCTACAGAAGTCCTTGAGTTGATATATACAGATATTTGTGGACCTTTCCCTATGGCATCTTGGAATGGTCAACAATATTTTATAACATTCATAGACGATTATTCTCGGTATGCATACATATTTCTTATTTATGAGAAATCAGAGTCTCTAGACGTGTTCAGAAAGTTTAAGGTTGAAGTTGAGAACCAACTTGACAGAAAAATAAAGCTTGTCAAATCTGACCGTGGTGGTGAATATTACGGTCGGTATGACAGTTCAGGTGAACAACGTCCAAGACCATTTGCCAAATACCTAGAGGAGTGTGGAATTGTCCCTCAATATACAATGCCTGGGTCTCCCAGCATGAATGGGTTTTCTGAAAGGCGAAACCGCACTCTTAAAGACATGGTAAGGAATATGATTTGTCATTCCACCTTACCTGAATCACTCTGGGAAGAAGCATTAAAGACTGCAGCTTACATTCTTAGTAGAGTGCCAACTAAAGCAACTGCAAAAATACCTTATGAGATTTTGATTGGCAGAAAACCCGGTGTAAAGCATTTTCACATATGGGGATGTCCAGCTGAGGCTAGGCCTTATAGGCCATATGAAAAAAAATTGGACTCTAGGACTGTGAGCAGTTACTTTATTGGTTACTTTGAGCGATCAAGGGGTTATAAGTTTTATGATCCCACCCTAAAGAATATTTTTGAGATGGGAATAGCCACGTTTTTTGAGGATAATGAATTTAGGGGAAGAAATAAAGTTAGGAATATCATATTTGAGGAAGAGTCGATTTCAGCTGTTAATCCGATTCAAAAAAGTTGTTTTTGATAAAGCAAATTTGGAACCTCAAAATAATACTGAGATTCTTCCGACTCAAAATGATGATGATATCGGACATGAAGAGCAAATTCAAAATCCTCAAGAATTGGTACAACAAGAACAAATGCCTTTACGTCGATCCACTAGAGTAAGAAGAAATGCTATTCCGGATGATTATATAGTATTTCTTATGGAACAAGAGGAAAATCAAACCCTATTGAAAGATGACCCTTTCAACTTTCGTGAGGCTATGGGTAGTTCCAATTCAGAAAAGTGGGTTAAAGGTATGGAAAAAGAGTATCAGTCGATGCTAGACAATAAGGTTTGGGACCTTGTCGAGTTACTAGAAGGACAAAAACCATTGGTTGTAAATGGATATTTAAGACCAAGAGGGACTGAAGTGGTAATGTGCAAAGGTATAAAGCTCGTCTAGTTGCTAAAGGCTATACTCAGAAAGAAGGGATTGACTATAAAGAAACTTTTTCTCCAGTTTCATCAAAGAAATCTTTTAGGACAAGCATGGCTCTTGTTGCACATTATGACTTATGTAAAGACAACATTTCTCAATGGAAACATTGATGAAATAATTTATATGGAGCAACCAGAAAATTTTTGTATCACATGATTCAAAGAAAATGGTATGCAAGTTAAATAAATCCATCTATGGGCTTAAACAAGATTCTCGTCAATGGTACCACAAATTTCATAAGATAATCATCTCATTTGGTTTTGAGGTGAATTTGGTTGAAGATTGTGTGTATCAAAAGTTCAGTGGGAGTAAACTTATTTATCTGGTTATGTATGTGGATGACATATTGCTGGCCACTAATGATATCAATATATTGCATGAAACCAAGAATTTTTTTTTAAGGATAATTTTGAGATGAAAGATCTTGGTGAAACATCTTTTGTATTAGGAATCCAGATTATCCGAGATTGAAATCAAGGAATTTTTGGATTATCACAAATGAGTTATATTGATAAAGTACTTAAAAGATTTGGCATGCATGATTGCAAACCAGGAGATACCCCTGTCACTAAAGGAGATAAATTTTGTCACAATCAGTGCCCTAAAGGAAATTTAGAAGTTCAAGAAATGAAAAAGATTCCTTATACGTCGGCTGTAAGAAGTCTGATGTATGCTCAAGTTTGTACGCGTCCGGATATAGCGTACATTGTTAGAGTTTTTGGGCAGATACTTAAGTAATCCAGGTTTGGACCATTGGAAAGCAGCCAAAAGGGTCATGAAGTACCTGCATATAATAAAAGATTATATGCTCACATATCAGAGATCAGATAATTTGGAGATCATTGGATATTTTTATTCTGATTTTGCTGGATGTCAAGATAGCAGAAAATCTACATCAGATTTATGTATTTCTGCTGGCCGGTGGAGGTATTTTTTGGCGTAGTGCGAAACAATCACTCGTAGCTTCCCCCACCATGGCCGTAGAATTTGTAGCAGTTTTTTTAGGCATCCAATCAAAGACTTTGGCTTAAGAATTTTGTCATCGGGTTGCGAATTTTTGAAGGAATTGAAAGACCACTTAAGATCTATTGTGACAATATATCAACTGTTTTGTACTCTAATAAAAATAGGAGTACGACGAAGTCAAAGTTTATTGACATTAAGTTCTTAGTCGTTAAAGAGAAGGTACAGAGTGGAGAAATTTCTATAGAACACACAGGAACAAACTCCATGATAGCTGATCCTCTTATAAAAGGTATTCCACCAAAGGTCTTTCATGAGCATACTGCTCGAATGGGTGTTTTAGTCTTTGAGGATCATTTGGTTTAGTGGGAGTTTGTTTTCTTTGTTTTTGGGCAGTGTTAGACACATCTTCTGATCAGAAATAAAGTTTCAGTTTTATAGAACTCTGTACAATAAAGTTGAGTGATCTCAATAAAATAGGACCAGTTGAGAATCGACATGTATTGATCACCTGTCATGTGATTTTCATGCCACAATTTTCATAATTGATCTATGTCATATGATTATACTGATTTTAGTGAGTATGGAAGGGTGAGTTATGATTTATATAACAAAGACCGCCATTATCCTAGATTGTTGTAGTCAATGGACGACATTGTCTATGCTCTAAGATATGATGACAATTTTGAGCTCATAAAGTCTATCACATTTTTCAGGAATACACATGTGATTCAGTGGGAGATTGTAAGAATTATTTGGGTCACATATGTATTAATTAAATGTGTTAGGGTCATCATATAAGTAACCAAATTAAAGTGGTCAATTATATAATAAAGTAAAAGGTTAAAAGGCATAACTGTTATGAAATTAAACTTATGTGTAGATACATTTGGTTATTTCTAATTTGATGACGGGCCGAATTAGAAATTGTTTTACTATATAAACTGGTTATGTTCCCCAAATCAACCCTAACGAGAAATACAGAAAACTTTCTGCGTCCCATCAACAGAGATTTCAGGTACGTGTCCGCTTATGTCATTATTCAGCAGAGGCTGACATGGATTAAAGGTTTATTGAATCATAAACATCTTTCATTATAGACATTAGCATGACCTCCATTATAGCCACGCCTAATAAAGGTGTCTTGGTTTTGAGTTGGTATATGGATCGGAAAGATCTCATCATCCAAATAGTTCTGTCGAAATATTTTCATGGCAAGAGATGATATATAATGTCATTACATCTTCGATATCTATATGGTACTTGGACCAATTAAGCTCTTGAGCCTTCAACATCACACCTCCTAAGAGAATAATATCTTATCGAAGATATTTGATTAAATTCTCATTCTCATTATGAACCAGAAGATTAGAAATATTCAATGAAGCATGTGGGATAGAACCTTTAGAACCTAATTCAGGGCATAATGTAAGTCCTAAGTTATTAAGTATTCTAGGAAGCAATGTGCATGAATCTCAGAAACGTAAAAGGAATTTGTCGCAAAGATAGAGTTTCAACTCGTAAAGCTTATGATTCCTAAACAATGTTTTGATTTTATATTTATTAGCACGATTCGCATAATATTCAAGAATGATAATAACATCGAATCGCCTAAAATTATGAAAATAGACAGTTCGAAGACGAGGATTTAGTTGAACATGATATTCCAAATTTGTTAGAAAATCAAAGAGCATTCTTTCACTCCTTTCTTCAAACGTAGGATAGAAACATGGACATCATTAATTAATATAGTCTCTATATCCGCTACAATGAAAGGACGACATTCTGTATTATTACTTTTGATTGAGTTAATTTTACCAGATATACGAGTTTTTTTATACTGAAGGGATTTAGCTTCAGGTAGCGCACAACTTATGTCTTCTGAATTATTTAAAACATTAGTAATATGGCTAACTAAAAGATCAATTTTAGGAAAATCAAATGATTCTTTAGATATCTTAGAATCATAATAGATACGCATGAATACACTTGTAATACCAGCAGTATCATACTTTTCTCAGTGTAAATAAACTATATCTGAGATTTTACTATATATCTGAGATTTTGAAACACGATTACCATCAATATCACTCATCGAAATAGCATTGTTTAATGTATATGTAATATCTATTTTTCCTTTGCGTACTGTGAAGATGTGATTCAAAGTTCTTAATGCTTTGATCCTGATGTCGACTTGGATTAAAGAAGATTGAAGTTTGAATTTCAGGTTTTGTATTAAACCGGTTCTCGATTGAGGAAAACAGAGAAGAACAGAAGACCCGGTTTAGGCGAATTAGTTTTGTCGGTTTGACGGTTTAAGTGAAGACTCTTTGTGATTCAGAGGGCTCTTCATTCATCTAATGGATTGCTGGATTGATTCCGGCCCAAGACGTAGATCTCGTTATCTCGACGGATCGAACTGGGTAAACAAATCTATGTGTTGTTCTTGCGTTTGATTTCGTTTCTTTTGTCTATTGCAATCTCAAATTGTTCAAATCGGTGATTGAATTGAGTAAAGAGTAAGTCGGATTTAGCATTGAAATTGCAACACGTACTGCTCAGACAATGATATAAAAGATATTGTACTGCTCAAATAATGATAAAAGATAACTCAAGTAATGTATGTAATATCGATTAAGGAATCTGATTTGCGTACTGCTCAATTAATGATATAAAAGATAATGGGCTTGTTTGTTTCTTCATCTAATATTTCCATCCAAATAGTACTCCATTTGGATAGTCTATTTAAATATTGTTTGTTTCCATTTTTGAGTTTTCATCTAGATAATCCATCCCAATGAACATTTGTTTGTTTGTTTAGTTTTTATAAATCTTCATCTCCATCTAAATGTTTTTAATCAGAAAATGATTAAAATACTCATACTTTAATCTAATCATATTTTTAACCTTAACCTTAATCATATTAATTTTAATTCTTGATTTAAAATATATTTACAACTAAATACTTTTCAAATTATTATTTTTGACATTTATAAATTAACCCATAAATCTAATTAATTTGATGGTTATAATGGTTAAATAAGTTGATCTATAAAAAAAAATTTAATTAATTAATAATTTAATAAAAATAAATAATTAATAATTATTATCATCATATAATATCATTATGTCATCATGTTTTTTGGCAGGAAAAGAATGAAATTACGTTTTTGGCGGGAAAATCCGGACTCGTGTTTTTGGTGAAAAAATACAGATTTGTGTTTTTGGCAGAAAAATTGTGAAACTGTGTTTTTTGGTGGGAAAAGTGTGAAACCGTGTTTTTTACGGAAAAAATTTGAAACTGTGTTTTTTGGCGGGAAAATTGTGACACCGTGTTTTTGGCGGAAAAAATGCGGACTCGTGTTTTTGGCGGAAAATGTGAACTTGTGGTTTTGGCAGAAAAATCTCTGGATTTAGGGTGTTTTATAATTTTTTTATCTAGTGAGGGATATATTTGGTATTTGCTATTTTAACTGATTCATCTCCATTCAAATGATCTAATTTGGATCAGGCAGATGAATTTAAAATTTTTGCCTAAATTTTTATAGTTTATTGAGATGGTTCATCTGGATGATGTTCATTTTAGATACTAAACAAACATCAATTCTCATTTTCATCAACCATTTTAACGAGAAAACAAACATGTCCAATGTTAGAACTTCACATTCAGTAGAGATAGGATATGGTTTAGTGAAACTTATAGAAGCAAGCATAGATATTTCCAGAATAAATAATTTTATATGTCACATTACTTACCACTCGTTTTAAATGTTCTACATAATCACTTAATTTTAAATAACCATTGTATCGTGATGAATAAGACCTAGTATTAACCAACGAACTAGATATTTGGAAAGGAACTAACATTTTTGTGTATTTCATTTTCATTTATTACATATTATCGTTAATAGAATGGATTGCCCGCTGAATATCATAAAAATGATCGATTCTAGTCTTATCTATTAATGTAATTACAAGAAGAATAGTACCAAGCATTTATGTAATCGTTTAATTTCAACATTCCGGGTGTAGGGTTCTCTATTTCGAGTGGGTCAAAAGATGTTTGCGGAAAGATTTCTTTAACAATATTATTAATTGGTTTAGGCCTGGGCATTCAGATTTCGGTTTCGGTTTCGATTATATACTGATCGGTATCGGTTATTCGGTTACTGAAATATAGAAATCATATAGATACCGAAAATAATTGGTTTGGTATCAGTTCGGCTTCAATCGGTTTCGGTTCGGTTCTGTTATAAATTTGAAAAACTGATAAATACCATAAACAATCGGGCAATCTTTGGTTTGGTACCGGTTTTGGTTTTAGTTTTTATCAATTATTTTAGTAACCAATACCCAAAATAGTAACCAATACCCAACTTTTTTTTTTCTTTTTGATAAGAATAAGTGGACTCATTAATGAGCCTTATATTCACAATATAGCTACCTGACCAAAGAACTGAAAATTATCTTCAATTTTTCTCTTTCTTTTTACATTTTTTGGAATTTTCTCAAGAAAAACCAAAATCAATTTTGGACTATGTATAAATTATAAAAGGAAAACTATATATTTATATATGTATATGTGTAATGTGTATATACGCTTTCGGTTTCGGTGTAACCGAATGGTATCAGTTCGGTTTCGGTTAGAAACCGATATCCATAGTACCAGAGAAAAGGAACCATCGGATATATTAGGTATAACCGAACCATAACCAGAACCGTTTTTTCGGTTCGGTTCTTCAGTACGAGTTATTTTTGCTCAGCCCTAGATGGCTCACAGCATTCACATGGACTTATACTTTTGTGGGTTGTACAAACATGATTCCCATACGTACGTGTCTCGGACGTAATTCAAAACATCTATAAATGTTTCACAAAAGAATGTATCCGGTTTGTTCAAAAGAGGCTCAGGAGAAATATCCAAAAATAGAGTTATACCGAACAAGATACAAAAGAATGATGAAGTGCGATAATCGATTTTTGATGATAAAGTTTTACATCTCCTATATATTATTTGGAGAGTACATTTATAAATAAACATTAAAAAGTGTAAATATTTACATCACATTGCCATTATATCAAATAACAAATTTTAATTTCTCATTAAAGATATTTAAGTTATTAGTTATTATGTGATCATTTATTAAAATCATATATTTATTGTAACTAATTAAAATCAAATATTTATGGTAGCTAATTAAAATCATATATTTATGGATACAAAAAACTCATATTTATAGGAGATATTCTATAGAATATTTTATATTTATGAAAAAAGTTCCATAAAATATTTGCTAATATATTGTCCAAAAGTTTGATATAGATATATATATATATATTTATATATATTTAACATTTATCTTTTTAATTTATAATATCAAATCTTAAAAAAAATCAACCCGTACAGTAACACGGAATAATTCTAATAAAAGATTAATAATAAAATCATCACTACTATACAAACATTTAAATCCAGATATTATAATGTTTCGTCTAAACTTTTGTATTTTTCTCTTTATTAGCGTATACCCAGTGTTTGGTGATATAAAATCCAAGTTTTCAATATAAGAATTTATAATATTATGGGAGAACGGTCTCACTCTACCCTAAGTTTGGCCCGACGGAAATGCATACATAAAATTTGTGGGTCGGTCTAATTTAAGATATTTTGAAACTTTCTGTCCAATTGCATACGAACTTTGCAAAATTGTCAACTTCTGATTTTAATTGGTAGTTTTTAAATTTAGTTTCTAAATCGTTGGGTTTAAATGATAAATTTTAAAATTAGATTCAAATAAACTAAACCAAAATCGAAACCAAACCAAAAAGAAATTCATTCTACTTCTTCTTCTTCTTCTTTAGCAAAAGCGTGAGGTTCTTCTTCTTAACTGGTTTGGTTGTGTCGATATGCTTTTCTTGCAAGTGAATGTGTTCTCTTACGGAAGCTGGCCAGTTATCTGAGTATTTGGCGGTTTCCGGCAATGAGCTCGTCGGAAAAATACCTCCAGAGATCGAAAACTTAACAATTCACGAAGCTTATTGATCACTGCGTCCTTGCCAACTCCGCTCAGACCACTGATAACGATGATGATCTGATTCGCCGGTGGTATAATTGGATCAAGGGTGAATGAAAAAAAACCAATTGAAATTCGAGGGAACGAAGCGATTCGGGTTTGGTGGAAGATTGAATTGGGGACGAATTAGGGTTATCGGGGATCTGGGTATCGGTCATTTTCAATGAGGAGTAAGACATAGGAGAAGAGTGACAGAGAGGTTGAGGAAAAGAGCGAGAGATGAAGGTGGGTTTGTTGGGGAAGATGATGGATCGAGCGAAAGAAGAAGAACAGAGCTTTAAAATCAATCAAAACAATAGAAAGAGACCAAAGTGGATTTGAGTTTTCTTAAAAACACAGATCAAAGCAATAAAAAAGAAGAAATCCCAAAATGTTAAAATCCAATCCAAAGCTTGGTTTCTAACACACAAATCCAAATCCCAGAATGCAATTTCTTAACATAATCAGTTCCAGGGCAAAACTCAATCTCTCTCTCTCCAACATTTCTCTGATTCTGTCTTGTCTCAACGAAGATGAAGAACTCATCATCGGAACTGATCCGTTGCCGTCAAAGTTGTCGACTTTACTGAAAAGTTGATGATTATAATCAATCTCTTTCGTAAATCCGCCGCCATAGTTGATTCGCTGGTTTCACCTCAGCTCCTTTGCTTCTCTAGAACCCAGATTCTTTTCAGCTATGGTGGTGTTCAAAACCTTAGCTTTTCTGTTCGTTTTATGCTTCGAGATTTACCAACGGGAATCAGTTAAAGAAGAAGAACTTTGGTTTTTCTAAAGAAGAAGAAGAAGACGACGTAGAATGGGGGTTTTACAGAGTTACTCAGGTTTTGGTTTTGATTATTGGTTTAGCTTTATGGTTTAATTATTTGGGTTTGTGTTTGGGTTTAGTTTATGGTTAAACTTATTTGATTTAGTCAAATTAATAATTTTATCTGAAATTTTGAATCTAATTTTATAATTTATCAATTAAATCCAACGATTTATAAACTAAATTTAAAAACTATCAATTAAACTCAAAAGTTGATAATTTTACAAAGTTTGTATGCAATTGGACCGACCTCCAAACTTTGTGTATGCCATTTTCGTCGGTCCAAACTTGAGATCGGTGTTCATATTGGGCCGAGAACGTTCTCCCTAATATTATTAAAAACTCATATATATATATATAGATTCAGTAACAGAAGTGATATATCTTAATTTCTCTCTCCATATTTGATATAACCTTAGGACTGATAAGATTTCTTTTTTTCAAACTTATAACAGGTCGTTTTTTAAACAATGGAGAATAGATAGGATTTGATTTGATACATAGAGGCAAGACACTTCGTTGATCATAAGAGTAAAATATTTGAGATTATAATAGTTAGTGGAGGAATAACAAATGTGTTGTGACAAATTTTCTTAGAGTCATGACAACTGGTTTAATAAAAATGGTGGTCAGACTATGTAACAAATTTCATAGTACATCAAATTTGACGAAAATCATATATTGTTGGCTATTTAAAAATCAGTAGTAACATGACAATAAATCGGTGTAAGGCCTTGATATACGCACCATGTGCTTAATTTGTATAACATGATAATAAATCTGTATAATATCTGTCTTTCTTTTGTTTTATTTGAACCGTTAAAAGTATTAATAAAAGTGAAATAATTAGGTGAGAAATGGTTACCAAATGAGAATATTCAAAGTGTGTGACTGAAATTTCCGAAAAGAAAAGGGAAATGAGACTACGATAGTGATTATAATGGCAAAACTCTTCTATTGTAATTACTATTACTAAACCGAAACGCGTACCGGACCCGGTTAAGACTCGGCAGGCAAGACCCACGAATTCGAACCAGATCTCTCTCTCGTCTCGTTCTCTCATTTGATTTGATTTTGAATTTCAGCAGCAGCAAATCGCACAAGTCGTGTGAGACGGCAGCGTTGCATCGGACCACTTGTGCGATTCTCTTTCGTCATCCATCATCCTCTCTCTTTATCAGCAACAAATCCTCTATCTCAATTTCCCTTGTATTACCGCCGGATATAATCACAGATCGGAGAACATCCCCGAGAAAGTGAGATAGGAAGAGGCTGTTTGTGAGCGAGATTGACTTCCGATTTAGCAAATAGAGAAATTTAGGGTTATTTTTTGTTAATCGATTAGGGAATGGAGTCGGACAATGGGAAGGGGTTGATACTAGCTGTAGCGTCAAGTGTTTTCATTGGTTCCAGCTTCATTCTTAAGAAGAAAGGTCTCAAACGAGCTGGTGCTATTGGCACCCGTGCAGGTTTTTCCTTCTTCTACCCCTTATCTCATAATTGCCCTTTTATCACTTTGCTACATCTTACCAATTGACAAAATTGTTTCACTTGTTCTCTGTTCAATTGCGATTTCTTTCTAGTCCTGTTATTGAGATCCATTTTGAAGTACCCGTTTCTTCCGTTTACAGTTTCTCGTTAGATTTCTATTACTTCAGAAACTTATAGCTTTAATGGATTCAATAAACCAATATATCTCACAAGGGAATGTGATTCACTGGATGATGCAGGGTATGGAGGTTATACATACTTATTAGAGCCTCTTTGGTGGGCGGGCATGTTGACAAGTAATTAATCATCTTATAGTGTTTTTACTCCATGTTAGCCTGCGTGGTCCAAATTCTAAACAAGTTTTTTTTTGTAACCTTAAATGTTTAGTGATTGTTGGAGAAGCTGCAAACTTTGTGGCTTATATTTATGCACCAGCTGTGCTCGTTACTCCTCTTGGTGCATTAAGTATAATCATCAGGTATGTTTGTGATCACATTGCTCAGTTACTCACTTCTGTGTGATATTCTCTGACTAGCCTCTCATTTTTATTTATTTGCTAGTGCTGTTTTGGCACATTTCCTATTAAAGGAAAAACTTAAGAAAATGGGGGTTCTCGGATGTGTGTCTTGCATTGTCGGCTCCGTTGTTATTGTCATACACGCACCTAAGGAGCAGACTCCAAATTCCGTTGAAGAAATATGGAATCTGGCAACTCAGCCAGGTAACTCTCTCTCTCTCTCTCACTCACACACATTGTGCCTTCTGTGCAGTTGTTTATCTGAGAAACACCATTTTCCTTACTTATGTATGAAACAGCTTTCCTAATCTACGTAGCCATAACCATGTCGATTGTGCTTGCTTTAATTCTGCACTTTGAACCCCTGTGCGGCCAAACAAACATTCTGGTTTATATCGGAATCTGTTCTTTAATGGGTGCTCTCACTGTAAGTTGGTTCATCTGAGCATCTTGGATGTACTTTTGAACTCTATTTCTGTTTTCTTGTGCACTCACAGCTCTAGTAATTTCTTGTTGGTGTCTTTAAACAGGTTATGAGCATAAAAGCTATTGGAATTGCGATAAAATTAACAATGGAGGGAGTAAGCCAGATCGGGTATCCACAGACATGGCTTTTTGTCATGGTTGCAGCAACCTGTGTAGTTACACAGTTGATTTACCTAAACAAGGTAAGCAATCTACACCAGATATTTGTTTGGAAAGGCTTATATATATATATTCTGGAGTCAATAGGTTAGTAGGCAAGTGAAAGTAGAACAGTTATATTTTTAATGCCCACAAACAAATATCCATCAGTAGATCATTCCTCAACTTGACTTAGGGACAGAATAGCTGCATCTGTAGCATTGAATGTCTCTTTTTTTTCCAGCAAACATAAGAACTCTAGAATTTCACTTGGCATTGTTGATACTTTTACGTATTTCTATTTGGCATATCATTCCCATCTCGACTTAAGGCCTAAGATTGTTACTGTTATGATTTTTTTTTGCAGGCTTTGGACACATTCAACGCAGCAATTGTTTCTCCAGTATACTATGTAATGTTTACAACCCTCACAATTGTTGCTAGTGCAATAATGTTCAAGGTAGGTTCAACTAGATAACGTTTAGATCCCTAAAAGATCAGTTTAAGGAAACACTTAACATCGAAACTCGGTTTTCACAGGACTGGTCTGGTCAAGACGCAGCCAGCATAGCCTCTGAATTATGTGGATTCATCACTGTGCTCATAGGCACAATGATACTCCATGGCACTCGAGAAGAGGAACAACAAGCTTCTTCAGGTAAAAAATTCTGTCTTTCCATCATCGATCATATCTGCATCTTGTGTTGCGATTATTAAGCATAATGCTGGTCTGATCTTTGGGTCTTCAGAACAAGTAAGATGGTACGAGTCAAGAAAGAGCATGAACGAAGAACATCTGATAAGTCTGTACAGCCCTGAATACTAGGAAGAAGAAGGTGCCATCTCTAGACTCCCAATAGACTGAATGAAATTTGCCAAGAACAAGCCTCAGGGATCTTATAACTGATCAATCAACATATATGAGGGGAATGATGTCGGGTTTGTTTTTGTATTGTTTGTGGGCTCTGTACAGACAAAAGTTTGTCTAGTTACACTTGACATTCTTTAGTTTTGATCTCTGCGTCTCTTCTTAGTACAGTACTTTCTTCTTAATTGGGTCCAAAATTACTGTTATATATTTTTATGTATCTTCATTTTTCTAGGATGAAATATTCCTTAATTGTATTCGACTGAATGAAAAGAATAAAGTAAAAGTTTAATTAGAATTTGAGAGAATTAACAAGAATCTCTGTTCCATTTCTTCATAAATCGCTAATAAATTGCACAAGGAGAGCTATTGGTTATCGTAAACACATCAACGAGAGATATAGAGAACGTAAATATTTTTTCTTTTCAAGATTACGAAGGTTCGGGGGTGGGCAAAACAACCATAACTGAACCGAACCGAAGCGAAATAAGTGATTTGGTTTGGTTATGGTTTAGTCTAAAAACCTATTTGGTTATCATTTTTCTTAAGTTTTCGGTTTAGATTTGGTTTGGTTAAAAACCGTAAAACCGAATGATTATTTTAGTTTTTAGTAAAATTTAGATTAATTATATATAATTATATTTGTTTAGTTTATACTTGTTTATTAATGTTCTTAATGTTTTTCTTTATTGAGCTTATAAATTATAATTATTAAATTTTTAGACTCTTAGTAATTTAAAAACCAAAAACTTAAGAATAAAAAGAAAATCTAGTTATCAATAATCGTGGCTAATGACGATGATACAATCTATTAAGTAATTTAAAAACCACAAATTTAAGAACCAAAAACCAATAAGCGTGGCTAATGACTATGATACAATTTATTTTCTGATTTTTTTTCTATAGCTTTTAGTTTTATATAGGTTTAGATTTAGGATTTGGATTTTACGTAACAAGATTTGGATTCTATTTTTTTAAATTATGTTTTACTTATTGGCTTAATATATTATTTCTATTCTACGTTTAAATCAAAGTAGTATACTGAGACGACATTTGTTTCTTATATTTGATTACTTTTTATGCAGCAAACTTTTTTTTTCTTTTTGTAAAATCATGGAATAACCTATAAAATCGGAATCAAACCGAAACCGAACCGAATTACATATGGTTTTTATATGGATTTATTTTTTATAAAACCGATAAACCGTAAAAGCGAAAAAATCAAACCGTAACTAGGCCTAATTACACGTGGTTTTCATGTAGTTTCAGTTTTTGTAAAATCGAAAAAACTGAACCAAAAACCAAACCGAAAAACTGTACGCCCACCCATAAGCCCATTAGATGAAGGAAGACAAGACTTCTTAGATTCATAATAAAAAGGAAAGAATAAAAAAAAATACAAGTAAGATATCTACCGGTGAATCAATGTTGGATAGGATTAGACTATGTCTTTCTCTACCACATTACAGTGAGCCAGGGATAAGAACGAAATGTCTTTCTCTTGGAAACGATGAACTTAAGAGACAGAGAAGTAATCTACTATCTCTCTAGGAAGATGACACGAATGCATGCCACATGTACTCACCTTAAGAGATAGATATACCAATGCATATATACCTCATCACTACCAATCTCCGTTTTCATAACTCTACCAAACTAACCACAACCAACCAAAATGATAAACCGCTCAGGATTCATAGGCTTTGTATACCATCTTTGCAATTCGGTTCATTTGCTCCACCTGCTTCGACTTGAGCTTCTTCCATTTTTCCTCCACTTCTGTCTTCTCTGCTCCATCCGCAACCTTTTTCCAAATCGTAGTTATTGTTGATTCATCCAAACCACAAGAACTCGCATTCTCTGCATTAAAGAACAATGCTATCTGTCTACCAATGGAGATTGGGGCTGGGGTTCCTCCAAGCTTCTTCATTGATTTGGAAGCCAAAACACCATTGGTCCCCCCAAATCTTTCTAGCCAATTCAAAAGCTTTTTGGTCAATATCCTTAGCAAACACAATATCATCTTCACTCTTTCCCCTTTTAAGGGACTTCTTCATTTTATTCAGAAACTTCTTCTTCAATTTGGTTTTTGATAACATTGAATGGATCAGCTTCTTCACATTAATGCAAAAAGCATCACTATCCTCATAAGGATCTCCTTTGGTAGATGTGAACTCAGACATACCTTGAAGCAACGCAACTTCATCAGTCTCGCTGAACAACCTCTGAAATAAAATTTTGCACGAGCATTATTCAAACGGATTTATTTTGGTTAATTTGTTTGACGTTTTTGTTTCACTTCTTACTTATTGTTTTTCAGATATATAGCTAATAAGTATCATGCGAACGACAACTTGAATTTGAATTATTTGTTGAAGTTTTTGTTCATTTTTACTTATTTCAAAAAATTTGATAATAGTATCGCAATCACCACGCTTAAAATTGATTGTAGAAAAACTAATAGTGAAACATTGTCAATAAATAAAAAAAGTTAAGAAAAATCTTAGTTTTGGTAGATACATTATTATGTCTCTCGGAGTTATGGTGATTGACTGGTATCACAAAAGAAAAAAAAAAGATGATTCAAATCGTGAGCGTAATATTACGCCGCAATATCTTCTAACAGATTTCTTCTCGGTAGACATGGAAATGGATCCCAATCCACAAATACGAAAAAACCACAAATCGAGCAAATAAGAAAAAGAAGAGTTGAAGGTTTGTGGCGTCTGATGAAGATAAAGTTAATGACTTATCTTGTTATAAAGGAAAAAAAGAGGCGTTTAATCAAGAATTATCAAGTCACGGTTAAATCCGAATTCACAGTTAAAGAGATCGATACATGCTTTGCAGGTAAAATCCGAACTCACGGTTAAGGTTCTCTGAACTTCGACGAACCGAAACTTTTGATGATCCGATTTTTCCCGCAAAGCAACTTGATAATTCTCGATCTCTTTCTCGGTTCTTTCTCGGGTTTTTTCTCGGATTTTCTCGATCTTTCTCTCGGTTTCTCTCTTGGCTTTTCTCTTAATTCTCTCGACCAAGAAGCTCTCAAATGTTTGACACTTAGCAAAAATGAGAGGAGAGCTCATATTTATAGGCCGAGAAGACTTTGGGCGAGGGTTTCCCAAACTTCCACGGAGCGACAGACGGGCTGTGACTCATGGACCACGAAATGACACATGGATTGCTGACTCCTCACGGAAGTGACACTCAGCTGCTTGCTTACCACGGACAAACATGCAGCCCGCCACTCAGCTGCTAGCTTGCTTGCTAGCACAAGTAGCTCGCCACCCAACTGCTTCTCGGAAGCACGTTGCCACCGAGCTGCTTCTCGGAAACACGTCGCCATCCAGCTGCTTCTCGGAAACACGTCAACTTACAGAAGCACCTCAAATACTCAGCAACTCGCGGACATTTCCGTGTCCTACTATTCCGACTTTTCTGATCCAAGGTGAGGGTCACTACATTTAGACGCTCTTGTATTAATCCTAGTGCTGAACTTGCCCCTGCGCTAGAATCTGATTCGAGTTCATATGAGTCTGACCCATCCGAGAATCAGTCTCCAAGAGAATCTGTTGGGGAAACTATGAATTATGAGCAGAGTACTTATGACATGGATGTTGTGAATGAAGGTGAAGATGATGCGATATCGTCGAGTTATCAGGAGTTTTTACCAGATCAACAGGAAGCAGGACCGTCAAGAAGAAGGAACCCGTTCATGAAGCTAGTAGAAAGTTTAATTGATCGTCTAGACTGTCGACACTATCGGAAAAGCTCTAATATCACTGCATCTCCGGAGCCCGATTTATTGAAGATAGTCACGATGATGCGAACTTTGGGGATGGAGCGATTCGAAGGTGGTACGGACCCCTTCACAGCGGATGCATGATTAAAGAACTTAGAAAGAAATTTCAACGAGACAAGATGTCTAGAGGAATTCAAGAAAGATGTCGTCGTTTACTACTTGGACAAGGACGCATCAAACTGGTGGGATGCAGCTGCGAGACGATTTGGACGGTATTATGAGGGATATTCGTGGTCCCAGTTCTGAAGTGAGTTCATGAAGAAATACTTCCCTCCAAAAGCTCGAGATCGTTTAGAGATTCAGTACTTGGGCCTTACATAAGGGTCTTGGAGTATCGGAAACCTCGGATCAAATGTCCGAACACGTCATAAGTAGCGCTTCCGTTCTAGGGATGAACGGAGGTGTTACAGACGGTACTCACACGCACTTTTGATCTCTTCCCTTAGTATCACTTGAATATCCTGCAAGTTTAACAATAACTTCATGTTGAAATATGGATTGGCGATAACTTTATAGCATATCTATAGAGTCCAAGATGAACAAATTCATCTTAGCGTCCACTACTCATAAACCTTAAGCCAAAGACTGAAGGATTGTAAGACAAATGTCAAATCCTAAGAAACGGAAAAGGAAGACATTTGTAAAGATGGTAAGACTTGTAACCAAATCTTCAAAAGTCAAAGGAAAAATGGTCCACAGCCACCCAGTGGTAAAATAACCAGACGCAAACCATCCAAAAAAACTAGCTCGGTCTAATTGCACATAAAATGAAATTATTTTATCCAAATACACTTGAAAAAGTTTCGAAAGGTTCGTAAACACCCATCTCGTTCTGAGCGTTTGAATCCGTGAATTTTAGCGTTTTAAAATTCGGTTTACTAAATCCAAATCCGGTTTTATCGGTTTGTTCTTTCTCGATTCAACCGTCTCGATTTTTTTTTTGTTAACCGGGTTTGGATTTAGTAAACCGAATTTTAAAACGCTAAAATTTACGGATTCAAACGCTCAGAACGCGCTGGGTGTTTACGAACCTTTCGAAACTTTTTCAAGTGTATTTGGATAAAATAATTTTATTTTATGTGCAATTAGACCGAACTAATTCTTTTTGGATGGTTTGCGTCTGGTTATTTTGCCACTGGGTGGCTGTGAACCGTTTTCCCAAAATTAAAAGATGAACAAGTTTATTACTCCAGCAACAGAATGCAGCGGCCATCTTGAAACTTCATAATTTTAGTATACAAAACCCGGAATCAAAACCCCTTTACTTTGATCAGGAAATGTAATGAACCCTAATATAGACTCGAATCAAATAAGCCTATATGTTGGACAATCCAGAAAAAGAGGACAAATGTAGTGAAATAGTTGAATTACGAAAACACCCCTCCTTTCAGATAAAATCTTTGTCTGTGATGGCCGCTTTTCTCTTTTATAACGGATAAAAAACACCAAAAACAACACAAGAACAGAAGCTGGTACCTTAAGCTTTCTCTGTAACTACAATGGCTCACTTTCTTGACCTTAACAGCCTCACCAACACTTTACCTTCGATTCCAAAACCACCCGAGAGTCGTAAACTCGGTAAATCCAGCGGGTTTGCTTGTCGGAGAACCGTAGAAATTCAAGAACCGGATTCGGTGCCAGATCAGAAGACGGATGGCAATGGGATTTGCTGTTCTACGATTTCGACAATCTCATCTCTGCTGCGGCTTCTGAAGACAAGCAACCTCTCACTGATTTAGCCAACAGATTGTTCGATAATTTCGAAAAGGTAAAAGTACTAACGCCGGTTTATTCAAACCGATGAGAGTATTGTTTCTTTTTTTTTCTTTTTTTCCTGACATATCCTATATGCTTATTTGTGGTTGGTAAGGTGTTTGTCACAGCTTGAAGATGCAGCTACGACGAAGAACTTAGCTGAGACATAATCGTGTTATAAAGATACAAAGTTTCTTCTTCAAGAGGGAATGACCAGAATGGCATGATTCCATTTCAGTTTTCACTGGTTTACTTGCTATTGACGATCATTCATGGTTTATAACTATATGGTAAAAAATTGTAATCTTGCATAAGCCAGCAGAAAAATATTGGAATCTAGTAAAAAGCAATGTAATCTAGACCAAAAATATGATTCAAGTTTATAAAAAATTGGATTTTGATATGAGATATCAAATCAACCGACTAACTACTTGCTTAAAAGTAACGGTTGAGATTATCTTACCACCTCGACATATCACACAAAATAAAGAAACAAAGTAACAAACCCATAAACCAAGAAAAAGAAACAGTGGTCGTAGAACGTTTACTCACAGAGGTGTATAAGATCAAACTGGAGGCTTGTGTCATGAACCCGTAACAAGATCCTCTTGAGCCACATTGGCGACATTGGTGACACGAAGCACACCCTGTGCACTAAGAGGTGAGAGGTTTGATTGGCAGAAGATTTGCCAAGTGGCTGCCTCTGGATTCTCCTCCTTGGGTTCGACAGGAGTAGTTTCCTTGTACACTGTCTGAAGTTCCAGTAAGACTGTCTGTGCAGCCTCCCGAGATTCTGGGAGTTGGTCACTGAGCTGAGATGCTGCAGCTTGGACTAATTTTTCAATTCCATATTCTCTAATACCTTCAATGCCCTGATGATATAACACATGGCCAAAGAAAGGTGATGTTGGTGGTAACATGGACTGGATCCAAATGGTTGTCATAGTGATGACATAACAAACCCAAATGAAAAGAACAAGAGTGGGTTATGATATCGAGTGAAGTTACACATCGGGAAAAACACATGGATGCTTTTGCGCGGATCCGAGGATTCCTATTTTTGAGACAAGGTTGAAGCTTCGGCAATAGCAAAGTAGGAGAAACATGTGTAGTCATTGCTACTAATGCTTTTCCGGCTGCCTCACAAACAAATCGCTTGTCTTGGGAAGCTTTAAGGAGGAGTTGAAAAAGCTGAAAGAACGGAATTTGAAATTAGTATTATAAGAACACTCATGTGTGTAACATCCGTATCCCAAGTCGTTCCTTGTAATAAAAGTTATTACATTCTTGCGGCACAAGCTGTTAGTTTGATGTCGTAACAGTCTTGTACCGTGTTGCATTCTTGAGAAGATAGGAATAATGGGGAGCTCGAATTATAATTACGGAGTTGCTATTGGTTTGATTAATCAGAAGATTAATTGTTTCGGAACAAATTCGGGTTGAATTGGTTCAGAATAGTATTTTTGCGGAATGAATAGTGTAATTGTGGGATGAACAGTGTTTGACGGAAATGTGGGATTGACGGAAATGTGGGATGAAATGTGATATGGATAATATCGAGCTCGAATAATAGCCAAATGGGCAGTGAACGGGTTGATTCGATCAAAGGATTGATCGTTGAGAAGTAATTCTGAGCGGTTCGGTTTAATCGGAATTAAGCGGTAACTCTGGGGTTTGGCGGAATGAAAGAAATATTTTGAGACGGGAAGGTGTCTTAAATATTTTGGGAATTGGGACAGAATCACTAAACCGAGCGGGAAAGTTAATTAAGATTAATTGATTGCGGTTTAGTAATCTCGGTTTGGGTTAGTTTGGGTAATTCGGACTAAACCGAGAAATGATGTTTAACGGGAATTGAGTGAGATGTGTTGCGGATGATGAGTTGTCACAATTATTGCGGAAATCCTAAACCGAGAAAAAGAATTCAATTGAGATTACGGGAATCGGTTTAATGATTTCGGTTTAGTGAACCGGGTTGGTTGGTTTAATTTTTATTAAACCATAAATATGTATATACATATGTATATACACTCTTTCTCCATCCTTCTACACACTTCTTCTCCCTTATATCCTTTGAGCATTTGAGAGAGAAATCGAGAGCTAGGGAGAAAGGAGAAGAGAGAAAAGGGAGAGAAGGAGAAGGAGAAAGAAGGAGAAAGAAGAAGGAGAAGAAGGAAGAAGAGAAAGAGGTGGAGAAAACAGAGTTTTGGGGCTGTGTTGGGAGGTCCGATCGGGATATCAAGAGAGCTCGGTTTGAGCTGAAAATTTGTGGGTGTTTTGGTGATAACTTGGTGGTTGGTTGAGTAGAAGCCAAAGAGAATCAAGCTTAAGGCTTGAAGCTATCAAAAAGGGGAAAGTGTGCTCTTCATTACGTCAAGGCAAAGGTGAGTGCGCGACCGTGGCCAAACATGTGATCATTGATTTGTCGTAATTAATATGTGTGTTAGGGCTTGACCATATGGGTGTGATTTATGGTTCCTCTAAGTTTTAGTGTTATGTGCATGATGGAGCTCTATCACTTCTTGATTGGTTGCTTGTGTGTGTGCATATTGATTTCGGTAAGTCTTTGATTATATGTGTGTGTGGATGTGGGACGGGAGGACCGCCTCACTAAGCATTATCAATGCTTACGCACCTCTTTTGGTGCAGGTAAAGAGGAGTCTTAGGAAGCGGAGCTCGTGGAACCAAGGCCGAAGAGAAGGATGATCTAGGAAGGCTTCTTTTTGGGGTCTTTTGTGTACATTGATGTTATGATACTCATGCCTTGGGGATGATGGCCTTTGGACTCGTAAGAATGCATGTTAGAAATGTGTGATATGAAAGTATGCATGAGTAAGGGTTGTTTATATTTAATGTGTGTTTGGCATGGTTATGGTTGGTTGTGTTGTTCTCGGGTTGCAGGGCATAGGGGAGGATCGACCGATCCAGATAGGATCGATCGATCCTAGGGTGTCGTTTAAGGCCAGAGATTTTTGGGAAAAGCAAGATCGATCGATCGGAGTAGGATCGATCGGAGTAGGATCGATCGATCCTATGGGGTCGTTTTTGTCCAGAAACTCGGGAAGACTTATGGGAGAAAACGAAATCGATCGTTCTTGGCAAGATCGATCGATCTTGGGTAGTCGATTTTGGGCAGAGCGTCTCTGGTCGATTCTAGGGGGTCAAGATCGATCGTGCCCAAGGAGGAACGATCGATCCGCCAAATGAGGATCGATCGATCCCAGTTAAATCGATCGATCCTGTAGGTGCATTTCGAGGCTGAGGTCTCTGGCCTGATTTGAGGGGTCAGGATCGATCGATCCTAGGTGAGAACGATCGATCCTGATTATATTACAATTTAAGATCTTTTTAAGAAAAGTTTTAAAAATTTCATATTTTTCGCGGATTCGTCTTAGTGTCTCGGGATAGGGTGTGTCAATGTGTCCCTATTTGGGGAGGATGTACTAGATTCAAATGATGATTACCAGGGGATCCAATTGATCGATAATATGGTCTTTATATGAGCTGAAGATGTCTGCAGAGGTCATACTTGCGGTTTTACTAACAGCACTTCTTGGGTTCTTCAATGACTTCACGACGGAACAGGATTACTTTCTCTCTGTAAAGGCTGACAATGTGAGACTAGAAAATTCTGTCGAAGTGTAACTCAATCTACTTAAACTGATAATTAATAGTATATACACGAGCACAGAGAAAATGACTTACAGCATATGCAGCATTTCTTCCCTGTGGAATATTGAAAGACGACGAACGGTATTAAGAACATCACAGACCAAAACACAATCCTTGGAGTCTAGCTCAGTTACAAGTGACTGGAATATCAAACAAAGCATTTCCAAAAGGGTATTAGGTAAACACCTTACTTGCAATGTCCAAACTCCAAACAGATGAATGTAATTGCAACACAGCATTGCAAATGAGAATTCACAGTAAAGCATAGTTATAGAATAGTAGGAAAGAACAATCGATACCTTGAGAACTGCATCAACTTCGGTTACATTGTTTAAGTCTTTAGATTCAATATACTCAATTTGTACGACAACTCTCTCTGCCTCAGATATCTCTATCTCAATGCTGATAGGATGATTGTGATCCAAAGAGACAGAGTTTTGTGGTGGTCCTTTCTTCAGCTTTTCCATTCATTTTGCCAACACAAGGCTTTGTTAAGCCCGCTTTACAGTCAATATTTTAGGACACCAGTCTACTTTCCACACTAATCCAAGTTTAAAAGTTGAAGACAGTTGTGTTCTTTAATAACATCCTCCAATGTAATTATTCCGACAACTTCTTCTTCCTCAGCTAGTTTAGGTAGCATATGACCACTCAATAGCAGGATGTCTGCATCATTGTCCTTTGATCACTTCTACTAGTTACAAAGCTTCCGTTTCATTTTCTTTTTGAAGCTCCAAATCTACAAGATAAGCAAGACTCCAAGACATCAGTTGCGTCTTGTATATGACAATTTGAATTTAGGATTCACCTAAAAGCTTTTTCACTATTTTTATTAGGCTTGTTCCTTTCGGGCAAAAGGTCAGGTAATAGCAAATGCAAGTCGAGTAGATCAAACTTCATGGGTCGACTCGATCCGATCTGACTCATTAACCCTAATGGTTTTACTATTTGGATCTTAATGAGTTGATGGGTCAAATGAGTTATGGGTCATATGAGTTGGGTTGTAATGGTTTATGATTAAACCATTTAACCATTAAATTATCATACTTAACATCATTATTATCTTTATATTATCTTTATCATATCATCATTGTCATACCATATTTCATCATCAACATTGTCATACCATATTTCATCATCAACATATCATCATCATCATACTAAAATTTTTCCACCAAAAACGTTATTCCGTAAAACACGAGTTCACATTTTTCCCGCCAAAAACACGATTTCACATTTTTCTGCCAAAAATACGAATCCATATTTTCCCGCCAAAAACATGTTTTCATAATTTTTCGCCAAAAATACGAGTTTATACTTTTTCCGCACAGAAGCACGAATTTACATTTTTCCAGCCAAAAATACGAATCCGTATTTTTCCGCCAAAAACATGAGTCCGCATTTTCTCGCCAAAAACGTAATTTTCCCGCCAAAAATTCGAGTTCACATTTTCCCCCCAAAAATACGAGTTCACATTTTTCCGCCAAAAACACGGTTTCACAATTTCTCCACCAAAAACGTGATTCCGGAATTCTTTCGCCAAAAACGTGACCAAAATTACGATCTCGCATTTTTCCCGCCTAAAAATACCTTTCACAAATTTTTGACAAAAAGTCTATTCCATAATTTTTTTTGTCAAAAACATATTCCGTAATTTTTCCGCCAAAAACATGATTTCATAATTTTCCCGTCCAAAACCGTGTATCCATATTTCATGACATTGATGATGATGATGGCAAATGATATAATATATGATGATAAATTATTAATTATTTATTTTTATATTTATTGTTATTAAATTATTAATTATTTTATTTTTATGAGTTAACTCATTAACCATCCAAACCATTAAATTAATTAGATTTATGGGTCAACTCAACCCATTTAACAAATGAGTTAGATCAACTCAAAAACCATTTAAACTTCAACTTATTGAGTTATGGGTTGATTTGGTTTGGTTTACTCATTTTGACACCCCTGAGTAGATGTAACTAGAGTATCAATAATTACTTTTGAAATGTATCTTTAAAAGGGCCACTCGCACGCTTAGAGCCTCACGCCATATGTGAGGACAGTCCATGACCATAACACTAGACGAAGCATTATTCTTTGATCGGCCGCCAATGGCATATATTCAGGACCAACCACTTCAACATCTGACAAGGATGCAGAGGTAGAATTGGGAGATGAAATCAGAACCAACAAATTTCTGGAGCTATTTGGTCTGTGGCAGAGAATGAACCAACGTAGTAGGTCAGAATCGGTACGGAATTGTAAGCACGCGTGGAAACAACTCTCGGGGCCCAAGAGGGTTCGGATTTGGTAAAGCTCCATTGAAGCAAGGCGAGAGCAAAATCTCTTAGAGACTAATGATATATAGCGAGGAAAAAGGGGCAAAAACAAAAAGTAGATAAGGAGCAGTATAACTTGAGATAAATGTAGATCCCATAACTTGACATAAAATGTCTAAACCTAGTTCAATAACAGATAAAAAAATCGATTTTGATACCAATTGTAAGCATCAAACAACATGAAATTCCCATCAAAATGTTTCTACAGAGATATTGATTCGGCGTGAGATATGCCTGTGGGTTGATCATTTTGATATGCCGAATCAACCCACACGCTTTTCCATTTATGATTTAAAGAGGAATGAGATAACTCGAAGGATTGAAATAAGGTCATCATTACTTGGTAGCTTTAAGAAGAACAATTTGTTGCTGTTAACTTTTTCGTATGATATTGAGAACATCATGTATATATGGTACGTTATTTTATTATTCATTCCAAATTAAGTGGAGATATGTATAGACGACAAGCAAACATTACAAAGTAAATGGATAATTCAATGCCTTATAGTATTTAAGCTTAAGTTGAAGAGTGGAGCTTCATCCTTCGAAGAGGAAGGTAGGCTTTGTGTAGCAAACATACGCAAACAGCTTTGTGTAGCCAAAACTCATACTGAAATGCATGAGTTTTATATTTGTATTATCCAAACAATATAGAATTAAAACAGAGCAGCAAACGTATTTCTCCATCCACGGATTATAAAATGTTAATATCTGCTTTAATCAAAATTATAATTGGTTTTGATAATCTAATTATTTATAAATCTAACATCATTAATTTGTAATGTAGAATTAAAACAGAGCAGCAAACATATAAAAAAACCAAAGAACAATGAAAGCATATAAACTACGTGAGTGATACGTACCATAGCATAATAATGATACTAATGTAATTTAACATGTCGTTTGAGTGAGCTTAGGAAGAAGGAAGAAAAATAATCACTTCTTGAAAAAACGTACTTTTCCAAGGCAGGTATAGATGGAACGAGACAATTGATATCAAAAGCGAGAAATCCAAGCGTGAGATCTTCGTTGTGTTAAGCGTTTAGAAACCCAAGAGTGAATTAACTTCGTAATTTCAATCTCGGTTTAGCTATATGAATTCGAATTTTTTGTCCCATATTTTTAATAATAATTTTAAACATTGAAATGATATGTTTCCAATTTTTATCCATTATTAATTTTAGGCATGGACATTCGTGGTCCTGTTCGAATTTGGTTCAGATTTTTTGGATTTTGGGGTTGGGATTTTTTGCTATTTGTCCAGGTCTCTATAATAGATTGCCGCAAAAGAAAAGCACTTGATTTTATTTCCAAAAATATATTTGAAAATTGTTACATTAAAGATTCCAAAATTTGTTTGCTCAGAATCCTGATAATCTTAGACCGACCCTACATATACCCAATCATTACGTCATGACCACCAATGACTCATTTATAACCAATCCAACAACGATGAACTCCGAATAAATTTTTAGATTCATCAAGAATCCAACAAGTTTCATTTTTTAAACCTAAACAGTTTCATTTTTAATGAAATATTTATATTTTTAGCAAAAAAAGAAAAAAAGAATCCAACAAGTTCATAAAATAAACGTCTCAAGGTTTCTTGCATGACAGGAAATCAAAGTTTAGCATACTAATTATTTTTCCATACACATTCACAAACATATACATTTGGTGCATTATAGTTTACTCACATCGGACTAGACTAAATTATTGTTTGTAATTTTCTTCATTCAACCTCGACAGAGTTAGTTTATAATTCACTAAAACATTGTGCTAAATTCTATAGATACTATTGTTGTTAATGATAGCAACAGATACAACAAGTGTGTGTGCAAACAAAATCGTTTTTTGTTCACCTTCAACAAAGACTCAACCTTTTTTTCAAGAATTTTTTTTAAAACCAAGTGAGTTATCACCTTTTGATGATGTGAATGTAATCACCATTCAAATTTTAACAACATTAATATAATAATATCAAAACAACAATCAACTAGGGATATATTGGTAGAATTTGGGGGAAAAAGAGCAAACAAATTCTTGGGAAATAGCCTAATGATCACCCTACAACCTACTCCCATATCACAGGAAAATTATAATTCTAAAATGAATCAAGTAACTATTGTAATACTCAAATGAAACTGTATGAATTTATAAAATAACGTAAAATTTGGTAAAGTAATGTATTATTGGTCGAAAATACAAACATATAGTCATATAATAGCAAAGTTTTTTTTAATATAATTTGATGATAAATTCAGAACCAAACTTCGAATCATTTATCTGAAAACAAAACTAAAATTATTTTATCTAATTATTATAAAATGTAAAGTTAGTTAATGTATATAACGTTTAAATTATTTGATCTATCTATAGACGAGAAGAAAAATGAAAAATAAAATAATAGAGATGGCCGAAAAAACGATGATGACAATATTAATAACTTTTCAAATCATCTTTTCCAGAGTCTAGAAGACTTAATAGAAAAGACTTACTACTTTTAAATAAAATTCTGCAAAACATTTTCCGACAATGAAACTAAACTTTTTCCGTCAACCAAACAAAATTTGGAGCTGCAGATACAAATGGCTATGAAAGATAAGAAAGACACAACGACACATGTTTTATACGTTAAAAAGCTTTACCTCTTTTCTATATTACTTACTTGCCTAACTCTTAACATCATCGTTTGCCAAGAGAAGAACGGAACGAAGGATCGGTGATTTTATCCTCTCATAGCTACCACCAAACAAAACTCTCTCTTAACACTTTCATCTCCTCCATTGATTCTACTGGTAAAAAATATTCTATGAATTTTTGTTTTTTTCTTACTTTTTACATTTTGTTGCGATTCTAAAAAAGTCTTCTTCCACCTAAATCGTCATGTCGCTTGTAACAGACCAAATGCTGAACCGTGAGATCCAACCCGATAACGAGTCTAACCCGAATAAAACCCTAACTTTGCCACGTGTATATAAAAGAAGGGCACAAATCCCAAAGCTCGATCTAAAAACTCTCAGCCATCAACCGCAAGCCACCGGAGACACTCACTGTGACCAGCCAGAGCCACCGCGTGAATCGTCTTCACCGGAGAGGTAAACCCGGGAGCCAATCTTAGTTCTAAACCTTGATTTGTTTTGGATTGGGAAACCAATCTAACTATGGGCTTGAACCGCCGCAGATCTGTTACACTGAGCCGCCATCTTCGCCGTTCAAGTCGTCGAATCGACAAAAGTTGGAGAGAGAGGTAAGCGGCGAAGCTATTTCTCGACGATGTTGCTGTGTGCATTTGTTGAATTATTAAACCGAGACCTTGACCAGTTGAACCAGGATAATTTAATCAAGTCATTAAACCGATGGTCATTTTTGTGTAGTCACGTGGGCTGTTGGTTTGTGGGTTTCGTTTGGTCTGTGAGTGTTAGTCTTTATTATTAAAGTGGAATAATGTTGGGGACGTGGTGACGTTTTGAATTGGAGTTGTTATTGAACCGGACTCAATCGTGAAGCTAAAATGGTGTTATTAAATTATTAGATTGGTTTAGTTAATTATTAAACGGATCTAATTAATTTAGTTGAGGGAATACCAAAATCTATTTAATCGAGATATAGGATTTGGTTTGGTTTAGTGGATTAAATCATGGTTATTATTTTGATTTGATCTTTGACCGGTTAACTTAAACCGATGCAGATTGAGGATTGTTGTTGAACCGAATTCCCACTTTTATTAATCCTAAACCGAGAAGTCAATACCGTGGCAAACGTGAGAACAAGTTTGTGTCTTTTTCGTATACCGATATATTTAGTTAGATTACTTAGTTTAAGGTTAACCCAAGTATACCTGCAAGTTACATATTATATAAGTAACCGTATTTGATTGTTGAGTGTATTAATATATATATATATATATATATTTTAAAGTATAAGAAAAAGAACTAGTATTTTAGAGATAGAAATTAAAATAAATATTTTAATGTGTGTTGTGTGATTGTGTGAAATGCATGTTATTTTGTGGTAAAGTAATTGTTGTGTGAGTAGTTGCAGTTAAGCCGCGGTGATATCTACAAGGAAGTATTTTTGTAGTCGTGTGTTGGCCTATGGACCCGGGATTGCGGGTAGGTCAGGATTGGCTGACGAGCCAACGAGTTTTCACTATGCTGGGAAGAAGTTCGCGGCACGAGGGATCCGGTAGGCATGAGTGAAAGGTGCATGGGAGAAGTGCGTGGCACGAGTGACCCAGTATGCACGAGGGATAGCGTGCACGGCACGTTGTATCCGACCGCGTGGAGGTTATGGAACGTGGTTCCATTTGTTTGATGGGTGTGTGTCGTTGACACGTGATTGCCTACTTATCTTAGGTTTAGACTTTGTGACTTTCTAAATGTGTTTGTGTATGAAGAATTCGTGAGCCCTAGGCTTACCCTCGCTGAGTAATCCTATATTACTCACCCCTCTCTTTCTCTTGCAGGTAATTTCGAGGAGTAGCAAAAATTTTGGGTCGGGGTGTTTCATCGCTACAAACGTAAAATCAATGACTTCCGGAGATCTTTCTCTAAAATCCTAGAAAAAAATTGATCTAATCGTTTTATTGTCTTGAAGTTTTTAATATTGGTGGTCTCTTCAAATGAAGGAAGAGTGAAGAAGAGTCAAGACAGAGTAAGAAATGGAGAAACAAGGGAGAGAAGAAAGCAGCATTCAACAACCTCCATGGATTCCTCAGACACCCATGAAGCCAACTTCTCCGATCTGCTCAAATACGGTGGAGGAACAAGCTTATTGGAACCAGGTGGAGGAAAGGTAAGAGCTTTTTGTCCTATAGTTGAGAAATTTCAAAAAATCTTCTTGGGTATTTGCTTATGGAAGTGATGCATGCAGGAGATTTGCTGGCAACAAGGACATGAGTGGTCTTAACCACTTGTCTTTTGGGGATTTGCTGGCTCTAGCCAACACTACATCACTCTGTTTCTCCGGTTAGGCCCCAAAACCTACAAGTAAGAGGGCTTTTGATTATGGTCTTATTAGAAATGAAATTGTTTTGTCAAATTTTAAAGTTGGACTGAGAAATATATCTGATTCTCAATGTAGGAAACACAGAGATGATGCAAAAAGATAATGAAGCAGTGGAGAGTCTGAGCTCAGTGAGTAACAATGTTGCTGAACATATCATCAAGACTCCTGAAAAACCAAAGCGGAAGAAGTACATGCCAAAGGTTATTAGAGAAGCTAAACCCAAGAGGGAGCCTAAACCACAAATTCTGAGGAAATATGTTGTTGCTGATGGTCAAGAAAGCAAAACGCCGAGGAGGAAATATGTGCGGAAGAAGGTGTAAGCCAACTCATGCCAAGAAGCTCTGTAGACGAGCCTTGGATTTTGAACCCGAAAACGGAGAAAACCAGTCCAACAGTGACACAATCACGTAGATGAGATGGAATCAACTCTTTTAGAAAAGAAAGTTAGATCCTGGGAATCAAGAATCAAAAGATTGCCTTCTTTCGGCGCCTAGCACGCCCAAGAGAAAGCACAACCAAGGTAAAAGAAAGGGGAAGAAACCAAAGAACAATGGCAGTTAGCTAGAAGATGTTGATATTTCGATGGCACAAGCTACAAAGAGAAGACAAGGAAAAGAACTAACTTGCTGTGACATGAATCTATCAAGGATTCAGTACGATGAGCTATGTGACTACCAGAAAATGCATTGGTTGTATTTCCCAAACTTGCAACAGGAAGGGATGAGATCTGATGCCATTTGCAGCAAATCATTCGCTGGACAACAACATAAGGATGTTTCTGGCTTTGACCCTAAGTGCTACAGTTTCACATCTCAACCCAGTGCTAATAGAGTCCTAACAATTGAAGAAAACGTGAAGGTACCTTTCAAAGAAGGCAACAGTCTGAGTTCAATGTTCTCTCGGATAAGATAGATACACCGATAAAGAGAACTACAGGCCATGCTCATTGCAGGGGGTATCACTGAATATGTCTACAGCCTACCATCCGCAGAGTGATGGCTAGACTAAAGTGGTGACCAGATGTCTCGAAACATATCTCTAATAGCGTGAGCTCTCTGAGAGTAAGGGTCCTTGTATTAGCGTTAGATCTTCTTCTTCACGTTCTAATCCTTTACGAGAAATCTTCCACGTGCTTTAGTTAGCATCCGGAAGAATTTACGGTCCTATCAGTACCGTAACATTCACATGCCAAATTTCTAGCTAGCTGAATCAAAGCTCCTGTAAAACAAATCAACAAAACCAAAATGAAAGCGAAATCGTTCTTCCGTATATTTTGTTGTTGGCTTTGAGCGGATTCCGCCTACATTTTTTACCTCTGCATGTTGAAAAATGAGTCTTTTAACATGACAAAAATATTTTAAGTTCAATTAGTATTAATAGTCAAAATGACTATTATATTGTTTTGTTAGTCACAAGTTTATAAGAACCCTCTTCTTATTATTTGTTTAGAAAAGGTTCACCAAAAACTAAACAATCTTATGATTCTCATTATACCAAAGCTCACATAGCCATTATTATTTATAGAGAGAAATCTCTCCTAATCACATTAGGATTTGCTAATAGTTTGCTAACTCCAAATCTATTAGAATCTATCTTAACTCTATCCTAATCTCGATAAAGTTAAAGACTAAAGCACCCTTGATATTAATCTTTGACTCGATTAATATCTTGCGGTCCAACTAATGTTGGAATTACCCAACATTCTTCCCCTTAATTCCAACACTTGAATTATTTGCACTCCAAGCAATTTCCTTTGTTGATGTGGTGATAGCCTTCTCTTCCTCCATGTTACGTCTCGATCAGCTTCAACTAATGATCACTTTCTCGTGCTTTTGGTTCGCCGTGAACAGTACATGTGAACAATACCGCTGTGAACCGTACCTCCGTGAACAGTACCTCGCCGGTTGTGTTTGGCCTCGTCTCCTCCTCTAGCTTGGCCGTGTTTTGCCTTCACCACCGATCAGAAACCCTTCGTCTCGAATTTTTGATTCGCATGAACGTCTTCTCACGAATGTTGATTGCTTGTCACGAACGTCTCCTCACGAACATGTTGCTTCTCACTAATGTTGCTCCTCACGAACACATTGTTTCTCACCAACATTGCTCCTCACGAACACGTTGCTTCTTACTAACGTTGCTCCTCACGAACACGTCCCTTCCTCGATCGTTTTTTCTTCACAAGGAAAAGCTTTGATACCAATTATTGTTTTGTTAGTCACAAGTTTATAAGAACACTCTTCTTATTATTTATTTAGAAAAACTTCACCAAAAACTAAACAATCTTATGACTCTCATTATACCCAAGATCATATAGCCATTAGTATTTATAGAAAGAAGTCTCTCCTAATTACATTAGGATTTGCTAATAGTTTGGTAAATCCAAATCTATTAGAACCTATGTTAATCTATCATAATCTCGATAAAGTTAAAGACTAAAACACTCTTGATATTAATCATTGATTCGATTAATATCTTGCGGTCCAAATAATGTTGGAATTACCATAATAGTTAAAATTTTGACCGTTTTGTCTTTTTTGCATTCATTTCACTCAGAAAAGACAACTGAAACTACAAGTCACATTGGTGAACAAATGTTGGTAAATATTCCATGTGTTTAAGTAACCAAAAAAAAAGCAAATGATTCTTTCGTTAGGTTTCCTGTTCATCCCACTTTACCAAATATTTAAATTTTAACCATTGCACAGTATGATTTTAAAATCTCATTTGTTTATTTCTCTCTTCTATTGACAGAGTTTTTTTCTACACATGGGAAGTTGTAATTATTTGCTCTTTTGATTTCTACCCTTAATAGAATCGTATAATTACTTGCTCTTTCTTTCCTTTAGCTTCTATAGAAGAAGTAGAGCTCATGCATGAATTTCAAGGATATATATAGATACAATTGAAATTGGTTATTGCAAGGGAAGAAGATAATTTCTTCTCATGCAATATATAAACGAAGACCCAGCTGCTCAATGATTTCAATCCTCAGAATGCTAAAACCCTTGATTCGAGGAATCCTAACAAAAACAACATATTTTTATGACCCAAGTAATTTCTATTCCATATGAGAAGCAGTGCCTAGCTTGGAGAATGCATGCCTAATGCTGAACTGGTAAATTTCAACAATTTTTGCCCTACTCCTCAACCCACATATTCATGGATTATTGATTATGGAGCTACTCACCATATGACATTTGAAGTGAATGATTTTACTAAGTTTACTGAATCCCAAAGAAATTTTATTATTAATGCTAATGGTGGTTTATCAGGTGCAGGCCTGTCAATATTTCACTACTGCAAATTTTTGTTCATACTATTTTAGTCACTTCTTTAAGTCATAAAAATTTATCTCCATTAGTCAGATTACCCAAAGAATCGAATATTTCTCATGTATCA
This sequence comes from Boechera divaricarpa, assembly GCA_026770425.1. Classification (NCBI taxonomy): domain Eukaryota; kingdom Viridiplantae; phylum Streptophyta; class Magnoliopsida; order Brassicales; family Brassicaceae; genus Boechera; species Boechera divaricarpa. The sequence goes on along the minus strand of CM049186.1, from coordinate 535,468 downwards.
TATTTTTTATTTTCTCTATAATATTCACTCTTAAATAAATAATTGAACGTGGTACCGAAATAGATGGATTATACTACGTGGATGATTTAAATCACTAAAAAATTAACCAATTTCAACAGCATAATTTAGTGTTTACTTACCGATTTATTGTTTTATTTTTAATATAGAAAAGTAAATTGACAAAAATGAGAAAAAAGTAAAATATAAGCAAAACATAAGTAAAATATATTTATCTGTGTTTTTGTAATGGATGGAAGGGATCATCTGAATGGCATATCATAACCCTTCTATTGCCATGTTAGTAGTTTGTTAATTTATTTAAAAAACTAGACTTTTTCATATTCAATCAAGAACTAGACTTCTTATTCAATCAAATCATCTAAAACTAGACTTCTTAAAATTACATCAAAAACTAGAGTTTTACATATGCTTTTTGTTGAATCATATGTAAGCTTCTTCATATTCAATCTTCCTTCCTCAACACATAACGCTTTCCATTCATCGCTCAACTCTCTTCTTTTACCAGTTCCAATGTTCATCAGCTTCTCAAGTTGCAGCTTCTTTAGATAATCACTTAAACCTTGTGACATCACCACCTCAAATGCATCATGTACAGCGCATAACTCTTCATCATCGTCATGACTCTCTTTTCCAGCAGTAGTCCCGCTCTCTGTTGTTTTCACTGCCCCATTCTCAACATCAGCTACTTCCTCATGCTCCTTCAACATCTCCTTAGATATACCATCATCATCATGAGCAAATTCAGCTTCATTTGGTCTCCAAATTCAGCTTCATTCAGAATCACTACTAGACCTCGTAAATTATGGATCATTCCCTTCATTAGTTTTCTCCAAATGAACAAGCCATAAGGTATCTTTGGAAGTTGAAAGTGTTAAGTGATCAGTTCTTAGTTGAAATTTCTCTTAAAGGTGTAAGACACACCTTTATTTGATCAATATCCTCTTTGATTTTATGTAAAGAATCAATCACTTAACATTTCTAACAACATAATTTAGTGTTTACGTAATGTCTTATTGGTTTTTTTTTTTAATATAGAAAAGTAAGTTGACAAAAAACATCAAAAAAATGTAAAATATAAACAAAATATAAGTAAAATATATTTGTTTTTCTGTTTTTGTAATAGATGAAAGGGATATCTGAGTGGCATATCATAACTATTTTATTGTCATGTTAATAGTTTGTTAATTTATTTAGAAAACTAGACAATAATATCTGTATTTTTTTTTGTCAAAATAAACTCTGTATCTTTAAATTAATTTCAGTCAATAATGTTGTATTTTTTTTCTTGTTAAATAAATTCTGTAATCTTCTTTTCTATTCAACTTCTTTTTAAGGATCTAGTACGAGAAGTATCAATTCCTTTTTTTTTCTTCGGTCAAACGTATCAATTCCTCTTTAATATCTTTATCTCAGTATAATTTGGTAAAAAGTAAAACTAATTGTTATTTGGGAAAATAAATTATCGCATAATAATTAATTGACTAAAATATTTTTAATGAGAGATTTTAATTTGTTTTTATATGTAATGACAATGTGATGTAATTTATTAATATTTTGTAAGGTTTATTTATAAGTGTACTCACCAAATAATAAAATAGTTCTTTACCTATAAAATAGTTCTTCTTCAATTTTTATATTATTAAATTGGAAAATTAACATAAACGAAAAATTATTTTTTGTGTTATTGACATTTTTATATAGAAAATTACCAGAAAGTTCACTTACTCTAAATCAGTTAGATAAAAATCGTGTTTATAGTCGCATTATAGTACATATTTTTCAAAAATAGAAAAATAAATATTAAAGCAATAAATATTAAAGCAAATAATATACTGATGGAAATGAAATTATGATTAATTGATAAAAAAAGTAATATTTATATTAGTGTTTAATTTACTTGATTTTAGTTGAAAATATTATTTTTAAATATTTACTTACTTTGAAACTTATATGGTTATTCACGAAAAATACAAATCAATGTTTTGTGCATTATTCTTATCTTAAAAAAATTGACGATAAAAATATTTATAAAATATAATATTTATATATCTGTAAATAAAATATGTTTTATATAAATATAAATAAAATATAATATAATATTATCTAATATAATACTAGTATATACATATAAAGTTCGAAAAAGTGGATGTTTTGTTCAATAAATTGAGAATTAAATTAAATCTTCTTATATTTAATTACTCTAATTAAATACATATTTATTGTTAAGATTAAAATATTATATAATGTGAATATATTATTTACCTAAAATAATAATTTGCATTAGATTTAATCCGTATTTAATTGAATATTTTATTTTTGATTTAAATTTAATCGTTCATGAAAACCCTCTTATTTTAATTGAAATAATCGATATATTTAAGGGATATGCTGTTTTTTCCTAAATTTTATGAAGAATATTGTAATAAAGCTTAATAAGATTATTTGTTTCCAAAATAACTCGCCCCAAAATAAAGTAATAAAGTACTCTTTCCAAAAATATTATATTTAGTGAGAATATTTATAAAATGAAATCTTTCCCCGAAAGCATTAAAGTGAGAATATTCTAATTACTCGAATTAAATACCTATTTATTGTTAAGATTTAAATATTATATAGAATGTGACCTTTCAAACCGTAAACCTTATTTAGTAATAAAGTACTCTTTCCAATATATTATATTTAAATAAAAAAATATTATATTCTTAATCTTTAAGTATATTATATTTAAATACCGTTTCCAAAATAACTCGCCCCAAAATATAGTAATAAAGTTTTTATTTAATTTAGGTGTTGTTAAATGACCTTTTAACTGTTTTAAAACCCTAAACCTTTTCGTTTCCCTTCATCTTCTTCTTTGCGCTCGTCTGCTTCCAATTTCGGTCTCGTTCCGATAATGGCGAATCGCGATAAAACTTCCTCACCGGAGATTCACTGCGTATTTGTAGAAACAAGTCTCGACACTCGTCTCGCGTTACCCTTACATCAAGATGAAATTATCTCCAATTTCAAAGGTGAGAACAAAAACTATCCGCTATTCTCTTCCCAAAATTTATCCCTGAATCGGCTTACTCAATCTCTTCATACTCCATTGAATCAGCTTCTAAAACTTCTTGTTGATGTTAATTTTCGAAGTACATTGTTATTACTGCGTTTCTCTGATTATTGTGGTTTTGGTTTTATAGACAAATTACGCAAAGAGCATAAACAAGTTTTCTCAGAAATTGGAGATATTAATGTTTCTGCATTGAAGGTATGGATTTTGCTGCTTTTGTTTATATACGTGTGTTTTTTTTTTTTGTTAGCAACAAGTGATGGATGGGTGGTTTTATTTTCAGGTCAAACGACGAAGAAAGTTTTATCATTTCTCAGAATCTATGAATGTGTGTAAGGCTTTTGATGGGATTAGTGGAAACTGGTTTATGTATGCTGATGCCGTAAGAGTTGAGAAGGGTGAGGTGCTGACTGTAATGGCTGTTGATGAAAAACATTCGAACCTTGAGTTGGTTGAGAAGAAGAAGGAGCTTGCCATTGGTTCAGTATTTCTAGATGGGCATACTAAGGATTTGATTCTTGAAGAAGGTTTGGAAACCCAAGTTGTTGAGAAGAAGACTAAGAAGAGGAAAATTAGAAGTTCGGATGGGAAAACTAGTCGAAAGAAATCAAAGGTTGATCTCAATCAATCTGCTGTTGATACAACCGAGTTATGTGGAAAAGTACAGGGTGAAGTTGCCTCTCAATCTTGTGCTGTTTCACCAAGAGAAAAGCTAGATGATCTTCTTCCGGGAGCAATAGGAAAAGGTAACCTCTGTTTTGATTATTATGGAATGTAGTGAGTCTTCAGATGTTTTTTTGAGTGTGTCAGTTCATTTACCTTTGATTGTTATATCTGATGTTCTATAGACATTGAAAGCAGCGAGAACAACGGCGTTAGTACGGGAGAGAATCAGCAAACTTCTGATGTGGACAAGCTTTTAGAAGAGAAAATTCTCACAGTTAACTCAGAGCTTGTAGATGGGCATACCAAGGGTGTGGTGAAGGATGTACCAGACAATCAAACTGTTAAAGAAACTCTAGAAAAGCTAGATGATCTTGCGGGAGCAAAAGAACAAGGTGAATTTTTATATATTTTTTTTATTAGCTGAACAAGTTGAGTTTTGGGATCCTTTATTAGCTGTTCTGGAGAGTTATGGTATGCTTTACCCTTGATAAAATTTCTGAATCTCAATAGATCCTGAAAAGGGAGGAAAAACTGCCGATATAGTCATAATTGACCAAGAGAAGGATCTTTCACCTGCTTCAGAACTTGTAGTTGGGCAGATTACATCACAAGATAATGAAAGAGGTGAGGAAAGCAGATTGGCGCCAAGTGCTGTAGATAATCTTCAAACTGCTGAAATGGTGACATACGCAGAAAACCAATTGGAAGCTAGCAGTGGTTTGACAACTGGTCCAGCTACAAAGAAAAAGAGAAAGCGAACGAAGAGCTCAAAAGATCACATCAATCAATCTACTGCTGCCACTACTACAACTTCAAGAAACATTGTGAATGAGATAACTGAAATACCTGGAAATGTAGATTGTGTTGATGTTACCTCGAAATCTTGTCCAATCTCAGAAAGAGAGATTCTTGGAAATCCTCTTGTAGACGCAGTACAAAAAGGTAATGTCAGTTCTTTACTGAATTTAGTTATCCTCTAAAATCAGATTTCAGGGAGTTTCTGTTGTTAACTCATAATGTCATTTCTGATTCTGTGTAGAAACTGAGATGGGTGAGGCTAAATCTGTGAAGTCTACTAAGAAGAAAAGTTCAAAAAAATCCAAGACCCCTGCTAAAGAAGGTACTCTGGTAGATTCTGGTGCACAGAATGTTGAACCTATCAAAGTTGTAGATGGAGAGGGGCCTGAGAATGTTATCAGAAATGTATTAGATTCTTTGCAGCAAATGAACGAAGCTGAGGAAAATCTAGACAAAAGTGGGAAGAAATCAAGCAAGAGATTGAAGAAGAAAGACTCTTTGAACACTGTGGAGGAGGCCCAAGTAGTAGATTCTTTGCAGCAAAAGAACGAAGCTGCGGAAAATCTTGAAAAAAGTGGGAAGAAATCAAGCAAGAGATCAAAGAAGAAAGAATCTTTGAACATTGTGGAGGAGGCCCAAGTACTGTCAGTTGAGGTAAACAATGCTGCTCAGGAGGAGGCTTGTCCCATCAACAACCCAAAAGACACCGATGCATCATTCACGCCAGCTAAGAAGAATACTGAGAGCAATAAGATTATTGAGGTCGCCGATAATACTGAAAAACCAAAATAACCCTTTGTCATCTCGTTTTTAAAATAGAAGGGTAAACGTTGTCATCATCTAAAGGACTTGGATAAATTTGATTGAAAATTTCTAATGATGCTCTTGTTTAAACGTGTTTTCATCTTACGTCTATATCAGGCCGAATTTGACTTCCATGGAGATGACTGGGAGTGAGGGACTTACAAAAGACAGCGTGTTCTGGCTACTGGCTCATCAGCTACTGATCTTGTTCACTCTTTGAGGAAACTCTTGTCACCAATCAAACGCATTTTGCACATGGAAGGGGATCTTAGAGGTAGTCTTGAAAAATTAGAATGTGATGTACAAGTTAGATTATCGGTTTAGAGAACAATTTGAAAGAGCTCAACACAAAATTGCATAAAGGTTTATCAGATTTTAGAGGAAGGAAAAAACCGACGGTTCATTTGCATTTTTGCCGGCTGATTCATCTAGATTGCAAAAATTAAGGCCATGAATGCTTTGTAGTTTTTAATTGGTTTTTGGTTGTTTGGTTTATGTTTTTAGGTTTTTGAATTTTTTGGTTTTTTGGTGTAGATTTTAGTTTTTGCAAAATTTTGAATGGTAACTTGTTTAGTTTTTGGTTTCTATATATAATTATTTTTATAAGAAACGTTTTTCAAGTTATCTATTATAATTTTTAGTTTTTGTTTTTTGTCTAAAAAATTGCTAAATTTATGATAATAAATATTAAATATAAAATGAAAATTACAAATATGAAGAAACTTGGCTCTTTTGTAGAGGAAAAATGGTATTTAGATTTCTTGATTGATTAAAAAAATTTAATACTAAAAATAAAAAATATCAAAATAAATAAAAGTTACGGCAAATTATTTAAAAAAACCTATAAGATTTGTTTTTTTGGATTTTGTGTAAAAATAAGTAAAATCTCTTAAAATCTAAATTTTCTATTTTTAAGAAAATATATTTTTATCATAATCTTGATAAGATAATAAATTGGTTTTTGCAAAATCAAAAACTAAAAATAACTTCCGCCATTCAAAGCCTAAAACCACTTGATTACGTATATAATTCGGTTTGGGTCAATTTGATCATTTATGATTTATTTTGTCCGGTTTGGTTTTATCCGATTCTTATGACCAGTTTATTCTGAAAGTCTTATTATATAAAGTTGAACGCGTTTAACGTAAGTGTGACATGTGTTAAAGGGATAACTCATTAGATTTTGACATGTGACATCGCTAATTTTAGATAGTGACACGTGTCAAAAAGATAATTAATAAGAATTTTACACGTGTTAACTTTCTTGTAATGGTAATTTTCTATATAAAAATGTAGAATAAATAATTAATTATGATTTTTGTCATTTTAACCAAAAATTTCAATAGCATAAAGTTTGGTAATTCTTAACTTTCTGGTAATAGTAATTTTATATATAAGCATGTATAATAGATAATCAATTAAAATTTTTGTCAGTTTACAAAAAAATGTAAAAAAAAAAAAAATTGAAAATAATAGAAAACACAACTTAACGTTAATGTCTTATCACAAAATTACAATTGACAGTTTTAGCAAAATGTTTAATATTTTACATCACGATTATGTTAATTTTCTAAATTAATATTGTAATAGTTTGGTTATAAATACAAAAATATAGATTCTTAACAAATGATATTCTCATTCATCTTTTACCTTTTGTTATTCATCATATTAAATAAAAAAAATGAATTTAGGAGTTCTTCTAGATCAGTTAGAAAAAATTATGTTTATCGTCGTATTATAGTACTCATGGGAATAGAGTTATTATTGATTGATGAAAAAGTAATAATTTGTTTTACCAACTTGATTTTTTGTAGAAAATATTAACTTAATTTCAAATTTATATGATTATTCACAGAAAATACAAATCAAGGTTTTGTACATCATTCTCTTCTTAAAAAATTTGAAAATGAATATATTTATAAAATATTTTGTTTTAATAAAATATATTTTCATGTAAATTTAGATATAATATAATATAATATAATATAATATTATCTTCGGTGCTATAGCACCAGAGGTATATTACTAGTTTGTAATAAAATTGGATTTTTGGAATTTTAGAGAGGATCTCTTACTCCGCAGCTTCCTCCTCCTCTGAAGCCCTAACGTCGGCCATTAAAATCGATCAGCATTAGAAACTAACGGGCAACGCTTTGATCTCTTCAACGAAACGATGGTACGGTTTCTAAAACTGTAACTATATAAGCTCCCAAACTTTTAACCACCTCAATTTTTTTTTTTAATTCAATTTCTGGTGTTGAAAGTATGAGAATTCGAGGTGTTTTAGATAAAATCAGTCAATTGCCTGAAGCTTTGATTCTGCAAAAATATTGTCTCTTCTTCCAACAAAAGATGTCATAGCTAGCCACAACTGTTTTGTCTAAACAATGGCAGTCTCTTTGGAAGATGGTGCATATACTCATGTTTGATTCTTGTGATCACAAACGTAAACTCAGGACATTTTCAAAGGATGTTTGCAAAACTTTATGAATCATGTTTCCAATACGAGTTTTAAACTTTTAATGTTTAGTAAATATTAATTACCTCTTTAACAAAAAGAAAAGTAAATATCAATTACCTAAGTTCAATAAAATATTCCAAAGCTTTTGGATATAAACCTATATGATAGTGGCAGGATTTTAAAAACTCGTTATCAAGTGCATACAATTTTGTTTTGACATTGGATAACATTGCCCTCAATTATTTTACTACAACTGTAAAATTTACTTATTCTCAATGCAGTTTTTTTACCACAAAAAATGTATGTATATAACGATGAGATATTATTAGGTTTGCGTTAAGAGGATATATGATATTCGTTATGGAAAATGATGACGTTTACAAAAATGAAATGCAATAATTGGAAATTATGGAAGGATTAGGTATATATTGTCCACGTAGGAAAATTAGGTAACCTGAAGTGCATGATGATCCACATTCATGATAACATTGTGTCTTCCATCACAACTTAATAAATTTAACAATGTGAGTATGTTTGGATAATGATGTAATGCCAGCCATGATTCGTGGTCGGGTTTTTCAAATAAAATATGTTTGGATATTGAATAGTCGTAGGATGACGAACGATTCTTACCTGATTGGTACTTTATAGAACATATATATAATATTAGCCTACTAAATTTTAACATGTAATTTATTTTCCCAACAAAATTTCTTAAAAACTAATTATACACTTTTTATTTGATTACGGTTCATCTTTGAAAACGCTTTGTATAATCCAGTTTCATCAACGGATTACAAATCAAACTAACAAATTTTAGGTAAAGTTCTATTTGTATAGTTTCAATTATTCGATGTATTAGATAGGTTGGTTTAGAACTTATCCATCCGGAACTTAAAGATTTCTTTAGAGAAAGATATTAGATTATTCATATGACATATTCAAGGTTTAAAACACAAGGCCCATTAGTGTAGTCAATGAGATAGTGTACTGATATATTACAAGACCCAACGAAATGCTTCGGTTCTGAAGGTCTTCCAAATTAGATGTCAAATACTAAAAAAGATTTAGCCGTGCAAGAAATATTCTTCTAGGTACATATTTGCTGGGAAAATGGCGCACAGCGGCGCAGCGGAATAATGTTTCTCCACATTTATGTGAATTTATGAGAAAAATATTTTGACCATAGCAAAAGATTCTCAAAGCAATAATATAAATGAGACACAACAATTTTTACGTGGAAACCTCTTCGATGTGAAAAATAAAACCACGGGACCGTAGTCCACTCAAAAATCCACTATATCAAATGTTTTTGAGTTACAACCACGTCCTCACTGTTTCCACAGAACAGATCCAGAGACTAAGGCTTCAAAGAAGCAATCTCCAACACAAGAAAAAACAACAAGAGAGCAATACAAGAGCCTAGAAATATACCGTAACAAAACGACTTCATTTCACTAAGATTCCGGCAACCAAACAAGATCTCCACCGTACAAATCCTAGATAAACAAGTCAAGAACACCTCTGCAAAATTTCAGCTCAATCCGAGAAGAACTCACCGTTGGATTTCTCAAACACTCAGACAAATGCTGCAGAAAAATATGGAACTTTCCAAACACGAACAACCACGCTAAAATCCAGATGTCTCCCAAACTAACCGTTGAAACTTTAATCCCACCGTTGAATCTGAAGACCACTGAGTTACGAAGCTATCCTCCAAAAATCAGCAAGATCGGAGTTTGTTTGAGTGTCCAAACGCCATCAATAACAAAACCTGGCAGTTCTGTTGTTTTTCTCCTCCTTAGATCCGAAAATCACATATTCTCTCTTTTCTCTTCTTTCTCTTGTCCCTTTTTCACAACTAGGTTAATAAGCATATATATATATATATATATGATCTTCATTAATCCTAAGCCCAATAATAATCTCATGGATAATTATATGGCCCAAGTTTGATTCAATTAACCAAACCCAAATTGGTTTCTTCACTAGGAGGAAAACCAACAAACTCCCCTCCGACTAGTGGGAGGAAACGGCCATCCCGGCTATCTCTCGACAAATTTCAAGTTTCCCTTTAGGCAATGACTTCGTCATCATATCAGCTCCATTATCATTCGTATGAACCTTTGAAAGTTCCACTTCCTTAGAAGCAACCACATCACGTATCCAATGATACCTCCTATCAATGTGCTTCAAACGCGAATAAAATGTAGAGTTCTTCCCAAGGCAAATTGCGCTTTGACTATCACAAACCAACACATACTTATCTTGCTTGAAACCAATCTCCTCAAGATAATTCTTCATCAACAAGAGCTTCTTACAAGCTTCCGTTGAAGCAATGAACTCAGCTTCAGTGGTAGAAAGTGCAACACACTTCTGTAATCTTGACTGCCATGATACTGCTCCACCCGCAAATATTACCAAGTAACCCGAAGTAGATTTCCTATTCAACATCCCTAACATTAGTGTAATTAACTAGTTGTACCTTATCATCTCCAAAAGTAAGCTTCAAATCAGAAGTCCCTCAAAGATATATTAAAATCCATTTCACAACATTCCAATGTTCTCTTCCGGGATTGGAAAGGAAACGACTATATCTGGTCTTGTACACACCATGGCATACATCAAACTACCAACTGCAGAAGCATATGGAACCCGTGCCATATCTTTTTTCTCTGAACTTGTACTCAGACTTTGTTGACTGCTTAATCTAAAGTGTGAAGCAAGAGGAGTGCTAGCAACTTTTGATTTGTCCATGTGAAACCTTGAAGTTTCTTCTCAATATACTTCTCCTGAGACAAGTGAATCAACTTCTCACCTCTATCTCGAACAATTCTTATACCAAGAATCTGCTTCGCTGGACCCAAATCTTTCATGGCGAATGACTTGCTAAGCTGAATCTTCAGCTCTTGAATTCTGCTCATGTTCTTACCTATAATCGGCATATCATCAACATACAAACACAAGATGATAAAATCCTCCTTATCAAACATCTGCACAAACACACAATAATCAGAAGTAGTCTTATTATAACCATGCTTTCCCATAACTGACTCAAACTTCTTATACTATTGTCTCAGTACCTGTTTCAATCCATAAAAGCTATTCTTTAAGCGACAAACCAAGTCATCTTTGCCCTTTTTCTCAAAGCCTTCCGGTTGTACCATGTAAATCTCTTCCTCCAAGTCACCATGAAGGAAAGTTGTCTTTACATCCATTTGCTCAACCTCTAGATCAAGACTCGCTGCCAATCCAATTACAACCCGAATGGATGACATCTTCACAACAGGAGAAAAAATTTCATCAAAATCAACTCCCTTCTTTTGGCTGAATCATTTCACAACCAATCTAACCTTGTATCGATGATGCAAACTATTTTCTTCATGCTTAATTCTATACACCCACTTATTAAGCAATGCCTTCTTACCCTTAGGTAACTTTACAAGCTCAAATGTACGATTCTCATTAAAAGAATCCATCTTTTCTCTCATGGCATTCTACCATTCATCCTTGTGTTCATCTTCCAATGCTTCACCAAAGCATTCAGGTTCTCCCCCATCAATAAGTAACACATACTCACTAGGATCATACCTTGTCGACGATATAAGACCTCTCTTAGATCTTCTAACAGCAAGTTGGTTCGTGGTAGTTGGTGTCTCACCATGATCACCAAAACAATCATCATCATGTGCCGGAGCATCTGCACCAGGTGTATCAACATAGAAGGAGTATCTCTTAAATCAATCAAACTCTCATTACTTTGAACTTGTTTTTCAGACTTGTCAATGTCCTTAATCGTTTGATCTTCCATGAACACAACATCTCTGCTCCTAATAAGCTTCTTCTCAACGGGATCATAAAATCTGTATCCAAACTCATCCTGACCATGACCAATGAACACACATTGTCGTGACTTCATCTCAAGCTTTGACATTTCATCTTTGGGAATACGGGCAAATGCCTTGCATCCAAATACCCTTAAGTGACTGTAAGAAACATCCTTACCAGTCTAAACCCTCTCTGGAATATCACCATCCAATGGAGCACTCGGTGACAAGTTCAACATATGAACAACTGAGCTCAAAACTTCCCCTAGAAAGTATATGACAAGCCTGATTGTGAAATCAAACATCTAACCCTCTCGACAATCATTTTTTTCATCCTTTCAGCTAATCCATTTAACTGTGGAGTCTTAGATGGTGTCTTTTGATGTCTAATTCCATGATCGCTGCAAAAAACATCAAATGGTCCAGAATATTCACCACCATTATCAGTGCGGATAACTTCAACTTCTTACCCGTTTGTCTTTCAACCAATGCCACAAAATGCTTGAAATATCCAAGAACTTGATCATTCGTCTTCATAGTATAAACCCACAACTTCCTAGAATGATTATCAATGAATGTGACAAAATATGATGCACCACCAAGAGATCTTGTCTTCATTGGACCACACACATCTGAATGCACCAGATCAAGTATCTTGTGTTTTCTAGAAGGTACAAAAGATTTAAACGAAATCCTGTGTTGTTTTCGTGCAAAACAATATGCACACTTCTGCAAATGTAAACCAGAGATATTAGGAATAATCTCTTTCTTTGATAACACAGACAATCCTTTCTCACTCATGTGACCGAGTCTCTTATGTCATAACTACATGGCATCATCATTCTTCACTACATTAATAATGTTTTTAGAGACCTTAGCCTACATCTGATAGAAAGATGAAGACTTCTCACCTCGATCCATAACCATAGAACCACGTGATAGTTTCCATTTACCTCTTCCGAATAAACTATAGAAACCATCATCATCAAGTTTTCCTATAGATATCAAGTTCAATTGAATATCTAGAACATGCTTAACTCCCTTAAACAATAACCTAGTACCAATACTAGTCTCCAAACAAATATCACCAATGCCAACAACCTCAGCCAAACCATCATTACCCATCTTCACATAACCATAACTACCCGAAGTGTAGATAGTGAACGAATCTCGTTGTGATGTAGCATAATTAGTAGCTCCACTGTCAATCACCCAACTGGAGTCTTGACATGCAATATTAATGGCATCTTCATTTTCAAGAAGAATAAAAAACTGATCATCGGTGATATTCACCCGATCTTCACCATTTTCTTGCCTCTTTCTTTGCTGTTTGTTGTCCTTTTTCAACTTCCAGCAATCCTTCTTCAAGTGTCATTTCTTATGACAATAATGACACTCCATATTTGCAAATTTGTTAGATTTGCTCCTGCTCCTGTTTTTGTCTTTCTTGGCTCTCTATATGTATTCCTCTCCCTTGACTCAGTAACCAGAACATCTGAATGCGAGGAACTAGGATTTGACTGCCTTCTAGTCTCCTCATTCAACACACTGTTCTTCACCAAATCCATCGAAATGGTACCTTTCGATGCGGAGTTACAAAGAGATATCCTGAAAACCTTCCAAAAATCAGGTAATGTACTAAAAAGCCATAAACCGTGAATCTCATCATCAAACTTGATGCCCATGTCCGAAAGCTTGTTGACCAATCCCTGAAACTCATTCAAGTTCCATCGGAGTCCCCTCCTGATACCTCAATTCAAGCAACTTCTTCATCATGTACATCTTATTATTTTCAGTCTTCCGAGCAAATAATTGCTCCAACTTCAACCACAAAGATCGAGCACTAGTCTCATTTTCAATATGATGCAACACATTATCATCTATCCATTGCTTTATCAGACCATACACTTGGCGGTATAGCAACTTCCACTAATCATCGGTTTTCTCAGCAGGTTTTGCCTCCTGAAAAACAGGAATATGAAATTCCTCACATACAACCGATCTTCCATCTTGCCTTTTCATAGATGATAGTTAGCAACATTCAAGCTTATCATTCTACCGATATTTTCCATCTTCCACACAAGCAACCAATAACCAAAGTTATCAACAAACCAGCAGCTCTGATACCACTATGATGGGGAACGCACATCGGCGCAGCGGAATAATATTTCCCCACACTTCTATGAACTTATGAAAAAAATATTTTGACAATAGCAGAAGATTCTCAAAGCAATAATGTAAATGAGACACAACAATTTTTACGTGGAAACCTTTTCGATGTGAAGAGTAAAACCACGGGACCGTAGTCCACTCAAAAATCCACTATATCAAATGTTTTTGAGTTACAACCACGTCCTCACTGTTCCCACAGAACAGATCCAGAGAGTAAGGCTTCAAAGAAGCAATCTCCAACACAAGAGAAAACATCAAGAGAGCAATACAAGAGCCTAGAAATATGCAGTTCTAAAACGACCTCAGTTCACTAAGATTCCTGCCACCAAACAAGATCTCCACTGTACAAACCCTATATAAACAAGTCAAGAACACCTCTGCAAAATTTCAGCTCAATCTGAGAAGAACTCACCGTTGGATTTCTCAAAAACTCAGACAGGTGCTGCAGAAAAATCTTGAACTTTCCAGACACGAACAGCCACGCTAAAACACAGATTTCTCCCAAACTAACCGTTGAAACTTTAATCCCACCATTGAATCTGAAGACCACTGAGTCACGAAGCTACCCTCCAAAAATCAGCAAGATCGGAGTTCGTTTGAGTGTCCAAACGTCATCAATAACAGAACTTGGCAGTTTTGTTTTCTTCTTCTCTTTAGATCGGAAAATCACATCTCTCTTTTCTCTTCTTTCTCTTGTGCCTTTTTAAAAAGCATATATATATATATATATGATCTTCATTAATGCTAAGCCCAATAAAAATTTCATGAATAATTATATGGCGTAAATTTGATTCAATTAACCGGTGAAAGAAAATCAACACATATCATATATGGGTTTCACATTAGTCATGTTTTTTACTAACTACGCAAAAGTCTACCCACGTGCGACATCTTTTTGACCAAGTCCAAAGTTGCCGCCGATATAAATAAGCAAAAATATGAACAAATAGATTACGGTTCTGCATTAATTTTTTTTTCATCGCATGCACCTACGTGTACCACGTCAGCATACACATTTAGATTTATTCATTGAAAATAATCAGATTTATATGTAACATTTTTTTTATAATATTTTTAACTTAGTTTTACTTATATTTTTACTGCATACTCAAGTAGATTGTATTAAGAGTATTCTGCATCAATACAACCAGGTTTCAGGGCAAAAGGTCAATTTTAATAAGTCCAGTATCACTTTTGGGTAGAAGGTGGAAGATCTTAAGAAAACCAGTCTAAAAAAGATCATGGATATTACAAATGAGGGAAGGTAATGGAGTTTATCTGGGCTTGCCTCAAGTTGTTGTTGGCTCAAAGGAGTTTTTAATGGAGTTTATCATAGAGGAACGCATCACTCACCCTCCCAAAGCACCAGCCTAAAGACAACACATTCCATTCCCTTCGCCTTCAATATCCTTCTTTCGATATGAGAATGATGATGAATGGAGAATTGGAAGATTGAAGGATTGGTTTATATATGAGGATATGAAGCTGATTCCTTCAGATTAGACCTGGGAAATTGGCTGCTCAAAATGGTTGCTATACGGTGAAATCTGGTTATTGGGTTCATACTTACATTGTCTCCCCTGAACTAGACCCTTTATTATGCTCTGAGGCTAGCCTGCAGGCCCTATATTAAGCTATAAAAACAAATTTCCAAGCGGACAAGCCCATCCGGACGGGGACAGACCAACTAACAGCTCTAGCTACATGGAAATTGCAGACAACACCAAAGATTCAGAATTTTAAATGGAGAACAATGTCTAATAACTTGGCTGTTACATTTTGCAATTTGGGTCGGAAAAGGCTTCTCAAAGATTACTTGTGCAAGATGTGGGGAAGTAGTATTGTAAATAAAGAAACGATCTACTCAAGAACACGAGAGAAAGTTTAAGAACAGCTTTTCTTAATTGTATTAGAAAATCACTCAAAACTAATACACTTTTCTCATAAACCTTGATACAACTCATCAAGTGTTTATATAGAGAAGACACAGCTCACCAAATCCCTATCTTTTAGGATCTAGATAACTCCTAGATTAATCCTATCTTTTATTCAAATCTAAGCTTATCCTAAAAACTTAAACCATTTTAATACTAAACCTATCCTTTGGTGTAGAATTACATTGGTTTACAAGTTACTTCAAAACTTAGATCCCAACATTCTCCCTCTTAAGCTTTGAAGTTAACTTTTGAAAGATCTTGAACTCCTATCAAGTCTCTCATTTCTCCAAGCTTAATCCTCGCCAATGCCTTAGTCAAGATATCGACCTTTTGCTCATTCCCGGGTATATGTTCAACGTCTACCAGCTCGTTCTCAATGCACTCTCGAATGAAATGATAGCGTTTGTGAATATGCTTACTCTTGCCGAGAAAAACAGGGTTCTTCGTCAACTCCATCGCCGACTTGTTGTCGATGTAGATGGTGACTTTCTCAGCTTTCCATCCGGTAATCTCACTTAGCAAATCTTGAAGACAAAAAATTGCTTGTCTAGCCGCCTCTGTTGCTGCCATGAACTCGGCCTCACAAGACGAAAGAGCCACCGTGCTCTGTTTTTGTGAACACCAAGTAATCGGTGAGGATCCAAAATAAAAGATGTGTCCCGTAGTGCTTCTACCATCATCTTGATCAATATTATGGCTACTATCGCTGAAGCCAATGGTCTTTTTCTGTCCTCGTCGGTTGAACTTCAGTCCGTATGAAGTTGTTCCTCGAAGATAACGTAGAATGTGTTTCATTATTACTCCACGTGACTCGCATGGACTTTGCATATACCTGCTTGCAACTCCAACAGCAAATGCTAAGTCCGGACGAGTGTGTAATAAGTATCTTAAGCACCCAACATTCCTTCTATAGCTTGTAGGGTCTATCTCCGATTCTTCTAGTGCTTTAGAGACTTTTAATCCAAACTCCATAGGAACTTGAGAAGGATTACAAGTTTCTAAACCTACTTCACTTAGAATTCTCCGAGCATAACCCTCTTGCTTTAGTTCGATCCCATCTTCTCCTTGATGCACTTCTATTCCGAGATAATAAGTAAGTTTCCCGAGGTCCGACATCTCAAATTTTGATGACATTCTAGTCTTGAATTCATCAATAACCTTGGGAGTATTACCGGTTACGAACAAATCATCCACATAAATGGCTACGATGAGGAGTGTATCCTTTTCTTCCTTGCGATACACGGAATTCTCCTTTGAGCACTTCTTGAAATTCATTCCCTTCAAGATCTGATCCAGTTCCGTATTCCAAGCTCGAGGACCTTGTCTTAAGCCATACAATGCTTTCGAAAGCTTGTAGACTTTATGTTCTTCTCCTTTCTTCTCAAATCCTTCAGGTTGACACACAAACACGTCTTTTCTTAGTTCTCCTTGCAAGAACGTAGTCTTTACATCTAAGTGATGTATTTCCCATTCATGTGATGCCATCAATGCCGTTAACAATCGTATGGTCTCTATACGAGCAACCGGTGCGAAAACCTCATCAAAATCTATGTCGGATTCTTGTACATAACCTTTAGCTACGAGTCGTGCTTTATATTTGTTGATAGCACCATCCGCATCCGCAACTATCCTTTGGTTGAGCCACATTCGTAATATCTCCCATCTTGGAAACGTCACGACTTTTTCTCCACCGTCACCTTCGTATGATCGAAACTTCTCCAAGGATCAAACACCTCGAAGCTCTGATACCGAATATTGTAAATAAAGAAACGATCTACTCAAGAACACAAGAGAAAGCTTAAGAACAACTTTTCTTAATTGTATTAGAAAATCACTCAAAACTAATACATTTTTCTCATAAACCTTGATACAACCACATCAAGTGTTTATATAGGGAAGACACAACTCACCAAATCCCTATCTTTTAGGATCTAGATAACTCTTAGATTAATCCTATCTTTTAGTCAAATCTAAGCTTATCCTAAAACTTATTAAACCACTTTAATACCTATCCTTTGGTGTAGAATTACTTGGTTTACCAGTTACTTCAAAACTTAGATCCCAACAAGTAGAAGAAACTATAAACCAATGTCATAACTATAAACTCGGCTTCTGCAATATGTCTCAATTTAACACAACATGAGTATGAGGAACAGATGTAAATCATATACTCCCTTGTCTCCCCCTTGACCAAGTCCGTCTTCTTTTGCGAAAGTTTTCAAGTACATCTCCCTCATATTGACAACGATCTCGTCCCAAGAAAACCTCTTACAGCGTAGAGCAACCACAAAAACGATTTTATCACCACCACCTATATATTCCCTTTTCAAGAAGACAATTCTTCTCCTTTTTGCTTCATGTGTGTGTACATCCATTTTTATACGACAATAAACACCAACGGCTATTCCAAATTAATTATTCCTTACTAATCATTTATCAACATATATAGGAAAACTTTATTTGCTTCCATAACTATAAAACAAAATTTAGCAATAAAATACAAATTTAACGGGCACATTCCATAAAAGATTTGAAATTGATTTTTACAAACCAAATGATGTAATATATATATATATATATATATATATATATATATAATTTATTATGTTAGGGCCTAGGGAGTTTTTGGTTCATAGATTGTAATGAATTTGGAATTCCAACCAAAATCAAGTGTTATTCAATTATTGACTTTAAAATTCTTATAAAATTATGTGTTATTTGGTTCTATCATTTATATATATATTAGTTGAAATCATATGTTATTCGTTTAATAATTTATTGTTGGGTTTTTAAAATCCATATTAGATTTTAATGGATTTAGAATTTTCAAAGACTCAAATCTTTGGGTTTATACCATGTTATTTTAAAATTTACATGTCTAATTTTAAAATTAGTAAGGATTTCCTAATCTCATGTAAATTTACAAATCAAACAAAGTGCACTGACACAATCATAATGTTTTTGATTGTTGCTTTTTTTTTTTTGGTCAATAAATATAAAATTAAAACGGTTTGGTAAGCCAAATGTTGCTTTCCACATGTACTTTGGAATCGTGCAATGTCTGTCCTTTTCTTGTACCTATCTTTGACTTGGCTTGTCATTGCTTGATGGTGAACTTGTTTGACATGCTGATTTTCAAACAGTCTCAACTTTGTTTGAAGAAACAGACCTTGAGACATCTTTACATTCATGCACTTGTCTCTCTAGCCGCCTTTATTTCACTACAAGAAGTTTAGCGACGACCAAAACCGTTGATAAATAGTCGCAAAAAACAGATTTTGACAATCTAGTGATCACTTTTGAGTGGTCGTATTGAGAGGTCGTTACTGTTTATTTTTTCTGAAAGTGGCCGCTAATTTTGCTACCACTTTTTCCTCTCGGAAAGTCATCGTAAAAATGTCCTCTAAAAATGGTCGCAATCTTGCGACCACTTTTAGACAACATAAATTTCGACGATTTTTCGACGGTCGACCAGACTTATCAAATAGTACCTCCGGTGAACGGAGTTGAACCTCCAACAAATTGTACCAGCGGTCAGAGATACTATTTTGGCAGTCGGATGTTCAAGTCGGGCAGTCGGAGGTACAATTCGGCGATCGGAGTGGGACCTCCGGTGGTAGGAATAGTACCTCCAGAGGCCGGCCTAGGACCTTCTACAGCGGCGGCAAGCGACCTGAATTAATTCAGAAAAACTGTATCATATAGGATTCGAACTCAAGATCTTAAGGTATAAAGACAATCAAATAACCACTTAACCACATTAACATTTTGCAAACTCTCTGTAAAACAAATATATATCTAGTAAGGTTTTAAAACGATTCCGACAACATATGTCGTGAAAAAGTCGTCGCAAACAATAAAAACCTTAAGTTTTGTCGAAAAGTGGTCGCAATTTTGCGACGATCCTAATTTTTGTCGAAAAGTGGTCGCAATTTAGCGACGACATAGCGACTATCCTTATGATATCGTGGATAAGTGGTCGCAAACTTTAAAAATACTAAAAAAATATGTCATTTTTTAGTTATATTTTTGTTTTAAATTTTACTAACTTAATTTAATCCTACTATTCAAGCTTATAACTAAAGAGAAATGATAGCAATACAAGAAAGATTTATATATATATATTTTTTTTAGTATGTGTGAAAAATGGTAGAATGTTATTCTTTGTGAAACGGAGTGAATAACAAACACCTACATAAACTATATTTAAGAGCTTATCTTTGATTTGAATCGGTATATAATGTAAAAATAATAGTTCAAGTTTAGCAATCGATAGTTTCTATATACTAATCTGCGGTTTTGATAATTCGGTTCTACAACATATAAGTTATAATCTATATACTAATCTGCGGTTTTTAAATTATTTACATGATGTCGTGGGAAAGTGGTAGCAAATAATAAAAACTCTAACTTATGTCGGAAAGTGGTCACTAATTTAGTGACGACCTAGCAACGATCCTAACTTTTGTCGAAAAATGGTCGCTAATTTCCAATGACAGAGCGACAATCCCATTATATGTCAAAAAGTGGTTGCTAAATTAGCTATCACTTTTCGACGACATCTATTTTCCTTACTATTCCGTCTAAAATTTGTTGAAAAATTGCGAGGACTAATTATTCGTCGCTAATTCTGTCGGTATTTGCTCATTTTCTTGTAGTGTTTAGAAATTCAGAGGAAAAGAAATAACCCAAAAAAAAGAAAAATATATGAAACTTGACTCGTTCTTACTGAGAGTATCACCTGCAACTCATCTTTGGATATCTAAACCAGCACCAAACTTCTTTTCAAAACCAAAAAACCTTTCTTTCATGACTTTCTCCACCTAAAATCTGGTTTAGTTTTGAACATGCATGCAGACGTTCACTTGTTCTTGACTTCACATTCTTCTTTAACACACTGAGATACCATGCACAAATCTTCTGACCTATGACCTTATCCTCTCTTTAACTCTGTTTGAGTAAGAAAACAACCCTTCTCAGACAATCTTTAAAGTGATCAATGCCCCACCTGAAGCCAAAACACATCCAATGATGTGCACTACAACACTTGTAGAGACGACTCCATCTGAGACAAGACACCTTCCATCCTCAATTTCACTTTCTGCTTTATTCACTGAGCTAACACGTACTTCATTATCACTTGATCTTCACACACGCGCTCTGTGTATATGTGCATCTAACTTGTTCATCACGGCTTCTTATTGACAAGAACAGCAAGTCAAAATTCAGAGAAAAAGAAATAACCCAAAAAAGAAAAAATATATGAAACGTGACGGTGAAGCCATTGGAGTTTGCTGAGAAAATTTTGACAAAGAAAAATAAACCTCACCCTGTTACGTTTTAGATAATTGCCACAAATACATCTGCAATCAAACACTTTGGACAATGGATATAGCCTTATATAATCAAGTTGTAGAATGAATGTTAAAACATCTTCTATTGAATTTATTAATCATCATATCTTCATAATTTTCACATATCTTTACATTCATTGATTAACCTTTGATTTTGGGGAATTAGGTGAAACAATTACATCAAGATTGAATCAGAAGCAAAAAAATTTAAGCATATCAATTTTTAAAAAACAAATACTTAAAATTTTTTTTTTTAAACAAATTTTAGGCATATCAATTTTTTATTCATTTTTTTGTCTATAGCGGTTAACAGAAAAAAAAAATGAAATCACAATCTTCTTTTAAAGAATTGAAAAAATGTTAACAATTATATGTAAATAGTAAACCTCAAATGAAAAAGAATACATTTTAATAAGATTTATAATAAATAAATATCCAAAAAAAAGTTATACAACAAAACATTTTTTTTGTAAAGATTAATTGAATTTGATGATACACTAACCTCTCATTATTATTCATATAATAATAAATTCAGTTGACTCAAACCTTAACATTCCGTCTTCTTGTTACCCTCATATAATAATAAATTCAGTTGACTCAAACCCTAACTTTTCGTCTTCTTGTTACCCTAACAAGATTATAATATGTAAATAAAAAAAAAAAAATCCTCTAACTGAAAAAGAAAAAATTAAAGAGACAATTGTATAAAACAACCTTCATTATATTTGATATTATTAGACCAATCTATCTTTCTAAAGGGTTGGTAAAACGATACAAAAACCATTTCTTTGATTTTTTATTACAGAAATGCCATTAAATTTTTTTTGTTTTTTTTTTACAGCAAAAAATTTCTTTAGACATTTCAGTCTCGTTTAATTCTTCTCCTTATCTCCGTTTCTTTCTAGGGTTTCTCTCAAATCCATGCTCTTCAAACATGGCAGACGAATCTCCTTCCTCATGAAAAGGCACAAGAAATCGCTGCTCATCTTCTTAGCACGAAGGTTCTTCTCCTTCTTCTACCTCTAGATCGCGTGTTTCGAATCTTGTTTCTCCCGGATCTATGCAATCAGATCGAGAGGATCTAGATCTCGATCCAAGGTTTAAGGGTATATTCGCATTTTTCTTCGATTTTTCAGTCCCTCGTAGTCTATATGATTCCGTTGAGGCTCTCGCAAATCTGGCTTCATGTGATTTGTGGTTCAGATCTAGGGTTTTTGATTCGTTGGGGTTTTTTTTTTTTTTTCTGGATTTCACATGGGAAAAATGTAGGTAGAAACTAATTGAATGAGATGTCACAAAGCTTGGAATTATTTTTCTATAACAGGACAAGCTCTATTCTTGAATAAATCTTTGCTTAATTTTTAATGGATTAAGCTTGGGATTTTTGAATATTCTTGTTTGTCAATGTGTCGTATATGCTGGCTGCTATTCTTAAGTTTGGTTATCGTAGTTTCTTTCCCATACTTTTTGTATTTATTGTATTTTGTTGGAATTCAGTGTCGTCAACACCTAGATCTTTTGCTGGATAGTATCCCAACGATGTTTCAGAAAAGTAAAACTCTTGAATCTGCTTTTGGTGATTGTTGAAGATGCATATGCTTATATGGTACAGCAGTTGTGATAGTAGATTTGTTGTATTATATGGTAGATTTTAAGGTATTCAGATATGGTAGACTTTTTGTTATGTGATAGTAGAGTTTACGATATGTCATGGTAGATTTGAACTAAAAGGTTAATGTTACGCAGCGCCAACTCTTTCAATGAATACGAACCGAAGGTTGACTTTTACTGACGACTAATGACACTCAAAGAACAATGGAAGGAGGATAAGTTCGGGTGGCTGGATACTGAGGTAAATGCATTTAATAATTTTAAATGTGCTTACCTGTTGTAATGAATTATGATTTAAACCTTATTGTTCTCTATGCGAGTCTCCTCCAAACAAGCATATATTTGCCGTGATTGCGGGTCTCTAACATACACTTATTTATCTATCTCTTTCTCTTGATTTTGCAGGTATATTTACAATGATACGAAGCTGAGCTCCAAAGAGACGAAGCTGCCGGGTAAAATGATCCTCCTTTGTCATCAATTTCACATCTTCACTCCGGTTTTGATACATACATGTTATGATAATCATGTAGGAAGGCTTTACCTATAGCAATTAAGCTCTCACGGCTCTTTAATTCTATATCGACAACACATGAGTGCAACATCATCAAGACAGCTACATTTTTTGCTTCTGAAATCATATTTTTTGTTTTGTATTAACATTCATCTTCTACTTGTGACCACTATACTGAAGTAAAGTATTCAGCTTTTTATGTACCAAAACTGTATTGAAATTTGCCAAAATAAATAACGAGGGTAAGTGTGATACAGAGGAATTTGACAATCGTAAAGAGGTAAAATGGCTAGTCTTGCAAGATGAGGGATTCTTGAATTGGTTTATCGATCGAAGATTGATAAAGAGATGTTCAAAGCAGACAAGTTTTCATTAACGCTCAAGGATGTCACTGGCATGAACTCGTATGGACCTTGCTTTGGCCCCCAAACCTGCCATGTTCCGAGCTAAAACCCATTTCGTATGAGATTGAAGTTTTATGAGCATTTGTCAGTAATAAGTAAGTAATATCTTGACAAATTTCGACGCTACAATATGATAAGATTGAGAAAGATGGAATGAATCTGGTTTCGATTCTCATCAAAGCCGCGATCTCATAAGAGGTATAAAAGTCTACCACCATGGGAGGTATAAAAGTCTACCACCATTAACATTAAAATCTAGCACCATGAGATGTAAAAAAGTCTACCACCATGAGAGGTATAAAAATCTACCACCATGGGAGGTAACAAAATCTACCACCATGGAGAGGTATACAAGTCTACCGTAATACAAATTAAAATCTACCCCATCGGGAATATAAAGTCTATAAAATATAAAAATCTACCACCATGGGAGGTAACGAAGTCTACCACCATGGAGAGGTATACACGTCTACCGTAATACAAATTAAAATCTACCCCATCGGAAATATAAAGTCTACCAAAATTCTGGAAATCTACCAAATTAAGTCTTTCCCTATGTGAACAAAGTCTACCAAACAGAATAAATCTACCGTGTCAGGCTAAAGTCTACCATAACCAACCGACCATAAAATCTACCATCAATAACGAGATAAATCTACCACGGATTACAAAATCTACCATCGAAGTCACTTAAATCTACCAGAAAACCTAAAGTCTACCAAAGAAAAGTCAACAAGTCAACGTTGGTTTAAAATCTACCGTTAAACAACACATAAGTCTACCGTTACATTAAAAATAATATCTACCGTAACATGAAAACGTAAGTCTACTATGTCCTCTAATTAAACTTTACCGTAACTATGATAAACTTATCAGCGTAAATCTACCATAACTTTTGGTAGACTTATCAGCGTAAACTTTACCATTTTGTTTAATATAAGTCTACTATCAAAGCTGGTAGACTTGTCCAAGTAAGTCTACCACTTCATAAAAAACAGAAAATCTACCGTCATTCTCTGGTAGAGTTTACCGTCCGAGCTCTTAAGTCTACCGTCATAGCTCTGGTAGACTTAAGTTTTCGCGCGCTGACGTGGCAGAAATTCATTAATGACATTTTCGTAATAATGTTTTTGGTCACCAAATGAATTGAAGGCAAAACGGCCATTAAAAACGGAATTAGATCATTTGAATAATATCCAAATATTAATTTCGTTTTAATAATAAAGTTTAAAAATATAGATTGTTTTAGCTAACCACCCAAAATTAAATATACCTGTGTTTTAACTTTTTCTCTTTCTTGGTAAACTAAATATTCCAGTTTTAATTCTTCTTTCCAAAACCCTCATATCTTCATTTAAAGGTTATATATTGTGATCTTTGAATTCCTTCCTTAAACACAAACTAAAGCAAACTCAATATATAATTTCGAATTATCAGTTTTTGTTTTCTTCTTCTTTGTTTCAATTCTTGCAACTATGGAAGCGAAGAAGATAATCCTCAAGAGCTCTGACGGTGAATCATTCGAGGTGGACGAAGCGGTGGCAGTTGAGTCCTAGACCATTAAACACATGATCGAGGACGACTGCGCCAGTAACGGAATTCCGCTTCACAATGTCACCGGAGCCATCTTGGCGAAGGATATTGAGTACTGTAAGAAGCACGTTGAGGCCGCGGCCGAAGCTAACGGCGGAGACAAGGATGTTTTTGGTTCCACAGAGAACGAAGACCTTAAGACAAACACTCTTCGATCTCATCCTGGTTAGTAGTTGTTTCACTCGTTATCTTTGTTTTGGTTTTGATGTTCTTTGAATTAGGGTTTTTAATTGGGGATTTAGGTCTAATTTTTCTGACTCTGTTAGGGTTTAGTGTATTGAATGTCGTTTTGAGTTCTTTGATCTTTTTGATTTTCAGGCTGCTAACTATCTGAACATCAGTGGACTTCTTGACCTTACGTGCAAGACCGTGGCTGATATGATGAGAGGCAAAACTCCAGAGCAGATGCGTAAGCACTTCAACATTAAGAACGATTACACACCTAAGGAAGAAGAGGCTAGGAGGTTCGCAATGAGAATAAATGCGCGTTCGAATGATTGGATTGGGACACGGTGTTTAGGACTAGTATTCTTTTTAGATGTGTTTCAACTTTCAAGATTTGGATTGGCTTTTTCTTCTTTTCTTTTGGTTTTGAGTTGTCGTCGTTGTCTTAAGAGTAAAATGTTGGTCTTGCTTAATCTTAAAGTGACACTCACAACGGCTACTTTCCGATTTGATCCTCCGCAATTTTATGAGAGATGGGCCTAATTTGCCCTATTTAGATTTAGCAAACCTACGACTACACACAGGTCTAGAAATTAGAATTTCAACACCACCATGAACAATTCGACGCAACGATTCCATATTTAGGTTGCATTTCATGAAAATTACGAATTTAAGATCGAAATTCCTAAAAACTATGGAGAATCGAGAGAGAAGGTAGAGACATAATTAGAAAATTCGAAATTTCTAAAAAGTATAAAGAATCGAGAGAGAAGATAGAGAGATACTGAGAAAATTTGAAATTCGTAAAATAAGAGAATATAGATAGATACTTAGAAATTCAAAATTCCTAAAAATTATGGAGAATCGAGAGAGAAGATAGAGACAAACTTAGAAAATTTGAAATTCTTAAAAAGTATGGAGAATCGAGAGAGAAGATAGAAGCAAACTTAGAAAATTTGAAATTTCTAAAGAGTATGGAGAATCGAGAGAGAAGATAGAGACATACTTAGAGAATTTGAAATTTCTAAAAAGTATGGAGAAATTGGGAGAGAAAATAGAGATATAATTATAAAATTCAAAATTCTTAAAAAGTATGGAGAATCTAGAAAAAATATAGATATATACTTAGAAAATTCAAAATTCCTAAAAAGTATAGAGAATTGAGAGAGAATATAGAGACATATTTATAAAATTCGAAATTCTTGAAAAGTATGGAAAATCGAGAGAGAATATAGATAGATGCTTATAAAATTCGAAATTCCTAAAAAGTATAGAGAATCGAGAGTGAAAATAGAGACATATGTAGAAAATTCACAATTTCTAAAAGTGTGGAGAATCGAGAGAGAAAATAAAGACATAATTAGAAAATTTGAAATTCCTTAAAAAGTATGGAGAATCGAGAGAGAAGATAGAGACATACTTATAAAATTTGAAATTACTTAAAAGTATGCAGAATCAAGAACGAAGATAGAGATATACTTAGAAAATTCAAAATTTCTAAAACGTATAAGAGTAGATAGAGACATATTTATAAAGCAAAAGACACTCACAACGGCCACTTTCCGCTACGATCCTTCGCAATTTTATGAGAGATGAGCCTAATTTGCCTTATTTAGGGTTAGCAAATCTACGCCTACACACGGATCTAGAAATTAGAATTTCAACATCACCATGGACAATTCGACGCAACGATTCCATATTTAGGTTGCGTTTCATGAACATTTTACGAATTTAAGATCGAAATTCCTAAAAATTATGGAATCGAGAGAGAAGATAGAGACATAATTAGAAAATTCGATATTCATAAAAAGTATGAAAAATCGAGAGAAGATAGAGAGTACTTAGAAAATTCGAAATTCCTAAAAAGTATGGAGAATAGAGAGAGAAGATGGAGCGATACATATAAAATTCAAAATTCCTAAAAATTTTGGAGAATCGAGAGAGAGGATAGAGACATGCTTAGAAAATTCGAAATTTCTAAAAATTATGAAGAACCGAGAGAGAAGATAGAGACGTACTTATAAAATTTGAAATTCCTAAAAACTCTGGAGAATCGAGAGAGAATATATAGACATACTTAGAATATTTGAAATTCCTAAAAAGTATGGAGAATCGCGAAAGAAGATATAAACATGCTTAGAAAATTCAAAATTCCTAAAAAATATGGAGAATCGAGAGAGACAATAGAGACATACTTAGAAAATTCAAAATATCTAAAAAGTGTGGAGAATTGAGAAAGAAGATAGAGACCTACTTAGAAAATTCGAAATTCCTAAAAAAGTATGGAGAAACGTGAGAGAAGATAGAGACATACTTATAAAATTTGAAATTCTTAAAAAGTATGCAGAATCGAGAGCGAAGATAGAGAGACATACTTAGAAAATTCAAAATTTCTAAAACGTATGGAGAATCGAGAGAAAAGATAGAGACATATTTATAAAGCAAAAGACACTCACAGCGGCCACTTTCCTCTTCGATCCTCCGCAATTTTATGAGAGATGAGCCTAATTTGCCCTATTTAGGGTTAGCAAACCTACGACAACATACGGATCTAGAAATTAGAATTTCAACTTCACCATGAACAATTCGACGTAACGATTACATATTTAGGTTGCGTTTCATGAACATTACGAATTTAAGATCGAAATTCCTAAAAAGTATGGAATCGAGAGAGAAGATAGATACATAATTAGAAAATTCAAAATTCCTAAAGAGTATAGAGAATCGAGAGAAAAGATAGAGAGATACTTAGAAAAAATTCGAAATTCGTAAAAAGTGTGGACAATAGAGAGAGAATATAAATAGATACTTAGAAATTCAAAATTCCTAAAAAGTATGGAGAATCAAGATAGTAGATAGAGAAAAATTTAGAAATTTAGAAATTTCTAAAAAGTATGGAGAATCGAGAGAATATAGAAGCATACTTAGAAAATTTGAAATTCCTAAAGATTATGGAGAATCGAGAGTGAAGATAGAGAGATACTTGTGAAATTCAAAATTCCTAAAAAGTATGGAGAATCGAGAGAGAATATAGAAGCATACTTAGAAAATTTGAAATTCCTAAAGATTATGGAGAATCGAGAGAGAAGATAGAGACATACTTAGAAAATTTGAAATTTCTAAAACGTATGGAGAATCGGGAGAGAAAATAGAGATATAATTATAAAATTCAAAATTCTTAAAAAGTATGGAGAATCGAGAGAAAAGATAAAGACATACTTAGAAAATCAAAATTCCTAAAAAGTATGGAGAATTAGGAGGAAAAATAGAGACATAATTATAAAATTCAAAATTCTTAAAAAGTATGGGGAATCGAGAGAAAAGATAGAGACATACATAGAAAATTCGAAATTCCTAGAAAATATGGAGAATTGAGAGATACTTAGAAAATTCAAAATTCATAAAAAGTATGGATAATCGAGAGAGAATATAGATAGGTACTTTGAAATTCAAAATTCCTAAAAAGTATATAGAATCGAGAGAGAAGATAGAAAAACTTAGAAAATTAGAAATTCCTAAAAGTATGGAGAATCGTGAGAGAAGATAGATAAATGCTTAATAAAATTTGAAATTCCTAAAAAGTATAGAGAATCGAGAGAGAAGATAGAGATATACTTAGAAAATTCAAAATTCTTAAAATGTATGCAGAATCGAGAGCGAAGATAGAGAGACATACTTAGAAAATTCAAGATTTCTAAAACGTATGGAGAATCGAGAGAGAAGATAAAGATACTTAGAAAATTCAAAATTTGTAAAACGTATAGAGAATCGAGAGAAAAGATAAAGACATATTTATAAAGCAAAATACACTCACAGCGGCTACTTTCCGCTTCGATCCTGCACAATTTTATGAGAGATGAGCCTAGTTTGCTCAATTTAGAGTTAGCAAACCTACGGCTACACACGGATCTAGAAGTTAGAATTTCAACATCACCATGAACAATTTGACGCAACGATTCCATATTTAGGTTCCGTTTCATGAACATTACGAATTTAAGATCGAAATTCCTAAAAAATATGGAGAATCGAGAGAGAAGATAGAGACATAATTAAAAAATTTGAAATTCCTAAAAAGTATGGAGAATCGAGAGAGAAGATCGAGACATGCTTAGAAAATTCGAAATTCCTAAAAATATATAGAAAATCGAGAGAGAGAATAGAGACATACTTAGAAAATTCGAAATTCCTTAAAAGTGTGGAGAATCGAGAGAGAAGATAGAGACATATTTAGAAAATTCGAAATTCCTAAAAAGTATAGAAAATCGAGAGAGAAGATAGAAACATACTTATAAATTTTGAAATTCTTAAAAAGTATGGAGAATCGAGAATTAAGATAGACACATACTTAGAAAATTCAAAATTCCTAAAACATATGGAGAATCGAAACAGATGATAGAGACATACTTATAAAGCAAAAGACACTCACATCGGCCACTTTCCGCTTCGATCCTCTACAACTTTATGAGAGATGAGCCTAATTTACTCTATTTAGGGTTAGCAAACTAGTCATCAGGAAATTGTGTGGTTTTCACCACTGTTATTTCTTTCGCAGGTTTCACCCAAGCGTTACTAAAAAGTAGTCTCGAAAGTTTAACCCATAGGATCGTAAGTGCACAGTCATGCAATTGTAATACGTACGGAAATAAAATAACTACACAGAGAATACAAATGCAAATCTAATCTAGGCGGAATAATAAAATAGGAGGTTGTGTCCTAAGCTATATGATGTGATTAAAATAAATAAAATAAAAGAGTTAAAGGTAAAAGACATAAATTAAATAACATAAAATAAATTACATAAATTAAATTACATAAATTAAATACTGAAATTAAATTGCATAAATTAAATTACTGAAATTAAATCGCATAAAATAAATTAGTAAAAATAAAGTGCATAAAGTAAAGTGCATAAATTAAATTGCAGAAATTTAAATTACAGTAATATAAATTACGGAAATTTAAATTGCAGAAATTAAAGTGCATAAAATAAATTGCGGGAATTTAAAGTGCAGAAATATAAATTGCATAAATTTAAAGTGCATAAAATAAATTGCAGAAATTAAAATGTAGAAATATAAATAACATAAATAAATAAATATAATTAAAATACTTAATTAAATGTTTAGAGTTAATTGGGTGATAGTCAATTTATCAGGGATGTCGGATTACAGGATTCATGTTCTACCTTTTTAGTTTATGTTGTCAATTTAGGGATATTAACTTCCATAAAACTAAGTTAAACTTACGGAATGGGTGATGGATGGAGATGGTGGTGGCGTTTGATCAGCCGGTGTGGCTTTGTAGAACACGTCTCTGCTTCATCCAATCGATGACCGCTCCAACTGTTGTAAGAAATGGTCCACCAAGGATGAGTGGGGTCTTATCATCTTCCCTCATGTCGATAACATGGAAATTGGCGGGGATACGACAGTTCCCAATCCACACGATCGCATCTTCGGCTACACGATCACATGTCCTAATGCCTTCGCTCTCTCCATGGAAATCACGTTTATGGAGGCACCCGAATCACATAGTGCATCACTAAATTCACGAGCTAGTATAGAGTAATATACCTTGTAAAGTCTGGAATCTTCTCGCTTAAGGAGAGTGATGACTGCTTCTTTAAGTCGTGTCTCCATGTAAAGTGTGCATATGTCCTCTATGGTTTCCTTATTGTCGTGAAGTAGAGATCGAGGTTGTAATTGAAGAGAGCTTGCCAAAGGTATGTTCACCGGGAGTGATTTGACAAGACGTTTGAATAGGCGTAACTTCTCCTCGTTTACTCGTCTAAAGAACCAAGTCGTTTCATATGCCTTTGTTGGTTGGTGTGGTCGGCCTAACTGAGAGTTCCTTGAGAAACGAGTTCCTCGGAAACGTTGTTCTATGTCTTGAATTATCTCATCAGTGCCTTTGAAGAAGTCTCTCAATGGATACTGTTTCCATGCGTCTTGAAATTAATGTTCCCAGGGACGGATTTGACTAGTACTTGGAATCTCCTTATGTTCAGAGGGTCTATGAATCGTTTCTTCATGTGGTCTATGGATGTATCACAATCTTCTGCCATGTCATCGTGGTTTATAGGCATGGCATCGACCTGGTGGGGTCGACGCTGAGGTTCGATATGAGCCTCTAGGAGACCATCAACCGCGTGCGGTCGATCTGGGTTGGTGGTTTCTTCAGAGAAGCCATCGACCTTGCCTGGTCGATGGAGGGGTCTGGTGTCTGCTACTGAGTGATCGTTGACCTGTCCTGGTCAACGGTGTTGTCCAACGGGTCTATGCATTGTGTTAACATCGACAGAGTGGGGTCGATGCGACTGGCCGATGGGTCTCCATTCAAATCGAGCATCAACCCTGGCCGGTCGATGCCTTTGTCTGCGTCTGAGACCATCGACCACACCTGGTCGTTGGTGGTGGTCGATGCTCTCCGTCTTAGCTCGGCTGGTACCTTTTTCTTCCACCGTCTTGTTACTTCTTATTGTGATGATGTTGACATACTCTTTAGGTTCATTTCAGGCTTCCAAGGAGCATCCCTTGGGGTCTTTGAGCCGAAGATACGAATTGAGCGATTTGTGACTCTAACACGTTAATACGCGAAGCAAGTCCGTCGAACTTACTATTCAGCTCATTGCACCTTTTGTGGACGTTCTTGAAACCTTCATATATCTCCACTGAAGCCTTATCTTGCCCCTTGATAATTCGTTGAAGCATTCCTTCGTACTTCTCCTCCTTTGGTTAAAAATTTTGTTCTTCTTGGCCTTGAATTTGTTGTTGAGAGTAGAACAGTTATCGAAACTGAGATGTTTATCGAAAACCTTCTTGCTGGAATGGCTGGGAGGGGGCTCTCATGGGTGGGTATGTCTGATCTTGCGAGTTCTCCACATTGTTGCTCCGGTATGAGAGATTTGAGTGATTTTGAAAAGAGTTGAAACCACCATTTTGTCTATAGCCACCAACAAAGTTGACCTCACATTGGTTTCTTTCACCATCATCTTCCTCAGCATATCCCCTTGCAGCATCCAACTCGTCGATAAAGTGTACTTGTCGTCTCGAAACTTGTAGCACTTTGTCAAGCTTATCGTTCAACGCATTAATGTCCGAACGCGTTCTCTCCACTCCTTCAGCTTCACTTCGGTCTCTACGGTCATAATCTCCTCCAAAATTGGCATCACTGTGAGCCAAATTCTCCACCAATCTCATTCCATGTTCAGCATCTTGTCCCAAAAATTTACCATTGCTTCCCGTGTTGAGAAGCATACGACACTTGAGCAGGACACCTCTGTAAAGAGTTCTTAGTAGCGACTCCGCACTAAAACCATGGTGTAACTCTTGAATCTTTCCCATGTTTCCCCGAAACTTTACGATCCTTTTTGCACAAAGCTCGATATCTCATTTCTCAAATGAGCTGTTCGAAAACTTGGGAAAATTTTTGCGAGGAACATCTTCTTGTATTGTTCCCATGTAAGAATCGATCCAGCTGATAGACTCTTCTCCCACTGCTTTGCTTTATCACCCAAGGAAAATGGGAATAAACACAATTTCAGAGCATCCTCCGAAACTCCGTTAATCTTCACGGTCCCGCATAGCTTGTTGAATTGATCTAAGTGATCAAGTGGGTTCTCCATAGGCAGCCCATGGAATTTGTCGCCTTGATCCATGTTGATCAAGCTTGACTTGATCTCGAAATTGTTATTCTCCACCGATGGGGGAAGAATACCAGATCTTTGAGCCGTTGTGGTAGGCTCATCAATCGTACCGATTGCAGCTCGGTGTTGGTGGCCAGCCGTCCGACGTGGCACACCATCAGCTTGAGCGGCGTTGTTGTTGGCACCCTCAACGCCCTCAACGTTATCAGCAGGTCGCTCGTTTCTTTGCTGCTCCATTCTCTCTCTTCTTTTCTTTTTTTTCTAACTCTTTTCTCGACTTCTCTGATGTCATAAATGGAATTGGAAGGAATGTTTTTACTTCTTCTTCTCGTGTTCATACACCTGAGGTTCGAAAACTCTGTGGATATTGCATATTCTCCCCGGCAACGGCGCCATAAACTTGGTCATCAGGAAATTGTGTGGTTTTCACCACTGTTATTTCCTTCGCAGGTTTCACCCGAGTGCTAATAAAGAGTAGTCTCGAGAGTTTAACCCATAGGACCGCAAGTGCACCGTCATGCAATTGTAGTACGTACGGGATCGATCCACAGAGAGAATAGAATAACTACACAGAGAATGCAAATGCAAATCTAAACTAGGCAGAATAATAAAACAGGGGATGTGTCCTGAGCTATATGATGCGATTAAAATAAATAAAATAATAAACTTAAAAGTAAAAGACATAAATTAAATAACATAAAATAAATTACATAAATTAAATTACATAAATTAAATACTGAAATTAAATTGCATAAATTAAATTACTCAAATTAAATTGCATAAATTAAATTACTCAAATTAAATTGCATAAATTAAATTACTCAAATTAAATTGCATAAAATAAATTAGTGAAAATAAAGTGCATAAATTAAATTACGAAAATTTAAATTGCAGATATATAAATTTCGGAAATTTAAATTGCAGAAATTAAAGTGCATAAAATAAATTGCGAAAATTTAAAGTGCAAAAATGTAAATTACGAAAATTTAAATTGCATAAATTAAAAGTACAAAAAATAAATTACAGAAATATAAATAACATAAATAAATACGCATAATTAAAATAGTCAATTAAATATTAACAGTTAATTGGGTGATAGTCGATTTATCAGGGAATTCAGATTATAGGATTCATGTTCTACATTTTTAGTTTATGTTGTCAATCTAGGGATATTCGAAGTAGGCTATTCCACTCTCGTGGTATGCTAGACATTGTGTCAGACCCACTCTTGTGGCGACCTTAACACATTAAACGCATCCCATCATCGATTACTCTTATGTGTGAGAGACACATTGATTGGCGTTGTCACACTACAAACCGATTAACCAAGTGTTTAGCTTGCGTTAGAGTGTGTCTAAGACGAAGAGTGAATGACATCTCTATTTCTAGAATACAATTCCACCCTCGTGGTGATGTATTCCTGAGATCATAATCTAACCTTGGCCACAATCAGATTAGCTTTAAGATACTCCATCAAACAACAAACTCGATGCTAACTAATACTCCCTAATATGCAAGTTTGAATTTTTAACCCACTCTTGTGGTGCTAAGGGCTTCTATTCGTATAACCGTATCTATTGATTTGGTTATAACCTTAAGCACATACCATAGGACATGACTTAGCATTAAGAGTGCATATTAGAGTAGTTAGATCGGTCAAGAACAATCGGACATATTGAATCCTAAATCTTCGATCCCATCATCGACTACCACCCTAGTGGTCTAAAAGATCTACTCTCTTGTCTTTCCGAGGGTGAGAAAAGACAAGGAATAGGTTCATAAAATAGTAAATAAAAAACTAAAGAACAAGAACAGAAATCGAAATCAAAGCATAAACATAAACAAAAGCATAAGAAAAAAGTAAACCTAAAAGAAGAACTCTTTATTGAAAGTGAGAAAAAAGTAGCTAGAGAGTCTCTCTCTTTTCTAGTGAGAATACATGAGTGTATATAGAGTTTAGGTAGCTTGGGGGAGTCTAGGGTGTCCTTAGCAGTTTCTGGAAGGTCATAAATCGAGATCATAAACTTCTATAACTTGCAAGTTTCCATTAACCGAAGTTTCCTTTTCTGTATAGTGACTCAGCATCGACAGCCCTAGGTCGATGCTTGTGGTCGATGGGCTTCTTCAGGATAAGCATCGACTAGTTCTGGTTGATGCTTGTGTCGATGGTCTTCATCTTCGGCTTCAAGTTCGGGTCTGAGGAAGAGCATTGACCACCCTGGGTCGATGCTGGCTATCGATGGTCTCTTCAGGGAGAGAATCGACTACTCCTGGTCGATGCTAGGGCTGCTGTGTAACATCCCCGTCCCGGGATTGGGACAAGGGGCAGTTTGTTCTAGGTAAAACTAGTCCATGGCCGAGAAGGGCCGAGGATTAAGTTAGCCTGAGTAACAAAGGGAACGCTTAAGTCAAGGCTAAGAAACGGACCGAAAGATTTAGTGGAAAATAACGGGCAGAATGTCCGAGCTAAACTAGCTAGCCAAGCTGGATGAACTAGCTAGCTCAGCTAGGTGACCGGACCGATAGCTAGGTGACCGGACCGATAGCTAGGTGACGAACTGATCTTGGTGAATTGATCGAGTACTTATCCAGCTGGATGGACTGATCAGCTAACACTCGAGCTAGTGGACTGTGGTAGCTCAGTAGCTCGAGGGTGAATGGATATCTTGACTAAAAGGTGCTAAGGTTGAGCGGTTATCACGAAATACCGAACGGGTGCAAAAAGCCGAGCGTTTACGGGGCATTGGCCGAACGGGTGCAAAGTGCTGAGCGGTTATGGGGAACTAACCGAAGGGATTCAAGCGTTCACCGAACAGGTGCAAACGTGGATAGGCAGTTATAGATGGTTTTGGCTGTGAAACTCTATAAATAAGGGTTCGTGGGCGCGTTTCCACCCACGCCTCAAACGAACAAAATTCCCCCCACACATTCACGGCCAAGGAGGTCATCGAGAAAGGGATGGCTGGATCATACCGCGGAGAACCAAAGGATGGACTCGGCTGGTGAATGACGAACCATGATGAACCGGTGAAGGAAATTTGATGGTATCGTTCACGTGTGGATCAAGGGGCGTTCGATAGGGTTAATATGCAGCCAATCATGGATTGACGCGTGATCGCCGAGGAACGACATGCGATCATCGAGTGATTATTGATGAAGCAATGCGTATTCATCGGCGGATCAGCGTGCGACCATCGGGGATAAACAATGAATCGATGCGGAATCATCGGCGGATCAGCGTGCGATCACCGAGGAATAGCATACGGTCATCGAGTGATCATCGATGGACCGATGCGGGATCTTTGGCGGATCAGCGTGCGATCGCCGAAGAATCATTGTGGGATTAACAGGGAGAGTGTTCGGAAAAATAAGGGAATACTTAGATACAAACACACCCAAGGGTCGCCCATAGGTGAAATCTCACCGAGGATGGGGGAAAACACCGAGAATGGGTAAGGAACGCGGTTCACCACATAAGGATCTAATGTGGGCGCCACTATGAATCCATCGTCATTGGCCGAGGGAGAAACCAACGAGGAGATCGGTGAAACTAATGGTGACTCGACGGGGAACCAATAGGAAAGTCTACGGTAGAACTGTTAGACAAAATGGTTGTTGGACCCGCGAGCAAACCAAAGGCCAACCAGCAAGAAGGATCATGGGCCAAACACGAATGATCCGAATGATGAATCCATGGACCCTTGGGTGTGATTGACATGTTGTTCAGATTGCATGGATGGATCGGCAAGCCGAAGGCTTTACCGACCACCATGAATCGAACAAGCATAACGGTTAATAAATCGTGGGCAGCCGTGAGTACAAAAGGCCAAGTCGGGAACATGGATGGACCGATAAGCCGAAGGCTTGATCGGCCACCATGAACCATAGGGACGTACGTTGGGACACGAATGGACCGATAAGTAGAAAGCTTAGATCGGCCATCGTGAAACCAAAGGATACGTACAATCCCCAATCTCTATCGTGTACTTAGCCATTGGGGATGGTTGGTTGTATGGCTAAGTAACGAAGAGATTGGTTCATCTATACACAATCTGGAATGGATTCGGTGTAAGAATGGAATAAGGCAAACGGACGGGTCAAAGGAACTTAGCATCCAGATATAGGCCAAGGTAAGTAAACGGATCTAACTTAGTGGATAAGCTAGATGTTTTGGAAATTGACCGTTGAACTTAGGATGTTGGATGGAATCGTTGAGCCTAAGTGGTTAGCGAATTGAATGCATGACTTGACCGAATCAAAGATTGATCTAACTCTGAGTGGGGAAATCGGTACAAGTACTTAGTTGGAATTAAACTAGGATAGAAAGACTTCCGCTGTAATAAGAAGGCATTATATATACTTAAAGCCTTGTAAAGGAAATTATAAGAAAAATGCAAAAATTTTAAGAGGCTCGGCCAGGAAGAGGCGTGAATGACATCCACTCGATTCCAGATGCCGAGACGTTCGGGATAGGGTGTCACAAGTTGGTATCAGAGCATACTTGATCCTAGGATGGATAAGTGCTCGAAAATAAGTCATCAAGAATGACTAAGTGTTTGACAGATAATGGAGTTCAGGGTAAAGGTTGGTGCGCTTGGGAACCGGAAGAGTTACCTAAGGCATGAACGGGATCCAATATACTACCTATCCAGTCAGATGACTTAACATAATGGGAAAGGGTGTTGATCATATCGGAGATTGACCGTGATCAACATAATTGTGAAAATTCGAAATATTCACCGAGTCTAAGTAAGACCAAGGTGGGGACAGAACGACCGAGTCAGGAAATGACTATGGTCGGGGAAATGTGACCATGTCCAGGAAAGGACTAAGGTCGGGGAAATGTGACCATGTCCAGGAAAGGACTAAGGTTGGGGAAAATGTGACCATGTCCAGGAAAGGACTAAGGTCGGGAACAATGGGACCATGTCTGGAAAAGGACTAAGGTCGGGGAATAATGACTACGTCCGAGAAAGGACTAAAGTCGGAAAATTTTGACTAAGTCCGAGAAAGGAACTAAAATCGGGAAATTTGATCTATTCGGAGATTGACCAAGATCAAGGAAAAATACGGATTAAGTCAGAATTAGACTAAGTCCGGGGAATTTTTACACTCACCGAATTCGAGGACGAATTCATTTTAAGGGGGTAGATTTGGGCAGTTTATTCTGGGTAAAACTAGTCCATGGCCGAGAAGGGCCGAGGATTAAGTTAGCCTGAGTAACAAAGGGAACGCTTAAGTCAAGGCCGAGAAACGGACCGAAAAATTTAGTGGAAAATAACGGGCAGAATGTCCGAGCTAAACCAGCTAGCCAAGGTGGATGAACTAGCTAGCTCATCTAGGTGACCGGACCGATATCTCAACTCAGCTCGGTGAACTGATCGAGTACTTATCCAGCTGGATGGACTAATCAGCTAACACTCGAGCTAGTGGACTATGGTAGCTCAGTAGCTTGAGGGTGAATGGATGTCTCGGCCAAAAGGTGCTAAGGTTGAGCGGTTATCACGAAATACCGAACGGGTGCGAAACGCCGAGCGGTTACGAGGCACTGGCCGAACGGGTGCAAAGTGTCGAGCGGTTATGGGGAACTAACCGAAGGGATGCAAGCGTTCACCGAACAGGTGCAAACGTGGATAGGCAGTTATGGACGGTTTTGGCTGCGAAACTCTATAAATAAGAGTTCGTGGGCACGTTTCCACACACGATAGAGAGATTTCTAAAAAGTATGGAAAATCGAGAGAGAAGATAAAGAGATACTTAGAAAATTCAAAATTCGTAAAAAGTATGGACAATCGAGAGAGAATATAGATAGATACTTAGAAATTCAAAATTCCTAAAAAGTATGGAGAATCGAGAGAGAAGATAGAGACATATTTAGAAAATTTGAAATTCCTAAAAAGTATGGAGAATCGAGAGAGAAGATAGAAGCATACTTAGAAATTTTGAAATTCCTAAAGAGTAGGAGAATCGAGAGAGAAGATAGAGACATACTTAGAGAATTCGAATTTTTTAAAAAGTATGGAGAATCGGGAGAGAAAATAGAGATATAATTATAAAATTCGAAATTCTTAAAAAGTATGAAGAATCGAGAGAGAAGATGGAGACATACATAAAAAAATCATACATAAAAGATTGTAGAAATTTATATAGATTTTAACATATTTTTACAGTATATCTGATGAACTTTATTTGAAATATGTTACTTTAAACATTTTGGGGCGATTTTTCCATTTTTTTCAGTAAGATGGTGTTTAGAATAAAATCAATCAATGTTATATTTTCCAAATTTTATTAAACTAAGGTATTTACTAAATTTTTCAGTCAATGCTAAATATTTGTTTCGAAAGACATATTACATTTAGGAAAAAAATCTTCAGGAATCCCTTAAATTCAAAAATATTGCTCCTCTTATATAAATATACATCTCTCCGAATTATAAAACATAATCTTAATTAAATCCATTTACTCGGCCTCCTATTTCTTTCTTGCCTTTATTTTTCTAAACAACCAAAGGACATGACGAATGGAAAAACGTTTTGATGAAATAGGAAGAAGAACGTTTTCTAAACATATTTTTTTGACATCGTTGTCTTATGCGCATAATTTTTCCATTTAAATATTGTGTAATGGCATGAGATGGAAATATTATCATATCAAATGATTTTTTCAATTAAAATTTGTCAACTAATAGAGGATATGTATAAAGGTTCGAATAGAGCATTAAACAAATGAAAATGGAATGAGAACACAATGAAGTTTCGAGAGTCCTCCTAACCTTGTTCAATCTTTGATTATTTTCTGCTTAGACTCAACCCTCTTCAATCCATTCTACTCTGACAAGACATAAAATAAAAGAAAGAAAAAGAAATAGCCAATTGACGAAGTCTCAGCTTAAAGACTTAATTAAAATGGTATTTTTTTTTATTGCAGTCAAAGTCAGCTAAGTTGAATAATGGAACCCAATAGATATTATATATACACACATAAAGCTTCATGCTCTCTCTCTCTATGTACAGATGATAAATCATTCATTTCTTTCAAGTGTGGTGCATCTTCTTCCACAAAAAAAACTCACAGGTATCAATCTCTTTCTTGACCCATTTCTATATACGTCTACCAAAAGCTATTAAATTGTTTTGTGGGTTGTTGTTAGGCTGTTGAGATTTTGCAATTGATCAACAACACAATCGATTGGATTAGTACTGTCCATGTTTGACTCCAACTGTTTGCTAACTAAACAAAACCCATGGAAGATGGTCAATTCTGTCTTTGTAGAAACATGATTAAGCAAGATAAAAACATGAATCATTTAATGTAATTCCAAAAGCGTTGACTCTCTTCTTGTGTGATATTTACTTTGGTGGGTCAATGGATCTGACCAGATTTCTTTTTTTATGTCAGGTTTGAGATCTTATAGAGTTGGTTTAAGTTTGTGAGATGGAATTGGTCTCTGGAAAAGTAGCTCCAGGTTGCTCCAACGCAGGCAATCCTTTCCATGAGTGTACTGCTATCTGTTTTGAGAGATTAAACTCTGGAGATGTTCACAAGAAGGAGAAGAAACTCTTTGGTAATTAATAGAATTGTTTTTGATTCTGCTTTTAGTTGTCATGAAGAAGAGTCTCTGAAACATGTTTTGTGTTGTGTCAGGGTTTGGTAAGAGAACTCCAAGCAGGGAGACTCCTCCAGTCAGTCCGGCTCGTGGAAGCAGATCACCTCTGGCCAGCTATTTCGCCAAGAAGAAGGTTGAGTCATCAGAGAGTTCAACATCCTCCAATGATCACACCAATGGCAACTTCTTAAGTCGCCTTTCCCCGCTACAGGGACGCAAGAACGAGTCTTCAAGCTATGTGGATTCGCAACCGGTCTCGCCTTCTCTGGCTCTAGATTCAGGGGGAGACTATTTTGCAAGGAGGGTAAGGATAAGTTCTTACATCAAGAATAGTTAAACTCTCTCTCTTTTGTTCCTTTGAATTTTGAAACTCACTCATTTGTCGGTATTTCTATTAGACTGATAACCGTGGAAGTGATGATGATGATGATGTGTCACCAAGGCCTTTTGGAACTCAGCCTAAGACGCCTGAACATCCTCTTAGGACGCCTCAGCATAGGCCCTGCACACCCCAACACCGCCCTGCGCACCAAAAGGACCCCATTTCACTAGAAACTAGGCCAAGGACTCCTGAACGTCAATCCAATACCTCTGATACTAGGCCAAGGACACCCATACATGAGTCTGCTGCAACAAGAAGAAGGCCACAAACACCAGAAACTAGGCCGAGGACTCCTGAACACCAATATACCACCTCTGACACTAGGCTGAGGACACCCATACATGGGTCTGCTGTAACAGGAAGGAGGCCCCAGACACCAGAAACTAGGCCGAGGACTGCACAACATAGGGGCACGTCACCTGAGTTCATGGCAAGATCCCCCAGGCCAAGGTCCAAGACCCCAGAGCCTCAACCTACCCACTTTGAACCATCGTCAAGGACTCAAAAACTACGGTCCAAGACACCAGAACCCAGCCCTAGGATTCCCCAAACTCAGCCCATATCCCACAGATCCCTTGACAGCGCTGCACTTCAAACGCCTCGGACAGTTGAAACTAGGCCTAGGACGGTTGAAACAAGGCCAAGAATACATGAAAGTAGGCCAAAGATTGCAGTCTATGGAGGAAGGTCACCTGAAAAATTCTCACAAACTCAACAAACATCCTTTGAGATGGGTCAACGATCATCTCATGCCTACAGTTATCTTGGGAGCAAAGCTGAGACAGTTTACATTGAGAAGGACGATGAATCAGTTCTACTCTTTCCAGAACTTCTTTTGTCACCTCAAGAAAGGCCACCCTCTAGACCCATTACGGTACTGCTCTCTACTCCCTACCTCACATCTAATTCATATATATATATATTTCTGCACATGCTAACGAAAGTTTTGCATCTTACCTCAGCCTAACCGCCGAGGATATGAAACACCGAACAAACAAGAAGAACGTTTTGATGAAATGGATGATTCCACGAGCATAGATGACGATAAATTTTCATTTTTGGATGATCACAACGATAACACTGTCTGGTTTTGCCCTGAAATTACATCGAAATCTGGAAACAGCACGGTATGTATACCCCTTTCATGTTAATTACAAAGTTCACCAGTGTTTTTTATTGACAAAAATGTTCTTCTCGTCTATTGCAGCCCATTCGTAGCGAACAAGAGGAACAAGATAAAGCAAACAACGAGCCTCCAGAGCTACCAGATGAATCACAGAGCTTCAGTCTCGTAGAGATCTCTCATATGAGAGGAATAATTACCAAGAATGAAACAAGGGAGGAAATGCAGTCCATTCTATCTGAGTCTTACGTTTCTGTGGGAGACTACAAGGTCAGAGCGAGCGTCTCGGCCACTCTGCAGCACATCCTCCAGAAGCACGGTGACATTGCGTCTGCTTCCAAACTACAATCACTTTCCACACGATCCTACTACCTCGACATGCTTGCCTCGGTGGTTTTTGAACTCCAAAAAACCCCCCTAAAGCATCTCAAGGAGAGCCGCGTGGTGGAAATGGTAGCGATTGTTAGAGACGTCGAGTCCGTGAAAATCAAAGCAGGTTGGCTCAAGCCTGTCCTGGAGGAGATCTTAGAGGCGGTGAAACACTACGATGAGCATAAGATGAGCACAATAGAGAAAGAGAAGTGGGAAGGGGATGTGTTGCTTGCGAGGCAAGAAATGGAGAAACAGGTGAAAGAGCTGAGAGAGAAGGAGAAGAAGATGAAGGAATGGAGAGATAGAATGACGGAGATGGCTGGGAAGTTAGGGGATCTTGATATGAGAAGAGCTCGTCTACTCAAAAGCTTCACATTTCTGAGCTCCAAGGTCGACAAGTTTCAGGGGAAACCCCTTCTTCAAGGCATCTTGTGACCAACCAATTAGTCCGAATATTCATTCTTTTGTTCATCTTGATACCCGCAAAATAAGCGGTTTGTTTTGGAAAACCGATATATATACTATCAAAATTTGTTGTTAAAATACCCAGAACCTAAATCCTAATAAAATCCCAACTTTGTAGGAATAAAGTTATAGGAGGGATTCTTATAAAATCTTCCAACTTGAATTCTTATTTATATTTATATTTTACACCTACAAACATAGCAAGAACAAACGAATTTGATTTAGAAGACGATGAAGATGAATAGTGTTGAAGGAAAAGAAAAAGAGAGGAGACTAGAAGCAAATGGATTGTTTTGGATAGAGCGTTTGTTTATCTTTCTACTTGTCATCTTCCCCACATACCTCTTAGATCTTATCATCCCTATCATTCTCTCCAC
This sequence comes from Boechera divaricarpa, assembly GCA_026770425.1. Classification (NCBI taxonomy): domain Eukaryota; kingdom Viridiplantae; phylum Streptophyta; class Magnoliopsida; order Brassicales; family Brassicaceae; genus Boechera; species Boechera divaricarpa. Next base: position 492,116 of record CM049186.1, on the reverse strand, counting down.
TACTCTTTTCGCATTACCCTTCTTCTTTTGCCCTAATCTCTCTTCAGTTGGACCATCTGTAAGTATATCTCTTCTGATCAGTTGTTATATGGGGAAAACAAGAACCTAATTTGACATGTTGATTTGTTTGATTAGGGTATTGGAGGAATCTGGCTGTTTATATTGGACCGCTCTACGTTTTACTTAGCCTTTGAGTATTATAAACTATTGGCTGGAGGCTTTGAGCTCACCTTCCTTTGGCGTCTCACCGTTTTACTCTCCTTCTTGATCCACTCCATTTACATCGTCGAGTATCTCCTTAGATCTCATCAAGCCGTACCACCTCCTCCACCTCAATCTAAGAATGATGAGACTTCCGGTAATTATATAAATCGATCTAGCTATTGTTTTTATTTTTCTTTAATGCCAATGTATCCCGTTAACTTTTAGATGAAGGTAATGTGAGCAAGCAAGTGGAGAAGATGAAGGAGTTAGTGGAAGATGGGAAGAAGATGATGACGAAATTGGATAGTATGATCTGCTCACAACTTGGAACTCTGAGAGACAACATGCGCCTCAATGTTGACGAGATATGGCAAGAGCTCAGAGATGCGTTGAGATCTAAAGTCGACGAGGATATCAAAGCTTCAAGACAATATCTTAATAACGATGTCAAATCTTTGGCCGACCAACTCCGTGAGACCTACCTTGCCATCCAAGAAACCATCAAAGAAGCCAAGGCCCACGAGACCTACCTTATCGACCAAACAAACCGACGGGTTATAAGAGGAGAGGACGTTGAGGGATTTGCCGAGCTGAGGGAGCAAGTGCGGCGAATGGAGGTGGAGGCTGAGATTGCAGCAGAAGAGCTCTCACGTGTAACGGTGGAGTTGGTGGAGGCAGGGATCCAGCAATGGGAGGAGGACAACTTCGACTATCTTGCCTCCCTCCCTCTCACGTATCTCAATCGTAACTAATTATTCGTTAAATTACACTTTCTTGCAGTTTTTATTTTGTTGATTTGATAACTAGATTCTCCTTGGATAACCCTTGTTTTGTTCATCATTTATCTCAATTAAATAAATCTTACCAAACAACAAATGTCTGCAATTTTAGAAATGGGATAGTTTTTGGTATGGTCCACTTTAGTTATGCCTGCAAGGAATTAGCCCCGTGGGTTTTGACCCGCTGCGGGACGGATTCCGACCTAGTAAAATAAAACCACTTTTTTTGGATTTCGCAGGGCGGATTCAGAAATTTAGCAGATTAGCAGGTTGAGCTCCGCGGGTAGCCGCATGAAAAAAAAGTTTGTAGTTGGATTTAGGCAACTTGTTTTAGACCCAAAATCAAATGGCCCATAGTTACTAAAAAAATAAAATCGGGAAGCCTTCCATCTTCTTCTTTCAGCCATCTTTAGAATGTCAAGTTTTTTTTTTTTTTTTTCTTGAGTTTTTCGATCTAGCTTCGATGAATTGATAAAATCAATAGGAACTACTGATTCTTTCTGTGTTCGTAAATTATTTGTATCGGTGAAGTTTTCTTAATTACTTAATTTCTCCACTAGAGGCTGTCTTTGCTTCTCTCATCTTCTTCTTTTCACGATTTTTCTCCGAAACTCCATTTTATTTGGGATTTTGTGTTTTGTTCTCAGACCCAAATATTAGGGTTCAGTTTTTAAGAACCAAGGCTCCGTCTTCTTCTTCTACTTCTTCTTCCGTCGTTGTAGTCGAAAGGCTAGTTCAATTGTCTTCAAATCTTTGCTCAGTTCGATCCTTGAATTTGTGGCTCGTTTTCAAAATTTTGATTTGATTCAATTTTCCTTCTTTGCTATAATCTGCTCGATGATAAAACCATACCGAGCAATTACGATTAGGTTTTCAATTGATGTTTCCGATTTGGTAGATTCTATAAACATATGTCAGGTTCAGACATATGATCGTTTCTGGGTTTCGTAGCGTGTAGTGAATAGTTTATCAAATTCCACTTTTGTTTGAGTTGTTACCTAATTAAGTATTTTGATGATCGTTTCTCAGATTTGATTGTTCTTTTTTTCTTTTTCTAATACGGGTTTTTTTGCAGGTTTGTAGGTTTTGTATTCATTTTTGATTTTTTGGGTTTGTTTTCACGGAGCCCGCAGGTTTATGCGGGGTGGATGCGGGTTTGCTAAATAAAATCCAACCTTGGGCGGGTTCGGGTTAGTCAAAAAATTTTAAAACCCGCGGGTTGGCGGGTCGCGGGTCACAGGTCGTGGGTCAGCCTGCTTGACAGGACTACAAGGAATGTAGTTCCAACAACACTACTATTCAGATGATTAGAGAATACACCCGTTGCAGTTCCAGCCATTTTCTGAGACACAGTTCCAGCAACAATGCTAATATTGAGTTATGGGTACTCAACGATGTCAATAAACGTATATTTGGTACTGCTTGATGCGTTAAACAAATGTGACAATCTATATATTTTGGTTAAAATGGAACCTTTTTTGCATGACTGGTATTTGTTTTGCCGGTGTCAAGACTAATTTTGAGAACCACAAAAATCTATCTCAACATCGAATAAACTTTGAGGCGCTCTACATTCGGCTAAAGCCACAAAATCGGTATATTGTCTGATTCAAGAAGATGTCTATGGTTTCATAAGTTTGGCCCATATTTGAAGGCCTGAGTACCTGTTTGACAATGTTTGTCTGTTGAGGAGTCATTCTTCGTCAGAGCTGCAGAAATCTAGGACCATCATTTTTCCGGTGGAAATGTCGGGCGTTTCCCTCCTGTGCTCTGTTTTCTTTCTCTTCGGCTCACCCTTTACTTGTGATTCTTTTGTCGATCCTTTCCTGAAGAGGAAATTCCAGAACATCTCCTTTGAGATAACATTTTTACATTAGCACAACTCAAAAAAAGTAACAACTCAGGAAGATGATACCTCTTCTCTGTAGATTTATTCACAGCTTCAGATTTCTTGTTTACGTTCTTTGAAGTTGTTTGTCCTGTAAGTACAAGATCAGTTACATTTCACCTTATAAGCTTTAATTTGTATTGTGTCAAAATGAGAAAGAAGAAGCATACTGGCCATCTCATTCAGGAAACGTATTCCTTGTGAGTGTACATTAGGGGTCACTTTATCCGCGCCACTGCGTAATCACAGTTGGTTTTAGAATCTGAAAATCGGATTCTCTTCGTTAAGTTAAAAGTAAAACACTTGTTCAGAGTTTCCAACCTTAGAGCCTTTCGGAGACCTTCCACTGATAGTACTCGGACAGGGTGAGTGGCCTTTTTGTTTCCGCTTCTATCTGCTGGTGGCTCAACTGTGTAAATCCCTTGCGATTTTGGATCTCTGAAAGCTGTTCTCAAGTTCCTGAAATAGACAAACTCCCAAAAATCGTGAAAATTTCCCACTCGTGGTATGACCAACCTATGAACACAACTAGGTAACACCAACATACCCTCCTTTGAGTTCAGTTCTCATTGTAGCAAATTTGTCAGATGCATTCTGTTTAAAATTCATAGTTAGTGAAAAACATGGTTCATTGCATTGACGCCAGAAAACAAGACCAAGGTATTACCAAATTGTACCAGTTTATGAATCTTGCAGAATGCTCCTTGGCGTCTGAAACCAAATTCAAAGTTGTAACTCAACATTCAGAAACAATACACCGTGAGATGCATGGCCAAAGTAACTTACTTGTTTACAACAGATGTACAAGTTGTTCCATCTTTCCGCTTTGCTGTGCAGACTCCATAATCAGCTGAAACTCCCAGTTTTACCATTTGTTTAGCTGAGTTGACACTCAATGAGAACTCACGTCCCTGCCACAAACACAAATATTTAAAAAGGAGATTTACTTTAGTCATCAGGCTACTACTCACAGGCAAAGCTGTGCTTACCACTTTGTCCTTGCGAACTGAGCAATTAAAGAGACCGAAAACCGTTCCTGCTTTTTCTGTCTCATTCTTTTTGTAAGCATCACCAAACAAGAACAAGGAGACAGTGTTTTCATTTAAGCTACCGATCTTCCATATGCCATAAGGTTGTCCTATTGAGCTTGTTTTGGGTTGTCCTTTCTCTGTAAGCACTCCCATTGTCGCCCAGCAGCCGGAGAGTTTGTCACCCATTAGTAAGTTCCTACACAGAATCTTGTTTAAGTTAAAAGTCCTCTGGTATCCAAAAGTTAGTAATGTTCATTTATCTAGAAAGTGAACTTACTTTATTGTTGGTAATCGAACGAAACGAATATCTGAAAACTGATCACTAATCTCAGCAGGGCTAAGTAATTGATTCCTACAAGATATCAAAAGATTGAGATGAAAAAGAGAAAAAAAAAAACAATCTGAGACTATAGACATTTGGCCTAGCAGCTGCAATTCACATTGCTAGTATGACAAGGTACTAACTTCTCAGAAACAAACAAAAGGGTTTAGTTTTACCTAATGCGTAAGCCAGAAAACTTCTCAATGTCGTTGGCACTGGAGTTGTTAGAGCCTTTGGGTTTAGTGTTTTTTGCGACTGGTTTAGGATAGTAGTCAATGCAATCTTGAACAACACATCTGAAGTCAGACAAGTCAGAGTGACCCGTACGTTTTGGGGATTCATCATCCGTGAGATATCCTGCACAAACAGGCCATTGCATTAAGGATTGATATAATCCAACTGAGAGAAAGCATCAAACTTTACACATATTAGATCGAATTGGGTGGAAACAAGACGCACCCAGATGAATATACCAATCATAAGAATCTATTATGCAAGTAAATGATCGAAACAGAAATACAAATCGGAATCTTCGCGCACTGGATTTAAGAAAGCAAAAATAAAAACCTAAAAACAAAAAAATGGGGAATCAGTAAAATGTGAAGAGAAGCTCACCGTGTGCAGCAGAAGGAGAACATGGAGGAGTTTCGAGAACCTTATCGTCAAGAGACAGAAGCAGATCAAGATCCTCTTGGTGGCTTCCCATATTTTTTTTTTAATCAATTTCTCGATACAATTGCGAAGCAGACGACGACACAAAACAACATCGTTGCCCGCCGAAACGCTAAACCGACGTCGTTTTCTCACCCCCGGTTTAGCCTGTTCGCAAAAAAAAAATAAACCGAACAATTTTGCGTGAAGATTGATTGTGTCGGCACGGCACAACTCTGCGTGGTCCATCAACAACCACAAGGACCTAATTGCTACGTGTCATAATCAATGGGCTCTTCATGTCGACATGTGATTATGGCCCAATATAAGATATGCTTAGTTTTCAGGTTATTATCCAAATGTGCCCCGATATAGTTTTTTTTTTTTTTTTTTAATTGTCAGATTTGATTCATTTAGAACAATTCTATCCAAAATAATTTCTTTGAAAACATATATGTAAATTTCATATTGTGTCACATTAAGTCATTAACCACAATATTGACATATTATTAATTGATAAATATGTATGAGTGATTGCGATAGGATCAAAACATGCTTAATGTGGAAAGTTATGAAAAAGGAATGAGATTCACTTTCTTTAATTATTATTATAGTATCATCACATAAGAAGCGTATCAATGAAAAAGATTGGTTTTCCCAAAGCTATGTTATTATTCGAAGAGATAATAATTAAATAAAATTGATGATATTTTTTTTTATTTGTTAAATAAAAGACAAAAAAAAAAAACATTTTTATAATCGATCCGTGTCTTTTACACACACACATAGCTTGCCTCCTGCGCTTCACGATTCTCACGACATCTGTTTATCTTCCCCGATTACCACGTCCATGGATCTCAGTCAGTGCTCTTTCATCTCTATGGATTAGTCAAATTCCCCCACCCCCACCACCACTGTAATCTGTCATTCTTTTACCTCTGATCGGTTGCGACGGCGGAGAACTGTGTACGTTATAAGCTCCTCCGTGTCTTTCGTTTTTCTCAAAACAGACGAAAGGGTTTTTGAGTTCTGATTCCTGCCCTATTGAGAGAGATTCTTGATCTGTGTTTACGATAAAGCTTTAAGGGGTGTTTTGTTTTGTGTCGCTGTGAATAAATTGTTGGATCTGAAACGGAAATCAAGATGGGTTTTTTCAGTACGATACTAGGGTTTTGTGGATTTGGAGTTGGGATTTCGTTGGGACTTGTTATTGGTTACGTTCTATTCGTCTACTTGCAGCCCAACGACGTCAAGGTTCGTTTTTTTCTCCTTCTTATTATTCGATTTGAGTATTTGTGATTCGTTATCCACCATATATGCGTCTATCTAGTTCCACGTTTGATCGTCTATAAGCTACATTAGGATTAGTAAATGGAATCAATCAACTTGTTACCCTCTACGGTTGACATGTTTGAACGCCTTACCGAGTCTTCTTAGCTATTATGTTTGTACCGGTTTGATTTTGTATTTCTGCCGTTAGGGTACACTTGTATGTATCTAAGTTGGTTTTTTCATCCGAGAATAGGAATTGTCCAAACACTGTTTTCTGGTGATACAGTCAGCTTGTGATGGACGTATGCCTGAATTTTCGTTTACCCTTTTGCACTTATAGGATCCTGAAATTCGTTCGATAGCTGACCAAGACCCCAAAGTTATGCAACGGATGCTTCCAGAGATACCGCTATGGGTGAAAAATCCGGATTTCGATCGTGTATGTGATCTTCTCCCTACTCTTGACATCACGAGTTCTCTTTTTTTTTTTGTCTCAGGCTCTGATGTTTGTTTTTTTCTATCTTCTTATGAATTTTAGGTTGACTGGATAAACAGATTTATCGAGTACATGTGGCCTTATCTCGACAAGGTTACATACCTGGACTTTCTCGTATTGATGTTCTTGTGATACTTCAGTTTCTTACCTTCATTTTCTAAATTTTGAATTTTTTTTTTCTCCAATTATCTATGTAGGCCATATGTAAGACTGCAAAGAATATAGCAAAGCCAATCATCGAGGAGCAGATACCTAAGTACAAGATTGACTCTGTTGAATTTGAAACTCTTACACTAGGCTCATTACCCCCTACATTTCAAGGTGGGTTAATCGTTTCTTCTCATCTCAATCTCTCCTTGAGTGTCCTGTTCTCATGTCGGAACTAGGAGCCGGAGGGGAGTTGGTGATAAAAACTAAGACCACATGCTAAAGATGATTATGAATCGATTCCAAGACTTAGAAGTTTTATTTTTCTTTTCTCAGGCATGAAAGTTTATCTCACAGACGAGAAAGAGTTGATTATGGAACCATGTTTGAAATGGGCCGCAAATCCCAATATCTTGGTTGCCATCAAAGCATTTGGGTTGAAGGCAACAGTTCAGGTAATAAGATATCCTTCTAAGTGCTAACCAAACCTAAAAGAAGAAACAGCCTACTTAATATTAGCAATCATGATTGTCCCTCACTGACCAAGGAAATTTTCTCAGGTGGTTGATCTGCAAGTTTTTGCTGAGCCTCGTATCACTCTCAAGCCACTAGTCCCAAGTTTTCCTTGTTTTGCCAACATCTATGTGTCTCTTATGGAGAAGGTCTGTGATACAATCTTTTTCTTTATAAGGTCATTTTTTTCTGTACCAGTCAGCCTCTTTACCAGGGCTTTGGTAGAGTTTTTGTGTTGTTGACTGTTCCTTGCTACTATGGCAGCCACACGTTGATTTTGGGCTGAAGCTTGGTGGAGCAGATCTTATGTCAATCCCTGGCCTCTACAGATTTGTTCAGGTTGATATCTTTCTCTTACATCATTCAGATCCCTGACTTGTGTGACTTAGAAATTGATATTTTAGGGAGCGGTATGATTGATCATTTTAGGGGGATGATGAAACTGTGACATCCTGTGTGATCGGTATTTGGTGGAATTGGTTTGGTCTTATAGCATTTACGGTTCTGCTGGATCAAATATTCATTTGTAGTTACACTGCTGCATTTATTGTTCCAGGAACAAATCAAGGATCAAGTTGCGAACATGTATCTCTGGCCTAAGACCCTTGTAGTTCCAATCCTTGACCCTGCGAAGTATGCCATTCCACCTTTTTCTTTTGAACAATCAATCCATACCTTAAACCTTCATTTTTGCTGAGCGAATCTTAATTTATAATCTGCAGAGCTTTCAGAAGGCCTGTTGGAATCGTCCATGTGAAAGTTGTGAAGGCTGTTGGGCTGAGGAAAAAAGATCTGATGGGTGGGGCAGATCCATACGTGAAAATCAAGCTCTCTGAAGATAAGATTCCGTCTAAAAAGACAACTGTTAAGCACAAGAATTTGAATCCTGAATGGAATGAGGAGTTCAAATTCTCGGTCAGAGATCCCCAGACTCAGGTTCTAGAGTTCAATGTGTACGACTGGGAACAGGTAACAAGCTATCCAAAGGGTGACATGTGGCATGGAGCAGGATATATGTGTAATTTTTGTTTTTGCAATGCAGGTTGGGAAGCACGATAAGATGGGTATGAATGTATTAGCTTTGAAAGAAATGGTGCCTGACGAACATAAAGCCTTCACCTTGGAACTGCGTAAGACTCTGGATGGTGGTGACGAAGGGCAGCCTGACAAGTATAGGGGGAAGCTGGAGGTTGAACTCTTGTATAAGCCATTCACGGAGGAAGAAATGCCCAAAGGCTTTGAAGAAACGCAATCCGTGCAGAAAGCTCCAGAAGGCACACCGACTGCTGGAGGAATGCTTGTGGTGATAGTGCATTCGGCTGAGGATGTTGAAGGAAAGCACCATACCAATCCTTATGTACGCATCTATTTCAAAGGGGAGGAGAGGAAAACAAAGCACGTGAAGAAGAACAGAGACCCAAGGTGGAATGAGGAGTTCTCCTTCATGCTGGAGGAGCCTCCCATCCGTGAGAAGCTGCACGTGGAAGTGCTGAGCACCTCATCCAGGATAGGTCTATTGCATCCCAAGGTAACACACTCGTTTTACTCACACAGTAACACGAACAAGTGTTGTTGTATTGGTCTAATCTAAAATTGGTTATTGATGGGCAGGAAACACTGGGGTACGTGGATATTCCGGTGGTGGACGTGGTGAACAACAAAAGGATGAATCAGAAGTTTCACCTTATCGATTCTAAGAACGGAAAGATCCAAATCGAGTTGGAGTGGCGAACTGCCTCTTGATTTCTGATTTGATTCAAGAACAAAGAAAGAGATAATTGGTTTGATGTTGTTAAAAACTCTGTGTTGTACAAAATGGGCTTTTAACTCTTAAAAACCAACATCAGATTTGCTGAGCCTTCTTTTATTTGGATTTGTGTGTCCTCGACTTCTCTCCTCTATGATATTAGGTAGTGTGACTCTGTTTCCACTGCTCGTTTTTTCACAGAGAAGATATGTCTCAAGAATTATTTGCATTGGACCAGACTGATCAGTACCATATATGGTCGAAGATCAATGCATATTCGAAACCCGAATATATCTTTGCTTCCGCTGTTCTGTTTTGGAAGGGAAATGAAATGGAGTTAGTTTGACCATTACTCAAATAAGTCTAATAAACTTATTTGAGTTTTTTTAAATCTACTGTCTTTACTTTAGCTTCAAGTTTCACGATCAATACGTGATAAATAATTAGTTGGTCAACTTATATGTTAACATTTATACAATTTCAACTTGATTAAATTATTATATATGATCAAGTTGAACAGTTGTATGTTGTATGTATACATGTCCTCTCTTCGACCTTTTGTCATAGCAGAAGACGAGCGAGTAAATAAGATCAAACCGAAAGCTTTCTCATGGAGGAAACAAAAACAAAGACGTGAGTAACAATATACAAAATCTTTAGTATTGATTTTTATGAATAATTCCTTTATGTAAATGTTCAAGTATATATTAGGTTTCTATTGTCGATTTGTTTTCTTACAGAGTTGAAAATGTTGAGACCGTTGATGTTAACACAGCAAAAGGTTTGCTTAGACATCGACATCTCGATGTAAGGTAAATATAAAAATTATCATTTCGTTTAAAATAGCTTTAGTTTCTTTTTCGACACGAGTTATGCAAAAAGATTCATATGTTGGTATCTAAACTTAAGTGAGTTTGAATAGAGAAATTATCCTTTTTTCTAAGTTAGTAGAGTCGCAGTTTACAAGTAGCCCTATGAGTACCAATTTCCACCAACTTGCATTCTACCATTTGCTTATTCTCACCATGTGTTTCTTATGGTAACATGGATATTACATGGACTAACATGCCCCTTAAATCCTTTCTTAGTTTGTGTTGAAAGAGATGTTAGCTACTTGTTGGTTCGGTCTAATCCTAGGTAAACACCTAATAACAAAAATATCTAACATATGGTTGTTCATATGCTACGTAGATAATCTTCATATTATCTTAACCTCCATAATTAATCTTATGTTTTAGTTCACCTATGCAATTGATTGAATCGTTTTGCCACTGCGATGCATGTTTTCTCTAATAGTGTATCAAGAAAACTCTGTTACTGTTTCTTACATCTTTTATTTGATGTCTCTTCTTTTTCTAATGAATTTCACGAAAGAGTTCTATTATGAGTTCTTCTTAGTTTGTGAAAAAGAAAAAAAAAGTCATAAGAGTAAAACTACCTACATTTGAATTTCAATTCGTCACAGAAAAACAAAGAGATATAAAGATGAATTGATACTGTAACAAAAAAGAGCAAGTAAGAAGCAATCGGCATGCTCTTGAGTCTTGATATGAATAAAATGTTTCAAATGAGTTATGCATGGTATATTCTAAACTCAAATTCGATACATTCTTCATTTTAAAACTACGGTTTCAAATGTTTATAGCAAAAACATAACGGCACACATGGTTGGTGTAGAGTAATCTATACTATTAATTGAAAATTGATAACAATTTTTTTGTCAAACCATTTATAACCATATTTCAGTATGGATGGCTTATGCCCTCGGTTCTGTTTGTTGAAGGTGTTATCTACAATTAAGCATAGGTTTGATGATTTTCTCTTTTTCCCAAGTCGTTTCTTGTGATATAAGTTGTTGTCGTTTTTTTGATGTATAAGTTATTGTATGGTTTGTACTTGTACCTGTAAGAGGCGGGAGACGTTGTATTTTGATGATAATCCAATGATAAGTGGTACATTGTTGGATTATTTTGGGGTGATTAAATACATGATGTGGTATTTCATGTATTGATGGGTTGACACATGATGAGGTAGTTCATGTGTTGTTGTGGTGGTGAGCGATATGTTGTTCCGTTGAGTTATGGATCTTGTGTCATTAGATCCTAATACGTGGTTGGGCTCATTAGGATTACGTGGTATTTAATCTTAATGAGGTTCGTTAGTATTATGTGGTATTTAATCCTAACGAGATGGCTACCGATTAAGATTATGTGGTATTTAATCTTAATATATTGGTAACCGAATGAATCTTGTGGTATTAGATTCTGAGATTGACCAAAGGTAAACCGAATGAGAACTTGTGGTATTGGATCTCGCGGGACTTAGTTCATTCGGATCCTGTGGTATTGGATTCCGATGAGTCTAGTCGTTTTGGTGGACTTAACTCATTTCGGATCCTGTGATATTAGATTTCGATGGGTTTAGTTGTTTATGATCACGTGAGGATCTTGCGGTATTGGATCCTGAGGTTGTTGAAGAACCAAGTGAGAACGATGTAGAGCTCAATTACTAGCCCTACGGGTTGTGATTTGGAATGATTAATTGTTTCGGAACCAATTTCGGGTTAATTGGTTAAAGAGAAAGAGAAATTAATCGGTGATTTTGGGATGTTAGTGGGAGTTGGGGAAATAAAATGGGATGGGTAGTGTCTCAAATATTTTGAAAAGTTTGGCGGAAATCCTAAACCGGGAGGAAGAATTCAATTAAAAATCTTAAGGGTTGGTTTCATTAAATTTGGTTTAGTGATTATGGTTAATTAAACCACAAAAAAATATCTCTCCTTCTTCCCCATCTTCTACACATTTCTTCTTCATCCTTATCTCATTTGACATAATTTTTTCTTGAGCTAGAGAGAGAAGATAGTGAGAGGAAAGGAGAGAAGAGATCTTGAGCTAGAAAGAAGAAGAGGAAGAAGAAGGTGAAGAACTTGAAAAACAGAGTTTTGGAGCTGTATTCAGAGGGCCGATCGGGGTAGCAAACGGACTCGGATTGATCTGAAATTTTTGTGTAAGTTCATCAATCTCTTATCTAGCTATCTACCAAAGTGTTTGTCAATTGGTTGAGTAGTTTGGAAGATATGACTTTTCTCCCAAAACCGCTCTGTTTAGGGTAATCCGCGACGGATCAGTTTTGAGAGAGTGTTTGGGCACTCAAATCTTAATGGATTAAGCTGAAATTTAGTAGATACCCTCTTGATAGTCTTAACTTAAGATTGATCGGAGGGATTGAAGTTTAATGGCTATAATGCCGTAAACCTCGATCTCCAACACAAACAGACTCATGATGCTAATGAAAGCAGTGAGAGTCGTTCCTACAAGAGAAGAGAATCAACTCCATGCGTTGTAAGCTAAAACCAGAACGATCTAGAAAGATCCAAAGAAAGAAACAGAAATTTTATTAATCTTCTTCAATGATCTGTACAAAATGAACTACACAAGCTTATATAGCTTCTACACTTGAACTATTCAATCGTAACAGACTTTGAAACCAACTAAATCGGCAGCTTAAAAGCAATTAAACCGGACTTGATTTCTCAACTCCAAAACCGGTATCAAATCCTTCCCCTTCAAAGAACCTTGACCTCAAGGTTCAAATCCTGGAAATTTCCTCTGTATATCATAAAGATATTCCCATGTGGCTTCTTCCTCAGCTTGATGCTTCCATTTGATAAGAACTTGAGTAGCTGCCCTGTTCTGTCTCTGCACCATCTTCCTCTGCAGAATCTTTTCTCCAGTTCCTTAGCTAACACATATTGCAACACATGTGGCATTTCAGAAGATGTAATCACTTGACCCACCTGTAGCTTAAGCTGTGAGATGTGGAACACCGGATGCACTTGAGAACCAATAGGCAATTCTAACTTGTAAGCAACCTTTCCACACCTATCAAACACCTTATAAGGTCCATAATATTTTGGAGCTAGCTTCTGGTTAGATCTCACTACCACAGACTTCTGTCTATAAGGTTGGAGCTTGACATACACATAATCCTCAACATATACTTCTCTGTCAGTCCTGTGTTGGTTTGCCATCATTTCCATCCTATGCTGAGCTTTCATTAGATGAAACTTCAACAGAACAATCATATTTTCACGTTCCTGCAGATTACGTGCCACCATATCAACCTTTGCTTTACCTGGAAGATAAGGTAAATGCACTGCTGGAGGGACACCATACACAACTTCAAAGGGAGTGACTTGTGTACTTGAATGAAAATTGGTATTATACCAATATTCTGCTAAAGGAATCCATTTACTCCACAAATGCGGTCTGTCAGAACTCATACATCACAAATATGTCTCTAAACATTTGTTCACAACCTCTGTTTGTCCATCACTTTGTGGGTGATAGGCGGTAGACATATTAAGGGCCACACCATTCAACTTGAATAATTCTGTCCAAAACTCACTTTGAAACACTCTATCTCTGTCACTTACTATTAAATTAAGAAATCCATGCAGCTTGAAAATATTATCCAAGAAGGCTTGAGCCACTGTAATTGCAGAATAAGGATAAGATAATGCCACAAAATGTGCTGCCTTACTCAAGCTATCAACCACTACTAACACAACAGATTTCTCTAAAGAGTATAGTAAGCCTTCTATGAAATCCATAGATATATCAGACCAAATTTGATTTGGAATAGGCAAAGGCTGCAACAAACCTGGATATGCAGCATTGTCAGATTTACATTGCTGACACACATCACAAGATCAAATGTACCATTGCACATCTTTAGACAAACCCTTCCAATAGAATAAATCTTTGATCCTCTGCATTGTGACATCCCTACCAAAATGACCCCCACAAGAACTATGCATCCATTCTATAATCAATTTCTTAATTTCATTTGCTGCAGGAATCACCATTTTTCCCTTTCTTCTCAGAATTCCATGTAGCCAAGAGTAGTGTTTCTTGCATTCTGACCTGCTTCCAAATCCTAAATGATTCTCATTATTTCGGTGTCATTCTTGTAAGCATTATGAATCTTGTCCAACAAATCACACTCAACCACTGTCATTGCCATATGCAATATCTCAGACCCTTCCACACGAGAAAGAGCATTTACTGCTACATTGTCTTTATCCTGACGATATTGTATTTCATAATCAAACTCCAGTAGCTTAGGAAGCCATTGCTGTTGAATAGGCGTGTTAAGCTTTTGTTCCAAAAGGTATTTTAAGCTTTTCTGATCAGTCTTGATGATGAAATGAAATAACAAGAGGTAATGACGCCATTTCTGTACAGCAAACACCACCGCCAATAATTCTTTCTCATAAATCGACATTTGCAGCTGCTTGCCCTTAAGATGTCTGTTGATATAAGCAAGTGGATGACCTTCATGCATCAACACTGATCCAATATCACTACCACAAGCATCAGTCTCTACCACAAAAAGCTTATTAAATTGAGGAAGTGCTAATACAGGTGCAGAACACAAAGCTGTTTTAAGGTTTTTAAATGATTCTTCTGCTTCATCATTCCATTCAAACCCGTTTTTCTTTGTCAGAACCGTCAGAGGTCTAGCGATCCTTCCATAATTCTTTACAAACCTTCTATAATAACTTGCAAGACCAAGAAAACCCCTTAGAGCTTTCAAATCTTTAGGTTTGGGCCACTCTGTTACTGTCTTTATCTTTTGTAGATCAGTAGAAATTCCCTCATCTTGATTAAAGTATCCCAGATACTCCACTTTGTCCACAGCAAATTCACATTTACTTCTTTTTGCAAACATTTGATTATGTCTCATTACCTCCAAAACCAACTGTAAATGCTGTAAATGATCCTCGAAGCTTGAGCTATACATGAGTATATCATCAAAGAAAATCAACACGAATCTTCTCAAAAATTCTCTGAAACAAGTATTCATTAACTTTTGGAAAGTTGCAGGCGCATCTGTTAAGCCAAATGGCATAACCACATACTAATAATGCCCACTATGAGTCTTGAGAACTGTCTTGTGTATGTCATTAGGATGCATACGTACTTGATGGTATCCAGCCCTCAAATCAATCTTAGAATAGACTTTAGATCCACCTAACTCATCCACTAAATATTCTGTCAGTGGAATAGGAAATTTGTCCTTAATTGTGTTAACATTTAGGCTTCTATAATCCACACATAACCTCCAGCTTCTATCTTTTTTCTTAACCAAGACTACATGTGAATAGAGCTTTCCTGAATAGTCCCTGCATTCAACAACTCTTTCACCATTTTGTCAATCTCATCTTTCTGATAAAGAGCATACCTATAAGGTATGTGATTCACTAGATATGTTCCTTCCATTAATGTGATTTTATGATTATGATTAGGTCTGAGAGGAGGTAAGGTTTTTGGTTCCTCAATCCCCTCATTGGACTCTGTCTTACATTCACTGTTTCTGTTTGTTTTCATCAAACTACAGCTTATTATCTTTGCATCATCTTGAACCTCCTAAACCTGAATCATTGCTAATTGAACAAAGTTTTCATCTAACTTTTTTAATTTGCTAATCTTCACATCCTTAACAGATCCATTCTGCAATCCCTTCAAAACCATTTTTGTTGTACCAACTTGGAATTTCATTTCCAATTTCCTAAAATCCCAAGTTATATGACCTAAGGTCTCTAACCACTGAATCCCAAGCACCATATCACAACCTCCAAGTGGAATCACCATTACATCAGACTAAAATGACACATTCTGCAAAGTCCATTTGAACCCTCTCACTTTAGCTGACACATTCAGCTTGCTCCCATCAGCTACAGCCACCTTAGTGCGTCCTGTACCATCCAATTCACATCCCAATCTCTTAACCATTTTTGGATCAATGAAATTCTGTGTAGATCCTGAGTCGATCAAAATGTACATAATGTCTTTATTATGCATTCCGTTAACCCTCATTGTGGAATAGTCTGAAATTTCTGCAATAGCATTCAAAGAGATATGAGCTATATTGTTCTCTTCCTCTTCTCCTGAATCATGCATCTCATATTTTTGAAACTCCTCCTCTTCTGCTTTAGAACAGTCTATCAAATACAGTTACTTGTTTTTATATGTTAGCCAATATTCTTTTGAATACTTCTCATCGCACTAAAAACATAAACCCTTAGCCATTTTATCAGCCAGTTCTTCACTTGATAACCTTTTTGTTTGCACACCATTCTGTGGTTTCCATTTCTCCTTAGAGATTACCTTTTCATTCTTGAACTCAGTGATAGGTTTACATCCCAGTATTCTTTTTCCCTGACTATCATTTCCATTATTTCTTTGAAAGTTAGCATTGAGCTTCTTAGGAGGATGAGTTTGTTCATAAAGTCTTCCCAGAATTAAGCAATCTGCTATAGTTTTTGGTCTAAACATTCGGATGTGCATCTGTGTTTCATTTCTCAAACCTGCCAAATACGAGCTTAACAAGAAATCATCAGATACTTATACTCGAGTCTTGATGAGTTCAAACTTTGCATGATATTCAGCAATGCCTTCTGTTTCCTGCAAATTCTTCATCTGCTACCGGATCGTCCAATACTTCACCAAATCTATCAGTTAAAGCTATTATATAACATTTCCAGCCTATACTTAGATTCCTTCCATAACTAGAATGCATCAATGATCTATGCCACGTGGCAGCTATTCCATCAAAATGAATCGAAGCCAATTTCACTTTCAAATGTTCCTCAGTGTTTTCAATTTCAAAAAGGTGTTCTACCTTAAACAGCCACTCTTTAAGATTGTTACCATCGAATCTGGGAAATCAACTCTACCAAATCGTGTAATTCCATAATTATATGTATGATTATTGAATTGATATGAATTTCCCACACCTGGATCTTGATGATTCGCCTGTGAATGAGAAGTGTCATCTGCGATTGTCATGTTAGCTTGACTCTGAGTCCATAATTCTTTCATTTGCTCAGAAATCACTGCTTTCATCTGCTTCAACATCGCCGCCTTCAGATCTTGCATTTCTTGATTCAACACTGATTTCAAAACAAATTCACTCTCGCCAACAGATTGACCGGAATTATCCTTTCTCGCTGCCATCGCTCTCGTTTCCGCCATTGTTTCCGAGAACCACCTACGCTCTGATACCTTTAATGCCATAAACCTCGATCTCCAACACAAACAGACTCACAATGCTAATGAAAGCAGTGAGAGTCATTCCTACACGAGAAGAGAATCAACTCCACGCGTTGTAAGCTAAAACCAGAACGATCTAGAAAGATCCAAAGAAAGAAACATAAACTTTATTAATCTTCTTCAATGATATGTACAAAATGAACTACACAAGCTTATATAGCTTCTACACTTCAATTATTCATCGTAACAAACTTTGAAACTAACTAAACTGGCAGCTTATAAGCAATTAAATCGGACTTGATTTCTCAACTCCAAAACCGGTATCAGACTAGATTAAGAGATATAGCAGGATGAGTAAACTCTGTTTTTGTGAAGGAAAATCCGAAATTTCAGTTTGAGTTATTGAGCTTAAAGCTCTTGTGGTGAATCTCTTGAAAATGTTTTGGTGCTCTATCTTGGCAGGCTTCTATTTGATGCCTTTGTGGTGTGTGTGTGGGCCAAGATATCATCACAATTCCTTTGTTTTATGTGGCCTTCGTTGATTTTGCCTTTTTCACTTATATCTCAGGAGTTTTTGTTTATAAAATTTTTAAGTAAACATAGGTAATCGAAAATTAACATATTATCAATATAAATGCTCGTGTATTTTAATGATAAAAAAGTTCTTATATTAAAATACATGTACCTGTTGATATTTAGTTTCAAAAATAAGTACTATCCTTGTTATTCTTACAGCTAAGTAGACATCATTAAAATATTTTAATAATTGGTTATACACCTGTTATAAAATAATAATTATTATTATTATAAACTTACTAAATGGTGAAATTAAAAGATAGATGGCAAACCCAACAGGAGCTAAACGACTCACAAAACTAAGTTTAGCGGATGCGGTGGCGACTCGACCGTGAAGATAATGGCAGTTGGCGGGTTGAGGCATTAAACATATCAAATATCCGAGAGAGTTAAGTATAAACTAAACTTTGTTATGATTTATTAAGTGCATATAATTTCAACCTTACATCTCAATTTCACCAGTAATTGGGTTACAATACACGATGGCACTTAATAAGGTGTATATATATATAAGGGTCTATATATAGTCATGTCTATTACTCCCGAGACAATATGAATATATATAGACTCTTATATATATACCTTATTAAGTACCATCGTGTTGTAACACCGTTGGAAGCCGAGTGATCTGTCTTTATAAAATTGGTAAATCACTATTAAATATATCGGCCAATCTATTATGGATGCTAGAATAACTTGTCAAATTTATATAAGAGTTTAAGTTTGGTTAGAATCTATACTAATAAAAGAAAGGTTAGAGGCTCAAGAGAGCATCCACATCATAAAAAATGAAGGCTTCTAAGAGTGACACATCACCAAGTAATTAAAATAAATAAATTAGATAATCATAAATCAAAATAATAAAACTCATCATAAATTAAATTAATAAGATAATTAATCATATACATATTCATATCTCGTTGTTAGGCTTTACTTATAATCAATGTTTCACCTTCCTACAAAATGAATAATAATGAGATATGAATTAGTGTGATATTGTTAAGTGAAGAGTGGGGTGGGATTCTAAAATTGCTTTGAATGTTTTGAATAATCCTGCATAATCATTATTACAACAGTAGCAAGGGATTTTTGCAAAACCATATTGTGATGCCATGTCAGCAATGGGTAATACTTGAAGGGAGGAGCTTCGATCCCCATTCCCACAATTGATTGTAACGTTGGTTTCCATGTTCTCATGAATCCACATAAATCAATTAAATTCAGAGCATATGACCACTCTTTCGCTAGATTAAGATTTAGACCATCTACAAATCTTCTAGCTTTACACACTCTGTAGTGAAATTACCTTCCAATCACGCATATTTTCTCAATTCCACCGAGAAACTCATATTCCAACGGTGTCAAAAGACATAACCGCGATACTGTTTTATAATTGGGATGATGGACGAGCAGGTCATAAATCCGAACGAGATTGATACGATAAGCAAATCACGAACTTCCCACCAAGGTTTTCCTCAACTATGCGTCTCTCTCTGATTTTTTAGATCCACACGTAAGTTTTGATTTGGTTTTTCGGAATATGGTGCAGCTAATATATATACAGCTAAATATGATGTTATGGTCTCAAAGATGCTCTTTTAAAAAAAGGCTAGATTTGCTTACGATTTGTTCTGGTCTTTGAATGATTAAGAAACATGCTATTCAATTTCTCTACAATTAAAACTCCAATAGACTCTATTCAACTAAGTATTCTTTATTACATTGTCTACGATTCATGCTTAAAATGTAACACGTCTTCTCACTTGCATTGATGTATGATGTATATGCAGATGGCAATGGCAAGCGTAGTTCGACATTCAAGAATCATAAGCACCTCATAAAACTAGAGTGGAATCCATCAGAAGTAATTACACAAGGTCATTATTCAGATGTAAGTGGCACTTTACTCTGTTCGATTTAGTTTTTCATTTTACATCGTTCTTTCTTTTATAATTAAAAGGTTCAATACACTAGACTCCATTTTCTCCAATATAAATTACTCATTTTTACGACTTGTTTTAACTACAGTGGTCATCTATGCCATGTATATTTCAGGTTTCTAAAGGCTTCGTAGGTCTCAGGTATCCAAAACATTGTGTTTCAAATCTACTTTCTATAACCACCTACTTGAAAATCAGTTATCTTACTCTTCCATTCAATTTGTTCTTTATATACTTATCTAAATTGTATGTGCACATTCCATGAGACCCCTTTTTTCCAAAACACTTTAAATTTCTATTTTGTCTGCTTCAGTGGTGAAGTGGCTTAGTGACATAATGAAAGTGGAAGCAAAAACAGAGCAAAGGGGAATTATGATCGACCATTCTGGTACATTTTCATATTTGGTGTTTTTGAGTTCATCAGTTTATGCACATATAGTTATGCGTGCTTTTGTTTGTCATTTCTTCTTACAAATTTCCGAAGCATACAATTTGGCACAGCTAAGAATTTATATTTTGTATTTGTATACATTGTTGGAGTCAGAGACATGATAGCACTTCACCGAAATAATGCGTTTAGAGATGATTACAACCTTATGAATCGATGGGCATTGGCCATTATCAAATTGTACACTAAAGTAGGAAACATCTGTGAAGGGAAATTTCAGAGCTAGAGTATAAGGTCCACACATAGTCTGAATTAAAATAGGTCTGAGTTGATCATAACCCAAAAAAAAAAAACTTATGTCAAGGTTAACATATAGAATCAAAAGCTTACCAAAAGCTTCTTCTGAATTTACTAGCCTGTCTATTTTAAAATCATTACCAACAATGTTTGATTTTCTTCAACCTACATTTCTTAGCCTGGTAGGACAAATTGTTGCATGAGGTGTACGTGGGGTGGGAAATAGGGATGGACGCAGGAAGAGTAATATGGGGGCAGCTGCACCCAGTAAATTTTTAAAATATTTGTTTAGGGGTAAATTTACTAGCTAAATTGGTAAGAACTCAATCATGCCCCCACTATTCTCACGGTTAATTCCTTTTAGTGTTGCCATTTATTATTTTTCCTTTTTCCTCTCTCCACTATTTTCCATAATTACAATATTTATTTATGACATAATTGATAATCTTTTCATTTTTTTCATTTGTTTTAACAAAATTACATTCATTTTCCAAAACAGTTATGTATACGTGCGAGTGTTTCTTTAATAGTTGATTTTTGTTCTTAACTAATTTTTTCATGTATCTTTAAATTTTTAATTAATTAGAACATGTGAAAGTTTAAAAATATTATTTTTGATCTATTTTATTTATTAATCACTTACATGATTTATTTACGAAAAAATACACATTTGTATTTTTAATAGTAAATATCAATTAATATATAACATATACAAAATATATATATAATATTGTATGTCCCCACTCAAAAATATGTCTAGACTGCTCGGAAATGAATTCAAATGTTTCTATATACCTAGATTATTCCATTGTCCGGAAATGAATTTAAATGTTTCTATATACCTAGATTATTCCACTGTCCCTAGGATTTGAACAGTGTTTGGATATTGTTTTAGGAACCTCACCTTTTAGAGTTCGGCATTGTTATTCATGAAAGAAAATGTATTTGCTTTGGATGTAATTATTAAAGTTCAAATATTTTTCATTAAACTTACAACTAATGCAGCTAAGTTAAAATATAAATTTAATTATTTTTATTTATCTATATATATATACATAAATATAGTAGGAGTTAACATTGTCTTTATATTTTCTTGATTTCTGTCTTTATTATCAACTATTTATTTAACTAATATCTATTAAAAATATTTTAAAACAATAATCTAAATATTGAAATCTATATATTTAGATACCTAAAACGCTAATTCAAAATATGCAAACAACCCGTACGTAATGCGTACCAACACCTAGTATATACTTAGCACAGAGAATGTAGACTATTAAGCAGATTAAAAATAATAATAAGAGTATATTATTGGGCCTAAAGGCTTCGTGTTGTAACGAGCTGAGCCCATATCAATGGACGAAGATATATCTCTTGATATTTTGCATGGTAAAATCAAAGATAATTTCCATATGGAAAAATCCAAAAGGGAAAATGTCTATATATTTTGTTGTCAACAAGAAAATTCCAGTCTCATGATCCCATGGCTTCTCTCTTCTCTCTAAAACATAAACAAAAGACATTATATTTGAAAGGTAATCATCCGTATGTATAAAATTCAATATGTTTTTTTCTTAAAGGAAAATGTTCTTGTTCCTTCACCTTTGGAGATCTACGAATCAAAAAGCAAATACTACGGTGTATAATGAAATATTATTGAGTCATTCTTACCAATAGACACACAACATCTAGATAATGGTGATTTACTCTTAACTTTGATAAAATCACTGATTTTAGCAATGCCGATGTCGCTGTTGATCTAGGACTAATTACTAGTTTTATTGCTTAAAAGGATTAATAAAATTAACTTAAAATATGAATTAAATACATATCAGTTGATCAGATTTAACAGAATTTATCCATAACATCCCACTTATTTTATACTATAAAAAGAAAAATTTTACTTTTCATGCTATCTTTTTCTTTTGTCTAATTTTCGTAATGTTTTATGTTTTTTTTTTTAACTGTCTTTCATTTTTTCTCTAGCAACAGTGATAACTATATAATTATTTGTTTAATTGTCATTTTTTTTCCATTCGCACTAAACCAAAGAATTCTCTAAGCATCCACAGTTCCACACTGTTACGTTATCTCACGTGATAACACTCGTTCCAATCTCACAATCCCATGATAATCTCTCTTATCTTAAATTCTAAACACACTATATATATATTGTTTTCTTTTGTTAAAAAACACATTATATTTGGAAAGATGATGGTGATCTACACCAATCGAAGAGCAAATATATAGTAGTACACATTACATAGCTTTCTTTCTCACTTGCACGCTTCTTTTTCTTTCTTTCTTCTTGTTGGTCTTTCTTATTAATCCAAAACATTTTCGTTCCATTTACACATAAAAATATACGTAGAAAAATGCGTGATTACCACACAAGGCAACATAGAATTTGTAGTGATTTGTAGGGATCAAATGCTGAGATAGTCTTATACCTAATTTTTTATTCTTCTATAATCTCCTAAATTCTACATAGTTTTCACCCTTATAACATTTGTGAAAACCCAAAAATACCCTTCAATCAGAATTTAAATTAATCAAAATTTATCATTCAATTCGGTACATTTAGTATAAGAACTAGTATACCTAGTAAAATTGATCAAGAACTAGTATACCTAGTTCAAGAGTCAATTTTCGTAAAATTGATCAGCTATTAATATTTTGAGTGACATTTCTATATATTTTTAAGAACTATAGAAAAAAAATTCATAATTAATTCTTAGAGGTAGAGTGTAAGCTATTGTTATTGAACCATCATATCCTAGCGAAATAAATACTAGATAGCTATTGCTATTGAAAATTCCTAGCTATTATGATTGTGTAGACAACCGTGATTTGTAACTTGTTCGAAAATAGCTTTTGTGATTGAAAATTCTAATTGGTAGGTTATATAAAAAAATGTATTTGTAACTTGTTTCGTGAATTAAAAAGGGGGTGGTGAGCTAATAGTAGTATAAGGTCAATGCCTTCGTTTCTGAATTGTTTTCCTATCTCATAAACACGGTCCAAGCCACCAACAATAAGTTGCTTAAGGTAGAGTTCAGGTGCAATACGCATGCATGTACAGCTTCATATCCAGATCATTGTGATGTGTCACAAACGGTCGGAATGGACATTGACACAGAAAACTTGTGAGGATATGGGTTCTCCCCCTTAGCCTTCTCAGCCGCAAGATATTTCAATCTATTCTACTTTCACTTGCATACTAACCTATTGACTACAGAATATATATATATATATAACCCTTTCCAAACAAAAATCTGGTGTAGATTGCTTACCTTGTTTAGGTAAATCAACTGTGTAACTACACAGGTTGCTGCAACCATGACAAAAAGCCATGTCTGTGCATACCCGATCTGGCTTACTCCCTCCATTGTTAATTTTATCGCAATTCCAATAGCTTTTATGCTCATAACCTGGTTTAAAGACACCAACAAGAAATTCCAATAGAGCTGTGAGTGCACAAGAAAACAGAAATAGAGTTCAAAAGTAAACCGGTGTTGGTTCTAACGAGCATCACATTTTTGTTTGAAGACATGTGTCCATCATGAAAAATTGAAGACATGATGACTTTTAACTTGTCAGAAGGGAGGTTCAGGCAGCAACTTGACTCGAGTTGTACATTCAATTAAGAGAGACCACTGAATGAACAGATAGATACCAACTAACAGTTGGAAACAGTAGTTTTGAGCCGCTAGAAAACAATGCATCTTGGAATTTGGAATTAAGAGAACTTTACCGACTGATGAAATTGTAGCGCAAGAGAATCGCTTTTGCATCGGATAAAATATGAACCTGCTCCTGTTTCCAAATCAACCGAAGCGGCTCCTAAGTCGGTACCTGTCATATATCAAAATCTTATAATAATAATTTCTATATGGTTCCTGAATTACTGAACACCGTAAGAAAGAGAAGGTACCAATAGCTGCATGACTCCCACTTAAATTGCAATCAGCTGTTCAAATGATACACGCAGAGGAAACACTCCCTTGGAGGCTTCGCGGAGTAAAAAATGTTCCTTTCATCAGCAACATTTAATATAAAAATCGACCCACAACCAGTTGATCCTAGTGTGTGTAAATAAACTTAAATTGCTTCACTTGGTTAAAAACTTATTTCCAATGTATTTATAAATCCGCAATATTCCAAAATGAACTCTTTCAACAATCAATAAAAACTAAAACAAAAAAGCCCCAAGTTCTAGGCAAACAAGGCAAAACCAAATAGAAAAACAAAATATCTAAATGTTTGATCGAAATGCTTCAGCAATCTTCGTCACCACTTCATGAATGAAACCGCTCTTCTGCGAATAGAACTCGAATTCCCTAACCTGCAACGCTTTCCACTGCTCCTCGAATCTCTTCTTATCCTCTGAGGCAAGCCTAATCAATCCTTGTTGAGCAGCAAGTTCATCCACACCAAAACGCGCTAGTGACTTCACAAGAGAAGGATCACCAAGCACAGATACTTCCCCTTTATTAGTCACCTCATCTTCACAGTTTTTACCATTGGGCAAAGAAGAATCAAGCTCTTGCTTCACAGACTCAACTTTCTTCGACTTACAGCTCTTCTTTGACGACTTCCCATTAGATTTCACAGCTGACTCAAGAGCCATCCCATTAGCTCCCCAAACTAACTTAGACAATTCAAAAGCCTTGCGATCATGAGGTTTAACAAATGTAGGTTCCTCTCCGTTCTTGGCTTTACCAATATACTTCTTCTTCAAACTCCTAAGCTTTTCCATGAACTGAACCTTACTAACATCAAAGCTAATAGATTTCTTCAACAACTGATAAACCCCATTTGTATCATCATAAGGACTTACCCCAGTATCGTTTTTGTAATCCATAAGACCTTGTAAAACCACAATCTCATCATCCTCTGTCCAAACTCGTTGGAAATAAGTCTTCTTCGTCTCTTCACCTCCACCACTCTTCTTCTCATCTTCTCCTGAACCCTTCTTGGCTCTCTTTACATCCGTTGAGACTCCTTCATCTGTCTCACGAGAACGCTTGCCCACAGATTTTTCAGAAGTTTTAACCTTTTTGGAATCAAGATTCTTCACTGCCGAATCTTTGGTTTCGGTTACAGGCTTGGTCAAAACCTGATCTTTCTTCTCGGGTTCCGAGACTGAATCGCTTTCTTCCTCCGATCCAGAATCGGAATCGGAAACTTGCTTCCCAGTTGGGGCAGCGAGAACAGCTACTGTATTCTTCAAGGCTGGTGGGTTTTTAGAGGACACATCATCTTCTTCTTCAGACGAAGTGTCAACTTCATCTTCGTCGCTTTCTTCCTCCGATTCAGATCCAGATCCAGATTCGGAATCGGAAATTTGCTTCCCAGTTGGGGCAGCGAGAACAACTACAGTATTCTTCAAGGCTGCTGGGTTTTTAGAGGACACATCATCTTCTTCTGCAGACGAAGTGTCAACTTCATCTTCGTCGCTTGACGAAGTCGTCGGCGGATCTTCCTGCAGATGTTTACTAGACATGAATTTAGGGTTTATGTGACTTTAGAGTGACTTAGAGGTTGAAACTGAGATTTTGCGTCTTCCCCACTTCCTTAGGGTTCTTTGATTGCGATGTATTCGATTTCACCAGAAAGTGCTTGTGTTTCTTAAAATATTGGGAGGTTTTGAGTCGTTGGATCTTATTTTATCGACGGTTGTTATCGTCTATCCGCGTGAGTATATTCTAAGAATTGTGAACTGTTGGATCTATTTCTATCCGCGTCATAATGTCTTATGAGATCTGAGCCGTTGATCTGGTGATGCGCAATTGGTAAGAGACGCGCGGGGAATTTAACGCGGATATCCGGAGTTTTTTTGTTATCCGGATCCGTCGAATCCGCTTAAACAATTAGGGCTGGGCAAAATATCCTAATTCGAAAACCGAAACCGAAAAACCCGAACCGAACCTGATTTTTGCAAAATATCCTAATGGTGGTTATGTCTAGTTGTTCGGGTTCGGGTTCGGATTCGGATATATCCGAAAACCCGAACTACACCTGAAAGAACCCGAGTTAAAGTATTGGGCTTCTGTTCTATTAATTGAGACAGATAACAATTCCATTTGATCATGCCCAAATGAAAGTTTTAATGCCTTTGTAATTTGTTTGTTTTGTAATTTATAAATTCATTGAAATTTGTTTTGTTTTTGTCTTTATATTGTGAGTGAACAACCAAATCTTCCATGTATGTAATCTCTCGGTTCTTAAATTATGTGAATTGGATTCGTCTTGGCTTCAGTTAGTTTTTATGTTCTTGGTTCTTGTTTACTTGTTTTGATGTTATAATTTCTCGATGATGATAAAAATCTCTTCTTGGAGCTGGTATATTGGGTTCTGATTTGGATTGTTGATTGATGTGTGATTAAGATAATTACATGAAAATCAACATGTTAAAGAAATGTGGTATGAGACTGAAAGTATTTAAGAACTCTTTCTTGATTCTTGATTAAATAATGTAAACTGAAGAATATGTAACATTGTCTCTACCGATTTTAAGTTTTAGGGAATAGTTTTAGTTTTTAGCTGGTCAATTCGTTGGTTTAAAGACGATGCCATATATTTCCTTGCTTGGATTATGGGAAGATAGAGTTGATGGATCGGACTAAATGCTGTCAGAAGCCCAAATTATTAGAAGCCCAAAACTCAAAAACTAAGCGAGCGACGAGCGTATTTAATATTTACGGACTCAGCCGACCAATGTACATCCACCACGTAATACAAAAAATAAAGTGATTTTGGTTACGAAAACAGACTCCATTATCCAACTAAATTACAGAAATACCACTCTCTTTTTCTACTTTCTCTCCTTCCTCTTTTCGTCGGAGCTCGCGAAGCTCTCCTCAGAAATCAAAAACCCTAAAGCTCTTTTGATTCATCTATACATACAGATACTGTATCTCAAAGGTCTGCATGCGAGGATGGTAGAACCGAATCATCAGCTTACTCAGTATCTCGAAACTTTTGTTGACATTACTCGTTCCGCTACTCAGCAGGTACTTTTTTTGATCTCTCTCTCCTATCGAATAGTTTCATGGATTCTTACCAGTTTTTTTGTTTGTTTGTTTTTCAGGCTGATAGTCTTAAAGCTATTGCTTCTTCCTTGGAGAATGATTCTTTGTCTATTAACCAATTGGTAAAACTTATCTCACTCACTTTTCATCTTCCATAGTCTTTTATCTGTGTGTTGTTAATTGCTAATGTGTAGGTTAGAGAGATGGAGATGTATTTGACGACAACTGATAACGTTGTCCGAGCACGAGGTACTTGGATTCTCTGGCTTTGTTTAATGAGTTTATATGTCTCTCAATCTGAACGGAATTGGACATTCGTGTGTTTATTAGGTATTCTCCTGCTTGCCGAGATTTTCAATTATCTCAAAGCAAAGCCATTGACCAATGCAATTGTTCATACTCTCGTTGGATTCTTTACGGAAAAGCTGGTGATTTGATACTTTATAGTTTGATTATATCAAATTGTTCTCCAATTCTAACATGGAAATGAAACGGTTAGTGTACTTGTATCAGGCAGATTGGAGAGCGTTGCGTGGGGCACTTGTTGGTTGCTTGGCCCTAATGAAGAGGAAAGATGTAGCTGGTGTGGTCACTGACACTGATGCACAAGCTATGGCGAAGTCAATGATACAGAATGTGCATATGCAAGCTTTAGCAACGCATGAGCGCAAGGTATGTTGCGGTTACTAGTAGCATTCTGTTATCTGAATGATGGTTTTTTTCTTGAATTATTACGCTACTGCTAAATGACTTTGCAGCTCAGTTTTGAACTTCTGGAGTGCCTTTTACAACAACACTCTGAAGCTATTATGACTATGGTATGTTAGTTAGTGCTCTCTACTTGCCGATGCATTGTTCAGAATTGAAAGTTCGATCTACTGTATGAGGAATGTTTGCTTGCAAATCTATTTTCGTCAGCTTGGTGGAAAGACATCAGTATGCAAATATGTAATAAATGCTCCTGGCTCGTTAAATCTATTTATGTCAGCCTGGTAGGAAGACAAATAATTATCTAAATATGCAAATATGTAATATATGGTCTCGGCTTGTCAAAAGCGTCACGTTCAGGTTATTTAGTTCTCTTAGTTTGGTTAGTTTATACAGACAAAATGCACGCAATTTCCATCGTAGTTTTCTGTTTTTTCCGTCTTCCTTGTTTAGATTTACTCAGGGCCTTTCCTCATTTTCTTCTAATCCTATTGACTAAACGACCATTTCCTAGGGTAATGTACTTGTTTATGCTACATGCGAAGCCATCGATGGAGAAAAAGACCCTCAATGCTTAATGGTAGCTTTTCATCTAATAGAGCTTTTGGCTCAACTGTTCCCCAGTCCTTCTGGTCCACTCGCTTCTGATGCATCTGATCTTTTTGATGTTATTGGTTGCTACTTCCCACTTCATTTTACGCATGTGAGTTTAAAGCCTATCCTTCTGATGATGTGATATATAGATGGGTTTCTCTTTCTTTCACTAAACTGTTTAGTCTGTTCTTTTTGAGGTTTTTAGACAGAAGGTGATGAAGCTAATATTAGAAGAGAGGACCTCTCAAAGGGACTATTGGTGAGTATCTTGTCAATATTCATGATTTGCATAAAGTTCTTGCTGTCTTATTGTGGCTCAATTGTTTAGGTTCTCAAGGTTAAATATCAAATTGATCGTTCTGGTTAAGAGTTCTTTTTTTTAAAAATGTTTTAGACCCATAGAAAATGGTGTGAAGATTTGACAGAAAAAAACTATTTTGCATCTCTTGTCCTGTCTCTCTGATTTTCATTTGCTTCTGTGCTTTGCGGGTACAGATGCCTTGATTTTCTGTAAACATTAATCTTAAAAATCTGTCTCCTTTTCCAAACTATGCTGATTTGAAGATGAAAATATTAATTTTTGTCTTCTACATCTAACTAAGTATGGCTTGCAGTTTCAAGCATGGGTGAAAAGGTATTAGGTTAAAAATGGGGGAATTATAATACATCCTGTTTATATATATCAATGTATAACTTTAGGTTGAATTAACTGATGTACTTGATTCAATTTTGCAGCTGGCGATCTCTTCAACACCTTTTTTTGAACCGTATGCTATTCCATTGCTTCTTGAAAAGCTTTCTTCTTCTCTACCAGTCGCAAAGGTGTGTTTAACGTGTAGTTTTCTGTTCTAATACATCTAGATGTGCCACTCCGGATGTTGGACAAGTGTAGTTATTTTTGCTCCACTCAAATCTGTCTAGGTTGATTCTTTGAAATGTCTGAATGATTGCGCTATGAAATATGGAGTAGACAGAATGAAGAAGCACTATGGAGGTCTTTGGTCCGCGTTGAAAGATACATTTTATTCTTCCACTGGGACACACTTGTCCTTTTCTCTAGAATCCCTCACTAGTCCCGGGTTTGAAATGAATGAGATCCACAGAGAAGCTGTTAGTTTTCTTCAGAGGCTTGTTAAGCAAGATATCTCGTTTTTAGGTTTTGTTGTTGATGATATACGTATAAACACGGTCTTTGATACCATCTCTAGATACTCTCAGTATAAAGAAATGCCTGACACAAGCAAACTGGAGGTTCTTGTTATCAGTCAGATACTGTCTGTGTCTGCCAAAGCTTCGGTTCAGTCATGCAATATAATCTTTCAAACCTTTTTCTTCCGCCTTATGAATACTCTAGGGATTGTAGAGAAAACTTCTAGTGGCGATGTTTTTCAAAACGGAAACTCTTCGGTCTCTACCAGACTCTACCATGGAGGTCTTCATCTTTGCATCGAACTTCTTGCAGCATCAAAAGATCTTATCCTGGGTTTCGAGGAATGTTCTCCAACACCTGGATGTGCACAGGAATCATGCTGCTCTATTGTGAAAAGCTTCTCAGTTCCACTGATCCAGGTGTTCACTTCTGCAGTATGCAGTTCTAATGATGATTATGTTGCGGATGTATATCTTAGAGGTGAATGCTTGTGGTTACTTAATATATATATTTCATCTTAATGTTCTTGCCCTCTTTGTCTTGCCTCCACATTTATGTAATACTGAACTCGTGCTACAATTCTTTCTAGGTTGCTGTGTTCTTATTCCTATTATCTAAATGTTTTTTTTTTTCTGAATCAATACAGTAAAGGGTTTGCTGACTATGGGTATGTTTTGGGGCGGCTCTTCTCCTGTATCAAGATCCGAATTCGACAAGATTTTGATGACCTTAACATCAATCATCACAGCCAAGAGTGGCAAAACAGTGGTGTGGGAACTGGCATTGAAAGCACTGGTTTGCATCGGCTCATCTATTAATCGGTATCATGAGAGTGACAAGGCTATGAGCTACATGAGTATAGTTGTCGGCGATTTGGTCTCGTTGGCCTGTTCTAGTCATTGTGGTCTTCCATATCCGATGATATTAGAAGCAACTTCAGAAGTTTGCTCCACTGGGCCAAAGTATGTGGAGAAAATGGTTGAAGGATTGGAAGAAGCTTTTTGTTCCAGTTTGTATGATTTCTATGTATGTGTTGCCCCCATGACTCTAGATCACAAAGTTTTCATTTATATTTGAGCTAACAGTTTCTCTCCAGCTCGATTTTAAGAGCCTGATATTATAGACAACTGGTTTCTATCTCCAGCAAGCAAGGGATCAAGAGCTTCCTTGTATCTAACTACGATTTGGAAAACACTTGTCAGGTCAATGGAAACTTCAAGTCAATTGACAATTGCTCTCAGCTCCTGGGGTGTTTGACCAACAAATTGCTTCCACGGTACCCAAACTTTTCTTGAATTTCTTATATCTCATAGATAATCTAGCTTTGCCAGCGTGTGTATTTAGACTTTTAGTTGTTTGTAAACAGCCAACTATTCTGGATGATACTTGGGTATGCCTTGCTTGTTGGTTTCCATGTTAATCTCTACCATACTTCGGTAGATTATTTAGGTTCTCTCTGTTAAAGTTCAATGTGTTATTCCACTTGGTCAACCCCTTCTAACTCAGTAGAATCCGTCAATATTTTATAATAGACATATATATATATATATAAACAACTATAGATGTCACATTCACTTAACAGAGAGTGTTTATAATAAACACATGGAAACAAACAAGCAATGCAATAACACGAGTGTCTTTTCTATTTTTCCTTTACAAAATAGAGATGATAACTATGATTACTTTGTGAGAGGAGAAGAGGTGATAAAAATTAGTTCTTTACAAAGATGTGATCTTAGCCTTTGTGTCTTTTTCATTCATTTACCAATGTTATCGTTCAGAAGATGAAGACTATAAAGACATTTGTGGTGCAATCATGTGTATGGCTGCACTGTTTTTCATCTGATTGGAGATTCTTTCTCTCTATACCTTCTGTCTGCCAAGACCAATATTCTTCGTTCCTCCTTTGCATGTCAGTTCGTATCAGTCCTTTTGACTCGTGGTATTTTGTTGTGATCTCAAATAGTGTGGCCGAGATAGATGGTCTCGAGAAACTCTTGGTGCATTTCGCTATCAGTATGTGGAATCAGATTGAATCCTGTGGAGTTTTCAGTTGTGATTTTAATGGTAGGGTAAGTGATCGGATGAACTTTGTACCCTTTGTGTCAATTCGAAGTAGATTTGATTCATCTTTTGTTGATGTTATGAATTTACAGTATGAATTTAATTGCTCTTCTACAACAGGAGTTTGTTGAAGCAGCGATGACAACAATGGGGCAAGTTGTAGGAATTGCTTTGGTAGATTCACAGAACAGTATAATCCAAAAAGCTTATAGTGTGGTCTCATCAAGCACGCTTCCATTTATGGAGTCTATTCCTTTGACCTTTGTTGCATTAGAGGGTCTACAGGGTGACCTGTCCACTAGGGATGAATTGATACTTTCACTATTTGCATCAGTTATCATAGCTGCATCTCCTGCAGCATCCATTACAGATGCGAAATCACTTATACATCTGTTTTTGGTATCAGTTCTTAAGGGTTATATCCCAGCAGCTCAAGCTTTGGGTTCAATGGTTAACAAATTGGGCTTGGGGTCTGGTGGAACAAATACCTCTTGGGATTGTTCCTTGGAAGAAGCATGTGATATAATATTTCACCCAGATTTTGCATCGGGAAAAAAGATATCTTCTAATGGATCTGGTAAAATTATATGTGGAAGTGAGACAACCTTGTCAAAGATATGTTTAGGTTTCTGTGGTTCCCTGGAGCTTCAAACCCATGCTATCACAGGACTAGCATGGATTGGGAAAGGTTTACTCATGCGGGGTAATGAAAGAGTTAATGAAATAGCTCTGGTATTAGTGGAATGCTTAAAATACAATAACTGTTCCGGGCATGCTCTGCATCGTTCTGCCATGAAACATGCAGCAGATGCATTCTCCATACTAATGTCTGATTCTGAAGAGTGTCTGAACAGAAAATTTCATGCAGTTTTACGGCCACTCTATAAGCAGCGGTTTTTCTCTATAATAGTTCCCATTTTGGAGTCTTTGATTATGAATTGCCAGACTCCACTATCGAGGTAGACATATCTTTAAGTATATTTATTGTTAGTCCTTTATATAAAGTTATACCTGATTGGTTCTACTACTCTCTCATAGAAAAAAAGTTTGGTCATTAGCATCTTTAATGCTCTTGTGTTGTACTCTGCCTTCACCATGAAGTCCTTATGTCATTTCCCTAGAAAGAACCTTTCGTGTTCCTTTCTGGAACTGTAAGAAGACCTCTTGAAGATTGCTAATATAATTTTGGCTAGGTGTAGCTAGCACATAAAGTCATATTACTTTAGGCTTCTTTGTTGCACCAAGTTTCAAATACTCATCATAAATAGGCAAGTTCCAATTTATTGTGACAATCAATTTTTGATTTTCATCTGACTGGTTTCATCATTGTTTCAGAACAATGTTGCATGTAGCTCTCACGCATGTTATATCCAATGTTCCAGTAACGGTCATATTGGACAATACCAAAAAGGTGAGCCTCAATATATACTTTGTATTTTGTACCTTTATAAACCGTTTCTTATCAGACATTGGTCCGTGCAGCTACAACCGTTGATACTGGAAGGCTTGTCTGTCTTAAGCTTAGACTCTGTAGAGAAAGAAACTCTTTTCAGTTTGTTACTGGTTTTATCTGGAACGCTTACTGATACTAAAGGTGAGAAAAGTTAGATGCTGGAATATGAAAGCTTATTGCATTATATAAAATCTCGCTTCATTTGTCAAAGATCAAACAATTCTTATAGGATTTGAATTTGTTTGCGCCCACACTTAGGAATTGATAGGGATTGTGATCAAATGGTTGAGTTAATTCAATGGTTGTTAAGCTGAAAATGACATTTCGTATTCAATTTTCCTGAGAAACAACATTTTCTTTTTATTGCTTACTAACCGTTTGCTCTGTTTGCAGGACAACAATCTGCCAATGATAATGCACATATAATCGTCGAATGCCTGATCAAGCTTACATCATATCCGCATCTAATGGTGCCAAATCATTTTCTCTGCAGTATCATCTTCTTTTTCCAATGGAATTGATTCTTGGATCTTCTGATGAAATATATCCATGTTAAATGGTATGCACTATGCAGGTTGTTAGGGAGACAGCGATTCAGTGTCTTGTTGCGCTGTTGGAATTGCCGCATAGAAGAATTTATCCTTTCAGAATACAGGTTAGTTAAAAGATCGAAAACGCAGGTTTTAGTTTGTAGATTAAGAAATGCGTCTCATGACTTTTGAAATTTTCACTTAAGGTTTTACAAGCAATAGCAAAGTCAATCGATGATCCAAAACGGAGAGTTCGGAAAGAAGCGATTAGATGCAGGCAGGCTTGGTTAGTCGCATGAAAGTTGATCAATAGTCTCTTTTTTTTTTGGTAACTATTGAAGCTTCTATTTGGGCCATCCCCTTTCTTGGTTTATGTGGGTTCTAAATTGGGGTTTTGGGCTTTTTATCAATAGTCTGCTTATTGTAAATACTATGGTGAGAGCACTGTTGCTTCATTTAAATATGTAGAGAATTTCCATGTTCTTGGATGATCAGTACCATAAATGATATGTCTCAGGAATTATTTGCATTGGACCAGACTGACCAGTACCGTAAATGATCGAAGATCAATGCATATTCGAAACCCGAATATATCTTTGCTTCCATTGTTCTGTTTTGGAAGGGAAACGAAATGGAATTAGTTATTTACTCATCATGTGTTCGGCTAGTTGTTGACAATTTCTCCTTGCAAGCCAAAACTTGTTCTTAAATTCTTATGCTGAAATATTGTGACTTTTAAAATGCATATATACCGTATAAATCGTGAGATCTGCTTCTTGGCATTAACAGTTTTATAGTTGTGGTCAACTAATACTATGTAATGATTTAACAACTTTGTATAAGTCTAATAAAACTTATTTTAGATTTTTTAAATCTAATGTCTTTAGCTTCAAGTTTCACGATCAATACGTGATAAAATAATTAGTTGGTCAACTTATATGTTAACATTTATACATTTACAACTTGATTAAATTAATAAATATGATCTAGTTGACCAGATGTATGTTGTATGTATACATGTCCTCTCTTCAACCTTTTGTCATAGCAGAAGAAGAACGAGGAAATAAGATCAAACCGAAGGCTTTCTCATGGAGGAAACAAAAACAAAGACGTGAGTAACAATATACAGAATCTTGAGTATTGATTTTTATGAATAATTCCTTATGTAAATGTTCAAGTATATATTAGGTTTCTATTGTCGATTTGTTTTCTTACAGAGTTGAAAATGTTGAGACCGTTGATGTTAACACAGCAAAAGGTTTGCTTAGTATTGGTCATCGATATCTAGATGTAAGGTAAATATAAAAAATTATCATTTCGTTTAAATTCTTCTTGTTGATATATAGCTTAGCTATTTAATCTTATTGATATTTGGCGGTAATTGTAGGACAACTGAAGAATTCGCGAAGAGTCATGTTGAGGAGGCCTTGAACATTCCTTATATGTTCAATACAGCTGAAGGTGATATTAAATTTTGCAAGAATTTCATTTTAAAAAAGTTGACCACAAATAAAACGATCGTGAATGGTGTGTAGGTAGGGTTATAAATCCTGATTTCCTTCCTCAAGTGGCATCGGTTTGCAAGAAAGATGAACATTTGATCGTGGTTAGTATCTAATATTTAATTGAGTATTACTTCCTCTTAATCATGATTAAAGAAACTTTCATATCTTAGATTTAGATCTTAGTTAGACCGTTTCCTCATGTGTTATTAATTATACGGTGAAGGCTTGTAACGCTGGAGGAAGAGGAAGTCGTGCTTGTGTTGACCTTCTCAATACGGTGAGTATATCCATTCAAATATATACCCTACTTATGTGTATATCCATTCAAATATATACCCTACTTATGTGTATATACGTGTTTGTCGTGGTAGGGGTACGAGCATGTGGCTAACATGGGGGGAGGCTACTCGGCTTGGGTTGACGCTGGATTCGCCGGCGACAAACCCCCGGAGGACCTCAAGGTTGCTTGCAAGTTCCGCCCCAAGGATAACTAAACTGTCCCGGTTTGTATACTTCGGTTTGACGCAATAATAAAACACTTGAAACTTGATAGTGATGTTGTGATGTTGTCTTGTAATAAGAAGTCTCAGACCAGCCGTGTTTGGGGCATTTTCACAAGCTATAAATTATTATTTATGAAACTTTCTTAAAAAGAATATATATATATATATATATAAGGTAATGGATGGTTCTCCGACTCCGAGAAACAAAGCAAATCAAATAATACTATTTGTTTCAATGCTTATAGATTAATCTTATATAAGAAAAACTCATAAAGAAAACAAACAATGGGATTCAGACCAAAGAGAACAAACTCATAAAGTATTTCGTATTTACTGCAAAGACAGTCTTTTCCTTTTCTCGCATCTAGTGCTCAAACTTAAGACTTGATTTATCTTAAAATTGTCTTCTTCTTTTTTGCAGTGATAAGCATGGATATCGTCCAAAACCATTACCTAATATTCCAAAGCTTAATATGGTCACAGACCTGTTTGTGAGAAAAGAAAGTCTATTATGAGATTTTGATGTAAGTTCTAAGACTTTATAATTGAGATGTCTTGGAACTTACATCAAAATCTCATGATAGACTTTCTTTTCTCTTGAACAGGTTTGTGGCGATATTAAGCTCTTCAATATTAGATAATGGTCTTGGACGATCTTGATGCTCATCACAACATTAAATTCAAATAGAATATATATAGAAAATGCGAACTCTTGAATTCATTTTTCTGAATTTAATATGAAGAGTAAAAAAACTAAAAGAGAATTGAGAAGATGAAATATTGAGACTCTAAATTATTGTATTTATAACCAAACTACTATAATATTAAATTGGAAATTTAACATAATCAAAAAAATTATTTTTTGTGTTATTTACATTTTTGTTAACACTGAAAACTATCAACTTTACATTTTTATATAGAAAATTACCAGAAAGTTATCTTTTCTACTATATTGACATTTTAATTAAAACTAAAAATTATCAATTTTTATTTTTCTGTAAACTGACAATTATCTATTCAAAATTTTTTTATCTTTTTCAGCTATTGATATTTTTGTTCTTTTATTATGAAACAATTATCTTTACATTTTTTCATTTTTTTTAGATTGTAACTTATAATTAACATGTGTCACAATCTAAATTAGCAATGACACGTCGAAATCTAATTAGTTATTTTTTTTTTTACACATGTCACACTTACTATTTAACTTTATATAATAAGATATTTTCTAAAAAAAAAAGTCAAGTAAAACAGAGGAGACAAGGGAAATTGAAAATGATTGTGGTTGATGACAAACAATGGGAATCTAAATTATGATAAAACGAACATATGTTGTTCTCTATCTTTATGGTAAGTGGTAAAAGGCGTGGCTCAGGAGGCAATATTAACATTTTTTTTCCAATAAGATTTTGATTAAAAAGGACCTTTTGGTTTGACCAGGTCTAATCAGTTTCAGACTAAAGAGAACAAACTCATAAAGTATTTCGTATTTACTGCTAAGACAGTCTTTTCCTTTGTCTACTACACACAAGAAAAGATTTATTATTAGCTAAAGTTAATACACTCAGCTTTTTTCTTTTTCAGGTACAAATAAATAAATACTCAGCTTCATGCATAGATTTTGCAATTAAAAAATATTGGTAAGAAAATTAAATGTAGTTATGATGAAGGAGACAAAGAGAGCAGAAAAAAAATGAGAATATTAATTTGAAATTTATCTCTCTGAATCTCTTAAGCATTAATAATTTTGAGTAGAAAACAGAGAAGAAAGCGTGCCTCAGGCATTTCCACTTACACTCAATGCGTAGCCTCGTTTTACTTACATTCGACATCATATTATTTGTGTAATTATAGCCATTTTTAAATATGTTATATGAAGAAACACATGATTCCAATGCTCTAAAATATAATTATATAGAAAAATATATATAAAGTTGTCTAAATATATTTTAATTGCATCTTATAGAATCAATTACCAAAGTATCAAAAAAAAAAAAAGATATTAGTTACTCTTGTAAATTACCAATTACTAGATCCATTCGATATTAATTAATTTTGTAAATTGGTTTATTTTTAACGTGGGTTCTTGACTGAATAGAAGAAGATTTGTCAGGAAATGTCTTTTTCATTTTTTAAATATTTTCAAAGAATTATGATAATAACATAAGAGCTTAATTATAGACTCATGCATGCTCTTTTGTCATTATTTCTAACAATGTTATTTTTGTTTTATATAATTATAATTATTGAAAAGACAAACCCATTATGAGATATGATGATAGGGTCGTAAATAATAAATATGTCTATATGTATATGAAAAGATGAACAAGTGACTTCTAAATTCAACTATTTTGTTATACTATGATGATTGCAGAGCATTATAAATTCACCATCATGATTTATTTATTAAATCTGTGTAAGTTATAAAACTTTTAGATTCTTAGTATCTCACATAATATTAACATCAGAAAAGCACCTCAATGAGGTCATGAAGAGGTTAACACCTCTTAGTTAAAAAACAAAATAAATAGCACAGGAAAAGTAAAATATATTTGTTCTTAGGCTTATTACTCAGACTCATGAGGAGAATCTAAAGAAAGAAACAACGTTCACTTGGAAAAAGACAGCAGACTTGAAATAAAAGTGTGGTTGTATAAATATTTTTGTTTTGAGTCAATGCATTTGAATGAGAACATGAATTATAAGCATTAACAAACAAAAGATGTCTGTTTTTGAGACCACATGATCTAATAAAGAAGAATATTTGGTTTTATTTTTGTGGTTGTCTACTTGTTTGTATTGGTTTGCCTTAAGCATTTACTTGTATGCTTTCGTCAATGAAACGACGAATAAATCAATTTTAAGCATTCCTCCCATAGAATAAGATATTATGTACCTTCATATTCACACATGCATCTCTTAGGAAAATGATCGTATTCAAAATATTTTTTGGTTTTTTAAGGTTAATTTCTTTCATAATCAGTAGTCCATTGAGTAAAACTGTGCCTATAACACCAAACATGATTAGCTTTAGTTTTTTTTTTCATTTGATCTATTAATATTTTATCTGAGATTTATTTATTTTGATTGGTAAATAATGCAGAACTATATAACTAAGAAATTTAAAAGATTATAGAAAACAATAAAAACTACTAAACGATTTGAAATGAATACAATTAGTTCGACGTTAAAATTTTTTTTACTTACATGCAAAACTAATTTTAAAAATAACAAACTAACATAATATAATGATCAAGCATAAATCAAAATAAGAGAAAGAAATGTATGAATAATATAAAAAAATATTCTAAAACGGCAAATTTTCTTCACTATGTCCTCAAATAACCAAATAACCAAATTTAAGTGTCAATAATCAGTGCACTTCACCATATCCCCAAAGTTAGCAAACAACCAATTTGAGCGTCTGTTATTCACCTACTTATTTGCACCATCGATCAAAAGAAAATACTAACATTTATCAAGTCTATGTCATATAAGGTTTTAGTTTATGGAAAAATATTTAAAAAAAAAAAGTGTATAAATTGAGAATAATAAGAAACAGTGCACAAATTTGAGAGAGAGAGAGAGGAATGGGCATGTGATAAAAGCGAGCTTCCCTCTTATTATAAAAGCGACCACGCTTGTTTTCTTGCAATGATTCGGTCTACTTTCTTATTATTATTCTCTCTTTTTTTTTTATATTTTATCCTCTCTTATATTAAAAAAAAAATACATTTCAATTATCCATGCTTCTTGTTTTTATCCCTCGCACATAAGTAAGGTAACATATCTATTTTGAAAATTTTATTTAAAAGCTATGTCGTTACTAATAATTAAATAAATCAAAAATCAAAAATATTTGAGGTATGAGATTAAGTGCACAATTTTACTGACATTTTGTTTTAAAAATATTCGTTGACCGTTAAATATGCTAATTTGGCATATTTATTTACAACCAATTAACATGTCATAGTTTGTTTGGCCTTCATTACTTGATAATTAACATGTTAAATAAAAAATATAGAAATCAAATATAATATAATGCAATACTGTATTACATATATAGCATCTTATATTAAAAATAATGATTTACCTCAAATTTGTTAGGCAATAAGAGTTATCTATCCTAGAAGTGTTTCTGATAACATTTTCTTCCAAAACAAAAAGATAAAAAAATTCAAATTTTATTTACATCATTAGAAATGCTATTTCAAATTTTCAGCAAAAGAGAGAATTGAACCTGATTTCCCTTAATTTTAGGCGTACAGACTTTTATGTTCCTTCATTCTCCGAAGGAAGCATACATTCATCTATTTTGGTCACTACTTACGAGTTACGATGCATAATGGAACTAAATGTTACTATAAAGTAGTCAAAAAAAAAAAAAATCAAATAATAGAAAAAGGGTAAAGTTTTTTGTGTGTTTTGCATTGAATTTGAAAGACAATTTTTCTCATTTTGTTTTTGACAGCCCAATATTTACAGCTGCAGATGCAGTACCCCTATTAGAATCATCAAAACAATCAATAAATACAAGTACTTCTATAAGCAACATCGAGATTTACAAATGTTTGTTCGAATCATGGGAGAATATTAATGTACTATATAGCAGATTTTTCATTCAAAGTTTTGTCTTGTTATCAAATAAATTATTTTGTTTTTCTTTTTTTCCTAAAATTTCCTTTCGTATCATTGAGATGAGTTATATGATTATACTAGAGAGTATTTACATCCTCTATATATTACTTGGACATTACACTTATAAATAAACATTAAAAAGTGTAAATATTTACATCAAATTGCCATTATATCAAATAACAAATTTTAATCTCTCATTAAAGGTATTTTAGTCATTAATTATAATTTTTTTATTTATAAAAATTACGAAATAATATTTATTTTTGAAGATTTTGTTAAGATTTTTCTCTTAAAATCTTAAAATTAAGATTTGTTAAGATTTTGTAATTACGAAAATTACACACTAATTTCATCATCATTGAACTTTTAAAATTTAAAACTTAAAGTTTTTAAAAAGCAAATCTTTTCTTTTTGTCGACTAAAAAGCAAATTTATGAAAGAAAAAATCTTGATTCACACAATTATGCTAAATATTTCTTTTTAATTCAAATATTTTCTGTTTTGGTATAAAAATTAATTAGATTTGTACTATCATAATTTTCATAATTGTGATAATGCATAAAAATAGTTTTCATGGATAAATACACCAAAGTCTTAAAGATCATATAGTGTATTTAATATTTTCTTAATAGTTTCATCATCATAAATTTAAATATGCAATTAGGATTTAGATTTTCTTTGAAAAAATTAAATCCACATTATATGGATCAGATAATAATCTATATTTTAATTCATTTTTTTGTTTATAGAAAATTTAAATCAAAATAAAATATAAACTATTTGGTTTTAATTATTTTGTTACATAATAATCGAATAAAATACTAGAATTTTTAAAAATAATTTGTGCTATCTAAATAATTTTCACTCGCTATTTATTATAATAATTATCATATATATAAACAAATATATTAAATAATTAATACCAAAACTATGATGAGATAACTAAAATAATTAATTTTAGTGAATATTCCTAATCGTGATATCATTTATTGTTTAGATTTTTTTTTACTCTAAACCTAGATGGTTTAACACACTTCCATCCTCTATAAATAAAAGCAAAATTTTTTAAAGTAGTTTCGCGATTGCATT
Source organism: Boechera divaricarpa (assembly GCA_026770425.1). Lineage (NCBI taxonomy): Eukaryota > Viridiplantae > Streptophyta > Magnoliopsida > Brassicales > Brassicaceae > Boechera > Boechera divaricarpa. The sequence continues at coordinate 450,537 of CM049186.1, read as the reverse complement.
GTTCAGCTTTACATAATCTCTGTAAAATATTTCAGCTATTTAAATGTCGATAATGACTAATGTTGAATAATATTTGTGTACAATTTTTAAAGCAGCAGAGTAAACCTATGGTATGTAACATGTAATCGAAAAATCAAGATCTATATTGTTTCAGATATTAATCAAAATATATTAGATGAGTCATCTTTATATATTGTTGAATAGTTAAAACATTTTTTATTGCACACAATTATTAATGTAAACTTACAACGACAGATGGAACATATCTTTTATAATATTATAACCGTAATTCTTTCAAAAAAATATTTAGTATTACTTTTAAAAAAATATTATTCTGTAGTGCGGGATTGTATCTAGTACACTTTAAATATCGTATGCTCAACTTATATCCAAGTGAAGATGTTTGGTTTAAGAAATAATTTAATTTATTATCGAAGAGCTTTAGAATAGTAAACGAATAATTTGCTCGAGAAACGAAAGCCCACTCGTGCGAGCAAAACGTGAATCGCCGCTAAACCATGTGATTACGCTAATTTATTTGTGTTTAATTAATTTGCTGCTAAAAACAACCAAACAGTACTTAGACATTGAAAAAAACAACAAATCAGTACTTAAATATAGACTTATAGTACAAATATTAGCCGGCGAAAAATAAAGTTAATATAATAAAAATTAAAATCACACTTTAGTCCTTAACCAGCTCAGTATAGTTGTGGCATCATTTTCATTTTTTAATAAAAATCCCACACAATATTTACATATTTAATTTTACTTAATACCCTTTTAATATATCTATCTGTTTAAATAAAATAAAAAAAAGTTTCCAAGAATAAAAATAGGAGTAATATTGATGGTAATGGTAAAACTTTTTTTTTTTTTTGGTTAGGTTTGATAATAAATGATTAGAATACTGGTTACAAAAAATATTTTGTCAAAAATACTTTAATGGATACAGTAGTATGTATGTATGAATTGTGATTCGATGTTGTTGTCACTCCCGAAACATAAACTCTCACACGTAGCTATCAAGAGAGTTAAGCTTCTCATCATCCTGCCTTGAAAAACTACTTCCGTGTCTCCCTCTCTGTCTACACACTCTTCTCTATTTCTTTCTTTCTTCCTATTCTTTCTCTCTATATATATTCATATCTCTCTCCTTTCACTCTTACTTAATTCATCACAAAGAGAGAGATATGGAGAACGGTGATAAAGCAGCTGAGACTGTTGTTGTGGGGAACTATGTTGAGATGGAGAGGGAAGGGAAAGCTTCAGACTTCAAATCTAAGTTATCTGACATGTTTTGGCATGGTGGTTCTGCTTACGATGCTTGGTTCAGCTGCGCTTCCAACCAGGTAATGGTTTCTATTCTCATTTCTTCCATGAAAATGAACAAGTTTTTGGTTTTTTACTATATAGTCTCTCTGATGAATGTGTTATATAGGTGGCGCAAGTGCTGTTGACACTACCATACTCGTTCTCACAGCTGGGGATGCTCTCAGGGATTCTGTTTCAGCTCTTCTATGGAATCTTAGGTAGCTGGACTGCTTACCTCATCAGCATTCTCTATGTTGAATACAGAACCAGGAAGGAGAGAGAGAAAGTTAACTTCAGAAACCATGTCATTCAGGTTGCAAATATTAATTACTCTTTTCTATTCAAATAAAGTATCTTTGTTTTGAGTAAATGTTGACATGTTGGGTTTTGAAACAATGTGAAGTGGTTTGAGGTTCTTGATGGATTGCTTGGGAAGCACTGGAGGAATGTTGGGTTAGCATTTAACTGCACCTTCCTTCTCTTTGGATCTGTCATTCAACTCATAGCATGTGCAAGGTACTATAACAATTCTTTCTTGAGGAAGATTAGGATCAGCATATATATATATATATATTAGACGGAGACTTATGGGGTGTGTTTTAATGGTTAATGAATGTGCAGCAACATATACTACATAAATGACAATCTGGACAAGAGGACATGGACATACATATTTGGAGCATGTTGTGCAACCACTGTCTTCATTCCGTCCTTCCACAACTACAGGATCTGGTCTTTTCTTGGACTCTTGATGACCACTTACACTGCTTGGTACCTCACCATTGCCTCCATCCTCCATGGACAGGTAAAATTACTAATCCTTTCTTTCTATTTTCTAATTAAATTTTTCTTTAAGATTAGAATAGCTGGTGATGTTGTGGTTTAAGGGAACTCAAAAACATCAACAAAGTTGTCTTCTTTCTTATGTCTTTTGGCACTTCTGTTTCAAGCAACATGTGGTTGGGACCACTTTACCCAAAACCTATAACATTGGCGTCAGACATAGTTTAATGCATAAATGATACTTGTAGAGTTGTAGATACTATAATTTTCTTTTAGAATAATAATATGTAATGTAATGTTGGAATAATAAAATAGGTAGAAGGAGTGAAGCATTCAGGACCAAGCAAGCTGGTCTTATACTTCACAGGGGCCACAAACATTCTTTACACATTCGGTGGACATGCTGTTACTGTGTATGTTTAATGTTCCTTCTTCTGTTTACCAATTTAACCCATCACTATTCACATATCCTATGGGTATAACTGGAATTGCAGATTAATGAAAATGACCACTCACTCACTTTTATTATTGTGTTGGCAGAGAGATAATGCATGCGATGTGGAAGCCTCAGAAGTTCAAGTCGATATACCTCTTTGCAACACTGTACGTGCTGACGCTAACGCTGCCTTCTGCGTCTGCGGTTTATTGGGCGTTTGGTGATTTGCTTCTAAACCATTCAAACGCATTTGCTCTCCTGCCAAAGAATCTTTACCGTGACTTTGCAGTTGTGCTTATGCTCATTCATCAGTTTATAACATTCGGGTTTGCTTGCACGCCACTCTACTTCGTGTGGGAGAAACTTATAGGGATGCATGAGTGCCGGAGCATGTGTAAACGAGCCGCCGCGAGGCTTCCCGTCGTTATACCCATTTGGTTTCTTGCAATCATATTCCCTTTCTTTGGTCCCATTAACTCAACCGTTGGATCTCTTCTCGTCAGCTTCACTGTCTACATCATCCCTGCACTAGCTCATATCTTCACCTTCCGCTCCTCCGCGGCCCGTGAGAACGCCGTGGAGCAGCCGCCGAAGTTTCTAGGACGTTGGACAGGGGCTTTCACCATCAATGCCTTCATAGTTGTGTGGGTTTTCATTGTTGGATTTGGGTTTGGTGGTTGGGCCAGTATGATCAATTTTGTTCACCAGATTGACACATTTGGCCTCTTCACCAAATGTTACCAGTGCCCTCCACCGGTTATGGCCTCGCCTCCTCCCATCAGCCATCCTCACTTCAATCACACTCGTGGCCTTTGAATTTTAAGCACCAAGAGTCCCCAGCTGCCACGAAAATTGGCGTTTTTTCCAAGGATCAGAAGATTACGAGATTTGGGTTCGTTTAGATCAACCAAGGCCGTAGTGTTCTGTGTTCGATTTGCTTCTATAGTTTTGTCTATTGTCTCTTATCTTTGGAAATTAAAGAAGAAAACAAACTTTAGGAATAACGCCAAATCTTTATTTCATCAAGAGCAATCATTGTAGTCTTCGTAGACAACAAAAATGTTTATCCGTTAGCAATATTAACATCCAAAAACCACAATATAAGTTAAGAGAGACGTCAAAATTTCAAGGATTAAGGTATTAATTCGGAACCTATGATTAAAAGAAGCAAACTTTAACTGAAAAAGGCTTGTAATAGAGCAAGAACTTGGTAGATATACATGAGCAAAAGTTTTGATAAACATGCAATAAAAACCAATCCATATTTGATAACAAAAGATAATATTTTGATAGAAGTAAGCGAGAAGAGGATCGTGTTTTCATGTGTGAGATGACCGATTTACCCTTCTACACCGTCTTGTTTGCTTCAACGAGCACCACCGCTAGTGCAATCCCTAGCAAAATGTCCCGACTCTCCACAATTGTAGCAGCTTCCGCCACCACCTCCTCCGCCAGAGCCGTACCTACCACCGCCACCACCACCACTGTATCCTCCACCACCTTGAGAACAGTCTCTCGCCATATGACCTGGTTCACCACACTTAAAGCAAGTACCATCGCCACCACCTCCTCCACGGCCACCGCCTCCTCTGCCACCATAACCACCACCTCCTCCTCCGTAGCCTCCTCCACCACCACGTCCCCCACCTCTTCCTCCGCCAAAACTACCGCGTCCACCAGATGAACCGCCGCTATTTCCCTGAACGGAAGCACCGTTGGGTCCAGACACGTCAACAGCCTTGGAACGTCCGGTGTTATCAACCTCAACCTCGAACTCAACAGATTCCTCAGCGGCAAGGCTACGAAATCCTTCAGATTTGATGGAAGACTGATGAACGAAGAGATCGTCACCACCGTCGTCAGGTGTGATGAAACCAAACCCTTTCTGTGTGTCAAACCACTTCACCGATCCCTTGCGTCTCTCTCCACCACTCATGTTTTCGTCGCCGCCACTCATTCTGATCAAAAAATCTCCGACGAACCAAAAAAAAAAAAGATCACCGATTAGATCTTTTCTCTCTATATATCTCTCTCCTTTGGCGTGAGGGAGACGCTGTTTATATCTGCGAGAGATGTGTGCATAGAGTATCACTGCCACGTCAATATTTATTATTATTCCTAAATTCTTTATTATTATTTTTTATTTCTTTTCATATTCCCATTTTTAACGTACGTATTTTCCATTTTAAATTCGCTATTTCTATTCTTCTGCATTATTTCTTGACTTTTTCCAAGAGGAATAAAAACAAATTTGAGCAATTTTACGTAAATATTAAAGAAATACGAATTGTTTGAATAGTAAAATTGACAACATATTTAAAAAATTGGGCCATGCTAATGTTCGAGATTTGATTATTTTTCCTTTTCGGGAAACTAAAGGAAGCGATGGGCCAGTTTTGATCTGGACGGTTGGGGATGCTTTGCAGGAGGCTTCTCAGCCGTTAGATTTCAAATCTAAGAGTTGAATTTATGTATTTAAATTAAATATTAAAAAAAATATCGTTCAAAGCTTATCTTCTTCTCCCGAAAAGATCTAACAGAGTGAAGGGTACAATGGGAAAAAGACATATCCTTTAATAATTTAATATTTTCTGGTTCAGTCAACATTAAAGTTGACCGACGTAAGCAGATATTTTGACTCGTCCCACATTTTTGGGAACGCAAACTGCGTGCCGTTTGTTTTCATTTTATTTATTTCGCTCTCGTCCCAATAAATAGTGTATTTACAGAGATTATCCCCAAAGTTTTTAAGTTGTTTATCTTTACAAGTAGTTGTAGCCACTAAGTAAGTTTTTATTTGTATCAATTATGATTCTATCTACCTACATTAAAAGAAGTGATTGGGATTTTATATATATATTCCTCTTTAAATTTAGGATAAATATGGAATGTGTTTTGCAAATAAATTCCTAAATTCAATCGAAAAAATATGCTAATGATACTAACTAATTCGGCTATTAAATTTAGGATAAATAGGGAAATATCGAATTTTCAACACTTTGTTATCACACTAATGATACTAATTAATTTGGCTATTAAAAGTTTCTTAAAAAACGACTATTCAAATATATAATATATTATGGACTGCAAACATAGGCATCGCCCGTTTTTCTATTTTCCAACCAAAAAATATAAATAAGTAAAACCGGAAATCAACAAATTTTACGGTCATTGTTGAAGAAAAAGAAGACACATATAATTTACAGTCATTGTTAAATTTTTTATGTTGGTAAATTAGAAATATAACATCAGTAGTTAGAGCATTTTTCTTTTATATGCACGAGAGTTCCCTTCGAATAATGATTAGGTTTAGGGAATGATCATGAATCCTAAACACCTACACTATTAAAATACATTTAAATTTTAATCCAAACGAAAATTTGAAATATTGTAGTTGAAGTGTGACCTTATTAATTTGGAAGTATGTTTCACTGAATAAGAAACTACCCATCATTGCAGTTTTACAAAGTATATGCATAAATTTATAAAATATGACTCACAAACTTTGTAGAAAATATTATGCAGTATAGTTGTAAAGATGATATTCATGCTAAATTATATTTTAAGTTCTAAGCGATTTATTGTCTTGCTAATTCATGCTGACTTAAACTTAAACCAAAAAAAAAAAAAAAAATTGTTAGAACTATGAAGTGTACTTGCATTACTTCTCTAAGAAAGAAGACTTATTCATAACCTAACAATTCAACTATGTTGAATTTATGCCCCAACTATATCACCGTGCTAAAACATACATGATCTAAACAGAAATTTGAATTTCACATTCCGATTTATCATTTTGTGCGATTCATACAAATCGACTAACCCTGTTACTTATCCGTTAACGGAAGATGACGTGGATTCCGACGTGTCCAAAACGATGTCGTTTTGGGCAAAACTCAAAATCGAAATTGAGAAGAAAAAAAAAATGACAGCGTGGCTTATGTGCCCAAAACGACGCCGTGCCTCCATCTTCTTCTTCGTTTTTTTCCTCCAAATCTAAACCTAAAATCGAGCTCAACTTATTCTCTTTCTCCGATTGAAATTGAGTAGCAAACATCCCGTTTGAGGATTTTACAGATTCGAAAGCCCCTAAAAATTTATGAGGATCAATGACCTCGTGAATGAGGCGATTCGGTGACAAGTCTCATCTGACCTAGTAACTCGTGTAGCAGCTAAAACAATCACATACGAAAAGAGGAGAGTGATGATTATCTTCTTTGCTTGTTTTGTGGATTTTATTTTTTGTGAGATTAGGTAAGCAATAACTTCACGATCCTCCACCGAAAGAGCCGTCACGAGAGAGAAGATAGTTACGGGGAGGAGACAGAGAAGCTGCTCGTCGGAATTTATCACCGCCGGCGACGAAGAACGGTTTCTTTCCAGCTAAGCTTCTTCATAGAGAGAAGAGAGAGAGAGAGTATTTAGGCACGACGTCGTTTTGGGCACATAAGCCACGCTGTTATTTTTTCTCAACTTCGATTTTGAGTTTTGCACGTCGTTTTAGACACATCGGAATTCACGTCATCTTCCGTTAACGGATAAATAACAGGGTTAGTCGATTTGTATGAAATCGAACAAAATGATAAGTCGGAATGTAAAATTCAAATTTATGTTTAGATCGTGTATGTTTTAGCATGGTGGTATAGTCGGAGCATAAATTCAACATAGTTAAATTGTCGGAGTATAAATAAACCTTCTTTTCTACTTCTCTATAAGCATTGTTGAATCATTTTTGTAGGTAAACCTGAAATATAATTTTTAAGTACTAAAAACATTTCTTTGTGCACAAAATAAGTACAATTCAATTATGGTGAAGATGATATATCTTTAAATATCGAGGATATAATTCTTTTTGGTATGTCTCATAACCATTTTTTTCGAACATCGATCAAGTTTAATAAAAAGATTATGATTGCAAATAAAATAAATGAAAGAATTTGGAAAAATTGTAGTTAAAGTATGACTTCGTTTACTTTGAAATATATTCCATTAAGTAGGAAGCTATTAGTCATTACATTTTTACAAGGTATATACATGAATTTACAAGCATATATTTGTAGAAGTTTGTAGAAAAATTATACAGTATAGCATATTATTGACAAAAGTTTGTACTTGGTAGAAGATTTATCTTTTGTTTTGTACACTACTCATTTTGTTTCAGATTAAATACCGTTAAAGATGTTTTCGTATACGGTATATCTTATGAAAACAATTATATTTTCGTTTTCACTTCTCATTAGTATATTGTATTATTTTTCTATTGGTTAATTAATTAAAATAATAAGGATAAAACTGAAATTTTTATAAAAAAAATTGTGTTAGAAATATAAAACGACAAAATATGAAAATATAAACGACACTTGCTGATGAAAATGAGGATTATAAATTTTGAGCCAAAACTAATTAAAAAGAAAACTAATTTGAGCCAAAACCTAAACCGGCGTCGCTTTTGCTGACGCATAATAATCTTCGCCTTCTGATAAAAGCCGCTAACTCTGCCAGAGGCTTTCAAGTTTTCAAGTCACCGCCGTTGTCTTCTCTTTCACCCAGTTTCCCGGCGGCTTAGGGTTTATCTGAGGGAGTAGTTTCGATGCGGAACGGGAAGAAGAGAGCTCGGTTAGAACCTGGATCCACTAAGCAACCCCGAAACAAATATTCTGATAACCCACCCGATTTTGCCAACTTGGCGTCTATTTACCCTTCTTTCAAGCCCTTTGTTTTCTTCTCCGGTGGTCGAGCCCGCATCGACTGGACCGATTACAACGCAACCCGAGAGCTCACTCGTACCCTCCTTTTACATGATCATGGCGTCAACTGGTAAATTTCACTGTAACTTGATTTTGCTCTCAATGACAGTTGTATGTGTATTTACGCAAGTCTTTATATATTTAGGTGGATTCCGGACGGACAACTTTGCCCTACTGTTCCTAATAGATCGAATTACATTCATTGGATCAATGATCTTTTGTCCTCTGAGATCATTCAGAGTTTGGGTGGTGATGGAAGCAAAGTAAAGGGCTTTGACATTGGTACAGGGGCCAATTGCATTTATCCTCTCCTTGGTGCATCCCTTTTTGGTTGGAGTTTTGTTGGCTCAGGTTTCTTCTTCTTTTACCATTACTCCATTTGTATTATGCGTTGCTTCTTCACTACGTGTCTTTATGTATATTCTCAATTGGGTGCCATTGTTGTTTGTACCCAGATGTTACTGTTGTAGCTCTAGAATGGGCAGAGAAGAATGTCAAAAGTAATCCTCATATTTCAGACCTTATCGAGATCAGAGACTCTAGAATTCTTCCAGAGTGTTCCTCTGTCCCCGAGGTTGAAAATAGCGAGAGTGAGAAAACCATACCGGAAGAAGCCGGAATTTCCGCCACGGTTCATCTTGTACATGACAACAAGAGCTATATTGAACCAGCTCTTCTACTCGGTGTTGTCAAGGAAAATGAAACGTTCGGCTTCTGTATGTCCAATCCTCCATTTTTTGAGACCTTTGAAGAAGCAGGCCTTAACCCTAAAACTTCATGCGGTGGAACTCCTGAGGAGATGGTTTGCAGTGGTGGGGAGCAAGCTTTTGTATCTCGTATTATTAAAGATAGCACTGTACTCAGGCAAAGATTCGGGTAATTGTACCCAAATAAACTTTGGATCTTTCACATTCTGGTTTTTCATCCATCAGGACTCATCGTTTTGTGATCATGTTTTATATTAGGTGGTACACTTCAATGCTTGGAAAGAAGGCTAACCTCAAACTCTTGATATCTAAGCTTTGGGAAGTGGGTGTAACAATTGTGAAGACCACTGAGTTTGTCCAAGGTCAAACATCCCGATGGGGCCTCGCTTGGTCCTACATGCCCACAGCTAGGAAGATTATAGCACCTCCTGTAGTGAAAAAGAGCGTTCTTTCTTTTATGCTTGAGGTAATCTATCTATAACCTTCATCATCTTTTACAAGCTCCGGTAACATATATTTGCTATTTAACTATCTAAAAAGTCTCGCGCGTTAGTCGAGCCTTACATTCTTCATGGTGGATTTGTGTTTTATAGGGCATAAAACGGCAGTACAGTGCCGTAGATGTGCTGCAATCAGTTGAAGAATTCTTTAGGAGCTGTGGTGCCTCGTGCAAATTAAACTCTTCTACATTTTCTGTTGACGTAAGTGCACTACCTCCATTGTTTTGTCTTGCCATCCAATCTTGTTTCTACATTATCTCAAGCTCAACGGAGTTCCCTTTTATTGTTGTGCAGATTGTTGCGTCTAATGACCAGTGCAATACAATCTCAAAGAATGGTATTACAGATGTGGATAGTACGAGAAGCCACGGATATGAAAAACAGTCACTGGATGGCTCCAGTTTGCAAGTCCCTGAAGATAGACTATCTTTGCGCATTTTGGTTTGTTTGGATTTGATTTAAGATATCCCTAACAATTGCATTCACCATTTCAAATTGGCTAATGATGGAGAAACTTCTGTTACAGGTGTTCCAACAGATGCCAGGAACGTTGCTTATAAAAGGATCATTACAGCAGAAAGATAGCCCCCTCTCAGGTTAGTCATTTTACTCGGTTTCCCCAAATTTGCTGGAAAAATATTCACTTCTTTATTCATGAATCTGGAAAAGCTTTGGTTCTATTCGTCTGATCTCACCAAAATTGTGAAGTACAAAACTTTCGCTGTAAGTTACCAACGTGAAGACAACTGAATTGTCCATTTAATTTTGCATCTGCAGGATTGTTCTCAGTAGTTTTTGGTTCGTTGGAAGAAAATATGAAGTCCAAATTTTGTTGATAACCAGTCCCAGGGCACTATTCTGACTTGAAGAATGGCATCTGGCCGAAATTGAATGAAAATGAATATAAAGCACATGTTAAGTACATGTTCTTACACACAAAACACAAGCTGTGTTTTAATTCCTGCGTAAACTGATACAATTCCTCCGAACAGAGGCAAGCAGAAATTTATTAGCGAAATCTTGTTGTGGATGAAAGTGTTGCATAGCAGACCGCTCGTGTTTTTCAACTGCATATATTAACTTGAATGATGACTTGAAAAGGCTTACCTTGCGGGGAAAGATACACACGGCCAAGTAGGAGTACCCAAAACTAGTCAAGGAGAGAGAGAGAGAGAGAGAGAGAGAGAGAGAGAGGACTCTTTACTTCACGGGATAAAGCAAGCTACTTTTGCTTTTCTCTCCAGTTTCTCTTTTTTGATCAATCATCGCTTGTGATGAAAATTGTAAGATCTCTACCAAATACCTATATATATCTTGCATTGCATGTGGGTGTAGTTATATTGAATTGTCACTTTCTCTTTTCGCATTGACTTTCTATATATAACTTAGGTGATCCCTCAACCCTATGATTCATCTGGAAAGAAATGAATCCTTGTGAAGATGAATACTTTCTCGATCACCTGCCCATCCACTCTAACACACCCTTACAACCTTCAAAATCCTTGCTTTCCGATGATTTGCGCAACTTCCGTCTTCTCCTCAAGTGGTGTGCTTTGGATCACTCCTCCCCTTCTTGTAAAGCTGTGTCCTATATGATGTTTGTAGTCTTCACTTTACTAGTCCCTCTCATAAGTTGTCTGTCCATCAAAACTCCTAGAACCCGGCCTTCATCAGTTATGGACGCCAACTCATTCAATGTGGTCGTCCAATTTCCAGAGTCTGGGCTTGCCGTCATTGGTTTCTTGACTTTAATATGTTTCTTTAGAATGTATAGTCTCACACAGCTTCTGTTTCTTGATGATTCAACCTTGGTGAGGCTTGGATATTCGCGAGAACTTTACAGGGCCTTATGCTACCTAGCCTCCATACTTGTACCTTCTTTCCTTGTGGAACTTGTGCATAAGAGCATATTTTTCTCCTCCGCTGAAGTATCATTTCTTTTCATAAAGTCATCTTGCGCTGCATTGAACTTTGTGATGTTCTTGCTCGTCCTATTTTCATGGGTTTACCGGACAGGAGTGTTCTTGCTTGTTTGTGTCCTGTTCCGGTTGACCTGTGAGCTGCAGGTACTGAGGTTTCGAGGGCTTCACAAGATGTTCGATAGATGTGGATCAGACACCATAGAAGATGTATGTAAGGAACATGTGAGGATCAAGAAACAGTTGTCGGCTACAAGTCACAGGTACAGGTTCTTCATTATCACGGCCTTTGTTGTGATAAGTACCAGTCAGTTTGTGGCCTTACTGTTAGTTCTTGCCTCAAAGTCTGACAAGAGTTTCCTCAGCTCTGGTGATTTGGTGGTAATTCTCTAAAGCTTTGTTGTTATAATTTTCTAAGTTTCAGCGCTCTAAGTTTAATGAAGCATACATATTCTTCTGTTTCAAGGTATGTTCTGCAGTACAGCTAAGCGGATTCTTCTTGTGCTTGTTGGGTGCTGCAAGAATCACACACAGAGCTCAAGGAGTAGTGTGTATTGCAACGAGGTGGCACATGGCTTTGACATGCGCTTCTGAAGCTGTATCACCCGAGAGTGACACTGACTCATCTGACAACATATACATCAATGTGTCACCGTCATTGGATCTATCTTCCTTCTTCCAGGCTAGGCAAGCTCTAGGTGCGTTACATTGAGACTGCATGGTCTTGTTTTTTCAAATAACTTGCAAACAATTGATAGGAGTTACATTGCAGTGGAATACCTGCGACATAACAACAAGGGAATTACGCTCTATGGTTATGCACTCGATAGGGGATTGCTCCATACGCTTTTTGCATTTGAGTTCTCACTGGTGATGTGGATTCTGAGCAAGGTTGTGGTTCTATCTTAGAACTCACTAACGTATTTATGAGACAACAAAAGACGCTGCGAAAGCTTCAATTAAAGCTTCTCTTGAAGCCTGACTTTACCAAAGATGGATGCAAGAGAGACTACAACTGGATTGTGAATCTACACAGGAGCTAAAAGCTCTGATTGATGCACAACACTTGGCCACCGGTGTTTGACCAAAATATTAAAAAAACTTGGTCACAGGTTTACCAGACAGAACCAGGTTACTGTCTTGTGGCATTGTCGTGTTTGAATGTTTGATGGACAACATAAATATTGGTTGCTCCAACTGTATCGCTTTTTCTTCATTTTGTATTTGTCCCTTTCTCTCTCAACTGCCATCTCCATCGTTTTCTAATAACTAATAAATTAGCTAACACGAAACAAACCAGAAAAATCCATCTTTTATCTGAAAATTAGTTTGATTTTGCTTCTTTATTAACCAATAAATCTGGAAGAAAAAAAAACAAAGAATTCGAAGACTGTAGTTTTTAGCTCTGTTACACTGACAAAACTTCTAAAGCTAAATCAAATTCATCACAAAACGTATAAAATCCCTGCTTTTGCAGGCTTTAACAGTGTACAATCCTGGGAAGAAAAATTGCAGGTGTTCGACGATGCTTCTCTTGTATGAGATCATGTTCTTGAAGCTTATTCTTCTTCTTCCATAAGTGCAGCCAGATTATGCAGAATGAAGTAGATCTCTTCTTTCCGAGCATGAGCATGCGACCCGCCTGAGACAGTGAAAGCTTCAACTTTGTTCTCGATTTCAATCCAACTAACAGCTTTTTCTTTATTCACCCTTCTCTTCTTCATTATCCCTCTCAGCTTCTCTACTGATTCCCACTTCCCATGATCTGCGTAAATGCCCGACAGCAATATGTATGGTGCAGACGACTCAGGGTCCAGTTTGATCAGCTCTTCAGCCGCTTTCTTTCCCAGTTCTATGTATCCATGGATTCTGGATACTCCTAGAATGGCGTTCCAGATTTGCTTGTCGGGTTCGAAAGGCATTTCCTCGATCTTGCTCATCAGTTCTTTGAAACAACCGGCACGACCTAGGAGATCTATCAGACATGCGTAATGCTCTTGGTCGGGAACAATCCCGTGCTGAACAGTCATTGACTCAAACCACCTCACTCCTTCCTCTACCAGACCTGAATGACTGCAGGCATTAAGAATCACAACCAGAGTCGTCCGGTTTGGATGGACTCTAAATTTGATCATGTCATCAAGCACGCGAAAGGCCTTCTGGCCAAGCCCGTGCTGTGCCAATGCAGAAATCATCGTATTCCACAAAACGCAGTCTTGCCTGTCATCACAAAGACTGAAAACCTGCTCACTGGCTTCTAAACTCCCTGATTTGGAGTACATATCGATCAAAGAACTGATAACAATTGCATTGGGTCTAACATTGGTGCGAATCATGTAGCCATGAATTTGCTTCCCATGTCTAAGAGATGCAATGCTCGCAGAGGCACATAGACAGCTACTGAAAGTAAATTGCTCTGGTTTAACCCTCAAAGCAATCATTTTTCTAAACAAGTCAAGTGCATGGTCCCCTGAGCCTTGCCTAACATATCCAGCAATTAATGCGGTCCAAGAGACTGGATTTTTCTCTGGCATCTCACAGAATAACTTGTCAGCCGCTTCCATATCCCCGAGTTTGGCATATCCAGAGATCAGAGTAGTCCAAATATGAATATCCTTCGCTGCCATCTCATCAAAACATCTTTTAGCACTCTCCATCTGACCACATTTCGCATAAGCATCGATGATAGAACACGAAAGCACCACATTTGACAGAAACCCAGCAATCAGAACCTGCCCGTGAGCTTGCCGATTGAGCTGGAGCTGTCTCGATTTCACACATGCCGTCAAAAGCCCAGCGAAGCTGAACTCGTTGTACTTGATTCCAGATCTCCTCAACTCTTTATAAAACCACAGAGCTTCGCGTAGATTCCCATTCTGAGCGTACCCAATGACCATCGTATTCCAAGACACAAAATCCCTCTCAGGCATACTATCGAACACGGCTCGTGCACGCACCAACATCCCTGATTTGACAAACCCAGAGACCATATTGTTCCACGAATACAAGTTCCTGAGATGCATTTTATCAAACACTTTACACGCATCGATGGGTTTACCGCATTTCATGTACATTCCGATTAAATGATTGGACAAAAGCGTGTTGGGTCTCTTGAATCCAGTAATCTTCAAGTGGCGATGAATCCATTTGCCTTGTTTCAAAGACTTCGTATCTCCACACTGCTGGAGCAACGACGCTAGGAGTTCAAAGGGTAAACGAATCCCTTGTTTAGTTAAGGACTCGAGACGAGAGACGGCCTGAGAGAGCTCTGCTTTTGTTGCGTGTCTGCTGAGAAACGATCGGGCGACACAGATTGGCCGTTTCCTAGGGTTACTGATGGGCATTGGAGGGAGAAACCACCATGAGAGGAGACTTTAAAGATTTGCTGCGATTGATTTCTACTGATCCCGGCTGACACAAGTCTGAAAGGGTTTGCGCCGGCGAGATTCGCCGGTACGAAATCATATGCCGTCGGAATGGGTTTAGAAACCGTATCCGGTTTTGGTTTTGGTATGGATCATACATTTTCAATTTTGGGCTTAAGTCTTCAGCCCATGATGGCCTTCTTCCTCTATCATAATTACACACCAATAAATTAACGTATTGTCGTGTCTTTTTTTTCTTTGCAAAATATGACTTAACATATGGTTTATTAGTGCTCCTAAGTATTTATTAAATCAGTCGCCAAAACTAATAAATCTCTATGTATGAAAAAACTAGAGAAATGGGAAGTATTATATGATGAAACAAAGCCTTTATTTTTAGTAGTGAACAACGGTAACGTTATAGCCAACGATGGCATCACCGGTCTTGGGATCGAACCAATTGGTCTGGGCAATAGCGTAGCCACGAGCCATCCGGAACATTCCCGTGCCACCAACAATAGGCATTTCTCGGATTGGGTTCATCGCCGAGTTCTTCCCGATCATGCTTATGGTGCTGTCCTTGTACGGGCCGTCCTCGAAACAGAAGCTCATCGCCATTATCAGACCTACCTCTTCTTTACCTGTTCCATCAAAACAACCGGATTTATATATATTTGATGTACCAAACTAAAACTATATTCTCGGTCCGGTTATATATCATAAGAAACAAAACAGTATACGTACATGAAGAACCATAAAGGCCTTGGGCTCGACCCACGAGTTTGGATTTGGGATCAGCAGTCTCGGTGAGAGCGTCATCGACCATGAACACAGCGCCAAACAACGTCGGGGATTTGTCGGTGTCGGTGCCCTCAGCCACTTTAACGGCGGTCGGATTCTTGCCGCTCAAGGTATCATGGAAATAGAAGTGCAGGTTTGTTACCTTCTCCTTCCCTGTTTCCTCAAGCCGATTAGCCCAGCTGTTCTGTCTCGATCCCTGAGCAGCCAGTGGCAATATAGTTATCAACAGAACCAGCATTCTTGTTACATCTTCCGCTTTTGCCATCTGAATGGGGTCTAAATTGTCACAAAGTGTTTTGCAGGGGTATAATTGTGAAAGGAAAATGAGTTTTTCAATGTGGGATGGTATAATTGTATTTATAGGGAATTTACATTTCATTGACTCACTCTCGCGGTCCAAGTTGGTTCAACCAAATTGAAAAATGGATTTTAATAAGAAGCAAAAGTATGAAAACAAATGTGACAAAGTCAGTATGTGGTGGCGTAATGGTTCACCTAATAAATTAAATTTTTTTGAATTAATTAATTAACTCTATGTTATTGCGTTGGTGAACCTAATAACTCTTAATTGAATTGTAATGGTGCTGATGATATCTTGTAGTTAAATGTAAATTCATTGTTTAAAAATGTGTATTATTTTTTTGGCAACAAATGTATGTGGTATTTAGTATTTTATTTTGTGTTGAACAAGGGAATTCTTATGAAACTTGTGAATTTGGTAAAATGTTTATAATGGCACACATAAGATGAGTTATTCTATATTATTATAACCATTGAATTGAAATTGCATAAGAATTAGAAAGAAAAATATTTGAAATAATCTCGTAATGATGTATTTCAATCAAATTAGGGATGATGTAAAATAAAAATAGAATTGGGATTTTAGTTTACCTATTCTTGAGGATCTCAAAATACATAATTCTTGGATTAGTTTAGTAATATAAAATTAAATAATTATTATTATATTTGTATATTTATGAAACTAAGATCTTGGACATTTTAGCCGAAGTTTTTAAGCTTTCCTAACACTATCAATGATGACGATTTTAGATCGTTTCAATCCAATTCAAAATATCTCCGAAAACCAATTCGACGTTCTCTTCCGACTCTCCAATCAGCTGATGCCACATCCCTTTCAAATTCCTCTCATATGTAAAATTTGATTATGAAAAGCTCTTTCAGATATTGGCATTCAAAATTACATACATGTTAAATAAAAAACTATTGCCCTCTGCCAAAATTAGTTTGGTTCATGTTTTTTTTGGTTTTTTTTTTTTTTTAATAAGTGGATTAGCTATAACACTTGTAATAAATATAGGATTTAATAACTCTAGTATCCCTAATTATCGAAAGAGAGATAGTTATAGACAATATATACATAACATGAGAGTCCCTATATGTATAAAACTTTCATTAGAAGAAGTAGAACTCAATCACTATGGAAATGGTGATGAAATCTGAGGAAGTAATAGGTTTTTTTTCTTTTTTTCTTTTTTTCTTTTTTTCTTTTTTTCTTTTTTGACGTAAGGAAGTAGTAGATCTAGTACTTGTGTAAAGTACGCATATAGTTTGATAATAGCTTTTTGCTTTTGGCAATATATAATGCAATGCCTGCAACATAGTAAACCACACTTCATTCCATTTTGGTGGTAATATTATAGAACCACTGGATGAAAATCCATTTTTAAAAAAAAAAAACAAAGGTTCAAACTTTATTGGAACCCTTTTACGTTAATTTGTTTTCTTAGTCGTTTCTTGTTCAGAACACTTTATGGATTCAAAGGGCATACAAATATTTCACATGCTTTGTTCCGATATATACCTTCTAACACGCCATAACTGCAAGCCATAACTGAGATCTTTGCAGATTGACCCTTTCATCTTCCACTTTCTTACGTATTTGTCCCTCTAGAATCTTTAACATGACTTGGCTTCTAAAAGAATGATGCTTAGTAGTTATTTCTGTAAAAAGAAGGTCATCAATCGTGGCATTAAACAAACCATTTCCAATATACTATCTACATAACCAAGACAAAACCCGCCTTGAACGTTAACACAATATACGATCTGGCTCTGCTGTGTGATGGTTACTCATTTGCCTAGATCATGATGTAATTAATTCAATTAGGATATATCCCGTGCTATAGCACGGACAAATTGTAATTATAAAAAAAATATCCAAAAATTATAAAATCAGAATATTAGAAAATTGTAATTCTTCCAAAACTTTATGAAAATTATAATATCAAATTTTTATAATATCGAATCTTTGTTAACACCTAAAAACATAATTAAATCGGTTTAAATTCTTACTTAAATCTTCCAAAAAATCGCAATCTATATCAAATCTCTTATTTTTGGAAAATTAAATCAACATTTAATTTAATTTAATTAGTGTGTTTAATTAAATTAACAAAATCTTCACAAAATCTATTTTTATTTTTTTTCAAAAAAATTAAAATAAATAAATTATTTAAAACGAAAATTATAAATAATTAATTTAATATTTAATTAAATGATCACATAATAATTAATTGACTAAAATACCCATAATCAGAGATTTTAGTTTGTTCTTAGATGTAATGACAATGTGATGTAATTATTAATATTTTGTAAATCTCCTATATATTAATTGAGAATTATTTTAGCAAAATAACCTTATGTTTACGTGTAATATTACATCAGTGTCATATTTACGTGTCGTCGCCAGAATGATTCTCAGGAAATATATTTTATAGGACATTAATTACTAGACTAATTACATAATATGCCATTAGATCAATCATATATATACTATCTTAATTCTAAAGATTATAATTTTACCTAAATTAGATGTATTTATTTATGGAAAATTGAATAAGTAAATATTATAGCTGATTTTATTGTTTCTTAAATTTGATTAAATCGAGTAAATAAATATTCCATAAAATTATAGCTGATTTTATTGTTTTCTGAATTTGGTTTTTAAAATTTTATTTTTAAAAAAATATTATTTTAACTAAATAATTAATTAGTAACATAAATATATAAAACTTTAATTTTAATTTTTAATTATTTATACAATAATATACTATTAAAATATTTAAAAATGTTTATTTAATTTATTAATTTTTTAAAAAATATTATAAACATCTTATCCGGCCTATAACGCAGAAATCACCTAGTTTTATTTATAAATGTACTCTCCAAAAGATATAACATATAATATATTATTAGTGTCCAGCCGTATCAGACCATTTCCAAGAATTCAACAGTAACAAACAAAGAAATAGTACCATGTTGTCCAAATTTCAAGAAACCAAAATTCCCACTAATAAGATTTTACCAATTCGAATGGGCCGATGATTTTCAGAAAGCCCAAAGCTTTACCAATACATCAACCTCATCTGACCGAACATACATGTCAACACAATCACACACCAACGCGTGATTTATTTTATAATTAACCGACAAGACAACAGAGATGGTCGCACAGAGTGGATGCTCTCGATTTTCAGCAGAAAGACTGGCGGATAATGTATCTATCATTCTCATTCATTTCTAGAGAGAACCGAAATAGATAATCGGTTTATAGAATTGATTCAGTACCGGTTCCAGTAATATCTTTCGTTTTCAATATCAAGCCGTACGTAAAGAAGAACAAAAGAAACATTGGTTTTTTCCAGATTAGGGTTTTTTAACAGGACGACGCTAATAGAGCAAGAAGAACATTACTTGAGACCAAGTCAGATAAAACCACCATTCACGAAATCTAAATGACAAAACCTAAAATCTGCAATTCAGAAATGAAATCTAAAAAAAGTTTTGGATCATTGATTAAAAGTCCAAGCGTTCTCCTTACGAATCTCTTCTTCTTCTTCAGGTGTGAAATCGTTCTCGATGTTGAAGATCTTTCGAACTTCCTCTGGTGTTTTGTCTTGAATATAATCTGCAACCGTCTGGCTAGCGAGACCGAGAAGTCCTTCCAAGTTAAGATAGTTAGCAGCGAGAATGATTTTGAATATCGTTTCCAGATCTAGCTTCTTCATGAACTCAGCATCCCACGAATCGACCTCCTTCTTCTTCGCCTCCTCGTCTTCTTCTTCTTCTTCGTGGACGTGCTTCTTCCCGTACTCGATTAACATGGCGAGGATATCTCCGGTGACGTTCTCAAGCGGAATTGCTTTACCGACGCAGTCATCTTCGATCATGTGCGCTATGATCTGAAACTGACGCGCCACCGCTTTGTCAATCTCGAAAGACTCGCCATCGGAGCTCGTCAACACAATCTTGTTAGAACACATTGTTTGACTCTCCACCGCTTCCTCAATTTCGCCGGCGGAGCTCTTCGACACAATCTTTTTCGAAGACGACATTGTTAAAGATGACACAATCCAGCAAAACCCTCAAGTCGGTTATTATACAGTAGGGGAAATGAATCCTGATACTGGGCCTGACGATTTCATAAAGCCCAAACAAACCTTTACGGCCTTTACTCAACAAGTCCACCTCTTTCCGTAGAGCCATGTATGTGCGGCATATTTATCTTAGGGGCTGTTATTGGATCTTCATTTAGGTAGATTTTTAATGACTTTAAAAATAATAAAAAGTAATAACTTTAAAAGATTTTAAAAGATTTTAAAAGATTGCAAAAGAGTATCTCCAAAATTCTGTATTATATTTTCAAAGATTACAAAAGAGTATCTCAAACTTTTATAGACTTTTGTCCAAAATTTATCAAACTTTTATAGACTATTGCCCAAAATTTATCAAACGTTTATGGAAATACTCCGATTGTTTTTTCCATCTTCAAAGAACAAACATAAGAAGATAGATTTTTCTTTTTGAACACTCTACAAACAACCCATCCATCTTCCTGCATTATATATAGATTATATATAGATTGGCTCATTCAATTAAAAAAATGGACCGGCTTTCACAATTTTGTAGTGAATAAGAGATAGATACATACACTTGGGTCATCGTCAGTGTCTTCAATACGGTACTCGTGCATGATCCAATCAGTCTTTTGGCCATGAGGAGCTCTTCCTTTGTAGAATACAAGAGTCTTCCTCATCCCTATCTTCTTGTAACAATTTCTTACGCATTTGTCACGTCCCGTCGCCTTCCAAAAACCCGAGTGGATCGCACGGTTCGTCCTTTGAACCTGTCGGATATTTCCTATCCTTATGGCTGAAGAAATACCACTCATTTTGAGGCGTTAATCCTATTTTGCATCTATCTGGAAAAAAAAAATGCAATGCTTATACAAATAGTAATTAGTTAGAGAATTGGATTACTGATTATAAAAATTAAAGAACGTACCTTGTAAATTCCAGGGCTCAGTCTTGTTCAAATCAACCTCCTTGATGACTTCTATCTCGAACTTTTCATAAGAAATCTTCTTCTTCAAGTAGTAATGAAGAAGTTCTTCGTCCGTTGGATGAAACCTAAAACCGGGTGGTACACCTCCGTTAGACGAACTCATTTTCCGGTTTGTAATGATCAATGTTTGTTTGAGTACAAAGCTATATGATAGAGATCTTACAATGATTTGCCTTTTGTTTTAAGCACTCTTCTTGTTCTTGGTTTATATATAGAGCTAGAGAAAATCCTAAGAGAGATTACCACACGTAATCGTCAACTCTACTATCGAAAAATTAAATAATCATAAGTTAATAGTATGATGAAGTTGACGGCCAGTGACAACGCCGAAGTGAGAATACTTTGAGAATATTTTATCTATGTACAATACTTTTGATGATTTGAGTTTGTGAAGAAAAATATGTAGAATCAATAAACCAATAACACAATATTTTAATTCAATGACAAAATGAGTCACTTTCATTTTATTTGAATAACACAAAACTTTTAATGACTTTATAAAATCATGGATCCAATAACTCTAGACTTATAAAGATTTTAGATGACTTTTTACAAATACATAAACTAATAACACCAAACTTTAATAGAGTTTTGAAAAATCTTAAATGAATAACAATAGAATCTTCATAACTTTTAACTCTTTAAAACTCTATCTAAATACACAAACCAATAACACCCCCTTAGTCTCTAGTTCTGAAGAGCTTTAGATGATTGACGAAGATACTTCTAGTTTTGTATTTTTTTCTAATATTATATATTTATATTCATTACTTTCTTACTTACACTTAAGTAGCAAACAAGTAAAATCATTAATAGATAAATATATCTAAAGTTCTTTAATATATATATATATATGTTTATATTATAATACTTAATGCATAAAAGTTAGAGATATGTGAGAAAATATTTAAAATTTAGTGTACATTAAAAAAATTATTGTATAATAAATGATATATAATTTTTTTGTGGAGAAAACAAAACAAAGTGGACATAACTTTTAGTTAAATATGGATAAAGGAAAGTTCTATTAATGCAAAACACATATAGAAATATATTTAATTTGGGGATTTGCAAAGGTAAATAATAAATATAAAAGGAAATATATATTTAAATTAAAAAATAAACAAAGAATTATTGTAACAATAAACATTAATTATTTCAGAACAAATATAGAATGAGTGGGAGCAACATGGGTAAGTTCAATGGGTGCAATAAAAGATATGAAGTCTTCGATCATTCTAATTATACATTATAAAATTAAAATTTACAAAATTTACTGGAGACAAGTGTATCCACACCTTCCTTTTATTGTATTGGATGATTGGTGTGAGAACATTTATGTTGCTCCTCAGACTTTTGCTTTCGGTAAATGTTTGACACACAAATGAAGGATATCTGTGAGACAAAAAGGCCATCATGGTGTCAGTAAACAAGTGTTGTCGCCAAATAAGCCAAGACAGAACAGAGGAGACTTCTGGCTAAAAATACAATTAAGCAGATCATTCATCGCTTAGTTAGTTTTGATTTACTCGGTCTAACCAGAATATGCTTTCGTAAATCACCTAAGTCCTTGTCATTTAACTGTCATGTAGGCAGATGGAGGAAATGGAACTGAAGTTCTTGGCCTTGAGTTTAACAAAGAGTTTTAAGGACGCAGCAATGGATCCAATACAAGACTATTAAGACACACCCTTGAATTGGCCGGTGGAGTTCTTGAGGCTACATAGGGAGATAATAGAGCTACGGCACATGTGTAAGGTTTATGTGGCCCACATAAGCTATGTCTTCCTTCTCGACAGAGGAGATTAGAAAGATTACTTGTACTTGGAGGTAGAACTCTTTAGATTTAAATACCTCAGAGATTCTATTGCCTAAAATTGCAACGATGGACACAAGCTGACCCCAATCTTCAGGTAAGTTAACTTTGTAGACTTAAGTACATTATGATTTATTCTCTGAAGGTCTTGCGTTAGACTAGTTAGTATAATTTCAAAAATTTTGGTTTGCAGTTTTTCGCAGACTACACTTACCGCTTCTCGAATCAAGTACTTATATAACCAGACGGCAAGCTACTAAGGTAGGATAACTTATACAAGAGTCTGGAAATGCAATAAGGTTGAGAGGATCCATCCCTTGAGTGAAAAAGGTATAATCTTGCATTATGTATTTCCTTTGACGAGAAGAAGAAGAAGAAGTAGAGTAGACACATTGACTATTGCTCTTTCTCTCAAGTTTATTGTACTCTGTTGCCTTATGGAGTTTACTCATACAGAATTTACAAACACCTTTGAATCTGACTTGGAGAAACAAGAATCGCTTTAAAGCTTAGAAAAGAGAAGTGATATTGTCACCATCAGATAAGAAAACAGAATTTGGTGATGATAATGATGATTATAGTTGAAGAAAAGTTCGAGATACTGAAAACAACGAGATTCCGATACATTTAAGGGACAAGAGATATGATTCAAGAGTTAGTACTGGAAGAAAACGATCAGTCAGAAAATGTTCAAGAGACTTTTTGAGTTCAATACCCCTGAGGTTATTATCTACTTGCAGCTTAATTAGGTTACATGTATGTCATTAATATTCATTTTTGAGGTTTTGTTTCTTCTCATCTCTGTTTAGTTATTTAAATCTACTTTACTCAACCAATAATGTAAGCCACATATGTTTCAACACTTAATTCTCTTGTTAGAAGGGAAACAGGAGTATATTGTTCTCAAGGGTCGCGTCTTTTGTATGTTGAGTTTGGGTTCTAAGTTTTACTTAGCGTATGTTTCAATATCTGAGTTCTTTGCAGGATGCTCAGAGCACTAAGAAGAAGACTCATGGCTACAAGTTGGACAGGTCTCACATCATTGCCGTAAACATGCTCAATCAGTTTGACCGTTTGATGAATGTGATGCAGTGGAATCCTCCTCAAACCAAGCCGTATGTGTCTGAGGTATGTGCACTTTTCATCACATAAGCAACATCAGTGTTTCTAATTGACCTATACCTTGAAAACTTATCTTGAAATAACCTCTACTGTGTCTGTGCAATCACTTCTTGATTTTGGCTATTCGCTGGTTGATAGAAATGCTAATGCCTTGGGATTCTTTTCATTATTTCTTGTCTGTTATTTCTTTCAATAGTCTGACTATGTCTTTATGATCACGCCAAGTTGCTACTTCAATCAGTTTGTCATACATAATGTTGGCTCTTTGCAATAGATTGTTCAAAACTGAAGACTAGGAAGTACACTCAGGGTCACTTTTTGACTAGGAAGCTATCACATCATGGACAAATGGCTTGCACAAGACACTAAAGAAACCACACTCCTATGAGTATCGTCATCACTTACTCATTTTTTGTTTGAAATAGGCCCAATTTTGGGTCAGATAATATTATTTAAAGGCCTATAAGAACACATTAAAAGCCCAAAACGAACACATGCGTATACTGCGGTCTCTCTATCTCTCTCAACAAATGGCGGCCAGAAGAAAGATGACAGAAAAAAAGAAATAATTACTTTGTATTTGGTTTTTATTTTTTGTTAACCTATATTTGATTTGTTTAGATGTAAATTTATATTAAAAAATGAAAACTGTGACTTTACAGAGAGGAAAATAGAAAACTAATAAGAAAATAGGTTGTTTAAGGCATGGATTACAAAACTTGACTTTCGAAAGCAAAAATTAAAAAGCATGTATTTTCTTTTGTTTGGAGACTACTTGGAAAATAATATCCATGTAAGTAGCTCTAGTTCCACTTAACTCATTTTTTTAAGAGCTCCTTTAAAAATTGGTTGATCAAATTTATATCAAACTGAAAAACCAAAAGAGAATATATATATATTATTTGAGAGGCAAAATTGCTTTTGGAAAAAGCCTATATATTCAACTATTTATTAGAAATTTGATAAATGTATTTATTTTGTCTCTCTGTGTTTATTTAAATAATTTATTTCAATATTTAAGCATTGGATAATATTAAACATTAATTTTGATATAGTTTAACTTTTAAGCGTGTACATGATTTTATTTTAATTTGTAATTGGAAAAAGACATAGTTCTAGTTCTAATCGAAAAATGAACCCATCACCGACCTACGGAAACTATATAAATAGATATAAAGTAACATGTGATGTGACTATCACATTAATTACTCAGATTACAAAAAGCAGACAAACTCGTAAAGAGGATCGAATATGTAAAAGCTTCACTTTTGATGGAGCAAATTTAAGAGATGTGTTTTGAGTAATTCCAACATTACTTGGACTGCAAGATATTAATCAAATCAAGAATTAATATCAAGGGTGTTTTAGTCTTTACTTTTATCGAGATTAGGATAGATTTAAGATAGATTCTAATAGATTTAGAGTTAGCAAACTATTACCAAATCCTAATGTGATTAGGAGAGACTTCTCCCTATAAATACTCATGGCTATGTGAGCTTTGCTATAATGAAAGTCATAAGATTGTTTAGTTTTTGGTGAATTTTTTCTAAACAAATAATAAGAAGAGAGTTTTTATAAACTTGTGACTTACAAAATAAGAATTGGTATCAGAGATTTTCCTTGTGAAGAGGAAACGATCGAGAAGGAGAAGAGGGTCGAGCTTGTGGAGGAGTCATGACCAAACACAGTGTTCGTGTGAAGCAACATTGGTGAGAAGAAACGTTCGTGAGAAGAAGTGTTCATGTGAAGCAGCGTTCGTGTGAAGCAACGTTGGTGAGAAGAGACATGTTTGTGAGGAGCAGCGCTCGTGAGAGACGATCGTGCGAGACGTTCGTAAGAAGCGAAGGAAAGAAGGTTTAGCTCGTGGAGGAGACACAACTGGCGGAGACAAGACACGATCAGATCTCAAAGAGGAGATAAGATCGGAGCTTGACGGAGAGATCGAGATCATCCAAAGAAAACGGAGGGGTTTCTAGGGTGATAAGAGGATCACAACATGAGGTCGAGGAAGGACCAATACACAACAACAACAAACCATGAAGAAATTGCTTGGAGTGCAAGTAATTCATGTGTTGGAATTAAGGGGGAGAATGTTGGATAATTCCAATATTATTTGGACTGAAAGATATTAATCTAATTAAGGATTAATATCAAGAGTGTTTTAGTTTTTAGCTTTATTGAGATTAAGATAGAGTAAAAATAGATTCTAATAGATTTGGAGTTAGCAAACTATTAGAAAATCCTAATGTGATTAGGAGAGACTTCTCCCTATAAATACTAATGGTTATGTGAGCTTTGGTATAATGAGAGTCATAAGATTATTTAGTTTTTGGTGAAACTTTTCTAAACAAATAATAAGAAGAGAGTTCTTATAAACTTGTGATTTACAAAACAAGAAGATGATGATTGGATTGTGGACGAGTCTTCATGGACAACCGTCTCTTTTCTTAGCAAAGGAAGCTTCGGTCGCGTCTCTCTCTTAAGAGACTCTAACTCCCAACTTTGCGCAAAGAAGTCATCCCCGATGCCTCTCAAAAAGATCGATTTGACCTTGGGAACTCGTTAAATTGTGTGCGGCTTTGTTTTTTCAATTCAAACAAACTAGAGTCGTGAGAGATGTGAGATGACTGCGATCGAGAGCAAAGTTTTCCGTGATAAGATTATGAGATTGATTTCTCTACACCAAGACTTCCTTGTTCAATCTGGTGATTTCGTTTTACATACGACGGAGAAGAAAATATCTTATCTTATTTAAGAGTCTTCTTTAATTAGGTTTGATGCTTAAGTTTGTTTTTTACTTGATTTACACGAAAACGATCCTTAGTCAGTTTTTTCTTTAAATAAGTTAATCAGTGTGCATGTGCTGAGTTCAGCACTCCTTCATGTGTTTATCTAAGTGTATATTAAAGTTCAAATTTTTTAGTTGTGTTAGTCGTGCATATTCTATCAGATAATATATTCAGATTTAGTGTATATAAAACTCAAATTTATTTATTCTCTCCATTAATTTAGATTTGTCTGTTAGATTATCTTCTTCTTATGTTTTGTTAAAGTTATATATGATTTTGTTGAAAAAAATAACTGTGAATTTACAGAGGAAACTAATAAAAAGTTTATAGGGGTTATAGAAATTAAAAACAACAAAAATATTTTTAAAAAAAATAAAAAATAAAAAAGAAGAAGAAGAAGGAGGTACATGACAATGGGGTTGGAGTATTGGCGACCGATCTCTTGAATCAATATAACTTGGGAGTGAAAACTTCATTGAATAATAAAGTCTAAGCCCACTATTTTAAAGCCCACTATAATTTGAGGCCCAAGAAGTAATAATAAAGATCAGGTCCTCAAATCTGAAATTAGACGACGAGATCGATAAGAAGAGAGTAACCCTAGCAGCAGACACACACTTGTCCGTCGACATCGACAACAGAGTAAAAGCCAAAGATGGAACTCATTCATTGTTTAACTCTTCGTTTGCTTATCTTTGATTTCTTCGGTTGCTTATCATCGCACCAGTTCTTGCGAGGTTCGACCAATCAAGATCCCATCTGATCACCAACTATATAGACTTATTTCTGATTTCTAGGTTTCGTGAGTTTGAATGGTGGATTGTTGTTGAAACTAGATTTAGAACTTGTTCTGGCTCTGAATTAGGAGCTTCTGCAATATTTAGGGTTTAGAATGAGTACAAGGGTCAGTTCTCAGTGATGATTCCGAACATCTTTAAAGTATCATGACGATTTACAGAACAAAATTAGATAATCATTACTTGAGAAATTGCAGCTTTGGTGTCTGTACCATTTACGAATCCCAGTGTTTTCTTTATGTGATATTTGGGCTGTGACTGTTTAACATGTTTGCTTCTTTTTTTCTTTAGATTCTTGACACTGCTTTCAAGAAAGAAACAGTCGGTTTAGTTACAAGAGAGGAATATGTGGAGAAGGTAATTGGAGTCATGGACTTTATCCTATAATTGTAATAGTTATCTAGATTATGGTATTAATTGTGTCCGTGACTGTAGAGGGTTAATATTCGTTATAAGTTCGAGGAAGAAGAGAAAGAGAAACTGCAGAAGCTACAACAAGAGTGAGTTTTGTTTTTTAAGTCCATTCTTCATAGTTATTGATGTTGTTTTTTTTTGGATTAAGCTTGATCGAGTTTGTTTCTAAACTACAGGAAAGAGGAGTTGCAGCTAGAGAAGCGTAACAAGAAGAGAAAGATTAAGGGATCATCCCGCTTATCTTTTGCTGAAGATCTTGAGAATGGCAGTGATGAAGATGATGGAGAAAACAGTAAGTGGATTGATTAACACTTTTTACCAATACATTGTTTTATGAACTGTAGACAGAATTATACCTCTATGTGATTTTTTTTACGATATGAAGTATGAGCTACCACACCTGACGTTTTCAAACCCAAGAGATGATACATAAATTTATGTTCTGTTTGGTTACGGGTTTAATTAGTTTCATGTACCATCACTTGCGTTTGAAAACGTCAGGTGTGGTAGCTCATACTTCATATCGTAAAAGAAATCACATGGAGGTATAATTCTGTGTGCAGTTCGTGAAGCAATTGGTAAAAAGTGTTAATCAATCTAGAAGCCAAATAACCAAACGTTTTTCATACACCGTGGCATTGAAGTCAATAGTATTTGATACCTTTGGCAATGAGACGTTCACAATGATGACAGAATTATATCTCCATGTGATTTCTTTTACGGGTTTAATTAGTTTCTACCATCATCCTAAACTTATCACTGTTTTTTTTATGAGCATTATCTTATCAATGATTGTATTTACCATCATTGTTCTTTACCTTTGGATGGGGATCGATCTACCAATCGAAGAGCAAATATATAGCAGTACACATTACATAGCTTTCTTTCTCGCTTGCACACTTCTTTTTCTTTCTTTCTTTCTTGTTGGTCTTTCTTATTAATCCAAAACATTTTTGTTCCATTTACCCATAAAAAAATTACGTAACTGGCTGGAGAAGAAAACATTGAAGGAAGAGATTTCTCCAAGGAGATTTATCATGATGATGACAATGATGATGGTGATGGTAATGATGATGATGGAGAAGACATGCATCTGTTTTGGTAACGATATGGGATACATTCTCCCACACTTTTGGTAAAATCACCGATTTTAGCAATGCCGATGTCGCTGTTGATCAGTACCATCGTTACGAGGTAACCCCATTTTATAGTATAAATTAACAAAACTGTAAATAAGTATACATTCCGAAAATAAATTTAATGAAGTTTTAATTAAAATTATGGTGAGGGCAGGAGGAAGATGTACAACTTACAAAGAATATGGGAATGGACGCTTACAGGTTTTCCATTTCTTGGAGTATGTTTTTCTAATCTTTTTTATGTTTTATAATATACTCAATTTAGATTGAGTTGGCGGACGCAGGTGAGATGGTGGAGGGCACGGGCCCCACACTTTTTTTTTTCCTTCTATATAGTTTTTACAAAAATTATGGAAGTTATACAAAAATTATATAAGTTATAC
Organism: Boechera divaricarpa; assembly: GCA_026770425.1. Taxonomy (NCBI): domain Eukaryota; kingdom Viridiplantae; phylum Streptophyta; class Magnoliopsida; order Brassicales; family Brassicaceae; genus Boechera; species Boechera divaricarpa. The sequence continues at coordinate 421,141 of CM049186.1, read as the reverse complement.
ATTCTTACATTTTAAAAAAAAAATTTGAAAACTTACGGTTTTCTTTTTCTTTCATAATTTAGTTTACTTGTTTTTTCAAAGTTAGATTTCTTTTTTATTTACAATCTTGCAAGTATAAATACATTGTTTGATATCATGTAAAAGACACGATTGATTTTTATTAATTAAGAAATTTTTTTGAGAAAAGTATTTTCAGTTTTCTTGAAGAACAGGAGAAACACGATTTTGATTTTTTATTTAAGAGGATCATTACCATTAGTTCATTACTGGAATATTAATAAAGCTTCAAATTTAAACGTTTTTAGAATTACATAGGTAAAACGCAATCGAATAGGTAATCAGTTTCAAAACGATTGTTTAGTTTGTTTTATTCAAAGAGAATTGTTTGATAAAGTGACAAATTCAGAAGTAAAAGAACGTATTATAATGTTTTAATTTATTTTTGTCATAAAACTTATTTTTATATTAATACTATATTTTTTAGAATAAAATTATTTTATATAGTATCCCGGTTAAATTTTGTTCTGGATCAGCCACTGAATTTAATGATACCAAAGTACGTACGTACGTATCATCAAATCTTTTAAAATTCAAATTGAGGATATATATGGCTTTTGATGGATTACTGACAATAATATTATGTATGGTTTACAGATGGCGTGGGAGAAATAAACGAAGCTGGAATCGATCACTATAAACAAACTCATAGATGCTTTACTTGCTAAAGGTTTTTTTTTTTTTTTTTGCATGAATTCGAGGGTCTAAGTGTATAATAATCTAAAATTCTACAGTAGTCATCTAGTGAACATCAATCAGTGAATATATGTATTTATTAAATTGTGGTTGGTCGAGTTCCACTTGTAATAAACAAAATAATTGTAGGGATCGAGCCGTACGTGACGCTGTACCATTGGGACCTTCCTCAGGCACTCCATGAGATCGATACCTCGGTTGGCTAAACCCACAAATCATATGTAACAATCCATACAAAAACCATAGAAACATTCAATAACAGAGTATATTAATATAAATGCATGCAAAGACAATAGCATCCAACATATTATAAACCATAGAAGATTGAAGTAAGGAACTACGTTTTGCATAAGAAAATGCATTATGCTTATCGAACCAGCCTCTCCATTTCAATGCCTCATAATTGAAAAATCCTATATATAAAAGATGAAGAAACTATCTCCATGAATGGATGAAGGAACTCTCTCCATGAATGACACATCATCATCTCTTAATAAAACTGAAATTTAATTTGTTTTTTTTTGTTGTAATTTTACTATATTAATTTTACTAGAGTAACGACAAAACAACTACTAAACAAATAAAATTTGAAGAGACTCTTAAAATTGTGGATTATTGAAACTATTAAGGAATATGTTAGATCCAAATATAATGGCATTAAGATAGATGTTTGGGTAAAAGATTAGTTAATGTAATGGTAAAGCTAAAGCTTCTAAAGAGATGTATAAATGATCATGTAAAAAATATTATTCTCAAATCACAATTAACATTTTTTATAGTTTCCATCATTAATTATTTCTCTCAACCTAAACTAACATAATTAATTTAGTTAGGTTAAAGAAATTTGCTAGGAAATGATTCAAAAATAGCTAAGTAAAAGAATACTATTAAATCATAGTAACTTAATCGAATAAAACATAGAAGAAGTCTTTTTTTGTATAACAGGGACATTCTGGTCATTTCTCTAGAAACCCTAAGTGACTTGTCTCTGTACTCTAGTATTAAATCTCCGATAACCCGATATAGTTAAAACTTATTCACCGATTTCAAAATCCCGACGAGAAGTCCCCAAAAAAAAAAAAACTAAATGGAGAAAGAGATGGAGGAGGAGAAGATCGAGAGAATTGTGAGAGATATACTCAAGGAATCGGATCTCGAAGAGATGACAGAGTTCAAGGTTCGTCAACTCGCTTCAGAGAGACTTGGAATCGATCTCTCTGAGATATCTCACAAAGCATATGTACGACGAGTTGTGAACTCGTTCCTCGACGTAGAGAGATCGAAAGAGCCTGAGGAAACGGAGGCGAATGTGGAAGAAGAAGAAGAAGATGGAGGTAAAGGAAGAAGCAAAGAGTTGGATGATGACGGCGATCTCATCATTTGCCGGGTTCGATTTCATTGCTCTTTCTCGAATTCGATTCTTGATTTTGCTCGAATCGATGTTGTGAATTAGTTGAAATGTGTTGTGTTTTGAATTGTGATTGAGTTATGATTTGTTGTGGGGTTTGTGTTAGCTTTCGGATAAGAGAAGAGTGACGATTCAGGAATTTAAAGGAAAGACTTTGGTTTCCATTAGAGAGTATTACAAGAAAGATGGCAAAGAACTTCCCTCTTCTAAAGGTACTTAAAAGCTCTCTTTATTTCTAAATCAATTTGTTACCAAAACACCACAGAACTTGTATTGCCAATATCTCAGACTTGTCTCCAAATGCATCTTCTATTGAACATATCTTGAGTTTATGTGTAAATGCTTCTTTCAAGTTACCACTTTTGAGTTGCATTAAAGTGCTTCATTATCGAAATTTTGAAGTCAATGGGGATTTGAGAGTTGGGGCCTTGGGTTTGTTAAGTTTCATTTTAGTATAGACTATAAGGCTTGGTGATTAGAAACCATTTTGGCTGAAAAGTTTTAGGGGAAGTTGACTTGAATGATTCTTCTGTTGATTATTATTAATTTTTTTTTTATTATTATTATTTTTTTAACGTAGTTTAGTCTAACCTCACAGGTTTTTAAGCTTGTTCTGGATTACATATTTTAGACTCTTTTATTTTTCAAACGATTTTTAAGTATTTGAATTTGTGCAAGTCCTGATATTTTGAGTAAGTCATGATATAGATTCGGTTTTATCTATATGAGAATTGTAATTTGGGTGTGAATATATATAGTTCATCTTTTCTTTTCTATAGATAGTTTAAATACCATTAAAAAAAAGGAGAAAATCAACATTTAGTGAGACAATATTTTTGATCCATTTCCTGTCTATGATATATTATAATGTTATCCAGGAATAAGCTTAACAGATGAACAATGGTCAACCTTCAAGAAAAACATTCCAGCCATCGAAAAAGCTGTCAAGAAATTGGAATCGCGTGTCTGAAGAACATATGGTACTCCTCTCTAAACATGTGTGTCTGCTTAATTAGTGGTTCCAGTGTTAATTGTCTCATGTAACTGCGTTTTTTTTTTGTTTCTTTCCCGAATTGGTCGTAATGTGTTTTTTCCTCTCGAGGACCCAGCAAACGAGCTATTATCCTGAGTAGGAGTAACCATTTCGGTTTATGATCTGATTCCAACAACATATAAACCATAGAAGATTGAAGTAAGGAACTACGTTTTGCATAAGAAAATGCATTATGCTTAATCGAACCAGCCTCTCCATTTCAATGCCTCATAATTGAAAAATCCTATATATAAAAGATGAAGGAACTCTCTCCATGAATGACACATCATCATCTCTTAATTAAATTGAAATTTAATTTGTTTTTTGTAATTTTACTATATTAATTACTAGAGTAATGACAAAACAACTACTAAACAAATAAAATTTGAAGACACTCTTAAATATTGTGGATTATGGAATATGTTAGATCCAAATATAATGGCATTAAGATAGATGTTTGGGTAAAAGATTAGTTAATGTAATGGTAAAGCTAAAGCTCCTAAAGAGATATATAAATTATCATGTATCGATAGCATGTAAAAAATATTATTCTCAAATCACAATTAACATTTGTATAGTTTCCATCATTAATTCTTTCTCTCAACCTAAACTAACATAATTAATTTAGTTAGGTTAAAGAAATTTGCTAGGAAATGATTCAAAAATAGCCAAGTAAAAGAATACTATTAAATCATAGTCTACTAGTTTTATACCTCTGATACTATAGCACCGGAAGATAATATTATATTATATTTTATTTATATTTATACGAAAATATATTTTATAAATAGATTTATCGCTAAATTTTTTAAGAAGAGAATGATGCCAAAAACCTTGATTTGTATTTTCTGTGAATAACCATATAAATTTAAAATTAAATAAATATTTTAAAATAATATTTTTCGCAAAAATCAAGTAAATTAAACACTAATATAAAGATTCTTAACAAACCATATTAAAATAATATTTTAATAAAATACATTAAACACTAATATAAAACATCTTCTAAAATATAATAAGATTTGTTAAAACAAAGTATTACCTTTTCATCAACCAATAATAACTCTATTCCCATGAGTATATTATTTGTTTAGATATTTCTTACTTCCCATTTTCGAAGCAAGCGTACTATAATACGATGATAAACATGATTTTTGGCTGATTGATTTAGGGTTAGAAGAACTCCTGAATTCATTTTTCTGATTTAATATGATGAATAACAAAAGCTAAAAGATGAATGAGAAGATGATTTGTTAAGAATCTATACTTTGGTATTTATAACCAAACTACTACATTATTAATTTGAAAAATTAACATAATTGTGATGTAAAATATTAAATATTAAATATTCTGCTAAAACTGACAATTGTTTTTCTGATGATGTATTAACAATAAGTTGTTTTTTTCTATTATTTTTATTTTTCTGCTATTTACATTTTTACTTAAACTGATAAAAATCTTAATAGATTATCTATTCTACATTTTTATATAGAAAATTATCATTACCAGAAAATTCAAAATTACTAAAATTTCTGACATTTTTGTTTGACAAAAAACTTAATTAATTATTTATTATATAGAAAATTACCATTACCAGAAAGAGACACGTGTCACAATCTAAATTAGCGATGATACGTTTCAAATTCTAGTGAGTTATCACTTTAACACGTGTGACGCTTATGTTAAACATAGATGTTAAAACGGGCATGTTAAACATAGATGTTAAAACGGGCTTAAAGCCCGCAGGACAAACGGGCTAGACATATAAAATTTCAGTCCGAATCTGCTCTAAAATAGCCGGGCTCTTAACGGGGTCTTAACGGGCTGACCTGTTTAGGCCCGTTAGTTAAATAGGTAGCCCGTTTAGATAATTTTAATTTGTTTCTTTGAGTCTCAAACCTTCGCCGACGAGATGGAATCCAAAATCTAGATCGGTATTTTTCATCCGTCGCTCCTTACGATCTCTTTTCTGAGCTGTAGCTTCTTCTTCAATCTCTAAATCTCCTTGCGATCTCTCTTCTCTCACGAATCTCCAAGTCGTCCAAGGTATGCAATTTCTCTAGGTCATGGTTTTAGGGCTTTTGCTTTGTCCGATTGATTCCTAGGCTCTAACTGATTTCCCTTTTTCACTTTCCAAAAGTTTCATACTCTCAGTAGGTTGGCTGATTGGTGATTTGGGTCTCTCAATTTTTCCAATCTAGATTCAGAGGCTGATTCAGTTTGCTACTTGCCCATGTTTCGTTCTGTGTCGATCGTGCGTTTCAAATTAATGGTGATCATCCTGTTATCATATGGGTTTTGGGTTTCAATTTCGTCAAGTATCGCTCCTGATTAAGTATAGATTCCTATCTATGCTGTGTTTAGTGTTTTCTCATGTTGCGATGTTAAGAGATGCTGATATGTCTTTTATTGGAGAGAACGGAGTTTTGTTTGCTTTCTCTGCAATCTGAACGGAGTTTTATAAGGCTTTTTTATTTGATGTAGTTCCATGAAACTAGGTTTAAGTAGGCGTTGTTATCAAGTTTTATTTCTCAATTCTCACTAAGGAAGAAAGTAGGAATATGTAAAATGTGATGAGTGATCACCATTAATTTTTATAGCTTTAGTGTGTTAATACTTTGTCGATGTAGAATTCATTATATGTATACCCTCTAACTAAATGTGATTGTTTTGCATATTGTAGTTTGACACATATTGGTGTTCGTGAAAGAGTAACTTGATCGAATAAAACATAGAAGTCTTTTTTGTATAACATGAACATTCAAAAGGACATTCTGGTCATTTCTCCAGGAACCCTAAGTGACTCTACTCTATTGTTGTCGTCTCGTCGCCATCATTGCTGCTGAAGAGTGCATTAAGAAAGAGTCTTCTTCTTTTGTGGACGATGATAGAATGACGACAAAGGAAGACGAAGGAAATAAAATTACCATCAGAGTCGAGCAAATCCGCAAGAGACCCGATAGAATGTCTCCGATTCTCGCCTATTTCTCTACGAGCTACGATCCTTCTAAGGTAGATCCAGAAACAGGAGAGAAATACAAAACTCCTAAGGTTACGGTTTACAAGCTTAAGGATGACAAGCACAAGGATCAGTCGAAGCAGAGGGTTCAGGTTGTGATAAGCCCGCCAGGCGCAAACGTGGAGTTTGTAGGCACAAATTACTCTGGCGAGCAAGCGGCTTCGCCGACTACTGGGTATGCATTAGGTATCTTGAACAGAGAGACGAACAGAATGAGGATTCTTCCGGTTGCTTACAATAAGGTTGAAACTCTGATTTCTGTTTCCTTTGTTTTGATTTTGTTGATTAATTGCTTTCTTTGTGGCTGACAAATTGGTCTCAGACTTGTGGGAATGTTTGAGTGTTTAGTTTTGTACATAGAACACAAATGATTTTTCAGAGTTGAGCTTGCAGTGTTTTCTAGTGTAGTGTGTGTAAGAATCTGGATTTCAAAGTGTTTTGGGTTTTACTTGCAGATTATCAGATTGGAACCAAACGTTAAAAATCAAGAAATAGAAGCTTCTGGAAGTGAGTGAGTAACCAAAGCAAGTGACACTAACTTGCTTTTTGGTTCAAAGGCATCGATTAATCAAGTATGCCACTCTTATATTTTTTTCTAATGTCTAGGCATTTGTTTAATCCTTTGCTTGCATCTCACTAGCAGCTATATGGGATGTAATATTGAGTGTATTGGTACTTGTTATCTTGAGATTCGTTGAGAGAATTATAATGTCTATTTCTAAATGATAATGTGTGTCTCTATGCAGGACAAGAAAAAGCGTGCCTTAAATCTAGGAGATGATCTTCAGACCCAAAAGTTTCTTGAAGAGAAATTTAACAAACTAGATATTAACGCAAGTGCTCGTACAAGCACCAGTTCTAGTGTTGCACGCAACATTCCTCCTTATGATGCCTCAGCGACAACTGCTTCGGAAGCATACCCTTTGGAAAAGATCATCCAAAAGAGAGAATGGAACTTCCTCAAAGATATTTACCAGCTTCTGCAACAGGAAAGTGGAGCAGCAGGAAACTCTTTTAACGCTTACCCTGTATTTGTCCGCAACAGATTGTACAAGTTGCGAGATATCGAGGTAACATTTGATTCTTCTATACATATACATTATAAGCATGGTAAGTCTAACTTGTTGGCTTGTGACACTTTCGCTGTTTCGTATTTGTTTCCTCTAATCAAAGAGATTCTGTGTTTGTAGCTAGTTAATTTGATCTGTCATAGTTTCATCTACAGCTCAGATTTTTTAAGCATTGATTTCATTTTGTTCTGTTTGCAGGATGATACCGAAAAGCAGACAACGTCTGCTGCCTTATCGTTCCTCGCTCATCTTGTTTACTTTAAGGAGTTGAATTCTGGGGCTTCTAAGAATTTGGCTAAGAGCCATGAGTTTCCAAAAATTATCCACCAGAAATGCTTGTTCTGTGATCCTGAATCAGAGGGTATATCTGCTGAGAAGACCAACCTTCTGATAAGCTACGTTCTTGTGCTCACCCTTCACGTGGATAAGTTCAAGATGGATCCAGAAGACATAACCAATGATCTAAGGATGCGCACTGGTGGTCTTAGGAAGCATTATGAGCAACTTGGCTGTAAATTCGTGCGCGAGAAGTCAAGTTTGGTTGCGACCTTGCCGGTCCCTCTCTCCAGTTCCCTCCTGAGAGTATGCAGAAGAGGAAGAAACGATAGGTGGAGGGAAACAAAAGGGGTGATGATGATCTTGAAGAAGATTTGTTATATTTTGCCCGTTTTGGAGAATTTTTTTGGTTTAATGACACATAAACTTCATCTGATTTCTCAATGTTCATCGCCCTTGATTCTTTTCTTACCGATTTTCTTTTTCTCCTTCACTTTTTGCTTGAGTGTCTTAAAATCCCAATGCCGCGAGAACGTTGAAGGATAAGATCGATTTTAGATGGTCACAACAATGTATAAGAAATTTTATTATATTGCTAGAAGAATATTGAAGTTTAAGATTTTGGTTTAAAGAAAAAAAAAACACTATTTTTTCGTGAAAAGTTTCCTCATTCGTAGTCAAAATCGTACTATTTATATAAGCTAGGTTACGTGCATATATCTAATAAAGAACACCAAAATAAAAATAAAAACCTCATTAGCTTGATATAAGAGTAACAGTAAAAGGATAAAAATGAATAATCTTACATGCAGTTCATAGTATAACGACATATCGAATTCTTATTAGATTTATTCACTATTTATTTTTGCTGAAATATTTTTTTTAAAATAACTGTACTTAATTTTTCAATCAAAACCTTTTTACTTATTTAATAATTACGAGAGAAGTGAAGATTGACATTCGAAGTCAATAAGATATTAAGAAAAATAGAATTAAAGTTAAAAAAAATGAAGCAGAAAAATAATATGTTACAAAGTATCTAGGTTTATTGACTAAGTAGCTGTAAATTAACACATAGTAAATAAACCTTAAATCATGAACTATTAGAATATGTTTAAGCAATATGGATGAGAGAATCATATAGTTTGCATATAAAATAAGCTTAATTTTATAGATATCAAAATTTGTAATGTAATCTATTTATCGTTCAATTTATTTGATTATTTAAATAATTATGAGAGAAATGTAAAGAGAGTGAACGGTGTGATAAATATACAAGTAAAAGTCAAATCCCATCATTATAATTTTAAAGTGAAAATTTTGCTATTCACTTTTAGCTTAAATAAATTATTTCATGTATTTTGGTTTTTTTTTGTTATTAATTACTATAATTTGTTTTTTCTGTTGTTATTTGTTAAGTTCTACATTACATAGTGATATTACTTATATATATTAGAATTTTTATAGAAGTGTTTTATTTTGAGATAATCGGAATAGATAAATTAAGATAAGTGTTATATCTAATGAATTATAATTATTTTTGTTGGTTACTTTTTCCAATTCTCCATTTAAAAAGAAAAAAAAGAAAATGACACTCGAGATATTTGATAATTGATCAACAGTGAAAGAGATTAATTTTCTTACACATTTTTTGTTTTTAAAACATTTTATTTTCTTTTAAAAATTAGGAGGGAAGGGGGAAGGAAGGAGGAGGAGACTGGAGCGAGCGTAGCTTCTGCGATTGTGAAATGGCGAACGACAATAATCTCTCCAGCTTGGTTCACGAACTCCGTGAACGGGTCGCCGCATCCTCCTCCACCCCGGCGAACAACCTCCGTCACTCTTCCGGAGACGAAGATGCTCTAGAGATTCGATTTCGGGCTGTCATCCCCAATCTTTTGAATACCTACGTTGTTCCTTCTCTCGGTAATTACTGTCTCTTGTTTCTGTTCCCTTGCATAATTCTTAGATTGGATTTTGCTGGAATTGGTTTAGTTTAACCTAGGATGTTTACGGTTTCATGTGCTCCTGTATCTATATGTTGATGAACTTCACAGCTTGATAGGATACATTCTACTTTTTTTTTTTTTGGACTCCAGTGTATCGATTGATTTTAATTTTCTCTCGAATTAGCTACTTTTGCGAAACGCAATTTCATAGTTCCTTGTCGTGCGTGGACAGGCAACGGGAGGGAAGTTACAGCTGTTCTGAAGCTTGTTGGTCATACAGCAAGGAACATTCCAGGAGTTTTCTATCACGGAAGCCCTGCTGCTATCCTCCCTGTTATTGCTCGTATTATCCCCTTCTTTGCAGAACCAGAATTTGTGTAAGTTGTTTGACTAGAAATTGGGTGTGCCTTGTTCCTTTCTAGGTCATATCTCCTCCTGAACTGTGTATTTGACTCTATGCACCAATCCATGATTCCCTTTTCTATTTCTCAAATTTGATGTTTCTGGGTTACTTTACTATCCTCACTGGTACCTCACTGTAGTAGAATGACACAGACACAAAACTCTTCTGTGTAAAAACTTTTAAGAAAATACCTCATTTTTTGCCAATATCCAAACCACAAACTGGAGAAGACAATGGTTAATAGGTGTCACTCTTCATGAGTTTTGCTCTAATGCTTTCTTTTGTAAATCAATTGCAGTCCTGGGCATGGAGTAATACTTGAAACTGTTGGATCTCTCTTAATGTTGCTGCGTTCCAACTCAAGGAAGGCGTACCGGATGTTCTTCCATGACGCTTTGCAGTCCATTGAAGGTGATAGTAAGATTTAGGACTTTCTTCCGTGTTAATCATAATGATGTGGCCTTTTCCAACTGATAGGAACTTTAATGTACCACAAGAATTATTTTGTTCAATGTGGTTGTGATCTTGTTTACAAATCTGATTCCCAGATATTTTTGTTCGATAAGTGCAAATAATGTTAGAAGGACCAACTTTATAATTGGAGATTGTTGTTTGAAAAACTGACTCCGTGAATGTTAAGACGTATGATGGTTCCAAAATTCTTCAATTTATACTGAATTAACGTGCCTTTTCTATGTGTCCAGATATGCAACCTATTGCATCGCTTCACTCAAATGAACCAGAAATCTGTGAATCTCACATTCCATTTAGGTGTTTCTGTATGTCCTTTTCTGGAATTTGGGGTGATTCTTGTCATCTCTGTGATCTGCCAGATGCTAATAAGTCCAGAGATGGGGATGGTCTTGTGTTGAACTTATTTGGAGGCAAACGATGGCAACCTTTTGCTAATTGTATCCTTAAGCTCATCTGTAAATGCCTGACTGAGGGGACACTCTACGTCCAGGGTCTCATCCATACATCATTTGTTAAGGCTGCTTGTTCTCTAGTATGTGGTGGTGGTGCAGATGTGCAGATGGTGAGTTATTTTATGTTCATAAGCTTGGTGATTTGGTTTATCTGATCGGTTGGTAGTGTCACTGGTGCATTTAATTTTTTTTGACAATGTGATGATTTTTGGGATATTAATCTGACATCTGATTTTATATGGAAGGCATGCTTTGAATTTGCTTCTCTTGTCGGATCAATCCTTACTTTCAACATCCTCCCTCATGTGGGCTTGATACAGTCAATCATCCTTCTTTTAAGTGCAGATGAAGAAGGACTTCCTGTGTACAGGTGTGTTTCCACATGTCAAAACACAGCTTTTTTGTTTTATTTTGACATGATTGTGAATTTTAATTAAGGTTTATTGATTCTTCTCTGTTTACCTTCCTCACATTTGTGTGAAAAAAAAAAGATTTGTTAAGTTGCTCTTTTTTTCCACTGGTTCAGTTAATCTTCTCCTATGAAGTTTCAGAATATAGATCTACCTTCACTTGAAATTAAATTCTGGGTTTGTGTAACAGGAATGCGATTTATGATTCTAATATTTTGTGTAACAGGAATGCGATTTATGATTCTACTATTGGACGTTTCCTTACGGCAATATATTCCAGCTGTTCTGATGTCGCTGTCGAACTAACTGCAGAAAGTTTAGTGTTGGTCTTCCCTCATGCTTTACAGAGAACAAAGAGTGAGGAGCTTAAGGTATATTTGGATCTGTTTCTTCCCATACACATGTTCCACTCCAATGAATTTCTGATCAATTTTTTTTCCTTTTTCTTTTTTCCTGCTGCTCTATCAACAACTTTATGGGAAATCACATGGGGTATTTATGTATGTAGGCTTCCCTGTGCAGAGCATATGTGCGGATTGTGAAATCTTGTCCTCCTTGTATATGGAAGCTACATTGCCTTCTAGAGTTGCTTCATCTTTCAGAACCTTGTTTTCAATTGATAGAATGTTTTAAAGCAGTTCTTGTAGTTCTTGGACCTGGTTGTGTTCGAGGTGAGACTACCAAATGTGGTAGTCATACATCAGCAGCAAGTGATATACCAATCCAGGGAATTAACGCTGGAAAAAAAAGGCATATAAAGGATGGAAGTACTTACAAGAGGAAGCGCCAGAAGGTTGGTGATGATATTCAACGAGGGGTTTACTTTGCTCCTGAATTTGCCAATGAGACTGATGGAAAAGATGCTGCTAGTCTGCGTGAGATGCTTATTTCAACTGTAGAATCTTTAAAGCCTCCACCTGCTGGAACTAGTCTGTTACGGACTGAAATTTCAATTGTGGCACTTAGCATGCTCACCAATGCATTTTGTTTCTGTCCCTGGACTGACATGACTCATCGCTTGTTTCACCAGATGTATGCCTGGATTCCCTGGATAGCTGAGCAGGTAACCAGAAACTCCCCAGTCCCGATTCTTTTACTAGCGTTTTCAATTCCAGTTTTTATTTTGAAAGATCCGTATGTAGGTTGAGAAAGAAAATCCTATCAAGTTCGATGTTTCTATTTACTTGGAAGGAATTCACAATGTGCTGCTCGTGTCTGGTAACTCTCCTTTTCCATGAAGTCTTGACATGTTTTTTGATGCCAAATAATGTGTTGAATCTGCTCTATACCAGTTTGGATTTGTCATCTGTTAATGTGTTCCCCTTTAATCAGATTTGGATTCACAGTATGAATATACAAGTAAAGGGAATGATCTGGTTGCCATACAATTCTTGCTGAAGCTTCCTTGGACGCACTTCATGCTGTTTAAGAAGCCTAGCTCTCTAGTAAAGTCTAAGTGTTTATCTGTGGGGATATGGACAAAGCTTGGTTTACAAGATGGGAGTGGTTTTGATATCTTCAATCGGGCTCTTTCTGATGATTTTGAACAAGTGCGAGCTGTCGCTGTTATCTCCATGCCACTCAAAGTTCTTTTCTCTGGTCTTGATGCCCTTCTTCATATTTTCCCAAGGCTGGAGTAAGTTGATGAGGAAAAAACAACATAATAAACTAAGTTCATATAGCTGTTTTTGCTCACAAGTCCTTTTAAAGATGCTCTTAAAGACATAGCTTAACTGTTCTTTTGTCTTACATTCATAGGCATTTGTTGAAAGAAAAGCAATTGATGGTTAAGAAGACCATTCCTCAATCTCTTGGCTTCTTATCTTGTCTTTATGGATCAAGTACAACCGGCTCAGAGAAAACTGCATGCCATTTATTCCTACATGAAGATTTAAAGAAAGATGAGACTCTGAATTGTCTACTTCAAGGGTTCCAATGTTCAAAGTGTGATAAATTTATCGAAAGCAAAGATGAGAAGCATTTCAGAATCATAGAGACTCCAGAGATGGTGAAATTGGAAATGGATCATCATCGTGATTACTTTAACCTTCAATCCTTATATTTTAATCTTCTCTATGACGAGTCTTCTGAAAAGACTCAGCTAGCCTGCGTAGAAGTAATAAGGAGAATTCTTGGCCACGCAGACCCAGATATTCTGGTCACAACAAGGTCTCAATGGATAAGATGCCTTCAATATCTGTTACTTCATGTAAATACAGGTGTAAGGGAAGCATTCTGTGCTCAGATTGGTATTTTTGTACAGCATCCTATTGTGAGCTGTTTGTTTCTTGTTGAAGATGCTATGGAGAAAAGTTGCGAACGAAATTTTTTTAGTTTGATTGAGCATTCTCTAGCAACAGCTAAGGATCTTCTTGTCATCCAGACTCTATTGGAAACGACAGCTGAAGTTATGGTAGCTGTTGATGTAACCAGTGAGCTTTTCTTGTTTTGTCTTTTCCTGCTGATTGATCAGCTTGATCATCCAAACTTGATCGTCCGAATAAATGCGTCAAGGTTAATAAATCGGTCATGCTACATCCATGTGAAAGGGGGATTTGCAACTCTACTTTCCAGAGCTGCTCATATCCAAAATGAGTTGTTTGATAATCTATCTACCAGGCTGACCAGCCGTCCAAATGTGGTAAGAGAATTTGCAGAGGCTGTTTTGGGTGTTGAAACTGAAGAACTTGTGAGGAAAATGGTCCCTGTTGTTCTTCCTAAGCTCTTGGTATATTGGCAGGAAAATGCTGAAGCACCCAATACCTTGAACGAACTGGCAAAGTTATTAGACACAGATGTGGTACCTCTAATAGTAAATTGGCTACCCAGAGTTCTTGCATTTGCTCTGAATCAAAAAGAGGACAAGAATCTGCTCGCAGTTTTGCAATTGTATCACTCACAGATTGGTTCTGACAACCAAGAAATTTTTGCTGCTGCATTGCCTGCACTCTTAGATGAGCTTGTATGCTTTTTGGACATTGCTGATACACCTGAGACAGATAGACGGTATGTACTCGCATAGCTTCGTATTTTTTGAGCAGAAATTGGTAGTTGGAAATAGCATGAAAGTTTCCTAAATTTTTTCTTTTGTTAGAATTCTTCGGTTCAGTTGTATTTGTTGGGGAGCATGCCACCTATTTGCTTTAAGGACTAGAATTTCGTGAGGGAGTCCATGTTCTTTTGAGCTCTCTCTGCGTGTGTACTGCTCTTTCTTGTGCTCATACACATTTACATGTCAACAGAAATGGCTAGAGGTTGTTTGTTTTTTAAGCCGCGAGAAAAAAATGCATTCATCATTTTAAACAAATAACTGAACGTCCTGATGCTTGTTTGTTTTTTATGACGTTTGATTTCACTATTTTGCTTATGCAGGCTACAGAGACTGCCTGAGGCAATAAAGAAAATCTCAAAAGTTTTAACAAATGCTGAAGATCTTCCTGGATTCTTACAAAACCATTTTGTTGGACTCCTTAACAGTATTGACAGAAAAATGCTTCATGCAGATGATATTTTTCTTCAAAAACAAGCGCTGAAGCGTATTAAGCTGCTCATTGAGATGATGGGCCATTATCTCAGCACATACGTGCCTAAGCTTATGGTTCTCCTTATGCATGCCATTGACAAAGATGCACTTCAGAGCGAGGGTCTCTTGGTCTTGCATTTTTTTACAAGAAAGTTGGCTGCTGTATCGCCATCTAGCATAAAGTATGTGATTTCTCAGGTTTTCGCGGCACTCATCCCCTTCTTAGAGAAAGAGAAGGAAGGTCCCCATGTATATTTAGATGAAGTGGTGAAAATTCTTGAAGAGCTTGTTTTGAAGAATAGAGATATACTAAAGCAGCACATTTGTGAGTTTCCCCTCTTACCTAGCATACCATCTTTAGGAGAATTGAACAATGCTATTCAAGAAGCACGTGGATTAATGAGCCTGAAGGATCAGTTGCGGGATATTGTAAATGGTATGAAACATGAGAACCTGAATGTTAGATACATGGTGGCATGTGAGCTAAGCAAATTGCTGTATCACAGAAATGAAGATGTTGCTGCACTGATTGCTGGTGAACTTGTCTCAGACATGGAGATCTTGAGCTCTTTAATCACATCTTTACTACAGGGATGTGCAGAAGAATCTCGAACTACAGTGGGTCAGAGGTTTAAGTTAGTCTGTGCAGATTGTCTTGGAGCAATAGGTGCTATTGACCCTGCCAAAGTGAGAGTTGCTTCATGCAGTCGTTTTAAAATCCAATGCTCAGATGATGATCTTATCTTTGAGCTCATTCACAAACACTTAGCAAGAGCTTTTAGAGCTGCACAGGATACAATCATACAAGACTCAGCTGCTCTTGCCATACAGGAATTACTAAAGATTGCTGGTTGTGAGCCATCATTAGCTGGGAATGTTGTTCTGTTTACCCCCCAGGAGTATGTACCAGTCAATGTTTCTGGTTCTAGAAGATGTGGAGGTAACAATGAAGTGAAGGATAGGGGACAAAAACTATGGGATCGCTTCTCAAACTATGTTAAAGAACTAATAGCTCCCTGCTTGACTTCAAGGTTTCAGCTTCCAAATGTGTCTGACCCTGGATCAGCTGGACCAATTTATCGGCCTTCTATGTCATTCAGAAGGTGGCTATCCTACTGGATAAGGAAATTGACAGCATATGCAACTGGATCCCGTGTAAGCATATTTGCTGCTTGCCGAGGCATAGTGCGTCACGATATGCAGACAGCTACTTATCTCTTACCATATTTAGTTCTGGATGTTATTTGCCATGGGACTGAGGCAGCACGGCTTAGCATTTCAGAAGAGATCCTTTCTGTTCTTGATGCTGCTGCATCAGAAAATAGTGGAGTGACAATAAACAGCTTTGTTGTTGGTCAGAGTGAAGTTTGTGTTCAAGCTGTTTTCACGCTTCTTGATAACCTTGGGCAATGGATTGACGACGTGAAGCAGGGAGTAGCACTCTCATCGTCTATGCAGTCATCAGGTGGTAGGCAAGTAGCACCCAAATCGAAAGACCAGGTTTCAACCTTAACAACAGAACAGGATCACCTTCTTGTACAATGTAAATATGTGTTGGAACTTTTGCATGCTATTCCCAAGGTGACCCTTGCTAGGGCATCTTTCAGGTGTCAAGCTTATGCCAGGTCATTGATGTACCTCGAATCCCATGTACGTGGAAAGTCAGGCTCCTTAAATCCCGCAGCTGAGAAGACAGGCATCTTTGAAAATGCTGATGTTTCTTCTCTGATGGGAATATACAGCTGCCTTGACGAGCCTGATGGTCTATCAGGCTTTGCAAGTTTAAGCAAATCATTAAGTTTGCAAGACCAATTGTTGATAAATAAGAAATCTGGTAATTGGGCAGAAGTTTTTACTGCATGCGAACAAGCCCTTCAGATGGAACCAACATCAGTTCAAAGACATTCTGATGTTCTTAATTGCTTGCTTAACATGTGCCACCATCAGACAATGGTCACTCATGTTGACGGACTAATTTCCAGAGTACCTGAGTACAAGAAAACGTGGTGCACACAAGGTCTACAAGCTGCATGGAGACTTGGAAAGTGGGACTTGATGGATGAGTATCTTGGTGGAGCTGATGCAGAAGGTTTATTATTCAGTAGCTCAGACAGTAATGCCTCATTTGACAGAGATGTAGCAAAGATTCTCCAAGCAATGATGAAGAAAGATCAATACTCTGTAGCTGAGAGAATAGCAATTTCCAAACAAGCTCTCATTGCTCCTCTAGCTGCTGCAGGCATGGACTCCTATACACGAGCGTATCCTTTTGTTGTCAAACTTCACTTGCTAAGGGAGCTAGAGGACTTTCAGGCGGTTCTTAATGGGGATTCATATTTGGAAAAATCATTTAGTACAAGTGATCCGGTGTTTTTGAAAGTAGTAGATAACTGGGAGAACCGACTCAGATTTACTCAATCATCATTGTGGACAAGGGAACCTCTCTTAGCTTTCCGAAGACTTGTCTTTGGTGCCTCTGGGCTTGGTGCTCAAGTTGGGAACTGTTGGCTTCAATATGCAAAGCTTTGCCGTTTGGCTGGACACTATGAGACAGCTCACAGGGCAATTTTGGAAGCTCAGGCTTCTGGTGCACCTAATGTTCACATGGAAAAGGCAAAACTTCTTTGGATCACTAGGCGTTCAGACAGTGCCATTATAGAGCTACAACAGTCTCTCCTGAATATGCCTGAGGGAGTTGTTGACTCCACTGTAATTTCTTCTATCAATAGCTTACTGATGGCTGCCCCAAATCCAGAGCCAACAGTTCGTAACACACAATCTTTCAAAGAAAAAAAAGATGTCGCGAAGACTCTTCTTTTGTATTCCAAATGGATCCATCACAGTGGGCAGAAACAAAAGAAAGATGTTTTAAATCTTTACACCCAAGTCAAGGACTTGCTGCCCTGGGAGAAGGGATATTTCCATTTGGCTAAGTATTATGATGAACTATATGTTGATGCAAGAAAGTGTCAACAAGAGAGCTCTTTATTGAGCTCTGCAGGCAGTAAAAAAGGATCTGTCTCGTCGAACTCAAGCACTGAGAAAGCAGGGTGGGATTACCTATTTAAGGGAATGTACTTCTATGCTAAGGCGCTTCACAGTGGTCACAAGAATCTCTTTCAAGCACTTCCGAGGTTGTTAACACTATGGTTTGACTTTGGTACCATCTATAAAACCAGTGGCTCAGCGGGGAATAAGGAATTTAAAAGTACTCATATGAAGGTGGTGATTATGGACCCTTTCTCATATCAGTATTTAATACTTCTCGTATTTCATATATAATTTTTTTATTCTTTTCGCAGATAATGAGTTTAATGAGAGGCTGCTTAAAGGATCTGCCAACCTATCAGTGGTTAACTGTGTTGCCTCAGTTGGTTTCTAGAATCTGTCACCATAATGGCGATACAGTACTAATGGTTAAAAATATTATAACCTCTGTTCTACATCAATTTCCTCAGCAAGGGCTCTGGATTATGGCAGCTGTTTCAAAATCTACTGTTCCTGCTAGGAGGGAAGCAGCTGCAGAAATCATACAAGGTGCACGAAAAGGTTTTAACCAAAGTGACAGAGGCCACAATTTGTTCATTCAGTTTGCTAGTTTGACTGATCATTTCATTAAACTGTGCTTCCATGGAGGACAACCAAGATCTAAGGTTATCAATATAGCGACTGAATTCAGTGCCTTGAAAAGAATGATGCCGCTGGATATCATCATGCCAATTCAACAATCTCTTACCATTAGCCTACCAGCATTCGATATGAGCAACAATGAACGACACTCTGCCAGTGTATTTTCTGGTTCAGATCTACCAACTATTTCTGGTATAGCGGATGTAGCCGAGATACTTTCATCACTTCAGCGCCCAAAGAAGGTATACGTTTCCGTTTTTCATGGATTGAAAGTGTCAACCTAATTCCATACGATTCCTTGCACTGCTCTCTGCTTATATCTCCTTTTATATGTCTCCCAATATGCATTATACCATAGCAGTAAAATCATTTTATCTTCGAGAATCAGTCCTGCAATATGCCTCACCAATAGATTATATTTTGTATATTCAGATCATTCTGCTGGGAAATGATGGTATTGAGTATCCATTCCTCTGCAAGCCCAAGGATGATCTCAGGAAAGATGCTCGGATGATGGAATTTACTGCGATGATAAACCGCTTACTATCCAAATATCCTGAAAGCAGGCGAAGGAAGCTATATATCCGCACCTTTGCAGTAGCTCCTCTGACTGAGGACTGTGGTCTGGTGGAGTGGGTTCCACATACACGTGGACTCCGCCATATTCTACAAGATATATACATTTCTTGTGGGAGGTTTGATCGGCAGAAAACAAATCCTCAAATTAAAAGAATATATGATCAATGTGCTGTTAAAAAGGAGTATGAGATGCTGAAGACCAAGATCCTCCCTATGTTCCCGCCGGTTTTCCATAAATGGTTCATGACGACGTTTTCTGAACCAGCTGCTTGGTTTAGGTCACGTGTAGCTTATGCTCACACCACTGCAGTTTGGTCCATGGTTGGGCATATTGTAGGACTTGGTGACCGTCATGGAGAAAATATCCTCTTTGATTCTATTTCAGGTGATTGTGTTCATGTAGACTTCAGTTGCTTATTTGACAAAGGCTTACAACTGGAGAAGCCTGAGTTGGTGCCATTCAGATTGACCCAGGCAAGAAAATGCAAAATCGTTTGTGTGTTCTGGTGGTATTTTGTTTTCGTTTGTCATAATAATGAATTGTTATTTTCCAAAGGACAGAACATGATTGATGGTTTGGGCATCACTGGATATGAGGGCATCTTCATGAGGGTATGTGAAATCACTCTCACAGTGTTGAGGACACATAGGGAGACATTGATGAGCATACTGGAGACATTCATCCATGATCCTCTTGTGGAGTGGACAAAATTACACAAATCAAGCGGAGTAGAAGTTCAGAACCCACATGCTCAGGTTTGCATAATCATCTAATGATTCTCTTTCACGTCATGTTCATTTACCCTTTTTTCTTCCTAATTGCTTGAGACAACCACATGATTTGGCAATTACAGCTGGCCATAAGCAGCATTGAAGCCCGGTTGCAGGGCGTGGTTGTTGGTGTTCCGCTACCGGTAGAAGGTCAGGCTCGCCGGTTGATTGCCGATGCAGTCTCACTTGAGAATCTTGGGAAGATGTACATCTGGTGGATGCCCTGGTTCTGATGAAAATCTGAACACCCGCTGTTGGTTGCACGCTGCACCATTTTGCATAGTGCCACTTTATGTTAATACAGTAAGTTGAAATGCAGATGTAACTATCCTAAACTCTTAATCATTTCAACAGTATACTGAAAGTGAAATATGTGCCTCTTAATCGTAGATTACAATAGACTTCAGTTAATTGTTTATGGGGGGCGCCTATGAAAACATGGGTGGCGCTACAAATCTTTTTGAATGTAATTTATCTTACTCAAATTGCAATTGCAGTGACCCGAGGAAACCATGAGTATATATTAACCTAAGAGTATTTGAGTAGAAGCACCTCTCCAGTAAACTAAGAAAGGTAAGCACTCTCTTCTATGCCTTTTCTTACTTCACAAGAAACATCTCTGATGATGATGCTGGTGATTTGACACGAGCAGAGAATATAACAAACCATGATGTATATGTCCAAAATCATCAGATTCGAAAACTATCATTCTCCACCTGTCATAGTTTGTCTCATCAATAGATCACTATCATCTTCTTCGTCTGTACTGGTACCGTGGAGCCACTCGAGACACCCGCATTGCCCTCTGCAGCAAACCTCTTTGAATTTACCAAAAAGACCTTGCTCCATCACTCTCCCCGGTGGCCTCCCTGCCATAGGCTGCAGGTAAGCCAAAGCCGCTTGCTTCACCAGTGGGTTCCTTATCGGTATCTCCGAGCAGCTCCCATGACCGTGCATTGCTGGTGACTTCACAGGTGAGGCTGGAGGCGGAGTTGGAGGAGGAGGTGGAGGAGGAGGTGGAGGGATTTCCCGGAGAGACGTGTACTTAAACATCACCGATTTCCCCAGACTTTCACAGGAGC
This sequence comes from Boechera divaricarpa, assembly GCA_026770425.1. Lineage (NCBI taxonomy): Eukaryota > Viridiplantae > Streptophyta > Magnoliopsida > Brassicales > Brassicaceae > Boechera > Boechera divaricarpa. Next base: position 400,309 of record CM049186.1, on the reverse strand, counting down.
TAGCCGTAGTTTTGGACAAGCCGGAACGTGATGAAGACTCGCTGTGGCGTATTGGCTTCATCGTCGTGTTTAGATCGGAGAGAAGCTTGGTGGGAAAAAATTTGCTGGCTATTTTTTCATAAGATTTGGGTTTGTGGCAACTTCCTCTTCTTAAATCCTTTAAAACATTATATTAAATTTCTCGAATCAAACCCAAATCATTTAAGAATAATAATCGTGTGAATAGTAATCACTCACCACCAATTATTTATATTTCTTATTATGTTGTCCTTCACTATTGACCATTAGTGATCTTGTAGTTTGCAGAAACAACTGCTGGCCTGGGTCTTACTCTTTCCCAAACAAAAGAACCTACTTCGCAAGTAATTAAACTGGTTATGGAATTTCTGTATTTCCATTTGTAGAAAGTTTTGGATGTGAATAAAAGTTACTTATGGTCTAGTTTAGGCAACTCTACTACATCAGTGTGCAAATTAAAATATTTAAAAAAAAAAAAATGGTAAAACAAAATTTAAGGGACGAAAAGCTTCAACATATAATTATAACTCAAGTCAATGTAACTTTAGTAAAGAAAGGGGGAGCTTTATCATATGGAATGATAGGTGGTATAGTAAATTATTTGGTTTAAGGATTGTTATTATATGGTCTATCTAATTTAAGTTTTAAGAGAAAACACACCCATGATCGTGCTCCAGCGCATGTCTGTCTGTAAAGAAATCAGAAATAAATAGATAAATATCGACATCCAGATATGAAGGAAAATTTAACATTATACTTTAACAAATGAAGAACAATAATTCAGTTATCAGATGTTCACAAAAAAAAAAAAAAGGTTATCAGATATATTAATCCCATAAATAATAGAAGGATTGTGATTTGTACAACACATGTATTTGCTTGGAATTACTTCTCTCAGGAATTCTTATATATCATCCCAACTGTAGCAGCATCCATGAATGACCAAGGGTCCTCGACAACAGCTCAAGTCTCCAAAAGTTTTTTTTTTTTTTTTTTTTTGAAAATATTATAGATAAATGATACAAGAATGTTCAAAAGAATAGCCGGCGATTGGGTCAGCACCTTTTATTGGGAAAGGACAGAGAGGTGCAAACCAAAGCGCAAAGGAGCAAAACAAAAAGATATACAATTTGGAGAAGAGCATGGGATGATCAGTTGGTGGTGTCTCGGCTGTAGAACTGGTCGAGGGTTTTTGCTGGTATGCGGTGAAGCAACTCACGGGGGAAGATCCTGAGGAGTGTCCAGGCCAGGTCCAGCGACTGGAAAATATTACGTGTATCATAGGCTCCTTGTGCCACAAACTTCCTTTCGAATTTGTCCAAGAACTCCAGATACAGCTGTTGCATGCACACCCAAGTTTTACTTTTTAGTGTTAGTGACAAAGAAACGCTGAGTTTATTCATTATGATATGGCATTAGAAAGAGAGAGAGAGAAACCAGATCCTCGGACGAGAGTGCTTCTTCTCCAACCACGGCTTTCATTGCCTGTACGTCCTTTCCAATTGCATAGTTCGCATACAACTGATTAGAAACATCAGAGTCGTCCCTGCGAATCATCCCCTCACGAATGGCACTTTGCACAACCAGAGCCGGCCCTGAGTTTTACAAGACAACAAGCGACGGAAAAAAAAATGTCACTTTGCATATGTTTATAACAATAAAAAAAGTTTGATCAAAACAAAGAACCGAATATGTTTAACAAAAACACTAAAAATTTTAAAGCATCAGATATCAATTTTTTATTTTTAAATATGATTCTTCTTGCATTTTTACTTGCGAACTCCTCCATCAAACTTTCAAAGTCAAGTTTTTCCGCCATATCCCTTTCAATGGACAATATCGACAATTCATTCAGCATTTCTTGTGACATAGTCGACCGTAGATAAGATTTTATGAGCTTCAACTTTGAAAAACTTCTTTCTGCAGAAGCAACAGAAACTGGAATCGTCATCATTATGCGATATGCAGTCCATGTATTTGGATAACAATTTTCCATCTTTTTCAAAAAATCCAAGACCTCAACAACCTTCTTAATCTCTTTGGGCAAAACCCCTCTTAAAAGCTTCAGCTCCCAAAACAGTTCATTACCATCAATATCAGAATGAGTATCATGCTTTAGATAAACTTCTAGGTTGCACTACAAGAAAAAGGCACGTTGGGTAGCGCGAAAAAAATGCTACCGTATCCTTTGGTAGCATATTTAACAACGCTAGGTTCACCGTAGCTACAATAGACCCCCCCTATCGTAGCGTTTTTTTAAATGCTACGTTAGTCTGACCTTTGATAGCGTGAATCAAATGCTATTTAAATGAATTACCTAGCGTCATATCCATGCTATCCTTAGGTTTTCCGTATCGTATTTTTAGTGCTGTAATTTGTTTTAGTGGAAATTATAAAACGCCATTGAATATTTTTGATGGCGTTGTTTTCGTGCTGTAAGATAATATATAGTAGGATATTAAAAATGGCATTGAATAATTTTTAATGGCGTTTTTTCGTGCTATAATATAATATATAGTAGGAGATTACAAATGCCATTGAATATTTTTAAATGACGTTTTTGTCGTAAGATAATCTATAGTAGTAGATTACAAATGCCATTGCGAGGTCATGTTGGTTTTCACTTCAGAACTGAAAACAAAAGTTAGCTTGGATTAGTTTGACATATTTTTCCGCTTTAGTAAAACCAAAGAAAGACCAAATGGTGAAAATACTTACCATAACCACTTTATCCTCAGGCCAAGCAATAGAGCTTCCAAGTGCATCTTCCATATACTGGATCTCATCATTAGTTCTCCATACTGCAGCATCTTTAACCTTCACAACATCCACCAAGACTCGACATGCACCAGGGCCCAAAGGTACAAAGTGGACACGATGCTCAGGATTATTCGTTGACCAACGTCCCTCAGCAACAACAACCTTCTTTCCGGACAGATCCATGAGCTTGCATTTTTGATTTTCCTTGAATTTGGTACGCTACATGAACAACCAGCAACAAACATAAACAAAATTCAAGCAGCAAACTACAACCAATCAAATATACAGTCCAGCTAACATTTGTAACTCATAAAAAAATGTACCTCTGATCTGCGAATAGGTGATGCTGGAGATAATGGAGACTTCTCTTTCGTAGAAACTTTCTTACTGGATGGAGGTTTCTTTAGAGGTGCTGTAGGAGTTATTGGAGACTTCTCAATTTGAGAATCTGGACTTGCTGCATTAGAACTTTCAGGTTGTAGTTAAGAAGAGGTTGGATTTGTTGTCTCAAAGATAACTCTATTTGCAGGCCATGCTACAAACTGTTTCAAAGACTGCTCCACAGTTCTCATGTCAGCAGTAAGCCTCCATATAAATGCAGTTGGTTTGACTACATCATCAACATAGACTTTAATTGCATTTGGACCAAGAGGTAGTCCATTCACCAACGCTTTAGGTTCTCGCGTCTGCCATCGGCCTACAGCGACCACTTCATCATTCTTGATATAATCCCTGAGCTTGCATATGTTATTTGAACTAGGGTTCTGTAGAACAAATTTCAAAAAACAGAGGAAAATTAGCAATAACAAAGAGTCAGCTAATTAAAGATGAAGAGCAACCATACATAACCAAAGTTAAGAAACTTAACCCTAGGTGCAATGTCCTCTGACATGAAACCTTTTGTTGGAATAATGCAGTACTCGGCTTGCCATGCAACTATTTCGCCAAGTGCATCCTCAATAGTAAACATCTCAGCTGCAGGCCTCCATAGAAATGCATCTGGTTTGATAGCAGATTCAATCAAAACCTTCACATGGTCAGGGCCTATTGGAATTCCATTCACCAACTCATCAAGATCAGAAGACACAACACGGCCCTCAGCAACATTCTCCTCAACACAGGTCCAGTCAACCAAATAACACTTGGGAAGTGATTTGGTGTTTACACTCTAATATGGAAAATAAAGAATGAGATATCAGCTCATAAATAAAAGTCTACGTACAAGTATAGGATGTCAATGCATACCCTATAAATCGAGTTTTCACCAACATCAGCCTGAGTGTCCTGTTATATGAGAAGCAATGGCCATATATCATTATCTTGATAAAACTGAGTAAATAATAATCAGTAGACCAATGTGAAGAGAATATGCTAACCTGGTTATTAATTTTGGCAAGTAAACTCTCAACCTGTTTCTGCAATTGAAATTGCTTTTCTTCCATAGCAGCCATACAGTCGTTCTTGACTTGGAAACAAGCAAATTTGATCAAGCTCATACCTCTACCCATTGCCCTCAATCTCCCAAGATTATCAGGTCCCAAAATCTGGGTTAGCATATCTTCCTTTGGATTCGTTGTTGCTGAATCATGAGGACTGTCCATGTCTGATGCCTGTCTCTGGAAACACAATTCCAAATTCATAAGAACCACCAACCATCACAACCAATTTACAGATTCTTTGAATAAAATTAACAGAATTTACAATCATTTCAGCTGCAGTATCGTTTACAGGGGTACCATCCTTTTTAGTACGAGACTTGACCCAAACTCTTAGCCTCGTCACACTAGATGGTTCTGGGCTAGTCTTTACCAAATCTTCTCTCACTCTGACCATTCCTTTACGCCCGCAAGTGTGAGGTATCTGCTTCTTTTTTCTTTCCTTGTATGAATCACTGACAACCTATAGAAGAATGAAAAACTTAAATGTTGCTATTCCATATGACAATAAACAAAGACAAATAAGTTAATACCTTAAAGGCGTTACTAGTCTTCTCTCTCACAAATTTACGCCATTCGGTTGTAAGCACATTAGCAGGTCGCAGACTCATCCTTTCTTTTAATGTTGTAGCTTCCCTCACTTTGGTCACCAGGCGTGATTTAGATGCTCGAAACAGACATCCCATCTGCTTAAACACAGCAGCCTTTTTGAACGCTTCATCCACGTCAAACCTTGCCTGCATTCAGTTTCAAATAAAAAATACCAATTAAGATTGAAAGACAACCAAATACAAGTTAAACTTAACATATGTAAAAGACAAGAAAAGATTACCAGAATAGATTTCCACAGAACATTTCTGATATCTTCACTAATTTTTTTCCAATTATCGATAACGACTGGAACATGTTCACGTACTAACATACCTAAGTAGGATGATAAAACCACTGACCCTGGACCACAGGGTTCACCCAAATCAGTAAAGTCAACATGTTCCCGTTCATGTGGATCCTTGGCAATATGTTTCATCCTAGTTGGTCCTCGAATTCTTTTACGCTTTGGTTCTTCAACTGTATCTGCCTGAGGTTGCACTTCCTCATCTAAGGTTTCATTCAGTGGTTCTACTTCATCTTCTTCAATTACCACACCTTCTCCATTCAGTACATCTTGCTTTGGTTCTTCTACTTCTCTATTATCTTCATGTCTCTCTTCTTCAAACTGTTTGTTCTGTATCTCTTCTTCCAACTGTTTGATCTGTATCTCTTCTTCCAACTGTTTGTTCTGAATCTCCTCATCCAACTGTTTCTTTTTTGACTCAACAACAGTTTGTTTGTTGGATTTGTTTTTTGTTACACGCCTGTTTTTTTGATTGCCCATCTTACTTCACCTGAAACAAATTAAAAGAGTTGTTAATTTATAGTTCATAATTGAAATCGCACACAAAGAGACATACACACATCAAAGAAACCAAAGCAAACAGCACGCATAAACAAGTCACACAAAAATTCCTTCACAGTCACTTCGGGTATTTCTAGCTTCATCAACCAAGTCATCATTATCCATGTCAACTACTGAAAAAAATGGCCCAACATCTGCATTTCCATTTTCAGCATCTTCATCACTGTATCTTCTTGTGGGACCTCTCATAGCTACATACCAACTAGAATTCTCATCTACCCTTGAATAAAATATTTGCTTTGCTTGAGAGGCTAGTATGTATGGATCTCTTGCGAATGACACTTGACTTTGGTTGAGATTGACAAGTGTGAATCCATCTTCTACCTTCACTCCATTACCTCTGTTTGCCCATTGACAGCGGAATACAGGAACGTAGAAGGTATTGTAATCAAGCAGTAAAATCTCAACCACTCTGCCATAGTATGATACTAAATCAACCATATGAGAAGTGTCTTTTGCAATAGCCCTACACATTGTCGTGGCCTCATACAACACCCCACTGTTCTGAGTTTGCCTGTCAACTGCATTTGTGTGAAACCGCAGACCATTAATTATGTAACCCGTGTAAGACCTTGTGCTAACACGAGGACTGTAGGCCAACCACTTAAGTGTTTCTTCATGTTTTTCTGAACTGAGAGGTATCTATTAAAAAAATGTTACATGTCAATACATATTGAAGACAAGTCTGTATTCAACAAAAATAATAAAACTAAATAAGAACTTGCCTGTTCTTTTAACCAAGACGCAAATTTCTGAATATGCGTACTCCATAACGTTGGCCCATCACGTCTACATCTTTCACTAGTGTCTTGAAGATGTTGTAGGTGCATGCTTAAATCGAAATATAACAAAGTATTAACAACTGTATATAGCAAGATAACCAGGAATACAAAAATAATAAAAACAATAGACTGTCAAGAACTTACTCCACATAAGGTTCTACCATTGCCATATTCTGAATCACAGCAAGATGGGCAATGTTCTTCTCCTTCTCAGTAAGAGTACATGAAGTGCCTGCAGATATTGGCCGACCCTCTAGTATGGAGCTGCTCTCATACTCAGTATTTCTTTGAGGTTTCTCCTCAACGCTTGTTGACTTTTTCAAGAACTGACTGCAGAATCGCATGCATTCCTCGGCGAGATACGCTTCAGCAATACAAAGTCTTTCAGAACTTTCATGTACCTGCAGATACAAATCATTGAAGATTAACAGCAAGATTATTGAGTGTGTAAGATATAAACTAAAAAGTTATAAGTTGTACCTCTCAAATGGATACATCCAACGGAAATGGACTAGTCCACATAACAGAGCTTCCCTGCCTAGATGAACTGTCAAATGCACCATTATATCGAAAAAACTCGGAGGAAAGAACCTCTCAAACATGCAGAGAGTCTCCACAATTTCAGTTTCCATTACTGAAATTGTCTCTCTATCAATAACTCGATGACACAGATGATTAAAGAATGCACATAGGCGTCCAATAGCTATCCTAACACCTTTAGGTAATAAACCTGAAGTGAAATAAAGCACTAGATATCAAAAAAGGACATCTAATGCTGTAACATACAAAGTTAAAAGAATTCAGGTGATACCTCTAATTGCAACAGGGAATAGCTGCTGCATCAAGACATGGTAATCATGTGATTTCATTCCTTTAACCTTACATTCTTCTATCTTTACACACCTGGATATATTTGAGCAGTAGCCAGCCGGACCTCTGAAGTCCAATAGACGCTTACAGAATAATTTCTTCTCTATGCTTGACAGAGACCAAAGAGCTGCAGGAAGGTATGTTCTTTTTCCACGGGGTTGAGGATGTAAATCCTTCCTAATGCCAAGTAGTTCCAGATCTTTTCCAGCGTTAAGACCATCTTTTGATTTTCCACAATGCAACAGTGTAGCTACAAGACTTGCAACAACATTTCTCTCCACGTGCATCACATCTAAATTATGTCTAACCGGAAGCTCCTGGACAATACAAACACAGATAAGATGAAAGAATGTTAAGAAAGCTAAAATAGATTCATACTGAAAAGATGATGTAAAATATAATTAGAAAAACATACCTCCCAATAAGGCAAATTGAAAAAGATTGATCGCTTCTTCCATCTAGATAGCTCCTCCTCGTCTACTGGTTCTTCCTCTTCCTCTGACTCACTGGATTCATCATCAGTATTGGAGTCTGATCCAACACAATCTTTCATCTTCCTCTTCCTTCCAGATACTTTCACCTTTCCAAAATCATTCTTGTAATGTTATGACCGCTGAGAATCCTACCTCTTCTGCCATGCTCAGCTTTACCATCAAACCATGCTTCCTTTCCTCTATAAGCATGTGTGGGAGGCAGACCTTTTCGATGGGACATATATACATGCTTTTTGTAATTACTCAACCACATACTGTCTGTGTGTTTCCCACACACAGGACAACCCATTGTTCCCTTGACTTTACAGCCTGCAAGATTTCCATACGCAGGAAAATCCTGAATGGTCCAGAGAAGCATTTCTCTTAACATGAAAGTAGTGTGACTGTAAGAGTCATACGTTAACTCTCCTTTCTCCCACAGATGGTTTAGATCCTCTATAAGTGGTTCTAAGTACACATCTATATTGTTTCCAGGTTGGGTTGGACCAGGAATCAGCAATGACAACATGATGTTCTCCTCCTTCATACATTTGTCAGGTGACATGTTATAATTGACTAGCAAAACAGGCCAAGCACTGTAATTAACATTTTTCATGTTAAAAGGATTAAAACCATCAGTGGAGAGTCCAAGCCTAATGTTCCTTTCTTCAGCTGCAAATGACGGGTATTTGTCATTAATTTGATCCCACGTCACAGAATCTACCGGATGTCTGCTTTTTCCATCGCTACTCTTGTTAGTAAAATGCCACCTTAAGTCCTTGGCCATCTCCTCTGACCTAAACATCCTCTTCAGACGTGGAATAATAGGAAAATACCTAAGAACATTATGTGGAATACCTTTCTTGACATCACCAGTGCGCGTGTTAATCTTCCAGCGTGAAGCGTTGCATTTCGGACAACTATCTAGCTTCTGAAATTGCTTTCTGAATAGACAGCAGTCGTTCACACAAGCGTCTATCTTCTCATAACCCATATCAAATGATCTCAGAAACCTCTTTACCTCGTACAAGGATGTGTGCAAGACATTATCCTTTGGTAGCATCTGTGACAATGTCTGAAGCAGAAGATCGAAGCTTCTATCAGACCAACCACTCTATGTCTTTAGCCTGAAGAGTGAAACAATGGCGGAGAGCTTGCTGTGGCTTTCACAACTTGGGTATAGGGGTGTTTCTGCATCAGTTAACTTTGCAAGAAAATCATCTTCTTGCTTATCCTCACCCTCAACAATCTCACTTAAGTCATCCTGCCTAACCAGCTCTTCATCTAGCAACTCAACCGCTTCGTATAGCCCTAAAATCTCTTCTTTCCACTTTCTTTCATTTCTTCTGCACTCAGTCCCTGATATCAATTCTCCATGATGATACCAATCTTCCCGCATCTTGTAACTCCAATCCATTCCCCTTATTACAAGATGATCAACAACAACACCGGCTGATTGACGAACTACGTTGCGACAGTCAATGCATGGGCAAATGATCATCTCATTTTCTCCTGAACCTGAACCAACAGACCTCACAAAGTCCCACACACCTTTCTCATAACCAGGATCAGCTCTTCGTGAATTCAGGTGAAATCAAAAAAACAATGACAAACCTTAAACTCTATTAATCCCCAATTAAACCCTCAATTTTTTAAAAGTTTTCACTTACCTGTTAAGATGAACCCATGACTTTTCAACCATTTTTATGTTCTAACCCATAAGCAAAACAAAACAAACCCATAAGGATCTCAAACACCAAACAAACACATTGTCAATCACATTTGCAGCAATAAACACTCATCTATTAAATCAATCAGAGACTTAAAAGTCGGAACAATCAAAAACACAAACAAGACATACTGAACCAAGAAAAAAACTTATATTTGGATGAGAAGAATAACCTCTATAAGCGCTTGCAGATTGGTTTTAAGAGTTTAAGTCGTCTTCACCCCAAAAAGAAACCTTGAAAACTCCAAATGTTGCAACAATATCCAACCTGCAAAGCAATAACGTGAATCTACTCATTCATAATGCGAAAAATAACTCAAATTTGAAACGAATAAGAACCATAAATCGAAAATGTATAACCTGAGTTTTCTCTTGCTTATCCTCAAATGTGTTAGATCCTCAAATAGAGCTTTAGGGGTTCGAATCTTGCTACAGTGAGAGGTAATTGAATTTAATCAGAGAAATCGAAGACACTTTGAATGAGGAACTAAATCTAGGGTTCATAACTACAGAACCGTAGCTGGGTTTCACCTGAAATATCGATGATTGACGGCGCTAAAATATCGACGATGGACGAGAGCGGCGGAGACGACACGAGCTCAGGCAGGAAGAGAGCTGAATTTCATTTCAGATCTACTTCTACACACAGATTACAGCGGAAATTTGAGGAATCGAGAGTACTGAAATTAAAAGGGGAAATGGGTTTCGTGGTGGTCTTTGAGAGAGAAAAGGACATTGTGAAAACTGAAATTTTGTCCAAATGAGGTTTGCATGCTCGATAGTATCAATGGCGGAAAAAAGAAAAAATGGTTAAGTGTTTTGCCTCCAAACCCAGTTTTCGGCTATAGTACTCATTTTTAGGTTCCCGCTTATTGGAATCTTTTTCCAGCACTAATTTAATGCTACGAAAAAGTTGGAAACCGATTTTTCACTTTTAGTAGCAGTTGATGAATTAGTGCTACAATGCACTGCTACCAATATGCCATTTTCTTGTAGTGTTGGCACAAGAGGCCATCAACTTGTCATCATCCACTAACTTTAGCTTCTTCAAGTCAAATAAAAATACAAAAGTCTTTTCATAACTCTGAAGTTGATCAAACCTTGTTTCAAAAGAAACCAAACCTTGATCAATGATTTTGATGAAGTAGTTGATTCTGAAATCTTTTTCTGGTGTCAATATTACATCTTCCCCAACCTTTTCAGACTCTTCATCATGATATCATTTCCTTTTACTAAGAGGCTTTGCTTTCATAGAAAATACAGAATCCATTTTCATATCTACAACAATCCGTTGAGCTTCTACCTTTAGGGGGGCCGTAAAAACATCGAATACCCTAAAGATAAGTCAATCATCGTTTTGAGTCTTTCTAACACACAAAAGTTTTGTAATAATTTTTTAATCATCGTTTTGATCTTCTCTTAATAGCATAAGCGGTGTTAAAGTCTTAGGTCATACTACCACGTGAAGATACAAAAAAAATAACAAATCTGCGAGATAAATTAGGTTAAAAGTTAATTTGTGGAAGTAAGATACCTTATAGAGTTTTTTCCTTTGCCTCCTTGATCATCACCAACACTCGATCTTTCCATGGCTTTATAAGGAGAACATAACAGAACAGTGATTTTGAGACAAAAGATGACAAAAAGGCTGATTGTGAAGGACTGAAACGTGAACGAAGTAGTGGGGTCTGAACCTGGGACATAAAGAAGCAGCATCACCATTTTACCACATAGTAATTACAGAATTTTAAGGCCGAATTTTTTTTTATATAATAATAGGTCGCAAGCCCATGCTTGCTTTGCTTGGCCCAAGGGCCGGCTCTGTGCACAACACACCAGAGTAATTAATCAACCAAATCGATATATCTTTTTCCATTCCAATCTACAAGACTTTCCATTACCTTCATGAGCCGAGATAGAGAAGGAAGGACATTGATCGGTGGGTATATCTGTGGAATACAAACACCAGCTGTATTTAGCCCACAACTCTCTTGAGGAAAATTTCATCGTCCGCAGCATTTTACCTGTCTATTGTGAAGTTGCCTGTCAATGTAGATTTGTCCTTCTGTGATGTATCCTGTAAGATCTGGTGTGGGATGTGTGATATCTGATCAGCGAAGAAGGACGAAAATTAGAAATCTGAACATCAAAAGATTACTACAAAACATGTATACAAATACACCTACAACCAGACTTAGAGAAACATGAAGTCAAAGAAACATTAGAGATATGTCTTGTCAAGGCATCTATACCTTAATTGAGATACTTGCCAAGTTAAGGAAAAGTGTCACTCTCTCCATCGAACCATTCTCTTCAAAATCACGTTTAAAAAATTGTGCAGTCTCCATGTTCACACCCATGGCCGCAAACACAATGGCAAAGTTATCATCTTCCTGGTCCTGCAAATTCACAAACAAAGGTGATACGTTAATGTCAATATGGAAAAGAATAGCATTACACAACTACAGCTTCAAAAATTACAGTAGAGTTTTGTTTGAAGTAAATAAATCATTTCACAAGCTTCATCTGGAAAAAATAAGAAAGCAATAACTTGTTCAGATCAACCCTCTAAATTTGTAGGAAATGACAACTATGTCATAATCGTCTACATAGTCATATTTCATCTGCAGACTCTGCGGGTAAAGCTATACCTCAAGGAGATTATCTGACTTCTCTAAACGCTTAACCAAACCAGCCTGATGACAGATCTGAGCAGCGATTTCATTGTGAGGGGAATTTTCTGTCCTCTAGCAATGGAGTTCATGACATCAATGGTGGATATCCCTGTCTGAATCATCTCTTCAGGATAGGTTCTCTCACTAGGATTGATAGAACTTCCTGGAGATACCAAAATTGAGAATTGATATGCATTTTTTTTTTTTTGCTTAGTGAGAGACAACTATGCGCCAAGAGGCTGCTAAAGTGAGTCACCAGAAATATCCAAGTAAGCCTCTGGCAAGATAGGTGGACCATTGTCAATGGGCTTCCCTGAACCATTAAAGATGCGTCCAAGCATATCCAAAGAGACAGGAGTTTTTAAAACCTATGGAAAAGATATTAATTACCTATCTTTTTTTTTTTTTTTTTTAAATTATGTAGCAACAAGAAAGTACCATACCTCCCCTGTAAATTGCACGGTGGTGTACTTGTTGTCAATTCCAGATGTTCCCTCAAAGACCTGGACAAGCAAAGCGGACACAAATTTTTTTTTCACAGATGCATATTATAAAGAAAACAAAGTATGTATTGGCTGTACCATAAAAAACCTGGATCTAAAGTTGCATTATTAACATTTTGATTCAGCAAGAGCAAGGTAAAGGAAAGTTTGTGGAAACCGCTTTCTCCCCATCAACTTCAAGAAATTGACCACGTCGAGTAGTATCATCCCCAAGACGGATGTTAACAATTTCTTGGTATTTAGGTCCCTGGCATCCGAAAACGTATGCATCTCGGATAGTACGAGAGAGAGAGATCTGGTTCAATTTCGAGCTCAGATGAAAATTCGTGGGTCCAATAATTTACAAGAGGTCCAGCAACACCGGAGACAGTTCTATACTCTTGCAAATAATGTGTGTCAAAAGAGAGAAAAAAATCACCAACACCAATTGCAATGTATTCAAGTCACCACAGGCACAGAATCACCTCCAGGGCACCTTCCTCCATTTCTAGGCTGTTTTCAGCAGCACCCATTATTTCTCGATCTTCAGCAAATTGATCATGAGAATGTACTTAAATTGGCCTCAACTAAACGAAACAGCATCAAAGTTGCAGAGATCGAGTGGATTTAGGTATCAGTAATTTGAAGATCGGAGAGACTATTTTACCTTTATGATCTGCGAGAAATGTATATTTGGACAAGACAAGAGAGCCGGCTGAGATCTCTATCACTTCTCCGATCCAATAATATTTTGTATATTTTATTTTACTATAATCGAAAATTAAATGGATAACACATTCTTTCAAAAATAATATACTGTAATTTAATACAAGTAAAGAGTATCATCATCATCATCATCATGTGGTTTAGCATAATAAGGTTTGGAGAGTAGATGTCGTTTTTTATCACTAGGGAAGCTGAGAGATGAGCTGGTTAATGGTTCGATTGAGAGTTCTAAGAGCTTCAACATGAGTCTCTTCTTCTTCGATTGGTATGATTCTCGCAAAGCTGCTTCCTTCTCCCATGTAATCAACCACTCCGTTTGCTGCCTCTAATCCCGTCACGTACGCTTTCTCCTGTGAGCATGACCCATGTCGGTTTATGACCCATTCTCCTCCCACGAACATGTTCCGGACAGACGTTGACCCTCGTATCATGTGCTTGTATGACCCTGGGAAGATTTGTGGGAGGGCTTGAGGGAATCTTTCTACATCTGCCTCCATTACAACTGCTTTCTTTAAGTCTTTCACGCACTTTGATATGTTCTTGATGGCTTTCTCTACTATCATTTCATCTGTGGTTCCCATTAGCTCGCTCGCGTTGTACTGTTTTTAACATTCCAACTCGTAAGTAAGTAAACTCTTCATCCACCATTCCCAAAACTAAAACAAAAGAGAAAAGAGTTAGCTATCTTACGAAATCAGCTCGAATCACAGTCCGTTCTTCGTCCTTGTATGCGTCATAAATGGAGTTTAGATCAAAGAAAGTCCATCCGTATGAATCTTCAAAGACTGAACATGCATTTGAAGCATGTGGAATAGCTACCTATTGTGTTCTTCTGGATCAGATTCAAGCATATATACATGAGGAACGTATGTACCAAATTAACAACATACCTTTCTATCAAGCTTGAGCTTGACACAGACGACATCTACGGATCTCAGATTCAAGACTCTCAAGAACTCCTCTCGCGTACACAACGCTGCACTAAACAAGGCTAAACCCAAAGAATCAGTCACTACGTCACAACAAACATATGAAGACATAGGGAGGACTTTAAGAAGCTTGACCTCTTCTTGATGGTTTCTTGAAGCGTGGAGATTCTTGTGGCTAAGATGACGGCATCAGCCTCGTACTTATCTCGGCCGCAGACGACTTGAGTGACATCACCAGAGTCGTCGTCGCTGAGGATGAAGTCGGTCACAGGCTTATCTCTAAGGAATCTGCACCCTCTTTCTTTCAAAGAGTCAGTCCAGGGATTGAAGATCATCTCCCTCACCGTCCCTCGGCACCACACCATGTCAAAGTCTTTCTGATGAGAGAGGATTAGGTAGTAGAAGAGAGCAAGCGTAGCAGCCGCGCTGCACTGCTCAGGTGGAGCATACAGACCCACCTGAAGCAATGGCCTTAGGATATTCTGGTACAGACTCTCTGAGCACCCAAACTGCTTAAACAATTCCCTTGCAGTCACTATGCAAATAAAAAACAACCTTACATCATCACAGCTGAAGCTTTCAAACGAAACAGAGTCATCGCAGCCGAATCTTTCAAATGAAACAGAGTTGGCACTCTGCATGCACACCTGAATCGTACTTCCTCCAAGCTGCATCCGTGTTATCAAAATCGATTACTGCATAATGAAGAAGACTCCTGAGATTGGTTAGCTAGGAAAGATTAAGGAACATGTAGTCTTATTACAACTTGCCTGCAGCCATTAGAGGAAGGGAGGATATCTTGTCCACTAAAGAGAGCCGAGAAAACTGCAGAATTAAGAATGGTAAGAAATGGGATCATGAAGAACAAGAGAGACAGGGGAAAATTTGACTTACTTGAGAATAGTATAGAGTCCCTAAAGGAGTTGGCAGCTGAGGAAGCTCTTGAAATACAGGAAACTCAACCTTAAACACAAAAACATTATCATCCTTAGAGGTTTCTTGCTTCATAAGAAACAGAGAGGAATAGATGAATACCTGTAAATCTTCTCCAGAGTACTGAGCAGATCTTGTCCAGGTTGTGAAGGGTTTGAGTGCGAGTTGATCAACCAAGGCAAATATGTTTCGATTCGGATACCGGAACCCTTAGTGCACAGATCACATGTATCAATCGTTTGAACGTAAAACTAAAAGGTAATTAAATGTGTACCTTGGATCCCAACATCATCAGGACCATGCCCATCGTCAAGAACTGTGACATCAAAGCCCTAACAAAATCTCCAAGTAAATTCTAAATGAACAAATGAAGTTTGAGATGAGAATAAAAAAGTGTAAGTGACCTGGTTACAGAGATGATGGGCGGCACCAAGGCCAGCCCAGCCAGAACCCACGACAACAACCTTCTTATTCTTCTTCGCGGTGGCCCCTCCATCGCCTTGGGCTCTGCTATATAGTCTTCGCCGGCGCACGGGACCTTGTACTATTATTGGATTCAGGCTCCCACACCACAACATATTTTTACTACCTCACAATCTTTCTTCTTCTGTTTCGCTATGTGCTTTGAACTTGTGGGTGTATGTAAGAGATGTGTGGGTAATGCCATGGCCACAAACATAGACATCATAGACCAAATATATATATATATATATATTTTTTTTCCCCCTAAAATATATTAGCATTCATTTTTTTCAGTTATGCAAATTTTCCTAGCACAATATATGCTTGGTTTTTCAATATTACTCTAAACATTTTTCTGACAAGCAAGAAACACACAATAATAGAAAGAGAAAGACATGGACCACAAATAAAATTACATGCCGAAAAAGAAAAAGAATTATCCATTTCACATATTATACTTATCAATGATCAAAACCAAAAATGAAATATATTTTTTCTTTTTTGTCAACAAGAATGAAATAATTTGGGTTATCGATATATTTCCCCCTCATAACTATCATTACGCACCAATTCCACCCAAATTATTGACCTAGTGCTATTTCCACCTAAAAACGATGTTTCAGATCTAATTGCACCCAAATCGTAAACTCGAAACTTATTTACCCCCAAATCCGGTTGTTGTTAGTTTATTGCATACCAATTAAGATTTAACCACTAAGAGCGAACCAACCCGTGAATTAAACTGATTATATCAAAACCAAAACCTTCTGATTGATTTACAAAGTTTCAATAATAAAATAAATAAATAAAAATTTATTTCTTCTCTTCTCCTCTTTGTCTTCTTCCTCCAAAAATTTCAGATTTTTAATAGGATTGCCTGCTAAAACCCCCCTATAATACCAACCAACATTCAAACCTCCTAAACTTTTCACCTCTGCCCAATTCCATTCATATTAACCAATCTATGTCCAATTGCGCCCAATTTCAAAATCGCGGCTAATTTTTTAAATTTGCGGTTGATTTGTATGGATTACGTTTTGTAATCTCGTTTAAACCAGAACCCAAACCATTAAATTGTAAACCCGAAATCTGAGCTATTAACCGATGCAAAAATTAAAATCCCCAAAACCGAATCTAAATCGAGATTTAGGGTTTGTGTAAGAGCAAAATTGAGAGCAATCGAGAGGGAGAGACAAATCAACACAGAGAGCGATGAGAGAGAGAGAAATCGGCATTCTTACAATGTCAACACAACAAGGAAGACATGTTCTTGTGCGAAATGGCAGATATCAGAGATTCCTTGCGAACATGCATATGGAGCAATGATAGATGTCGGTTTGGATGTGGAAGAATATGTTTCATGTTGCTTCTCAACATCCATGTGGAGGAACAACTACAACAGCAACATCTAGCCAGTTAAAGGCCCACGCTTTTGGATGATGTCCGGATTTCCTTTAGTGACAGTTGCGCCTGAACCAACTCTACCAGGTAGAAAGAAGAAGAAGAAGTTTCCTAGGAAGAAGGGTAAGCTTGAGTCACCAAAGAAAAGTAAGAAGAATCATGTGGAGAAACTAGGAACGAAGGATCGGGTTATACATTGTGGAGTATGTGGTGATGAAGGCCACAATGCAGCAACATGTAAGTTGAATCCAAAGAAGAAGCAGAAAAGAACACAAGCTGAGGAAGGCAACAATGCAGCTAATCCAAAAAAGAAGCAGAAAAAAACACAAGAATATGCTGAGGAGGTTTGTTCATCACAGGTTTGGTTTTCAGGTTTTATTTTTTAAGTTTGCTTCTCATGTTTGCTTCTCAGGTTTCTTAGCATATGATTTGGTTGGGGTTTCCATCACACAACCAAGTCAGCCACAAGCAAGTCAGACACAATCAAGTCAGCCACTAGAAAATCTGTTATCAAATCTGTTTTCTCTAGCTGTTATGATCAATTGGTGTTTTTTTGGTTGTCATTAGGTGTTATGATCATTTGGTGTCTGTTTTTAGCGATGTTATGATCATTTGGTGTCTATTTTTGATGATGTAATGATCATTTTGTATGCTTTAGTGCGAATTTATGCGGGTTTTAAGTAGTCTTTTGTAAATGATGAAATGGTATTTTGTAAATGATTAACTGGTATTTTGTAAACGATTAAGTGGTCTTTTATCCCTATGAAGCATTGCATTTTGTAAACTCAATTGACTCAATTAAACAACTCAAGATCATTCGATAGATAAAACCATGGCAATCCATAAACTCAATTCATTAGTTTACAGACACATAACAACACATAACAATCCATACACTACATTCACCTAACTAACAATCTTCTTACACAACAATGCAATTGCTCCAACGACAAACACAACCAGACCTACTTTCATCACTTGCTCAGACTTCACTTTCTCCTCTACTTTTGCTTTCATCTCTTCCTCAAGTTTACTCACCATAGCATTGGCGGCCATGAAACTCTCGCTCATGCTCTTCCTCAATTCTTTAACATCTTCAACGAGTTGAGTATGTTTCGCATCCACCATCTTTATCTCATCAAGTATAGCTTCATCTACCCATTTAAACACATGATCTTCCGATTTTCTCTATCAAAATTCAAACCATAAATATCAAAATTCAAACCCGAAATAACAAAAACTACACTTTAAACCCAAAATGTACCTGCATTGCAACTTCACTTCGTAGAATCTCCTATATGGATTCTTTTCTGTCTTTGAAACGTAGGTGGTGATGTTCTCCCCACACCAACATCGGCGAGGAACACCATGTACCACTCTTCTCGTTGAGGACCTTGATGAACCTGATGAAGAACCTTCTCGAGATTTTGCTGGTTATTTATCTCGATCTCTGTCTCTCTATCGATTTCAATTTCTCTCTCAATCAAACCCTAACTCTTGATTTGGGGATTTTGTGGGGATTCGAAGATTTTTGTTCAGATTTCGAGTTTAACTATTTAAGTGGTTTGGGTTCTGGTTTAGTGGGTAAAAAACCGAAATCGGATTATTTAAACACGATTACAAAACGTAATCCGTACAAATTAACTGCAGATTTAATAAATTAGCCGCGATTTTGAAATTGGGTGCAATTGGGCATAAATTGCTTAATACGGATGGAATTGGGCAGAGGTGAAAAGTTTGGAGGGGGGTTTTAGTGTTGGTTGGTATTATAGGGGGTTTTAGCAGACGATCCTTTTTAATATGAAAAACCCAAAAATTTTAGATTTTTGAAGAGGGATAAGTTAACAAATAATTCAGATTTTTAATCTAATTGAACAACTAATAAATGAAAACCCAGAAATTGAAAACTAAAAAAATCAAATATCACCGTCTCTCTCATCTTCAATTCTTCTTCGTGAAACATTAATCACCGCCATCTTCGCCGGAAATCATCTCAGGCTACGTTTTCTTCCGGCGACGTTCTCCATCGGCGATCTTCTTCGTCTTCTCCGAAGTTCTCCTTTGAGGAATTAGAGACTTCTTTGTCTCCTCTGATTCGCATGTGATTCGAATGGGGCGAAGTAAGTCGATCTTTTCTTCTTACCTACAATCTCAATTCGAATTCGATGAATCAATTCAGTTTTTGGTAGAACCGTGTTAGCGAATTTGTGTTCATTTATAATCGTTAAGTTTTGGATAAGTTTTTTTGGGGTGAATCGCCATTGATTGAATAATCCAATGTCAAATGTGTAGGACCGGCGAGATGTTACCGTCAGATTAAGAGGAAGCCATACCCGAAATCAAGATACTGTCGTGGTGTTCCAGATCAAAAAATCAAGATCTACGATGTTGGAATGAAGATAAAGGGAGTTGATGAGTTTTTGTTTTGTGTTCATTTGGTTTAATGGGAGAAAGAAAATGTATCGAGTGAAGAACTTGAAACTGCTCGTATTATTGCTTGTAACAAGTATATGGTGAAAACTACTCGTAAAGATTTCCATCTTCGTTTGGTTTCACTAAGGAATAAGATGAGAGATTGGTTTGTGATATCCATTTTTTATTTTTTGTTTTTTTAAAAACCTTCTAAATCAATTAGAAGATTCTCTGGTTTTGGTATCCGTTTAATTCACTGTTTGATTTATTTTTTTTTGTGGTTAAATTTTAGTTGGTATGCAATAAACCAACAACAACCGGGTTTGGGGGTAAATAAGTTTTAAAATTACGATTTGGGGGTAAATAAGTTTCAAACTTACGATATGGGTGCAATTAGGTATGAAATTTCGTTTTTGGGTGGAAATATCACTAGGTAAATAGTTTTGGTGGAATTGGTGCGTAATGATAGTTTTGAGGGAGAAATAGGTCGAAAACCCAAATAATTTTGGTAAGTGAAAAAAAAAAAAATGACGATTTCTTTTGCTTCCACGCTTCTAATTGTGTATTGGACCCAAATTTATGTGTTTGACACAAGAGAATCGTTAGTATAGGTCTATCTACCGTCCGCCGTTTCAATCTGACGGCTGTCAAACAAGCCGTACAATCTGGACGCAATCTAACGGTGGAAATAGAAAGATCATAAATCCCTCAAAGTTTTTTTTTGTTTGGGTGGAGACAAACGAACAAGAAGAAGAAAGAAATGGCAACCGCAGCTCTCTCCGCCGCCCGACCCAACCGCCTTAACTCAGCCTCCTCCGATGTTCCTCTCCATTCGCTATATCTCCCTACCAAGCTTCAATTTCCTTCCGGGAAGACTCAGCTGTGGCGCTCCACCGCGATTCTCCTACCTACACGGCGGCGATGCGCCACGCCTAGAGCTAGTTCTCGCGCCGACGATTCTCCGCCGTTCGATATGTCTGTAGAGACGGCGCTTAAGGTTCTCGGTGTCTCTGAAGGAGCTTCCTTTGACGAAATACTTCGCGCCAAGAAATCGATCCTTGCCTCCCGTAAGGACGACCCCAACGCCATCTCGCAGGTGACTGTTTTCAAATTTATAGGTTTCATCCTTGAATCGAAGGTTTCCTTGTTGAAGATTTCTCAATTTCAGCTTTTAGTGTCTGTCTACCTAGTTTCAACCAATTCGCTAGTTCCTAAATTTGGTTAGGTTTCCATTACTATTACTCGAGTTTTAGCTTCCAATTTTAGTTTTGCAGGGAACCATCACTATAAACTCCATGAATCATGGAAATATATAGTTTCTTGTTCTTGAGCCTCACTCTCTAGTTTTGTCCCTTTTTTCTCAGGCTGAGGCTGCATATGACATGCTGCTGATGCAGAGCCTTAACCAACGCCGAGCAGGAAAAGTTATGAGCAACAACATACGCTACGCTGATGTTAAATCTAGTAACCCTCTGGGAACAGGTACCGTGTCTCAGTGGATGAAGAATCCACCTGTCTCTGTTGATATGCCATCCACTAGCGATCTGGGTATACAAGCTGGAGTCTATGGAGCCATGATGGTTTTGACTTACGTTAACGGGAGTTCCTTAGAGTCTTCTGGGATGCCTTATGCCGGTGCTGATGTGCCTGGATTGATATTGGCCAGTAGCTTTGGAGCTTCCCTATACTTCATGACCAAAAAGAACGTCAAGCTAGGTAATGATAACTTCCATCTTCTTCTGAGCTCACCACAAGTGAGCACCTCTGATGTTGTTATGTGTGTTGGTGCAGGGAAAGCAGCTGCTTTAACAGCAGGAGGATTAGTGGCAGGTGCAGTGGTGGGATCAGCCGTAGAGACCTGGCTGCACGTTGATGTGGTCCCCTTTCTTGGTCTCCATTCCCCAGCTGCAGTCGTCAGTGAATTCATAGTCTTCTCTCAGTTCTTAGTGTCTCTATGCTTAAGGTAGAACTTTGTACATTGGCTTCTGCAAAATTGGCTCAACCTGTCACGCTGGTATATGTACTCCGTTTATATGCATTTTGTACAGAACACTCAAAGTAAACAACTCCTAGACATCAGTCTTCATGCTCATATTCGATTCCTTGGAACTTTGAAGTTTCAATTGCGTAAACCAAATCAAAGAGCTTCATCGACCGATTTGTAAACTGAACAAAAAGAAGAATAATTACTCTTGTCATCATTCTTTTTCCAGTTAACACCTACTAACACAGTTAACAAACAAAACTAGCATTTGCAACTCACACAGTTAATCAATACGGCTACATATATAGACTAGTAGTTACGTATTTTGGAATGAATATGGACACGGGAAAATTGAATCAGGAGCCATGGGTAGTTTCTGTTGGGATGGTGCAAGACCAAAAGGCCCTCTGACTCAGCCCTTGGAAGTGGCAGCAGACCCCTTGGTCAATTTACTTCAGATCAGGGCATCTCATCTCTCGCTTCTTTGCTGCTTCTTGTTACACAGTTTTCACCAGCCGCTTTGCAATTCCCTGCATTCCATTTGACATCCAAGTTGTGTGTATACATTCTCTTCCTGTGAAGTCTAGCTCTCTCTCTCTCACTCTACAAATGGTAACAAGTGTTTATTTCCTTGCGTCTTCCCTCTCCCTAGACATTCATACCAGAGCAGACCCACAAAAACCAACTATGGAGAAGTCGGACCCAGTAAAGCAATTGGGCACCACAATTATCATCTGCCTTGTGCGTTTTAAAGAGAGAGATAGACGAAATTTTAGGTTGGTTTCCCAACAAATTAAGAAAATAACAGCGGCATTTTCTTGTATATTGTATCCGGACACTGAGCATCATCAAGTTGTTGAATTTTCGCACCATATATGGTATCATTACGGTTTATGATAAGAAAACGTGGTTAGTCTGGATCGGCATTGAAAACTACTCGGCAAGTGCATCCGCTCAGGAGATCAGAAAGGGTCATGTTATCACTCCAGGAACGAAAATCGAAAAAAGTTGAGAGGAACTTGTCGAGAAATAAGGTAACATGTGAAGAACCAACAAAATCTTCTTACAGCAGCAATTCCAGTGTTGATATTAACAACAAATGATGAAAAAGATATGACATCTCCTCGATGCTCAGTAAACACAAGTTAAGGGTACAAAAAGCAACTAATAAGATAAGAGGGTCAGTTCAAACCGTATGATCCGACAATGTTGCTTACAGTTTGTGCAAAGGTTCTTGAGGTTATCTTTTTGCCAGGGACATGGAAGGGGTTTGAGACTGCATCCACGTAAGCAGCATGAAACTTCCTGAAGAACTGAAGAAAACACACATAGAATGAAAATAGTTTTCAGAGATTGGTGCTAAGAACAATTCGAAGAGCCAACTATTACTTTCAGAGTTTGACTTTGGTAAAGGAACAATATAAACTAATAAAAGTGATAGAGAAAGCGCAAGGATAACATTGGTTTAAAGTAGGATCTGAGCAGGTAAAAGAAACTTACACTTCTCACATCGGTGTCTCTAACATCCAAATCAGTTGTGACCAATATAAATTTAACTTTGGTATTAGTCAAGTAACCATAGCTGCAGGAGAAAAGAACCCATCAAAGGCACAATACAAATTCATCAGAGAGAGAGACAGAGAGTGAGAATGTGCTTACACTTTGTAGTTCACAGTAGGATAGAGGAGGCCAAGAAAAGCCTCGTTCAGAGTTGTACCAGACTTTTTCGGATTGTTCACTGAAGAAGCAGACAAAACCACGTTACACTCCTTGTAAGATGAAGAAATGCAAAGCAAAAAAAGGAGATTGGATTGCATTAAAGGACCTCGCTCTTCGATGACATCGAGGGAGCAATGAACGATGTGGTGGAGCTTGAGTGCATCGTCAGCATCCGTGAAGCTCTGTATGTAAAGCGGATTGTTCTGTATGGGAAATTCAAGTCAGAAATCCAATGAACAACAGATCAAATTAGAGATCAGCGGCGGCAGACCTGGTGGCCGACGACGGCGACGCAAACGATCATCTTCTCCTTTGCAGATCTCCTCCGAATCTCGAAAAAAGTCCCGAACGATCACTTTCAGATTCCGAAAACAGTCAAAGAGTCATTTTTAATGGGCCGGACTTTATTATCCATAAGAATTGGGCCTATAAATTCTTTTTAAGTAACTACAATTGGAAAAATAAAAAAAAATAAAGTTGTCCCCTCTTTATTAGGTTGGTTACATTAGTAGCCGGATGATTGATTCGTTATTGTGACGTTTTTGGTCGTCTATGTTTATTTTCTTTATAGTTGGGCCTTCATATTTTCCAAAGAAAGCCAGAATTGACCAAGTCAGTGTGAGTGGCTGCTACAGTTAGACATAAGCCTCCATCATCAATGTATAATTATACAGATGACACAAATTTAATATTGTTCGTGATTGTCATTGTCAGGTTATTATTAACGCTCTCAACACACCATGTAGTTTCTAGCGTATATATATTAAGAGTAGTTGTAGGAGACCTCTGTCTTCTCTTGATCTTCGTCGGCAGTTCATAACAAAACTCCTAATTAAGCATTTTTTAATTGGATTTCAGGTAAACTTTTATATACACGCACACGTAGTTATATATATATATATAGTAGAGTGTGACTGAGTGAATTTTCCGGTTTACACGCAGGTTTACTGATACCAATCCGGGGATGGATTTCTTCCATTCAAGAGAGAAGAGACATGGCAAAGGAGCAGGTCAGTTTTACTTGTTATATATATATATATCATGACAAATAGAAAACTTGTTTAGGTTAGATGGTGGCTAAACTGAAGTGGTGTCACCAGGATTGTTTGGTCACAAAAGTGCGAGCAAGAGTAACCCTTCGAGCCCTCCTCATCCCACAGAGGGTCGATCTCCGCCAGCAACTCATTTCCGCATGAAAAGATCGGAATCAGAGTACGCGTTTCCCATCTCCGATGAACAAACCACTCACTGGAAACAACAGCAAGCCTCTGAACGCGTCCCCAATCCCCACCAACGGCCTCCAGTCTACAGATATAGCACGGTACTCTCAACTCTTTGTGATAAGAGTTAGAGTTTCTTTCACTTTTTATGGTTTTGATTCTTTGTTCCAAACTCCAGCCCGAGCGTCCTAGAGAGCCTGATGAGGATGTGACCCCAAGGAGCAACGCTTCTGTGAGCCCTTTTCGATCTGCCAGAACCCGCACGGTACTCGCTCATTGCTGGGTTTTTTTTTTTTTTTTTTGCTTTCTGCTGATTGGGCTTCTGTAACAAAGTTTGGTCTGTGACTGCAGCCTGATCGCCGTAGGAGGTCTAGGGATTTGAGCAAAGAGCTATACGAGAGAACGTATGAGACAGAGGCCAAAGTGAGCCCATTTCACCCCTCCAGAAGCCGCTCTCCAGCTCCCTACAAGACGGTACTGATCCTGATTCTTGTTTTACATTCTTCTCATCCAAGTCTCTGCCCTCAACCCAAAACCAAATCTCTTGTATTTGCAGCATGAGCGTGGAAGAGACTACAGTAGAGAAAGGTATGAAGCTGAGGGCAATGTAACTTCGCGGAACAGCGCTCCTTCTAGCCCATTTCATCCATCCAGAAGCTGCTCTCCACCGCCACACGCAAGGGTTTGTGGATTCATTCATTCTCTGATTTAACGCATTTGTTAATCAATCATTATCTGATTTTACTCTACTTAGTTGCAGCCTCAGAAATACAACGGGAAAGATCATTTAGAGGGGATGTACGAGGCAGATGCCGATATCACACCGCTTAACAGCCCTCCCATGAGTCCTGTTCGTCGAACCACGAGCTACTCTCCACCACCGCCATTGTTCTCATCCAGCGACGACGAAGACGACAACAATTCCACCTACCTCTTTCCAGAAATCGCAACGGGACGTCGTTCCGGAAGCAGCACGGTTAGTTCTTTCTCTTGCAGGTCTCTGTTTACCAAAATGTGAATGAAATGCTTAAATCCAAAATGGTTTCGTTTGTGCAGCCGGTTCACTACAAGTATCAGATCACCTCGGTCGAGACTTACGAGCAAGACAGGCAATTCGAGCCGCCGGAGCTGCCGGACGAGTCTCAGAGCTTCACGATGCACGAGATCGCCAAAATGCGCGGACTTCAAAGCTATGAGACCGCCGGTAAGGAAGAGATACAATCGGCTATCTCTGAGACTTACGTCTCCGTCGCCAATTACAAGGTACGGATGAGCGTCTCCGCTACGCTTCAGACGATCATCGACAAACACGGAGACATCGCCGCCTCATCGAAACTTCAATCCACCTCAACGAGATCGTTTTACCTCGAATCCCTAGCCGCAGCACTGATGGAGCTGAGATCAACGGCGTTGAGAGATCTGACTAAGACGCGCGTGGCGGAGATCGCAGCGGTCGTGAAAGACATGGATTCGGTGAAAATCGACGTATCGTGGCTCAAAACAGCCGTCACTGAGCTCGCGGAGGCGGTGGAGTACTTCGGGAAGTACGACACGGCAAAGATCGTGAAAGAAGAGTGCGATAAGGAAATGACGGCGGGGAAAGTAGAGATGGAGGATTTGAAGGAGGAGCTACGGCGGAGAGAGAAGGAAACGAAGGAGTGTAGAGAGAGAGTGACGGCGATGGCTGGTCGGATAGGGCAGCTAGAGATGAAGGATGTGAGAGTGAAGAAGAATCTGGAGCTGTTTGAGGGCAAGGTTCTTAAATTCGACGGTCAAGCTGTTCTTGTTCACCTCTAAAATTTCAAGGCATTTAAACCGGTTTGGTGGAGTAAACCGAGTTCCCTTAGGTTTAATAAAGACGTGGTTTTATTGTTTTCTTCTTAAATTATTGGGGGTTTGTATTCGAGACAATTGCATAAAACAACTTTCATTATATTTGATATTACTAGACTAACCTATCTTTCTAAAAGATCGTTGAAAAGACATAAAAACTAATGTTTTGATTTTTTATTACAGAAATGCCATTCAATTTATTTTTTTTTTATAAAAAAAAAAACAGAAACCGTTGTCTTCTCAATCTTCGTCTTCGTCTTCTTCGGCTTCGTCTTCTCAATCGTCTTCTTCGCCTTCGTCTTCTCAATCGTCCTCTTCTTCTTCGTCTTCGTCTTCTTCTTCTTCTTCGTTTTCGTCTTCATCGTGTTCTTCGTCATCTTCGTCTTCGACTTCGTTTTCATCGTCTTCGTCTTCATCGTCTTCGTCATCGACTTCGTCTTCATCGTCTTCGTCTTCGTCTTCGTCTTCGTCTTCGACTTCATCTTCATCGTCTTCTTCTGTCTCTCTCTCTCTGATTTCTGCTACAAATATGGTAGACTAACTTTATGTTATAGTAGAGTTAACAGTTTATGTAATGGTAGACTTAACTTTATGTGGTGGTAGAGTTAACAGTATGTGTAATGGTAGACTTAACTTTATGTGGTGGTAGAGTTAACAGTATGTGTAATGGTAGACATAACTTTATGTGGTAGTAGAGTTAACAGTATGTGTAATGGTAGACTTAACTTTATGTTATGGTAGAGTTAACAATATGTGTAATACTTACAAGTCTCTCTTTTTCAGCGAAGATGAGTGACGGCAGCAGTGACAGCAGTACTGAGAACCTCATTCCTGAGGTTCTAGATCGACAGTTTAGGGCTAGGACATGAAGTGAAGGTGACTACGGAATTCCCGCGCGCTGTTTTTGTGGTGGAAAAACACTAATCACAACCTCATTCACCGAAACGAATCTGGGTAGAAGATTCTATCTTGCGAGAGGGTCGATGTAAGCAAAAGAAAAATTAAGTTTTATGTTGTTCTTTGTTAGAGTTTTATGTAAGTATTGTGTACTTGTGATTGTCTTTTTCTTTAGGATGAAGGTTGCCATATATGGAAATGGTGGGATGAGGCAATGATGGAGGAGTTCTGTGACATGAAGGAAGAAATTTCGGACCTACATGATCGGATGAGATACTTCACTCTTGGAGACAATGACGAGGTTGTTGATCCGCGATTGATGTGGCGCAATGTCGGAATTCATCGACACGAGATATGTTTTCTCAAAGAATTGTTCAATGAGCTTAATGCTAACCACAATGAGCTTAAGGCGATTGTTGCTATAAAACGTGAAGGAAATGTCAATGATATGAAACTTATGTTAAGTCTGCCATAACTAATTGACCATAAAGTCTACCATAATAACGAGATAAATCTACCACGGGTTACGAAATCTACCATCAAAGTCTACCAAATTAAGTCTTCCACTATGTGAACAAAGTCTACCAAAACATAATAAATCTACCGTGTGAGGCAAAAGTCTACCATAACTAACTGACCATAAAGTCTACCATAAATAACGAGATAAATCTACCACGGGTTACAAAATCTACCATCAAAGTCTACCAAATTAAGTCTTCCACTATGTGAACAAAGTCTACCAAACAAAGTAATTCTACCGTGTCAGACTAAAGTCTACCATAACCAACCGACCATAAAGTCTATCATCAATAACGAGATAAATCTACCACGGGTTACAAAATCTACCGTCGAAATCACTTAAATCTACCAAAAAACCTAAAGTCTACCAAAGAAAAGTCAACAAGTCAACGCTGATTTAAAATCTACCGTTAAACAACACATAAATCTACCGTAACATAAAAAATAATATCTACCGTAACATGAAAACGTAAGTCTACCATGTCTTCTAATTAAACTCTACTGTAACTTTGGTAGACTTATCAGCATAAACTCTACCATAACTTTGGTAGACTTATCAGCGTAAACTCTACCGTTTCGTTCAATATAAGTCTACCGTCAAAGCTGGTAGACTTTACCAAGTAAGTCTACTACTGCATAAAAAAAGTAAAGTCTACCGTCATTCTCTGGTAGAGTTTATCTTCCGAGCTCTTAAGTCTACCGTCATAGCTCTGGTAGACTTTAAGTTTTTGCGCGCTAACGTGGCAGAAATTCATTAATGGCATTTTCGTAATTACGTTTTTTGTCACCAAACGAATTGAGGGCAAAATGGCCATTAAAATCGGAATTAGGTTGTTTGAGTAATATCCAAATATAAAGATCATTTTAATAATAAAGTTTAAAAATATAGGTTGTTTTAGCTAACCACCCGTTTAAATTCTGCTAAAACGTCTGATGATGTTCGCTATAGAAACAATTACATCTTTCGAAAAGTTTTAATTAAGCTATATTACCTTCTTTTAAAGAGATTGTGAAACGGGAAAGGTAAGGAAGATAAATCCAACCCCACCGAGAAATCCGGAGGTTGGCGAATCATGTCTAGAAGATGATCACGAGGGAAGAAGGATCATCTCGAAAAACGGAGATTCAATGGTGAAAAATGTTGATGACGATAGAGAAAAGAGGGATTGAAAAAGATTTTGTTATTTGATTTCTCTGTAAGAGGAAGAATACAAAGGCTATAATAAACGTGACCTAACTCGGTTTACATACAAACCAGAGTCCAAACCATTATTTAAACTAAACCAAGCTTAAAATAAGATTGACCAAGAATGGAGGTTAAACCGGAATGTTGATCATTATTCCTGTTACAGAAGTTGAACCAGCTCAATTGGACGAGAGGCTACCATGTCGGAGAGAGGTTCCGACTTCCGAGGTAGCAAGTAAACTCTATGAAATTAAAAATAAATGTTATAATACAAGAGGATTTATATGAACGTGTTCGTATAGAAATATGAATGAGATCCGTGGCACAATGGTCGAGTGTCTTGGTTCCTTGAATCCAGCTTTTGCAAATTTTTGAGTTTTTTTTTTTCTTCTAAACTGATTTGCGACGATCTGATAATTTTTTTTTTTGAAGTTTTTGTATTTTAATCCCTGCTAGATTTTTATCCGTGCTTATGCAGGTTTTTAGATTCAAAAATATTACAAATTTATGTTTGAAAAATATATAGTTTGAAAAGTTCAATTTATTTAGAAAAATAAATTTAAATATGTACATAAAACATTGTCCGACCATCTTTCAAAACATTATTAAAACATTGTTTAGTTTAATTGAATTTAGTATATTAAAACATGGTTTTTCATCCGTTTGGAAGTCTGATCTCGATATTATCTCGATGATGCTACCTTATCAACATTAATTTATTTTTCTATCTACACCGATTCACAATAAACAGCTTATATTCTTTTTTCCACTGACGGTTTTGTCCCAAATGGGTTTTTCGTCTTTGGGTTTTAAGGATACAACTGTTCATTGACCTTATAAGAGTCGGTTTCTTAAAAGAATTTTCAATCAATTTAAGAAATTTGTTGCATTCATTAAAAAAATGTTTTTTTGTTTGAATATAATTTAACATTCAGAACTTGGTATATTTTCTAGTAGAAAAAAAATCTTAGAATTTTGAATACGAAATAAAATAATTTGTACGTCAAACATATGATCACTAACTCAAGCTGTCAAGCATAGGTAGTTCTCTGCATAACTAAAAACAAAACTATTAGCTAATTAAAATAATACCTTGGATATTTTTTTCCGAAAAGAAATTATCAAATTTTTAGAACTTAAGAATCATAATCATATATTTACAATTGTACATTATATATAAGATCCTCACAACAAAC
This sequence comes from Boechera divaricarpa, assembly GCA_026770425.1. NCBI lineage: Eukaryota > Viridiplantae > Streptophyta > Magnoliopsida > Brassicales > Brassicaceae > Boechera > Boechera divaricarpa. Next base: position 370,211 of record CM049186.1, on the reverse strand, counting down.
ATCATCTCCCTTTGTTTTTATCACCTCCTCTGCTTCTCTCTCCTAACGCTAAAACCGACCATCTTCTATATATATACTTTTAGAAGATTTCCAAAGGAACAACTCAGATTAGAAGCTCAAAAATATTAAAATACTATAAATGTTGTAGTGTTTATTCTAGGAAGCATTGACATTGTAAAGATTTGGTGAAAATTTGAGAAATTTGATAAAAGTGAAATCTGCTTGCTTTTAAAATTAAATTCACGCATGACTAAAATCAAACCGTAACCGTATTTCAGACCGTAACGGGACAATTTTTTTCTATAACCAGATCGTAACCGTATAAAACAATTAAAAACGTAATCGTTAAACATAAAAATATATTTTTATATTAATATAATTGCACATTTATGAATGTCAAAATGGACTAACCCGTCTATTTGATTCGTCTTGTATCGGGCTAAGAATTTGCATGTTTTGTCTCACCAGCCCAAAAATGACTACAATCGTAAAGACATTAATCCTAATTTATCTAACTTTATGAGTGCAAGTTTGCATATCGACATGTGTGTTCTTAAAATAGAAAATTATATCATAAATTAATATGGTTATATATATATGATATATTGAGTACAATATATTCGATTAAATTTTATATTTTGGATTGATCATTCAAGATTGTGTAAAATTCTCGTAGATGTTAAATAATTTTAACTTTTTAATCAAGTTAATATATTTAAAAAATTTTGAATAAATGATCAAATTAAAATATTCATAGTTAATAAAATATATGTTCTATCCATTTTCTTAATATATTAAAAATATTCTATCTACTTATTTTTAGGTAATTAAATATAATTAGATTTGAATATTTTACCCGTAATATGTTAACTAAAATGACCTATTTTTAATGATATTCTTTTGTAATATTTACCAAAAATCCTACTAAATTTCTATTTATCCCTATATATTATTTTTATATCTTAATTTCATATAAAAAGATGATTTTGTAGGCTATAGAAAAATTCAGATATATGGTAAGATATGCATTTATTTAAAACAAATATTTACTTTTATTAATTTTTTGAATCTTTACCATGCTTTTTGCTCCATAATTTTCATATTGTAGATATGCATTCATTATTTTATTATTGTTATTAATTCTTTTATTTAAACAATTTTTTTTTAGATTTACCTGTGAGGTAATTGGGAGTGTATTTACACTTATTAGTATGTATATATATAGCCATATAGGGAATATTGTGCACACAAAATTAAGTTTTCGGAAATTAATTAGTAAATTATTGTTTCCTAAAACTTATGAATAATAAATGTTTTCAATTAAATGGTTAAGTAATATTAAATCGATTTAAAAGGAAAACATTAATATACCGAAAAATCTTGGCATCGAATTATTAAATACGATGGTTTTTTTTTGTGGCAGTCATTACGAATCTTCTAAAAAATGGCAGCCATCAATTTTTTTTTTATTTAAAAAATAAATATTGATCCGAGTTGAGCGTTCTCTTCTTATAATTTAGTAAATATTGATGTGGGTTTTGTTTACACATCATTTTCTCTCTCTCTCTCTCAAAGTCTAGGAAAGGCATGAACGCTCAACTAAATCATCTATTCATATAGCATGTTAAAAAGGTTAGTTCTATCTGACTTAGTTTTTAATAATAAATTTGTTCACATAGTCAGAAAGAGTCATTGTTAAAAGGAAAATGATTTGATCTATATTCAAAAGACGAATGAGTTTTCTCCTTAGTATAAAAGGTTTTACACAAAAAAATTCAAAAACCAAATCAAGCATAGATCAAGAACCTATTATACTTATGCAAGTCATGAAAAGTTTCAAAAACCGTTGGAAACACACAATCTATTATCGTCTATTAACTTCAAGGTTTTCCCTTCAGATATGAAATTAGGAGAACCCATGAAAAGAATTACTTTATGAATAATAAAATAAACAAAAACAAATTCTCAGGTTATATTGATGTGTTCTCTTTATCACCAAATCTCGTCAACATTTTTTTTGTTTGAAATTTTTAATTTTTTTAAAATCAAAGAATACATAATTAATCATCTTCCAAAAGATGTACATGTAATTTTTTTTATATCAACATTTATTGATATATATTTGATAATATTACCGATTTTTTAAGTTAACATAATAATTACTGATTTTTTATATATTAATTTTCATATAAAACTATGAAATATAAATGTTAACCAAAAATTTAGATCCAAACGATTTTTAAAGTTAGTTCCACTTTTTTGAAGAATACATTTTAAAATTAGTTCAAAGTTCCGATTTTTAAAACTAATTACCGATTTTTTAATATACTAATTACATATTTGGAAATATATAGAAATAGTTGTTATAATAGTGTTTAACAATCCCCTATATATTATTTGGGAAGTATATTTATAAATAAACATTAAAAAGTATTAATATTTACATCACATTGCCATTATTTCTAAGAACAATTTTTAATCTTTCATTAAGGATATTTTAGTCATTAGGTATTATGTGATCATTTAATGAAATCACTTAATTTATGGTTAACAAAAAAATCTGATTTGTTAATACCCTAAAAAGGATTTTTGAATATTTTCAAAAAAATGGATTATTAATAATTAGATATTTTTATAGGATTTGTTAAATTCCAAAAATTTCGGATTTGTTAGAATCTGATTTAATTTTATTTGCACAATCGGATATTTATTTGCACAAAAAATTGGATATTCTATTATTTAAAAAAATAGATTTGTTTAGATTCATTAACTCGTGCTGTAGCACGAAACAATTTCTAGTACAGCTTTATTAGTTATAACAAAACGGAATATTATAACTAATAATATTACCAATTTTTAAAGTTAAAATAATAATTACCAATTTTTTATATACAATTAAATAAAAGATATATATTTTAATGAGCAATTGATGGCCATGATTAATGGAATAAAAAGATTTAGATCCAAACGATTTTTAAAGTTAGTTCCACGTTTTTTTAAAATTATATTTTAAAGATAGTTCAAAGTTTCGATTTTTAATACTAATTACATATTCGAAAATATTTGTTTTTATTGTTCAAATAAACAATAATTATCAAGTAAATTATCTTGTAAATAATTTCCATATTCGAATCAAATATTATTATCAAGTAAATTATCTCGTAAATAAAACTGATTTTTATAACTAATAATATTACCGATTTTTAAGTTAACATAGTAATTACTGATTTTTATATACTAATTTCCATATAAAACTATTAAATATAAATATTAACTAATTAGTTAGTTAGTTCTGATTTTTAAAACCAATTACCCTTTTTTATATACTAATTACCTATTTTTTTATATACTAATTAAATGATCACGTAATAAATAATGACTAAAATATCCTTAATGAGAGATTAAAATTTGTTCTTTGCTGTAATGGCAAAGTGATGTAAATAGATACACTTTTTAATGTTTATTTTATAAATGTACTTACCAGATAATATATAGGGGATTAGTCTATATTAGTATATGATAGTGTATTATAAGTATTTAATAAAAAATATAAGTTAACTCTATGAAATTAAAAATACGGTTTTCGTAAAAAATTTTGTATACAAATATTGAATGAGGTCTGTCGTCGTGTGTCTCGGTTCCAAAACACCTAGACCAATCTACCCTGGTTTGACATGATAAACCAATCTACCCGTGGAACTTTGTCGAAAGAGGTAAAAAGTGAACCTCTTGCTTTAAGCGTATTCTTCCTCCTTATGGTAAAAATGTTCCCTTTCAATTCATAATGTAGATGTGTTATCATGAGGTGCTCACTTTTGTATGGAACCAACTGATCTTCATGCTCGGACTGATGTGGACTCGGAGAAACAAAGACACGATGGGAAATATATGCTTATGTTTCTTGACAATTCCAGAACACGAGATTTAGAAACGTTAGGAGATTTTGTTTCCCCAGAACTTGTTGCTGAAGTTACTCACGCGCAAACTAAAAACCATGCAACCAGAGGTGTGTTAATGACATTTCTAGACATGTCACAAACCGATGTGTCTTCTCTCTCTTTTCTGTGATTTGGGCTTCCGATGGGCTCTTGTTTAAATAGCAAAGAGGAGATAGCAACGATGGGTCCATATTACGTGACAAATAATGATGCCGATTAGCAATATTTAAGATGTTTAATGACAACTATAGTTGAATTTAAAATCGGAAAAACGGCCGATTACCTCACCAACTATGTTACTTTAGCGTATTCATACATGAACTTATGTGTTGTGCCTTAAACTACATGAAGTTACCTAAAATTTGAATTTACTACACGAACTATTCAAAAACGGCTAAAACCCACAAATCGATTAACGCTATTAATATTCCGTTAATATATGTCATATGGATGCCACGTAGCATCTACACATATGCCACATGGATGACACGTGACATCCACACATATGCCACATAGTCTATGATGCCACATAACATCCACATGGAGGGCTTTTTTTTTTTTTTTTTTTTAATTAAGAAAAAATATTACTAATCCTACTCAAGCCGGTGAATTCAGAAACAACAGATTTGAGGCTACTTCACAATGATTAAATCAACAACACAAACTTTCTCATCGTTAAAAACAATTAACAAATTTCAGTATAAAAAAAAAAATACTAGAAGAGAGGGTGAGAGATCTGTGTTCCAAGATTTGGAATTTCTGCGGAGGCCACGACCATTTTCAATGAAGTAAAATAGATCCATCTTTGTGAAAGCTATTCTTTTAGTAGAAAACTACTCCTTCTATAGAACACTATTCCTTCCGTATAATGTAGCTATTCGTTTGGTCCTAGAACACTACATTCTACAGGTGTGGGCGCTACATTCTACGGAAGGAATAGTATTCTACAGACGAAATAGTATTCTACAGAAGGAATAGTTTTCTACTGAAAGAATAGTGTTCTACAGAAAGAATAATATTCTACAGAAGGAATAGCTTTTACCAAGTTAGATCTATTTTACCCCACTGGAAATGGTCGTGATCTCCCCATAAATTCAAAATCTTGGAACACAGATCTCTCACCCTCTCTTCTAGTATTCTTTTTCTTATACTGAAATTTGTTATTTGTTGTTAACGATGAGAAAGTTTGTATTGTTAACTTAATCATTGTGAAGTAGTCTCAAATATGTTGTTTGTGGATTCACCGGCTCGAGTAGGATTAATAATATTTTATCTCGGTTTAAAAAAAAAAAAACTACATGTGGATGCCACGTGGCATCATAGACTATGTGACATCTATGTGGATGCCACGTGACATTCACGTGACATCCATGTGTCATATATTAACGGAATTTTAACACCGTTAATCGATTTGTGGGTTTTAGCCGTTTTTGATTAGTTTGTGTAGTAAATTCAAATTTTAGGTAAATTTATGTAGTTTAAAGCACAACACATAAGTTCATGTATAAATACGCCAAAACAAAATAGTTGGTGAAAGAATCGGCCGTTTTTCCATTTAAAATCATGCGAGGATAAGAATCTTCTGTTGGCATTTTGATATTCTGCATTTAAATTAATTTTGTGTCACACCAATAATGATACTGGTCTTATTATGTTTACTAGTCTATGATACTTTTAAATTTGGTATTGTATTAGATAAGTCGGAAAATGCTAAAATATTAGTAAAGATTATATGTTATATGTTAAATCCAATTTGTTTTGTTTTGTATATATTTTTTGTGTGTGTTGAGTTGGTTGATTGGGAATATTTGATAAGGGAAGCCAAATTTTAACTAGCTGCGATTTTCACAAAACTAACATTAGATTGAATATAGATCTAGTGTAGGTTTCTTTGTTTTTTTTTGCATTTATATAAACTTACATACAGGTGTATTTCTAAGAAAAAATTGAATGCCGTCTTGAAAATTTAGATTTTATAGAAACAAACATTTATCGTCGATATGGAACATTTGCTTTACTATTTTAAAAATAGTTTTTTGACGTTCAAATTTAGATTAAAGTCACGAGATTTAAGTTACGTCGAGTTTAAGGGAGAAATGAACAAAAACGTATTCAGTAAGTTTTAAATAAAGATTTGACATTAAGTAATTCGTCTTTTAAAAATTATATATGGTGCTATGCAGTTGTGTAATTATAGAATATTTACCCAAACTTTAATGATAATTGTAGTTCAAATTCAGATAGTATTAATTTGAAAGGTGTTCCACAATGATGACAAGGTTATCTTTTGTTGCTGAGCCGGCTGTTGTTTTATTTTATACGTCCCACCTTAAATTTAGATACGAATACTAAATATTACCCGAAATTAAAAAGCTGACATATTACGGATTGGTCATGAAAAGGTGATTAATCAATGTAGTTATTTATAGTGAAAAGGTTTAGGTAGGGATAACATAAGTTATTTATCGCTTCTTCTTTCTTTTATTTTGGAGTTTGGCTGGCACGTATTAATTAATGTTCCACTCACTAGTGAGTAGTGACTAGTGGCTTAGTCAAAAACAAACCCTCCGACTCATCAGCAGCTTTATATTATGTACCTTTTTAATCAATGGGCCTAAGCCCATCAAAATCTGAAAGATTCCCAAACCAAACATTATTGCTAGTCTAGTGTATACAAAGATTCCCAGAATCAATTGCTAGTTTACTCCCAATGGTTAAAATTCAAATATTTGAAAGCTGATTTGTTTTTAGAAGCTCCTTTTCTCCATTAATTGAAATAGCAGAAAAGCCTAATAAATTATTAAAATTTCAATTCAACAATGGTCTCAGAACAATTTCAAAATAGCAGAAAATCTTAGTAAACTATTAAATGTCAATTCAAATGAATTAATTAAATGTCAATTCAAATTAATTAATTAAGTTCCTAAATAATAGTAATAGTATTATTACTATTAATGTTCCTAAATTTCATGTTTACAATCTCACTCTCCCAGGCCGCAAAGGTGTTGGAGATCCAATTAGAAGGATATGGACAACTTGCTTACAAAAAACTTGCAACCGCAACACTTGAAACCATAATGCCAAGGATACAAGGAAAAGGAGAGTTTGGTCCGGCGAGATGGAGGTTGGTGCATGCCCCGCAGATCCTAAGTTTACTCTCTGTTGATCCAACTGTGGATCCTCTCAAGTCTCTACTCTCTAGCGAGCAACATATCATTTGGAACGAAAGTTGAAGTGCAGCTCTGAAAACGTCTTCAGGTCAGGCATAAACATTTTAATCTTCTTTCTTCTCCATATGCCACAGGCTCTTATGGAGACTCCTGGAAAATTTAATTAGATTATCTTACAAACACTATCCCAAGTAGATCACGGAAGTTAAAAAAAACAACATCCAAAGATACCTTATGGCTTCGATTACAATTTTCGAATCGTATGGTGCATGATTATTTGATCAGTTCTTAGTTGAAATTTCTCTTAAAGGTGAAAGCCACACCTTTATTTGATCAAAATTCTCTTTGATTTTATGTAAAAAATCAATCACTTAACACTTTCAACTTCTTCTTAACAATACAATTCATAATAGGGTCAATTCTACTAATTAAGTTAGAAAAAACAGTCCATTCTGCAAAATTATCTCTTCATAATATGAGCTTTTACATTTCATATGGAAAAAATCTCCACCACATATTAAATCGTTTTGTGCCAATTGTTTCTTCAAACTTAAATATTAATTATAGTTTTAAACATTAATAGTATATTTGTAGAAAAACTAATATATATATATATATGCATTAAAATCATACCTAATAATAACAACATTTTAAATTGACAAAAATCATAGTTTACATATGATCAATATCACTGCTATCGAAGGTAACGCAACTGGTCCTCGGTAACGGTGCCAAAATTAAAACTCGATACAACGAGTTTTAACCCAAAATAAAACTGCAAGTGCACAGACAAAAGCAATAGTATAGATGGGATCGAATCCACAGACCAAGGTTACACTATGAATATTGAAAAATGAAAAGAAGCTAAGACAATAAAATATGATTTGTTGTATAGAAAACAAAAAAATAAAAGTAAATAGTTGTAAACTTATGGATTAAAAGCGTCAGGCTTTAGAGATATTCGCAGGAATACACAAATAAAAAATCAGACAATTATTCAGAGAATGAATTAAACACCAATCTCGAACTCAAACGGTATTGTATAATCAATCCACTGTCGTGACACCAATTACTTTATCTAGCAACCTAAAATTCTAAACTGTCGTTTGAACTTAGAATTCTAGACAAGCATTATAACAAGCAGGTTCAATTTGTTCACGAATTTCCTTACCATCAGCTTTCGTTGGTTAAGGACAATTCGCTCACCTATGTTCGAGCAAGCAAACTATAAAATTTTGGAGAATAGGTTAAATCCTAAATCATAGACTAAATGATCAATTTAGTCTAAGCTATGAGAACAACAATAGGTGAAGATATCAATAAATAAATCCCTATCTATGTCTAATTTAGTAATTCATGAAATTCTTTTAAAAATCCTAAAACCTAACTATGGATCTACTTAGACATGGATACAGAGAAAACAGAGAAAGATGAATAAGAACTCATAATCTTATAATAAGAAATCAAAAGAGTTCAGAAATCTTCTCAAGATGTAGAGTCAAAGACTCTTCTCCCAAATCTTACAGAGATCCAAAATTGCAGAGAAAAAGTTACAGAATGTTGAAAAGGAATAGAGATAAAAGTGTTGCCTCAACAATGGCTTAAACCCCTTATTTATTATTCTCAACATGTCTTGGTTGAATCCTAAAGAGATAAGGATAATCTCGGGCGAATCTGGAAGCTTTCCCCTTTTTATTTAGGAAAAAATGAAGGTTTTCTTTTTTTATGTTTCCTTTCTTTATATATCTTCAGTAAAATGGACATAACTTTTGGACGTCCATTGATAATGACACGAATCCAAGCCCAAATGAAAGCTAACTCAAAAGAATATCTTGTGTCCAAAGTTTGTCGAAATCCGACATCGGGAAGATCTTCCAGATCAACCTAAAACCTGTAAAGACTTCATAAAGGACTAAAAGACTCTAAATAAGTATAAATGACTCAAAAAGATTCTAAACATAATGGTTAGAATACGCAAATATGGAATATATCAGTCACATGCACCCATTTAACATTTCGGTTAACCTATTAGTCTGATTTTTTCATTGTGTTCTTGTTAGAAAATTATATCTGATAGTTGTGGCTATTATAGGGCTTTATGAGTCCGGATGAAATGGATCTCCTTATGAACATTTTAAGATTGTTTATGGTGAAATAACTTTCAGCACAAGCACACTACAGCGTTTGTTGGATCAATTCACAAACCAGTATCACTGTGCTCTTCCTAATTTCAAGCTTCAGTCTTGAAAATCGGAAAATGCATCTCCAGACCATTTTCTGAATTTAAAAGCATTCACAACCGATGAATGCCAGGGATATAAATTGCTCGGTATAATCACAAGAGTTTTGTGTTTTCAAATCTAAAGTTAAGAGTCTTGACTGTGAAATTTTGCAGATTACATTTAGAAGAAAGCGTCAGCTCTCAGACTTGAGATACTTTTTCTGCTGACAACGAGAACTGCAGAATGGTTTTGTGAGACGCGGGTTTAAGAATGTTCAATCGAGCTGATACTGGAGGCAAGGCGGGAAAGATTCAATCTTTCGAGGAAATCAATGTATTACATGAAGAAGTTATTGCCAGACAGGTATGGGATTTCATTTGTTTGAACATTTCTGGACATTCCAACGCCCTTGTAACATGCGATAGGAAAATCGACATCAAAAGGAATATACGAAATGTTGAGTATTATTAAAACACCCCGACCCAAAATTCCTGCTACTCATCGGAATTACCTACAAGAGAAAGAGAGGGGTGAGTAATATAGGATTACTCAGCGAGGGTAAGCCTTAGGGCTCACGAATTCTCCATACACAAACACATTTAGAAAGTCACAAAGTCTAAACCTAAGACAAGTAGACAATCACGTGTCAACGACACACACCCATCAAACAAATGGAACCACGTTCCATAACTGCTACGCGGTCGAATACAACGTGCCGCGCACGCTATCCCTCGTGCATACCGGGTCTCTCGTGCCGCACACTTCTCCCATGCACCTTTCACTCATGCCTACCGGATCCATCGTGCCGCACATTTCTTCCATGCTTTCACTCGTTGGCTGGTCAGCCAATCCTGACTTACCCGCAATCCCGCGTCCATAGGCCAACATACAACTACAAGATTACTTCCTTGTAGATATCACTGCGGCTTAACCGCAACTACTCACACAACAATTACTTTACCACAAAATAACATGTATTTCACACAATCACGCAACACACATTAAAATATTTATTTTAATTTCTAACTCTAGAATACTAGTTCTTTTTCTTATACTTTAATATATATATATATATATATATATTAATACACTCAACAATCAAATACGGTTACTTATATAATATGTAACTCGCAAGTATACTTGGCTTAACCTTAAACTAAGTAATCTAACTAAATATATCGGTATACGAAGAAGACACGAACTTGTCCTCACTTTTGCACGGTTGCTGAAGACCTTTCTGCATCTCGAACTAGTACTTAAGAACTGTTATTTTTGGAACTTTCCTAAAATATAAATTTCCCAAATTAGTAACTTTCTAAAAATAGTAACTTTCCTAAAATAGGAATCTTACAGAAATGAAACCTTTCTAAAATGGGAAACCGGGTCAATGGAGGCGGTTTTGTGCTCAGACTACAGGGAAACAACACATAAACGTCCTCAGTTCAGTGCGTAAACTCAGTTTAAATTTTACCCAAAAAGACCGTTTTACCCATGAAGATTAAATACTCAGTTCTGGTCAAACGGTGTTGAATCTGACAATACTAATCCTGGAAATGAATAGATCGGAGCAAGATGAAACACATACCAGAAAATCAGATTCAACGGTCACCGAAAAGTTTTCTGGCGAACCTTATGGGGGAGATTCCGGGCGCATCCGACAACGGATTGACGAGCGGTCGGCAGCGTCGGCTTCGTCGTGATGAGAGCTTTCCAAAACGCTGGCGCGTATCATAATCAGAGGTCGGACGGTGGAACACCGATGATTTTTTTGGCGATGGCATAGTGATTCCGACGGCGGGTGGTGGCGGTCCGACGATGGCTTCAGCGGCACGGGTGACTCTCCGGCTTGATAGGGCTTCACCAAGGCTTTTGGGTGTGGGAGCATATGAAGCCTTAATTCTCCTTTTATAAATGATTAGTGGGAGAACCCTAGGGTTTTTGGGGAAGTGGACCCTTTGTGGGCTTGGGCTGGGCCTCACAGATCGATTCCAGATTCGGTCTGTTACAATTCTCCTCTACTACAAAGGAATTCATCCCCGAATTCAGCCCATCACCTCGTTACTTGCTTTGGTCCTTCAAGAGTTTACCTTATTACCTCTTCTCTTGTCTTCAAGAGATTGTTGAAGAATAAGAAACTTGTCGATAAACTTGCAACAAAAACTTTTCAAAATATTCCATAACTCGACAACCTTGCTTAAAGTACGAATGTACTCATTATATTTGGTGTGGTGTTCTCCCACATTGCTTACTGCTTTCCTTACAGTAACCTTCCATATCCTTCCCAAGGAATAAGGAAACACAACTTGTGTTGCTGCCAGATATCGTCCTGATCTTTCCACCTTAGAATATGAGTTTGGTTACGAAAACAAGAACATTCCATTATTCTCAAGAATGTTAGATCATTTAAAGATCCCCAACGTTTTTTTCATAATGTAAGTTCTCACCCTTCAATTCCATGGAAAACCTTTTCCAGAACACCACCCTTAACGCGCACGGCCTTTCCATGACCAGCGTGACCCATCACTATCACAAAATATTTCACTTCTTGGTAATCATTTTTTTTTTCCAAAATGTTATCCTTAGTGATCTACCACTCACGACCTATCCATGATCGACGTGGTTCTTCACTATCATCATTCGCGGTCATTTCCATAACCGATGTTATTCGTATGTCAACATTACTCGAAAATCTTCATGAGCTCTCACAAATAATTAGCCATCATACTTACCTATCCCTACCATGGAATTCAGATTTAATGACTATTCTTTCCTTAGTCATTCCCATTGACTTAGATTAATCATTCCCGATGATCTTGCTCTCGTTAGAACATATGAAATTCTCCAATTTCAATTATCAATTAACTGATTCTGACTTACACGAATGTAAACTTAGATCTTTAAACCCAATCCTTAGGCTACTTATCAGGCAACCTTTCCACTCGGTTAAACTTGAACCCAACCATTTAATCGATTTACAAACATGCTGCTAACATTTTCTATATGTTAGTTTACTATAAACAAATCTATTTCCATCTAGGACTTGTCATAAATACCACCGGGCTCTTCCGTAGAATAGTATATGCTTGACCCACAACCAAACATCCTTATCTTTTTCTAAGATGATTCCAGGCACCTTCTGGAATTTTTCTTTTCAATCATTTCTTAACATGACTGATAATCCATCGATCTATCATCAATCCTTTATCAACAACGATTGATCATCCAGTGATTCTTGACGATCATCCATCGATTGCCTCTTGCTCTTACACTATGGACATTTTTTGGCATCTAAACATAATAACAAGCGAATTAGCCTTCTTCCGTAGGACAGTCCCCGGGTCAGAACCGGTTTGACATAACCTAGAGCTCTGATAACAAATTGAAGCACCCCAACCAAAAATTCCTGCTACTCCTCGGAATTACCTACAAGAGAAAGAGAGGGTGAGTAATCTAGGATTACTCAGCGAGGGTTACACAAACACATTTAGAAAGTCACAAAGTCTAAACCTAAGACAAGTAGACAATCACGTGTCAACGACACACACCCATCAAACAAATAGAACCACGTTCCATAACTGCCACGCGGCCGGATACAACGTGCCGCGCACGCTATCCTTTGTGCATACCGGGTCCCTCGTGCCGCACACTTCTCCCATGCACCTTTCACTCATGCCTACAGGATCCCTCTTGCCACGCACTTCTTCCCAGCATAGTGAAAACTCGTTGGCTCGTCAGCCAATCCTGACATACCCGCAATCCCGCGTCCATAGGCCAACACATAACAACAAGAATACTTTCTTGTAGATATCACCGTGGCTTAACCGCAACTACTCACACAATAATTATTTTACCACAAAATAACATGCATTTCACACAATCACGCAACACACATTAAAATATTTATTTTAATTTCTAACTCTAAAATACTAGTTCTTTTTCTTATACTTTATAATATATATATATATATATATATATATATATATATATATATAAATACACTCAACAATCAAATACAATTACTTATATAATATGTAACTCGCAGGTATACTTGGTTTAATCTTAAACTAAGTAATCTAACTAAATATATCTGTATACGAAGAAGACACGAACTTGTCTTCACCTTTGCCACGGTTGCTGAAGACCTTTCTACATCTGGAACTGCTACTTAAGAATTGCTATTTTTGGAAATTTTGTAAAATATAAATTTTTCAAATTAGTAACTTTCCAAAAATAGTAACTTTCCTAAAATAGAAACCTTACAGAAATAGAACCTTTCTAAAATGGGAAGACGGGTCAATGGAGGCGGTTTTGTGCTCAGGCTGCAGGGAAACTACACATAAACGTCCTCAGTTCAGTGCATAAACTCGGTTAAACTTTTACCCAAAAAGACCGTTTTACCCATGAAGATTAAACACTCAGTTCTGGTGAAACGATGTTGAATCTGACAAAACTAATCTCGCAAATGAATAGATCGGAGCAAGATGAACCATATACCAGAAAATCAGATTCAACGGTCACCGAAAAATTTTCTGGCGAACCTTGTGGGAGAGATTCCAGGCGCATCCGGCAACGGATTGACGAGCGGTTGGCGGCGTCGGCTTCGTCGTGACGAGAGCTTTCCAAAACACCGTCGCATGTCATAATCTGAGGTTGGCCGGTGGAGCTCTGATGACAGGATTTCGCCAAGGCTTTTGGATGTGAGAGCATATGAAGCCTTAATTCTCCTTTTATAAGTGATTAGAGAGAGAACCCTATGGTTTTTGGGGAAATAGACCTTTTGTGGGTTTGGGCTGGACCTGACGGATCGATTCCAGATTTGGTCTGTTACAATTATCTTGATCACATCATAGGTCATATACCAAATTCTACGCTCTGTAAAATAATGCCTCAATTCTACGTTCTGTTTCACATGTTACATTGTCTAATTCCTTCGGTTTAGTGTAGGCGTTGGTGTGGCATTCGCATTGCATAAGTTCTCAATATAACATTATATTCTCTATAAGATTTAATAATACCTTTATGTTTTTTTTTGTATAGTCTTATTATAGTTGTAGTTGTCATCGTGATTGTATGAAAAGATTGTGAGACTGTTCAAAACTTCATGTTTAAAGTTTGGTTCTAATTTTTTTTTTTTTGTCAATCAAGATTCTTACTTAATTTAGTTAATTTAGAAAATATACAAAACTATTACACATGCAAGAAAGATAATGGGTCAAAGCCCGGATAGAGTCTGATTCAATTACAAGATTGGGCCCTTTCGAGGCCCAAATCCAGCAAACGGAAAACAAATGGCCCAAAGCCAGGAGATAGCTTGAGTTCGCCCTAGACTGTGAGCGGCGGCTACGCACGGAGGAATCCTCATCCGACAGCGAGACGGCGAGACGGCGACAAAGCAGTTGGGGAGGTTCTCTTCGGATTAGAAGTCCGAGAGGAGGTGTAGAAGTCTTCTCTGAGTCTAAAGACCCGAGGGACAATCCATGATTCACCCGAAAGAAGTTCGGCGGCGAGATATCGCTTTGGCCGATAAGAGATCTCTGGGGTTTCACCTGAGAGTTTTCACGATCCACTGAGAGCGGTCGAGAGTGGACACAAAAGTTCCTGATGGTGGCGAATAGGATCACTTGCCAGAGCAAGGAGGAGGGGGCCGAACACAGCGGCATGGTTCTCCAATGATGAGATCTGGGAAGGTTTGCTACGCAAGAACAGAGACATTGAAAAGCTTCGCCGGTGACTCTCGGTTTGTACATCTCAAGCGACAGATTTTCTCGGCTGGGACAGCCGGAATCCGGTTCAGTATTTTCCTCATCAACTCTCCACGAACGGGGGTTGTGAGACATGAAGATCGAGAAATTTTTGGTGGCCGGGAGCAATCAGCCGGACCGAGAATGGATTGAAAGCGTGACCAAACAGAGGCTGAGAAGATGGCTTCGGATAACGAGCCGGCGATGGAGGAGCTCCTTAACGATCAACTCAGATGGACCACTAGGCATCCAGATCACAGATCTGGGAAGAAAAAGCGGCCACCAGAACAAATGGTGGGCTTCGTCAGAGCTGGAATCCTCGAACAGGTTGCGACTTGGAAATTCCCGGAGAAGGCCATGCTTCGCCGAAGTAGCGAGAATGAAGTGAATCTTCTTCGAGCCAGAGACGCTGAAACAGTGGCGGTAGTTTTTCCTCCGGAGCTTGGAGATTGGCCGTGACCGGCGACCATTTCTTCCGGGGAGAAAATCGGTCGAAGAACGAAGAGATCCGAGAGCAGCAGGACAAGAACGACAGAGAAACGAGCAAGGAGAAACCACGGGCGACGTCGACGAAAGCCTCCGCCGCCCAGGGCCGGCGGCCGGAGTGAAGAGACCAGTCTTGACGGCGGATGCTAGAGAGAAAAGATAATTAGGACGAACGCTTTTGTTAAATTAAGTGCTAATACATACGTTCTAATGTTTTTATTTTCGAATTTTACTTTGGCAGGAGCGCGTACCATTAAAGGATGACATAAACTTGTTGAAAAAAGGTGTGCACAAAGCCAGAATAATGCAGCATTGAGTTTACTAGATCGGCAATTAGATTCTTTAACTATTATCTACCATATCTGTTTCTCTACTCTTACATTTTTTCTCTACCCTTTTAGATTATTAGCTGTATATAATGGTCGTCACTTCAATACATTTTCAGCAGTTATGAGGGAATCATATCCAGTTGTCTGTCTTACCCCATGATCATCTTTTCAATAATTTATTCTCTAAGGATAAGCACCACAAGGTTTTCTATCTTTCAATTTGCAACTTTTTTGTTGAATAAATTCCTCATGTTCTGGCATTTATGAGCTCTATCATGTTCGTGCTATTGAGTATCTGCATGATTTGACAAGAGGTCTAGGACAAAATGGCTTTGCAAGCTATGATTGGAGTTCTTATTTCTACATTTTATCTTGGATATCTTTTTAAGGTATGTACTAGCTGCAGACATGTTTGTTCAATTGAAAACCAGTTATTTAAAAATGTATAATACAGAACCAATTATGTAACTGGGAAGATTGGTCATGGTTTTCGTATCTGGAAAAGCTACCCGAATATTTCTCGACCATGTTAGATGATTAGTTGTAAATTATGTGGCCTTCGATTCAATTTATTTGCAGGAACAATGATCATGTTGCTATTTTGCAGAGAAGGATTTCAATCCAACCCTTCTTTTCGAGAGTTCAATCTTCATGGATGTGCACCAAATCGAGGTTCTCTATCTTCTATATGACATTTAAAATTCTGTAAATTAGACTATTTTCTTATGCTCTGGCATATATGAACTCTTTGGCATTCAAAGTTTTCACTTTCCAACTCATTCGTTGCATTACTTTACAGTTCCAAGGACTATATTAAGTTTGAGAATTGTGCTACCGGAGTAGAGATTTCTCCCAGACGGGTACTGTTTAACTAGCATGCTGGCTCTTATTTCCTAAAAATATTATTGTTATGGATTACCTCAACTTCTTCTTCTTTATGTTGATATTTGAGCAGAAGAGGCTTATGCGAGCCAAAGCCATGACAAGTATGAGAAGAAGATGGCAGAGCTTTCTCAACGATACGAACATAAGACAAATGAGTGCCACGAAGCATGGATGTTACTTTATAAAAAGGTGTAGCAACTGGAATGCTCACCATGTCCAGGTAAATACTCACATGTTAGCAGTAAGTATCTAAGGTTCAGCGTAAGATGATTGTGAGATGTTTGAAACTTTTTGGTTAAGACTTAAAAGTATGGTTTTGACTGTTACTGTTCTTTTTCATATATTTTTTTTTCTAAGCAGGAAGGAGCTCATACAAACAAAAGCAGAATAAGTTTTTTCAGAACCAAAGGGCTTTAAGTCGGGCTCCATGCATTCATTATATTTGTAAGTTACCAGATCATCCATGGGTAAGTAACTCAATCTCCCATCTCATGTCTCTAGCCTTATGAATAAGTTCTTTAGCATGTTTATTTGTGTTTCATGGGCTAGGATCCTAGCCTGGCATTTTTGGTTAAATCACCGAAATAGCAGTTTACAAAAACACAAAAATACAAAAACTTCACAAGCAGCGAACAGAATAAAAAACACAATACACAACAAAACATAAACACGAAAACACAACACTCAAAACATAAACTTCACGTGTAAAGAACAAAATTCAAATAGGCAAAACAAAAACACGAAAACACAATACTCCAAACAAAAAATTCACGATACGAGAACAAAATTCATGGAATTGTGGTGTCCAAAGTTTATATTTCTCCATCCAGGGCAAAATAAGCTATGTGTTTGGAATCAGAAGTTTAATGCAAATGACTGGCTATAGGGAAGCCTACAATAAAAGGAATATACGAGTGTCAGGTATTATCTTGACCACCACAGGTCAGATACCAAATTCGACGTTCTGTTTTCACACGTTACATTGTCTTTATTGTCAAGCTTAACTATTATAATCTTCCAGTGATCCTTCAAGAGTTCTTTAGTGAAATTCGTTTTATTGATTGCACGTTGATCTTATTGATTCGTCTGCAACTACGTAGCTTTTAACTTTTGACTTGAATGTTCTATTAATCATTGAGAGGAAGCTAATTTATGATCAATCTACTCATTTTTTTGTTTTTAAGAGTTGCATAACATGAGTTAGAAAATATATTAATGCAGCATTTTATTATTTTTACCTATGAATTAAGATTTCTCGTTTAAGTATCGACCTGCAACAAAATTAATAAAAATATATAAAGCTGCTATCAATTCTATGAAACCCAAAATAAGTTCATTTACTACGACAACGATTCTTTATCGATTTCCACCATTCTCAATTATCTTATTGGCTTCTCCTAGTTGAAATCTAGTGACCAGATAAACCAACCTGGTCCTTGCTAGAGACTAGAGAGATATACTGTTTTACGAGAGAACCAGGTTTGCACAGTTACGAACTAAAGACTCACGTATTGGAAAACCTTGAAATGAATAGAACTCGAATGTATTGATAAATATGCAATATTCCAAAATGAACTCTTTCAAGAATTAATTAAAACTAAAACAAAGAAAAGCCCCGAGTTCTAGGCAAACGAGACATAACTAAATAGAAAAACAAAATATCTAAAGGCTTGATCGAAATGCTTCAGCAAACTTTGTCACCACTTCATGAATGAAAACGCTCTTCTGCGAATACAACTCGAATTCACTAACCTGCAACGCTTTCCACTGCTCCTCGAATCTCTTCTTATCCTCTGAGGCAAGCCTACTCCATCCTTGTTGAGTGGCAAGTTCATCCACACCAAAACCCGCTAGTGACTTCACAAGAGAAGACTTCACAAACGTATCGATTTCCGAAGCACCAAGCAAAGATACTTCCCCTTTATTAGTCACCTCATCTTCACAGTTTTTACCATTGGGCAAAGAAGAATCAAGCTCTTGCTTCACAGACTCAACTTTCTTCGACTTTCGGCTCTTCTTTGAGGACTTTCCATTAGATTTCACAACTGATTCAAGAGCCATCCCATTAGCTCCCCAAACTAACTTAGCCAATTCAAAAGTCTTGCGATCATGAGGTTTAACAAATGTAGGTTCCTCTCCGTTCTTGGCTTTACCAATATACTTCTTCTTCAAACTCCTAAGCTTTTCCATGAACTGAACCTTACTAACATCAAAGCTAATAGATTTCTTCAACAACTGATAAACCCCATTTGTATCATCATAAGGACTTACCCCAGTATCGTTTTTGTAATCCATAAGACCTTGTAAAACCGCAATCTCATCATCCTCAGTCCAAACTCGTTGGAAATAAGTCTTCTTCGTCTCTTCACCTCCACTCCTCTTCTTCTCATCTTCTCCTGAACCCTTCTTGACCCTCTTTACATCCGTTGAGACTCCTTCATCTGTCTCACGAGAGCGCTTGCCCACAGATTTCTCAGAAGTTTTAACCTTTTTGAAATCTAGATTCTTCACTACCGAATCTTTGGTTTCGGTTACAGGTTTGGTCAAAACCTGATCTTTCTTCTCGGGTTCCGAGTCTGAATCGCTTTCTTCCTCCGATCCAGAATCGGAATCGGAAACTTGCTTCCCAGTTGGGGCAGCGAGAACAGCTACTGAATTCTTCAAGGCTGCTGGGTTTTTAGAGGACACATCATCTTCTTCTTCAGACGAAGTGTCAACTTCATCTTCGTCGCTTGACGAAATCGTCGGCGGATTGACAGGTTTTCTAGACATGAATTTAGGGTTTATGTAACTTTAGAGTGACTTAGAGGTTGAAACTGAGATTTTGCTTCTCCCCACTTCCTTAGGGTTTATTATATATTGAACAAAGTGTCTCTCTTTTTCCAATATTTTTTATTTTATTATTACTATTTTTTTCTCTTTTTTTTTTCCTGATTTCCTTCCTTTAGATGGGAAATTGCTATATGTTTTTACTTTTTCATCGAATTATAAGGAAATTATTACAAAACCGGTCAAACATGGTTTAACCAATTATGTAATTTTTTAGATACGTGATTTATAATATTCGGTCATTTCATAGTAGTTGTGCAAGTTTAATAAATAACGTTATTATTTTATTTTTTAATTATGTCTAAATTACTAAAGAAAACACTTATAAAAGTTGATTAAACCATTATAAAGACTCTCTGTCTTATAACATAATCGAAAAATTGTATTTTGTGTTATTGACATTTTTGTTAAACCTAGAAATTATCAATTTTATATTTTTTTATAAAAAATTATCATAAAGTTGTTTTTTTCTACTATAATTCAGATCGGGTCGAGAAGGATCTGCTTCCCGTATTTCGGATCCTATTTTAAAAAACAAGTTTCCCGAACCTAACATTGACGTCGCCCGTATCCTTTTTCAGATCACGAAGGTTTGGTAACTAACATATTAATATCTAAATATATGCAGTTTTTCTAAGGAAACATAGAAATCTTCTCTAATTTCAGAAACTAACACTTAATTAGTTACTTAAATACGAAATATGCTTTAACTAACATTCATTATATGGAAGTATGATGAATCGATTTTGGAATAATTTACTAACTATAAATTGTAGAACATTTATAACCTTCATATTAACGGTTGACATATTCTAGACATATATTCCGAGATTATATTGTTACTTAATAAAAAAACTTAACTATAACATTGTAACTAACAAATAGTAACTACAATATTTCCAAAAATAAATAAAATAATTAATTTAAAATTTCTCAGCAAGCTAGACAATAGGGGTTGGGCATTCGGATATTCGGACCGGGTTCGGATCAGATAATCAGGTATCGGGTAATTCGTGTATAGAAAAGAGGTACCATTCGGGTAATTGAAATTTTGAGATCGGGTTCGGATCATGTAGTTTATAATTATACAGAGTTGAGATGAGGCCCTTCATATTTTTAATGAAATCAGGAGCACAAATCAATGCTTATATCTTTTCCTGTACTTTATTATCGTAGATGATGAACTTTTAGCTTGTAGAAGACTACAAGTGATCAAACTAAGATACAATGTTGGAGTTGAGATTAGGTTGGTGCCTAGATTAAGCACAAAGATTATTTCAATTGATGGTATCACACGTTCAATAAGCAACTAAAGCATACAGGCATAAATCTTACTGTATTGAGAAGACAGAATAAAGCTTCTTCTCTTCTATGTGAAGCACTCAAGGCTAGAATCTAACTAAACCAAATCAGAAGCATTTCATTAACCTGAATCTGCTATTTCTAATTCATCAAAAACCAGCTTATGTAGATATCAATTGACCGTGAAGTATGGACCTATGAATATATTATAATGGCAAAGTCAATACAAAACTAGGTGAAACGTTTCTTTGGACACAAGTAAGGGCTTGATTGGTAAGATTTTTTGTAGAGTTTAATGTTCATTAAAAGTCAATCAAATTTTTTTTAGAGCAGTAAGTAGAGCATAGAGTGCTTCTTAATTATCTACACCATAATGCTCTTTAATTGAGCTTTTTCAAGGCTTAGAGATTTTTAAAATATTAAAAAACAAAATTGCCCTTAATTATTAATTGAAAACCTAATATAAATAGGGTCATAACTCATACACATCGTTTAACCTTTTATAAGATTACAAAAAAAAAAAATAATAATAATTTTAAAATTTATCAGCAAGCTAGACAATAGGGGTTGGGCATTCGGATATTCGGGTCGGGTTCGGATCAGATAATTCGGGTATCGGATAATTCTGGTATAGGAAAAGGGATACTATTCGGGTAATTGAAATTTTCGGATCGGGTTCGGATCGGTATATTTCAGGTTCGGATCGGGTAGTTTAAAATTATATAGATTTGAGATGAGGCCCTTCATATTTTTAATGAAATCAGGAGCACAAATCAATGCTTATATCTTTTCCTGTACTTTATCATCGTAGATGATGAACTTCTAGATTGCAGAAGACTACAAGTGATCAAACTAAGATACAGTGTTGGAATTGAGATTATGGTGGTGTCTAGATTAAGCACAAAGATTAGTCAATTGATGGTATCACACGTTCAATAAGCAATTAAAAGCATACAGACATAAATTTTACTGTATTGAGAAGACAGAATAAAGCTTCTTCTCTTCTATGTCGAGCACTCAAGGCTAGAATCTAACTAAACCAAATCAGAAGCATTTCATTAACCTAAATCTGCGAATTCTAATTCAAAAAATTACAATAGAAGCTTTTATGCTCATGGCCTGTTTTAAAGACACCAACAAGAAATTACAATAGAGCTGTGAGTGCACAAGAAAACAGAAATAGAGTTCAAAGTATATCCAAGATGCTCAGATGAATTAACTTACAGTGAGAGCACCCATTAATTACTTAACTCTATATTATTGCATTGGTGAACCTAATCATCAATTATCATACTAGAAAAAAGAAGGTTTAGAGGCTTAAGAGAGCATCCACATCACCAAAAATAAGGGCTTCTAAGAATGATATATCAGCAACTAATTAAAATACATAAATTAAGTAATCACAAATCAAAATATCAAAATTCATCATAAATCAAATTAATAAAATAATTAATTATATATATATATTCATATCTCATTAATAACACATCAGCAACTAATTAAAATAAATAAATTAAATAATCACAAATCAAAATAATAAATTCATCATAAATCAAATTAATAAAATAATTAATCATATATATATATTCATATCTCATTATTAGGCTTTACTTATAATCAAGGCTCTCTTCACCTTCCTACGGAAGAAATAAAATAATATTTGCCAATAAAATAATGTATGCTTCAATAATTATATGTTCAAATAAATTAATAAATTATCTTTGAAAAATATCAGAATATTTGCCATTGCATCTTTGTTTCTCCGAGTCCACATCAGTCCGACAATGAAGATCAGTTGGTTCCATACAACTATGAGCACCTCATGATAACACATCTACATTCTGAAAGGAAACATTTTTTACCTTAAAGCAAGGCGTAAATAGAGAGGTTCACTTTTTACCTATTTCAACAAAGTTCCACAGGCAGATTGGTTTATCGTGTCATTATGAGGTACACGGATCTCAGAAAGCGAAGAATCTGAAAAATAAAATCACATCCTTAAGCATCTACTCTCAGAGCAACATATTGATACTAATACAAGTTGGTTGAGTGAAGAAAACAAACTGCTGAAATCTTCTGATGCAGTGTGTGCAACTGAGGGTTGTGTTGACCTTATTAAGTTAAGTAATCAAAGTAAAAAAAAAATCACAAAATTGCTTGGACTGAAAATAAAACCTACCACTAGTTGCCGCATGATCCGAGGGTTGCTTATCGAAATCTATATCCATGAATATTATATGATTCAACACATTCTCTCAGTCCTATGAAGAAGCTAAGCTGAAATAACAGTTAATAGAAGACAAAAACCATTAAAAATCTGGGCCATACTGAGCAAAATTCTAGATAAATGCGATGTATTTTAAGAGATACCATAAGCAGAACAGTTTTTCACTACGTTACTAACCAAAAACAGTGATCATGTCGTTATCCTTAAGCATCTATCTTCTACTCTCAGAGCAACATATTGATACTAATACAAGTTGGTTGAGTGAAAATGAGAGGCTAGTCAGAGAATAGCACACAGAGGTGAGTAACTGAGCAATGTGATCACATACATACCTGATGATTATACTTAATGCACCAAGAGGAGTAACGAGTACAGCTGGTGCATAAACATAAGCCACAAAGTTTGCAGCTTATCCAACAATCACTAAACATTTAAGGTTACAAAAAACTTGTTTAGAATTTGGACTACGCAGGCTAACATGGAGTAAAAACACTATAAGATGATTAATTACTTGTCACCATGCCCGCCCACCAAAGAGGCTCTAATAAGTATGTATAACCTCCATACCCTGCATCATCCAGTGAATCACATTCCCTTGTGAGATATATTGGTTTATTGAATCCATTAATGAACCTTAATGACTCTTAACTGAATTGTAATGGTGCTGATGTTATAGTTAAATGTAAATTCATTGTTTAAAAATGTATGTTATTTTTTTGGCAACAAATGTATGTGGTATTTAGTATTTTATTTTGTGTTGAACAAGGGAATTTATATGGAACTTGCATATTTGGTCAAATGTTTATAATGATTATGGTATCACACGTTCAATAAGCAATTAAAGCACAAAGATTAGTCAATTGATGGTATCACACGTTCAATAAGCAATTAAAGCATATAGACATAAACCTTACTGTCTTGAGAAGAAAAATAAAGCTTCTTCTCTTCTATGTCAAGCACTCAAGGCTAGAATATAACTAAACCAAATCAGAAGCATTTCATTAACCTAAATCTGCGAATTCTAATTCATCAAAAACCAGCTTAAATCGAGACGGGAATGTATTGACTCCAGAATATATATAAGCCTTTCCAAACAAATATCTGGTGTAGATTGCTTACCTTGTTTAGGTAAATCAACTGTGTTACTCCCTCCATTGTTAATTTTATCGCAATTCCAATAGCTTTTATGCTCATAACCTGTTTAAAGACACCAACAAGAAATTACAATAGAGCTGTGAGTGCACAAGAAAACAGAAATAGAGTTCAAAAGTATATCCAAGATGCTCAGATGAATTAACTTACAGTGAGAGCACCCATTAATCTATGTTATTGCATTAGTGAACCTAATAACTCTTAATTGAATTGTAATGTGCTGATGATATCTTGTAGTTAAATGTAAATTCATTGTTTAAAAATGTGTGTTAATTTTTTGGCAACAAATGTATGTGGTATTTAGTATTTTATTTCGTGTTGAACAAGGGAATTCATATGGAACTTGCCAATTTAGTAAAATGTTTATATGACACAGATAAGATGAGTTTTTCTCTATTATTATAGCCGCTGAATTAAAACTGCATAAGAATTAAAAAGAAAAGGTTTGAAATAATCTCGTAATGATGTATTATTTCAATCAAATTAGGGATGATGTAAAATAAAAATAGAATTAAAGTATCTGTTCCGAATTTGGATTGGTTTAATTCGAAAATTTTAGAAAACCCATACGTTTCAAGATTGGTTTGGTTAATTGAAGAATGGTTTGGTTTAATTGACACTCTACGTGAACATCAAACTTCATTTAAATCCAAAAAAGTATATTTTCATCTTTCAATTACAATCTTTTTGACCGTTTGGTCTGTAAAACCCAGAAATCACAACCGCCTTAGAGAAATCGGAGTACTCTCTCTTCTCTGCTTTAAGACGTAAGGGTCCAATTTTGTTTGTTGAATTCAAAGAAGACTGTTTCTGATTGTTTTGCTCTCTCCGGAACGATCTAGAAGATGACGGAACCCTTCGTCGATGAAGTTCGACAAGAAAATGACGAAGGAGGATGATATGTTCGTAAGTTACTTACATCTTCAAAATCTGAACCTGAACCTTAGGATATTTGTGATTCTTTTGTTATATATCAGGATATTATTTTGTTGTTAAAATCTTAATCGTTTGTTTACTATCATGGTTTTTGTTTCAATTCAAGGTTTGATTTGAACTGATGAACTCCTATCTATTCTCAGTTTTGATTTTTTTCTTCTTTCCGTGATCTTAGTTTTGATTGAATTTTCTGACGAAAACTTGATTAGAGCCATGTATGTTGCGGTATATTTCTCTTAGACTGTAGTTCTGAAGCGTTTTAGATGATTGATTTTGTTTAAGCTACTTATAAAAAGTTTTATGTACGTTATGTTCAGCATATCGAATTACTTTATTTTGTTTGTTTTAGATACTGTGCAACCATAGCTTTAGGCATCTATCCTGGGCTGAGATTTTTATTGCAGGTGTGTTACATCGAATTTTGTTTATTCGAAGTTTGATGTATTCTTCTTTTCAAAACCAAATGGTTACAGGAAAAGGGTGTTTAATGATTTAGGGTCACATGCACCCATTTAACATTTCTGTTAACACATTAGTCTGATTTTTTCATTGTGTTCTTGTTAAAAAATTATATCTGATAGTTGTGGCTATTGTAGGGCTTTATGAGTCCGGATGAAATGGATCTCCTTGTGAACATTTTAAGATTGTTGCTGGTGAAATAACTTTCAGCACAAGCACACTGCAGCGTTTGTTTGATCAATTCACAAACCAGTATCACTGTGCTCTTCCTAATTTCAAGCTTCAGTCCTGAAAATCGGAAAATGCATCTCCAGACCATTTGCTGAACTTTAAAAGCATTCACAACCGATGATGCATCTCAACCGATGTGAATGCCATGTACAATGCCAGGTAGATAAATTGCTTTGTATAATCACAAGAGTTTTGTGTTTTCAAATCTAAAGTTAAGAGTCTTGACTGTGAAATTTTGCAGATTACATTGAGAAGAAAGCGTCAGCTCTCGGACTTGAGATGCTTTTTCTGCTGACAACGAGAACTGCAGACTAGTTTTGTGAGACGCAAGTTTCAGAAATGTTCAGTCGAGCTGATACTGGAGGCAAGGCGGGAAAGATTCAATCTTTCGAGGAAATCAATGTATTACATGGAGAAGTTATTGCCAGACAGGTGTGGGATTTCATTTGTTTGAACATTTCTGGACATTCCAACACCATTGTAACATGCGATAGGAAAATCGACAGCAAAAGGAATATACGAATGTCGAGTATTATCTTGATCACATTATAGGTCAGATACCAATGAAAAGGTAGAGCGTGCAAGCCATCTCTTCTCGTTCTGCTTTGAATTAGCTACTGTAAAATAATGCCTCAATTCTACGTTCTGTTTCACATGTTAAATTGTCTGTTTTGTGTAGGCGTCGGTGTGGCATTCGGCATTGCATAAGTTCTCAATATAACATTATACTCTCTATAAGATTTAATAATACCTTTATGTTTTTTTTTTGTATAGTCTTATTATAGTTGTAGTTGTCATTGTGATTGTATTAAAAGATTGTGAGACGGTTCAAAACTTCAAGTTTAAAGTTTGGTTCGAATGTTTTTTTTTGTTTTTTTGTCATTCAAGATTCTTACTTCATTTAGAAAATATTGGGTTTAAAGCCCATTACATATACAAAACCATTAAACATGCAAGAAAGATAATGGGTCAAAGCCCGGATAGAGTTTGATTCAATTACAAGATTGGGCCCTTTCGAGGCCCGAAATCCAGCAAACGGAAATCAAATGGCCCAAAGCCAGGAGATAACTTGAGTTCGCCTTAGAATGTGAGCGGCGGATGCGCACGGAGGAGTCCTCATCCGACGGCGAGACGGCGACAAAGCAGTTGGGGAGGTTCTCTTCGGATTAGAAGTCCGGGAGAAGGTGTAGAAGTCTTCTCTGAGTCTAAAGACCCGAGGGACAATCCATGATTCACCCGAAAGAAGTTCGGTGGCGAGATATCGCTTTGGCCGATAAGAGATCTCTAGGTTTTCACCCGAGAGTTTACACGATCCGCTGAGAGCGGTCGAGAGTGGAACACAAAAGTTCCTAGTCATGGCAAATAGGATCACTTGCCAGAGCAAGGAGGAGAGGCCGAACACAGCGGCATGGTTCTCCAGTGACGAGATCTGGGAAGGTTTGCTGCGCAATAACCGAGACATTGAAAAGCTTCGCCGGTGACTTTCGGTTTGTACATCTCAAGCGATGGAATTTTTTGGCTGGGACAGGCGGAATCCAGTTCAGTATTTTCCTCATCAACTCTCCACGAACGGGGGTTGTGAGACATGAAGATCGAAAAATTCTTGGTGACCGGGAGCAAGTAGCCGGACCGAGAATGGATTGAAAGCGTGACCGAACAGAGGCTGAGAAGATGGCTTCGGATAACGAGCCGGCGATGGAGGAGCTCCTTAACGATCAACTCAGATGGACCACTAGGCATCCAGATCACAGATCTGGGAAGAAAAAGCGGCCACCAGAACAAATGGTAGGCTTCGTCAGAGCTGGAATCCTCGAACAGGTTGCGACTTGGAAATTCCCGGAGAAGGCCATGCTTCGCCGAAGTAGCGAGAATGAAGTGAATCTTCTTCGAGCCAGAGACGCTGAAACAGTGGCGGTAGTTTTTCCTCCGGAGCTTGGAGATTGGCCGTGACCGGCGACCATTTCTTCCGGGGAGAAAATCGGTCGAAGAACGAAGAGATCCGAGAGCAGCAGGACAAGAACGACAGAGAAACGAGCAAGGAGAAACCACGGGCGACGTCGACGAAAGCCTCCGCCGCCCAGGGCCGGCGGCCGGAGTGAAGAGACCAGTCTTGACCGCGGATGCTAGAGAGAAAAGATAATTAGGACGAACGCTTTTGTTAAATTAAGTGCTAATACATACGTTCTAATGTTTTTATTTTCGAATTTTACTTTGGCAGGAGCGCGTACCATTAAAGGATGACATAAACTTGTTGAAAAAAGGTGTGCACAAAGCCAGAATAATGCAGCATTGAGTTTACTAGATCGGCAATTAGATTCTTTAACTATTATCTACCATATCTGTTTCTCTACTCTTACATTTTTTCTCTACCCTTTTAGATTATTAGCTGTATATAATGGTCGTCACTTCAATACATTTTCAGCAGTTATGAGGGAATCATATCCAGTTGTCTGTCTTACCCCATGATCATCTTTTCAATAATTTATTCTCTAAGGATAAGCACCACAAGGTTTTCTATCTTTCAATTTGCAACTTTTTTTGTTGAATAAATTCCTCATGTTCTGGCATTTATGAGCTCTATCATGTTCGTGCTATTGAGTATCTGCATGATTTGACAAGAGGTCTAGGACAAAATGGCTTTGCAAGCTATGATTGGAGTTCTTATTTCTACATTTTATCTTGGATATCTTTTTAAGGTATGTACTAGCTGCAGACATGTTTGTTCAATTGAAAACCAGTTATTTAAAAATGTATAATACAGAACCAATTATGTAACTGGGAAGATTGGTCATGGTTTTCGTATCTGGAAAAGCTACCCGAATATTTCTCGACCATGTTAGATGATTAGTTGTAAATTATGTGGCCTTCGATTCAATTTATTTGCAGGAACAATGATCATGTTGTTATTTTGCAGAGAAGGATTTCAATCCAACCCTTCTTTTCGAGAGTTCAATCTTCATGGATGTGCACCAAATCGAGGTTCTCTATCTTCTATATGACATTTAAAATTCTGTAAATTAGACTATTTTCTTATGCTCTGGCATATATGAACTCTTTGGCATTTTTGGTTAAATCACCGAAATTGCAGTTTACAAAAACACAAAAATACAAAAACTTCACAAGCAGCGAACAGAATAAAAAAAACACAATACACAACAAAACATAAACACGAAAACACAACACTCAAAACATAAACTTCACGTGTAAAGAACAAAATTCAAATAGGCAAAACAAAAACACGAAAACACAATACTCCAAACAAAAAATTCACGATACGAGAACAAAATTCATGGAATTGTGGTGTCCAAAGTTTATATTTCTCCATCCAGGGCAAAATAAGCTATGTGTTTGGAATCAGAAGTTTAATGCAAATGACTGGCTATAGGGAAGCCTACAATAAAAGGAATATACGAGTGTCAGGTATTATCTTGACCACCACAGGTCAGATACCAAATTCGACGTTCTGTTTTCACACGTTACATTGTCTTTATTGTCAAGCTTAACTATTATAATCTTCCAGTGATCCTTCAAGAGTTCTTTAGTGAAATTCGTTTTATTGATTGCACGTTGATCTTATTGATTCGTCTGCAACTACGTAGCTTTTAACTTTTGACTTGAATGTTCTATTAATCATTGAGAGGAAGCTAATTTATGATCAATCTACTCATTTTTTTGTTTTTAAGAGTTGCATAACATGAGTTAGAAAATATATTAATGCAGCATTTTATTATTTTTACCTATGAATTAAGATTTCTCGTTTAAGTATCGACCTGCAACAAAATTAATAAAAATATATAAAGCTGCTATCAATTCTATGAAACCCAAAATAAGTTCATTTACTACGACAACGATTCTTTATCGATTTCCACCATTCTCAATTATCTTATTGGCTTCTCCTAGTTGAAATCTAGTGACCAGATAAACCAACCTGGTCCTTGCTAGAGACTAGAGAGATATACTGTTTTACGAGAGAACCAGGTTTGCACAGTTACGAACTAAAGACTCACGTATTGGAAAACCTTGAAATGTATAGAACTCGAATGTATTGATAAATATGCAATATTCCAAAATGAACTCTTTCAAGAATTAATTAAAACTAAAACAAAGAAAAGCCCCGAGTTCTAGGCAAACGAGACATAACTAAATAGAAAAACAAAATATCTAAAGGCTTGATCGAAATGCTTCAGCAAACTTTGTCACCACTTCATGAATGAAAACGCTCTTCTGCGAATAGAACTCGAATTCACTAACCTGCAACGCTTTCCACTGCTCCTCGAATCTCTTCTTATCCTCTGAGGCAAGCCTACTCCATCCTTGTTGAGTGGCAAGTTCATCCACACCAAAACCCGCTAGTGACTTCACAAGAGAAGACTTCACAAACGTATCGATTTCCGAAGCACCAAGCAAAGATACTTCCCCTTTATTAGTCACCTCATCTTCACAGTTTTTACCATTGGGCAAAGAAGAATCAAGCTCTTGCTTCACAGACTCAACTTTCTTCGACTTTCGGCTCTTCTTTGAGGACTTTCCATTAGATTTCACAACTGATTCAAGAGCCATCCCATTAGCTCCCCAAACTAACTTAGCCAATTCAAAAGTCTTGCGATCATGAGGTTTAACAAATGTAGGTTCCTCTCCGTTCTTGGCTTTACCAATATACTTCTTCTTCAAACTCCTAAGCTTTTCCATGAACTGAACCTTACTAACATCAAAGCTAATAGATTTCTTCAACAACTGATAAACCCCATTTGTATCATCATAAGGACTTACCCCAGTATCGTTTTTGTAATCCATAAGACCTTGTAAAACCGCAATCTCATCATCCTCAGTCCAAACTCGTTGGAAATAAGTCTTCTTCGTCTCTTCACCTCCACTCCTCTTCTTCTCATCTTCTCCTGAACCCTTCTTGACCCTCTTTACATCCGTTGAGACTCCTTCATCTGTCTCACGAGAGCGCTTGCCCACAGATTTCTCAGAAGTTTTAACCTTTTTGAAATCTAGATTCTTCACTACCGAATCTTTGGTTTCGGTTACAGGCTTGGTCAAAACCTGATCTTTCTTCTCGGGTTCCGAGTCTGAATCGCTTTCTTCCTCCGATCCAGAATCGGAATCGGAAACTTGCTTCCCAGTTGGGGCAGCGAGAACAGCTACTGAATTCTTCAAGGCTGCTGGGTTTTTAGAGGACACATCATCTTCTTCTTCAGACGAAGTGTCAACTTCATCTTCGTCGCTTGACGAAATCGTCGGCGGATTGACAGGTTTTCTAGACATGAATTTAGGGTTTATGTAACTTTAGAGTGACTTAGAGGTTGAAACTGAGATTTTGCTTCTCCCCCACTTCCTTAGGGTTTATTATATATTGAACAAAGTGTCTCTCTTTTTCCAATATTTTTTATTTTATTATTACTATTTTTTTCTCTTTTTTTTTTTTCCTGATTTCCTTCCTTTAGATGGGAAATTGCTATATGTTTTTACTTTTTTCATCGAATTATAAGGAAATTATTACAAAACCGGTCAAACATGGTTTAACCAATTATGTAATTTTTTAGATACGTGATTTATAATATTCGGTCATTTCATAGTAGTTGTGCAAGTTTAATAAATAACGTTATTATTTTATTTTTTAATTATGTCTAAATTACTAAAGAAAACACTTATAAAAGTTGATTAAACCATTATAAAGACTCTCTGTCTTATAACATAATCGAAAAATTGTATTTTGTGTTATTGACATTTTTGTTAAACCTAGAAATTATCAATTTTATATTTTTTTATAAAAAATTATCATAAAGTTGTTTTTTTCTACTATAATTCAGATCGGGTCGAGAAGGATCTGCTTCCCGTATTTCGGATCCTATTTTAAAAAACAAGTTTCCCGAACCTAACATTGACGTCGCCCGTATCCTTTTTCAGATCACGAAGGTTTGGTAACTAACATATTAATATCTAAATATATGCAGTTTTTCTAAGGAAACATAGAAATCTTCTCTAATTTCAGAAACTAACACTTAATTAGTTACTTAAATACGAAATATGCTTTAACTAACATTCATTATATGGAAGTATGATGAATCGATTTTGGAATAATTTACTAACTATAAATTGTAGAACATTTATAACCTTCATATTAACGGTTGACATATTCTAGACATATATTCCGAGATTATATTGTTACTTAATAAAAAAATTAACTATAACATTGTAACTAACAAATAGTAACTACAATATTTCCAAAAATAAATAAAATAATTAATTTAAAATTTCTCAGCAAGCTAGACAATAGGGGTTGGGCATTCGGATATTCGGACCGGATTCGGATCAGATAATCAGGTATCGGGTAATTCGTGTATAGAAAAGAGGTACCATTCGGGTAATTGAAATTTTGAGATCGGGTTCGGATCATGTAGTTTATAATTATACAGAGTTGAGATGAGGCCCTTCATATTTTTAATGAAATCAGGAGCACAAATCAATGCTTATATCTTTTCCTGTACTTTATCATCGTAGATGATGAACTTCTAGATTGCAGAAGACTACAAGTGATCAAACTAAGATACAGTGTTGGAGTTGAGATTAGGTTGGTGTCTAGATTAAGCACAAAGATTAGTCAATTGATGGTATCACACGTTCAATAAGCAATTAAAAGCATACAGACATAAATTTTACTGTATTGAGAAGACAGAATAAAGCTTCTTCTCTTCTATGTCGAGCACTCAAGGCTAGAATCTAACTAAACCAAATCAGAAGCATTTCATTAACCTAAATCTGCGAATTCTAATTCAAAAATTACAATAGAAGCTTTTATGCTCATGGCCTGTTTTAAAGACACCAACAAGAAATTACAATAGAGCTGTGAGTGCACAAGAAAACAGAAATAGAGTTCAAAGTATATCCAAGATGCTCAGATGAATTAACTTACAGTGAGAGCACCCATTAATTACTTAACTCTATATTATTGCATTGGTGAACCTAATCATCAATTATCATACTAGTAAAAAGAAGGTTTAGAGGCTTAAGAGAGCATCCACATCACCAAAAATAAGCGCTTCTAAGAATGATATATCAGCAACTAATTAAAATACATAAATTAAGTAATCACAAATCAAAATATCAAAATTCATCATAAATCAAATTAATAAAATAATTAATTATATATATATATATATTCATATCTCATTAATAACACATCAGCAACTAATTAAAATAAATAAATTAAATAATCACAAATCAAAATAATAAATTCATCATAAATCAAATTAAAAAAATAATTAATCATATATATATATTCATATCTCATTATTAGGCTTTACTTGTAATCAAGGCTCTCTTCACCTTCCTACGGAAGAAATAAAATAATATTTGCCAATAAAATAATGTATGCTTCAATAATTATATGTTCAAATAAATTAATAAATTATCTTTGAAAAATATTATAATTGAATTGTAATGTGCTGATGATATCTTGTAGTTAAATGTAAATTCATTGTTTAAAAATGTGTGTTAATTTTTTGGCAACAAATGTATGTGGTATTTAGTATTTTATTTTGTGTTGAACAAGGGAATTCATATGGAACTTGCCAATTTAGTAAAATGTTTATATGACACAGATAAGATGAGTTTTTCTCTATTATTATAGCCGCTGAATTAAAACTGCATAAGAATAAAAAGAAAAGGTTTGAAATAATCTCGTAATGATGTATTATTTCAATCAAATTAGGGATGATGTAAAATAAAAATAGAATTAAAGTATCTCTTCCGAATTTGGATTGGTTTAATTCGAAAATTTTAGAAAACCCATACGTTTCAAGATTGGTTTGGTTAATTGAAGAATGGTTTGGTTTAATTGACACTCTACGTGGACATCAAACTTCATTTAAATCCAAAAAAGTATATTTTCATCTTTCAATTACAATCTTTTTGACCGTTTGGTCTGTAAAACCCAGAAATCACAACCGCCTTAGAGAAATCGGAGTACTCTCTCTTCTCCGCTTTAAGACGTAAGGGTCCAATTTTGTTTGTTGAATTCAAAGAAGACTGTTTCTGATTGTTTTGCTCTCTCCGGAACGATCTAGAAGATGACGGAACCCTTCGTCGATGAAGTTCGACAAGAAAATGACGGAGGAGGATGATATGTTCGTAAGTTACTTACATCTTCAAAATCTGAACCTGAACCTTAGGATATTTGTGATTCTTTTGTTATATATCAGGATATTATTTTGTTGTTAAAATCTTAATCGTTTGTTTACTATCATGGTTTTTGTTTCAATTCAAGGTTTGATTTGAACTGATGAACTCCTATCTATTCTCAGTTTTGTTTTTTTTCTTCTTTCCGTGATCTTAGTTTTGATTGAATTTTCTGACGAAAACCTGATTAGAGCCATGTATGTTGCGGTATATTTCTCTTAGACTGTAGTTCTGAAGCGTTTTAGATGATTGATTTTGTTTAAGCTACTTATAAAAAGTTTTATGTACGTTATGTTCAGCATATCGAATTACTTTATTTTGTTTGTTTTAGATACTGTGCAACCATAGCTTTAGGCATCTATCCTGGGCTGAGATTTTTATTGCAGGTGTGTTACATCGAATTTTGTTTATTCGAAGTTTGATGTATTCTTCTTTTCAAAACCAAATGGTTACAGGAAAAGGGTGTTTAATGATTTAGGGTCACATGCACCCATTTAACATTTCTGTTAACACATTAGTCTGATTTTTTCATTGTGTTCTTGTTAAAAAATTATATCTGATAGTTGTGGCTATTGTAGGGCTTTATGAGTCCGGATGAAATGGATCTCCTTGTGAACATTTTAAGATTGTTGCTGGTGAAATAACTTTCAGCACAAGCACACTGCAGCGTTTGTTGGATCAATTCACAAACCAGTATCACTGTGCTCTTCCTAATTTCAAGCTTCAGTCCTGAAAATCGGAAAATGCATCTCCAGACCATTTGCTGAACTTTAAAAGCATTCACAACCGATGATGCATCTCAACCGATGTGAATGCCATGTACAATGCCAGGTAGATAAATTGCTTTGTATAATCACAAGAGTTTTGTGTTTTCAAATCTAAAGTTAAGAGTCTTGACTGTGAAATTTTGCAGATTACATTGAGAAGAAAGCGTCAGCTCTCGGACTTGAGATGCTTTTTCTGCTGACAACGAGAACTGCAGACTAGTTTTGTGAGACGCAGGTTTCAGAAATGTTCAGTCGAGCTGATACTGGAGGCAAGGCGGGAAAGATTCAATCTTTCGAGGAAATCAATGTATTACATGGAGAAGTTATTGCCAGACAGGTGTGGGATTTCATTTGTTTGAACATTTCTGGACATTCCAACACCATTGTAACATGCGATAGGAAAATCGACAGCAAAAGGAATATACGAATGTCGAGTATTATCTTGATCACATTATAGGTCAGATACCAATGAAAAGGTAGAGCGTGCAAGCCATCTCTTCTCGTTCTGCTTTGAATTAGCTACTGTAAAATAATGCCTCAATTCTACGTTCTGTTTCACATGTTAAATTGTCTGTTTTGTGTAGGCGTCGGTGTGGCATTCGGCATTGCATAAGTTCTCAATATAACATTATACTCTCTATAAGATTTAATAATACCTTTATGTTTTTTTTTTTTGTATAGTCTTATTATAGTTGTAGTTGTCATTGTGATTGTATTAAAAGATTGTGAGACGGTTCAAAACTTCAAGTTTAAAGTTTGGTTCGAATGTTTTTTTTTGTTTTTTTGTCATTCAAGATTCTTACTTCATTTAGAAAATATTGGGTTTAAAGCCCATTACATATACAAAACCATTAAACATGCAAGAAAGATAATGGGTCAAAGCCCGGATAGAGTTTGATTCAATTACAAGATTGGGCCCTTTCGAGGCCCGAAATCCAGCAAACGGAAATCAAATGGCCCAAAGCCAGGAGATAACTTGAGTTCGCCCTAGAATGTGAGCGGCGGATGCGCACGGAGGAGTCCTCATCCGACGGCGAGACGGCGACAAAGCAGTTGGGGAGGTTCTCTTCGGATTAGAAATCCGGGAGAAGGTGTAGAAGTCTTCTCTGAGTCTAAAGACCCGAGGAACAATCCATGATTCACCCGAAAGAAGTTCGGTGGCGAGATATCGCTTTGGCCGATAAGAGATCTCTAGGTTTTCACCCGAGAGTTTACACGATCCGCTGAGAGCGGTCAAGAGTGGAACACAAAAGTTCCTAGTCGTGGCAAATAGGATCACTTGCCAGAGCAAGGAGGAGAGGCCGAACACAGCGGCATGGTTCTCCAGTGACGAGATCTGGGAAGGTTTGCTGCGCAATAACCGAGACATTGAAAAGCTTCGCCGGTGACTTTCGGTTTGTACATCTCAAGCGATAGAATTTTTTGGCTGGGACAGGCGGAATCCAGTTCAGTATTTTCCTCATCAACTCTCCACGAACGGGGGTTGTGAGACATGAAGATCGAAAAATTCTTGGTGACCGGGAGCAAGTAGCCGGACCGAGAATGGATTGAAAGCGTGACCGAACAGAGGCTGAGAAGATGGCTTCGGATAACGAGCCGGCGATGGAGGAGCTCCTTAACGATCAACTCAGATGGACCACTAGGCATCCAGATCACAGATCTGGGAAGAAAAAGCGGCCACCAGAACAAATGGTGGGCTTCGTCAGAGCTGGAATCCTCGAACAGGTTGCGACTTGGAAATTCCCGGAGAAGGCCATGCTTCGCCGAAGTAGCGAGAATGAAGTGAATCTTCTTCGAGCCAGAGACGCTGAAACAGTGGCGGTAGTTTTTCCTCCGGAGCTTGGAGATTGGCCGTGACCGGCGACCATTTCTTCCGGGGAGAAAATCGGTCGAAGAACGAAGAGATCCGAGAGCAGCAGGACAAGAACGACAGAGAAACGAGCAAGGAGAAACCACGGGCGACGTCGACGAAAGCCTCCGCCGCCCAGGGCCGGCGGCCGGAGTGAAGAGACCAGTCTTGACGGCGGATGCTAGAGAGAAAAGATAATTAGGACGAACGCTTTTGTTAAATTAAGTGCTAATACATACGTTCTAATGTTTTTATTTTCGAATTTTACTTTGGCAGGAGCGCGTACCATTAAAGGATGACATAAACTTGTTGAAAAAGGTGTGCACAAAGCCAGAATAATGCAGCATTGAGTTTACTAGATCGGCAATTAGATTCTTTAACTATTATCTACCATATCTGTTTCTCTACTCTTACATTTTTCTCTACCCTTTTAGATTATTAGCTGTATATAATGGTCGTCACTTCAATACATTTTCAGCAGTTATGAGGGAATCATATCCAGTTGTCTGTCTTACCCCATGATCATCTTTTCAATAATTTATTCTCTAAGGATAAGCACCACAAGGTTTTCTATCTTTCAATTTGCAACTTTTTTGTTGAATAAATTCCTCATGTTCTGGCATTTATGAGCTCTATCATGTTCGTGCTATTGAGTATCTGCATGATTTGACAAGAGGTCTAGGACAAAATGGCTTTGCAAGCTATGATTGGAGTTCTTATTTCTACATTTTATCTTGGATATCTTTTTAAGGTATGTACTAGCTGCAGACATGTTTGTTCAATTGAAAACCAGTTATTTAAAAATGTATAATACAGAACCAATTATGTAACTGGGAAGATTGGTCATGGTTTTCGTATCTGGAAAAGCTACCCGAATATTTCTCGACCATGTTAGATGATTAGTTGTAAATTATGTGGCCT
Organism: Boechera divaricarpa; assembly: GCA_026770425.1. NCBI lineage: Eukaryota > Viridiplantae > Streptophyta > Magnoliopsida > Brassicales > Brassicaceae > Boechera > Boechera divaricarpa. Next base: position 332,583 of record CM049186.1, on the reverse strand, counting down.
TCGATTCAATTTATTTGCAGGAACAATGATCATGTTGCTATTTTGCAGAGAAGGATTTCAATCCAACCCTTCTTTTCGAGAGTTCAATCTTCATGGATGTGCACCAAATCGAGGTTCTCTATCTTCTATATGACATTTAAAATTCTGTAAATTAGACTATTTTCTTATGCTCTGGCATATATGAACTCTTTGGCATTCAAAGTTTTCACTTTCCAACTCATTCGTTGCATTACTTTACAGTTCCAAGGACTATATTAAGTTTGAGAATTGTGCTACCGGAGTAGAGATTTCTCCCAGACGGGTACTGTTTAACTAGCATGCTGGCTCTTATTTCCTAAAAATATTATTGTTATGGATTACCTCAACTTCTTCTTCTTTATGTTGATATTTGAGCAGAAGAGGCTTATGCGAGCCAAAGCCATGACAAGTATGAGAAGAAGATGGCAGAGCTTTCTCAACGATACGAACATAAGACAAATGAGTGCCACGAAGCATGGATGTTACTTTATAAAAAGGTGTAGCAACTGGAATGCTCACCATGTCCAGGTAAATACTCACATGTTAGCAGTAAGTATCTAAGGTTCAGCGTAAGATGATTGTGAGATGTTTGAAACTTTTTGGTTAAGACTTAAAAGTATGGTTTTGACTGTTACTGTTCTTTTTCATATATTTTTTTTTCTAAGCAGGAAGGAGCTCATACAAACAAAAGCAGAATAAGTTTTTTCAGAACCAAAGGGCTTTAAGTCGGGCTCCATGCATTCATTATATTTGTAAGTTACCAGATCATCCATGGGTAAGTAACTCAATCTCCCATCTCATGTCTCTAGCCTTATGAATAAGTTCTTTAGCATGTTTATTTGTGTTTCATGGGCTAGGATCCTAGCCTGGCATTTTTGGTTAAATCACCGAAATTGCAGTTTACAAAAACACAAAAATACAAAAACTTCACAAGCAGCGAACAGAATAAAAAACACAATACACAACAAAACATAAACACGAAAACACAACACTCAAAACATAAACTTCACGTGTAAAGAACAAAATTCAAATAGGCAAAACAAAAACACGAAAACACAATACTCCAAACAAAAAATTCACGATACGAGAACAAAATTCATGGAATTGTGGTGTCCAAAGTTTATATTTCTCCATCCAGGGCAAAATAAGCTATGTGTTTGGAATCAGAAGTTTAATGCAAATGACTGGCTATAGGGAAGCCTACAATAAAAGGAATATACGAGTGTCAGGTATTATCTTGACCACCACAGGTCAGATACCAAATTCGACGTTCTGTTTTCACACGTTACATTGTCTTTATTGTCAAGCTTAACTATTATAATCTTCCAGTGATCCTTCAAGAGTTCTTTAGTGAAATTCGTTTTATTGATTGCACGTTGATCTTATTGATTCGTCTGCAACTACGTAGCTTTTAACTTTTGACTTGAATGTTCTATTAATCATTGAGAGGAAGCTAATTTATGATCAATCTACTCATTTTTTTGTTTTTAAGAGTTGCATAACATGAGTTAGAAAATATATTAATGCAGCATTTTATTATTTTTACCTATGAATTAAGATTTCTCGTTTAAGTATCGACCTGCAACAAAATTAATAAAAATATATAAAGCTGCTATCAATTCTATGAAACCCAAAATAAGTTCATTTACTACGACAACGATTCTTTATCGATTTCCACCATTCTCAATTATCTTATTGGCTTCTCCTAGTTGAAATCTAGTGACCAGATAAACCAACCTGGTCCTTGCTAGAGACTAGAGAGATATACTGTTTTACGAGAGAACCAGGTTTGCACAGTTACGAACTAAAGACTCACGTATTGGAAAACCTTGAAATGAATAGAACTCGAATGTATTGATAAATATGCAATATTCCAAAATGAACTCTTTCAAGAATTAATTAAAACTAAAACAAAGAAAAGCCCCGAGTTCTAGGCAAACGAGACATAACTAAATAGAAAAACAAAATATCTAAAGGCTTGATCGAAATGCTTCAGCAAACTTTGTCACCACTTCATGAATGAAAACGCTCTTCTGCGAATAGAACTCGAATTCACTAACCTGCAACGCTTTCCACTGCTCCTCGAATCTCTTCTTATCCTCTGAGGCAAGCCTACTCCATCCTTGTTGAGTGGCAAGTTCATCCACACCAAAACCCGCTAGTGACTTCACAAGAGAAGACTTCACAAACGTATCGATTTCCGAAGCACCAAGCAAAGATACTTCCCCTTTATTAGTCACCTCATCTTCACAGTTTTTACCATTGGGCAAAGAAGAATCAAGCTCTTGCTTCACAGACTCAACTTTCTTCGACTTTCGGCTCTTCTTTGAGGACTTTCCATTAGATTTCACAACTGATTCAAGAGCCATCCCATTAGCTCCCCAAACTAACTTAGCCAATTCAAAAGTCTTGCGATCATGAGGTTTAACAAATGTAGGTTCCTCTCCGTTCTTGGCTTTACCAATATACTTCTTCTTCAAACTCCTAAGCTTTTCCATGAACTGAACCTTACTAACATCAAAGCTAATAGATTTCTTCAACAACTGATAAACCCCATTTGTATCATCATAAGGACTTACCCCAGTATCGTTTTTGTAATCCATAAGACCTTGTAAAACCGCAATCTCATCATCCTCAGTCCAAACTCGTTGGAAATAAGTCTTCTTCGTCTCTTCACCTCCACTCCTCTTCTTCTCATCTTCTCCTGAACCCTTCTTGACCCTCTTTACATCCGTTGAGACTCCTTCATCTGTCTCACGAGAGCGCTTGGCCACAGATTTCTCAGAAGTTTTAACCTTTTTGAAATCTAGATTCTTCACTACCGAATCTTTGGTTTCGGTTACAGGCTTGGTCAAAACCTGATCTTTCTTCTCGGGTTCCGAGTCTGAATCGCTTTCTTCCTCCGATCCAGAATCGGAATCGGAAACTTGCTTCCCAGTTGGGGCAGCGAGAACAGCTACTGAATTCTTCAAGGCTGCTGGGTTTTTAGAGGACACATCATCTTCTTCTTCAGACGAAGTGTCAACTTCATCTTCGTCGCTTGACGAAATCGTCGGCGGATTGACAGGTTTTCTAGACATGAATTTAGGGTTTATGTAACTTTAGAGTGACTTAGAGGTTGAAACTGAGATTTTGCTTCTCCCCCACTTCCTTAGGGTTTATTATATATTGAACAAAGTGTCTCTCTTTTTTCCAATATTTTTTATTTTATTATTACTATTTTTTTCTCTTTTTTTTTTTTCCTGATTTCCTTCCTTTAGATGGGAAATTGCTATATGTTTTTACTTTTTTCATCGAATTATAAGGAAATTATTACAAAACCGGTCAAACATGGTTTAACCAATTATGTAATTTTTTAGATACGTGATTTATAATATTCGGTCATTTCATAGTAGTTGTGCAAGTTTAATAAATAACGTTATTATTTTATTTTTTAATTATGTCTAAATTACTAAAGAAAACACTTATAAAAGTTGATTAAACCATTATAAAGACTCTCTGTTTTATAACATAATCGAAAAATTGTATTTTGTGTTATTGACATTTTTGTTAAACCTAGAAATTATCAATTTTATATTTTTTTATAAAAAATTATCATAAAGTTGTTTTTTTCTACTATAATTCAGATCGGGTCGAGAAGGATCTGCTTCCCGTATTTCGGATCCTATTTTAAAAAACAAGTTTCCCGAACCTAACATTGACGTCGCCCGTATCCTTTTTCAGATCACGAAGGTTTGGTAACTAACATATTAATATCTAAATATATGCAGTTTTTCTAAGGAAACATAGAAATCTTCTCTAATTTCAGAAACTAACACTTAATTAGTTACTTAAATACGAAATATGCTTTAACTAACATTCATTATATGGAAGTATGATGAATCGATTTTGGAATAATTTACTAACTATAAATTGTAGAACATTTATAACCTTCATATTAACGGTTGACATATTCTAGACATATATTCCGAGATTATATTGTTACTTAATAAAAAACTTAACTATAACATTGGAACTAACAAATAGTAACTACAATATTTCCAAAAATAAATAAAATAATTAATTTAAAATTTCTCAGCAAGCTAGACAATAGGGGTTGGGCATTCGGATATTCGGACCGGGTTCGGATCAGATAATCAGGTATCGGGTAATTCGTGTATAGAAAAGAGGTACCATTCGGGTAATTGAAATTTTGAGATCGGGTTCGGATCATGTAGTTTATAATTATACAGAGTTGAGATGAGGCCCTTCATATTTTTAATGAAATCAGGAGCACAAATCAATGCTTATATCTTTTCCTGTACTTTATTATCGTAGATGATGAACTTTTAGCTTGTAGAAGACTACAAGTGATCAAACTAAGATACAATGTTGGAGTTGAGATTAGGTTGGTGCCTAGATTAAGCACAAAGATTATTTCAATTGATGGTATCACACGTTCAATAAGCAACTAAAGCATACAGGCATAAATCTTACTGTATTGAGAAGACAGAATAAAGCTTCTTCTCTTCTATGTGAAGCACTCAAGGCTAGAATCTAACTAAACCAAATCAGAAGCATTTCATTAACCTGAATCTGCTATTTCTAATTCATCAAAAACCAGCTTATGTAGATATCAATTGACCGTGAAGTATGGACCTATGAATATATTATAATGGCAAAGTCAATACAAAACTAGGTGAAACGTTTCTTTGGACACAAGTAAGGGCTTGATTGGTAAGATTTTTTGTAGAGTTTAATGTTCATTAAAAGTCAATCAAATTTTTTTTAGAGCAGTAAGTAGAGCATAGAGTGCTTCTTAATTATCTACACCATAATGCTCTTTAATTGAGCTTTTTCAAGGCTTAGAGATTTTTAAAATATTAAAAAACAAAATTACCCTTAATTATTAATTGAAAACCTAATATAAATAGGGTCATAACTCATACACATCGTTTAACCTTTTATAAGATTACAAAAAAAATAATAATAATAATTTTAAAATTTATCAGCAAGCTAGACAATAGGGGTTGGGCATTCGGATATTCGGGTCGGGTTCGGATCAGATAATTCGGGTATCGGATAATTCTGGTATAGGAAAAGGGATACTATTCGGGTAATTGAAATTTTCGGATCGGGTTCGGATCGGTATATTTCAGGTTCGGATCGGGTAGTTTAAAATTATATAGATTTGAGATGAGGCCCTTCATATTTTTAATGAAATCAGGAGCACAAATCAATGCTTATATCTTTTCCTGTACTTTATCATCGTAGATGATGAACTTCTAGATTGCAGAAGACTACAAGTGATCAAACTAAGATACAGTGTTGGAATTGAGATTATGGTGGTGTCTAGATTAAGCACAAAGATTAGTCAATTGATGGTATCACACGTTCAATAAGCAATTAAAAGCATACAGACATAAATTTTACTGTATTGAGAAGACAGAATAAAGCTTCTTCTCTTCTATGTCGAGCACTCAAGGCTAGAATCTAACTAAACCAAATCAGAAGCATTTCATTAACCTAAATCTGCGAATTCTAATTCAAAAAATTACAATAGAAGCTTTTATGCTCATGGCCTGTTTTAAAGACACCAACAAGAAATTACAATAGAGCTGTGAGTGCACAAGAAAACAGAAATAGAGTTCAAAGTATATCCAAGATGCTCAGATGAATTAACTTACAGTGAGAGCACCCATTAATTACTTAACTCTATATTATTGCATTGGTGAACCTAATCATCAATTATCATACTAGTAAAAAGAAGGTTTAGAGGCTTAAGAGAGCATCCACATCACCAAAAATAAGGGCTTCTAAGAATGATATATCAGCAACTAATTAAAATACATAAATTAAGTAATCACAAATCAAAATATCAAAATTCATCATAAATCAAATTAATAAAATAATTAATTATATATATATATATATTCATATCTCATTAATAACACATCAGCAACTAATTAAAATAAATAAATTAAATAATCACAAATCAAAATAATAAATTCATCATAAATCAAATTAATAAAATAATTAATCATATATATATTCATATCTCATTATTAGGCTTTACTTATAATCAAGGCTCTCTTCACCTTCCTACGGAAGAAATAAAATAATATTTGCCAATAAAATAATGTATGCTTCAATAATTATATGTTCAAATAAATTAATAAATTATCTTTGAAAAATATCAGAATATTTGCCATTGCATCTTTGTTTCTCCGAGTCCACATCAGTCCGACAATGAAGATCAGTTGGTTCCATACAACTATGAGCACCTCATGATAACACATCTACATTCTGAAAGGAAACATTTTTTACCTTAAAGCAAGGCGTAAATAGAGAGGTTCACTTTTTACCTATTTCAACAAAGTTCCACAGGCAGATTGGTTTATCGTGTCATTATGAGGTACACGGATCTCAGAAAGCGAAGAATCTGAAAAATAAAATCACATCCTTAAGCATCTACTCTCAGAGCAACATATTGATACTAATACAAGTTGGTTGAGTGAAGAAAACAAACTGCTGAAATCTTCTGATGCAGTGTGTGCAACTGAGGGTTGTGTTGACCTTATTAAGTTAAGTAATCAAAGTAAAAAAAAATCACAAAATTGCTTGGACTGAAAATAAAACCTACCACTAGTTGCCGCATGATCCGAGGGTTGCTTATCGAAATCTATATCCATGAATATTATATGATTCAACACATTCTCTCAGTCCTATGAAGAAGCTAAGCTGAAATAACAGTTAATAGAAGACAAAAACCATTAAAAATCTGGGCCATACTGAGCAAAATTCTAGATAAATGCGATGTATTTTAAGAGATACCATAAGCAGAACAGTTTTTCACTACGTTACTAACCAAAAACAGTGATCATGTCGTTATCCTTAAGCATCTATCTTCTACTCTCAGAGCAACATATTGATACTAATACAAGTTGGTTGAGTGAAAATGAGAGGCTAGTCAGAGAATAGCACACAGAGGTGAGTAACTGAGCAATGTGATCACATACATACCTGATGATTATACTTAATGCACCAAGAGGAGTAACGAGTACAGCTGGTGCATAAACATAAGCCACAAAGTTTGCAGCTTCTCCAACAATCACTAAACATTTAAGGTTACAAAAAAACTTGTTTAGAATTTGGACTACGCAGGCTAACATGGAGTAAAAACACTATAAGATGATTAATTACTTGTCACCATGCCCGCCCACCAAAGAGGCTCTAATAAGTATGTATAACCTCCATACCCTGCATCATCCAGTGAATCACATTCCCTTGTGAGATATATTGGTTTATTGAATCCATTAATGAACCTTAATGACTCTTAACTGAATTGTAATGGTGCTGATGTTATAGTTAAATGTAAATTCATTGTTTAAAAATGTATGTTATTTTTTTGGCAACAAATGTATGTGGTATTTAGTATTTTATTTTGTGTTGAACAAGGGAATTTATATGGAACTTGCATATTTGGTCAAATGTTTATAATGATTATGGTATCACACGTTCAATAAGCAATTAAAGCACAAAGATTAGTCAATTGATGGTATCACACGTTCAATAAGCAATTAAAGCATATAGACATAAACCTTACTGTCTTGAGAAGAAAAAATAAAGCTTCTTCTCTTCTATGTCAAGCACTCAAGGCTAGAATATAACTAAACCAAATCAGAAGCATTTCATTAACCTAAATCTGCGAATTCTAATTCATCAAAAACCAGCTTAAATCGAGACGGGAATGTATTGACTCCAGAATATATATAAGCCTTTCCAAACAAATATCTGGTGTAGATTGCTTACCTTGTTTAGGTAAATCAACTGTGTTACTCCCTCCATTGTTAATTTTATCGCAATTCCAATAGCTTTTATGCTCATAACCTGTTTAAAGACACCAACAAGAAATTACAATAGAGCTGTGAGTGCACAAGAAAACAGAAATAGAGTTCAAAAGTATATCCAAGATGCTCAGATGAATTAACTTACAGTGAGAGCACCCATTAATCTATGTTATTGCATTAGTGAACCTAATAACTCTTAATTGAATTGTAATGTGCTGATGATATCTTGTAGTTAAATGTAAATTCATTGTTTAAAAATGTGTGTTAATTTTTTGGCAACAAATGTATGTGGTATTTAGTATTTTATTTCGTGTTGAACAAGGGAATTCATATGGAACTTGCCAATTTAGTAAAATGTTTATATGACACAGATAAGATGAGTTTTTCTCTATTATTATAGCCGCTGAATTAAAACTGCATAAGAATTAAAAAGAAAAGGTTTGAAATAATCTCGTAATGATGTATTATTTCAATCAAATTAGGGATGATGTAAAATAAAAATAGAATTAAAGTATCTGTTCCGAATTTGGATTGGTTTAATTCGAAAATTTTAGAAAACCCATACGTTTCAAGATTGGTTTGGTTAATTGAAGAATGGTTTGGTTTAATTGACACTCTACGTGAACATCAAACTTCATTTAAATCCAAAAAAGTATATTTTCATCTTTCAATTACAATCTTTTTGACCGTTTGGTCTGTAAAACCCAGAAATCACAACCGCCTTAGAGAAATCGGAGTACTCTCTCTTCTCTGCTTTAAGACGTAAGGGTCCAATTTTGTTTGTTGAATTCAAAGAAGACTGTTTCTGATTGTTTTGCTCTCTCCGGAATGATCTAGAAGATGACGGAACCCTTCGTCGATGAAGTTCGACAAGAAAATGACGGAGGAGGATGATATGTTCGTAAGTTACTTACATCTTCAAAATCTGAACCTGAACCTTAGGATATTTGTGATTCTTTTGTTATATATCAGGATATTATTTTGTTGTTAAAATCTTAATCGTTTGTTTACTATCATGGTTTTTGTTTCAATTCAAGGTTTGATTTGAACTGATGAACTCCTATCTATTCTCAGTTTTGATTTTTTTCTTCTTTCCGTGATCTTAGTTTTGATTGAATTTTCTGACGAAAACCTGATTAGAGCCATGTATGTTGCGGTATATTTCTCTTAGACTGTAGTTCTGAAGCGTTTTAGATGATTGATTTTGTTTAAGCTACTTATAAAAAGTTTTATGTACGTTATGTTCAGCATATCGAATTACTTTATTTTGTTTGTTTTAGATACTGTGCAACCATAGCTTTAGGCATCTATCCTGGGCTGAGATTTTTATTGCAGGTGTGTTACATCGAATTTTGTTTATTCGAAGTTTGATGTATTCTTCTTTTCAAAACCAAATGGTTACAGGAAAAGGGTGTTTAATGATTTAGGGTCACATGCACCCATTTAACATTTCTGTTAACACATTAGTCTGATTTTTTCATTGTGTTCTTGTTAAAAAATTATATCTGATAGTTGTGGCTATTGTAGGGCTTTATGAGTCCGGATGAAATGGATCTCCTTGTGAACATTTTAAGATTGTTGCTGGTGAAATAACTTTCAGCACAAGCACACTGCAGCGTTTGTTTGATCAATTCACAAACCAGTATCACTGTGCTCTTCCTAATTTCAAGCTTCGGAAAATGCATCTCCAGACCATTTGCTGAACTTTAAAAGCATTCACAACCGATGATGCATCTCAACCGATGTGAATGCCATGTACAATGCCAGGTAGATAAATTGCTTTGTATAATCACAAGAGTTTTGTGTTTTCAAATCTAAAGTTAAGAGTCTTGACTGTGAAATTTTGCAGATTACATTGAGAAGAAAGCGTCAGCTCTCGGACTTGAGATGCTTTTTCTGCTGACAACGAGAACTGCAGACTAGTTTTGTGAGACGCAAGTTTCAGAAATGTTCAGTCGAGCTGATACTGGAGGCAAGGCGGGAAAGATTCAATCTTTCGAGGAAATCAATGTATTACATGGAGAAGTTATTGCCAGACAGGTGTGGGATTTCATTTGTTTGAACATTTCTGGACATTCCAACACCATTGTAACATGCGATAGGAAAATCGACAGCAAAAGGAATATACGAATGTCGAGTATTATCTTGATCACATTATAGGTCAGATACCAATGAAAAGGTAGAGCGTGCAAGCCATCTCTTCTCGTTCTGCTTTGAATTAGCTACTGTAAAATAATGCCTCAATTCTACGTTCTGTTTCACATGTTAAATTGTCTGTTTAGTGTAGGCGTCGGTGTGGCATTCGGCATTGCATAAGTTCTCAATATAACATTATACTCTCTATAAGATTTAATAATACCTTTATGTTTTTTTTTTTTGTATAGTCTTATTATAGTTGTAGTTGTCATTGTGATTGTATTAAAAGATTGTGAGACGGTTCAAAACTTCAAGTTTAAAGTTTGGTTCGAATGTTTTTTTTTGTTTTTTTGTCATTCAAGATTCTTACTTCATTTAGAAAATATTGGGTTTAAAGCCCGTTACATATACAAAACCATTAAACATGCAAGAAAGATAATGGGTCAAAGCCCGGATAGAGTTTGATTCAATTACAAGATTGGGCCCTTTCGAGGCCCGAAATCCAGCAAACGGAAATCAAATGGCCCAAAGCGAGGAGATAACTTGAGTTCGCCTTAGAATGTGAGCGGCGGATGCGCACGGAGGAGTCCTCATCCGACGGCGAGACGGCGACAAAGCAGTTGGGGAGGTTCTCTTCGGATTAGAAGTCCGGGAGAAGGTGTAGAAGTCTTCTCTGAGTCTAAAGACCCGAGGGACAATCCATGATTCACCCGAAAGAAGTTCGGTGGCGAGATATCGCTTTGGCCGATAAGAGATCTCTAGGTTTTCACCCGAGAGTTTACACGATCCGCTGAGAGCGGTCGAGAGTGGAACACAAAAGTTCCTAGTCATGGCAAATAGGATCACTTGCCAAAGCAAGGAGGAGAGGCCGAACACAGCGGCATGGTTCTCCAGTGACGAGATCTGGGAAGGTTTGCTGCGCAATAACCGAGACATTGAAAAGCTTCGCCGGTGACTTTCGGTTTGTACATCTCAAGCGATGGAATTTTTTGGCTGGGACAGGCGGAATCCAGTTCAGTATTTTCCTCATCAACTCTCCACGAACGGGGGTTGTGAGACATGAAGATCGAAAAATTCTTGGTGACCGGGAGCAAGTAGCCGGACCGAGAATGGATTGAAAGCGTGACCGAACAGAGGCTGAGAAGATGGCTTCGGATAACAAGCCGGCGATGGAGGAGCTCCTTAACGATCAACTCAGATGGACCACTAGGCATCCAGATCACAGATCTGGGAAGAAAAAGCGGCCACCAGAACAAATGGTAGGCTTCGTCAGAGCTGGAATCCTCGAACAGGTTGCGACTTGGAAATTCCCGGAGAAGGCCATGCTTCGCCGAAGTAGCGAGAATGAAGTGAATCTTCTTCGAGCCAGAGACGCTGAAACAGTGGCGGTAGTTTTTCCTCCGGAGCTTGGAGATTGGCCGTGACCGGCGACCATTTCTTCCGGGGAGAAAATCGGTCGAAGAACGAAGAGATCCGAGAGCAGCAGGACAAGAACGACAGAGAAACGAGCAAGGAGAAACCACGGGCGACGTCGACGAAAGCCTCCGCCGCCCAGGGCCGGCGGCCGGAGTGAAGAGACCAGTCTTGACGGCGGATGCTAGAGAGAAAAGATAATTAGGACGAACGCTTTTGTTAAATTAAGTGCTAATACATACGTTCTAATGTTTTTATTTTCGAATTTTACTTTGGCAGGAGCGCGTACCATTAAACGATGACATAAACTTGTTGAAAAAGGTGTGCACAAAGCCAGAATAATGCAGCATTGAGTTTACTAGATCGGCAATTAGATTCTTTAACTATTATCTACCATATCTGTTTCTCTACTCTTACATTTTTTCTCTACCCTTTTAGATTATTAGCTGTATATAATGGTCGTCACTTCAATACATTTTCAGCAGTTATGAGGGAATCATATCCAGTTGTCTGTCTTACCCCATGATCATCTTTTCAATAATTTATTCTCTAAGGATAAGCACCACAAGGTTTTCTATCTTTCAATTTGCAACTTTTTTTGTTGAATAAATTCCTCATGTTCTGGCATTTATGAGCTCTATCATGTTCGTGCTATTGAGTATCTGCATGATTTGACAAGAGGTCTAGGACAAAATGGCTTTGCAAGCTATGATTGGAGTTCTTATTTCTACATTTTATCTTGGATATCTTTTTAAGGTATGTACTAGCTGCAGACATGTTTGTTCAATTGAAAACCAGTTATTTAAAAATGTATAATACAGAACCAATTATGTAACTGGGAAGATTGGTCATGGTTTTCGTATCTGGAAAAGCTACCCGAATATTTCTCGACCATGTTAGATGATTAGTTGTAAATTATGTGGCCTTCGATTCAATTTATTTGCAGGAACAATGATCATGTTGCTATTTTGCAGAGAAGGATTTCAATCCAACCCTTCTTTTCGAGAGTTCAATCTTCATGGATGTGCACCAAATCGAGGTTCTCTATCTTCTATATGACATTTAAAATTCTGTAAATTAGACTATTTTCTTATGCTCTGGCATATATGAACTCTTTGGCATTCAAAGTTTTCACTTTCCAACTCATTCGTTGCATTACTTTACAGTTCCAAGGACTATATTAAGTTTGAGAATTGTGCTACCGGAGTAGAGATTTCTCCCAGACGGGTACTGTTTAACTAGCATGCTGGCTCTTATTTCCTAAAAATATTATTGTTATGGATTACCTCAACTTCTTCTTCTTTATGTTGATATTTGAGCAGAAGAGGCTTATGCGAGCCAAAGCCATGACAAGTATGAGAAGAAGATGGCAGAGCTTTCTCAACGATACGAACATAAGACAAATGAGTGCCACGAAGCATGGATGTTACTTTATAAAAAGGTGTAGCAACTGGAATGCTCACCATGTCCAGGTAAATACTCACATGTTAGCAGTAAGTATCTAAGGTTCAGCGTAAGATGATTGTGAGATGTTTGAAACTTTTTGGTTAAGACTTAAAAGTATGGTTTTGACTGTTACTGTTCTTTTTCATATATTTTTTTTTCTAAGCAGGAAGGAGCTCATACAAACAAAAGCAGAATAAGTTTTTTCAGAACCAAAGGGCTTTAAGTCGGGCTCCATGCATTCATTATATTTGTAAGTTACCAGATCATCCATGGGTAAGTAACTCAATCTCCCATCTCATGTCTCTAGCCTTATGAATAAGTTCTTTAGCATGTTTATTTGTGTTTCATGGGCTAGGATCCTAGCCTGGCATTTTTGGTTAAATCACCGAAATTGCAGTTTACAAAAACACAAAAATACAAAAACTTCACAAGCAGCGAACAGAATAAAAAAAACACAATACACAACAAAACATAAACACGAAAACACAACACTCAAAACATAAACTTCACGTGTAAAGAACAAAATTCAAATAGGCAAAACAAAAACACGAAAACACAATACTCCAAACAAAAAATTCACGATACGAGAACAAAATTCATGGAATTGTGGTGTCCAAAGTTTATATTTCTCCATCCAGGGCAAAATAAGCTATGTGTTTGGAATCAGAAGTTTAATGCAAATGACTGGCTATAGGGAAGCCTACAATAAAAGGAATATACGAGTGTCAGGTATTATCTTGACCACCACAGGTCAGATACCAAATTCGACGTTCTGTTTTCACACGTTACATTGTCTTTATTGTCAAGCTTAACTATTATAATCTTCCAGTGATCCTTCAAGAGTTCTTTAGTGAAATTCGTTTTATTGATTGCACGTTGATCTTATTGATTCGTCTGCAACTACGTAGCTTTTAACTTTTGACTTGAATGTTCTATTAATCATTGAGAGGAAGCTAATTTATGATCAATCTACTCATTTTTTTTGTTTTTAAGAGTTGCATAACATGAGTTAGAAAATATATTAATGCAGCATTTTATTATTTTTACCTATGAATTAAGATTTCTCGTTTAAGTATCGACCTGCAACAAAATTAATAAAAATATATAAAGCTGCTATCAATTCTATGAAACCCAAAATAAGTTCATTTACTACGACAACGATTCTTTATCGATTTCCACCATTCTCAATTATCTTATTGGCTTCTCCTAGTTGAAATCTAGTGACCAGATAAACCAACCTGGTCCTTGCTAGAGACTAGAGAGATATACTGTTTTACGAGAGAACCAGGTTTGCACAGTTACGAACTAAAGACTCACGTATTGGAAAACCTTGAAATGAATAGAACTCGAATGTATTGATAAATATGCAATATTCCAAAATGAACTCTTTCAAGAATTAATTAAAACTAAAACAAAGAAAAGCCCCGAGTTCTAGGCAAACGAGACATAACTAAATAGAAAAACAAAATATCTAAAGGCTTGATCGAAATGCTTCAGCAAACTTTGTCACCACTTCATGAATGAAAACGCTCTTCTGCGAATAGAACTCGAATTCACTAACCTGCAACGCTTTCCACTGCTCCTCGAATCTCTTCTTATCCTCTGAGGCAAGCCTACTCCATCCTTGTTGAGTGGCAAGTTCATCCACACCAAAACCCGCTAGTGACTTCACAAGAGAAGACTTCACAAACGTATCGATTTCCGAAGCACCAAGCAAAGATACTTCCCCTTTATTAGTCACCTCATCTTCACAGTTTTTACCATTGGGCAAAGAAGAATCAAGCTCTTGCTTCACAGACTCAACTTTCTTCGACTTTCGGCTCTTCTTTGAGGACTTTCCATTAGATTTCACAACTGATTCAAGAGCCATCCCATTAGCTCCCCAAACTAACTTAGCCAATTCAAAAGTCTTGCGATCATGAGGTTTAACAAATGTAGGTTCCTCTCCGTTCTTGGCTTTACCAATATACTTCTTCTTCAAACTCCTAAGCTTTTCCATGAACTGAACCTTACTAACATCAAAGCTAATAGATTTCTTCAACAACTGATAAACCCCATTTGTATCATCATAAGGACTTACCCCAGTATCGTTTTTGTAATCCATAAGACCTTGTAAAACCGCAATCTCATCATCCTCAGTCCAAACTCGTTGGAAATAAGTCTTCTTCGTCTCTTCACCTCCACTCCTCTTCTTCTCATCTTCTCCTGAACCCTTCTTGACCCTCTTTACATCCGTTGAGACTCCTTCATCTGTCTCACGAGAGCGCTTGCCCACAGATTTCTCAGAAGTTTTAACCTTTTTGAAATCTAGATTCTTCACTACCGAATCTTTGGTTTCGGTTACAGGCTTGGTCAAAACCTGATCTTTCTTCTCGGGTTCCGAGTCTGAATCGCTTTCTTCCTCCGATCCAGAATCGGAATCGGAAACTTGCTTCCCAGTTGGGGCAGCGAGAACAGCTACTGAATTCTTCAAGGCTGCTGGGTTTTTAGAGGACACATCATCTTCTTCTTCAGACGAAGTGTCAACTTCATCTTCGTCGCTTGACGAAATCGTCGGCGGATTGACAGGTTTTCTAGACATGAATTTAGGGTTTATGTAACTTTAGAGTGACTTAGAGGTTGAAACTGAGATTTTGCTTCTCCCCCACTTCCTTAGGGTTTATTATATATTGAACAAAGTGTCTCTCTTTTTTCCAATATTTTTTATTTTATTATTACTATTTTTTTCTCTTTTTTTTTTCCTGATTTCCTTCCTTTAGATGGGAAATTGCTATATGTTTTTACTTTTTTCATCGAATTATAAGGAAATTATTACAAAACCGGTCAAACATGGTTTAACCAATTATGTAATTTTTTAGATACGTGATTTATAATATTCGGTCATTTCATAGTAGTTGTGCAAGCTTAATAAATAACGTTATTATTTTATTTTTTAATTATGTCTAAATTACTAAAGAAAACACTTATAAAAGTTGATTAAACCATTATAAAGACTCTCTGTCTTATAACATAATCGAAAAATTGTATTTTGTGTTATTGACATTTTTGTTAAACCTAGAAATTATCAATTTTATATTTTTTTATAAAAAATTATCATAAAGTTGTTTTTTTCTACTATAATTCAGATCGGGTCGAGAAGGATCTGCTTCCCGTATTTCGGATCCTATTTTAAAAACAAGTTTCCCGAACCTAACATTGACGTCGCCCGTATCCTTTTTCAGATCACGAAGGTTTGGTAACTAACATATTAATATCTAAATATATGCAGTTTTTCTAAGGAAACATAGAAATCTTCTCTAATTTCAGAAACTAACACTTAATTAGTTACTTAAATACGAAATATGCTTTAACTAACATTCATTATATGGAAGTATGATGAATCGATTTTGGAATAATTTACTAACTATAAATTGTAGAACATTTATAACCTTCATATTAACGGTTGACATATTCTAGACATATATTCCGAGATTATATTGTTACTTAATAAAAAAACTTAACTATAACATTGTAACTAACAAATAGTAACTACAATATTTCCAAAAATAAATAAAATAATTAATTTAAAATTTCTCAGCAAGCTAGACAATAGGGGTTGGGCATTCGGATATTCGGACCGGGTTCGGATCAGATAATCAGGTATCGGGTAATTCGTGTATAGAAAAGAGGTACCATTCGGGTAATTGAAATTTTGAGATCGGGTTCGGATCATGTAGTTTATAATTATACAGAGTTGAGATGAGGCCCTTCATATTTTTAATGAAATCAGGAGCACAAATCAATGCTTATATCTTTTCCTGTACTTTATCATCGTAGATGATGAACTTCTAGATTGCAGAAGACTACAAGTGATCAAACTAAGATACAGTGTTGGAGTTGAGATTAGGTTGGTGTCTAGATTAAGCACAAAGATTAGTCAATTGATGGTATCACACGTTCAATAAGCAATTAAAAGCATACAGACATAAATTTTACTGTATTGAGAAGACAGAATAAAGCTTCTTCTCTTCTATGTCGAGCACTCAAGGCTAGAATCTAACTAAACCAAATCAGAAGCATTTCATTAACCTAAATCTGCGAATTCTAATTCAAAAAATTACAATAGAAGCTTTTATGCTCATGGCCTGTTTTAAAGACACCAACAAGAAATTACAATAGAGCTGTGAGTGCACAAGAAAACAGAAATAGAGTTCAAAGTATATCCAAGATGCTCAGATGAATTAACTTACAGTGAGAGCACCCATTAATTACTTAACTCTATATTATTGCATTGGTGAACCTAATCATCAATTATCATACTAGTAAAAAGAAGGTTTAGAGGCTTAAGAGAGCATCCACATCACCAAAAATAAGCGCTTCTAAGAATGATATATCAGCAACTAATTAAAATACATAAATTAAGTAATCACAAATCAAAATATCAAAATTCATCATAAATCAAATTAATAAAATAATTAATTATATATATATATATATATTCATATCTCATTAATAACACATCAGCAACTAATTAAAATAAATAAATTAAATAATCACAAATCAAAATAATAAATTCATCATAAATCAAATTAAAAAAATAATTAATCATATATATATATTCATATCTCATTATTAGGCTTTACTTGTAATCAAGGCTCTCTTCACCTTCCTACGGAAGAAATAAAATAATATTTGCCAATAAAATAATGTATGTTTCAATAATTATATGTTCAAATAAATTAATAAATTATCTTTGAAAAATATTATAATTGAATTGTAATGTGCTGATGATATCTTGTAGTTAAATGTAAATTCATTGTTTAAAAATGTGTGTTAATTTTTTGGCAACAAATGTATGTGGTATTTAGTATTTTATTTTGTGTTGAACAAGGGAATTCATATGGAACTTGCCAATTTAGTAAAATGTTTATATGACACAGATAAGATGAGTTTTTCTCTATTATTATAGCCGCTGAATTAAAACTGCATAAGAATAAAAAGAAAAGGTTTGAAATAATCTCGTAATGATGTATTATTTCAATCAAATTAGGGATGATGTAAAATAAAAATAGAATTAAAGTATCTGTTCCGAATTTGGATTGGTTTAATTCGAAAATTTTAGAAAACCCATACGTTTCAAGATTGGTTTGGTTAATTGAAGAATGGTTTGGTTTAATTGACACTCTACGTGGACATCAAACTTCATTTAAATCCAAAAAAGTATATTTTCATCTTTCAATTACAATCTTTTTGACCGTTTGGTCTGTAAAACCCAGAAATCACAACCGCCTTAGAGAAATCGGAGTACTCTCTTCTCCGCTTTAAGACGTAAGGGTCCAATTTTGTTTGTTGAATTCAAAGAAGACTGTTTCTGATTGTTTTGCTCTCTCCGGAACGATCTAGAAGATGACGGAACCCTTCGTCGATGAAGTTCGACAAGAAAATGACGGAGGAGGATGATATGTTCGTAAGTTACTTACATCTTCAAAATCTGAACCTGAACCTTAGGATATTTGTGATTCTTTTGTTATATATCAGGATATTATTTTGTTGTTAAAATCTTAATCGTTTGTTTACTATCATGGTTTTTGTTTCAATTCAAGGTTTGATTTGAACTGATGAACTCCTATCTATTCTCAGTTTTGTTTTTTTTTCTTCTTTCCGTGATCTTAGTTTTGATTGAATTTTCTGACGAAAACCTGATTAGAGCCATGTATGTTGCGGTATATTTCTCTTAGATTGTTGTTCTGAAGCGTTTTAGATGATTGATTTTGTTTAAGCTACTTATAAAAAGTTTTATGTACGTTATGTTCAGCATATCGAATTACTTTATTTTGTTTGTTTTAGATACTGTGCAACCATAGCTTTAGGCATCTATCCTGGGCTGAGATTTTTATTGCAGGTGTGTTACATCGAATTTTGTTTATTCGAAGTTTGATGTATTCTTCTTTTCAAAACCAAATGGTTACAGGAAAAGGGTGTTTAATGATTTAGGGTCACATGCACCCATTTAACATTTCTGTTAACACATTAGTCTGATTTTTTCATTGTGTTCTTGTTAAAAAATTATATCTGATAGTTGTGGCTATTGTAGGGCTTTATGAGTCCGGATGAAATGGATCTCCTTGTGAACATTTTAAGATTGTTGCTGGTGAAATAACTTTCAGCACAAGCACACTGCAGCGTTTGTTGGATCAATTCACAAACCAGTATCACTGTGCTCTTCCTAATTTCAAGCTTCAGTCCTGAAAATCGGAAAATGCATCTCCAGACCATTTGCTGAACTTTAAAAGCATTCACAACCGATGATGCATCTCAACCGATGTGAATGCCATGTACAATGCCAGGTAGATAAATTGCTTTGTATAATCACAAGAGTTTTGTGTTTTCAAATCTAAAGTTAAGAGTCTTGACTGTGAAATTTTGCAGATTACATTGAGAAGAAAGCGTCAGCTCTCGGACTTGAGATGCTTTTTCTGCTGACAACGAGAACTGCAGACTAGTTTTGTGAGACGCAGGTTTCAGAAATGTTCAGTCGAGCTGATACTGGAGGCAAGGCGGGAAAGATTCAATCTTTCGAGGAAATCAATGTATTACATGGAGAAGTTATTGCCAGACAGGTGTGGGATTTCATTTGTTTGAACATTTCTGGACATTCCAACACCATTGTAACATGCGATAGGAAAATCGACAGCAAAAGGAATATACGAATGTCGAGTATTATCTTGATCACATTATAGGTCAGATACCAATGAAAAGGTAGAGCGTGCAAGCCATCTCTTCTCGTTCTGCTTTGAATTAGCTACTGTAAAATAATGCCTCAATTCTACGTTCTGTTTCACATGTTAAATTGTCTGTTTAGTGTAGGCGTCGGTGTGGCATTCGGCATTGCATAAGTTCTCAATATAACATTATACTCTCTATAAGATTTAATAATACCTTTATGTTTTTTTTTTTGTATAGTCTTATTATAGTTGTAGTTGTCATTGTGATTGTATTAAAAGATTGTGAGACGGTTCAAAACTTCAAGTTTAAAGTTTGGTTCGAATGTTTTTTTTTGTTTTTTTGTCATTCAAGATTCTTACTTCATTTAGAAAATATTAGGTTTAAAGCCCATTACATATACAAAACCATTAAACATGCAAGAAAGATAATGGGTCAAAGCCCGGATAGAGTTTGATTCAATTACAAGATTGGGCCCTTTCGAGGCCCGAAATCCAGCAAACGGAAATCAAATGGCCCAAAGCCAGGAGATAACTTGAGTTCGCCCTAGAATGTGAGCGGCGGATGCGCACGGAGGAGTCCTCATCCGACGGCGAGACGGCGACAAAGCAGTTGGGGAGGTTCTCTTCGGATTAGAAGTCCGGGAGAAGGTGTAGAAGTCTTCTCTGAGTCTAAAGACCCGAGGAACAATCCATGATTCACCCGAAAGAAGTTCGGTGGCGAGATATCGCTTTGGCCGATAAGAGATCTCTAGGTTTTCACCTGAGAGTTTACACGATCCGCTGAGAGCGGTCGAGAGTGGAACACAAAAGTTCCTAGTCGTGGCAAATAGGATCACTTGCCAGAGCAAGGAGGAGAGGCCGAACACAGCGGCATGGTTCTCTAGTGACGAGATCTGGGAAGGTTTGCTGCGCAATAACCGAGACATTGAAAAGCTTCGCCGGTGACTTTCGGTTTGTACATCTCAAGCGATGGAATTTTTTGGCTGGGACAGCCGGAATCCAGTTCAGTATTTTCCTCATCAACTCTCCACGAACGGGGGTTGTGAGACATGAAGATCGAAAAATTCTTGGTGACCGGGAGCAAGTAGCCGGACCGAGAATGGATTGAAAGCGTGACCGAACAGAGGCTGAGAAGATGGCTTCGGATAACGAGCCGGCGATGGAGGAGCTCCTTAACGATCAACTCAGATGGACCACTAGGCATCCAGATCACAGATCTGGGAAGAAAAAGCGGCCACCAGAACAAATGGTGGGCTTCGTCAGAGCTGGAATCCTCGAACAGGTTGCGACTTGGAAATTCCCGGAGAAGGCCATGCTTCGCCGAAGTAGCGAGAATGAAGTGAATCTTCTTCGAGCCAGAGACGCTGAAACAGTGGCGGTAGTTTTTCCTCCGGAGCTTGGAGATTGGCCGTGACCGGCGACCATTTCTTCCGGGAGAAAATCGGTCGAAGAACGAAGAGATCCGAGAGCAGCAGGACAAGAACGACAGAGAAACGAGCAAGGAGAAACCACGGGCGACGTCGACGAAAGCCTCCGCCGCCCAGGGCCGGCGGCCGGAGTGAAGAGACCAGTCTTGACGGCGGATGCTAGAGAGAAAAGATAATTAGGACGAACGCTTTTGTTAAATTAAGTGCTAATACATACGTTCTAATGTTTTTATTTTCGAATTTTACTTTGGCAGGAGCGCGTACCATTAAAGGATGACATAAACTTGTTGAAAAAGGTGTGCACAAAGCCAGAATAATGCAGCATTGAGTTTACTAGATCGGCAATTAGATTCTTTAACTATTATCTACCATATCTGTTTCTCTACTCTTACATTTTTTCTCTACCCTTTTAGATTATTAGCTGTATATAATGGTCGTCACTTCAATACATTTTCAGCAGTTATGAGGGAATCATATCCAGTTGTCTGTCTTACCCCATGATCATCTTTTCAATAATTTATTCTCTAAGGATAAGCACCACAAGGTTTTCTATCTTTCAATTTGCAACTTTTTTTGTTGAATAAATTCCTCATGTTCTGGCATTTATGAGCTCTATCATGTTCGTGCTATTGAGTATCTGCATGATTTGACAAGAGGTCTAGGACAAAATGGCTTTGCAAGCTATGATTGGAGTTCTTATTTCTACATTTTATCTTGGATATCTTTTTAAGGTATGTACTAGCTGCAGACATGTTTGTTCAATTGAAAACCAGTTATTTAAAAATGTATAATACAGAACCAATTATGTAACTGGGAAGATTGGTCATGGTTTTCGTATCTGGAAAAGCTACCCGAATATTTCTCGACCATGTTAGATGATTAGTTGTAAATTATGTGGCCTTCGATTCAATTTATTTGCAGGAACAATGATCATGTTGCTATTTTGCAGAGAAGGATTTCAATCCAACCCTTCTTTTCGAGAGTTCAATCTTCATGGATGTGCACCAAATCGAGGTTCTCTATCTTCTATATGACATTTAAAATTCTGTAAATTAGACTATTTTCTTATGCTCTGGCATATATGAACTCTTTGGCATTCAAATTTTTCACTTTCCAACTCATTCGTTGCATTACTTTACAGTTCCAAGGACTATATTAAGTTTGAGAATTGTGCTACCGGAGTAGAGATTTCTCCCAGACGGGTACTGTTTAACTAGCATGCTGGCTCTTATTTCCTAAAAATATTATTGTTATGGATTACCTCAACTTCTTCTTCTTTATGTTGATATTTGAGCAGAAGAGGCTTATGCGAGCCAAAGCCATGACAAGTATGAGAAGAAGATGGCAGAGCTTTCTCAACGATACGAACATAAGACAAATGAGTGCCACGAAGCATGGATGTTACTTTATAAAAAGGTGTAGCAACTGGAATGCTCACCATGTCCAGGTAAATACTCACATGTTAGCAGTAAGTATCTAAGGTTCAGCGTAAGATGATTGTGAGATGTTTGAAACTTTTTGGTTAAGACTTAAAAGTATGGTTTTGACTGTTACTGTTCTTTTTCATATATTTTTTTTTCTAAGCAGGAAGGAGCTCATACAAACAAAAGCAGAATAAGTTTTTTCAGAACCAAAGGGCTTTAAGTCGGGCTCCATGCATTCATTATATTTGTAAGTTACCAGATCATCCATGGGTAAGTAACTCAATCTCCCATCTCATGTCTCTAGCCTTATGAATAAGTTCTTTAGCATGTTTATTTGTGTTTCATGGGCTAGGATCCTAGCCTGGCATTTTTGGTTAAATCACCGAAATTGCAGTTTACAAAAACACAAAAATACAAAAACTTCACAAGCAGCGAACAGAATAAAAAACACAATACACAACAAAACATAAACACGAAAACACAACACTCAAAACATAAACTTCACGTGTAAAGAACAAAATTCAAATAGGCAAAACAAAAACACGAAAACACAATACTCCAAACAAAAAATTCACGATACGAGAACAAAATTCATGGAATTGTGGTGTCCAAAGTTTATATTTCTCCATCCAGGGCAAAATAAGCTATGTGTTTGGAATCAGAAGTTTAATGCAAATGACTGGCTATAGGGAAGCCTACAATAAAAGGAATATACGAGTGTCAGGTATTATCTTGACCACCACAGGTCAGATACCAAATTCGACGTTCTGTTTTCACACGTTACATTGTCTTTATTGTCAAGCTTAACTATTATAATCTTCCAGTGATCCTTCAAGAGTTCTTTAGTGAAATTCGTTTTATTGATTGCACGTTGATCTTATTGATTCGTCTGCAACTACGTAGCTTTTAACTTTTGACTTGAATGTTCTATTAATCATTGAGAGGAAGCTAATTTATGATCAATCTACTCATTTTTTTTGTTTTTAAGAGTTGCATAACATGAGTTAGAAAATATATTAATGCAGCATTTTATTATTTTTACCTATGAATTAAGATTTCTCGTTTAAGTATCGACCTGCAACAAAATTAATAAAAATATATAAAGCTGCTATCAATTCTATGAAACCCAAAATAAGTTCATTTACTACGACAACGATTCTTTATCGATTTCCACCATTCTCAATTATCTTATTGGCTTCTCCTAGTTGAAATCTAGTGACCAGATAAACCAACCTGGTCCTTGCTAGAGACTAGAGAGATATACTGTTTTACGAGAGAACCAGGTTTGCACAGTTACGAACTAAAGACTCACGTATTGGAAAACCTTGAAATGAATAGAACTCGAATGTATTGATAAATATGCAATATTCCAAAATGAACTCTTTCAAGAATTAATTAAAACTAAAACAAAGAAAAGCCCCGAGTTCTAGGCAAACGAGACATAACTAAATAGAAAAACAAAATATCTAAAGGCTTGATCGAAATGCTTCAGCAAACTTTGTCACCACTTCATGAATGAAAACGCTCTTCTGCGAATACAACTCGAATTCACTAACCTGCAACGCTTTCCACTGCTCCTCGAATCTCTTCTTATCCTCTGAGGCAAGCCTACTCCATCCTTGTTGAGTGGCAAGTTCATCCACACCAAAACCCGCTAGTGACTTCACAAGAGAAGACTTCACAAACGTATCGATTTCCGAAGCACCAAGCAAAGATACTTCCCCTTTATTAGTCACCTCATCTTCACAGTTTTTACCATTGGGCAAAGAAGAATCAAGCTCTTGCTTCACAGACTCAACTTTCTTCGACTTTCGGCTCTTCTTTGAGGACTTTCCATTAGATTTCACAACTGATTCAAGAGCCATCCCATTAGCTCCCCAAACTAACTTAGCCAATTCAAAAGTCTTGCGATCATGAGGTTTAACAAATGTAGGTTCCTCTCCGTTCTTGGCTTTACCAATATACTTCTTCTTCAAACTCCTAAGCTTTTCCATGAACTGAACCTTACTAACATCAAAGCTAATAGATTTCTTCAACAACTGATAAACCCCATTTGTATCATCATAAGGACTTACCCCAGTATCGTTTTTGTAATCCATAAGACCTTGTAAAACCGCAATCTCATCATCCTCAGTCCAAACTCGTTGGAAATAAGTCTTCTTCGTCTCTTCACCTCCACTCCTCTTCTTCTCATCTTCTCCTGAACCCTTCTTGACCCTCTTTACATCCGTTGAGACTCCTTCATCTGTCTCACGAGAGCGCTTGCCCACAGATTTCTCAGAAGTTTTAACCTTTTTGAAATCTAGATTCTTCACTACCAAATCTTTGGTTTCGGTTACAGGCTTGGTCAAAACCTGATCTTTCTTCTCGGGTTCCGAGTCTGAATCGCTTTCTTCCTCCGATCCAGAATCGGAATCGGAAACTTGCTTCCCAGTTGGGGCAGCGAGAACAGCTACTGAATTCTTCAAGGCTGCTGGGTTTTTAGAGGACACATCATCTTCTTCTTCAGACGAAGTGTCAACTTCATCTTCGTCGCTTGACGAAATCGTCGGCGGATTGACAGGTTTTCTAGACATGAATTTAGGGTTTATGTAACTTTAGAGTGACTTAGAGGTTGAAACTGAGATTTTGCTTCTCCCCCACTTCCTTAGGGTTTATTATATATTGAACAAAGTGTCTCTCTTTTTTCCAATATTTTTTATTTTATTATTACTATTTTTTTCTCTTTTTTTTTTTTCCTGATTTCCTTCCTTTAGATGGGAAATTGCTATATGTTTTTACTTTTTTCATCGAATTATAAGGAAATTATTACAAAACCGGTCAAACATGGTTTAACCAATTATGTAATTTTTTAGATACGTGATTTATAATATTCGGTCATTTCATAGTAGTTGTGCAAGTTTAATAAATAACGTTATTATTTTATTTTTTAATTATGTCTAAATTACTAAAGAAAACACTTATAAAAGTTGATTAAACCATTATAAAGACTCTCTGTCTTATAACATAATCGAAAAATTGTATTTTGTGTTATTGACATTTTTGTTAAACCTAGAAATTATCAATTTTATATTTTTTATAAAAAATTATCATAAAGTTGTTTTTTTCTACTATAATTCAGATCGGGTCGAGAAGGATCTGCTTCCCGTATTTCGGATCCTATTTTAAAAAACAAGTTTCCCGAACCTAACATTGACGTCGCCCGTATCCTTTTTCAGATCACGAAGGTTTGGTAACTAACATATTAATATCTAAATATATGCAGTTTTTCTAAGGAAACATAGAAATCTTCTCTAATTTCAGAAACTAACACTTAATTAGTTACTTAAATACGAAATATGCTTTAACTAACATTCATTATATGGAAGTATGATGAATCGATTTTGGAATAATTTACTAACTATAAATTGTAGAACATTTATAACCTTCATATTAACGGTTGACATATTCTAGACATATATTCCGAGATTATATTGTTACTTAATAAAAAAACTTAACTATAACATTGTAACTAACAAATAGTAACTACAATATTTCCAAAAATAAATAAAATAATTAATTTAAAATTTCTCAGCAAGCTAGACAATAGGGGTTGGGCATTCGGATATTCGGACCGGGTTCGGATCAGATAATCAGGTATCGGGTAATTCGTGTATAGAAAAGAGGTACCATTCGGGTAATTGAAATTTTGAGATCGGGTTCGGATCATGTAGTTTATAATTATACAGAGTTGAGATGAGGCCCTTCATATTTTTAATGAAATCAGGAGCACAAATCAATGCTTATATCTTTTCCTGTACTTTATTATCGTAGATGATGAACTTTTAGCTTGTAGAAGACTACAAGTGATCAACCTAAGATACAATGTTGGAGTTGAGATTAGGTTGGTGCCTAGATTAAGCACAAAGATTATTTCAATTGATGGTATCACACGTTCAATAAGCAATTAAAGCATACAGGCATAAATCTTACTGTATTGAGAAGACAGAATAAAGCTTCTTTTCTTCTATGTGAAGCACTCAAGGCTAGAATCTAACTAAACCAAATCAGAAGCATTTCATTAACCTGAATCTGCTATTTCTAATTCATCAAAAACAAGCTTAAGTCGAGACGGGAATGTATTGACTCCAAAATATATATAAGCCTTTCCAAACAAATATCTGGTGTAGATTGCTTACCTTGTTTAGGTAAATAAAATGTGTTACTCCCTCCATTATTAATTTTATCGCAATTCCAATAGCTTTTATGCTCATGGCCTGTTTTAAAGACACCAACAAGAAATTACAATAGAGCTGTGAGTGCACAAGAAAACAGAAATAGAGTTCAAAAGTTTATCCAAGATGCTCAGATGAATTAACTTACAGTGAGGGCACCCATTAATTACTTAACTCTATATTATTGTATTGGTGAACCTAATCATCAATCATCATCGTACTAATAAAAGGAAAGTTTAGAGGCTCAAGAAAGCATCTACATCAGTAAAAGTGAGAGCTTCTAAGAATGACACATCAGTAACTAACACTACAAGAAAAATCTTGTTTTGGTACTGACGTATTAGTCGCAAATTAGTCTCAAAATTGATATTTGAGACTAATTTGCGACTACGAGTGTTAGTCGCTAATTGCCAATAGTCCCAAATTAGTCGCAAAACTGCGTCTGTTTTACGACTACACGAATTAGTTCTAAATCAGTCTCAACTTAGTCGCAAAATAGTCCCAAATTATTTGCCACTATAATGCTACTACAATAGCGATTAGTCGCAAAATAGTGGTAAATTATTAGCGACTAAAGTGCTACTACAATAGAATTTAGTAGCAAAATAGTGGCAAAATTTTGCCACTAAAATGTTACCTCCGGCGGCGACCTCCGGCGACAACCTCCACCTCCGGCAGCGGCCTCCGGCGACCTCCACCCTCCGGCGACCTCCGGCAGCAGCCTCTGGCGACCTCCACCTCCGGAGACGGCATGGAGCGTCCTTAATTAATTTAGGAAAATTGTATCAAATAGGATTCGAACCGATGACTTTTAAGATATGAAGACACTAAAATAACCGCTAGACCACGTTAATATTTTGTGGATTCTCCGCATAACTAATATATCTATTGCAGATGTCATTTAAACGGTTAGTCCCAAACTATTTTGCGACTAATTTGTAACTTCGTTTTTATAGTCTCAGATTAGTCTCAAATTAGTCACAAAACAGTAGCAAAATTTGAGACTACTTTTGTAGTCGTAAATATCAGTGGCAAAATTATACTTTTCTTGTAGTGTAATTAAAATACATAAATTAAGTAATCACAAATCAAAGAAATAAAATTCATCATAAATCAAATTAATAAAATAATTAATTATATATATATATTCATATCTCATTAATGACACTTCAGCAACTAATTAAAATAAATAAATTAAATAATCACAAATCAAAATAATAAAACATCATAAATCAAATTAATAAAATAATTAATCATATATATATTCATATCTCATTATTAGGCTTTACTTATAATCAAGGCTCTCTTCACCTTCCTACGGAAGAAATAAAATAATATTTGCCAAAAAAATAATGTCTGCTTCAATAATTATATGTTCAAATAAACAAATTATCTTTGAAAATATGTCAGAAAAAAATCTCAATAATCTCTTTTTTTTTGTCTAATACAGAATCCCAATAATTAGAAAAAAAATTAAGAACTTGAATTCGTAATTTTTTCGTCAAGAACGCAATTCTTTATTTTTTTCCGCTAAAACACGAATCCTTATTTTCTTAACAAAACTTAACTCCAAAATTTATCGGCAAAAATGCCAATCCTCAATTTTCTTGCCAATGACTATTTCACAAATTCCCCCCCCCCAATAATTCAAATGTGATTCGATAATTTTCGCGACTTTGCAATTCTTCCACCAAATTATGAATCCGCGATTTTCTTTCCATCTACAATTTTCCCGCCAAAAGTTTTGAACCCATAATTTTTCCTTCAAAAATTGTTATCCGTCAACTTTTCAGTAGTTTACATGTATGAGAAGATCTTGATCTAATGTTGTTGGGTATAGTAGTTTGATAAATAGGCTATTGAAAGGGATTACTTATGCAAAAGGCTCGATCTTGGGAGGCAAATGCATTCTTTGGTTATAAAGGGAAGTTACGAGTGTAATATGTACATTGGAAATGCACTCGTTAATATGTACACAAAATGTGAAATAGTTGAAGTTGCTTTTAAGGCTTTTAAGGAGATTTCAGAGCTTAACTTTGTTTCATGGAATGCTTTGATTGCTTGATTTGTACAGGTGCGAGATATCGAGATTGCTTTTTGGTTGTTGGACTCTATGGAGATAAAAGATGAAATGACAATGGACGATGGACCTTTTGCACCACTTTTTTATTTTGCTTGATGATCGTATGTTTTATAACTTCTCGAAGCAAGTTGCTAAGGTTTTATACTCGGCTTGAACACAAGATTTACTATCTGCAATGCGATGATCAACTCTTGTGCAGATTGTGGTTCAGTATCAGCTATCATTTTTATTGACCAATAAATTTCAGATTCCATCTAAAACATAATTAACTATTGTATGAAATAGAATACTAATACTTTCTTACATTTTTCAAAGGCATGGAATCCAAAACAACATAATAGATAAAAATCCTGAACATTAAATTATTCAAAGTAATATGATTACATTAGAAAATAGAAAGGCCTTTATGTGTTGTGTTGTTAATAATGATAGAGAATGACATTATAACTCAACAATGACATCACCATTGGTCAAGTTAACGGAGTATGTATTGAGTAGAGCCACTCCTCTGGCCATCCTTAACCTTCCTCGACCTCCTACAACCGCAACCTCCCTCTCCTTCTCGGTTATCATATTCCTCGAAAACACTATGGAACTGTCGTTAGACTTGCTGGAAGTGAATCCAAAGTCGACGTACATTGTCAACGTGGGAACATGTTTTACGGAGGAACCATACATCCCTCTAGTGTTCCCTATCTTCTTGGATTTCGGGTCCGGTCCAACGGTGAGAGGATCGTCTACGGCGAAAAGAGAGCCAAAGGGTTAGGGAGAAGAGTTGTCGTCTTCTCCGGGGAGAGTGAGCTTGGCGATGAGGACAGCTGATATGGGTTTGGGGCGGTGAGAGTGTCGTGAAAGAAGAAATGGAGATTAGTGACGACTTGTTGTTTCGGTGTGAATGGACGAGTTTTTGAGTAGTACTGGCCGAGTACGAAGATGATGGAGAGATTAAATAAAAATCAATCAATTGAATAACACTAGAATTTAATAGAATCTATAAAATACAAAATTGAATAACACTAGAATTTAGCATTCTATTATTTTCTTAAGAATTCTTTCATCCAATAACCCCCCAAGACTAAACCCTACTATTCCTATTTTCTTCCCCATTTTTTATCTATATATCCTTTAATCCTTTTTGTTTTACATGTACTGTTTTTTGTTAAAGGTTTTACATGTAATGTATATTATTATGATGAATCGATTTTGGTATAATTTACCAACTATAAATTGTAGAACATTTATAACTTTCATAACTTTTTTTTTTTGAATGAATGTTAAATTATATTCAAAAAAAAAAATCAGTTTTACAATGAATACAACTTAAGCTGAAAAATGATAGATTCCGACTATTTTATGATAACAAACAGTAGCCTTGTTAAAACCCAAAGTTAGAAAACTCATTTGGGACAAAACTAATCTTTGGGAAAAAGAGTACTAACTGATTGTTAAGAGTACATGCTGAGCGTAAAACTGAGAAGAGCCAATAGTAGACGGTTACATTGATCCTTGTTTTGTGATCCATACAGCGAAGCTGGTTTTGTATCTTGTGTCCATGGTTGAGATAGTAGAGATTCGATTTCGAAAACCCTTTTCAATTAGAAGAAAGAGTTTTCGAGCTGATGATGGTGGTTTACCATGACGTCTTCCATTCCGTTCTTCCCAAACATGATAAACCGCAGATTGGAAGGCGAAGCGGGAAAGGAACCACTCAACAAAGGATGGAATTGTGCTGAAACTGGTGTTGATATCACGCCAATCCAAAGAGAAAGTATTCCCCAACAAGTTCCTTGATAAAGCTATCCAAATTGGCGAGGAATATGTGCAACGAAAAAACAGGTGATTCCAATTTCCTCGCACATACCACACAAAAGACACGTAGCATTATAAGAAGCTTTCCATTGCTTGATTTAATCTCCCGTTGTTAAACGATTGATAAAAATCAGCCAAACCTGAAAAGAGAACTTTGGTATTGAGTTTTTAAACCAAACTTTACTTAACTTATTTTAACAATCTGGCAAAATTGATTTAAATCTTTACTTAGTGAATGTAATATCCCTAATATAATAACTACCTACTGCAAACTTTTATTTTTATATAATGATAATTTTTATATGATAATTTTGTCATTTAATATTTCATAATCAAAAATATTTTTTAAACATCAATTAGGGACACTCGACTTAGTGGCACACATTTAAAACCAATATATATATCCCCTTAACTTCTAAATCAAGTGAAAATATGTATACCAACTACAAAAAAATAGAGATATATTCAAGATTTGACTAATCCCAAATCTTAACAAGTAATGTTTTAAAAATAAGTATGGGTCGGAAATGGATCTTGAAAAATCATAACAATAATCATAAGGAAATTAACAATAGGCATATTCTAGACATATATTCCGATATTATATTGTTACTTCTTTTTTTTGGGTTAACACCACATCTCCTCGATACAATTGTTTATGTTCAGATTTCAGACAAATCAATCCGAAACTGGATATCTATTGTAATCTAGACAAAGATTAATATTTTATTTAACGAGAGAAGAATTAATTTTGTGGAATCCTTTCCATCATTAATAATTCGTTTAAAAAGATTTGGAAACAAATTATGAGCGGGAAATGAATCCCTCTTTTTTGACCAAATTTTAAAAAAAAACTTTGCTTTGTGGGAACCTTACAGTTTCCAAAAGAAATAATAAAATCCCAAAATCCATAGTATTATTTTCAGAATCTTGAAATGAAGAAAATATTCACATTCTCTGTATCTCTCGTTGATGTGTGTACGATAACCGATAGCTCTCCTTGTGCAATTTATTAGCGATTTATGAAGAAATGGAAGAGATTCTTGTTAATTCTCTCAAATTCTAATCAAACTTTTACCTTATTTTTTTCATATAGACGAATACAATTTAAGAAATATTTCATCCTAGAAAAATGAAGATACATAGAAGGTTTGTCTACTAAAAACCACTATAATATCAACCAACACTCAAATCGCCTTTCCCCTAACTTGTTTCCTCTGTCCAATACCATCCGTATCAATCAATTTCTACCTAATTGCACCTAATTTCAAAATTATTGGTAATTTCTTAAATTAGCTCGTAATCTGTACGGAAATCAAGTTTAATCAAACTGATTTCGGTTTATTATCCACTAAACCAGAATCCAAATCACTTAATTCATTAAACCCAAAATCAAAATTAAAATCCCCAAATTGATTTTTTTTTTTTTTTTGACTTGGAGTCTTCTTCTTCCACTCCATACTGAACACATCTTCGTCAATCTCTTCTCGAGAAAGAGCAACCCAAAGCCTGTAATCACGTTTGTTACCTCACCACAGCCTAATCCGGGAGATTTCGTCAGGATTCCTCTCTGTCTGTTCGATTTCGGTTCTAATCCTTCGCCTGATTTCTGATTCTTCACCTCCGAACCTCCGCCGCAAATTCCAAGTCCTCTTCACTTCCTCCTCTTTCCTCCTCCAGAGAGGAGGAATAATGGTTAATCTAGAGACCTATCGTAATCTTGTTGTCAAACCCATTACAGAGATTCTTGGAATCTGAGAATTCTATATTTCAAGAACAGAGAACCTGATTTGTTCTTTTCTGGGTTTTTGTCATGTGATGATACGAGAAGCAGAAAATTCGGAATAGAGATGAAGAGACAGTACAGGAGAGCATTGGGTGTGATTACTCAGAATATTGTTGGTGCAAAAGCTTATCCTTGCGTTGTTAACAAGAGAAGAGGCTTATCTGAGTAAATTACTTAGCTCTCTCGAATCCTAATGTAGCATCCGTGTTCCTAAGTCGTCCACTTGACTTGTATTTATTTATGTTGCTGTTGTAATGAACCCTCGGGATAATTGTATTTTGACGTGGATTATTGATATGACGATGTTTATGGATTAATGGTGAGTTATAATACATGATGTGGTATTTCATGTATTGGGTTGTCGAGTACATGATGGGGGATTTCATGTATCGACGGGGCGACATATGATGGGATACTTCATGTGTCGCGGGATTGAGCGAGGTATTTGTTCCGTCTTGGTTCGGGGATTTTTGGGTTACGTCAATAGATCCTACTATGTGGTCGGGGTCGGTAGAATTATGTGATGTCTAATTCTATCGAATGGGTCATTAGGATTATGGGTGATTTAATCCTAATGACGGGTCATTAGAGTTATGTGATTTTTAGCTCTAATGACGTGGGTAGGATTATGGGCGATTTAATCCTAACCGGGTGGTTTACCGATTAGGATTATGGGTGATTTAATCCTAATAGACGGTAAACCAGGGGTGAGATACCAGTGATATTGGTTCTCACGGGGACTTAGTATATTAGGATCCTGGGCGATTGGATTATAATGTATTAGGTCGTTTGACGACTTAACTCGTTCGAATCCGGGGTTGATTGGATTTCGACGGGTTAGTCGTTGGGTGACCACATAGGATTTTGCGATGTAGACCCGGGGTATTTTTGAACCGAGTATGGAACGGTACCGAGCTTGATTGGTGGCCCTAGGGGCGGGAAACGAGGTGAAACGATCAAAGGATTGATCGTTGTAGAGGAATCCCGAGCGGTTCGGTTTAGCGGAATTATGCGGTAATTCCGGGGGTTTGGCGGAAATTAAGGAAATATTTTGAGACGGGTTGAATGTCTCAAATATTTCGGGATATTGGACGGAATTACTAAACCGTGTGGAGAGGAATTAAGAAAAGAATTTAATCGTTGCGGTTTAGTGGAATTGGATCGGTTTGGTTTAATTGAATTAAACCGAATTATATACATACATATGTGTATATATGTCTTCTCTTCTCTTCTACAAGCTTCTGGAAGCTTGTTCTTTTTATTTTTGGGGCAAAAGAATCGAGAGAAAGACAGGAGAAAAAGTGGGAAAGGAAGAAAGGAAGAAGGAGAGGAAGAGAAGAGAAGAAAGAGGGGAAGAAAACAGAGTTTGGAGCTGAGTTTGAGAGGTTGATCGACCAAGCAAGAGAGTTTGAGAGGTTGGTGGGTAAGTTCTTCCTTCTCTTGTGTATTTGTCTACCAAATTTCGTCGAGAATTGATGAGTAGGTTAGGAGTTATGAATTTTCTCCCTAGACTACTCTGTTTTCGAGCTGTAGCAGCGGGGTGACATTGAGTAAAGGGTTGAGCACTCAATTCTCGTTTGTTTGGACTGAAATTTGGTAGATAGGTTTTTAAGAGGTTGAACTTGAAGTTCACCGAAGGGTTTTGTTTAATTCGACCCATAGCAAGAGTTGTGAGCATTTGAAGTTACCCCTGTTTTTGAAGAGAGGAATCCGAGTTTGGGGATGGGGGTAATCCGAGTTGAAGGGTTGTCATGGGGTTCTTCTTAAGCTTATGATCATCCAATTGAATTGTTGTTGGTCTCTTGCTAGGCAAGAGGTGATATTTTGGTTGAGTTGGAGCCAAGAGGTTCAAGGGAAACAAGCTTAAGGTTTAGAATTGTCAAGGACGAGTCGTCAACCGAGGTGAGTGCGTGACCGTGGTCCGCATATATAATCATTGATTTTTGTGATTGTTGTGTGCTTAGGAACTAGACCATTGGGTGTGAATCATGGTTTAGCCATGTTGTTTGTTGTGTGAGCAATGGAGCTCTATTACGGTATGTGTTTTGGTTATTCTTTAAGTACATTTCAGTTACGTTAAATCTTTGGTTGTATGTGTTCATGGCCGTGAGACGGGAGGACCGCCTCACTAAGCATTACCAATGCTTACGCGCCTCTTGTGGGGCAGGTAAGGACAAAGAAAAGACTTAGATGTGGAGCGCGTGGAACCAAGACCGAAGAGAAAGGATGATCTAGGTGTAACGGGTTCTCTTTGTATCTTTTGTATTATGCATATGTTTTGGTGTTGTAGTGATGTTTTGGGCTCGTAAATACGCTTGATAGCAATGTTATGATAAGGGAATATGTATAAGTTAAGTGTTGTTATGTTGTTTAGAAATTGGTTAACTAGTTTGATTTGTTTTGTTTAGTTTGACTTAATTGTGCAGTTTGACTTATTTGTTTAGTTTGATTTGTTTTGTTTAGTTTGACTTATTTGTGCAGTTTGACTTATTTGTTTAGTTTGATTTGTTTGTGAAG
Organism: Boechera divaricarpa; assembly: GCA_026770425.1. Lineage (NCBI taxonomy): Eukaryota > Viridiplantae > Streptophyta > Magnoliopsida > Brassicales > Brassicaceae > Boechera > Boechera divaricarpa. The sequence continues at coordinate 297,777 of CM049186.1, read as the reverse complement.
TTTGACTTATTTGTTTAGTTTGATTTGTTTTGTTTAGTTTGACTTATTTGTTTAGTTTGACTTGTTTGATGATTTTAAGGCAACTAAATGGAAAATTTTAAAATCCCGGGTATTTATCGTTTTCCGTGTATTTTTTTCTTTTCATACTCGGGATGGGGCGTGTCACCTAAGCTCGTCTCTTTTGATTCAAATTTGTTTGAAGATTCTTATATTTTTGGGATTTTATTGATTTCAGGAGAAAACAAGAAAGCTGTGAGAAGAAGAAGCTTGATTCGTCACATCCGTAAAAAAACTCAATTTGGGGATTTTAATTTTGATTTTGGGTTTAATGAATTAAGTGGTTTGGGTTCTGGTTTAGTGGATAATAAACCAAAATCGGTTTGATTAAACGTGATTTCGTACAGATTACCGGCAAATTTGAAATTGAGTGCAATTGGACAGAAATTGATTAATACAGGTAGAATTGGGCATAGGAAATAAGTTCGGGGGGTTTGACGGTTGGTTGATATTATAGGGAGTTTTTAGCAGGCAACCCTACATAGAAATATATAACAGTAATTTTGGACAACAACCTAGTTAAGAAGACTTGTACTGTACTAAGTAGAGACACAGATCAAAACTAAATAATGTGAAGTGTAACTAGACAAACTTTTGTTTGTACAGAGACCACGAACAATACAAAAACAAATCCGGCATCATTTCCCTCAGATATGATCGATGATAGAAAAGACATAATTTTTTACCCATGAAATTTCTGCAATGATGAAGTCGTGGTAAGACTAGTTCATTTCTAGGAAGCTCGCCACTTTAAAAATTGTAATATACTCATGGGAATGAAACTGCTTTTCATGGACACCAATATATGCATTGAGTTTACTAAATAAAAATATGCATAGTATGATCTATAACTGATATCTAAACAATTCTTTGTGGTCAACAATGATGCATGGAGATCAGTTGCACTGTATTTGCCTAAAACAGTATTTAGTCATGGCCAACTATATGTAGCTCTTCAAAGAGTAACATCTCTATAAGGACTTAAAATCCTGCAAGAAGAAGACCAACTAGAAAATAGAGTTACAAATATTGTCTACAAAGAAATATTTAATAACATCCCAAATTAAAAAGGTATGTACATCTATTTAGATTCTACCAGTAAGTATTCTGTCAGATAAAATCTGAATATGTTGGATTTCAGGTTGTTTTGGATATTAAATACCATCACACTATATTAAGGTGGTTGTTGTCCTGAAGAATTTTCAACTACTTACTGTTGTTGGATTTGTTTGTGGTTTCTTATCGTTTTAAACATTTACTTTTCATATTGTCTTGAATAGTTATTGATTTAAGACTAACTGAATTCCTTTTTTGTGATTGATCTGAAGAACTAGAGTTACTACGTGGTAAAACTACCCAATAACATCCATCATTATGTTGCATTTAAGTTCTCAAACACGTTCTTCTCAAACTTATTCTCTTTCTTTCTACTTGAGGATATCAAACATCTTAAAATTTCTAGAGAAGAAACTCTTTTATGGATAATAAACCTACATTAGGTGTGGTATTAGTTTCTGCCAAGTTAAAACCACATCACCAAAGAAGTATTGTGTCCGTCCAAATGTTGGCGTTCACAACTATCATGGTTTGCGTTCCAACACTTTTTGCATTTTTCTATCCTGAAATTCAGTTATTTAGTCTGTCAAGTATATTTGTGTACTCATTTATTTTTTACAGTTTTCCAAAGCGGAAGACAAACACATAGATAAAAACAAAGTCAAAGCTACTCTTGTTTCCTCCTCTACTCATCTGAACTATCTCTAATTAATGGGCCACCAAAGCAGGAAGGATAATTTCAAGATTTCATCTTCAAGGATCGTTTATATAATCAATCGGAGGATCGTCCCTTAGTTTCGATTTTATCCTATTAGATTTATACATCCACTCTACAACTTTTTCACAATTAAACACATCACTAATTATTTTATAAAAAAAAACTTACAACTAATGCAGCTGAGTTAAAATATAAACTTAATTACATTTTAATTATTTTTATTTATCTATATAATATATTAAGAGTTCACATTGTCTTTATATTTTCTTGATTTCAAACTTTATTATCAAATATTTATTTAAGTAATATCTATTTAAAATATTTTAAAGTGATAATCTAAATGTTGAAGTCTATATATTTAGATAACTACAACGGGGAAAAATGGCTAAAATCAACCCAAACAATTTGCTTTTAGCATTTTCATATCTGAACTATCACACCTGACTTTTTCATACATGAATCATCAATTATTTCAAATTTACTACCTAACTACGTTAATATAGCTGATTCATACAAATCACTTAACGATCGTCTAACGTTGCTGACTCAACCGCCAACGTGGCAGGAAAAATAGCCAAAATTAACTCAGACTATTTGCGATACGCTTTTTCAAACCGGAACTATGTTAATTTAGCCGATTCATATAAACAAATTTATTATTTTAACAAAATTAATTAATCCCCAAAATTAATAGAGCAAAATTAATTTTCTCCAAATTTAAGCGTATTTGAGATAGAACAATTTGAGATAGAGCAAAAATTAATTTTCCCCAAATTTAAGCGTTTTTGAGATTGAACAATTTGAGATAGAGCAAAAATAATTTTTCCCTAAATTTTTCCCAAAACTAATTTGGCCAACTTCGGTTTACAATTTAGGGAAAAATTAATTTTGCTCTATCTCAAATTGTTCAATCTCAAATACGCTTAAATTTGGGGAATAAATTAATTTTTTTAGAATAATAACAAAAGTGCATTATGTATATTAATTTGGCTCTATTAATTTTGGGGAATAAATTAGTTTTGTTAAAATAATAAATTTGTTTATATATGAATTGGCTAAATTAACATAGTTTAGGATTAAAATTTAAAATAATTGATGGTTCTGGTATAAAAAAACCGAGTGTCATAGTTTAGGTATGTAAAAATCGGGTGTCATAGTTCAAATATGAAAAAGCGTATCGCAAATAGTTTAAGTTAATATTGGCCGTTTTTCCTGCCACGTTGGCGGCTGAGTCAACACCGTTAGACCATCATTAAGTGGTTTGTATGAATCGGCTAAATTAACGTAGTTCAAGTAGTAAATTTGAAATAATTGATGGTTCGGTATGAAAAAGACGAGTGTCATAGTTCAGGTATGAAAAAAGTAAAAGCAAATTGTTTGTGTTGATTTTCGCCGTTTTTCCTTTATAACGCTAATTCAAAATATGCAAACAACCTGGGCAGCACCTAGTTAAAACAAAACTTTTCTTTGTGGGAACCTTACAATTTCCGAAAGAAATAATAAAATCCCAAAATCCATAGTATTATTTTCAGAATCTTGAAATGAAGAAAATATTCACGTTCTTTGTATCTCTCGTTGATGTGTGTACGATAACCAATAGTTCTCCTTGTGCAATTTATTAGCGATTTATGAAGAAATGGAACAGAGATTCTTGTTAATTCTCTCAAATTCTAATCAAACTTTTACCTTATTTTTTCATACAGTCGAATACAATTTAAGGAATATTTCATCCTAGAAAAATGAAGATACATAGAAATATATAACAGTAATTTTGGACAAAAGTCAAGTTATGAAGAAGACTTGTACTGTACTAAGTAGAGACACAGATCAAAACTAAAGAATGTGAAGTGTAACTAGACAAACTTTTGTCTGTCCAGAGACCACGAACAATACAAAAACAAATCTGACATCATTTCCCTCAGATATGATCGATGATGGAAAAGACAGAATTTTTTACCTGAAGAAGCTTGTTGTTCCTCTTCTCTCGTGCCATGGAGTATACATGAAGTATAATTTTTTACCTGAAGAAGCTGGTTTTTGGATACATTGATCAGGTTTTTCACTGAACATTGAGTAGGTCTATTTTTCTCTGATGTAGCTCTCTTTGACCTTTGCACATTTCTTTATCTTCCATATTGTTCCTCTACATTCTTTGACCTTTGCACATTTCTTTATCTTCCATATTGTTCCTCTACATTATTCCCATAACAACCGTCTTCTCCATTAAGAGTATTTAGATTCTTCCATAACCTTTTGCTAAAGAATGTTACCGTTTCTTGAGGAACTTTGGGAAATTTATCTTCTTGAAGATTTGCGTAAAAGGAGGAAGAATACGCTTAAAGCAAGGTGTAAATAAAGGTTCACTTTTGACCTCTTTCGACAAAGTTTATCATGTCATATTCAGGAACATGGATCTCAGAAAGCGAAGAATCTTAAAAATAAACGTACGTGATGTTGTAAAAATTAAGCTCATCCATCTTTCAGAAAAAAACTAGAGATCAATTATCATATGGAGATGAATGTCGATTGTTTTTTCCCTTTGTTAATAACATGGTTTATACATTGGGCCTAAGTGGACTGTTATATGGGCCACGTATGGGCCACGTATCACCAACCCACCCAACAATAATTTAATGCATTAACGGTTTAGTCTCAATTATGAAATAGAATGAATTATGAATTTAGGGTATCACAATTATGGAATTAATAAAGCTGTAAATAAATAGAAAGAATAAAAAAATGAAAGATTGATTAGGAATGCAAAACGATACGGGAGAGAGAGAATGATACTATTGACGTTCTGTTTTCCTAAATGGAGACTTTAAATATTCCTTTTAAGTTTTAAGGAAGCTGCATATATAGAGAGAGGAGTCTCGTTTCTTCTTATTTTCTTCACCGTTTACCTTACACTATGGTTTATGAAACACGGAGTGTCTTTGTTACAACCAACAATGATACACGTCTAGATGTTTTCCTCGACAAAGATGACTCTGTCTTTGTTTCCAAAGGTTATTGTTCATATCTAGTCTCTTCTTTCTTTTTAATTTTGTAATTCTTTTTGTATCAAAACTCATGTTTAATCTTGTTTGTTTATTTACACTTAAGACAAAATCAAGGAGCATGAACAGTGTTTTCCAACTATTTGAAAAGTCAGTATATCTGCTTTGAAGGTAACAATGTTTTATGGATAAACACGTCATTTCTTTTGTTTAAGCAACAACAACTGAAGAAAGGATCGCGATTTTGTTTTATAGGTTAAATGGGGCGGCCAGTTCGAAAAAAAGTTGTAAGAAACCCGCTCTTGGGGATGAGTCAAGTGGTAAAGGAGAGGTTGAAGCTTTTGCAGTAGGAGCAATAGGAAAACGTAACTGCTGTTTTTTTTCCTTTTCTCTATGAAATATATAGCTATATCTAATTTAGTCACGATTGACCAAGAGATTGATCTTGCACATACCTTAGAACTTGTGGATGATGTGAATGAGAGTCATAAAGATGAATTTCTTTCAGGAACAATAGCAAAAGGTAAACAAAAATATTTAGGTCATGGTTGAAGTTTGTGATTCTCATTTTTTAGATATTACTTGGGTACATTATTAACCCTTGATCAGTTCCAACTGTTGCTACAGAGAATCTTCTAACTGGTGAAATGTACCAAACCCCTGATGCCGAGAACCAGGGGCTCATATTTCGTGTTGATGCTACTTCTGAAGCAATGCAAAATGGTAATTTCAGTTTTTTTGGTTGAATATACCTTTTTATCTTCTTTATAATCATATGAAACGGGGCGTTTCTATAATTTTGTGTAGAAACTGAGATTTGTACCAAGCACAATGGTTGTAAACAGAGTCCTCTTACTTTGGTGGACTCAGTGTTTGGTCTTCCTGGTTTAGATGATGAAGGTAAGGAGCCAGTGGAAGCCTTAGGGAATAAGAAGGCAAAGGGTCAAGAAGAGGTGGTGGCAATGGATGAGGACAAGTCAGAGAAAAAGAAGAAGAAGACGAGGAAGTCTAAGAACACAGAATAGGGATGCAACGTAACAAACCCTTTATTTGTTTTTCTTTGAGCTAAATGTCGGCTGTGTTTCATTTTCTTGGTGAACTTTGGATAATTTTTGTTTTGGTCTGGAAACGATGCAAGACTTTGGATAAGCTTGTTTAGGTTTCACGATTTTGTTTGTGCATATTTAAATGTTCCATTTTATATCAAAAATTCCTTGTGTTATAAATTAGAACTAATTTATCTTTTGTGCGCATAAAATTTATTAAGAAAAACAAATGATTAAAAAAGAATGCGACTATATATATGATCAACATTTACAACTGTCAATAGGTGTAGATTTTTGGGAAAAAGTTGTCCATTTCTTTTAATCCTTGAAACAAAAGCTACGAAAGGCTAGGCTTCCATATTCAGACTCTCCGTTTGGGATCCATACTTTGAATCAAACGACCAACGAGATTTTTCTTCAACAAACTTTCGATATTAATCCATTGTAATTCGAAACCATCACGGATCAATATCTTTGATTGATAAATTATTCTTTCTCCCTGTTATTCCCTAGATCTGTTACGTTCGAACCACTTAAATTTTGTCCAAACACTTGGAAAAGATATCTCGTAATATTGGGAGTAGTTTCCAAGCGAAAGAAGGTCTTTTTAGCATACTCTCGATTCATCTCTACCTCCACTAGAATTCTAGTCTTTCTTGCGTTTTTTTCAGCAAATTTTTAGATCAACAAAATATACGTTTTTCTTATAAAAACTTTAAAAGCAACACGCAATAAAAAAAAAAAATTTAATACAATGATAGATTATGAAGGAAAAACGGCGGAAAACAAATTTTGGGAAACAAAACTTCACAAATCAAAAGAATCAGAAATTCTAATAGAAGATAAAATATCAGATGAAATATCAAATCAAAAGAATAAACTATCGGAGCACCGGTTGTGTCTCTTCAGGTAATGTTTCAAGTTCTTTGAGAGCTTGCTCCATTACATAGATAACCATCTTCTTTATCTGTTACACGAGTATAAACAAAAAGCTAAAATGGTCAGACCAGTGAATCAATACAAAAAGAGAGACTAATTTGGGTCTCATAAAGTAAGGTCGTAACAAAAGAGCCAAAACAAGTAGAGAGCCAACCCTAGCCTATTGATGTCTCATCTTTTTATAGAAGTTTTTAAGAAATTACAATCAAGGTCGACACTAACATCATTTTGGCTAAATCGGTAGATTGTTGATCATGTGTGCAATAAATTCTATTTATATACGTATAACTTCTTTTTAGCTCGATATTTCTGATTTCATCCACTAGCTTTGATGATTTGGATTATATGGTTTCAGTTGCTTTTTTTTCTTTGGATTGTGTATGATTTCGTATCCCAACCATTGGCTCTTATGATTTGGATAATAGTTTCAAACATTTTTTCTAGTAGTTAAGGCAACTACAAGCATGACCAACCACCACACATGTAAAGACTATCCACCGGCAACTCACCCTTTTTATTTTCGTCAATTGAAATCTCATTATTGTAGGTGGAATCCGCGATAGTCGTATCATCGAAGATCTAAGATTACTACAGGCCTGTTTGATCGTGGCTGTAAATTTTGGATTTTAGCTGTAGAATTTGATCTGCGAATTTTTTTGCTGTACCTTTAGAATTTAGGGTGTAAAACCAACTTTCCATAATAGATAATTGTAGAGTCAATATTCCATAATTTTCCAAAGACCAGAATTTATATCTTTAGAATTTAGCTTTGTACAGCAAAATAAAATAAAATCAAAGTTGCTTTAGCTTGGAAAAAAAATTATGCAAAACGTGATTGTTTTGAATTTAGAGTTTTAAATTCAAATATGACTGTAGAAATATTTCAAAGCACAACCAATCACGCCCTACATCTAGTATTTTTTATGCTAGTCGACCCCCCATTTTTCACCAATTGAAACCACATTGTCGTGAAAACATGAGTTTGCAACTTCCTGTATCATCGAAGATCTAAGATCATTGGACCCGAATTTTCCGATCGAGTTGAATTGTTTTTGCCAGTTGAAACCACACTGTGATGGAGACAAGTCTTTGAATCCGAGATATTTGCCATCATCCAAGATCTAAGATCACCAACCAAATATTTTCGACGTTAATCGAAAGCTTTATTTTTTGTCATTTCTATAGAAATGTTTTTTCTAATTTATTAAAACCCCAATGTAAATTAAAATACAAGAACAGCCCAAACAAAGTAGTATAAAGATTTAACACGAAAGCAAATAAAAGTAGGTAAACATATATCAAGACATTAACGGGTTTCGTTTCCACGAACTTGAGGTTCTTCCATTATCACGCATTGTTGTGTTCAATTTATTGATCCTTGAGAAGAAATCGAAGTCGCGTACACATAGCAACAATCCACCATGTAATAGTGTTATATCCTTTAGCCAACAAGATTGATCGTATGATCCACTAAATCCAAATAAGATCCAACGAGACCACACCACGCCAGGGATGCCACGATTTGAAGAGTTGGTAGTAAATCAAGAGCTAACCATTCATAAGATGCATTGGAAACTTTATGTGTGTAAGATTAGTCCTGGGCATTCGGGTACCCGTTCGGATTCAGGTCGGGTCCATTCGGGTTTTGGGTTTTCGGGTAGAGGGGTTAAAGACCCATCCGGGTATTTGTAAAACCTGCGTCAGATTCGTTCAGTTATTTTTTAGTTTGGGTCGGGTAGATACTTCTTGGTTCGGGTTCGTACACACGGATCTTTATTCGGTGTAGTGACGAGGGTCTTATGACATTTAAAACTCGAATCTCTCATTTAGTGCAATGAAAAGGGTCTCAAATGGAGAGAGAGGTCCTATCTACAACTAGAGCCCTGATGTTTGTTGATAGAAAAAGTCTACTTGCAACCCATCCTTCTCTGTGTTGTAGAGGCAATGTAGGAGTCTTCAATCTCCACCGGATTTGGGTAAATTGATTAAGTTATTCGATGACTCAACACTTTTAGACAAAAGTCCTATTTACCCTAAGTACCAATGCAACACCTAAACTCTTTTCTTTCCTATCAACAAAAACGCATCAAGCGGGTTTGAATATGGGTGGTGACACAGTGAAGAATACTAGGGGTTGGCAAATAAACCGGAACCGAACAACCGAACCGAACCAAACCGAACGGTTCTTGCATAGTAACCAATCGGTTTTTGGTTCGATTCGGTTCGGTTAATATCCAATAACCGAAAAAAACCGAATGGAATAAAAAAATCCGGATATTTTCGGATATTTTTTGGTATTTTAGGTATTTTTGAGTATTTCGGTTCCAAAATCAAGTACTCATACCGAATAAGAACCAAACTAAACCAAATTTTAATTGGTTCTTAATGGTTACAAGTTTTAAAGAACCGAATGCTCACCCTACTGGTTTAGCACAACCCGAGTCTAAAACTTTTTTATTTTATTTTATTTTTGAGGCCGATTACAGTAAAGCCCATGGGGAACAGTGTTTTGCATAAGATCTCACTAGTTTTCAATCTATGTGTTAAGTTTACATGGAACAAAAACATAGGAAAAAGCACATTTAAAAAAACAATTACTTTTTAGTTAAACTAGTTTTGTGAAATATATAATTCGCAAACAAACAAACAAATATATATTGAAAGCTTATTTAGAAGGGGAAAAAACAAACAAAGAAAGCTTAAATGATTAGCTTATCAATTAGGTCGGATAACGAGACATTAGAGTATTACCCTTAATGTTATTAGGTAGAGATGGGCATTTAGGTTTTTGGTTTATTGTTCTTTTATAAATAAAATAAAAAACAATATTAGCCTAATTAAAACCTATCCAATATTTGGATTGACATTTTTTGGTTCAATCTCCGTCCAGCTTTTCGGAAAAAAGTACAAATTCAAACACAAATTACATAAAATCAAATAACGTGTTGATAAAATATTTAAAGTCTATCTTAATATATATATATTTATATTAATAGCTCTATATATATATATAAATATTCAAGTTTTCTTTATATTTAATATTTAAAGTGTATCTTAATATATATGCTTTCTTAGTATATATATATATATATATATATATATATACTAGTTTTATATCTCCGGTACTATAACACCGAAAGATATTATTATATTATATTTTATCTATATTTATATGAAAATATAGATTAAGCGCCAAATGTTTTAAGAAAAAAATGATGCACAAAATCTTAATTTTTATTTTCTGTGAACAATCATATAAATTTGAAATTAAATAAATATCTTAAAATAATATTTTTTTCACTAAAATCAAGTAAATTAAACATTAAACACTAATATAAATAATCTTAACAAAACCATATTAAAATAAGATTTTAATAAAATATATTAAACACTAATATAAAACATCTTCTAACAATATAATAAGATTTGTTAAAACAAATTATTACCTTTTCATCAACCAATAATAACTCTATTCCCATGAGTATATTATTTGCTTTAATATTTCTTGCTTCCCATTTTCGAAGCAAACGTATTATAATACGATGATAAACACGATTTTTGTCTAATTGATCTAAGGTAAGAAGAACTCCTGAATTCATTTTTTTGATTTAATATGATGAATAACAAAAGTTAAAAGATGAATGAGAAAATGATTTGTTAAAAATATATACTTTGATATTTATAACCAAACTACTACAACATTAATTTGGAAAATTAACATAATTGTGATGTAAAATATTAAATATTAATTATTAAATATTTTGCTAAAACTGACAATTGTCTTTTCTTATGATATTTTTATTTTACTCTTATTTACATTTTTATTTAAACCAACAAAAATCTTAATCGATTATCTATTTTATATTTTTATATAGCAAATTACCATTACTAGAAAGTTCAAAATTACTACAATTTCTTCTACTGCATTTTTGCTTGACAAAAATCTTAATTAATTATTTATTCTATATTTTTATATAGAAAATTGTCATTACCAGAAAGAGACACGTGTCACAATCTAAATTAGCGATGACACTTGTCAAAATCTAATGAGTTATCACTTTGACACGTGTCATGTTCACGTTAAACACGTTCAGCTTTATATAATAAGATTTTCCTAAAATTGACAATTGTCTTTTTTGATGATACATTAACAGTAAATTGGTTTTTCTATTATTTTCAAAGCTATTTACATTTTTACTTAAACTGACAATTTTTTAATCAATTATCTATTCTACATTTTTATATAGCAAATTACCATTACCAGAAAGTTCAAAATTAATAAAATTTCTTTCTATTGGCATTTTTGCTTGACAAAAATCTTAATTAATTATTTATTCTATATTTTTATATAGAAAGTTATCATTACTAAAAAGAGACACGTGTCACAATCTAAAATAGCGATGACACGTGTCAAAATCTAATGAGTTATCACTTTAACATATGTCATACTCACGTTAAATATATTCAACTTTATATTATAAGACTATAATTGGGAAAAAGCAAAGTTTGGTCATTTTTAGTTTGATTTATGTCTAGTCATTGATTTGGGGGGTTTTGTAGGGAAAACGGCGAAAATCAACCAAGACTATTTGCGATACGCTTTTTCATATCTGAACTATGACACCCGACTTTTTCATATCTGAACCATCAAATATTTCAAATTTTAATTGTGAACTATGTTAATTTAGCCGATTCATACCTGAACTATGACACACGGTGTCATGGTTTAGGTATAAAAAAGTCGGATGTCATAGTTCAGGTATGAATCGACTAAATTAACATAGTTCATGATTAAAATTTGAAATGATGGTTCAGGTATGAAAAAATCGGGTGTCATAGTTCAGATGGGTTGATTTTCGCCGTTTTCCCTGGTTTTGTACAGCCAATACGATTTCAAAAACATAAAAAAGGATTTGAGTAAATCGGTTTGGTCTTGTTTTTGGTTTGGTTCTCTCTCCTATTCAGATATCCAAAAACAAAATAGAAATGGTAAAGAGATAAAGACTTACCTCAAGTTTGTCCTCTCTGGCTTTGTGGTTCTTGGGAAGTTGGCGAAACTCTTCGGTCAGACGCAGACACTCATGGATGTTCTCTGGTGATACAAAGTCAACTGCAACTTTTGTACACGACTGTCCCAATCAGAAAGACAATTTTTTCATTAAATTTTTCAATACAAAGCAAATTGTATGAGTAGAAAAAGAAGAAGAAGAGAAATCATTCGGTTTACCTTTAGATTCCGAACTTGATGCGGACAACCCGCGGGTATAAACACTGCTTCACCTAGCTTTTGCACAAATGTCCATGGCTCGATCCCTACAGTTTGAAACAAAACATTTAACTTGTCAATACTGACTCAAAAGATTGACTCAAAACATCATCCCCAAGTAACCGGCTACATACCAAATTCCGCCTTGAGTTTTCTTTTGTGCTCTACGATTAAATAACATGTTTGGTCATGTATCGGATGATAAACTTGAAAAGAAGAAATCATCAGTACCCGGAAATTAAATTCGTTAAAAGGTTGTTACAGAGGTCAGTGTTGCTACCTTTGTAAATGGACAAAAATAAGTGTGTCTAAATTCTTTGCAATGCTTTCTTAGATACTCTTCTAACTTAGGAACATCTTCTCTCCTAAATATGTCCCAAAGAGCACTGCCAGTTTCGTCATTTTCATTGCTCAGAATCTCTGGCATGCTCAATTCTTCTTCCTCTTCGCAACAATCTTCAGTGCTCTATTCTTCAAACTTGTTCTGCTCCTTGTGTTTCTGTTTCAGAGCTTTGACTGCGGATATCTGTTCTTGACTTAGGGTTACTTCAGGAGTATGCGTCAAAATATTCACCTACATGAATTGAAAAGTGAGCGGATATCTGTTCTTGACTTAGGGTTACTTCAGGAGTATGCGTCAAAATATTCACCTACATGAATTGAAAAGTGAGTCTTTGGACCATTAAAACCAAAACCAAGAAATAAAGAAAGAAATCTTTACCGCGTCTGACATATCACAGTGAAGTTTAGTCACTGAATCCCCTCTACCGAGCTCATCAGGAATCCCATAGGCAATGTAAGTTTTTGGACCCAAATCTGGTTTGATAAGTTCTTCTGGAAGCTTTGCAGCGATGTTAAGAATCCTGTGTCTAGGATCGCTATATTCTTGGAAAGGTAGTGCGGATATGAACTCGTCACAGTGACGAGGTCAAAGATCTTCAAACTTATCAGAAAGAGGCCAGTCCTTTAGCTTCAACATCTCAGGCCAGAAGTTTTCATATGTTCTTCCTTTGCTATAACCTTCAAAGAAGTGACGTGTATTGATCTCCACCTCACAATTAGCTAAACAATCAATTGCTTTGACTTGGGACATATTAGAACTTGCTGGTGAATTCACGTTTTCGCATAACGCCCGCCACATAACCATCGCCTCGCAGCTTAAACCAGGTGCATTATCAAGAGCGTTCCTAATGATTACTGGTTCACCTTTTGCCCAATGCTCTTGAAAATGTAGAAGCTCTTCTTCCTTCAAGACATCAAGAGATCCAGGAAAGAAAAGGTAGTTGTCACTTGATTTTGTCCTTGAAGCTGCTTTCCTTGTCATCTCAGTCTCCAAAGGAGAACACCTACAACTCAACATTCTAGGGCTAATACTGTATGATGCCACACCTAGCTTTGCCGGTGCACAAGTGATGCTTCCATTATCACCAAGGCTCCACTTAATGTCGGATGGGTTAGCTTCTTCGTCTTCGGAAGTGGAAGAGGAGCTCGGTTTCGCAGCATCTAAACCATGCATATATCGGTCTCCTTTGTCAACATAGTGTACCTTCATTTCAGGGCGTTCGGAAAGAGATTCTTCACGAATCTCTTGACAGCACTTCAAACAAAGTTCATAAGAGCATTTTGGGCAGCTTCGGTGGAAGTCAACAATTGAAGTTGCACAATGATCACTGCAACACAGATGAATGTATCAGCGAAATTAAAAATATCCTTAGGTATGCTTAATTACCAGTATATTCGTTCATGAGTGTAGCTTATTGCCTCAGTTATTTCAACTTCAGAAGGCAGTAATCATACAGAAACAGGTCATGTTAGCAAAAAATATAACATTTAGCAACAGAAACAATGTCTTAGTAGTGCAAGATTCATACCTTGAACCTTTGCCTCAATTTCAATCTCTTGCTTCTGGGAATGGGACAATTTGTTCAGAAACGGAAGCATCAATACAATCATGTATTGGAGATGATGACATCTTTCAGAATTCGCGGGTTCCCTCTTTGATGTCTATAAAGACAAAAAACATAAATACTAGTTAACAACAAAAAAAAAAAAAACAATAGAAATAATCTCATTATACCTCGATTAAACCATTCAAATGCAAACATTTGCTGCAATTACAATTTTTGCAGCAGAAAGGACATTTATTAACGACATCATCCACAGAAAGATGTGTGGATACCTGCAACAAACCACATATAGAGTAAGGATAATTTATTACAAGACAGAAAAATATATCAGAGTTAAGATAGAAACTAACCATTTCCTTATACATTGAAGACAGTACATCGTCTCTTCACATTCACTGCAAATGAGAAGAGTTATCCTTTTCCCTTTCAAGCACTGATGGAAAATTGGGCCTTCCTTCGATTCCTGTCAACAAAGAAACATTATATATTTCAGTACAGTAACACATTTCTCTATCTTCATTGTTCGGATACAAGGACGCGTTTACCTTTGAAGTATGTTTCATGATTGTGCAGTCCTTAGATATCGTGTTTTTCATAATGGAATCTGATACATCAGAAGCTGGCGAACGTGAACGAGAAGGGCTAACATCTGTTACATTTTCTGGACTGTTAGAACCTAAATTGCGGGTTCTGCTTCGTGATGATGTTGCCCTGATCTTTGAACACAGTCGAACTTGTTCTTCCCATTCCTCATCTTCTTCAACTTCTTCTTTGCGCTTATCTCTCCTTTTCACAATTATCCTTCGCATCCATTCACCTAATATGCAATCATCATCATCTTCAGAACATTGTTCTTCCTTAACAGATTTAGGAATCACTTCAAATTCATCACCGCTTTCTTCTATTTTGAATGTCTTTCTCCTTCTTTTCGAATTCCTTTTAACCGTTGAACCATCATTATTAGCTCTCAAATCCTTCCGTTTCCTGTTAAAGATTTTTGACCTCGTCCTGCCCTCTTCTTCTTCCTCTTCCCTACTACTACTACTACAGCTGCTAAAACCTTTAGACTTAAACGGTTTCAGACTTCTCTTCTTCCTAGTCGTCCATGAATATTGAAACGAATATGATAAACTATTCATCATACTAGATTCCTCGATACTAACTTCATCCAACTCCATTGTTAGCTGCAAAAAATAAAAATAAAATAATAAAATTAAAAAATCCCAATAAATTGGAAGATCTACGGACGAGATTTACTCCAAATTGAAACAAAGTATCAAAAACACACAACGGTTCTGAATAATGTTTGATTTTGAGTTCTTCGATCATAATCACAATTCACAAGTAGAATCAATCGCAATAAAACAGTTTATATCCAAACGAATATTGTTAAAACCAATCCGATCAAAAGATACAAACAACGATTCTTGAAAAATCAAGTCTAGAATTGAAATTAGTAAGAGGATCGAAACTAAATTTTACCTTAAGATGAACACCAAAAAAAAAAACAAAAAAAAAGCTCGAAGAACTCTGCAACGATGAACCTCCGGCGAAAACGAATCTAGACCCTAGATTCCAGCTAGTTAAGATTTAACAATTCAGAGGAAAAAAGGAAAAGCTATAAAAAAAAAGGCAAAAAATTAAAAAATGTTTACTAATTTCCAAGAAATGAAAAAAGGGAAACTTTCGGAGCACGGAAAAAAAAATGGATCGTACCTAATCTCATCCTTAAAGCACTTTTTGGGACCTACAAGATCCGTGGACCGCAAGTGATTAAAGAATCGCGCATCACCGCAAGTAATGGACCTTCACCACCCATTCACTCGCTTTCATCTATTGAAGGAAGGATATTTTTCACTTTTAAGCCTTTATTTATTTATTTATTTATTTTGTGTTAATAATATTTTTGGAACATAAAAAAGAAATAAATTTACTGAAATAGAACAAAATAAATTTTGTGCAAATGTATTGGAAAGTTAACAAAATTTTTTTAAAACAGTCTCTTCAGGTAATGTCTTTAATAAAATTTTAAACAGTTTCAAACTGTTTTCAAAAAGCTTAAAAGTGAAAAAACAAATCTCAAACAACTTTTTTTAATAAAATCAAACTGTTTAAAAAAAAGACATAAACTTTTGTGCATATATCTTTGATTTTATTAAAGAATATTAAAAAACTAACAAAACATAATTAGTAAAGAAAATATAAATAAAAAATTGGAAAATTGACATTAGTTTTAATATTATTTTCCACATATGGCAATCTATTAATTACACTACATGCTAATTTCAAAATGTTTATTATTCATATGTTTTTTAAACTTCAAAAATCATTGTTTATTGCTTAATATTCATGCTAAATGATTTTTTTTTTTAAATAACACATGTCAAAATATAATCGACCAAGTGACACACTAAAATTAATATATGTAAATATGTTTTTTCTGCTTTTTTGTTAGTTTTTATTTTTGGTTAAAAGGAATTTTTTTGAAAACAAATTTAAGATAAATATATGAAAATTAGTTATGTAAAAAATAAAATAAATATGTTTTCCTATTTCGTTAAAAAATAAAATTAAACTTTCTTTACATGTGTCGAAATCTGATCTATAGGCTTGACACGTGTCGCGATAATGTTAATAACTAAACTTTAGAAACCAAACTTTATATAATAAGAAAATAAGACAAAAATAAAATATTAAAGACAAAAATTAGAAGATTAAGTGAATATTTTAGATTCAAAAAAAAAAAAATCAGCTTTAAGATAAGTATTACAATAAAGCTATTTTTGAATCGCCTTAAGCCTCTACTAACTTAAGTAGGACACTGAATGCATCATTGGATATGTATTGAGCAAACTCATAGCTTTCAAGTTCATCTTCGTCTTGATTTTCAGTATATTTCAAATCAACGATACTTAAAAGCTGGTCGACGTTCGGCCATTATTGAATCAAGAATATCGAGCTTTGTCACACTTACGCTAAGCCAATGTACATGCACCAGTCATGTATAGAGTTTTACAAAATCGTTTTTATAGGAACTTTTTTTTTATAGAATCAACAAACTAAAACACACTACAAGAAAACAGCACGTTTACCGATGACTTTTCCGATGAATTTCTGATAACGAAGCTTCCACATTTTGGTTGACTGAAAGCCGTCGGTCATTTCCGACGGCATTCCGACGGACAATCAAAAATCGATGAGTTTCCGATGGTATTATTCCGTCGGAAAGGCGGACAAAATTATGATGGTTAACCGACGGAAGAGCGATAGATTTTCGATAAAAGTTACTACGGATTTCCCACGGACCCGAAATCCGTAGATAATCCGTGTGAAATTGATATTTTTTTTAAGTACACAAACGTATAATATTTTATATAAAATGAAAATAGAAATTAAATTAAAAATTGCAACTTAAAAATTCTAAAAATATATTAGGGAAAAATAATACATATAACAACTAAAAAATATATTTAAAACCAAATGAAAATAAAAATATTACAAGAGTGAAATAAAATAAATTTGAACTAATTATCATCCGATGTACTATCTGAATACTCTGATGGTGATGAATCGGATTGTGAATCAAATTCTCCATGTTCCTCCTCGGAATAATCAAAAATCTCGTTATCACCTTCCTCAGTAAAATCAACAACAAGATCAACTTGTTGCGGTTCTGCGATCGGACCTAGAAAACATGCAGTGACGCATTGTTCCATAGCCTCGTTATCTGCAATACCATTAATTGTGTAATCAATGAAATAGTGATCCAAGGATCATGTTTGTTCGTAACACGAGGATATGGAATGTAACAAACTTGGTTTGCTTGTGATGCAAGGATGAAATGATCATACTTTTGCAGCCGTTTTCTGGAATGTATGGATATAACCCCAAATTCATCTTGGCGAACACCTGTTCCTAGGAACGGATCATACCAATTGCAATAAAAAACAATGCATCGCAAGTCGAGAAAACCAGGGTAATGGACTTCTAGTATTTCCCTTAGAATACCATAGTAGACAATGTCACCCGATTCCGAAGAAATACCATAATCACTTGTTGGTCGGATCCTTCCTTCTCGTAAAATCTTAAAAGCATATTCATATATACAATACATAGGATAGGTGTGGTTAACAGCCAATGGACCTTTGATCAACTCTTCTAATCAAGTTGGAAAAGACTAACCTCTACTTGCACATGATATATGTAGTAATATTAAAGAAAACGTAAGTGGATCAAATAAACTTACATAAAATGCGAGCTATTGAGCGAACTCACTCTCTTTGAGCGCATTAAGTGCTTCCTCCGTGTAAGTTGAGTAATGAAAGCGTATGTGAGCCATATAAATCCTGTAAAAAAACAGATTACATTTTTTAAATTATATATTATTATAAATATTTAGATTTTTTAAAAATGAAATACCTTTCATACTCCAGAAGATCTTCGCAATTTGTGAGAATATACATATGCAAATGATTTTGCTCCTCCTTAGTTAATCTTCGTTTTTTGTTTTTTCCACTTAGTCGTCCAACCTATGTAAATAGATTTAAGTTATAATTAATAATATTATTGAATGTATAAATTTTATAATAAAAATCTAAACGCGGCTTACATGTCAGAAGAGACTATGAACATAGACTGGATAACTTGCTTTTTCACCTTCGTCATCGTGCTGAGCGGGTCTACGACTCTTTGTTTGCACTTGTTTTGGAAAATAATATTCAGAGAAATGTGCCGCCTCTTCATTAATGCATTGAGCGACAATAGACCCCTCTACTTTACTCAAATTTTTTAACCTTTTTCTTGAGATGATACATATACCTCTCGAACGGGTACATCCACCGATATTGAACAGGGCCACCTAATGCTGTTTCGCGAGGAAGATGAATTGGAAGATGCTACATAACATAAAAAAATGAAGGGGAGAAAATCTTCTCTAAATTACATAGGATAATTGGTATCTGCGTCTCCAAATTACGAATACCATCAACCGTCAGAGATCTCGTACATAAATCCCGGAAAAAGAAGCTATACCAGAGAAAAAACATAAACTAAGTAAACAGTACTTGATGTACTATTTATCTGTAATATTTATGCAGATAAAAATTACCTACAATTAACTTGTGAACGTTTTTGTGGAAGAAAGTAAGCAAAAGCAAACGGAAGAAGGCGCTGCATTATGACATGACAATCGTGATTTTTTAAACCAGAAAACTTCTCTTCACCATAATCAACAGTTACGTAGGTTCGACACGTATCCAGCCGGAAATCTAACATTGTTGGCAATCCATTCAAAAAACTCATGTTTTGCAGCCGAAGGTAAACGGAATTGGGTTATAGGACCTTTGTTGTTATTCCCCACAACATGAAAAGCCTTTCGAGAACATATATCTGGCAAATACAATATAGACTTTAGATTATCTTTCGTTTTTCCTTGGACATTGAGAACAATATTAATCAAGTTTTCAAAAAAATTCTTCTCAATGTGCATGACAGCTAGATTATGCCTCAATATTTGGTCCTTCCAGTATGGCAGATCCCAAAAGATACTCTTCTTATGCCAGTTATGGTATACGCCAACTACATCTACATGACTATGTCCGTTTCCGCCACAACAAACCGTTTTCTCCGCCCCAAAATCTCGTAATTATGTTAAAATGCTATAACCATCTAATTCAGGAGGTGGACCATCAAAAACCTTTTCGTTTTTGGTAAACAATGTGGTGCTTCGTCGATAGGGATGATCGTGTCTCAAAAAATCCTATGACAATCAAACCAAGATGTTTTCCGACCATTTTTCAATTGGAACGCATCTGTATTGTCTTGAGAATATGGACACGATAATCTCCCATGTGTCGTCCATCCAGATAACATACCATATGCTGGAAAATCACTTATGGTCCACATAAGCAATGCCCGCATAAAAATATTTGTCTGCAATGAAACATCAAATGCCTGAACTCCATGTTCCCATAACATCTGCAACTCATAAATCAATAGCTGTAAGAAAACATCAAGTGATCTATTTGGATGCTCAGGTCCATGAACGAGAATTGAGAAGAAAAGAAACTCTCTCTTCATGCATAAAGATGGTGGCAAATTGTATGGTGTCACGATTACTGGCCACAATGAATATTGTCTTCCATGCTTTCCGAAAGGATTAAAACCATCGGTGCATAAACCAAGGTACACATTCCTGCTCTCAGCTGCAAAATCAGGATAAACAGTCTGAAAGTTTTTACATGCTTCAGCGTCGGACGGATGTGATATATCTCCATCTCGTGGACGATCTGAATGCCATCTCATAGACTGTGCTGTCTGCTCTAATTGATATAATCTTTTCAACCTCTCTGTTAGTGGCAAATACCACATCCGTTTGTATGGAACACTGACTCTTCCACCTGTATCTTGATACCGAGGATTGCGACAAAACCGACAAACTAACCGATCTGAATCCTCTCTCCAGTAAATCATACAATTGTTGCTGCACATATCTATCATCTGATACGGCAAGCCAAGCCTAGCCACCAACTTCTGAATCTCATAGTATGTTGATGGATAGTTACTATCTGCCAGCTAATGTCTTTTCATATAATCAGCAAATGCATCAACACAAGTCTCCGATAAATTGTAATCCGTCTTGATTGTCATCAATTCTGTTATAGCCGATAACGGCGATATTCCCTCCGGACAACCTCTATACAACGGCTGCTTTGCTGCATCTAACATATCGAAGAATCTTTGTGTTTCTAAATTAGGCTCCTCTACTAATCTATCTCCTCTAGAATCAACATAGTCCGGAGCATTGACATGATATGCATCATGTACCATCTGAACATAACCGACATTACCCCTACTTTCGGTCTATATTCCCTTATTCTATCCGACGTAAAAGTTACACTTGTACTAGCAAAATCTACTATAGAATAATTTTCTCCATGCGAATACCAAAAATCTTGTAACCCGGCATAAATTCCCTACGATGTAAATGCGAACTAACTTCTAAAATATACAGAAATATACGATTCTTGCATTTTAAACAAAGATAATAGATTTTACCTGCTTGCAAAGCAAGTTGCTGATTTGTTGTAAAATTCATGAACTGTCTTACACCTTCGACAAACTTTTCTGTAAGTTGCCATGTCTCGGGATCGCGCATTGGTCTGTCCATCCAGGATCAAAAATAATTATATTGATTTGACGAAAAAATATTTGTAATAGAGGGTATAGATAATATGAGAAGAATATAGGTAGAGAAATTGTGTGAGAGAGTGTAATGCTAATGTGAGAAAATATGGGTTGTATAAACGACCGAACAGACGGAAAACCGACAGCAACGGCTACTAACCGTTCAACGGCTACTGACCATTCAACGGCTAATTTTAGAACGGCTAATTTTTAAACGGTCATATTTTCAACTTACCGATGGAAAACCAACAGAACGAACATAACCGTCGGTTTTCCATCGGTAATACCGATAGAGAACCGACGGTAATGTTTAGTTTTAAATACATATAAAATAATACTTATAAATATATATAAAATCATACATTTCAAATACTTTAGAATACATATGAAATCATATTTATTAATTCTTAATTATTTAAAATCTTATTCATTTAAAATCATATTTACTTAAGGAATTATGATTAAGATTTTATACGTATGATTTCATATGTATTTAAAAGAAAACACCGTCGGTTTTCGATTTTAAATAAATAATATTTTAAATAATTGAGATTTTACAAATTTGATTTCATATGTATTTCAAAGTTTTATGAATGTATGATTTTAAATGGTCATATATGTAAGTATGATTTGATATGTATTTAAAAGTAAAAACCGAACCGATGGAAAACCGACGGCGACGGATACTTTTAGTGGCTAATTTTAGAACGGCTAATTTTTAAACGGTCATATTTTCAACTTACCGATGGAAAACCGACGGTGTTTACTTTTAACTACAATTTAGAAACTTTGAAACATAACTTATAATAAATACATATCAGATATTTCAATATACTTCATATAGTTTTAAAATATACATCATGTTCCTATGTTGCCTATGATTTCAAGTTTGTAAAATATACACCATATTTCTATTTTGCCTACTATTATCAAGTTTTTCATTAATTTATCCGTTTTGAGTTGATTTTTAAATTTCTAAAACCCAAAATTGAAAACGTCAAAGTATATTCTAATGACTCCTATATGCATGTTACTATCGATTACAATATTATAAAATAATTACCTTCATAAATATGATGTATAATTTTAACATATTTGAATATTTAGTGTACTATAATAAATTCTCAAAAAAAGATTTCTTATGTTGTAAATATGATTTTACATAAATCTTAATTATTTAAAATCTTATTTAGTACAAATGAAATCATATGTATAAAATCTTCATTATTTAATATCATATTTATTTAAATTCATTCGAATTATGATTTTATAGGTATGGTTTGATTGATATTTAAAGTAAAGGCCGTCGGTTTTCCATCGTTGTTACCGATGGCAAACCAACGGATGGGTCTTTTCTATCAGTGTTCAATCGGTAATACCGATCGGAAACCAACGGTATCCACTTTTAAATACTTAGGAAATCGTTTTTAATAAATCATATATATTTAAATACTTTATATCTAATAGCCAATTGAAACACATGCAAAAAATCCTACTCTGTCGGTTTTCCATCGGTTTTTACCGAGGGTAAACTGACGCAAAATTTTTGTGCCGCCAAAACGTTGAGACGCGGGAATAAAAAATTGGGTACCCACGGGAAACCGACGGTCGCGAAAAATAAAACTCGATCGAGGACCTTCTCTTCTTCTCCATTTCTTCTTTTTCTCCGAATCGTTCCTCTTCCCGGCGATTTCTCCCCTTCCCGGCGATCTCTTCCTCCTTCCTTCAGCGATCTTTTCTTCTTTCCTCCGGCGATCTCTTCCTCCTTCCCCGGCGATCTCTTCCTCTTCACCGGCGATTTCTCACCCTTTTCATCCGGCGAACCGTCCCTTCTCCTCCGGCGACGTCCTCCCCCTCCGGCGATGACATCTTCCTCATTCTCCTCCGGCGACGTTCCTTCTCCTCCGACAATGTAAGATTTTTTCATTTAGAGTTTCATGGATTTTGGAATTTTGATTTTCTAATTAGGATTTTGGATTTATGATTTCGTGATTTAGGAATAAGATTTAGTTTTGTGAATTTAGGATTTGGATTTAGTAATTTTCTGATTTAGGTTTTTTGATTTAGAAATTGTGATTAACAATTAGTGATTTAGGTTTATTTATTTTAAAAAATTAGTATTATGAATTTAGGATTTGGATTTTAGTAATTTTTTTAATTTATGTTTAATGATTTTGAAATTATGATTAATAATTAGTGATTTAGGTTTATTTATTTTAAAAATTATTATTATGAATTTAGGATTTGGATTTAGTAATTTTTAAATTTATGTTTAATGATTTAGATATTGTGATTAATAATTAGTGATTTAGGTTTATTTATTTTAGATATTAGTATTATGAATTTAGGATTTGGATTTAGTAATTTTTTAATTTATGTTTAATGATTTAGAAATTGTGATTAATAATTAGTGATTTATGTTTATTTATTTTAGATATTAGTATTATGAATTTAGGATTTGGATTTAGTAAATTTTTTAATTTATGTTTAATGATTTAGAAATAGTGATTAATTTAGTGATTTATGTTCTATAATTTTGAATTTTTTATTTAGGTTATCAATTAGTATTATGAATTTAGGATTTCAATTTACTAATAATTTATGAATAATATTTTTGATGTAAGATTCCAATTATGATATTTCTTACTAATCATTTACTCGTTTTAGGAGTTACGAGGATTTCCTCCGTGCGTCTCAGGGAGCTCTGAGTGCTCCTGCGAACCAGAGGAGTAGTTCTGCCACTCCTTTTAATGTTCCACCTTTTATGAATTCTGAAGCCCGCGCCAGAATCACCATTGAGGAGGTTCTTGCTCAACTGGGCCGAGAACGTTTACCGATGCTTCACCCACAACGTCATAGTGGAGCCACTTGGTTTAATTATGTTTTTTATTTTAATTAAAGGTTTCGCTTGATATATGTCAATTTCCTTATTGAACTATCATGTCATTGTAGTACAATAAGGTATCAATCCAAATGGGTACGATATTAACCAGAAAGGATGCAATCAAACAGTTTAAGTCAAGTCAAACAAGCAATAAGATGTGAATCTATCAACCTAAACAGAAACTAAAAACAGAGTCTAGCAGCAACTAACAGAACGAAAACAGAGCAAAAACAGAGCGATAACTACTAACAGAAACTAGCAAGGGCAATGAAACAGAAATCAATCAAGCAAGAGAAGCTCCTAAGGATGGGGTTATTGACTTGGTGTATCCTCTTAATCTACCTAGATGGTTTAACAAAACTCAAGCAGAGCTAATCCCTAGACAATAAACTCATAAGCAATTAAGTCCATTCCCATGATAAGTAACCTCAAGCTAATCCAGTTCCAGACCTAAATCCCTTTAGCGAAATCTAGCTTAGCAGGCATTAAAATTCAGCTTATTAAAGTCAATAAACACCCTAGACAACTAATCCCTTAGGCTAGGAATGTAAATCTCTGGAATTAGCTCTGTCAAGCATTTCATCAAACACCTTCTAGGTGTGGAAATACCTAAGTTCTAATTCCAATTGATCAGAGAGTAATTAGCATTAAGAACACTAATCCAGAAGGGAAATCAAGCAATCTACACTTAAACCACCCAGGAGACCAAGATTCCACACCTAATCTATCCCATCCTTAAGAACCCTAATGACTACTCAGAACTCATGAAGAACATCAAAATCACAAACCCAGAAATCATAAAAACTTGCATAATCAGAAATATAAAGAAGAGAATAGATAGATTAGAAAGATTCAAACAAAAATAACAAGTAGATTCAAAGTTATAGGATCCAGGAAACAAGAACAGATGAAGAAAGCTTAAAAACGAGTTGTCTATTTTTCTGGAGAGCTCGATCAACGGGCTCGACTGTAGGTGATCGAGCTTGCTTTTAGACTTCAAGATGGCATTTTTCTGGATGAGCTCGACCAACGGGCTCGAGCTGCCTGCTAGAGCTGGGCTCAAAGTGCAGTTTTTGGTGCAGAATGCACTGGCTCGACCTGCTGGCTCGAGCTGCTTGCTAGAGTCAGTCTCCATTTGAGTTTCTGGTCGAGTTAAGTTCTCTTTTTTCTCCATTTGACTTCAACATCTCCAATATCCCTTGAATGCACCTAAAATAGCTCAAAAATGCAATATGCATGCAATCCTAATGCAAAACACTCTAAGTATGCAAAACTAGAAACAAATGACAAGAATATGCGATTAAACAAGGCTAAATGGGTGATAAATGTATGCTAGAACCATGTAAAATATAGACATATCAACTCCTCCAAACTTAATCTTTGCTTGCCCTCAAGCAAACAGACAAAAATAAGATGGAATAGAGGTTTGAAAATGGGGATTCAGAACAAAAACTTGCAGATATAACAGATGACATCAATGTCCAAGTTGCTAGTTCTAGAATGCAAAGTATATGAACTCTACTTAAAAGCCTTAGCCATACTCTTCACAGCACAATTTCAAATAGTCTCAATCTAGACATGCATTCAAATCTACCATTCCCTTTGACATTCAATTAAGCAGAAACCATGAATCAAGACTATGCACATTCAATGAACTCATTTGGTTGAGGGTAAGGTTAAGAGACAAAGATGGTCCCTTCCGTATGGTTAATCATTTCAAAGCAGAGATCTCTCAAGAAAAGGAATGAGCCTTAGCAGAATGCTAGAGGTAAGAACCAACCTATGCATACAAGAATAGACTCTCATCTCAACCATACACAAATGATCTTAACCCCTAATTTTAAACCCAGAAAAAGTCCTATCTCTACCCTTAACTCATTGGCAATCATCTTTTCTGCCCTGAACTTTTTCTTGGATCAGACTTATTCTTTTCTTTTTGCTCTTGTTTTAAGGAGAGGTTCTTAAGATTTCTAGGGGATTGGGGGTTTTTTTTTTTCACCTTTAGCTTAGGCTTTCTTTCTTAAAACATTAGGCTTTTTGCGTTTCTTTTCTTTTTTTTCTTTTTAGCACAGCCCCAAATCCTTTACTAGATTAACACATTTTCAGATCATTCCTCTCTTAAGAACTCTTAACCTTTTTCTTTCATCTTTCTCCAAGTTTTCTTTCTTTCTTTTCACAGAACCAAACCCTATACTCAATGATCAAGATCCCACCTAGTCCTATCTGATTCGAAAATTGCAAACCAGAACTACATGAGATTCTATCCTTGTCGCCTCAAACCTAACACTTTCTACCAAGCTCATTCAAAAACAGGCCTCACACACTCAATAAAGTAGAACAAGGCTTGAAAGAAGGCTAGGTTAAGGGTATGGTAAAACTGTTCTAAAAATAAGAACATCTACTTGGATTAGCAAGAGTGGTAAGCAGGTGAAAGAAAATCCAAGTATGTATATGGTATCCATGAGTTCAAATGCAGTGCATAGACATGATAATTATAAGTCAAGTTCTGGTTCAAATAGGTAGGGAATGGCATCAAATCACAGCATGCTTCAATTGAGACATAATCTAGTTGTGCATTCAAAGTATGGTGTAGTCTTACTTCAAGTTCATTAACAATGCATTAGACAACTAAAAACGAGGGCATTGAAATTACCATATTAAATTAGCAAGCTAACAAGGTTATAATCATCATAATCCCCTATGCATATGCAAACAACCCTATATGAAAACAATCTAGACTCAATCTAAAAATGTAAAAACAACTACATGAACACTCTGTTTTTTTTTTTTTTTTTTTTTTTTTCAAATTTTTCAAAATTTTTTTGGTTTTTCTATGCCATAGATGCATGCAGACTCAAATATGCACAAAGTAAAAATAAGAACACAGAAAACAGATCAAACACATCTTATCCCTTCCCCCAAAACTTAAATTACACAGTTCCTTGTGTAATAAAAATTTAGAAAGAAGGTTTAAGAAACAACAAAAAGCAAGAAAGAAATGCAAATGATATATACAAGAACGGATAGAACAGGTACCTCAAGGGTTGGAGAAGAAAGAGGAGATTGAATCCTCCATGCTTTCCCGAGTGTAAGCAGCATGGGAGCTTGACTCGAGCTCGACCTCGAGCTGGGTAGTCGAGCCAGACTGTCTGCTCACAGATCTCCTCCTTTTCTGCTTTGTGTACTGCTTAACCTGCTGCCTTGGCTCGAATGATGAAGCTCTTGGTGGTTCCACGGGTGCATGAGGCCTAGGCTCTTCACGAAATGACCCACTTCCTAGCAGTACTCTCTTGGGAAAAATCACCTTCTTGGAGGGAGCAGCACTGAACTTTTGCTGGAAATCCTTGAGTTGATCCTTTACTTCTTTCATCTGGTCTTTTAGATCCTTCACTGTCCCCTTCAAAGCAGCTATGGTCTTCCCCTGGAACTTGTTCCATCTCTGGAGTATGCTAATGCGCTTGTGTGCTTCTTTCAAGGCTGGGCTAGATTTAGGCTGTAGGTGATACTCCCCAAAACCAAACTTTCCTGAATCATCATCTCCATCATCACCAACAGAATCACCCGAATCCTCTTTTGGCTGTGGAGCTTCTTCATAAGGGTTGTAGAGCCTGTCAAGAGGTGGAGAGAAGTCTATGTTTTCACCCAATCGAACCTTGGTTAAGTCAGTGCAAAGGAGACGCAACTTAGCTTCGCCAGCGATCGGGTGAGTAAATTGGTACATATGCTCATCAGATGGCCAGTTGTGGTCCATAAATCTTGCTCTCCTCAAGTGCTCAATGTCTATCCATCTGGGTGGATGCGGTTCTGATTTTAGTTCTACACCAGAAGCAACAAGAATCGGGTGATTATCCCGCCAATGCTGAGTTCCTCTGCTGAACCCATCGTATGCATCCTTGATGCCCAATCTCTGTAGTATAAGAACTGGCTCAACAGAACGGTGAGGTCTGTGTTAGCTCTATCTCCCATCATCTCCATCCCTTCTTTTGTGTAGCCCAGAACTTTCTGTAAAGTGATATCCAGCATTTGCAGTTCCCCTTCATTGAGATTCCCAGTAACCTTCCTTGCAAACATTGTGCTAGCAATAGCCTTGTGAAGATATCTCACCACAGGGCTTCTTATTTGAGAGCCCTTAGTTCTGGATGACGAGTAAGGCTTATCATCACCAATGGTTGTCCACAATTGTTGCAACTCCGTGTAGTCAATATTCTGCAGCCTTCCTGTTCTGCTGGGAAATCCATATAAAGTACCCATCTCCTTTATAGTGAGAGAATAGAAAAAACCTCTACAGGTGAAAGTGATGAAACCTGGGCCTCCATCGGATTCATAGTCTGGCTCATCCTCATAGAAGTGGACTTCGAGAGAAGAGAGGAAATGGCACGTCTCCTCCTTGTAAGCTTCAAGCTGGAACCTCATGAATGTGCAGAGGTCGCCCATTTTATACAGATACTCCACATCCCTGGCGATACCAAGTTTTCTGCAAGTTTCACGGTGTGGGTACCTTGTTCCTGCGAAACCCTGAGCAAGGAAGATGTTCAGGTATTCTTCCTCAGAAAGTTGTTTGGACTTCTTGGGCTGTTTCTTGACCACTTTAGGGACCTCCTCTTCACTCGTACTGTTGTCAGCCTGTTTGTTCCATTCCAACGGTTTTTTTCCTCGGGCAACATCACGTTTAGCACGTGAGAACTCCCTGGCCATATCCTCGTCATGTTGGCTCGACCTATAGACTCGATTTGGAGGGCTCGAGCTTGGCGCAGCCTCTGTCTCCATCGGTACTCTGCTTGGTAAAACAGGTCCTCTCAGCTTCTGAAACTATTTGGCCACGGCCATGGCCGATGGACGACGAGCTGGACGCGTATTTCGGGACTCCTTGGGCTTGGTGAAAAGGAATTGATTGATCATCTTGAAGGAGAGCTCACGAACAGAAAAGAAATTCTGGAGAAATGGAGAGAGAACTTGAAGTTTTGTTGGTGTGGAGAGCTTATGAACTCGAGTTCTTCTTATATAGGCAAGGGGAGAAGCGTGTGGAGCTTTGTTTGAATTTCAAAATTCGAATTTTGAGCGCCCAAATGCTTGACTCGAGGTGTTGACTCGACCAGGTGGGGTCGAGCCTGTCCCCGTTCAAAATTCAAATTTTAAATCTCCCCCAAACTGACTCGACGTCTTGGCTCGAGCATGGGGCTCGAGCTCGTTGGTCGAGCCAACCAATTTTGCTTGTTTCTTCCTTTTCTTCGCGATTCAATGCTCATACTCTCCAGAAATCACACAAACAAGCCAAAAACAAAAATTTGGCACACTTATTTGACGGTTTAAAAAAAAAGAAATTAAAACAATATATATACAAGGATAGACGTGGGACTTCCTCCCAACTGAGCTTGTTTATAGTCACTAAGCTTGACTTCCTGTTTTACTCAGGCAAGGGGAGGCTCATCCAGAGGAATTGAGGTTCCTTCTAGAATGATGCTGTCAGCCATGTACGGTTTGAGTCTTTGTCCGTTCACTGTGAATTCGTTTCCGCTCTTTCCGATCAAGATGACTGCTCCGTAAGGTGAAACTTCCTTGATGGTGAATGGTTCTGACCATCTGGACTTAAGATTTCCCGGAAACAACTTGAGCCTAGAGTTGAAAAAGAGGACTTGATCACCAGCTTTGAGCTCTTTGGGAAGAATCCTTCTGTCATGGAAGGCTTTAGTCCTCTCCTTGTAAACTTTAAGCCTGATCTCCTCTAGTTCATGCAGATCTAATGCTCTCTTCTCTTGTGCAGTTTTGATATCCAGATTCAAGAGTTTTGTTGCCCACAATGCCTTGTACTCAATCTCCACAGGCAGATGACAAACTTTGCCATAGAGTAACTGGAATGGTGTTCTCCCAATAGGTGTTTTGAATGCAGTCTGATATGCCCAGAGAGTCTCATCAAGCTTAGCTGACCAATCTCTCTTTGAAACCCCTACTACTCTTGCCAAAATCGCCTTGATCTGCTTGTTAGACACTTCCACTTGCCCGCTGGTCTGAGGATGGTATGGTGTATCTACCTTGTGCTTAACCCCATGCTTCTTCAATAGGTTCTCAAAGAGCTTGTTGATGAAGTGAAATCCCCCATCACTGATCACTACCCTTGGTACTCCGAATCTGGGGAAGATAACACTCTTGAACATTTTCAGAACAACTTTTGCATCATTAGTAGGGCAGACCATTGCTTCAACCCATTTGGAGACATAATCAACAGCCACTAAGATGTAGTTGTTCCCATAAGAAGGTGGGTTGAAAGGCTCCATAAAATCAATGCCCCACACATCAAACACTTCAACTTCCAGAATTGGGTTCTGAGGTATCTCGTTCCTTCTACTGATGTTACCCATTCTCTGGCAAGGATCACACTTGGTGATGAAAGCTTGAGCATCCTTGAACATTGATGGCCACCATAACCCTGCTTGTAGCACCTTCTGCACAGTCTTGAATATAGCGAAGTGACCTCCATACACTGAACCGTGGCAATGCTCTAGAACTCCTTTTACCTCTTCTTCAGCTATGCACCTCCTAAATAGACCATCTGAACCTCTCTTATATAAGTAGGGCTCGTCCTAGAAGTAATGGTTCACATCTCTCAGAAACTTTTTTTTCTTGTAAGCATCAAGACCTCCAGGAATTTCGCCGCTTATAAGGTAATTGGCAAGATCTGCATACCAGGGCACACTCTTATATTCTCGTGTCATGACAACAGCAATGAGTTGTTCCTCAGGCATGGAGTCATCAATTGGTAATGCATAATCAATCCTCATCCTTGACAAGTGATCAGCGACACCATTCTCTATACCCTTCTTGTCAATAATCTCCATGTCAAACTCCTGTAGCAAAAGTATCCATCTGAGCAGTCTTGGCTTAGTCTCCTTCTTTGCATAGATATGCCTGAGTGTTGCATGGTCTGTGTAGACTATCACCTTAGACCCTACTAGATAGCTCCTGAACTTCTCAAAAGCAAAGACAACAGCCAGTAACTCCTTCTCTATTGTTGCATATCTCCCTTGAGCTTCATCAAGTGTTCTGCTTGCATAATAGATCACGTGCAGCTTTTTGTCAATCTTTTGACCCAAAACAGCTCCCACAGCATAATCCGAGGCATCACAAATGATTTCGAACGGATAGTCCCAGTTTGGTGCTTGGACTATTGGAGCTGAGACCAAAGCGTTCTTAATCAGCTGGAAAGCTCTCAATCACTCAGAATCGAAGATGAACTCTTGTTCCTTGCATAATAGCCTAGTGAGTGGTCTGGCTATTTTTGAGAAATCTTTGATGAACCTTCTGTAGAACCCAGCATGCCCAAGGAAACTTCTGATATCCTTGACGTTCTTAGGTGGTTGCAGCTGCATCATCACATCAACCTTGGCCTTGTCCACCTCTATCCCATTCTCAGAAATTCTGTGCCCCAAGACAATCCCTTCTCTGACCATGAAGTGGCATTTTTCCCAGTTGAGAACTAGATTTGTCTCCTCGCACCTAGTAAGCACCCTGCAAAGATTCAACAGGCAGGAGGAGAAAGAGGAGCCATACACGGAAAAGTCATCCATGAATACTTCCACAGTCTCCTCAATTAAATCCGAGAATATAGAAGTCATGCATCTCTGAAAAATAGCAGGTGCATTACAAAGACCAAAAGGCATTCTCCTATTAGCAAATGTTCCATATGGACAAGTAAAAGTAGTTTTTTTCTGATCATTAGGATGAATTGGAATTTGAAAGAAACCACTATACCCATCTAAGAAACAGTAATAAGGGTGATTTGCAAGCCTTTCTAGCATCTGATCAATGAATGGCAATAGAAAATGATCCTTTCTAGATGCAGCATTCAATTTCCTGTAATCAATACACATCCTATGACCAGTGATAGTTCTAGTGGGTATCAGTTCATCCCTATCATTTCTAACAACAGTTATACCTCCTTTCTTTGGAACACAATGCACAAGAGAAACCCAAGTATTATCAGATATAGGATAGATGATTCCAGCTTCTAACAGCTTAAGGATTTCTTTTTTAACCACTTCTTTCAAATTTGGATTCAATCTTCTCTGAGGTTCAATGCTAGCATATGATTCATTTTCAAGGTGAATTCTATGAGTACATAAACTAGGTGAAATTCCTTTAATATCATCCAGAGAATACCCAATTGCTTTTCTAAACTTTTTCAATTCAGTCAATAGCAAATGCAACTCATCATCACTAAGCATATTATTTACTATGACTGGGTATGTAGAATTGGGTCCAAGAAAGGCGTACCTTAGCCCAGAAGGAAGAATTTTGAGGTCTACCTTAGGTGCTCTGAGTTCTGACCAGTCGTCTGATGTAGAGAGGTCTGGCTCGACCTGGGGATCGAGCTGTGTGGTCGAGTTTGGCGTAGTGAGTAAGCTGGCTCGACTAGCTTGCTCGAGCTGGTTGCTAGCGCCAGTGCATTCTGCAGCTAAAACCTCTGTTTCAACCCCAATCAGGTCTTCAAACACTTCTGACCCTTCCATAACCTTATGTGAGTCCAAAATCATCTCATAACCCAAGGTCTCATCGTGTAGGTATCCATCCTTACCACTCTTTGTCAAAGCAGTTTGAAGGTTATCTTCTTCATTAAATTCCTCCAGAAATTCATCAGCAAGTTGATCCATTTCATCAATATAGAAGATTTGTCCTTGTATTGCTGGCTTTCTCATTGTGTCTTTGATGTCGAATGTCATTTTGAAATCACTCCCAAGATTAAGATCGATTTTTCCCTTTCGAACATCAATAACTGCCCCAGCTGTAGCTAAGAAAGGTCTTCCTAGAATCAGAGGATCTCTCGGTTTTTCATCCATCTCCAGCACTATGAAGTTTGTAGGTATCTCAACTGTTCCAACCTGTAGAGGTAGATCTTGTAACATGCCATGAGGAGTTCTAAAAGATCTGTCCGCAAGCACCAAAGAGATGTTGCACGGCTTGTAGTTGCTGAATCCTAACTTCTTGGCAACTGAGAGCGGCATGAGACTGATAGATGCTCCAAGATCACAGAGAGACTTCTTGAAGATCAATGGCCCCAAAGAGCATGGTAGAGTGAATGAACCAGGATCACTTAGCTTCTCCTTGATAACCCTCTTCTGGATAATGGCATTGCACTCTTCTGACAAAACCACCATACCCTGAATCTCCTTTGCTTTTGCAGCCACTACATCCTTCAAGAATTTCTGATATACGGGCAACATTGAGAAGACATCGATGAGAGGTAACCTAATCTCTGCTTCCCTCATGTGTTTGTCAAAGATTGCTCTATACTTCTCCATTAAGTCCTTTTTGAACCTTTCTGGGAAAGGCAGTTTGGGTTTGTAAGGAGGAGGGACAAAGGGTACCTTCTTTTTCTCTGAAACTATTGGTTTTAGCGCAGGTGGAGGGCTGGCGCGACCACTGTGGTCGAGCTGGTTGCTAGAGTCAGTCTTTAAACGCATTTTTTGGTCCGTTTTACAGCTCAAATCCTCTCCATCTTGAGTCTCACTGTCCTCAGTGATTTTAACAGATCCTTTCCGCTCAGGTAGCTCTTTTCCACTCCTTAAAGTGATGGCAATGATGTGAGCAAAGTCCTTTGGGTTTTGGACTGCTTTTCCTGGGAGCTGTGATGTGCTAGAAGTAGATGCAGTCTTGCCCTCCATGTACTTAATCTTTGAGTTCAGTTCTCTATCATGCTGTTGAGATCATTATAGGTGTAATCCATCTGTGTTTTGATTTCACCAAATTTCTTAGCTGATTCCATCACATCAGCGGCCTAACCTTGTAGAATTTGCTGCAGCATGTTCGTCATCTGGTGATCCTGAGCGTTAGAAGGTTGAGCTTGGGGGGGTGGAAAACCGAGTGGTGGAACCATGACTCCCTGTTGCGGATAGCTGTTCTGGTAGTGCGGCTTAGGAACAAAACCCTGATTCTAGTTGTAAGCAGCAAAAGGCTTGGACTGCGGCGGTTGTTGCTGAGGCGGGTAGACTTGATCCTGAGGGTTAGCAACGTTGGTGCTCCTGTAAGAGAGATTTGGGTTGTTCTTATAGTTGATGAAACCTTTGTTGTAGTCACCCTGATTCTGAACATAGCTGACCTCTTCCAGACCATCATCCTCCCCAGCTTGAACCTGAAAAACCGTATCCTCACTAGCAAAATGAACATGTTTCCTCTGCTGTAGTAGTTGATCCAACTTGGCATTCAAAGCCTTGATTCCCTTTCTAGTCCTCTCCTCTGAATCAACACTGCCCCTCACACTTCTATCATACTCAGCATTATAGTGTCCATCTGATTGAGCGAGGTTCTCCACCAGTTGCCAGCCATCATCGACATCTTTGTTGAGAAAGTTGCCATTGCTTGCGGTATCGAGAACCATTCTTATCTTTGGAAGAACTCCTCTGTAAAGGGTGCTCAGTAGGGACTCATTGCTGAAACCGTGGTGAGGACATTGAATAGTGTAGCTCTTGAATTTTTCCCAGGATTCGCAGAAGGTCTCCCCATCTTTCTAAGAAAAACCGGATATCTCATTCTGGAGGCTAGCGGTTCTAGCATTGGAGAAGAACTTGGCAAAGAAAGCTTTCTTGCAGTCATCCCATGAAGTGATAGAACCATGTGGTAGATTATTCTCCCAGAGATGGGCTTTGTCACCAAAAGAGAATGGAAAGAGTCTCAGCTTGAAACCATCTTCACTGACTCCATTGATCTTGGTAAGGTTGCAGAGCCTATCAAACTCATCTAAATGATCAAGAGGGTCTTCCATAGGCAGCCCATGGAATTTGTTGATTTGCACCATAGCTATCAAGCCACTCTTGATCTCAAAGTTGTTGTTCTGTACTGTAGGAGGTACAATCCCTTGCCTATTAGTATGAGTGTTGGGAGCATCTCCCGCACCAATCAGACGATGCCTCCGCGGATGAGGCACATGTTCAGACTGTGGTGGTGGATTATCATCAGCCATTTATAGTGGATCTTGTTGATGTACTCTGAGATGTTCTCTCTGCGCTCTCAACTGTTATGGTAGCTTGTTAATATTGTCGAGGTAGCGAATGAGGTTCTGGCTTCCTTTGGATCTCGTTTGCATGTAGGTGGATGATGACTCGATGGGCTGACTCGAGCTAGAGAGGTCGAGCTAAGCAGGTCGAGTCAAGAATGTACCTGAAATGCAAAGACAAAGAAAGACTAAGTGAGTAGCAGAGTACACTGAAAAGAACTTGATCTAAAACGATTTGAAATCCTAAATGTAACAAACAACACCCAAATGGCAACGGCGCCAAATTGATATACGTCAATTTCCTTATTGAACTATCATGTCATTGTAGTACAATAAGGTATCAATCCAAATGGGTGCGATATTAACCAGAAAAGATGCAATCAAACAGTTTAAGTCAAGCCAAGCAAGCAATAAGATGTGAATCTATCAACCTAAACAGAAACTAAAAACAGAGTCTAGCAGCAACTAACAGAACGAAAACAGAGCAAAAACAGAGCGATAACTACTAACAGAAACTAGCAAGGGCAATGAAACAGAAATCAATCAAGCAAGAGAAGCTCCTAAGGATGGGGTTATTGACTTGGTGTATCCTCTTAATCTACCTAGATGGTTTAACAAAACTCAAGCAGAGCTAATCCCTAGATAATAAACTCATAAGCAGTTAAGTCCATTCCCATGATAAGTAACCTCAAGTTAATCCAGCTCCAGACCTAAATCTCTTTAGCGAAATCTAGCTTAGCAGGCATTAAAATTCACCTTATTAAAGTCAATAAACACCCTAGACAACTAATCCCTTAGGCTACGAATGTAAATCTCTGGAATTAGTTCTGTCAGACATTTCATCAAACACCTTCTGGGTGTGGAAATACCTAAGTTCTAATTCCAATTGATCAGAGAGTAATTAGCATTAAGAACACTAATCCAGAAGGGAAATCAAGCAATCTACACTTAAACCACCCAGGAGACCAATATTCCACACCTAATCTATCTCATCCTTAAGAACCCTAATGACTACTCAGAACTCATGAAGAACATCAAAATCACAAACCCAGAAATCATAAAAACTTGCATAATCAGAAAGATAAAAAAGAGAATAGATAGATTAGAAAGATTCAAACAAAAATAACAAGTAGATTCAAAGTTATAGGATCCAGGAAGCAAGAACAGATGAAAAAAGCTTAAAAACGAGTTGTCTATTTCTTAAACTAATACAGAGTATTTATACTAATAGATAAAAACCCTAAATCAAAAAAATATAAAATAGCTAAATTTTTGGGTGCACTCGACCTACAATGTCGAGTGCTTAGGTCGAGCTCGGCTAAAACTTCAAGATTGCACTTTTATTCTGTAGCTCGATCAACGAGCTCGACCATAGGTGGTCGAGCTAGACTTCAGAGCACTAAGATTGCATTTTTCTGGAGAGCTCGATCAACGGGCTCGACTGTAGGTGATCGAGCTTGCCTTTAGACTTCAAGATGGCGTTTTTCTAGATGAGCTCGACCAACGGGCTCGAGCTGCCTGCTAGAGCTGGGCTCAAAGTGCAGTTTTTGGTGCAGAATGCACTGGCTCGACCTGCTGGCTCGAGCTGCTTGCTATAGTCAGTCTCCATTTGAGTTTCTGGTCGAGTTAAGCTCTTCTTTTTCTCCATTTGACTTCAACATCTCCAATATCCCTTGAATGCACCTGAAATAGCTCAAAAATACAATATGCATGCAATCCTAATGCAAAACACTCTAAGTATGCAAAATTGGAAACAAATGACAAGAACATGCGATTAAACAAGGCTAAATGGGTGATAAATGCATGCTAAAACCATGTAAAATATAGACATATCATCGCTATAAAAACGGGATCACCAAGTCGATTTTGAATTTGCTCCATCACCAACTCTCTGATATGTATCCCACCTACGGAGATATGCAAAGAGAGCAGCGAGAGCTCTGGTTCCGTACTTTCGTGGTATGAAATTTTATACTTTATTATGGTTTTTTTTTAACATTTAATCTTGATGTTAACTAATTCTTTTTTTTTTTTTTATTTTTTAGCAAGATTTCAATTGGGACTCTACAATTACGCTCGAGGTTCCTAAGGCGTTCGATAAGCAAGCTAGTTCGCAATTCAGCGAACATGTCAACAGTTGGAAGTAAAAGTGGAAGAAGGGTACACCAAAGCCCAGGGATTCGACCCAGATGTTTGGGAGGCGTAAATTCGTTACTGGAGTACAGAAGAGACCAACACGATCTCCGCACGAAACAGGGCGAACCGCTTGAGCGAACGGGATGGACTTGGAATCGCAACACATAATGCGGGTGCAATGACATTCGAGAGTCGTGCTGAATATAATCTTTTACTAATTATTAATTTTTTTATTTTATTTTATTTAGTAACACTTTATTTATTTAACCAGACTGCCAAGACCGGTAGTGTGCGACCAGATTTGTTTGAACTTTTCGTCGACATGCACACCAATAAAAAAACCGGGCAGGTACAAAACAAGTTGGCATGCAAAGTCATGAACAACGTCGAGCAGAAGAAGCAGGAGAAGCTTAATCAGCTCTGCTTCGGGTTCTAATTCGTTGTCGCGGGAAGTCATGAAACAACTAGTCCTCGAGGTAAATAAATTTCCATAAGTTGTACTATTTTTATTAATTTTCAGTATTTTAATATTTGTTTCTAATTTATTAGGAAACTCCTAGAAGCCAAGGACGTGTTTTTGGATTAGGACGCCTTCCAGAAGCTGACACTGCAACGTCATCATTTACATAACAAACAGATCCTGCGGTCACACAAGAGCTTGAGAGGCTGAGGACTGAATTGGAGGAAAAGAATGCAAGAATTACCAAGTTGACTGCCTCTCAAGATTACTTCTCGACGTTTTTGAGGCAGCATTTTCCGAATTTCCGTTCTCTAGAGCTTGGATTAGTACTTTTATGTTTTTGTAATTACGTATTCGAACAATGTTTAACTTTTATTTAATGTATAATTTAAATTTTTAGAATTTTTATATTTATGCATTTTTAATTAAATATTTAATTTTTAATATTGGAATATTAAAAATTAATTTATATTTGTTTTTTATTTTATTAATACCGTCTGAAAGCCGTCGGTTCGGAAATAATGCCGTCGGTTACCCATCGGAATAGGTCGCCGTCGGTTAGCCGTCGATACAATAGACCGTCGGTCTACTGTCGGTAAAATATTTCTGACACGTTTGTGACACGTATTGTTGTCGGACAACTTTCTTCGGAACACCGTCGGAATATTGTATCCGACGGCAATTTCATCGGTACTCTATCGGAAAAAGTCCATCGGAAATCCTTAGGTTTTTGCTACAGGTTTCCGACGGAGGATGATTTCCGATGACTTCAAACCGACGACTTTTTGGTGGTCGGTAATCTGCTGGAAAACCTTGTTTCCGACGGGGTACCCACTGTTTTGTCCGTCGGTTGTTTTCTTATAGTGATAAAACAACGAATATAGGATACAAATATACAAAAACATTTCACAACACGTCAAAACAAAATATCTCTTACGTATTGGTTATGTTTCATCTATACCGTAAACAAACCAAACCGGTTTAGTGATTTACTCATCGACCATCAAGGCTTTGGTTTTCCCTTATCCGTATCAAGTCGATTAAAAGGCAGTGATTGGGACGAGCCACCACTCGCATTGCTGCTCTTTGAGGTTTGGTTGGTACAACTAAACTATCTTCGTCATCTGAATCCTCGATGAATCCCTCAAACCGGATGAATATATGCATTCTCAAGAAACCCTTTAGGCTTTAAGATTCAAGTTTGGTTCTCTTGCTCGTTCCAATGAACCCTTAATCATAGCTTCCTGTCAACCGGTAACGAGATTAATTAAATAACATAATGAACCAAAAAAAAGTAGTGTAGTTTAAGTTTATAAGCTAAAACTACCATCCGTTAACCGAGAATTTTCTATATTGGTATAGGAAAATTGAGTCAAACTATGGTGGGGTTATCATACTAACCTGCTAAGGATTAATGACAAATGCCAATTCGTACCGGCCTTGGCAAAACCGTTGAAAACAGAAAGTGAGAATCGATAGAACGAGGAGGAAAGGCGTGGACTAAACCTTTCCTTTTGTGCTCATTAATCCCAACAAAAGGATTTGAGAGATGATCAATGCCGATATTATATGTCCAGGAACGTCAGGCCAGAACGCAGCCGTGCTCTCATACTCCTGATTGTACACATTTATGATTTGCAAAGAGACCGGTTTAGTAACATCCGTGTCCCTAAGTCGTCCTCTCGAGTTGTATTTAATTATGTTGTTATTGTGATGAACCCTCAGGATATTGTATTTTTTACGTTGATTAACAATATGATGACTTTTATGGATTAATGGTGAGTTATAATACATGATGTGGTATTTCATGTATTGGGTTGTCGAGTACATGATGCGGGATTTCATGTATCGAAGGGGCGACATATGATGTGGTATTTCATGTGTTGCGGGATTGAGCGAAGTATTCGTTCCGTTTTGGTTCGGGAATTTTTTGGGTTTACGTCAATAGATCCTACTATGTGGTCGGGGTCGGTAGAATTATGTGATGTTTAATTCTATCAACGGGGTCATTAGGATTATGTGGTATTTAATCCTAATGACGGGTCATTAGAGTTATGTGATATTTAACTCTAATGATGTGGGTTAGGATTATGGGCGATTTAATCCTAACCGGGTGGTTTACCGATAAGGATTATGGGTGATTTAATCCTGATAGACGGTAAACCAGGGGTGAGATACCAGTGATATTGGTTCTCACGGGGACTTAGTATATTAGGATCCTGGGAGATTGGATTCTAATGTACTAGGTCGTTTGACGAATTAACTCGTTCGAATCCGGGGTTGATTGGATTTCGACGGGTTAGCCGTTGGGTGACCACATAGGATCTTGCGATATTAGACCCGGGGTGTTATTGAACCGAGTATGGAACGGTACCGAGCTTGATTGGTGGCCCTAGGGGCGGAAAACGAGGTGAAATGATCAAAGGAGTGATCGTTGTGGAGGAATCCCGAGCGGTAGA
Source organism: Boechera divaricarpa (assembly GCA_026770425.1). Taxonomy (NCBI): domain Eukaryota; kingdom Viridiplantae; phylum Streptophyta; class Magnoliopsida; order Brassicales; family Brassicaceae; genus Boechera; species Boechera divaricarpa. The sequence continues at coordinate 257,681 of CM049186.1, read as the reverse complement.
ATTACGTGGTAATTCTGGGATTTTTGGCGAGAATGGAAGAAATATTATCGGGACGGAGTGATGTCTCGAATAATTCAGGAAGTAGTGGATTTATGAAACAAGAGGAGAGATTAATGGATTGTTGAGGATGGGCTTGACTAAGAAAAGAGGTTAGTGGGCTAATTACCACTTAAGGCCCAATTATCTTCTCCTCCTCTCCATAAACTTCTACACACTTCTATAATTTTCTCCATCTTCACCCTTATCATTTTCTGAGGAAGATAATTTGGAGAAAAAGGGAGAGAGAGAGAGAGAGAGAAAGAGCTAGAGAAGAAGAGGGAAGAAGGGGAAGAAGAGGAGAGAGAAAAGCTTGAGAAAACAGAGTTTTTGGGTGAACTTGGGAGGCTCAATCGGGGTATCATCCGAGCACGGTTTGAGGTGAGATTTTGTGGGTAAGTTATTCAATCTCTTGCCTAGTTGTCTACCAAATTTTGTGGGATTTTGTTGAGTGGTTTGGGAGATATGATTTTCTCCCTAGACTACCCTGTTTCGGGCTGTAGCATCGGGGCGAGTTTGATGGAGTGATTGGGCACTTAATTATTATTTGTTTGGGATGAAATTTGGTAGATAGGTTTTGGAGACCTTGATCTTGATGTTCACCAGAGGAAATTCTTAAATTGGATCTAGGGCAAGAGATATGATAAGCTTACCAAAGCTCTGTTTTTGGGAAGAAGAATCCGATTTGGGGGTTTGAGTAATCCGAGTTTGATTACTTGTTATCACCCTTTGAGAAGTGTTTTGGTGACCTTTTGTTAGGTAATTGGGTGGTACATCAGTGTTGAGTTGGGTAGGAGCCAAGGAGAAGTAAGCTTAAGGCTTGGGAAACCGTCAAAGTTTTCTTGTTCAGCCGTTGAGCAAAGGTGAGTGCGTGACCGTGGTTTAAACTGTATGATCATTGATTTTTCGTGATTGTGTGTGCTTAGGAACTAGACCAATTGGGTGTGATTCATGGCTTGGCCATGTTGTGTGTTGTGTTTGTAATGGAGCTCTATTACGGTATGTGTTTGGTTGTTCGTTAAGTACATTTTGATTGCGTAAAATCCTTGATCATATATGTGTATGGCCGTGAGACGGGAGGAACATCTCACTAAGCATTATCAATGCTTACGCGCCTCTTTTGGTGCAGGTAAAGAGAAGTCTTAGGTTGTGGAACTCGTGGAACCAAGGCCGAGAAGGAAGATGGATGATCTAGGTGAAATGGGTTTCCTTATATAATCATTTTGTTTATAAACTCGTATGCTTAGGATGCTAATGTTTTGGACTTGTCATGATGCATATAGGATGATAAGATGGTGTGGAATGCTTAGGGAATGTCATGGTTCGTTGCTAGATGTTATTGTGCGTTGTTTGAGTAACATTGTTTTGGAGCGCAGGGCAAGGGGATCGATCGATCAAAGGCCGATCGATCGATCCAGTTTGCCGTATGGTAGTACGATCGATCGAGGGACGAAGGAACGATCGGTCAGGGGTCCGATCGATCGATCACAAGGGTGGATTGATCGATCCTTAATACCGAAATTTCGCCGCAAGGTCGCTTGACCGACCAGGGTTCATGTGAACGATCGATCTTGGGGTGATCGATCGATCCATGTCTCAAAAATCTCGAAAGTTTTTTTAAAACCCGTAATTTGTTTATCCTTTTATTTATTTTTCGGGTTAGGGTGTTTTCAATTTGGTATCAGAACGAGACGGTTCTAGGAAGTATGGGGAGTTTTGCTTGTGATTGTTGTTTGTTGTTGTTAATTGTTGATTGCGGATTGGGTTAAAGATCATCCTCTTTGGCCAAGGGAAATGGTTCCACGGTAAGTCTTCTGGGGTATTGTGTGATTAAGTTGTTGGTATTGAATCTTTTGTTGCTTTTGTAGTATGGTAAGATTTAGAAGAGTGCGAGAAGTGGTGGCAAGGGGCGAGGTAGCGGAGCGTGTGGTGAATGGAGCCCCCAGTGGTGATGATCAAGAAAGAGTTGACCACGTTGCCGATGGTGAAGACGTCAGAGTTGCTGGGGGTGCAGCTCCTGCTGTGGACGTCGAACCACAAGTCGAAGTTCAGCAACAAGCTGGTCAACCTCAAATGGGGGCAATGATGGGTATGTTGGCTCAGATTTTGGAGAGGTTACCAGTACCGGTACTAGCTCCAGCCCCTAAAATGCCACCAAGAGGTGAAGAGCCACCAAGAGTTATGGCACATGAGGCAGTTGCAGGGCAAATGATCCCATCTTACCTTTCCGTGATGGATCATATGCAGAGGCTTGGCACAAAATTCTTTCTTGGGGGCGCCAAACCTGTGGAAGCTGATGAGTGGAGGGCAAGAGTGGAGAGAAACTTCTACTCCATAAGGTGCCCCAAAGAGTATAAGGTAGAAATTGTGGTGCATTACTTGGAAGGAGATGCACATATGTGGTGGAGAAACGTGTTGGCTAGAAGAGCCAATGGAGTGAATACTTGGGGGAATTCTGTGAGGAGTTCAACCTCAAATACTTCCCGCAAGAAGCCATGGATCGATTAGAGACGGAGTTCCTAGAATTGTCGTAAGGGACGAAGTCGGTGAGAGAATATGAAGTGGAGTTCAACCGACTTCGAAGGTTTGCGGGAAGGGGTCTTGAGGATGAACAGGCCCAAGTAAGGAGGTTTCTCCGGGGAATGCGTTTGGAATTGAGGAATAGATGCATCGTAAGATCTTATGCGTCGGTGGCCGAGTTAGTGGAGAGAGCGGCCATGATTGAGGAGGGTATGATAGAGGAGGCTAAAGCATTTAAGCCTCAAGCTCAAGCGAAGAAGTCGTATACTTCTGATTCAGGGAGAGGTGGCAAATTCATGGGAGGACATAAGAGGAAATGGGAGGGCTCCTCTCAGAGTGCTTCTAGCACTTAATCGGGATGCTACAAGTGTGGAGACAAGGGACATAAGGCTGCTAACTGTCCTAATAAAGATAGCAGGACTTGCTTCCATTGCAAAGAGGTTGGACATATCAGGACTTCATGCCCCAAGCTCCAACAAGGTAGCGGAAGTTCAGGAGCTCCACCAGTTAAGAAAACGATGGTGACTCCTCGAGTCTACTCCCTGAGCGTTGAGTCGGGAGAAGGGAGCAACACCAAGCCGACACTAGTTAGCATTCTTCCCGTATTCAATTATTTCGATGTGATTATGTATGTTGTCATTTGTGTGTCGGTGTTGGGATTGTTATTGTTGTGTGGCCTCAATGCATAGACTATGTGTAGGGACCTTGAATGTTGGAGGGGTTACATCTCACGTGTTGTTTGATTCCGGAGCATCGCATTGTTTTGTTACTCCGGAATTAGTAAGAGAGGGAAGGCTCCGAGAAGAGCCTAGTGAATATTTGAGAAGGGTGAGAGTGGCTGGGGGTCAGACTTTTGATATGCATAGCCTGGTGCGAGACGTTGAGGTCCATATTGCTGGAGAAGTGAAGCCAGCTGATTTGATTGTCTGGCCAATGCAGTTATATGATGTGATTTTGGGGATGGATTGGCTTGCGAAGTATAAGGCTCACCTGGATTGCCATAGAGGTCGAGTGGTGTTCGAGAATGAGCTGGGTAAAGTGGTATATCAAGGTGTAAAACCTATACCGGGGAGTTTGGTGATCTCGGCGGTCCAGGCCGAGAAGATGTTAGCAAAGGGATGTGAAGCATATCTCGCGACTATCTCGATACCCGAGGAGGTTGGAGATTCGATGCTTCAGAATATTCCCGTGGTGAGGGAGTTTGAAGATGTATTCCAACCGTTGACGGGATTACCACCACCAAGGTCGGATCCTTTCACGATCGAGTTGGAACCGGGGACGGCTCCTATTTCTAAGGCTCCATACCGGATGGCACCGGCGGAGATGGCGGAGCTTAAAAAGCAGTTAGAAGAGCTATTGGATAAGTGTTTCATAAGACCGAGCAGCTCACCATGGGGAGCACCCGTCTTGTTTGTGAAAAAGAAGGACGGGAGTTTCCGGTTATGCATTGATTATCGGGGTTTGAACCGGGTAACGATAAAGAACAAGTACCCTCTCCCAAGAATTGATGAGTTATTGGATCAGTTGAGAGGTGCTACTTGGTTCTCGAAAATTGACTTGGCTTCTGGGTACCATCAGATTCCTATTAAGGAGTCGGATATTCAGAAGACGGCCTTTAGAACGAGATATGGGCATTATGAGTTCGTGGTGATGCCTTTTGGGTTCACGAATGCACCAGCGGCGTTCATGAGGTTAATGAACGATGTGTTTCGGGAGTATTTAGATGAGTTTGTGATCATCTTCATAGATGATATCTTGGTGTATTCAAAGAGCTCCAACGAGCATGGTGATCACTTGAGGAAAGCGTTGGAGAAGTTAAGGGAGCAGAAGCTTTTTGCCAAGCTAAGTAAGTGTAGCTTTTGGCAAAAAGAGATTGGATTTTTGGGTCACGTAATTTCGGAGAGCTGAGTATCTGTCGACCCAGAAAAGATTAAGGCCATCAGAGAATGGCCGAGACCTGAGAATGCTATCGAGATAAGAAGTTTTCTCGGTCTAGCTGGTTATTACCGGAGATTCGTCAAAGGTTTTGCGAGTATTGCTCAACCTATGACGAAGTTGACAGGGAAAGATGTTCCCTTTGTTTGGTCTCAGAAGTGTGAAGAGAGCTTCTCGAGACTTAAGGAGATGTTCACTACTGCGCCAGTGTTATCTTTACCTGATCCCGGGGAGCCGTATGTGATATATACAGATGCATCGAGATTGAGATTGGGTTGTGTTTTGATGCAGCATGGGAAGGTGATTGCTTATGCTTCTCGACAGTTGAGGAAGCATGAAGCTAATTATCCGACTCATGACTTAGAGATGGCTGCAGTGGTGTTTGCGTTGAAGATATGGCGATCATATTTGTATGGTGGTAAGGTGCAGTTGTTTACGGATCATAAGAGTCTCAAGTATGTGTTCACTCAGCCTGAGTTGAACTTGAGACAGAGGAGGTGGATGGAGCTTATGGCAGACTATGATCTCGAGATAGCTTATCACTCGGGGAAAGCTAATCTCGTTGCTGATGCCTTAAGCAGGAAGCGGATAGCTGCAAGTACAGATAAGGATGCCGAGGAGTTGATGAGTATGGTTAGTACTTTGCAGTTATGTGGTATTTCTGATGAGTTAGAGCCGTTGGGGTTAGAGGCGGCTAACCAAGCCGATATTTTAAGTAGAATACGAGCGGCTCAAGAGAAAGATGAGATTTTGATTAAGGCTTCGAAGGATGAGAAGTCTGAGTATCAAGTCTCGTGTAATGGAACCATTTTGGTTCATGGTCGAGTTTGTGTGCCTAACGACGAAGAGTTGAGAATAGACATCCTTCGAGAGGCACATCAGAGTCGGTGTTCTATTCATCCAGGGGCGACCAAGATGTACCGAGACTTAAAACAGTATTATCATTGGGTCGGAATGAAAAGAGATGTAGCCAGGTGGGTGGCGAGCTGTGAGACTTGTCAGTTGGTAAAGGCAGAGCATTAGGTTCCCAGCGGATTGTTGCAGAGCTTACCCATTCCTGAGTGGAAATGGGACATGGTTACGATGGATTTCGTGGTTGGATTGCCGAATTCGCGGGGCCGAGATGCTATATGGGTTATTGTTGATCGCTTGACTAAGTCTGCTCACTTCCTGGCCATAAGGAAGACGGACGGGGCGCGAGTTTTGGCGAGAAGGTACATCAATGAGATTGTGAGATTACATGGTGTATCTGCGAGTATTGTATCGGACCGTGATAGTAAGTTCACATCGGTTTTTTGGCGGGAATTCCAGAAGGAGATGGGTACTAAGGTACACATGAGTACAGCATATCATCCTCAGACTGACGGGCAGTCAGAGAGGACTATTCAGACCCTTGAGGATCTATTGAGGATGTGTGTGCTGGATTGGGGTGGTCATTGGGCCGATTACCTGAGCTTGGTGGAGTTCACGTATAATAACAGCTATCTGGCGAGTATCGGGATGGCACCATATGAGGCTCTGTATGGGAGGCCTTGCAGGACGCCATTATGCTGGGCTCAAGTGGGGGAGCGAAGCATGTTTGGTGAAAGTTTGGTGCAGGAGACTACGGAGAAGATCCGAGTATTGAAGTTAAACATGAAAGAGGCTCAGGATCGTCAGAAGAGTTACGCGGATAATCGCAGGAAAGAGTTGGAGTTTGCCATAGGGGATATGGTTTATCTTAAGATGGCGATGCTTAAGGGTTCTAACAGGTCATTTTCTGAGGGTAAGTTGAGCCCGAGGTATTTGGGACCGTTCCGAGTGGTGGAACGCATTGGACCTGTTGCTTACAGGCTGGAGTTGCCAGCGTCTATGCAAGCAATTCATGATGTGTTCCATGTGTCTAAGTTGAAGAAGTGCTTGCATAGGGATGATCAGGTGTTACCTGAGGTTCCACCTGAGCTGTCGCCGAGTTTGAGGGTTGAGGCAAAACCCGTGAGGATTCTAGATCATAGAATCAGGGTTGACGGGAGGAGGAGAGCTCCCGAGGTGAGGATCCTTTTGGATTTGACGGGGTTGAAGAGGAGATTTGGGAACCCGAGAGACGGATAAGGGCTAAATTCTCCAAGTGGTTCAGGGAACAAGTTGCGGTTTGAGATTCGAGGACGAATCTAATTAGTGGGGGAGAATTGTAACATCCGTGTCCCTAAGTCGTCCTCTCGAGTTGTATTTAATTATGTTGTTATTGTGATGAACCCTCGGGATATTGTATTTTTGACGTTGATTAACAATATGCTGACTTTTATGGATTAATGGTGAGTTATAATACATGATGTGGTATTTCATGTATTGGGTTGTCGAGTACATGATGCGAGATTTCATGTATCGACGGGGCGACATATGATGTGGTATTTCATGTGTTGCGGGATTGAGCGAAGTATTCGTTCCGTTTTGGTTCGGGGATTTTTGGGTTTACGTCAATAGATCCTACTATGTGGTCGGGGTCGGTAGAATTATGTGATGTTTAATTCTATCGACGGGGTCATTAGGATTATGTGGTATTTAATCATAATGACGGGTCATTAGAGTTATGTGATATTTAACTCTAATGATGTGGGTTAGGATTATGGGCGATTTAATCCTAACCGGGTGGTTTACCGATAAGGATTATGGGTGATTTAATCCTGATAGACGGTAAACCAGGGGTGAGATACCAGTGATATTGGTTCTCACGGGGACTTAGTATATTAGGATCCTGGGAGATTGGATTCTAATGTATTAGGTCGTTTGACGAATTAACTCGTTCGAATCCGGGGTTGATTGGATTTCGACGGGTTAGCCGTTGGGTGACCACATAGGATCTTGCGATATTAGACCCGGGGTGTTATTGAACCGAGTATGGAACGGTACCGAGCTTGATTGGTGTCCCTAGGGGCGGGAAACGAGGTGAAACGATCAAAGGAGTGATCGTTATGGAGGAATTCCGAGCGGTTCAGTTTAGTAGAATTACGTGGTAATTCCGGGGTTTTTGGCGAGAATGGAAGAAATATTGTCGGGACGGAGTGATGTCTCGAATAATTCAGGAAGTAGTGGATTTATGAAACAAGAGGAGAGATTAATGGATTGTTGAGGATGGGCTTGACTAAGAAAAGAGGTTTGTGGGCTAATTACCACTTGTAAGGCTCAATTAATCTTCTCCTCCTCTCCATAAACTTCTACACACTTCTATAATTTTCTCCATCTTCACCCTTATCATTTTCTGAGGAAGATAATTTGGAGAAAAAGGGGGAGAGAGAGAGAGAGAGAGAGAGAGAGAGAAAGAGCTAGAGAAGAAGAGGGAAGAAGGGGAAGAAGAGGAGAGAGAAAAGCTTGAGAAAACATAGTTTTTGGGTGAATTTGGGAGGCTCGATCGGGGTATCATCCGAGCACGGTTTGAGCTGAGATTTTGTGGGTAAGTTTTTCAATCTCTTTCCTAGTTGTCTACCAAATTTTGTGGGATTTTGTTGAGTGGTTTGGGAGATATGATTTTCTCCCTAGACTACCCTGTTTCGGGCTGTAGCGTCGGGGCGAGTTTGATGGAGTGATTGGGCACTTAATTCTTATTTTTGTGGGCTGAAATTTGGTAGATAGGTTGTGGAGACCTTGATCTTGAAGTTCACCGGAGGAAATTCTTAAATTTGATCTAGGGCAAGAGATATGATAAGCTTACCAAAGCTCTGTTTTTGGGAAGAAGAATCCGATTTGGGGGTTTGAGTAATCCGAGTTTGATTACTTGTTATCACCCTTTGAGAAGTGTTTTGGTGACCTTTTGTTAGGTAATTGGGTGGTACATCAGTGTTGAGTTGGGTAGGAGCCAAGGAGAAGTAAGCTTAAGGCTTGGGAAACCATCAAAGTTTTCTTGTTCAACCGTTGAGCAAAGGTGATTGCGTCACCGTGGTTTGAACTGTATGATCATTGATTTTTCGTGATTGTGTGTGCTTAGGAACTAGACCAATTGGGTGTGATTCATGGCTTGGCCATGTTGTGTGTTGTGTTTGTAATGGAGCTCTATTACGGTATGTGTTTGGTTGTTCGTTAAGTACATTTTGATTGCGTAAAATCCTTGATCATATGTGTGTATGGCCGTGAGACGGGAGAACCGCCTCACTAAGCATTATCAATGCTTACGCGCCTCTTTTGGTGCAGGTAAAGAGAAGTCTTAGGTTGTGGAGCTCGTGGAACTAAGGCCGAGAAGGAAGATGGATGATCTAGGCGAAATGGGTTTCCTTATATAATCATTTTGTTTATAAACTTGTATGCTTAGGATGCTAATGTTTTGGACTTGTCATGATGCATATAGGATGATAAGATGGTGTGGAATGCTTAAGGAATGTCATGGTTCGTTGCTAGATGTTATTGTGCGTTGTTTGAGTAACATTGTTTTGGAGCGCAGGGCAAGGGGATCGATCGATCAAAGGCCGATCGATTGATCCAGTTTGCCGTATGGTAGTACGATCGATCGAAGGGCGAAGGAACGATCGGTCAGGGGTCCGATCGATCGATCACAAGGGTGGATCGATCGATCCTTAATACCGAAATTTTGCCGCAAGGTCGCTTGACCGACCAGGGTTCATGTGAACGATCAGTCGGGGTTCCGATCGATCGATCAAGTATATTGATCGATCGATCCTGTGCAGCCGAGATCGATCGATCTTGGGGTGATCGATCGATCCATGTCTCAAAAATCTCAAAAGTTTTTTTAAAACCCGTAATTTGTTTATCCTTTTATTTATTTTTCGGGTTAGGGTGTTTTCAGGTTTATAGCTAATAATTGTGATCCTGGTTCAAACCAACTGACTCCAAGAGCATTGAAATTGAAACCCTAGATGAATTTTTTAACAGAAAAGAAGATAGTTCGTTTCTTTGTATACTTGATGATGGAAGATGAGGTAGGCGAAACCAAAGAAGAAGATGATGAAATGAAGTAGAACAGGCGTGACCGGAGCGTAGACAAGGCCAAGGAGAAAGTATAGTTGAATCCGAGCCTCTGTAGCGTAGAAATCGATATGTCCCGGATCCATAGCTTCTTTTCTATCCTTTTCAGTTTTGACCAAGAAGTTCTTTAAATGGAAAATGATGAATGGTTTCAGCCTAAGAATCTCTTCTGCCACACCCGCCCAACCGTCCACCATTATATACGTTATAAAGAAGGTTGCTTTTATCGGTATGGCTACTCCAATTGTCCACGGAATGCTAAAACAAGAATGTAAAAAGCTGAGAGCAGAGTTGCGAGAGAGAGTCAAAGTGCAAGTTCGGGTCTAGTGGTTACAAATTGTTGAAATTGTAACGCCGTTTTCATTAGTTTCCTAGAAAGAAAAGCTCATGACTGTGAATCATAGAAGCAAAAGATAGATGCAAAGCCACACTTACCTAGAATCCTCTTTAAAACAAAAATTTCTATCCTTTTGGATCACGCTATTGCGAACACTGCTTAATAAGTGCACTGGTACGTCGACATAGCAACCGAATCGATTGCTTGGTTCTATACCTGGCTCTGCTGTTTGAGGGATTAGCAACACGGGTAGATGATGAGCAAGGCCGGATCCCAACTTGTTTCCGTGTCAAAGTGATATTTTGAGTAGATTTGGAAGATGGTTCGATAGGCATATTTCTAGCCCTGAAGTATTCGCATTGATTCTTCCATATCTCCTCTTTATCATTAGCATGACAATGATCTATCCAGGAGACACTGATACACCAGTATGGACATGGAGCACGGATGTCGCACACATAGGCAATGACACTTGAAAGTGAAGCAAAAGGAAAATAATCAGCCGGGAAAGAGAATCCAACAAAGCTCTGTGGAGAAAAGGGAAACTTAAGATGTTTACCATGTCACAGTACTTGTCGTGTGATGTTGAGTTGAATGAGTACTTAGCACACGAATGTCGAGGATGAGGGAGATCTCTACATGCTATCTACAAAACAAATATTGTTTTGCCATTAACATTAGGGTAACTAAGTGAACAACACCTACATAAAGATAAAGAAATTTCAATAATATACTGATTAGTATACAATTGCACAAAACAGTTCAATGACCTCCATTCCTAAAACACAGTTATCAGGCAAGTCTTCAACTTCTGATACTCATGAAATTACCAAGCCTCATAGCTAAACAAGATCATTGAGACAATAATGGCTACGTAGAACAGAAAATGACAAGGTGAAGTTGAACATACCTCACCCTCATCATCATCATCATCATCATCATCATCATCATCATCATCATCATCATCATCATCATCATCATCATCATCATCATCATCATCATCATCATCATCATCATCATCAACATCAATAACTCTATGGTCTAATTCTTCTCTCGCTTCCGCTCACTACAAGAAAACAGCGCCATTACCGACGGTGTTTCCAACGGCTGTTGTTCCGTCGGACGTTTCCGATGGATTTCCGATAACAAAGCTTCCATATTTAGGTTGATGGAAAGCCGCCAGACATTTCCGACGGATAATAAAAAATTGATGATTTTCCGACGGTATATTTCCGTCGGTAAAGCGGACAAAATTATGATGGCTAACCGACGGAAGAGCGACAGATTTCTGATACAGTTTACTACGGATACAAATTCCGTAGGTAATCCGTAGGAAATTGATATTTTGTTCTAAGTAAACAAACGTATAATATTTTATATAAAGAGAAAATAAAAATTAAATTTAAAATTGTAACTTAAAATTCTAAAAATATATTAGGGAAAAAGTATTACATATAACAACTAAAAATATTTAAAACCAATGAAAATAAAAATATTACAAGAGTGAAATTAATAAAATACATTTGAACTAATTATCATCCGATGTACTATCTGAATACTCTGATAGTGATGAATCGGATTGTGAATCAAATTCTCCATGCTCTTCCTCGGAATAATCGAAAATCTCGTTATCACTTTCGTCGGTAAAATTGACAACAAGATCAACTTGTTGCGGTTCTGCGATCGGACCTAGAAAACATGTAGTGACACATTGTTGCATAGTCTCGTTATCTTCAATACCATCCACCCTACCTCTTGGTGTAATCAATGAAACAGTGATCCAAAAATATGGAATGTAACAAACTTGGTTTGCTTGTGATGCAAGGATGAAAATATCGTACTTTTGCAGCCGTTTTCCGGAATGTATGGATATAACTCCACATTCATCTTGGCGAACACCAGCTCCTAGGAACGGATCATACCAATCGCAATAAAGAATAACGCATCGCAAGTCGAGAAAACCAGGGTAATGGACTTCGAGAATTTCCCTTAGAATACCATAGTAGACAATGTCACCCGATTCTGAAGAAATACCATAATCACTTGTTGGCCGGATCTTTCCTTCGCGTAAAATCTTAAAAGCATATCCACGTGTACAATACATAGGATAGGCGTGGGCAACAACCAATGGACCGTTAATCAACTCTTCTAGCCAAGTTGGAAAAAACTGACCTCTACTTGCACTTGTCCTTACCTGCAATAATTATAAAAAAAGTATATTCATAAATTAAAAAATGATATTTGTTGTAATATTAAAAAGAACGTAAGTGAATCAAATAAACTTACATAAAATGCGAGCCATTGAGCGAACTCACTCTCTTTGAGCACATTAAGTGCTTCCTCCGTGTAAGTTGAGTAATGAAAGCGTATGTGAGCCATATAAATCCTATAAATAAAAATATGAATACATTTTTTAAATTATGAATATTATTAGAAATATTTTGATTTTTAAAAAATGAAATATCTTTCATACTCAAGAAGATCATCGCAATTTGTGAGAATATACATATGCAAATGATTTTGCTCCTCCTTAGTTAATCTTTGTTTTTTGCTTTTTCCAATTAGTCGTCTAACCTATGTAAATAGATTTAAGTTGTAATTAAAAATATTATTGAATGTTTAATTTTTATAATAAAAATTGAAATGCGCCTTACCTGTCGGAATAGACTAGGAACATAGATTGGATAACTTGTTTTTTCACCTCCGTCATCGTGCCGAGCGGATCTACGACTCTTTGTTTGCACTTGTTTTGGAAAATAATATTCAGAGAAATGTGCCGCCTCTTCATTAATGCAGAGACTCTCAAGCGACTACACGTGCATTATAATTAATAGTACTCCGATCCATAACTAATAGATTAGTGGCGAATTAGTTGGAGTAATATGTATGAGTCGCAAATATGCCCCAAAATAAGTAGGGTCTCCAAAAAGTATTTACAACGTGGGTTACATTATTTGATTAAAAAGGAAATTGGTATTTTTTGATGTTATCTTTACTATGTGTTAATTTTTGTTATAAAAGAAATAGGATATGTCTTTTTTTTTTTCCAGTGTCTAATAAGTCGCAGAAAAGTATTTACCACGTGGGTTACAGCGATAAAACCTAATTTGTTTTCTTCGCCGTTTCATTATATCTATGCTCGACCTTAATCAGATCTCCTTTTCTATCTTTTAGTTTTGCTCCATATAGGTTCAAAACACTCACCGATGTAAAGATTCACACTTCCTCCTCCACGAAATCCTTCTTGATTACAGTTGTGGGTCGCCAGCTTCTTGATTACAATTGGCCCTCTTTGAGCTTTGATTGCAACTGCTTCACAAATACATAAATACACACATGAATCTTCACTTTGTGATAATTGAGTTCATTTCAACCACATGCAGCTCAGTCACAGCTTTCATTTTGTAGCGAACAGCTTTGAGCTTATCCAGGGGACACATAGGATCTTTGATCCAAAGCATGCTCTGTTCTGTAATGTATTATCATGTAATTTACCAAATATGTGCAGGTTTTGAAAGTGTTACATACATGCTGCAGGTGAAAGAGATGCTTTACGTACAACTTCTCCTGATATTTGATTCTTGGATCACCAGTCTACACAAGAACACCAACAATCTTGACTTTACCCTCAAGCCAGGATCTAAGATGATTAAGCTTTCATCTAATCTTAACTCTTCCTCTATGTCGGTGCACCATTTTGTTGTGTTTTGACCAGGGGATTTAGTTAGCGTGTGGAACAAGTCAACTTCGAGGCCGTTGAGGTTTCTGTTGATTGCGGGGGAACCGATCGGTGAGCATGTGGTCTTATAACAACAGAAACTGGTGCAGCAGCCATGCGTGCCTTATGACTCTAGAGCAGGGGAACTAAGCTCAACAGCATCAATGCAACCAGGAGTAGTCTACGAGACTACTTAAATTGACTACCTGAACTTTCTATGTTACTATGGATACAACGTAACCACAATAAAGGCTGGTGGAGACGGTTGGCTAGCTGTTTGCACAGTCAGCGTGGAAACACCACCAGGGTTTAATATTCAAGTGACGCCAGACAAACTCCAAGTTACAGAAGATAGTGAGATGTTGACATACCAGGTGATGGTTTTCGCTGCAGCTTCACTTAAGCAAGATGTATTTTGGGCTCTTACTTGGTCTAATGCCAAGTACAAGGTCAGAAGCCCAATTGTAATTAGTAGCGAGAGTAGCCGCAGAAACTGAGTAAATGGTATAATTAAAGTTCAGTATGGTAATAAAACTTAATTTGAAGCAAAATAAACTACACCTTTTCTGATTATTGAAATGATAGAAAACTCAAATAGATCAAACTATTAAGTAGGTAACAGTCCCAAACATCGGTTTTGTGACATATAAAACTAATACTGGATTTTTTTTGCATTAACTAGAGAGCATATAAAGCAGAACATCAACAATTCTTTTCATCAAAATTTCTTTAGCTCTACCAATCTGGTGTACTAAGTTACAATTACCAGCCTTATTAATAACCATGAAAATAGGCAGGGCTTAAAAGCTAACCTAACACTTGTGATATTATATATGTTTGTGATAGAGACTATTACGAAATACTCAAGAGAATTTTTTACGTGGAAACATAAGGAAAAAGTTAGAGGCAAACGGCAAGTATTCTTGTCCTGTTTCTAGAAGTTCAGCGATGATGAGATGCCTCACTATCACCGTCATCATCTTTTTCCGTCTGTGGTCCGCAACTGTAAGTCTGAAACAAGTAAATCAGGCGATTATATCATATTCATGGGAGCAGCATCCTCTGATGGCTCAACAGACAATGACCATGTTGAACTTAATTCTTAAATTTTGCAACCAAAATAAATTACGTTTGGAAAAAAAAAAAGTTAACATAACATATATATATATATATATTTAAGGTTTTAACTTTTATATATATATATTCCTATATTTATTTATATATATACATAACTTATACAAATATATTTATAAGGAATTATATGTAATATACATATATATGTAATTTTTAATAAAAAAATTATTAAGTCATTGACCTATAATAAGACCAATTCGGCTTTGATTTCTGAATTGTTTTAAAACATGTATTTAAACTTAACACAATCGTTCCGTTTGATTTTCGAGTTGTGTTTAAAACATATTATAAAACCAAAAAAAAAACTAGTATGTACTTTTTAAATGTAATGAAATTTTTTAATAAGCTAAGAAGATGTACATATTTTTATTATAAATAAGACTATTCATAAAATTAAATAGCATAAAATTTATCTGTGTATAGCACAGCTTTTTATCTAGTAAGCATCTAAATTGCAAATGAAATAATCACTGATTAATTAAATTAGTTGATGGTAATATGAACCAAACTAAACAATATGGACCTATAAGCGGCCCATCGTCGAGAACTGGTACCAACCATACTCAGACCACGGTTCTTGGTTCTTATGTCCGAAATATAAGAAAGAAAGAAAGAAGGAGAAATTTAGTGACTAAGCGAGGTTGCTTTGGATGGTATTGAGGATCTTAGGTAGAATAGTTTTGTAGGCTTTTTCAGAAGGATGTGCAAAGTCCCAAAACACGTGACCACCCGAATATAAACATGGAACCGGAGTCATCACCGAGCAACAACATGGTTTTGCCATTGTAAACCCTGAAATTTATTTAAAAATTATTAATTAGCACCCTTGTTCTATCCAAAACAAAAAACCATATATAGATATAATTAGCGTGTGTTAATCAATTTCCAACCATATTTGATAGGATTATTAATGGCCTCAAGAAGGGAGTTATACATATCGACGTAGACGAATTTGCCATTGGGAAGCCTTTGCCTGTATTGATTGACCAAGTTCGCTACTTTTTTCATTGTATACTCTAGCACCATAGTTTACATGCGGAAGACATATTCAAATTTGCGTTCTAAGGACTGCACATTTTCTAGCTCCCAAATTATATAGACTCTGTTATTCATACAAAAGAATCATTATAGGTAGCAAAATAATATGGGGGAAAAAAAATTATAGTTAAAAAGTATAAATAAATTTGTTTTGTATACGTTCATGAAGGTAGTTTTCCAACCAATGAGCATATCAGTGTATGCTTGGATAGTGTATCTCGTTGTCCTAGCCGGAGTTGAAAAATACGTGATGCCAAAATCGTTATTACCAGCAAAAATTAGAATCACAGCATTTGCTATAATTTCTTTGACTTTAGCTGGATCTCCAACGTCTTTCTTTAACTTTTCTATGTATCTTTGAAAGTCATTTACCTGATCTTGTACCCATATAACAACACCCTATATTACCCATATAGCTAGTAAGTGAGTCAACATATACACATTTTTAATCAAGAATACTTTATCTTATTGAAAGTAATAATTAACACGTACGTGGTTTACCTGTATAGAAGCAGTAATAATTATCTGTATTAACAAATATTGGATGCTTGACTTGCATATGTATGTTCGCAATCATCTTTTTATTTTCTAATCTAATGAAACACAATTAGCTTTTAATTTATACTAATGTGTTTGTGTATGCTAATTTGACTTTTATTTCTTACACATTGCTGATGCCAATTGCAGTGATATCAACAATTTGCAAGCGATTGATCAAACATATAAATCATAACTCATGGAGATAAAAACGGTGAAAGCTACGTTAAGTAACATTTACGTATTATGAATTATCGGATTATCCAAAATGTTAAAAAAACCAAAGAGTACGGGGCGTTAAAGAAAATTCTCCTAACTCGTACTGCCTAATTTGGAGCACATACACAAGGCAACATTAATAACTGCATAATTTTTTGTTCTTGATAGTCGTATTTAAGAAGTCCAGTCCATGCTAGCTGAAAGAAATGGACGGTACAGTATATTAGAATTTAGAAAGATCTAGCTAAGGCGACAATGTAGTGATGGAGACTAAATAATTTTAACATCCTCACATGTCATCCATTTCATGGTTTCTATAGATATCGAGGACCACTGCACTTCTTCATCTAAAGGACTCTTCATGACTTCATCCTCTCATGGTTCTTCGAGGACTATGTTTTCATCCACAGCAACAATTCTTCTACATTTTAGTGTAGGCAGACAAACAAAAAGAAAGATATTTATTAATTAGTATGTGAAAGATATTTAATGGCTTGCCTTTGTGATACAAATCAGGTAGTGTATCAAACTCGAATCTAAAAGATTTAAATGAATCGTATGGTTGACATACATTACAAAAGGAGATACTTTATAAGAAAATCTAAAATATATTTTGAAAATTATCTGTTAGTTTTGAGTATTTTGATACATCAGCAAAGTGTCGTATATATGCCACTAGTTTTGACCAAAAAAAAAAAACTTGTGATTTAATATATAAAAATGTAATAAAGTTATAGATGGATGTATATCATATATAACTAATATATTGTACTTATATTATAAACTATATTATGTTGTTGAAGTTGTAATTTGTATTTTTTGTAAGTCAAGAGTAAAGTTGCAAAAATTGACGAGTTAAAAGTTTTTTTTTTGCAGAAAATTTTATTACAAACTGTATTATGTTGTTGCAGTTGTAATTTGTATTTAGTTTATGTTATTTACGCAAACAAATTTTCGTCACAAATTTTTTGAGATGTTTTAATCGTAGTGTCTTTAGAGGGTATATCGTCGTGCCTTTAGTGGGTTGTGTTTTTTTTTTGTGGGTCTATCTATATTTGTAGTTGTTTTTGTCAAATAATATAATAATAAAAATAAGATGAGATTAGAAAAAATTACCAAAATTTTATGATACAAATAAAGGTAATAGTAGAAACCACTAACCTGTAGTCTGTAGACCGGGTCTCTGCGGGTGAATAAAAGTATATATTATTATTATTACTACCAAAAAGATATATGAATGAGATGAGAAATTATTTTTGTAAACATTAATAATTCAATTTAATGTAAGAAAAAATATGAGCGGGAAATAAAACCCTAAGCTTTAGACCAAAATTAGACATTCTCGGAACCATTGAGTTTCCAAAATTCATATTTACTTTCTAGGGTTTTTCGTTACTGTTTGTTTGGAGGGGGATCCAAGAGTTGCTCCGAAGAGTGAGAATTTTGAGTTTTCGAAATGGATTCTGGAGAGGAAGAAGGTGTTAGGGTTGAAGAAGAGAACGGGCGCGGTGGTCTACGTAGGAGAGCTTCTAATTACGTTGTTCCTCTGATTGACAACGACGAATATCAGAAGCCCAAGCGAATGATGCAGGAAAGGGCATTAGTGGTTGATGAGGTTGAGTCTGCAGAGAACATGGGCGTAGAAGCAAATGCAGAGGAAATGATCAAGAATTCAACGGGTACGATGGCAACACGTGGCTGAAGGGGCGTCATTGGATCATTTGCATTTGTTTTTAATGTGTGGAGTCAGCATCTATATAAGTACTTTATTATGTAGAAGAACTTTTTATCGAAAAATCACTTGAACTTTCATCTTATAAAATATCTTCTCTCTCTCTCTCAGAAGCTTCTAAGAGCTTCGTTATCTTCCTCAACGAGTCCTTGCTCTGTTCTTCCGTCTCGGAGCAAGACGCCGGTGAGTAGCGGATCCGAGTTCATCTAGCTCCAATCCGAAGTGTGGAAGTGTAGTGAAACCGTTATCAGTGGTATCAGAGCTTAACGACCTCGGAAACACGTAGCTATGGGAGTAGACACTCGAGCTAAGCTGAAGGGTGTAGTGATTGAAGGGGAGGTTACGGCCGAGCAACAGATCGACGAAGAAACAGATCAGGTAAACCCTAATCCTTTGATTCCAAGTGAGATCATAGGTAGAGTCGGGAACCTGGAATCTGAGTTGAGTGGAGTTAAGGCTTCATTAGATAAGCTTCTCAGTCTAGTCAGCTGTAGAGATCCTCCGATGAACTATGGAAACAATGGGTCTAAGTGTGATTACGCTGGCACCTCAAACAATCCTCAAAATCATACTCGTGTTGGATTTGATCAACATAGAGGTTATAATCAGGATCAATCAGCTGTCACTAGAATGTCTAAACTGGAGTTTCCTAGATTCGATGGTAAAGATGTTAAAAACTGGTTATGGAAGGTTGATCAGTTCTTTGGGCTGGATGAGACTCCAGAATTCCAGAAGATTAAAATAGCTTCAATCCATTTGGACGGGGATGCGGCTACTTGGCATCAGTCCTTCATGCAAACTGCAGAATGGCAAAATATCAATAGGGATTGGGATTTTTATAAGGTGGAGTTGAAATCACGATTTGCTGATCTGTTTGATGATCCTATGGCCGAGCTAAAGAGGTTGCACGAGACTGATGGGATTGATGATTATCATGCCAAGTTTGAAAGGTTGAGAATCAGGTTGGATTTAACAGATGCATATTTGCTAAGCTCATATATTGCAGGCTTAAGACGTGATACCCAACTGCATGTAAGGATGTTTCAACCTCAAACTATAAAAAATTGCTTTATGATTGGAAGGCTGTATGAGGAAACTCTACCAAGGAGAAATGTGAATGGGTCAGGAACTGGTAACCAGAAATCTTGTAGTATTGGTAGTCAGGGTAATACTCAGCAGGGACTATTACCTCTTCCTCTGGGTAAAGAGGGCGACTCCAAAACGAAAGATTTTGGTAACGAGACCAAAGAAAAGAAAGAGCCACTCCTAACAGGAAATTGGTGTCTAGAGAAGTGATGAATGATAGAAGATCCAAGGGATTGTGTATTTACTGTGAAGAGAAGTGGTCTAAGGAGCATAAATGTCATAATAAGGCTCAGTTGTACTTGCTGGAATGGGACGATGAAGTTGATATACCGGAAATTACAGATACAGAACAAGAAGAGCAAGAAGAAGAGAATGCAGATATAGCACACATTTCTTTAAATGCTGTATCAGGCATTGCGGATTATAACACTATGAAGGTAAAAGGCTACTATAAAAAGAAGGTTCTGTATATCTTGATTGACTCCGGCTCTACACACAACTTCATTGATAAACAGTTGGCAGAGAAGTTGGGATGTGTGATGCAGGATCCGGGTAAATCCAGAGTGACTATTGCAGGGGGTGGAAGAATTGCAGTCTCAGCAAAAATTCAACAGTTTGCTTGGACTTTCAGAAAGCAAGAGTTCAAAACAGACTTAATGGTGATTCCATTGAGCTCTTGCGATATGGTTTTGGGGGTTCAATGGCTACAGACCTTGGGTCCTATTACTTGGGAATTCAAAAAATTAGAGATGCAATTCAAGTGGAATGGTAAAACTGTCTACTTGCAGGGGATTCAACCGGGGTCATTGAAGGAAATCACTGCTCAGACAATGGATAAGTTGACTGAAGAAGATATCCAGCTTTCTATGATATATGTACAAGATTCAGATGAAGCCACAGGAGCGGAATTCTATGCAATTGAAGCTGAGGATAAACCTGAAGGGTTATTACAGGGAGTGCTAGATAAGTTTGGATCCATCTTTGAAGAACCTAAAACCTTACCACCATACAGGGAAGGTCATGATCACAGCATACCTTTGTTGGAAGGATCTAATCCAGTTAATCAACGCCCGTATCGGTATGCTGTACATCAAAAAAATGTTATTGATAAAATGGTAAAAGAGTTGTTGGATGCGGGTACGATTCAACCGAGTTCCAGTCCATACGCGTCTCCAGTGGTGTTGGTAAAGAAGAAAGATGGCACCTGGCGTCTATGTGTGGATTACAGAGGTCTGAATGCTATGACCGTGAAAAATAGATTTCCTATTCCATTAATTGAGGATTTGATGGATGAGTTAGGAGGTTCTGTAATATACTCCAAGATTGATTTGCGAGCAGTGGTATCATCAGTGAGGATGAACCCACAAGATATGCATAAGACAGCTTTCAGGACCCACAGTGGTCATTATGAGTATAAGGTGATGCCCTTCGGTCTCACTAATGCTCCTGCAACATTTCAGAGACTGATGAACGAAGTGTTCAAAGAACATCTGAGGAAGTTCGTCCTTGTGTTTTTTGACGATATCCTGGTTTATAGTCACTCTCTACATCTACATAAGCAACATTTGGAGAACGTTTTTGAGCTAATGGAGAAGCATCAACTGTTTGCTAAACGGCCCAAGTGTGCATTTGGGGCAGAGAGAGTGGAGTATTTGGGACACTATATACAAGCACAAGGTATATCTACGGATCCAAATAAGGTTAAGGCAGTGAGAGACTGGCCTATTCCAAAGAATCTCAAACAATTGAGAGGGTTCTTGGGTCTGGCTGGATATTACAGACGTTTTGTGAAGGGATTCGGAAGCATAGCAAGACCTTTACATGCCCTGACCAAGACTGATGCATTCGTGTGGAATACAGAGGCTATGGAAGCTTTTGAACTACTTAAGAAGAAATTATGTGAAGCACCGGTCTTGGCATTGCCTCAATTTGATAAATCTTTTGAAGTGGAAACGGATGCTTGTGGAGTGGGAATAGGTGCTGTTCTAATGCAAGAAGGTCATCCCATTTCCTACATTAGCCGGCAGTTGAAGGGGAAGCAGCTGCTACTTTCAATATATGAGAAGGAGTTATTGGCTGTAGTGTTTGCTGTCCAAAAATGGAGGCACTACCTTCTCAATCACCACTTTGTCATTAAGACTGATCAAAGGAGTTTAAAATATCTGTTAGAACAAAGACTGAACACACCCGTGCAACAACAGATGTTACCAAGGCTTTTGGAATTTGATTATGAGATTCAATACAGGCAAGGTAAGGATAATGTGGCTGCTGATGCATTATCAAGGGTAGATGGAGCTGAAGTTCTTCATATGGCATTGTCAGTGCTTGAGTGTGATTTGCTTTTGAATATTCAACGAGCTTATGAGGCTGATCCAGATGTTAAAACACTCATAGATAAACTGAAAACAAATCCTGCTTCAGACAAAAAGTTTTCTTGGATGCAAGACATATTGAGAAGGAGAGGTAAACTAGTGGTTCCAAGGAATGAGGATCTGCGACGTGACATCTTAAAATGGCTCCATGAATCTAGCTGTGGTGGTGATTCTGGCCGTGATGCAACGCAACGAGGATTAAGAGCTTGTTCTATTGGAAGGGTATGTCTAAAGATGTACAGAACTTCATTAGGGACAGTGTGAGGTTTGTCAAAGATGTAAGTATGATTCATCTCGCATATCCGGGTAAACTCCAAGCTCTGGAGATTCCTGAAGCTATATGGACTGACATTTCTATGGACTTTATTGATGCTCTACCTCTTTCATTTGGCAAAACTGTTATACTGGTGGTTGTGGACAGATTGAGTAAAGCTGCTCATTTTGTGGCCTTGACTCATCCTTATTCTGCAGCTTCGTAGCTCAAGCGTTTCTGGATACAGTCTTCAAATTACATGGCTTCCCTCGTTCTATTGTAAGTGACAGGATACTATTTTTCTCAGTGATTTTTGGCAGGAGTTGTTTAAGCTTAATGGAGTTTCGCTGCAAACGTCTTCTGCCTATCATCCTCAAAGTGATGGTCAAACGGAGGTGGTTAATAGATGTCCGGAGACTTATTTGCGATGTATGTGCTGTGATAGACCACATGTTTGGAGTAAGTGGCTACCATTAGCTGAGTATTGGTATAACACTACATATCATACAGCTTCTCGGTACACCTTATGAGATTGTGTATGGCCAGCCTCCTCCTCTACATTTGCCTTATTTACCAGGGGAATCCAAAGTGGCTGTGGTAGCCAAATCATTGCAGGAAAGGGAGAATATGTTATTAATCTTGAAGTTTCATTTGTTGCGAGCTCAGCACCGTATGAAACAGCAAGCTGATAAGCATAGGTCCGAGAGGAGTTTTGATATTGGGGATATGGTTTTTGTGAAGTTACAACCGTATAGGCAGCAATCTGTGGTGTTCGGGTAACCAAAAATTAGCCCCCAAGTTTTATGGTCCTTACAAAGTACAGGACAAGTGTGGAGATGTTGCTTATAAATTGGATTTGCCGAGTAGTTCCCTTGTGCATCCCGTGTTTCATGTTTCTCAGTTGAAAGCTGCGAGAGGTAGTATTGCGGGTGTGACTGAGATTCCGCGTGTGTTGCAAGATGTTTTAATTCACGAACCTGAACGTATCTTGGAACGCAAACTGGTTAACAGGCGTGGTAGAGCTGCTACGATGGTTTTGATCAAGTGGAAAAATCAATCTGCAGATGAGGCTACTTGGGAGTATTATTCTGAATTGCTCAAACGTTTCCCAAACTTTACACCTTGTGGTCAAGGTTCTTTGGGAAGGGAGGATTTGATGCAGGAAAGGGCATTAGTGGTTGATGAGGTTGAGTCTGCAGAGAACATGGGCGTAGAAGCAAATGCAGAGGAAATGATCAAGAATTCAACGGGTACGATGGCAACACGTGGCTGAAGGGGCGTCATTGGATCATTTGCATTTGTTTTTAATGTGTGAAGTCAGCATCTATATAAGTACTTTATTATGTAGAAGAACTTTTTATCGAAAAATCACTTGAACTTTCATCTTATAAAATATCTTCTCTCTCTCTCTCTCTCAGAAGCTTCTAAGAGCTTCGTTATCTTCCTCAACGAGTCCTTGCTCTGTTTTTCCGTCTCGGAGCAAGACGCCGGTGAGTAGCGGATCCGAGTTCATCTAGCTCCAATCCGAAGTGTGGAAGTGTAGTGAAACTGTTATCAGTGGTATCGAGCTTAACGACCTCGGAAACACGTAGCTATGGGAGTAGACACTCGAGCTAAGCTGAAGGGTGTAGTGATTGAAGGGGAGGTTACGGCCGAGCAACAGATCGACGAAGAAACAGATCAGGTAAACCCTAATCCTTTGATTCCAAGTGAGATCATAGGTAGAGTCGGGAACCTGGAATCTGAGTTGAGTGGAGTTAAGGCTTCATTAGATAAGCTTCTCGCCTAGTCAGCTGTAGAGATCCTCCGATGAACTATGGAAACAATGGGTCTAAGTGTGATTACGCCGGCACCTCAAACAATCCTCAAAATCATACTCGTGTTGGATTTGATCAACATAGAGGTTATAATCAGGATCAATCAGCTGTCACTAGAATGTCTAAACTGGAGTTTCCTAGATTCGATGGTAAAGATGTTAAAAACTGGTTATGGAAGGTTGATCAGTTCTTTGGGCTGGATGAGACTCCAGAATTCCGTAAGATTAAAATAGCTTCAATCCATTTGGACGGGGATGCGGCTACTTGGCATCAGCCCTTCATGCAAACTGCAGAATGGCAAAATATCAATAGGGATTGGGATTTTTATAAGGTGGAGTTGAAATCACGATTTGCTGATCTGTTTGATGATCCTATGGCCGAGCTAAAGAGGTTGCACGAGACCGATGGGATTGATGATTATCATGCCAAGTTTGAAAGGTTGAGAATCAGGTTGGATTTAACAGATGCATATTTGCTAAGCTCATATATTGCAGGCTTAAGACGTGATACCCAACTGCATGTAAGGATGTTTCAACCTCAAACTATAAAAAATTGCTTTATGATTGGAAGGCTGTATGAGGAAACTCTACCAAGGAGAAATGTGAATGGGTCAGAACCTGGTAACCAGAAATCTTGTAGTATTGGTAGTCGGGGTAATACTCAGCAGGACTATTACCTCTTCCTCTGGGTAAAGAGGGCGACTCCAAAACGAAAGATTTTGGTAACAGAGACCAAAGAAAAGAAAGAGCCACTCCTAACAGGAAATTGGTGTCTAGAGAAGTGATGAATGATAGAAGATCCAAGGGATTGTGTATTTACCGTGAAGAGAAGTGGTCTAAGGAGCATAAATGTCATAATAAGGCTTAGTTGTACTTGCTGGAATGGGACGATGAAGTTGATATACCGGAAATTACAGATACAGAACAAGAAGAGCAAGAAGAAGAGAATGCAGATATAGCACACATTTCTTTAAATGCTGTATCGTGCATTACGGATTATAACACTATGAAGGTAAAAGGCTACTATAAAAAGAAGGTTCTGTATATCTTGATTGACTCCGCTCTACACACAACTTCATTGATAAACAGTTGGCGAGAGAAGTTGGGATGTGTGATGCAGATCCGGGTAAATCCAGAGTGACTGTTGCAGGGGTGGAAGAATTGCAGTCTCAGCAAAATTCAACAGTTTGCTTGGACTTTCGTAAAGCAAGAGTTCAAAACAGACTTAATGGTGATTCCATTGAGCTCTTGTGATATGGTTTTGGGGGTTCAATGGCTACAGACCTTGGGTCCTATTACTTGGGAATTCAAAAAATTAGAGATGCAATTCAAGTGGAATGGTAAAACTGTCTACTTGCAGGGATTCAACCGGGTCATTGAAGGAAATCACTGCTCGTACAATGGATAAGTTGACTGAAGAAGATATCCAGCTTTCTATGATATATGTACAAGATTCAGATGAAGCCACGGGAGCGGAATTCTATGCAATTGAAGCTGAGGATAAACCTGAAGGGTTATTACAGGGAGTGCTAGATAAGTTTGGATCCATCTTTGAAGAACCTAAAACCTTACCACCATACAGGAAGGTCATGATCACAGCATACCTTTGTTGGAAGGATCTAATCCAGTTAATCAACGCCCGTATCGGTATGCCGTACATCAAAAAAATGTTATTGATAAAATGGTAAAAGAGTTGTTGGATGCGGGTACGATTCAACCGAGTTCCAGTCCATACGCGTCTCCAGTGGTGTTGGTAAAGAAGAAAGATGGCACCTGGCGTCTATGTGTGGATTACAGAGGTCTGAATGCTATGACCGTGAAAAATAGATTTCCTATTCCATTAATTGAGGATTTGATGGATGAGTTAGGAGGTTACGTAATATACTCCAAGATTGATTTGCGAGCAGTGGTATCATCAGGTGAGGATGAACCCACAAGATATGCATAAGACAGCTTTCAGGACCCACAGTGGTCATTATGAGTGTAAGGTGATGCCCTTCGGTCTCACTAATGCTCCTGCAACATTTCAGAGACTGATGAACGAAGTGTTCAAAGAACATCTGAGGAAGTTCGTCCTTGTGTTTTTTGACGATATCCTGGTTTATAGTCACTCTCTACATCTACATAAGCAACATTTGGAGAACGTTTTTGAGCTAATGGAGAAGCATCAACTGTTTGCTAAACGGCCCAAGTGTGCATTTGGGGCAGAGAGAGTGGAGTATTTGGGACACTATATACAAGCACAAGGTATATCTATGGATCCAAATAAGGTTAAGGCAGTGAGAGACTGGCCTATTCCAAAGAATCTCAAATAATTGAGAGGGTTCTTGGGTCTGGCTGGATATTACAGACGTTTTGTGAAGGGATTCGGAAGCATAGCAAGACCTTTACATGCCCTGACCAAGACTGATGCATTCGTGTGGAATACAGAGGCTATGGAAGCTTTTGAACTACTTAAGAAGAAATTATGTGAAGCACCGGTCTTGGCATTGCCTCAATTTGATAAATCTTTTGAAGTGGAAACGGATGCTTGTGGAGTGGGAATAGGTGCTGTTCTAATGCAAGAAGGTCATCCCATTTCCTACATTAGCCGGCAGTTGAAGGGGAAGCAGCTGCTACTTTTAATATATGAGAAGGAGATATTTGCTGTAGTGTTTGCTGTCCAAAAATGGAGGCACTACCTTCTCAATCACCACTTTGTCATTAAGACTGATCAAAGGAGTTTAAAATATCTGTTAGAACAAAGACTGAACACACCCGTGCAACAACGGATGTTACCAAGGCTTTTGGAATTTGATTATGAGATTCAATACAGGCAAGGTAAGGATAATGTGGCTGCTGATGCATTATCAAGGGTAGATGGAGCTGAAGTTCTTCATATGGCATTGTCAGTGCTTGAGTGTGATTTGCTTTTGAATATTCAACGAGCTTATGAGGCTGATCCAGATGTTAAAACACTCATAGATAAACTGAAAACAAATCCTGCTTCGACAAAAGTTTTCTTGGATGCAAGACATATTGAGAAGGAGAGGTAAACTAGTGGTTCCAAGGAATGAGGATCTGCGACGTGACATCTTAAAATGGCTCCATGAATCTAGCTGTGGTGGTCATTCTGGCCGTGATGCAACGCAACAGAGGATTAAGAGCTTGTTCTATTGGAAGGGTATGTCTAAAGATGTACAGAACTTCATTAGGGACAGTGTGAGGTTTGTCAAAGATGTAAGTATGATTCATCTGCATATCCGGGTAAACTCCAAGCTCGAGATTCCTGAAGCTATATGGACTGACATTTCTATGGACTTTATTGATGCTCTACCTCTTTCATTTGGCAAAACTGTTATACTGGTGGTTGTGGACAGATTGAGTAAAGCTGCTCATTTTGTGGCCTTGACTCATCCTTATTCTCGCAGCCTTCCGTAGCTCAAGCGTTTCTGGATACAGTCTTCAAATTACATGGCTTCCCTCGTTCTATTGTAAGTGACAGGATACTATTTTTCTCAGTGATTTTTGGCAGGAGTTGTTTAAGCTTAATGGAGTTTCGCTGCAAACGTCTTCTGCCTATCATCCTCAAAGTGATGGTCAAACGGAGGTGGTTAATAGATGTCCGGAGACTTATTTGCGATGTATGTGCTGTGATAGACCACATGTTTGGAGTAAGTGGCTACCATTAGCTGAGTATTGGTATAACACTACATATCATACAGCTTCTCGCACTACACCTTATGAGATTGTGTATGGCCAGCCTCCTCCTCTACATTTGCCTTATTTACCAGGGGAATCCAAAGTGGCTGTGGTAGCCAAATCATTGCAGGAAAGGGAGAATATGTTATTAATCTTGAAGTTTCATTTGTTGCGAGCTCAAGACCGTATGAAACAGCAAGCTGATAAGCATAGGTCCGAGAGGAGTTTTGATATTGGGGATATGGTTTTTGTGAAGTTACAACCGTATAGGCAGCAATCTGTGGTGTTCAGGGGTAACCAAAAATTAGCCCCCAAGTTTTATGGTCCTTACAAAGTACAGGACAAGTGTGGAGATGTTGCTTATAAATTGGATTTGCCGAGTAGTTCCCTTGTGCATCCCGTGTTTCATGTTTCTCAGTTGAAAGCTGCGAGAGGTAGTATTGCGGGTGTGACTGAGATTCCGCGTGTGTTGCAAGATGTTTTAATTCACGAACCTGAACGTATCTTGGAACGCAAACTGGTTAACAGGCGTGGTAGAGCTGCTACGATGGTTTTGATCAAATGGAAAAATCAATCTGCAGATGAGGCTACTTGGGAGTATTATTCTGAATTGCTCAAACGTTTCCTAAACTTTACACCTTGTGGTCAAGGTTCTTTGGGAAGGGAGGATTTGATGCAGGAAAGGACATTAGTGGTTGATGAGGTTGAGTCTGCAGAGAACATGGGCGTAGAAGCAAATGCAGAGGAAATGATCAAGAATTCAACGGGTACGATGGCAACACGTGGCTGAAGGGGCGTCATTGGATCATTTGCATTTGTTTTTAATGTGTAAAGTCAGCATCTATATAAGTACTTTATTATGTAGAAGAACTTTTTATCGAAAAATCACTTGAACTTTCATCTTATAAAATATCTTCTCTCTCTCTCTCTCGAAGCTTCTAAGAGCTTCGTTATCTT
Organism: Boechera divaricarpa; assembly: GCA_026770425.1. Taxonomy (NCBI): domain Eukaryota; kingdom Viridiplantae; phylum Streptophyta; class Magnoliopsida; order Brassicales; family Brassicaceae; genus Boechera; species Boechera divaricarpa. The sequence goes on along the minus strand of CM049186.1, from coordinate 229,357 downwards.
CCTCAACGAGTCCTTGCTCTGTTTTTCCGTCTCGGAGCAAGACGCCGGTGAGTAGCGGATCCGAGTTCATCTAGCTCCAATCCGAAGTGTGGAAGTGTAGTGAAACCGTTATCAGTGGTATCGAGCTTAACGACCTCGGAAACACGTAGCTATGGGAGTAGACACTCGAGCTAAGCTGAAGGGTGTAGTGATTGAAGGGGAGGTTACGGCCGAGCAACAGATCGACGAAGAAACAGATCAGGTAAACCCTAATCCTTTGATTCCAAGTGAGATCATAGGTAGAGTCGGGAACCTGGAATCTGAGTTGAGTGGAGTTAAGGCTTCATTAGATAAGCTTCTCGCCTAGTCAGCTGTAGAGATCCTCCGATGAACTATGGAAACAATGGGTCTAAGTGTGATTACGCTGGCACCTCAAACAATCCTCAAAATCATACTCGTGTTGGATTTGATCAACATAGAGGTTATAATCAGGATCAATCAGCTGTCACTAGAATGTCTAAACTGGAGTTTCCTAGATTCGATGGTAAAGATGTTAAAAACTGGTTATGGAAGGTTGATCAGTTCTTTGGGCTGGATGAGACTCCAGAATTCCAGAAGATTAAAATAGCTTCAATCCATTTGGACGGGGATGCGGCTACTTGGCATCAGCCCTTCATGCAAACTGCAGAATGGCAAAATATCAATAGGGATTGGGATTTTTATAAGGTGGAGTTGAAATCACGATTTGCTGATCTGTTTGATGATCCTATGGCCGAGCTAAAGAGGTTGCACGAGACCGATGGGATTGATGATTATCATGCCAAGTTTGAAAGGTTGAGAATCAGGTTGGATTTAACAGATGCATATTTGCTAAGCTCATATATTGCAGGCTTAAGACGTGATACCCAACTGCATGTAAGGATGTTTCAACCTCAAACTATAAAAAATTGCTTTATGATTGGAAGGCTGTATGAGGAAACTCTACCAAGGAGAAATGTGAATGGGTCGAACCGGTAACCAGAAATCTTGTAGTATTGGTAGTCGTGGTAATACTCAGCAGGGACTATTACCTCTTCCTCTGGGTAAAGAGGGCGACTCCAAAACGAAAGATTTTGGTAACAGAGACCAAAGAAAAGAAAGAGCCACTCCTAACAGGAAATTGGTGTCTAGAGAAGTGATGAATGATAGAAGATCCAAGGGATTGTGTATTTACTGTGAAGAGAAGTGGTCTAAGGAGCATAAATGTCATAATAAGGCTCAGTTGTACTTGCTGGAATGGGACGATGAAGTTGATATACCGGAAATTACAGATACAGAACAAGAAGAGCAAGAAGAAGAGAATGCAGATATAGCACACATTTCTTTAAATGCTGTATCAGGCATTACGGATTATAACACTATGAAGGTAAAAGGCTACTATAAAAAGAAGGTTCTGTATATCTTGATTGACTCCGGCTCTACACACAACTTCATTGATAAACAGTTGGCAGAGAAGTTGGGATGTGTGATGCAGGATCCGGGTAAATCCAGAGTGACTGTTGCAGGGGGTGGAAGAATTGCAGTCTCAGCAAAAATTCAACAGTTTGCTTGGACTTTCAGAAAGCAAGAGTTCAAAACAGACTTAATGGTGATTCCATTGAGCTCTTGTGATATGGTTTTGGGGGTTCAATGGCTACAGACCTTGGGTCCTATTACTTGGGAATTCAAAAAATTAGAGATGCAATTCAAGTGGAATGGTAAAACTGTCTACTTGCAGGGGATTCAACCGGGGTCATTGAAGGAAATCACTGCTCAGACAATGGATAAGTTGACTGAAGAAGATATCCAGCTTTCTATGATATATGTACAAGATTCAGATGAAGCCACGGAGCGGAATTCTATGCAATTGAAGCTGAGGATAAACCTGAAGGGTTATTACGGAGTGCTAGATAAGTTTGGATCCATCTTTGAAGAACCTAAAACCTTACCACCATACAGGGAAGGTCATGATCACAGCATACCTTTGTTGGAAGGATCTAATCCAGTTAATCAACGCCCGTCTCGGTATGCTGTACATCAAAAAAATGTTATTGATAAAATGGTAAAAGAGTTGTTGGATGCGGGTACGATTCAACCGAGTTCCAGTCCATACGCGTCTCCAGTGGTGTTGGTAAAGAAGAAAGATGGCACCTGGCGTCTATGTGTGGATTACAGAGGTCTGAATGCTATGACCGTGAAAAATAGATTTCCTATTCCATTAATTGAGGATTTGATGGATGAGTTAGGAGGTTCTGTAATATACTCCAAGATTGATTTGCGAGCAGGGTATCATCAGGTGAGGATGAACCCACAAGATATGCATAAGACAGCTTTCAGGACCCACAGTGGTCATTATGAGTATAAGGTGATGCCCTTCGGTCTCACTAATGCTCCTGCAACATTTCAGAGACTGATGAACGAAGTGTTCAAAGAACATCTGAGGAAGTTCGTCCTTGTGTTTTTTGACGATATCCTGGTTTATAGTCACTCTCTACATCTACATAAGCAACATTTGGAGAACGTTTTTGAGCTAATGGAGAAGCATCAACTGTTTGCTAAACGGCCCAAGTGTGCATTTGGGGCAGAGAGAGTGGAGTATTTGGGACACTATATACAAGCACAAGGTATATCTATGGATCCAAATAAGGTTAAGGCAGTGAGAGACTGGCCTATTCCAAAGAATCTCAAACAATTGAGAGGGTTCTTGGGTCTGGCTGGATATTACAGACGTTTAAAATATCTGTTAGAACAAAGACTGAACACACCCGTGCAACAACAGATGTTACCAAGGCTTTTGGAATTTGATTATGAGATTCAATACAGGCAAGGTAAGGATAATGTGGCTGCTGATGCATTATCAAGGGTAGATGGAGCTGAAGTTCTTCATATGGCATTGTCAGTGCTTGAGTGTGATTTGCTTTTGAATATTCAACGAGCTTATGAGGCTGATCCAGATGTTAAAACACTCATAGATAAACTGAAAACAAATCCTGCTTCGTACAAAAAGTTTTCTTGGATGCAAGACATATTGAGAAGGAGAGGTAAACTAGTGGTTCCAAGGAATGAGGATCTGCGACGTGACATCTTAAAATGGCTCCATGAATCTAGCTGTGGTGGTCATTCTGGCCGTGATGCAACGCAACAGAGGATTAAGAGCTTGTTCTATTGGAAGGGTATGTCTAAAGATGTACGTAACTTCATTAGGGACAGTGTGAGGTTTGTCAAAGATGTAAGTATGATTCATCTCGCATATCCGGGTAAACTCCAAGCTCGGAGATTCCTGAAGCTATATGGACTGACATTTCTATGGACTTTATTGATGCTCTACCTCTTTCATTTGGCAAAACTGTTATACTGGTGGTTGTGGACAGATTGAGTAAAGCTGCTCATTTTGTGGCCTTGACTCATCCTTATTCTGCAGCTTCGTAGCTCAAGCGTTTCTGGATACAGTCTTCAAATTACATGGCTTCCCTCGTTCTATTGTAAGTGACAGGGATACTATTTTTCTCAGTGATTTTTGGCAGGAGTTGTTTAAGCTTAATGGAGTTTCGCTGCAAACGTCTTCTGCCTATCATCCTCAAAGTGATGGTCAAACGGAGGTGGTTAATAGATGTCCGGAGACTTATTTGCGATGTATGTGCTGTGATAGACCACATGTTTGGAGTAAGTGGCTACCATTAGCTGAGTATTGGTATAACACTACATATCATACAGCTTCTCGACTACACCTTATGAGATTGTGTATGGCCAGCCTCCTCCTCTACATTTGCCTTATTTACCAGGGGAATCCAAAGTGGCTGTGGTAGCCAAATCATTGCAGGAAAGGGAGAATATGTTATTAATCTTGAAGTTTCATTTGTTGCGAGCTCAGCACCGTATGAAACAGCAAGCTGATAAGCATAGGTCTGAGAGGAGTTTTGATATTGGGGATATGGTTTTTGTGAAGTTACAACCGTATAGGCAGCAATCTGTGGTGTTCAGGGGTAACCAAAAATTAGCCCCCAAGTTTTATGGTCCTTACAAAGTACAGGACAAGTGTGGAGATGTTGCTTATAAATTGGATTTGCCGAGTAGTTCCCTTGTGCATCCCGTGTTTCATGTTTCTCAGTTGAAAGCTGCGAGAGGTAGTATTGCGGGTGTGACTGAGATTCCGCGTGTGTTGCAAGATGTTTTAATTCACGAACCTGAACGTATCTTGGAACGCAAACTGGTTAACAGGCGTGGTAGAGCTGCTACGATGGTTTTGATCAAATGGAAAAATCAATCTGCAGATGAGGCTACTTGGGAGTATTATTCTGAATTGCTCAAACGTTTCCTAAACTTTACACCTTGTGGTCAAGGTTCTTTGGGAAGGGAGGATTTGATGCAGGAAAGGACATTAGTGGTTGATGAGGTTGAGTCTGCAGAGAACATGGGCGTAGAAGCAAATGCAGAGGAAATGATCAAGAATTCAACGGGTACGATGGCAACACGTGGCTGAAGGGGCGTCATTGGATCATTTGCATTTGTTTTTAATGTGTAAAGTCAGCATCTATATAAGTACTTTATTATGTAGAAGAACTTTTTATCGAAAAATCACTTGAACTTTCATCTTATAAAATATCTTCTCTCTCTCTCTCTCTCAGAAGCTTCTAAGAGCTTCGTTATCTTCCTCAACGAGTCCTTGCTCTGTTTTTCCGTCTCGGAGCAAGACGCCGGTGAGTAGCGGATCCGAGTTCATCTAGCTCCAATCCGAAGTGTGGAAGTGTAGTGAAACTGTTATCAGTGGTATCAGAGCTTAACGACCTCGGAAACACGTAGCTATGGGAGTAGACACTCGAGCTAAGCTGAAGGGTGTAGTGATTGAAGGGGAGGTTACGGCCGAGCAACAGATCGACGAAGAAACAGATCAGGTAAACCCTAATCCTTTGATTCCAAGTGAGATCATAGGTAGAGTCGGGAACCTGGAATCTGAGTTGAGTGGAGTTAAGGCTTCATTAGATAAGCTTCTCAGTCTAGTCAGCTGTAGAGATCCTCCGATGAACTATGGAAACAATGGGTCTAAGTGTGATTACGCTGGCACCTCAAACAATCCTCAAAATCATACTTGTGTTGGATTTGATCAACATAGAGGTTATAATCAGGATCAATCAGCTGTCACTAGAATGTCTAAACTGGAGTTTCCTAGATTCGATGGTAAAGATGTTAAAAACTGGTTATGGAAGGTTGATCAGTTCTTTGGGCTGGATGAGACTCCAGAATTCCAGAAGATTAAAATAGCTTCAATCCATTTGGACGGGGATGCGGCTACTTGGCATCAGCCCTTCATGCAAACTGCAGAATGGCAAAATATCAATAGGGATTGGGATTTTTATAAGGTGGAGTTGAAATCACGATTTGCTGATCTGTTTGATGATCCTATGGCCGAGCTAAAGAGGTTGCACGAGACCGATGGGATTGATGATTATCATGCCAAGTTTGAAAGGTTGAGAATCAGGTTGGATTTAACAGATGCATATTTGCTAAGCTCATATATTGCAGGCTTAAGACGTGATACCCAACTGCATGTAAGGATGTTTCAACCTCAAACTATAAAAAATTGCTTTATGATTGGAAGGCTGTATGAGGAAACTCTACCAAGGAGAAATGTGAATGGGTCAGGAACTGGTAACCAGAAATCTTGTAGTATTGGTAGTCAGGGTAATACTCAGCAGGGACTATTACCTCTTCCTCTGGGTAAAGAGGGCGACTCCAAAACGAAAGATTTTGGTAACAGAGACCAAAGAAAAGAAAGAGCCACTCCTAACAGGAAATTGGTGTCTAGAGAAGTGATGAATGATAGAAGATCCAAGGGATTGTGTATTTACTGTGAAGAGAAGTGGTCTAAGGAGCATAAATGTCATAATAAGGCTCAGTTGTACTTGCTGGAATGGGACGATGAAGTTGATATACCGGAAATTACAGATACAGAACAAGAAGAGCAAGAAGAAGAGAATGCAGATATAGCACACATTTCTTTAAATGCTGTATCAGGCATTACGGATTATAACACTATGAAGGTAAAAGGCTACTATAAAAAGAAGGTTCTGTATATCTTGATTGACTCCGGCTCTACACACAACTTCATTGATAAACAGTTGGCAGAGAAGTTGGGATGTGTGATGCAGGATCCGGGTAAATCCAGAGTGACTGTTGCAGGGGGTGGAAGAATTGCAGTCTCAGCAAAAATTCAACAGTTTGCTTGGACTTTCAGAAAGCAAGAGTTCAAAACAGACTTAATGGTGATTCCATTGAGCTCTTGTGATATGGTTTTGGGGGTTCAATGGCTACAGACCTTGGGTCCTATTACTTGGGAATTCAAAAAATTAGAGATGCAATTCAAGTGGAATGGTAAAACTGTCTACTTGCAGGGGATTCAACCGGGGTCATTGAAGGAAATCACTGCTCAGACAATGGATAAGTTGACTGAAGAAGATATCCAGCTTTCTATGATATATGTACAAGATTCAGATGAAGCCACAGGAGCGGAATTCTATGCAATTGAAGCTGAGGATAAACCTGAAGGGTTATTACAGGGAGTGCTAGATAAGTTTGGATCCATCTTTGAAGAACCTAAAACCTTACCACCATACAGGGAAGGTCATGATCACAGCATACCTTTGTTGGAAGGATCTAATCCAGTTAATCAACGCCCGTATCGGTATGCTGTACATCAAAAAAATGTTATTGATAAAATGGTAAAAGAGTTGTTGGATGCGGGTACGATTCAACCGAGTTCCAGTCCATACGCGTCTCCAGTGGTGTTGGTAAAGAAGAAAGATGGCACCTGGCGTCTATGTGTGGATTACGTAGGTCTGAATGCTATGACCGTGAAAAATAGATTTCCTATTCCATTAATTGAGGATTTGATGGATGAGTTAGGAGGTTACGTAATATACTCCAAGATTGATTTGCGAGCAGGGTATCATCAGGTGAGGATGAACCCACAAGATATGCATAAGACAGCTTTCAGGACCCACAGTGGTCATTATGAGTATAAGGTGATGCCCTTCGGTCTCACTAATGCTCCCGCAACATTTCGTAGACCGATGAACGAAGTGTTCAAAGAACATCTGAGGAAGTTCGTCCTTGTGTTTTTGACGATATCCTGGTTTATAGTCACTCTCTACATCTACATAAGCAACATTTGGAGAACGTTTTTGAGCTAATGGAGAAGCATCAACTGTTTGCTAAACGGCCCAAGTGTGCATTTGGGGCAGAGAGAGTGGAGTATTTGGGACACTATATACAAGCACAAGGTATATCTATGGATCCAAATAAGGTTAAGGCAGTGAGAGACTGGCCTATTCCAAAGAATCTCAAACAATTGAGAGGGTTCTTGGGTCTGGCTGGATATTACAGACGTTTAAAATATCTGTTAGAACAAAGACTGAACACACCCGTGCAACAACAGATGTTACCAAGGCTTTTGGAATTTGATTATGAGATTCAATACAGGCAAGGTAAGGATAATGTGGCTGCTGATGCATTATCAAGGGTAGATGGAGCTGAAGTTCTTCATATGGCATTGTCAGTGCTTGAGTGTGATTTGCTTTTGAATATTCAACGAGCTTATGAGGCTGATCCAGATGTTAAAACACTCATAGATAAACTGAAAACAAATCCTGCTTCAGACAAAAAGTTTTCTTGGATGCAAGACATATTGAGAAGGAGAGGTAAACTAGTGGTTCCAAGGAATGAGGATCTGCGACGTGACATCTTAAAATGGCTCCATGAATCTAGCTGTGGTGGTCATTCTGGCCGTGATGCAACGCAACAGAGGATTAAGAGCTTGTTCTATTGGAAGGGTATGTCTAAAGATGTACAGAACTTCATTAGGGACAGTGTGAGGTTTGTCAAAGATGTAAGTATGATTCATCTCGCATATCCGGGTAAACTCCAAGCTCTGGAGATTCCTGAAGCTATATGGACTGACATTTCTATGGACTTTATTGATGCTCTACCTCTTTCATTTGGCAAAACTGTTATACTGGTGGTTGTGGACAGATTGAGTAAAGCTGCTCATTTTGTGGCCTTGACTCATCCTTATTCTGCAGCTTCGTAGCTCAAGCGTTTCTGGATACAGTCTTCAAATTACATGGCTTCCCTCGTTCTATTGTAAGTGACAGGGATACTATTTTTCTCAGTGATTTTTGGCAGGAGTTGTTTAAGCTTAATGGAGTTTCGCTGCAAACGTCTTCTGCCTATCATCCTCAAAGTGATGGTCAAACGGAGGTGGTTAATAGATGTCTGGAGACTTATTTGCGATGTATGTGCTGTGATAGACCACATGTTTGGAGTAAGTGGCTACCATTAGCTGAGTATTGGTATAACACTACATATCATACAGCTTCTCAGACTACACCTTATGAGATTGTGTATGGCCAGCCTCCTCCTCTACATTTGCCTTATTTACCAGGGAATCCAAAGTGGCTGTGGTAGCCAAATCATTGCAGGAAAGGGAGAATATGTTATTAATCTTGAAGTTTCATTTGTTGCGAGCTCAGCACCGTATGAAACAGCAAGCTGATAAGCATAGGTCCGAGAGGAGTTTTGATATTGGGGATATGGTTTTTGTGAAGTTACAACCGTATAGGCAGCAATCTGTGGTGTTCGGGGTAACCAAAAATTAGCCCCCAAGTTTTATGGTCCTTACAAAGTACAGGACAAGTGTGGAGATGTTGCTTATAAATTGGATTTGCCGAGTAGTTCCCTTGTGCATCCCGTGTTTCATGTTTCTCAGTTGAAAGCTGCGAGAGGTAGTATTGCGGGTGTGACTGAGATTCCGCGTGTGTTGCAAGATGTTTTAATTCACGAACCTGAACGTATCTTGGAACGCAAACTGGTTAACAGGCGTGGTAGAGCTGCTACGATGGTTTTGATCAAATGGAAAAATCAATCTGCGAGATGAGGCTACTTGGGAGTATTATTCTGAATTGCTCAAACGTTTCCTAAATTTTACACCTTGTGGTCAAGGTTCTTTGGGAAGGGAGGATTTGATGCAGGAAAGGACATTAGTGGTTGATGAGGTTGAGTCTGCAGAGAACATGGGCGTAGAAGCAAATGCAGAGGAAATGATCAAGAATTCAACGGGTACGATGGCAACACGTGGCTGAAGGGGCGTCATTGGATCATTTGCATTTGTTTTTAATGTGTAAAGTCAGCATCTATATAAGTACTTTATTATGTAGAAGAACTTTTTATCGAAAAATCACTTGAACTTTCATCTTATAAAATATCTTCTCTCTCTCTCTCTCTCTCGAAGCTTCTAAGAGCTTCGTTATCTTCCTCAACGAGTCCTTGCTCTGTTTTTCCGTCTCGGAGCAAGACGCCGGTGAGTAGCGGATCCGAGTTCATCTAGCTCCAATCCGAAGTGTGGAAGTGTAGTGAAACTGTTATCAGTGGTATCAGAGCTTAACGACCTCGGAAACACGTAGCTATGGGAGTAGACACTCGAGCTAAGCTGAAGGGTGTAGTGATTGAAGGGGAGGTTACGGCCGAGCAACGGATCGACGAAGAAACAGATCAGGTAAACCCTAATCCTTTGATTCCAAGTGAGATCATAGGTAGAGTCGGGAACCTGGAATCTGAGTTGAGTGGAGTTAAGGCTTCATTAGATAAGCTTCTCGCCTAGTCAGCTGTAGAGATCCTCCGATGAACTATGGAAACAATGGGTCTAAGTGTGATTACGCTGGCACCTCAAACAATCCTCAAAATCATACTTGTGTTGGATTTGATCAACATAGAGGTTATAATCAGGATCAATCAGCTGTCACTAGAATGTCTAAACTGGAGTTTCCTAGATTCGATGGTAAAGATGTTAAAAACTGGTTATGGAAGGTTGATCAGTTCTTTGGGCTGGATGAGACTCCGTAATTCCAGAAGATTAAAATAGCTTCAATCCATTTGGACGGGGATGCGGTTACTTGGCATCAGCCCTTCATGCAAACTGCAGAATGGCAAAATATCAATAGGGATTGGGATTTTTATAAGGTGGAGTTGAAATCACGATTTGCTGATCTGTTTGATGATCCTATGGCCGAGCTAAAGAGGTTGCACGAGACCGATGGGATTGATGATTATCATGCCAAGTTTGAAAGGTTGAGAATCAGGTTGGATTTAACAGATGCATATTTGCTAAGCTCATATATTGCAGGCTTAAGACGTGATACCCAACTGCATGTAAGGATGTTTCAACCTCAAACTATAAAAAATTGCTTTATGATTGGAAGGCTGTATGAGGAAACTCTACCAAGGAGAAATGTGAATGGGTCAGGAACTGGTAACCAGAAATCTTGTAGTATTGGTAGTCAGGGTAATACTCAGCAGGACTATTACCTCTTCCTCTGGGTAAATAGGGCGACTCCAAAACGAAAGATTTTGGTAACAGAGACCAAAGAAAAGAAAGAGCCACTCCTAACAGGAAATTGGTGTCTAGAGAAGTGATGAATGATAGAAGATCCAAGGGATTGTGTATTTACTGTGAAGAGAAGTGGTCTAAGGAGCATAAATGTCATAATAAGGCTCAGTTGTACTTGCTGGAATGGGACGATGAAGTTGATATACCGGAAATTACAGATACAGAACAAGAAGAGCAAGAAGAAGAGAATGCAGATATAGCACACATTTCTTTAAATGCTGTATCGTGCATTACGGATTATAACACTATGAAGGTAAAAGGCTACTATAAAAAGAAGGTTCTGTATATCTTGATTGACTGCTCTACACACAACTTCATTGATAAACAGTTGGCAGAGAAGTTGGGATGTGTGATGCAGGATCCGGGTAAATCCAGAGTGACTGTTGCAGGGGGTGGAAGAATTGCAGTCTCAGCAAAAATTCAACAGTTTGCTTGGACTTTCAGAAAGCAAGAGTTCAAAACAGACTTAATGGTGATTCCATTGAGCTCTTGTGATATGGTTTTGGGGGTTCAATGGCTACAGACCTTGGGTCCTATTACTTGGGAATTCAAAAAATTAGAGATGCAATTCAAGTGGAATGGTAAAACTGTCTACTTGCAGGGGATTCAACCGGGGTCATTGAAGGAAATCACTGCTCAGACAATGGATAAGTTGACTGAAGAAGATATCCAGCTTTCTATGATATATGTACAAGATTCAGATGAAGCCACAGGAGCGGAATTCTATGCAATTGAAGCTGAGGATAAACCTGAAGGGTTATTACAGGGAGTGCTAGATAAGTTTGGATCCATCTTTGAAGAACCTAAAACCTTACCACCATACAGGGAAGGTCATGATCACAGCATACCTTTGTTGGAAGGATCTAATCCAGTTAATCAACGCCCGTATCGGTATGCTGTACATCAAAAAAATGTTATTGATAAAATGGTAAAAGAGTTGTTGGATGCGGGTACGATTCAACCGAGTTCCAGTCCATACGCGTCTCCAGTGGTGTTGGTAAAGAAGAAAGATGGCACCTGGCGTCTATGTGTGGATTACAGAGGTCTGAATGCTATGACCGTGAAAAATAGATTTCCTATTCCATTAATTGAGGATTTGATGGATGAGTTAGGAGGTTCTGTAATATACTCCAAGATTGATTTGCGAGCAGGGTATCATCAGGTGAGGATGAACCCACAAGATATGCATAAGACAGCTTTCAGGACCCACAGTGGTCATTATGAGTATAAGGTGATGCCCTTCGGTCTCACTAATGCTCCTGCAACATTTCAGAGACTGATGAACGAAGTGTTCAAAGAACATCTGAGGAAGTTCGTCCTTGTGTTTTTGACGATATCCTGGTTTATAGTCACTCTACATCTACATAAGCAACATTTGGAGAACGTTTTTGAGCTAATGGAGAAGCATCAACTGTTTGCTAAACGGCCCAAGTGTGCATTTGGGGCAGAGAGAGTGGAGTATTTGGGACACTATATACAAGCACAAGGTATATCTATGGATCCAAATAAGGTTAAGGCAGTGAGAGACTGGCCTATTCCAAAGAATCTCAAACAATTGAGAGGGTTCTTGGGTCTGGCTGGATATTACAGACGTTTAAAATATCTGTTAGAACAAAGACTGAACACACCCGTGCAACAACAGATGTTACCAAGGCTTTTGGAATTTGATTATGAGATTCAATACAGGCAAGGTAAGGATAATGTGGCTGCTGATGCATTATCAAGGGTAGATGGAGCTGAAGTTCTTCATATGGCATTGTCAGTGCTTGAGTGTGATTTGCTTTTGAATATTCAACGAGCTTATGAGGCTGATCCAGATGTTAAAACACTCATAGATAAACTGAAAACAAATCCTGCTTCAGACAAAAAGTTTTCTTGGATGCAAGACATATTGAGAAGGAGAGGTAAACTAGTGGTTCCAAGGAATGAGGATCTGCGACGTGACATCTTAAAATGGCTCCATGAATCTAGCTGTGGTGGTCATTCTGGCCGTGATGCAACGCAACAGAGGATTAAGAGCTTGTTCTATTGGAAGGGTATGTCTAAAGATGTACAGAACTTCATTAGGGACAGTGTGAGGTTTGTCAAAGATGTAAGTATGATTCATCTGCATATCCGGGTAAACTCCAAGCTCTGGAGATTCCTGAAGCTATATGGACTGACATTTCTATGGACTTTATTGATGCTCTACCTCTTTCATTTGGCAAAACTGTTATACTGGTGGTTGTGGACAGATTGAGTAAAGCTGCTCATTTTGTGGCCTTGACTCATCCTTATTCTGCAGCTTCTGTAGCTCAAGCGTTTCTGGATACAGTCTTCAAATTACATGGCTTCCCTCGTTCTATTGTAAGTGACAGGGATACTATTTTTCTCAGTGATTTTTGGCAGGAGTTGTTTAAGCTTAATGGAGTTTCGCTGCAAACGTCTTCTGCCTATCATCCTCAAAGTGATGGTCAAACGGAGGTGGTTAATAGATGTCTGGAGACTTATTTGCGATGTATGTGCTGTGATAGACCACATGTTTGGAGTAAGTGGCTACCATTAGCTGAGTATTGGTATAACACTACATATCATACAGCTTCTCAGACTACACCTTATGAGATTGTGTATGGCCAGCCTCCTCCTCTACATTTGCCTTATTTACCAGGGGAATCCAAAGTGGCTGTGGTAGCCAAATCATTGCAGGAAAGGGAGAATATGTTATTAATCTTGAAGTTTCATTTGTTGCGAGCTCAGCACCGTATGAAACAGCAAGCTGATAAGCATAGGTCTGAGAGGAGTTTTGATATTGGGGATATGGTTTTTGTGAAGTTACAACCGTATAGGCAGCAATCTGTGGTGTTCAGGGGTAACCAAAAATTAGCCCCCAAGTTTTATGGTCCTTACAAAGTACAGGACAAGTGTGGAGATGTTGCTTATAAATTGGATTTGCCGAGTAGTTCCCTTGTGCATCCCGTGTTTCATGTTTCTCAGTTGAAAGCTGCGAGAGGTAGTATTGCGGGTGTGACTGAGATTCTGCGTGTGTTGCAAGATGTTTTAATTCACGAACCTGAACGTATCTTGGAACGCAAACTGGTTAACAGGCGTGGTAGAGCTGCTACGATGGTTTTGATCAAATGGAAAAATCAATCTGCAGATGAGGCTACTTGGGAGTATTATTCTGAATTGCTCAAACGTTTCCCAAACTTTACACCTTGTGGTCAAGGTTCTTTGGGAAGGGAGGATTTGATGCAGGAAAGGACATTAGTGGTTGATGAGGTTGAGTCTGCAGAGAACATGGGCGTAGAAGCAAATGCAGAGGAAATGATCAAGAATTCAACGGGTACGATGGCAACACGTGGCTGAAGGGGCGTCATTGGATCATTTGCATTTGTTTTTAATGTGTGAAGTCAGCATCTATATAAGTACTTTATTATGTAGAAGAACTTTTTATCGAAAAATCACTTGAACTTTCATCTTATAAAGTATCTTCTCTCTCTCTCTCTCTCTCAGAAGCTTCTAAGAGCTTCGTTATCTTCCTCAACGAGTCCTTGCTCTGTTCTTCCGTCTCGGAGCAAGACGCCGGTGAGTAGCGGATCCGAGTTCATCTAGCTCCAATCCGAAGTGTGGAAGTGTAGTGAAACCGTTATCAGCGAAAGTGGGGAAATAGGGCTCGGGAAAAGACTGCTAAGGAAGACGATGAAGGTTTTAGGGTTGAAGATGCCAACGGAGGAGGCGCTGGTCTGGTGAAGGAGAAGAAGAGAGCTAAGATTCGGAATCGCAAAGACCCAATTACTGACCAAGTTGAAGATTCTGGAAGCAAGCCCAAGGAGGAAAAGGGAAATAGGGCTCGGAAAAGGTTAAAGAAGAAGTCGAGCAAGAGTCCGAGGAACACAAAGGTTAACCTTTTCTTTCTTCACAATTCTCATTCACGATTTTGTGGTACTAATGATCTTTTTTGCAATGAATAAACTAGTCCTTGTTTGTAGCACAAGAATCTCAATTCTAGTTCTGAAATATGTATACTTTGGCATTATTTATCCGAGTGTCTTTAATTCATGACCCGGTTTCAATGTTGTTGGGAGACCGAACGAAAAAAGTAGGGATTGTTGATAGCGAGTATATCTTTCATCAAGGCATTCAAACTTTAGGTGAAAGTGTTCATTCTGAGAAGAAGGTAATCTTCTAAAGCCGATTTAAAAATGACTTGTTCTGACCAAACAATATTCTATATAACCTTGTTTCTTTGTAAAATGTCTCCTTTGTGGCTTTGCTCATCAATCGTAGGTTAAATACACGACCTAGCTAGTCCACTAATTTGTATGTATTTTTTCGGGATATTTAGGATAATGCTAAGATGAGTAAGCAGCCTGTTGTGGCCAAAGCAAAGCCAAAGACCTCTGGATCTACTGTGACTGTACCTGAGCGTTCAACGGCCAAGCATCCTTTGGAGGAAGAAGCTAATAAGAAGCTGAAGACATCGGAGACTGAGCATGTGAAGAAGCCTGAATATTATTCTGAAGGCGAATCTGATTCCGAGTCCGATCCTGCTAAGACGAGTAAGCACCTTGTTATGGCCAAAGCAAAGCCAAAGACCTCTGGATCTGCTGTGACTGTGCCTGAGAGTTCAACGGCCAAGCGTGCTTTGAAGGAAGCTGAGTCTGAAGCTAATAAGAAGCTGAAGACATCTTCTGCTGAAGTTTCGAAGAAAGACGAGTCCTCGAAGAAGCCTGAATCTGACTCTGACTCTGGGGCGTTTGTGAAACCCGTTGTGCCAAATGGTCATGACGGATACGATGAAGATGACGTTCCTTTGGTTTTTAAGAGAACCAGTAATACAGCAGCTACAACAACAAATCGTTCAAGGCCTAATAGTGCCCACCACCAATGAGGTCTCCTTTAACAAGCCCGAATTGATCAGCTTTATCTGCTAGAAGTTCAATGATGAAACCAACATTACCGTCATCTTCATCTGTTCAACGTTCGACTGTGAAGTCCTTTGGTTAACAATATCAATTAGAATGGATTAAAACCTAAGGATGAAGGGCACATTTATCAGGCACCTGGTAAGAGACCTCTTGAGAAGGGAAGTTCTTCAAATCAATCTTCTGTTAAGAGGCCCAAGCTGTCAGAGCCAGCTAGACCAGTGAAAATGGAGCAAGGTTCACATAATGCAGCTACGCCAGATGCCAAAGGAAAGAATCTAGATTTATCAAAGCGGTTGAGAGCTAACCAAGCAACTGGTAAAGAAGATAAATCAGATGATGATGATGATGATGATCATGTTCCTATTGCCTCAAGGATGAGGTCAGAATCCTCAAATAATAAATCCTCCTCCGCGAAGCCAAATTCTAGTCAAATGATAGCTTCTTCATTCAGAACAATAGCTAAAAAGCCCAACAAATGGGTGAAAGCTTCTAAATATTCGAAATTTTCAAAATCATTACCTTCTGGAGATGGGCAAACGAAATGGAAAACTCTAGAGCACAATGGTGTTATTTTTCCACCTCCATATAAGCGTCATGGGGTTAAGATATTGTATCAAGGAAAGCCTGTTGACTTAACTCCTGAACAAGAAGAGGTCCTTTCTCTGTCTTTTTTTCTGCGCTTCTGTCCCATGATAGTTTGTTTTGCTTGCTTTCTGCAGCCGTTGACTTTCATCTCATTTCCCAGGGTGTTTTTTGTATGCTTTCTCATAGTTGTGAGCGGTGAGCGGTGAGCGGTGAGCTGATAATATCGTCATTTCTATCTGCAGGTTGCAACTATGTTTGCGGTGATGAGGGAAACAAACTATTACAATAAACCCAAGTTCAGAGAGAATTTCTGGAATGATTGGCGGAAACTACTTGAAAAGAACCATATGATTAAAAATTTAGACGATTGTGACTTCACTCCCATATTCGAATGGTATATGCAGGAGAAGGAGACAAAGAAACAAATGACTGCAGAAGTAAATAAGTTGTTTCTATAAAATAAAGTTCATTAGTATGCTATTCTGATGAAGCTGTTGTTGATAAATGTTATAATGCTAATGATGTACAGGAGAAAAGGATTTTGAAAGAGGAAAAATTAAAGCAGGAGGAGAGATACATGTGGGCTGTTCTTGATGGTGTCAGGGAGAGGGTAATTTCTACTTTTTTTTTTTTTTTTTTGTTGGTAGAAATCTATTTCCAGCTTCTTAAAATTTGCTAACCATAATTTGCAACAATCCAGATTGAAAATTTCAGAGCTGAGCCCCCTGGTTTGTTTCGAGGCCGGGGAGAACATCCTAAGGTATATTTTTGCTGCAATTTTTTACATTATCTGTTGGATGCTGTAGTCCATATCACATTTAGAACGTTTTTCTTCCTTGTTCCCCCACTTTCCATAGTTATTTCTTATTTTAGTATTCTTCTCTTCCGTGTCATTATGTTCCAGATGGGGAAAGTGAAAAAGCGCTTACGTCCTTCTGATTTTACAATCAACATCGGAAAAGAGGCCCCTATTCCAGAATGTCCTATCGCTGGTGAAAGGTCCTTTTCTTTTTATGTGCTTCCCTTTGAGAAAGACACGTGATTTTTTTTTCTATGATCTGATTCTAAGACTGCTATTATTTTTTTTCAGTTGGAAAGAAGTTAAGTGTGACAACACTGTTACCTGGCTTGCTTCTTGGAATGATCCTATCAATCCAAAAGACATCAAGTACGTCTCCTTAGCTCCTAGCAGTTCTGTAAAGGGACAAAGCGACAAAGAGAAGTATGAGAAAGCGAGGAAGCTACATGTAATGAGCTTTTGATTCTGCTAAAGCTTTTTCGTAAACCATCCTGCTTTCCCTTTTCTTATCAAGCAACCTACCATATGTTTGCAGAACTATATATGGAGTATTAGAGCAGCATACACCAAAGATTTTAATAACAAGGATGTAACAAAGCGGCAAATAGCAGTTGCCACATATCTCATCGATAAGCTAGCCCTTAGGGCTGGAAACGAGAAGGTAACAAAGCGGCAATGAAAGAGATTTTAATAACAAGGATGTAACAAAGCGGCAATGAAAGAGATCCTTTTTCTTTTTCAGTTTATTATTGTTTTTGGCTTATAAGAGATCATTACCCCATAAAACTCGCTTCCTATTCATAGAACATGTTTCTGAATTTAAAGCAATTTTCTTTTCTTGTTCTTCATATTTCTATTGTATAGGACGATGATGAGGCAGATACTGTTGGTTGTTGTACATTGAAAGTAGGAAACGTGGAGTGTATTCCTCCAAATAAGTTAAAGGTATATACTTGATCTCAACATGAACGATATTGACTGCAGAATATATCTGTGAGAGTACTAGAAAGCCTGGCTTATTGATTGTTTTTTGTTCAACAAGGCATTTTTGTTGCATATTATAGTGACTTATGGTACCCGCTTTGTTAGCATTTCAGTTTGACTTCCTTGGTAAAGACTCTATTCAGTATGTAAACACAGTTGAGGTTGAGCCTCTGGTTTATAAGGCAATTGGGCAGTTCCAAGCGGGTTAGTTAATAATTAAATTGGTAATCTAATCTTATAAATGACCGTTGGAAACTGGATAAATGACTTTTGGTTTTGTCTTCTATCCAGGAAAATCGAAAATCGATGATCTCTTTGATGAGCTTGATACTTCAAAACTCAATGCTCATCTTAAGGAGCTTATGGCTGGTCTCACAGCCAAAGTCTTCCGTACGTATAATGCATCCATTACATTGGATTCAATGGTATGTTGTCAATCTTTTTGTACCCTTTTTAAAATTTGCATAAATTAATCAACTGCCACATCCTAATGGTATATAGGTTTTCTTTTCCATTTTCTTTAGTAATTTTTTTTGTAATCCGTTTTCGGTTGGATGTTGTGACAGTTGAGTAAAGAAACCAGAGATGGCGACGTTCCTGAAAAAGTTGTGGTTTATCAGCAAGCAAACAAGGAGGTAATGACAATTAATCTCTCTGCTATTTTCATAAATAATTAAGAGAATATGATTATCTTATATTTTTGGTTAGGTCGCTATCATTTGTAACCATCAACGTACTGTCCCAAAATCTCACGGAGCACAAGTCGAGAAGCTGGCTATGAAAATAGAAGAACTAAGGGTAAAATATAAGCAAATACTAATTAGCTTTGATTAAAATACAATTTCAACTTTCTCAGTCCCATGATCTTTGTATTTCTCTGCAGGAGCAAATAAAAGAGCTGAATATTGATCTCGACAGGGCTAAGAAAGGAAGAACACCATTAATGGGATCTGATGGAAAGAGAAAGAGGAACTTAACACCTGAAGCGTAATATCTGAACCTCTCTTCACATGCATTATTTATAGCATAAGCATCTCCTTTAAAACATCCTCTTCTTTGGAAAACAGATTGGAGAAGAAGATAATGCAAACGCAAGGTAAGATCGAGAAGATGGATCGAGATATGCAAAGAAAGGAAGAGATGAAAACCGTCGCATTGGGCACATCTAAGATCAATTACATGGATCCTAGGATCACTGTCGCGTGGTGCAAACGACACGATGTCCCCATTGAGAAGGTAATATAAGAAGCTTCAACATTATCACAGATTTGCAACACTTGAAATTTACTTGAATTTCTTTTGCAGATATTTAACAAGTCTCTTCTGGCTAAGTTCGCTTGGGCAATGGACGTTGATCCTGAGTTCAGATTCTGTTTAAGCAACGATGAATAAATACATCTTGGTTGAGGCCAGTAGTTTCACCTAACCATTAAAAATATTATAATGATACATAAAAAAGTACAGTACCTTTCTTTAATTTATCCTCCTATGGATGATTAATAGGTTTATGGCTTTATGCACTAAGTAACTAAATTTTAAAAGTATATTTAAAAAAATCACTTTAACCTTTTTTAGTAATTAAAATAACTTCAAGGAGACTTCCAAATGATTTTTTTTTTGTTTTAAACAAATAACATGTTATTTTATCCGAAAATATTTTATTTATTTAATGCTATGTTATTTAATCATGACATGGTGTTTTGTATTATCTAACTGATATCCAAATGCTAAATATCCAAAAATATCGTTTTTTTTTTTAATTTTTGATTTTATTACAAATATTATTTACTTAAATATGTTTCAGAGTTTAGCAAATTAACCGATGAGGCGATAATTAATCAATTTCTCAATCTTATACCCAACAATTTAATGGGATTTTGGCAATAAAAAATGTTTATTGTGCTAAAAATAAAAAAAAAAAAAAAAAAAAAGGTCTCTGGCTCTATTCCTATGCAGTATTGGACAGACAACTATGTGCAGGGTCTCCTTTAGGTAACATACCTTATGACAATTGTTTGGGATGGTGATGATACCTTCACCCGTCTTATCCGTTATCAGCATACTATGGTTCACCTGTGCTTGTGTTTTTCTTTTGATTAATTTTTTTTTTTTTTTGATTTCCACTAGGTGAGAAATACCTAGTAACTTTTTTTTTTTTGAATAAAAGTTAAACTATATTCACTCAAAAAAAAGTTTTTTTATACAACAAGTGCCTACTAATTTGTTTGAACAACATAACAAAAACAAAGTTTAGTAGAATTAAAACAGGAAGATTGGTCAGCCTCTTTGCGTGGAGAACCACGTTTGAAGCGCTTCATCATATCGTTTATCCCCTCGTTCACGAACAGAGGTGAGGAAGTTTCGAATATTCTTGTCAATCTGTTTGATGATGACCTCCTTTGGTTGTGGTGGTTGGCCGTGATGTCTTGAATTTCTTTCCCTACATAGCTGGTATATCGCGATTTGAAAGACATACCATAGCAGAAATTGCTTCAGCCTTGGTAGAGTGTTATTTTATAGAATCACCGTGATGGAGTTCTAATCTGTCGTGTCATATCACTGGAGTAATCCTCGTGTGTGCTTTACCCAAATTTCCGCTGAATAAGAGCAAGCAAAAAACAGGTGGTTTCGTGTTTCTTTTTCTAAGTTGTATAGGACGCAAACGGGGTTGGTGTTTGCATTCCATACTTTCATCCTGTCCGCTGTTTCTAGTCAGTCTTGCACGGCAATCCAGGCAAGAAAAGATAGCTTCGGCGTAGCGTTAGGGAACCAAACCATTTTGTACCAGTTCACGTGTTGATGGGGTTGTCTGATCAGATTCCAAGTTGTCTTCGTTGTGAATGTAGACTTGTAAGAGTCACCGGCTTGCTTCCACAGATGCCTGTCAGCAACATCCGAGAGAATTAGTCTTGATAGGGAGTTTTCAATGAGAGCATATGTATCCACTCGGTGTCTTCTTGGTCGACAGTGTGTAATGGCATGGGCAATTGTTTCTGTGAGTGGAACTCCTAAGTCTATAACTCCCCTGGCACCTGTGACATCGAAGAGACGCCCTTGGTTGCTCCAAGAATCGTACCAGTAAGATGCTGTTAACCCATTCTTGATCTCTATTTTGTGAAAATCTTTTGCCCCAGCTCTGTGTTTGAGGAGCTTTCTCCACATCCAGGATCCCATACTAGTATTCTCTTTGATGGCCCAAAAGGAGTTCGTCTTAATAAGGTTGTTCCAAGTCCACGAAACCCAAATGGATGGCTGTCGTGATACAATCCTCCAAATGAGTTTCAAGCAGCTAACTTTGTTGGATTCGATAATATTTTTTAGTCCTAATCCGCCTTCTCTTTTTGGGCGACATACAATATCCCAAGAAACTTTGGCTTTCCTTGGATTTAAGTCTAGCCCCGACCATAGAAAAGCTGCACATAATTTATCAATCTCCCGAACGCAGCTCTTTGGTAAGCGAAAAACAGACATCCAAAAATTAGCCAAGCTGATAATGACCGAGGATATAAGTTGAAAACGGCCAGCGTAGGACAGATATCTCGCTGTCCAGGAGTTGATTTTACCTCTCACTTTTTCCAAGAGGACCTCATAGTCTGATTGGGTAAGGCGCTTAGTGAGGAGCGGTAATCCCAAGTATCTAACCGGAAGATGCCCTCTAGTGAAGGGGAAATCCGATAATATAAAATTCCGGACATGATCAGAGACGCCTGCAAGAAAGAGTGATGATTTCTCAACACTAATTCGGAGACCTGACCATTTTCAAAATTGATCAAATAAGCTCATGACTCCATCAATCGATTTTTTCTGACCGTTGACGAACACCAAAAGTTCATCTGCAACACACAAGTGTGTTAATTTGATATTTTTGTACTTTGGTTGATATCCGATCTCTCTGTTGACAGCAGCCGCGTCAATCATACTCGAGAGGACATTAAGGTAAATGACAAAAAGGTAGGGGGATAAGGAGCAGCCTTGGCGAAGTCCCCTTGAGCTACGAAAATATCCAGAGAGTTGTCCATTGACTTGGACTGAAAAAGAAGCCACGATATACAAGTATAAATCCAGCCAACAAATTTCTCAGGCAAACCCAGTGCAAGCAATGTGTTTCTCAGAAATGACCATTCCACAGAATCAAAAGCCTTGGAAATGTCTATTTTCATAGTGCATCGAGGTGAGATTGAATCTTTGTTGTAATCTTTAACCAATTCAAAAGCAAGTAAGACATTTTCCATCAAAAGACGATCTTTCACAAATGCTGACTGATTTGTGGCAATAATGTTAGGTAGCAGTACCTTGAGATGGTTTGCGAGAAGTTTCGATATCACATTGCAACATGAAATTGGTCGATAGTCTTTCATCCCAGCAGCATCTTCATTTTTTGGTATTGGGGCCAATATAATAGAATTTACTCCTTTGGGTAGGAATCCTATAATGAAAAAAACTTTGATGGTTGTGATCAATTCCGCTCCTATGATTGCCCAAGTCGATTTGAAAAATTCCACCGTGAATCCATCCGGGCCGGGAGATTTATTATTGGGCATTGAGAACACCACCCGCTTTATTTCATTGTCGGTTACTTCTTTTATTAGAGCATCATTTTCCGCTTGTGAGCATTTGTATTTGATCATCTGCTGCAAATCAACAACCGCCAATTCCTCTAGATTGTCAGGTCTAAGATTTAGGAAATTATGGAAAAAACTTACTGCTTCTACTTCAATTCCGTCCAATTCAGTTAGTAGATCGCCATTTGCTGATTGAATTTCCTTGATAGTGTTTTCCTGCTTCCTGACCGATGCCATCTTATGAAAATAGGCATTGTTTTTATCACCAACCTTAAGCCAATGTATCTTTGAAGTCTGTTTCAAAAAAATTTCCTCAATACCTGCAAGAGTGGTCCACTTATCATAAGCAACAAGTTCAGCTGTGATGGTGGTTGTTGATGGCTGGGCAAGGTTAGCTTCTTGTTTTGAACAGAGATCGTCAAAAGCTTCTTTGGTGCGCTTAGGAAGATTCCCATCAAATCTTTACCCATATCCTTCAGAATTAGTTTCAAGTTTTTCAACTTTTTTGTAAACATGTGCATCGTGTAAGTTGAGATGAACAAAGGGGGCGTTACTTGCCAATAATTTTCCACCTGTGTGAGAAAAGTTGGGTGAGTGATCACAACATTCACAAATTTGAATGGTCGTGGACCTTCGACTGCTTTAGTTTCTAAGGATATCCGACAACGGAGATGGTCAGAACAACCTCCTTCTCCGAAAACGCCATAAGAAGATGGGTACGTTATGTTCCATGTGTCATTAACCAATACTCTATCCAATTTCTTGCAAATCAAGCCAGCGTCTTGATTATTACTCCAAGTCAAGTGTGGTCCATGGGAGTGAAGGTCCGATAGAGAACAATGTCTTAGCAAGTCTTGGAAGTCCCTCATACTTGTGGAAGTTCTGTGAATTTCGAATGGTCTCGAGCTTCAATTATTTCATTGAAATCCCCACAAATAATCCAAAGCTTGTTTCGGAATAGAGGGGAGTTGTGATGATGATATAAATCATCACAAAGAGGTCTTCGTTCTTCCTCCAAATTGAAAGCATAGATGAAAGAACAGAAAAATTCTTCTTTATTTCCTTCGATAAGAATCGATACCGTAATCAGCTGATCAGTTTGGAAAACTGGAGTGACTCGAATGCTATCATGCCAAACCACCCAGATTCGTCCTAGATGATGAGCTTCATAATCCTTGGAGCACGACTTTCTTTTACTTTTGTTTATAGAATGCAACCAAACTTCAAAGAATTGTTAGCAATACATTTACGAACAAAATTGTGTTTTTCAGGCTGATTAAAGCCTCTCACATTCCAAAAGAAAACAGACATTTAGGATTTCTGTTTTGGAGCCCCGTTTCCCGAAATACCTTGAGTTGTGTTTCGATTTCCCTTTTTTGTTGATTTTGCTTTGTATGTAGATCGGACCGCTCGCGGAAGAATCTGACGAGATCCCATGGCTGTTTGGATGCGCGCGTCCTTTTGTATTTCAACTGTTGGTGCATCATCATCTGAATCTATATCAGGAGAGGATGAGTCAACATTGTTTTCTGTTTCCTTATCAGTGGTTTCATCCTCACCATTGTATGTAGTCTCAGTCTGAAGCATGTTGAATCTGGATTCAACGGCAATTAGATACCATTTTTGGAGTTAGCTTACGGCCAACTTTTGTTGGTGAAGTCCAAATTGAATCTTCATTATTTGTGACATTGTTCTCTTTGGTGTTTGAGTCTGAGCCGCCAACATGAGGGATTTCTTGTGGGTTCTCTTTTCTTGGTGAGACACTTTCACCACGACGGATGAGCTTCAATGGAGAGCCATTGATTATTACCATATCACCCTTTTCTACAACCTTGCTGGGAGAGTTGTTTTTCTTAGTTTCTTCATTCACCATGGCTTCGTTGTTCTCAGCTGGTGTGTTTTGTTCTTGGCTTTTGCATTGATTTGGCTGACTTTCTATAGCGGCAGCCGGTGAGTTTTCCCTAGCCATTATCTGATTTGGATTCAATTTTACCGGAGTTTTCTTGGCGGGCACGACATCTTCTACCAACTCATTTGCGTTCATGACATTTGTAGCTGTTATTGGACTTCTACATATGTCATGAGAATGTCTCCATCTTCTACAATTACTGTATCTTGGAGGTAGCCCAGGGTACTCGTAATTCACTTCAACATCGAGACCCGAGGCGGCTTTGAATCTGTAGTGTTTGATCAAGTCACCTGAGAGTTTGACGTCAACAAAGACTTTCGCTTCATCGAAGACATTACAGAGTTCAGTTTCAAGATGTAGCTTGATTGGCTTCCCCACTTTGCTTGAAAAGAAACTTATGCCTTTATCGTAAAACATAGATGGTGGGATGTTCATCACCTTAATCCAAAGCGGCATGGATTTGAGTTCAGGTAAAGATTCCTCACTTGCTGGACCATATTTTGAAACCCACATGGGTTGCTCTGCTATGTTCTACATTGCCCGGTGCAAGATCTTTTCTCTAATAAGTTTGTCGCGAATTCGAAATTTTAGCGTTTCATTGTTGATTATGAAGCATCAATCCGAAGTGAATTGTTGCCATACTTCCAGATTTTGTTGACGATATAATGGACCTTTCCTATGTGGGGAGCCTTACCTGGGAATTTACCGACGATAAAATCTTCCCATAAGGGGACTGAATCCGAGATGATTTCCTCAGGAATCCGTCCGAATTCAATACCATCTTCCACGGTTGTCTCTATTTCGTGTGTAGTGAGAGAAGGAGGTTCGACTTGAACCACCTTAGCGTAGGACCGAGTATCTTGTTGCGCTGCCTTAGCCGAATTAGAGGAGAGAATATGCAAGAGAGTTTGCTTCCTAGTATCTTTTCCTTGCTTCAGAACAGAGGCTGCGGAAACAGAGCCATCTGCAGTCTTTGATGTCGGGTGAGAAACGTCTCGGATCTCTCCCTCTTCCAGTGTTCCTGTGACAATTTCCAGGGTATCCTTCGAGCAACCCTCGAGAGAGTTACCATCGTCTATACCAGCAGCTTGATGTTTCCCTGGGGAAGCAGAAAGCGAAGAGGAAACAAACGTTCTCATCTTTTCAATTTTAGAATTTTCTATGTCAATCTGAGTCGCCGGAGGAGTTGGTCCAGAATCCGTCACCTTCGCCATCTCAGAAGTTAACCCCGATGAGGGAGAGCCACCGTCCATTTCTACGGGATCGCAGGAGCCAGATCCGAAAAATTCGCCAATTTGGTCACCTTTAATCGCCTTACACTGTTCACTTTTTTAATACCTAGTAACTTGCCATAGCCAAAAACCAAGCAACCCGTGGGATGCATGCATGAGTGCATCTTTGCTTCTCTTCTTTGCAAATTTCATTTTTATGCAAAGGATTTTGATTTTTGTCCAACTCTCAGAAAGTAGAGATATATGTCTTTGATGTGAAAACTGGGAGGATGGTGAGAGACTTCAAGAGTAATGCGGAAGAATTTTCAATTGGTTCTCTTGCTGATGGCTCTAAGCCTGCTTTCAGGTAATTTCTTGAACTGCATATAGTAGAGTGTGAAGGTAAACAGAGCAACGAAACAGAGCAAATTGAAAGAATCAGAGATGGAGCAAAGCTTGATTTTGGTCTGATACCATATTAGAGAACGGCGTAAAATTAATCTTGTTCTCATTCATTGTAAAAGTTTGTTACAATTGGTTTATATACAGTTTTTGTATTCTATATCTGTACACATATACGTCTATATACATTGAATGCTATATACAAACTAAGTTGAAGAAGTTAGTTGCTCTGTTTCGTTGCTCTATTTACCTTCACACTCTAATAGCATATGAATTGCGTTAAGAAAATATCCTCTATTCCCGTTATTATGTCCATTTGTTACCTTTTTTGTAGATGGGCTCGTGTAAAAGATGATAAATATGTTGCCAAGCTCAGCAAAAAAACTATGTCTGTCTTTGATATTGATACTTTCATCCTGTAGACAAATAATCAATGAAGGGCGTAGATATGTTGTGGAAACCATATGCATTGAAGGAAATACGGGAGAAATGCATCTTAAAACATTGCTGATGGGTGAAGGTTCGTTCGGATTGATCCCTGGTTCTGAATCTCATGGTGAGTGGAAAGCAATTCTTCTATTAATATTTCACTTGATTTTTTCCATGTGCAGTCCAAGTAAGTAGCACACATTGTATGTGAATTGGCTAGAAATTGTTTTTGTATCGGTCATTGAGGAACTATAGATAACTAAGCTGTTCCATTTAGGCTTCTACTTCAATGGCTACACATAAAGGTTTACGATAATGTTATGTTACAAGGCGTTGGGTTTATTTAACTCCATTCGTGTATGATGCTTACATATGTTCTGCAACTTAGTTATGCAGGTGGTGCTACCTGTGAAGAAAGATCCCACATCGGAAAGATGGAAGGACTTTGAATAGTATATAAGGGATATGGGTCAATCCACTCATAGCCAATTGGTTTTGAGTTGGAAGCCCATTAACCTTAACATGGTATCAGAGTCCTGAATTCACATTTTTCCACTAAACTGAAATTGATTGGGTCCGAAAGTAGCCCAGTCGATCTGAACCGAAATTGGACCGACCCAGAAATAATTCCGATTTCACCCGAAATAATCCTAGATTGGAATTTGTCGAGATTAATGGCTAGATGGACCATTATCTCGAGGGGGAGTGTGAAGAAAGATCCCACATCGGAAAGATGGAAGGACCTTAAGATAGTATATAAGGGATATGGGCCAATCCACTCATAGCCAATTGGTTTTGAGTTGGAAGCCCATTAACCTTAACACTACCTACTTACTGTGTTATTGAGTCCCTTCAGTTGATGGGATACATTGGAGTTGATCTGATGTCAATTGATTGTGTTATTGAGTCCCTTCAGTTGATGGGATACATTGGAGTTGATCTGATGTCAATTGATTCATCCCGTTCAATAATAGACCCTTCATTGCTTCTCCACTGGAGCCTACATGTACTATTACATAAAACTTGTTTAACTTACGTCATAAATATTACCTTTAGTTTCGTAATGCTCTTGAGTGATCTGATGGTTTTTCTTATCTTGCCTATAGAGACAAGCTAATGATGATGCATTGATTAACAAAGTTGCTCTGCGAAAATTATTGCTGAATTGTCAGTCCAAAGTAACTTTTCTTATACATCTCCTCTCTTAGTTGATATTAACTTTAAATTTGTATAGTAACTGGTTAGATAAATGTAACTGCAACTAAACTTATAGTTATTTAGCAATAATACTAATAGCAGCCTGTAGAGCCAATAGGATATTTTGGTACGTCATATTCATTCATGTCATTCATGTGTTTACATCTTTGATTCATGATCGATTACAAGTAAATATATTCAATGTCGATTTTACTACTGTTTTTTTCCTTTGTTAATAACATGGCTTATACATTGGGCCTAAGTGGACTGTTAAATAGGCCACGTATCACCAACCCACCCAACAATAATTTAATACATTTACGGTTTAGTCTCAATTATGGAATAAAATGAATTATAAATTTAGGGTATCACAATTATGGAGTAATAAAGCTGTAAATAAATAGAAAGAAAAAATAAATGAGATATTGATTAGACATACCGTGTTTAAGGGGTGTTATTGGTTTGTGTATTTAGATGGAGTTTTAAAAATTTAAATGTTATGAAGATTCTATTGTTATTTAATTAAGACTTTTCAAAACTTTATTAAATTTTGGTGTTATTAGTTTATGTCTTTGTCAAAAGTAATCTAAAATCTTTATAAATCTAGAAGTATTGGATCCATGATTTTATAAAATCAATAAAAGTCTTGTGTTATTCAAATAACATGAAAGTAACTCATTTTGTCATTGAATTAAAATATTGTGTTATTGGTTTATTGATTCTATACTTTTTGCTTTACAAAATCAAATCATCAAAAGTATTATACCTAATAAGGTATTCTCAAAGTATTATACCTAAAAAGGTATTCTCAAAGTATTCTGATGGGAGGTTTTTATTGCCTCTTCACAGGTTTCACCCGAGAAGTTAATCTCGAAAGTTTAATCCACAAAACCGCAAGTGCACAGTTAAATGCAATTGTAGTAAAACGGAGTCGATCCACATGGATTGAGAATAACATACAAAGAATACAAGCCTAAATCTAATCTAACATGCATAGCACAAATAAAAGCATAAAATAAATAAAGCAATAAATCTATACTAAGAAAACAATAAATAAACTAAAATAAACTAAAATAAACATGAATTAAATAAACTTAAATAATCCTAAACTAATATTTACACATACTTAGGTGATAGTCTAAATCAGGAAACCTAAGTTTATAATTCATATTTTATCTAAATAATTTAAATTTGTCATTCTAGGGATTTTCCATGTCTTGCTAGTCCACTCTTGTGGTATGCTAGACTCTATATCCAGATCCACTCTCGTGATAAACTGGATATGTATTTCATACAATCCCATCATCGAATACTAAGTATCCTTAGACTCTCGCCTCAAGAATACAAAGTGAGTGATAGATTTGTTTCTAAAGTACAACCCACTCTCGTGGCGAAATACTCCTAAAATATTCAATCTAACTTGGCCAAAGCTAGATCTATAATTAATTCTATCAAACAACAAATTCGACACTAGCTATGACTCTTTAGTATGAAGATCTGAAGGTTTAATCTACTCTCGTGGCATTAAACACTTCTAAATAGACAACCACACCTACTGGATTCAGTTGTATTTTTAAGTATCTCCCATGAGATAATACTCAGCATTAAAAATGCATACTAAAGTAGCTAGATCGGTTAAGTACGACCACTACTCTGGTGGTCTAAAAGATCTACTCTAAAACAGAAGAGAAGAAGTAAAAATAAGAACTCTTTATTATGAAATGTGGCTACAAGGATAAGAGGTGTATGTAGGGTATGAAAAGTTGTCTCTTGTCTAGCGAGATTACAAGTGATTATATAGTATTAGCGTTTCTTAGATCTCTCCATTTCGTCCTTATCTTGTTCTTGAAAGCCTAAAACTCGAAATGACAAGTTGTCCGAATCATATCTTGCCACGTAAGGATTTTTCCATCTTTTTCGGATCGTATCATACCATGATTGGTCGATGCTAGGGTTGATATTGAGTTCTTTTCTCTGACGGATTGATTCTTCCTTTCAGGAAGTTCTATTGGCATGATATCGACCCCCACAAGTCGATATTGGAGTCGATATTGGAAGTAGAATGGTCTCTAACGTACACCATGTACTTCACCATAAGCATAACAACACACCTTAGTTCAGAACACTCGTCTTTCGAACTTTGACTCCTCATCATCAACCTCTTTTTTCATTATAAGTATGAGCTCTCAACTTGGGAGTATTGATCATAAAACACGAACACTTACTCTTTCGGATTTCTGTAAGCTCAAGACCGTCTTGGTACAAATCCTTTCCTCTCCCTTATCTCACTACAAGGTCGAATTGATTTTTCCCTATTTTTCTAGGGTATCATTTTATGTTTTCTATCAATTGCCTTTTCTTTTCTATTTTTGGACAGGTTTTGTAACGCCCGCGTCCCGAAATCGGGACAAAGGGCAGTTTGTTTTGGGAAAAACTAGATCAAGGCCGAGAAGAGCCGAAGATTAAGTTAGCCCAAGGAGCAAAGGAGACGTTTAAGTTATGAAAAGGCTGGATAACTTAGGCGATTTCAGGACAGTTTAGTGAGAACAAGTAAGAATCATGGAAAGACTGGGAATGGCAAGTCAAGGCCGAGAAAAGGGCCAAAGACTTAGTTGGAAAGGGCTGACAAAAATGTCCTAGCTAAACCAGCTAGACAAGCTGGATGAACTAGCTAGCTTAGCTAAGTAAGCTAAACTAGCTGGAAAGACTAGCTAGCTCAACTAGATGAGCTGATCGGCAGCTTAATCAAGCTCGGTGAACTGATCGAGTACTAATCCATCTGGACGGACTCATCAACTAACACTCGAGCTGGAGGACTGAGATAACTCAGTATCTCGAGGACAAATGGGTGTCTCGGCCAACAGGTGCTAAGGCTAAGCAAACTGCCAAGTGGTTACCAAGCAGTATCGGTGAACGGTTACCGAGCAGCTGCCATGTGAGACAGTGCAAACTCCTGAACGGTTTCCGAACGGATGCGAGCGTTCGCCGAACTGATGCAAATGGGAATAAGCGGTTATAGACAGTTTTGGGCCAAGAAACCCATATATAAGTGTCTTTGAACGCATATGCGGGGACACGCGATCACAGGGGAAGATACGCGGTACACACCATACCCAGAAACGAACCATAAATTCCCCACAACACATTTACGGCCAAAGGAAGTGACCGAGAAGGGGTGATGACCGGACCATGCCACGGAGAACCAAGGAAGGTCCCGGCGGTGAGTGGCGAACCTCGGTGAACCAGGGGAGGAGATCGATGGTACAATCATGGGTGGTTCGGTAGAGTGATTGTGGACATGGTCGGCCACGGCCGAAGGAATGATCAGCAAAATGCTGGATTCATGATCGGCCATGGTCAAAATGTTCGATAAATGATCAGTGACGATCAAGGCATGATCGATCACGATCATGAAAGGATCAGTGACGATCAACAAATGATTGATCATAAGTGGGAACGGTGAACGGCGATCGGGTTAGCGTGACTAATGACGGTCGATGATCTAGTAAAGGACTATCAAGGCATGATCGACCACGATCAGGAAATAATAAGTGACGATCGAGAGTTGATCGATAATGCTGGGAGAAGGATAGACCATTGATCGGGTTAGCATGACTGACGGCGATCAGGTTAGCGTGACTAACGACGATCGACGATCGTATAACTTGACTGGCGGCGATCGATGATCGGGTTAGGATGTTTGATAGTGCGATGCTGGATCCATTCTCGGCCATTGTGACATCGGCGAGACCATGGTTCGATTGAAGGGAATGTTCGACGAACCTATGGCTTAGCCGAGGGGAAAGGATTGGCGAATCATAATATGATCGCTATGGAAAAGGTTCAGTGGATTGGCGTCCGTTCGTTGATGGAACGACATGTGATCACCGAGGAACTAACGGAGGAATGAGGCGTGATTATCGTTGGCATGACGTACGATCATCGAGGGACTGACAATGGATTGACGCGTGATCATCGACAGGAAAAGGTACAATCGTCTATAGGACGATTTACGCTGGCCGGAAAGAATGAAGTACGATCGGTGGCAGACGACGTACGATCGGCGATATACGGCATACGATTGGAGGCAGGATGACGTGCGATCATTGGGATGGAATGATGTATGGTCAAGGGAAAAGAATCGGGAGATTACCGATAGGACTTGGAAGGACTGGCGTGCGGTCATCTCAAGGAATTATTGATGGACTGACGTTTGATCATCGAGAGAATATCGGATTACACAGACGAATCGTCAGTCGAATGCTTATTGACCATCATGAATCGAACAAACGTATGGTTGAAAAACTATGGGCGGCCGTACAGGCAAACATGGATGGATCGATAAGCTAAGGACTTGACTGACTATCATGAAACGATGGGACGTACGATTGAAGACGGATGGACCAGCGAGCAGAGAGTGTTGATCGGCCACCATGGAACCAAAGGACATGTACGATACCTATTTTCGACTGTGGTACTTAGCCAATGGGGTGGTTGGTTGTATGGCTAAGTCACGAAGAGATTGGTCCATCAATACATGATCAAGTGCGGAACGGTGTAAGAATGGGATAAGGCAAACAAACTGGGCAAAGGAAATTGGAATCCAAATATTGGCCAAGGTACGTAAACGAATCTAACTTAATGGATAAGCTAGACGTTCGGGGATTGACCGTTGAGTTAGGATATTAGATGCAATCGTGAAGCCTAGTTGTTTAACGAATGGTATGCATGACTTGACCGGATGGTTTATCGATCTAAGTCTAATGGACAAAGATGATGAAACCGGTACATGGACTTAGTTGGAATTTAACTAAGGATAAAAAGACTTCCGCTGTATAAGAAAGCATTATAGAGACTTAAGCCTTGTAAAGGAAATTTAAGTTAAAATGCTGAAAAAGTATAGAGGTTCGGCCAGGAAGAGGCTGAACGTCAACCTCTTGATTCCGGACGTCGTGACGTCGGGGACAAGGTGTGACAGGTTTCCATGAGACGGGAACATTAAAAGTGGTAGCTTCCAATGCCTGGTTCACTTCTTTCTAACCTATATCCTTTTTTTTTCTTTTTACTGAGGGGAAGGAAGAGGGGAGATGTACTCACATAGACATGTCTTGCAGGATCTCATAGAGGTATCATGTCTCATGCATCTCAAGCCCCAAATCGAGAGTTTTAAAGTTCATTACGGTGAGAAGTCAATTCTGATTTGTCAAAGCCTTCCAAGGAATGATTTTTTTGGGGTTTGTTGATCCACCATGGGGTTTCCAGGTTTCTTAGTAAAGATCAAACACTATCCACAAAACATCCAAATATAAACACAAATAACACAATTAACAAGTTCAAATGCTACCTCATTAAAAACCTTTTCACATGTTATTGAACTTATGAACGAGGAAAAGAGTGTAACAATCTCTCAAAATGCGAAAAACTTACGGTAAACTTACATCAAAAATATCAAGAAAAAGAATTACCTCCATTAATCGCAACACTCCCCCCCCCCCTCCACACTTATTTCACAACGTCCTCGTTGTGATATAAAACCTGTAAAGGAGAAAAGCAAGAGAAATACTTACCGTAATTCTATTACCGGGTTGTGGGTTGGCATCTCTCATGTGTGCAAGTCCTGATTTTGTTTTTTTTAATGGTGAAGAATACCTGAAAAGGAAGAAACAAAAACAAGAAAAATTAGAAAAACCAAAAACTTTAGAAAAAAATGAAAATCCTAAAAGAAAATTGTATGTACAAAAGTAAGGTGCTTTTTTAACGTCGTGAGCTCGACGACTTCATAGAGTGGTCAAATGAATGTGGAGACGATGGCCAAGTGGTTGCGCGACGGTTCCTCGAATCTATCACTACGAAGTCGGTATGGTGAATGGATTTCTCCCCAGCAGGACTGTAGTCATCGTTAATGGGTTATTCACCAAGAGATTCCTTCCTTGCGTATGATCGTGGCGCCAAGGTAGCATTCTCATTATCTCCAGAACGGGGATCAACCATGATTGGTCGATACATATGCCTTATGCTACGACCATCCATCGTTAAGGGGCGATGGGGAGGTCCAGTGCTCAAGGCAGCAGCAGTATCGGTCAAATTAGACCGATGGAGACGTCCGACAAGTCCAGAATCGACCTGGATAGGTCGATGTATCATTCCAGGTCTTCGTTTTGGAAGTGTATCGACCTTGATAGGTCGATGTGGTGGACCGATGGGCATGGCATTGACCTTGATTGGTCGATGCTCTTGTCCGGGACTTCGTTCTGGAAATTTGGAATCCATAATATCGACCGTGATAGGTCGATTCATAGGTCCGATGCTGTCCACCAATGGGTTTGCTGATGTGTTCTCCTCCAATCTCATCTCCCACTGATTAGCTTTGTCATCCAAAGAGAATGAGAATATGCATAGTGTCAGAGCGTCCTCTGAGACTCTGTTGATTTAATGTGCCACAAAGCTTGTCAAACTGATCTAGGTGATCAGTACCGATCGTCAAAGCGACCTTTGGTTGGTGTGCAGCCACCGGACGTGCATCACCACCTTGAGCGGCATCCCTATTAGGGTGAAGGATGCTCTTAAGCTCAGCAACAGGTACTTTTTTCATAGCTGCTCCATTCGATCTATTCTCTTCTTCCTTCTTTTTATAATTTTGGTGATCACCTGAAATTCAAAGAAATAAATAATCAATAAAATAAATAGAAAACTTAGTCTCAGATCCAGACTAAATCTCTATGGCTATTGCTTCAATCCCCAGCAACGGCGCCAAAAATTTGATGGGAGGTTTTTATTGCCTCTTCACAGGTTTCACCCGAGAAGTTAATCTGGAGAGTTTAACCTACAAAACCGCAAGTGTACAGTTAAATGCAATTCTAGTAATACAGAGTCGATCCACAGGGACTGAGAATAACACACAGAGAATACAAGCCTAAATCTAATCTAAGCAAAATAGAGAAATGGGGGTTGGTTCCTAATCTAACATGCATAACATAGATAAAAGCATAAAATAAATAAAGATAATAAATCTATACTAAGAAAACTGTAAACAAACTAAACTAAACATGAGTTAGATAAACATTAAATAATCCTAAACTAATATTTACACATACTTGGGTGATAGTCTAAATCAGGAAACCTAAGTTTAGAATTCATATTTTATCTAAATAATTTATATTTGTCATTCTAGGGATTTTCCATGTCTTGCTAGTCCACTCTCGTGGTATGCTAGGTTCTATATCCAGATCCACTCTCGTGATAAACTGGATATGCATTTCATACAATCCCATCATCGAAAACTAAATATCCTTAGACTCTCGCCTCAAGAATACAAAGTGAGTGATAAATATGTTTCTAAAGTACAACCCACTCTCGTGGCAAAATACTCCTAAAATATTCAATCTAACTTGGCCAAAGCCAGATCTATAATTAATTGTATCAAACAACAAATTCGACACTAGCTATGACTCTCTAGTATGCAGATCTGAAGGTTTAATCCAATCTCGTGGCATCAAACACTTCTAAATAGACAACCACACCTACTGGATTCAGTTGTACTATTAAGTATCTCCCATGAGAGAATACTCAGCTAAAGTGCATACTAAAGTAGCTAGATTCGTCCTTATCTTGTTCTTAGAAGCCTAAAACTCAAAATGACAAGTTTTCCGAATCATATCTTGCCACGTAAGGATTTTTCCATCTTTTTCGGAGGCCAGCATCGACCTTAATTGGTCGATGCTAGGGTCGATATTGAGTTCCTTTATCTGACGGATTGATTCTTCCTTTCAGGAAATTCTATGGGCATGATACCGACCCTCACAAGTCGATATTGGGGCCGATATTGTCCTCTTCTGACTCTGTGAAATCTTTCTCCGAATGTGTACGATCCAAGAAATATCACCAATCTTTCCGAAGGCTTTAGTAGGCTTCAAAAAATTTCAAGAACTCATGTTTAGCTCCAAGTACCTAAAAACATATAACCACATGCAAAAACACTAATACTACACTAAATGTTAGTTATAAAGGCTAAAACTAACTTATTTTAAAGCACAAAAGCATGTAAAATATGATGCTATCATATGCTCCTAGGATTATTCCTGTAACTATATTTCTCAATAAGTGAGATTGCATACAAATCAGATTGAGATAGAATCAGAGTTCAGGTTTCATGGTAAATACGAATTGGAGCAAAGAAATAATATACTGTATGTGCATAGCCACAAAAGAACATGAATTTCGTTTACCGGTGAACAAAGTTCGGTGGTGACGAATGACGGAGAAAGAAACGATATATGCAGATGTCTTCTTCCGCGAAAACATGGGTTCCCTTATAACATGGTACAAGTAACTATTCGACCACATGCACATATTCAAGCAAAATCTCATTGTTGTTTTTTTTCCAAAATATAATTGTTAAACAAAAATGAACATATGATCTCCACATGTTCATTTTAGTTCAAACGAAACGATTTCTTTTTAAAGTTCACAATTGTAAGAGTTTGAATATCTTAATTTGAATTATTACCAAATGTAACGCATTATAAAAGTTTATAAAAGTTTGAGAAACTTTGGAGATACTCTTTTACAATTTTTGAAAATATTATGCAATATTTTGAAAATACTCTTTTGCAATCTTTTCAAATCTTTTAAAGTAGTTACTTTTTGTAATTTTTAAAGTCATCAAAAACTATCTAAAGTAGAGATCCAATAACACCCCCTAAGTAAGCTACATATATGTATATAGTCTCATTTCTTCTCATCTTCTTCAAAACCCTAATCACCATTTCTCTAACACTATGGTTCATGTAATACAGTGTGTCTTTGTTACGACCAACAATGATTCACGTATTGGGGTTCTCAGGGAAAAAGATGACTTCGTCTCTGTTTTAGCTATTGTTCTCTTCTTTCTTTTTAGTTTGGTAATTCTTTTTGTATTAAAACTCATGTTTAATATTGTTTGTTTATTTACACAGACAAAATCTGCAAGGAGCATGAACAATGTTTCTCAATTTTTGGAATCTCTGCTTTGAAGGTAACAATGTTTGTGGATACACACGCCATTTTTTTGTTTAATCAGCAACAACAACAACAACTTAAGGAAGGATCGTGGTTTTGTTTTATAGGTTAAGTGAGTCGACCAATATTATCACTTGCCTGACTATGATTTTGAGTCAGACTTTTCAAGCCATCAGTAACAACTCTTTGTTTCTATCTGTTGATGTTATTCGTGTTGAAGAAAAGGCCGGTGAGCTGCTGACTAAAGTAGATGCTTGTTCAAAACCTGATCCGACTCTTCAAACTCTGAAAATCCATGAACCTGAGGAGAAATAAAAAAAGAGAAAATTGAACTTGTGGATGATGTGAATGAGAGTCATAAAGATGAATTTATTTCAGTAACAATAGTGAAACGTAAATAAAAATATTTAGGTTATGGTTGAAGTTTGTGATACTCATTTTTAGATGTTACTTGGGTACATTATTAACCCTCGATCAGTTCCAACTGCTTCTGCAGAGAATCTTCTAACTGGTGAAATGTAGCAAATTAATGATGTTGAGAATCAGGGGCTCATATTTCATGTTGATGCTATTTCTTAAGCAATACAAAACAGTAATTTCAGTTTTTTTGGTTGAATATACCTTTTTATCTTCTTTATAATCATATGAAACGGGGCGTTTCTATAATTTTGTATAGATTGTACCAAGGACATTGGTTGTAAGCAGAGTCCTCTTGCTTGTTGTAAAGTTCAGTCTTCTTCTTCTTTGTGTGTTTCTTAGTGCACAAGAAATAAAAAATAAAGAAGTAAAGAAACGAGAACACGTAACTTTTCTCCAAACTAATTGAAAAACAGAGTACTTGACTTTTCTGTATTACACTCGTCACAACATAACAAAGACACACAACGATACACTTATATATTTTTACGTAACCGAAAAGTAACTGTTGTAACTTCCGGAGACAAACCAACACAACTTTTAGAACTAAACAACACAAACATACGAATGACAATTCCTGATTCTTAATTGATAACTAACTTATGTGAATTAGACTTTTTCTTATACGAGATTTGATTATACTTTAACATTACTTTGGTGGACTCAGTGTTTGGTCTTCCTGATTTAGATGAAGAAGGTAAGGAGCCAGTGGAAGCCTTAGCGAATAAAAAGGCAAAGGGTGAAGAGGAAGAGGTGGTGGAAATGGATGAGGATAAGTTAGAGAAAAAGAAGAAGGAGAAGAAGAAGATGAAGAAGAAGAGGAAGTCTAAGAGCACAGAATAGGGATGCAACGTAACAAACCCTTTATTTGTTTTGTTTGAGCTAAATGTCGGCTGTGTTTCATTTTCTTGGTGAACTTTGGATAAGTTTTGTTTTGGTCTGGAAACGATGCAAGATTTGGTAACTTTGGATAAGTTTGTTTAGGTTTCACGATTTTGTTTGTGCATATTAAAATGTGCCATTTATATCACAAATTCCTTGTGTTATAGATTAGATAACATAAAATTTATTAAGAAAAACAAATGATTGAAAAAGAATGCAACTATATATATATGATCACTAATCAGCGACTGGTTCTTATTGTTTTTGTCTTGTGTTAACGGCAAAATTAGTATACTGAATCAACGTTTACAACTGTCAATAGGTGTAGATTTTTGGGAAATACAATTGCAAACTGCAATTTATTGCTAATGTATACAATCAATCAAAGGAAAATATTTGGCATGATGATCAAGTTTCTCATGTTAACTCTTTTAGTGATCTCTTCGGTTTGAGCCGAGAAGGACCTGCTGATAAATGAATGCCACAATGCACAAGTCCTGACCATATGCATGCAATGTCTTGAATCCGACTCAACCTATATCTGTTTATGTTGACCCTGTTGGTATCGCCAGCATCGTCATACACTGTCTCGACTCTCTGCCTCCATATCATCACCAAGCAAGTTTTCACTTCTAATAACCATATATTAACTTTTATATATATAAAAATAATATTCTTTGATTAATGTATCAAAGTTTTCAGTTGTTGTAGCAACATAACGAATCTATCGTCAAATGAAGACAAAGGTGAAGTGAAAACAGTTTTGGAGACTTGCAAAAAGAACTTGTCGATGGAGGCAACTACACAACTGTTGGAAACCAAAACGGGTCTGAATCGATAAAGCTTGCGCTTGGCTTGCCTTGGAGTTGACGGTTATAGGGATACAAATTAATTGAGGATAAAATATGCAGAACCTGGATTCAAACCAAGTTGATTGGTCTAGGTGTTATGGAACCGAGAAACTCTCTCAGTGAATGGTATCGTATCGTGTTCTCAATTTATCCAGCTTTGTTTGCAGCTCTTAACTCGAAAAATTGATCAATGGGGTTTCGATTTTGATGAAGTTGTTGTTGGGTATCTTATCAGATAAAGAAGTTGGCTTTTGTTTCCAGTTCCGTTTAGATTGATTAGTTTGTAATTGTATTATCTTTTGTTTCTCTTGAAGCTTTTGATTGAGTTTTAATGGGGTCTGTATTACTTTTTAAGAAGAGAAGTACAAACTCCTTTGGTCCTCATCAGAGGGTTTGAAAACTAAAAGCATTCCGAGAGCATAATTAAAAAGGATAGTGATAGTCACCCACTGAATGGACATCCTAATGGGTTTAGAACCCAACTTAAGAGAACAAATTCTTCCTACAACACCAACAAGAGGCAAGTGGAGGTAGATGGTTTCATTGGCCATAAGACGAATCTTGAAATAAAACAGATGCCTCATGGACTTACTGGGCCCGAGGCCCAAACTGTTTTTTAGGGTTTGTCTTGTCTCCTCCTTAGTAGCTATCCAGCCTAGAGGCCGGATGAGATACAAAGGGGAAAGCTTAATGGGCTCGAGGCCCATTTTCAAGCCTAGGGTTCGCCCTAGTTGGTGGTTTAGTCCGGCGGCTGCACGCAAGCTCCGACAGAAATTCTGGATGGATTCCCGCGGCGGCTTCGGTGAACATGCAGTCAGAGGCTGGTGAGGTTTTCCTCGTATTCGAAGAGAGACAGGGATGGGAGAATCGGTGTTGCCTTCTGGTAAGAGAAAATGACCATCGAGATTACTCGGATAAACAGATCTCCCGAGATCCGAACATTCTTCATCGGGTCTTTCGCCCTTGAGAGGTTTTAAGTCATTCTTCTCTAGAGAGGGTCCGTCCACCTCTGGTGGCTGGTGGCTCTGCGTGCAATGGATCTCACCGGACGCTGCTTCAGATAAATGGCTAAAGGCGACGAGGTTCTTGGTGGTCGACTTCAAAGTAGCAGACTATCCATACTGGAGGCAGAGACAGATCTTCTATAATCTTTCACTTGATATTTTCTATGTGCAGTCCAAGTAAGTAGCATATATTGTATGTGAATTGTCTAGAAATTTGAGCCACACCTCTTAATCTCGCCGGTCTTAGATGTGGATATAAGGTCCAGCATCTATTGAGAAGGATCTTCTCACCCGTCATTCTTATTGAGAAGGATCTTCTCACCCGTCTTCTCCTTCCCATCGGAGACAACATGTTCCCACAAACCTTGGCTTCTCAAGGCTATCTTTTGCTGTTCTTGACCAAAGGAGGAAGTTATTCCCATTTAGTACAACTGGTAACGTAATTTGCTTTGATCCTCCCATCGTTTAAACAAGAAGAACAACAAGAGAACGAAACACTTTAGAGAGTATTCAGATTTAGATCCTAACTTGCTCTGATACCATGAAAGTTTTAGAGTTTTAGTTTTAAGAGTATAAACGACCAAGAACAAAAAGAAAGAGAGAGTTTAGTGTTTCTTAAATAATTCTTATGCTGTTTTTTTTTCATTGTGAACGAGATACAACATATATAAAAACTTTACAACATGTGTCACAATTTCCCTCAGTTTTTTTGAATCGGTCAGCTCACATGCTTCTGTGGAGAAGAGATCGATCCTTCATCACATATTTCATCAGAGCGGAAATTATCACTTGGAGGTCCATCAATTCAGAGTTCAAGACTTGTTTCTCCGCAAAGGAGACTTGGCAACAAGTGAGACAAAAGAGGCCAACGGTGAGTTGGGCTAAACTTATTTGGTTTCCTTATGGAGTTCCAAGGTATGCGTTCATCTCCTGGCTTGCCTTGCTCGATAAACTTTCGACAGGAAATCGTATGGAACAGTGGGGAGCTCGACAAAACTGTCCCTTATGTGGCGAAAGGAATGAGACCCGAGACCACTTGTTTTTTTCATGTCCATAAGTGTTCTCAATTTGGGTATTGCTCTGCACTAAGCTATTGGGAAGACAACCAACCCCTGATTGGAGGTTCACCATCAACTCTCTCCTTCAGAATCGCAAGAGCCGAATCGATAATATACTCTACCGAATGGTATTTCAAACTACAATATATTTTGTATGGAGGGAGAGAAATAGCAGGATCCACAAATCTTTGTACATGCCTCATCAAAGATTAGCCAAGAACATTGCCAACACCATTCATGACAGAATACAATCGAAGAGGAAGGGCAACCCGTCGGAATCTGATAGCTTATCGGACTGTTGGAGAGCAGCAACATCTGATTAACAAATTGTCATTTCCTTTATCTCGTGACTCTGTTATTCACGAGACTCTGTTTTTCTCCTTTAAGTCCTTTTTGTATTTTTTCTCTTGTAGTCTCATAGTTTGTAAATAACCTTTCAATTAATGAATTTCACGTTTCATCAAAAAAAAAAAAAAAAATTAAGGAAAAGCAGAGGAAGAAGACTGAAGTACCAAAACGACGACGTTATATTTTTGTAAATTTCATAAATGCCCTTTCTCTAGTTCTCCATCTCAAGAATCGTTTTGGCTTTCATCACCCGCTTAGTATTTTTTTTTTCAAGGAAATATCTTTTTTTTTGTTTTCTTCAGTAACGGAAAAAGTGCAATTTAATATTAATTGTGTGAAAATAAATGTTCATGAACTGTTAATACATTGGTTTTTTAATGTTGAATATTAATATTTTTTCCCCAGCGTTATTAATATATTTTTTTATTAATATTACTATATTTTGGGGCGAGTTATTTTGGAAACAAATATTTTTTTTATTAAACTTTATTACAATGTTCTTCATAAAATTTAGGAACCAAACAGCATATCTTTTAAATATATCGATTATTTCAATTAAAATAAGAGGGTTTTCATTAGTGATCAAATTTAAATCAAAAATAAAATATTCAATTACATACCAATTAAATCTAATGCAAATTATTATTTAGGTAAATAATATATTCATATTAGAATATTCTCACTTTAATGTTTTCGGAGAAAGATTCCATTATAAGATTTTATTGATTTTAAATTTGCACTTCTCTTCATTATATATGATCATCCATTTATTGAACAAAA
Source organism: Boechera divaricarpa (assembly GCA_026770425.1). NCBI lineage: Eukaryota > Viridiplantae > Streptophyta > Magnoliopsida > Brassicales > Brassicaceae > Boechera > Boechera divaricarpa. The sequence continues at coordinate 187,600 of CM049186.1, read as the reverse complement.
CATCCACTTTTTCAACTTTATGGGGAAGATTGGTTGGGGGTTTAGACTTTTTTCAAAACCATATTTTGGTTTAAAACTATAAATTGAAAGCAATCATACTTTATAAATATTTGAATGAAAGAAATCATGCTTTATAAATATTTTCTAAAGCAAATGCCACTTTTAAAAACATAAAGCCACTTTTATGTTTTTTTTTTATTTTGGAATAAAAGTTTAAAGCCATAAATTTTGGATTTTGGAAATTTTTATTGCCTTTTCATTGATATATGTCGTTATTTGATAAAAAAAAAAAAAGGAAAATGTTCGGGAAAATGCTCATTCAATTTCCCAAGTTTTTGCAATCAACACATTAAATCCCCAACTATCCTATGCGCAAATTAATTCCTCATATTACACTTGACTTCACAAATTTGCACGAAAAAAGTCCACTGATAGGACTCATATTTACATGATTTTATGCACTAGAATAAGTTAGTTTTAAGCTTTATAACTAACATTTAGTATAGTTTTAGTGTGTTTGCATGTATTTATGTGTTTCTAGGTACATGTAGCTAAAACTTGGTATTTGGAGCGTTTATGGAGCCTACGAGAGCCTATGAGAGAGTTAGCACCATCACTTGGATCATGTGCATTTGGAGAGAGATTCAGTGGAGTCTGAAGAAGGGAGAATCGACCCTAGTATCGACCTGTAAGGGTCGATGTGGTCTCAGAGTGAATTGTCTGACAAGTGTATCGACCAGTCATGGTCGATGCTTGCAGAAGAAGACTCAGAATCGATCCAAGAATCGACTCTGTAGGGGTGATGCTGACTCCGAGAAAAAGGGAAAATTGCTTATTTGGCAATCCAAGAGTGGACTAACTTGCTGTTTTCGGTTTTGAGACTTCTAGAAACGTGATAAGCTCGAGTTGAGTTTTTGAGATCTAACAACTCTAGGACTATAAATACACATGTAATCTCATTCATAAATATATACCTTTTTACCTACACTTTTACATCAGATAAAGCTTCTTTTTTCTAGGTTTACCTCTTCTCTAATTTATGTTTATGTTTTTACTTTGATTATTGTTTTAGTTTAGTTTGTTTTATTGTTTATTGCTTTATGAATCAAAACTCTGTCTCTACCGTAATCCACAGAGAGACAAGGGTCTATATCTTTTAGACACGAGGGTGGTGGTCGATGATGGGATCTAGGTTTTAGGATTCAACATGTTTGATTTTGCTTAATCGATCTAGCTAATCTAGTACACATCTTAATGCTAAGTATTCCCTTATGGGAGATGCTTAAGTGTACAACTGAATCCAATAGATGTGGTTGTATGTTTAGAAGTTCTTATCACCACGAGAGTGAGTTAAAGCTTCAGATTTGTATACTAGGGAGTATTAGCTTGTATCGAGTTTGTTGTTTGATAGAGTAGCTCTATGCTTGATTTGACAAGGGCCCTGTTAAATTAAGATCTCGGGAGGACTTCACTACGAGAGTGGAAAGGATTCTAGAAATAGATCTATCATTTGCTTTGTGTCTAAGGCACGTTATTATCAATACTGACCCTATTGGATCGCCTGGAGGTGTGGTAACCCTTGCAATGTATCTTTCACACGTGAAAGTATTCGATGATGGGATTGTATGAAATGCATGTTCAGTTCGCCACGAGAGTGGGTCTGAATGTAGAGACTAGCATACTACAAGAGTGGACTAGCACTACAAGAAAACAACACGTATTCCGATGGATATATCCGTGGGTACCCCGTCGGAAACGAGGCTTTCCGATAAATTTCCGACGTACGAGAAGTCGTCGGTTTGAAGTAGTCGAAAATCAATTTCCGATGGAACATTTCTGACGAACTACCGATGAAAAACGCCATCGGATAGAACATTCCGGCGGTGTTTCGAGAGAAAAACGGTCAAAAAAGTTTCAAATGTCCGACAACAATCCTTGTCAGAAACGTGTTGGAAAGCATATTACCGACGGCCGACCGATGGATGTATGTTCCGACGGCCAACCGATGGATGGATATTCCGACGGCTAAATATTCCAACGACCAACCGACGGCCTAATATTCCGACTGCCAACCGACGGCCTCATACTTCGACGGCCAACCGACAGAATTCCGACTGTATTTAGTAAATTAAAAAAACAAATTGTTTAATTTTTTGTAATACAAATATTTAATTATAAATAAAAATTAAATTAAAAATGGATAAATATAAAAATCTAAATTTAATTATACATTAAAGAAAAAGTTATACAATGTTTGAATACGTAACTATAAAAACATAAAAATACTACTCCTGGCCTGGAGGGCGAAAATCCGAAAAATGCTAGCTCATAAATGTCAAGAATTAATCCTGAGAGGAATGCACCTCGTTAATTGTTGCATTCTTTTACGCCAATTCTGTCTTCAGCTTCTCAATCTCTTCAACGAGCACATGATCTGTTTGTGTAAACGAAGACCAGTGTCAGCTTCTTGAAGGCTTTTGCTGGATGGTTAAAATACTATGTAAGTTTTGAACTACAAATATATATATTAATTTCTTTCAAAATTAAATAACATAATTTCTTAAATATCATATAGGTAATGAATGGATGTGCAAACCAGCCCTTGCCTCTCTGGTTACACGAGATTGTTCAAGAACCAATTGCGAAGATCACTACTGGTCCAATGTACTTCACTCGCGGTTACACTTTTCACATGTATGAGCATGACTCCAAGAGGTCAACCGCAAATTATGGAATTCACGTGCCAGATGAAAATGACTTTTACGGTATTTTGCACGAAATTATGGAAGTATCATATCCAGAAATTATCGGCTTGAAATGTGTTTTGTTCAAATGTCATTGGTATGATCCAACGGTCGATTGAGGCGTTCGCACAAACTCGTTAGGGGTAACTGATGTCAATGCCAGTAAAATTTTTTCCAAATTTGAACCGTTCATCCTAGCATGTCAAGCAAACCAAGTGTGTTTCATTCCATATCCTTGGATAAGGAAAAGACGAGAGACGTGGTTATCTGTGATAAAAGTGAATCCGAGAGGTCGAATAGTCGGAGAAGTTGATGATGTGGCTTTGCAACAAGAAAGATCAGCAGAAGCCTCCGTAGCAATCGAATCAACAGAAGATATATTACATATTGATCCACAAAACAGAGAAGTAGAAGAGATGATCATGGATGAGACAGGTAAAGATCCGGAATGTGACGAGTTCGAGGAGACAGATGACGGAGAAGAAACTGATGGCGATAGTGAAAAATCCTATGTATCTGAAAATGAATCTGATTAAATGTTTGTATGTTTGTAGGTGTTACATGTGTTATATGTAGATTTTGATTTTTTTTTTCACTTATTTGCGACGGAATTGTGACTGTTCTGTCGCAAATCCGTAGCAAGATTATAACTTTGGTACGGATTTGCGACGGATCCGTAGCAGTTCCCTCGCAAAATGATTACTAAATATATTTTGAAATTTTATTAATAAATATATTTGAATAGAAAAATGATTACTAAATATCTATTGATCATGTCAACCCATTTGAATAGACTTATCTTAACTCATTATCATAGAGAAATATAGACTTATCTCATTTATACATATTGTTTTGTTAATAAACAAGTCTTAGAAAGAAATACATGATTCAATGAAAGACAACAAAATATATAGCAAAATTTCAAGAAGATTGATTACTGCAACCACACACTTTTACGAATCAGAAAATAATGAATTTACAATCAGATTTGATGTTTACAACGTCATATTTTGATGTTTAATTTCATTCTAGTTTCAAATATTTGCTAGGGATTTGCGAGGGTTCCCTCGTAACTCCCTCGCAAAATGAGGTTCCCTCGCAACTCCCTCGCAAAATTAGGTTCCCTCGCAATTTCCTCGCAAAATGAGAACCGAAAATTTTGGTTTCGCGGTTGCAAAATTTTTAATTATTTGGTGTGAATATTGCGACGGAGTTGGAGGGATCCATCGCAATGTCGTCGCAAAATGGGAACTGAAAACCCTAGTTCTGCGACGGATTTGCGAGGGTAGGGTATTTTAACCCTTCTTCTTCCCAGCCGTATCTCGAAACTTAAAAAAACAAAAAACCTCTCGCTCACAACTCTCTCGCTCGTCGCCGTTCAATCCCTTCTTATTCCCCAGCCGTTCAGCTCACAACTCTCTCGCTTGTCCGCCGTTCAGCTCACAACTCTCTCGCTCGTCCGCCGTTCAGCTCACACCTCTCTCCCCGCCTATTCCAGCTTCTCCTCTCTCAAGGTATCCCTTTCTCATTCTATCTCTTTCATTTTCATTTGATTTCACTTTTAGCTTCTTCAGTTTTGTGAGAGGCTGTTGGGTTTAGTTTTTGCATGTTTTTTGCAACTTGCGATATGGATTCTCTCAAGTTGTGTGGATTGTGTACCCATTAAAGTTTCTTCATTTCTGAGTCTTTGCCCGGTTATTCGTTGATTGGAAGAGTAGAATTTAAATAAATTTTATGTTGATTGGAAAAGTAGCTAAAAATAGATTTTATGAAGATTTTTTTTATTTAAATAAACACACTAATTAAATTAAATTAAATGTTGATTTAATTTTTTAAAAATAAGAGATTTTTTTTTGATTCTGATTTTTTATTTAAAAATTATAAGGAAGAATTTATGTAGATTCTCCATTTTTTTTACTGTTTTATAGATTATAATTTTCGTTTTGATTAATTTATTTATTTTAATTTTTTTGAAAAATAGTTAAAAATAGTTTTTGTGAATAGTTTGTTGATTTAGTTAAATATATTAATTAAATTAAATTAAATATTGATTAAATTTTTCAAAAATAAGAGATTTGATGTAGAATGCGATTTTTTTTTGGAATGTTAATGTTAGTTCTTTTTTATAATATTGAATCTCTTAATAGATTTTTAGTAGATTTAAAAATGTTAGTTCATATCTGATTTAATTTAACATGGTGTAAAAGTTAACATAACAATGTAATATTGTAATTTAATTTTCAAATCTGTTTAAATCATAAAATTTGGTAATTAAAACAGAACAAGATATAATTAAAATTCAAATAAAAAATATCCAAAAAATTTCTGTTGGAAACAATATATCGCAATATCCAATATCGCTAATAAATATACTATCTTTCAACAGAAAAATATATTCTACGAAATCAATATTAGAATATCCTGGGTTAATATTTTCCAAAAAATCTTAATTAATATCTTAGAATGTTACAATCTTTCGAAACTTTACTTCTCTCTTCGGTTAAATCAAAGAAAATATTCTTGTTTTATATATAATTTTCCCAACAGAAAATTTCCAATATCATCGAGTATGAAAGGTTGGTTTTATATTTTTGATTACAAAATATTTACGCGGATATTACAAAAATTCGATATTATAAAAACTGATATTATAATTTTCGTAAAGTTTTGGAAGAATTACAATTTTCTAATATCCTGATTTTATAATTTTTGGATATTTTTCTATAATTGCAATTTATTCATGCTATAGCACGAGATATATCCTAGTTCAAATTAAGACTCTATTTGATCTTATGTTATATTTGATATGTGTTTTATACAATTTTTTAGGATTTAAATGTTTTTTTTAAATTAAACCGAATTTGGTGAAAACATATTGGTTGTCGTTTTAAATTTGGAGTTATTTCGTGCTATCAAAGCACTATATTGAAAAATATATTTTAATAGTGTGATATAATTTTCAAACTTCTCTAGAGATTATCCCGAAAATTAATTTGTAATAGATTTCATTTTTATTATAAACTTTTGGTTATAGTATTTCAATGATTTTAATATATAATTTTGAGTTAGGTTATTATTTACATTTCAAAAATTAAATGTTATTTATATAATTATACTTTCCAAATAGTAGCTTTAAACTTTAATTGTGTTTGGTTGTATGGATAATATTTATAAATGTTATTTCTATAAATGTATGGATAGTATGATTTCCAAATATTATCTATAAACGTTATTTATATAATTGTACTTTCCAAATATTATTTATTCCAAACTTAATTATTTATTGAAGATTTAATCTTTTCTGAACTTATAATTTCAAGGTGAATTTACCAAAAATAAGAAATCCAAAAATAATTTCCTTAATTCTATGGTTAAAATAAAATTTTGCAAAATGAGATTAACCAATTTTGAACATACTTTAAATCGAAAAATAATTGATTTTAAAACATAATTTAAACTAACTCAATTTTTTGAATTAATATATTTTGCTAAATTAAAATTAATTATGGTTTTTACAAATTTTAAATGTATTTTTTGTTTATATGTTAATAATATTTTTATTATTATTTTAATAGTTATAAAGATTAGTAAAATATTATCAAGAAATTCTTGTTAACTGATTTTTTTAGAATATTGAGAAATCATTGAGTAATATATCTCTTAGTATTTATGATTGGTTTAAAATAATGAAGTTTTCTTTAAATAAGAGAACTATTTTAAATTGTCGAGTAAGGGTATTTTAGGTTAGATTTACTAGTTGATGTTTAAAATAAAATTAAATCAGGATTTATTAAATATTCATAAAAATATTTATCAATATTTAATAATCGTTGATTTTTTTTGGAATATTTATTATAAATTTTGTTATTTTTTAGTCCATAAAAATATATAAATTTGTTAAATATCATTATTAGTGTAATATGTTCATTTGTTAGGATATTGTGATATATCTTGTGTCTTTATAAAAATTATAAAAATTATAGGACTATATAGAGTGTTTATATTATCGTTATAAACATTTAATTATAACTTAGTAATATAAAGTAACTGAATAAGATATAATTTTTTTATATAAGTAACAAAATATAGAAGTAATATATAGCATATACAGAATTTAATTTTTATATAAGTAAATATACTTTTAACTATAATATATAATGATATTTTTATATATGTTAACCTCAACCAGTTGCTACTGTGCCCATAATATATAAAATAATGTTATTATGCCCATAATATATAAAATAATTCTTTTATCAAAATTCTCGTTTAGTAAAATAATGGAATAACGTTTAATTCTTGATTTGTTTTTAAAAAAACAATAAAAAAAAATATAACAAAAAGTATATAAAGAATCAATAGCCATGATTCGTGGAAAAAAAAGCCGATGGTCATGATTTAATTAAATGATCACATAATAACTAATAACTAAAATATCTTTAATAAGAGATTAAAATTTGTTCTTTGATGTAATAGCAATGTGATGTAAATATTTACACTTTTTAATGTTTATTTATAAGTGTACTCTCCAAATAATATATATAAGGGATTGATCGTATTATCTCATTCACAAACACCATTTTCATCCCTTGCAATCTTAACATCCTCTTTCTTTTCTATTGTGAAAAGAATGTCTTCTTTCTTAAAAATTTCAGATAAACATTTAAAAACTATATGGGAGATAAAAGTCAAAATTATAAGATTTTGGATATTGTATTCCTTTCGAGAGAATCAATAGAAATGGTTGTAGTCGATGCTAAGGTATTTCATCAAAATATATTTTAAAGCTCAAATCTTGCGTTTACCATCATGTTTTGAGCACTAATAGTTTGTTATCATTTTTTAGGGTTCAAAAATTGCTGTTTTTGTCAAGAAAGCTTTGTTAAGACAATTCGAATCACTATTGTGTGAAGGTGATTCTTATGTTTTCTACAACTTCATCGTCAATAATTGTGTTGGTTCTTATAGATCCACAAATCATTCATTCAAGATTACTTTTATATCCACCACTAAAGTTTAAGATTGCGATGACTTGCCTTCAAGTTTAAGTGGAATACATTCAGCCAATTACGATGGTATTTTAAATGGTACTTTGGATCCTGATTTTTTGATTGGTGAGTTTTTTTTTTTTTTTAATTCCATTTTTTACAACAGTTATAACAAATATTATTTATTTAATCAACAGTTTAAGAAATAACATTTAATTTTTGAATGACAAATAATAACCTAACTCAAAATTATATATTAAAATTATTACAGTATTATAATCAAAACTTTATAATAAAAATTAATCCGTGCTGTTGCCTCAGGGTAATATCTTGTTATTGATTTATTTGCACAGGCAATCACAACTTTAATTTGTGTGTTCTTTTTTTTTCTTTCCTTTCGTTAAACCTGTATTAGAGATTTTTGGATATGACGGAAATTGCTCTAACTTCGAGACATAGCAAAGGATTTCATTCGCATTCAAATCAATGATGGTTCTTCTACCACTTTTTGGTTTGATATTTGAACAGAAATGGGCAGTCTCTCAAAAATTGCAGGAAGTGTTGGTATGACGACGATTGGGATTCGACAGTCAGCCATGGTGGCAGATGCAACTCGGGAAGACTGCTGGAATTTCCGCCGTTGTAGAAGCCCACAGCTGCTCGCGATCATCAACCACATTCAGACAATTCACCCACCACTAGCGGACGCCAGAGCAGATGTCATCCAATGGAGAAGTAGCAGCTTCGAGTTCAAACCTGCTTTCAACGCGAAATCCACTTGGGAGTTGCTTCGAACTCGTCACCAAGCAGTCCCGTGGGCAAAATTCTTATGGTTCCCATTTGCAATACCAAGATTCTCATTTGTTACATGGCTAGGTTTACGTGATAAACTATCTGTAAAGGATTTGTGAATTGATATTTCATTGACATAGCTTATACACATATTTATACAAAAGAGATTGCCTAAATTATATACATGGGAGTGATCATAGGGATCCTAATTTATGTGATATAATTAGTATAATAGATAGCAATCATCTCCATGAATATATCAATCAAAGGTTGATTGATATTTCCTTAATACGCTCCCTCAAGATGGAGGTATGTCAATGACTCCAATCTTGGATATTATGTCTGTGAAGCGAGGTCGCGGAAGTGGTTTCGTCAATGCATCAGTGAGTTGGTCTTTGGTAGAAACATGTGAGACGCGGAGTGCCCCGGATTGCACATTATCTCGTATGAAGTGATAGTCCAACGCCAAGTGTTTCATCCGAGAGTGGAAAACTAGATTGGCGGAGAAATAAGTTTCCCCCATATTGTCACAATAGATAACCGGTGTTGTTGGCACAGAGATGTTGATTTCAGACATTAGGGAGCAGATCCATCGTACCTCCGATGCGGTATTTTCAATTATGATGGGAGGTTTTTATACCTCTCAACAGGTCTCACCCGAGAGAACTATCTCGATAGTTTAACCCGATAATACCGCAAGTGCACAGTAATGCAATCATAGTACATACGAGGTCGATCCACAAGGATTGATATTAACTACAAAGGAAATACAAGAATAAATCTAATCTAGGCTAAGAATAAAATGTTGGGGTTTGTTTTACGTGACCAAGTTGCATAAAATAAATGAACGTAAAAGAAGCGATGAATAAAATACGGTAAAACTAATATAAAACAAACGATCTCAGGGTTGAAGGAAACGATTTCAGAGAATCTCTTAACTCGAGCTTGATGTTCTTCTAGCCTACTGCGAATATGTATTGATCTAGAGATAAAACGAATTGTTATCAAACTGCTCTATATTCAGCTTCTATTGAAGATCGTGTAACCCCACGTTGTTTCTTCGCGGACCATGAAATGGGATTGCCTCCAATGTAGATAATGTAAGCATTCGTTGAGACGAAGTGCCAGAGAGATATCGGAGCACACGTTTAGCAGCTTGTCAGTGTGCATCTGTTCGTTGGTGCATGAATTGAGATAATCTATTGGTGACGAATGCGATGTCAGGTCTAGTGAAACCAAGGTACTGCAAGCTTCCGATAACACGATGAAACTCTATTGGATCATCCAAAATAGTGCATGTTTTGAGAGACATTTCGGCGATGGTGGCATAGGAGTAGAGACTGGCTTAGCGTCAAGCATATTAGTCTTCTGTAGCAGATCATGAATATATTTGCATTGTGTCAAATGAATGCCTGCGGATGTTCTTGTAGCTTCTATACCCAAAAAATATTGTAAGTCTGTTGGGTCTTTGAGGAAGAAACGATCTGTAAGGCCAGTGATTGTCTTGTTTAGGAGATTGATGCTGCTTCCTGTGACTAAAATGTCATCAACATAGACCAAGACATACACCAAATCGTTGTCTGTCTTTAAAATAAACAAGGATGTATCAGCTGCAGAACTTATAAAATCGAGAGTGAGTAGGTGAGACTTGAGCTCTGTGTACCAAGCCCTTGGTGCTTTTTTGAGCCCATATACGGCTTTTTTTAAGCGACATACATGGTGAGGTCAATCCTGATTTACAAAGCCCTGTGGTTGTGCAACATAGACTTCGTCCGTCATTGTGCCTTGCAAAAAGGCGTTGTTTACATCCAATTGTTTGATTGACCATGATCTTCTGACAGCAGTGTCAAAGTCGAGTCTGATTGTCGTGGATTTGATGACTGGGCTGAAGGTCTCCTCATAATCGACCCCTTGTTGCTGATGAAAACCCTTTGCAACAAATCTGGCTTTGTGCCTGTTAAGAGAACCATTAGAATTATACTTCATAGTAAAAATTCATTTACCTCCGATGATATTCTGGCCTGAAGCTGGTGGCACTAGCTCATAAGTATTGTTTCTGATAGTTGCATCAATCTCTGCACACATTGCTTTGCGCCATTTTGGGTCTTTGAGAGCGTCTGTTACATTTCTAGGAATTGTTGGTTTTGTGGTTTTGCAAACGTTGAGGCTGAGTTTTTTTGTGGGTTTATGGATTGGATTTTTTGATCTTGTGGTCATTGGATGAATGTTTGTGGGAGGATTGAGTTGTGTATCGGTGGAGGCAGAGGGTTGATTTTGTGATGAATCGATCGTATTTGACAGAGGAAGGACTTGGTGGACTTCGAGAGTAAAGGGATTTGGAGGTGGAATTTGGGTTTGTGGTGGTGGGGTTATTGTATTTAGGCCCATTTGGATGTTATTTTTGTTTGAGGCAGCAGCAATCGATGACGAGGACCCAGAATGGCGAGACGAGGATAGAGACAATGCTGTTGTTTGCAGCAGTGGCGCAGAGGCGGCGCTTTCCGGAGGGTGAAGGGCAGTCGGGGGTTCCGGCGAGCTGGGTATGATTGGCTGGACAGTGAGTCTTTCTACTGGAGAAATTGGCGATGATGATGGCTGCTGCAATTCAAGGCGATTTTGGTCTTGGATTCCCAACGAGAACTCGTTTTCAGGAAATTGTACATGGCGAGAAACATACAAACGTCCAGAATCGCGATGGAGACAGAGGTAAGCACTTTAATTTTGAGCATATCCAAGGAAGACACAGTTTGATGACCGAGCATCCATCTTGTTGTTCATGTATGGGCGAAACCATGGATAATAGGAGCATCCGCAGATTCTGAGCTTGAGATAATTGGGTGCTTGGCTGAATAACTTCTGATATGGATTCGCGTTGGAGAGAACCAGTGTGGGCATCCGATTAATGAGATAGACGGCGGTGGAAAAAGCGAAATGCCAATACTCTTTCGGAACAGCAGCTTGGGACAGTAAGGTGAGTCCCGTTTACACGATATGTGATATAGGTCAAGTTTTCGTTGTAGTAGTAAGGTGTCAATCCATAAGGATGAAGATATTAACCAAAAAGGATGCGATCAAGCAATTCAAGTCAAGCCAAGCAAATAGCGTATTGGGGTCTAGCAACCTAGACAAAAACTGAGAATGGACACTAAAACAGGTACTGTATTGGACTAACAGGAACTAGCAGAAACAAGGCAATAACAGAAATAGCATATGGGGGTAACAGCACAGTATTGGACGAACAGCACAGTATTGGACTAACAGCACAGTATTGGACTAACAGGAAATTCAAACAATGCAAGAGAAGCTCCTAAGGATGGAGGTAATCGACTCGGTGTGTCTTCTTAGCCTATTCAAGTGGTTTAACAAAACTCAATCAAGCTATTCCCTAGACATCAAACATCAAGACCAGTTAAGTCCACTCCCGTGGTAAGTAACCTCAAACAAGACCAGTTCCAGACCCAATCCCTTGGCGAAATCTACCCTAGCAGGCACTACGATTCAGTTCAATATTGTCAATAAACACCCTAGACATCTAATCCCTTAGGCTAGGTATGCAAATCTCTAACATCAGTTCATTCAAGCATTTTATCAAACACCTTCTGGGTGGAAAAACACCTAAGTTCTAATTTCAGCTGATCAGAAAGAAACTAGCATTAAGAACACTGATTTAGAAGGGAAATCAAACGATCTACACTTAAACCACCTAATAGACTAAGATTTCACACCTAATCTATCCCCATCCTCAAGAACCCTAATGACTACTCAATACTCATGAAGAACATCAAGAACACAAACCCAGAAATCACAGAAACTTGCATAAAGGATGGAAACAGAAGTATAAATGATAGAATAGAAGGATCAAACTCGAAATAACAAGTAGAAATCGAATTACAAGTTCTGGAAACTAAGAACAGAGAAGAACACAAAGAAAACTCGAAATATTAGGGGTAAAAACGTTCTCCTCAGTCTTAACCCAACATTAGGTATTTATACTAAGTCTTAAAAACCCTAAAACGTCATGCGCAAAATAGTAAAAATGTGCAAGATAAGGTCCAGCTCGGTTAAGTCTTGGTCGAGTGCTGTGCTCAAACAGACGAAATCAAGACTGCATTTTTCTGAGATGAGCTTGAGTAGTCCACTCGATTGCAGGGGCTCGAGCTGGGTTCTGAAACTTCAAGACGCCACCTTTTGTCTCTGCTTGATCATACAGCTCGAGCCTGGGTACTCGAGCTGAGCTTCTACTCCATCTCCTGCTCAGACTCGATCACGTCTGCATGGGTATCCAGCACGGACTCGATCAGCATGTCCCAGACAGCTTCTGCTCTGCACGGACTCGATCACGTCTGCATGGGTATCCAGCACGGACTCGATCAGCATGTCCTGACAGTTTCTTCTGCACGGACTCGATCACGTCTGCATGGGTATCCAGCACGGACTCGATCAGCATGTCCCAGACAGCTTCTGGTCTAACTTCTCCAAAATCACCCGAAAGTATCTGTAACAAGCCAAATATGCAGGATGTATGCGGACCTAATGCAAAACACTCTAAGTATGCAAAACTCGGAATAAATAACAAGAACGGGGTGAATAACACGTCAAAACGTATGATTTATGCAAGCTAAAACGATGCAAAATGCAAACATATCAACTCCCCCAAACTTAGTCTTTGCTTGCCCTCAAGCAAACAAAGGAATGAGAATGGAGAAGAGGGTTGAAAGTGGGGACTCAGAACCAAAACTTGCAGATAATAACGGATGACCTCAATGTCCAAGTTACTAATTTTAGAGTGCAAAGTTTATGAGCTCTACTTAAAAACGTTAGCCATACTCTTCGTAACACAAGTTTAATCAAACCTCAACCTAGTCATGCATTCATTTCTATCATTCCCCTTAACATTCATTAGAACAGAAACCATGAATCAAGCTAAACATATTCAATGAACTCATTTGGCTAAGGGTAAGGTCAAGAGACAAAAATGGTCCCTTCAGTACGGTATTGACGTTTCAGAACAAGGGTCTCTCAATGAAACGGAATGAGTTTTAGTAGAATGCTAAAGGTAAGAACCAACCTATGCATACAAGAATAGACTCCCATCTACCCAGTCCTACACAAGCGGTCTTATCCCTTAGTCTAAAACCCAGACAGTTATCCTAATTCTACCCTTCACCCTTAGGCTTTTTCTTTTGATATCCTGGATCAGTTTCATCTTTTCTTTTTGTTTTTGGTTCTAGGAGGGGTTATACACATATACATCTAGCGGATTGGGGTTCTTTTCTTAACTTAGCTTAGGCGTTTTTGTGTTTTTTCAGACTTTTGAGCTTTCTGCCTTTTCTTTTTCTTTTGCTATGAACATCCCCCAATCCTTTACTAGATACTCAAACATTCAGATCATTTCCCTCCTAAAAACTCTTACCCTTTTCTTTTCTTTTTCCAAGTTTTTCTCATTCTTTTCTATCCACAGAACCCACCCCAATATCCAATGATCAAGATCCCACCTAGTCCTATCTGATTCGAAAATTGCAAACCAGAACTACATGAGATTCTATCCTTGTCGGCTCAAACCTAACACTTTCTACCAGGCTCATTCAGAAATAGATCTCACACACTCACTAAAGTAATAACATGGCTTGAAAGAAGGCTAGGGTAAGGGCATGGTAAAACTGATCTAACAATGAGAGTCAGCTACTTGGATTAGCAAAGAGTGGTATAAACAGATGAAAGAGAATCCAAGTATGTATATGGTATCCATGAGTTCAAATTTTATGCCTAGACATGATAATTATAAGTCAAATTCAGGTTCATATAGATGGGGAATGATAGAAAATCACAGCATGCTTCAGCTAAGACTCGATCTAGTTGTGCATTCAGAACATGGTTTGGTCTTACTTCAAGCTCAATATCAAGGCATTAAACAACTAGAAACGAGGGCATTGAAGTCATACGGTTGAATCAGCAAGTTTACAAGGTTTTAAATCATCATCATCCCCTATGCATATGCAACTGCCCTATATGAAACAATCTAGACTCAATCCTAAAATGTAAATGCAACTAAATGAACACTCTGTTTTTGTGAAATCATTTTCGAAAATTTTTCAAGATTTTTTTGGTTTTTCTATGCCATAGATGCATGCAGACTCAAGGATGCACAAAATCAAAATAAGAACAGAGAAAACACATCAATACAGACCTTAACCCTTCCCCCAAACTTAAATTACACAGTCCCTTGTGTAATAAAAATTTGGAAAGAGAGGCTGAGAGATAACAGAAAACAATAAAAACGATGCAGCTAATATATACAGAAAGGGTCAGTACGGGTACCTTGGTGATTATGGTGAGTATGTCGACTCGACCTGGTAGTGGTCGAGCTGGGTGCGTGAGCCAGATGCTCCAAAGTGTCTGTCTCGACGTCCTTGCTCGAGCCGGGTGCGTGAGCTAGATGCTCCTCCTGCTTGGCGTCTCTTCCTCGCGTGTTGAAAGAGTGTAGGCTCGCTCTGGTGAGACTCGAGCTGACATCCTTGGAGTCTAGCGTATGGGCTCGAAGCGAAAACGTGTTGAAAGAGCGTCGAAAACGCGTTGAATTAGTACGGGCTCGAGTCGTCACTTCGCTGACACCTTATTGACCGAGTGGACGCTTCTTTGGCACCTTCTGAATCGAGTTTGGCTTGTATATACAAGTGGGAGGGGACAAAGGAGCGTGTGTGGGTCGAGTGTGGGGCGTGTTGAAAGAGTGTAGGCTCGAGTCGTCACTTCTCTGATACGTCCGTGATGTCTTTGACTCGGCCAAGTCGACACTGCACTGTTCCTGACACTTCCTGCACTCGACTATGTGAGCTCTGTATTGACCATGACACCTCCGACTCGGGCATGTGGACTCCGTATTGATGGTGACACCTCCGACTCGGGTCCACATGTCAGAATTTCGAATTTTGAAAATTCTCTCCTAAGGTTTATGATACACCTCTCATGCTTTCCTGAAATCACATAATCAAGACAAAATCAAAATAGCTTAGCACACTTATTTGATGTTTTAAAAACTAAGGCAAAGAAATATGTACAGAGATAGACATGGGACTTCCTCCCAAGTGAGCTTGTTTAAAGTCTCTAAGCTTGACTTCCTTTTTCTTAGGTCTATGGTGGTTCATGGAGGGGAACTGAGGTCTCTTCTGCAATGATCTGACCAAGTATGAATGGCTTGACTTCTTGTTCATTCATTGTACTCTCAGCTCTATCCTTTCGTTCCAGAGACTTCTCTTTCTCATCATAGACTTTTGGGGGTGGAGCTTCATCAACCTTCTCAACTGTGCCAATGTACTGCACTTTCTCATCACGGTAGCCATCATCTTTGATAGTCATTGTGCCACATAGCTCATTAGAAGAAGCTTTTAGTGGGTAATAGGCCATGTCATCCACATTCATAAGAACTACCCTTTGGTTCTTGAAGTCTATGTGTGCACCAGTAGTGTTGAGGAAGGGAGTTCCAAGGAGGAGCGGGAGCTTGTTGGCCTTCTTCATTTCCATAATAACGAAGTCCGTTGGGACTAGACAATCTCCAACTTTAAGTGGGTAATCTTCCAGAAGGCCAAGTGGCTTTCGTGAATGAGCGTCTCCAAAAGTGATGGGCGATGGGTGATAAGTGAGGTGTCTTATCCCTAGATTTTCTAACATCTCACGGGACATGACATTCACACTTGAACCGGAGTCGCATAGAGCATCCTCAATTGCCAGATCTCCGAGAAGGCAGGTTATGGAGAACATACCAGGATTGCCAAGCTTGGGGAGAGACTTAGGCTCAATCTTTGTCGTGCTTGGTGAATCAATGCAATCGACACTACCCTTGTTTTCAACCATGGTTACGTCCTTATCCATCTTGAATCTTTTTGGGAATGGAAGTTTAGGTTTGTAAGGAGGGGGAACAGAGGATTGTTTCTTTTTCTCTGAAATCACAGTTTTTGGTGCAGGAGGTAGGCTGTCTTGACCCTTCTGGTCGAGCTGTGGGCTCGAGTTGGACGTCTTGGGGGTCTCAGCTCGAGTAGGTGGGTCGAGTTGGGGTGCTCCAGCAGGCGTAAAACTCTTGTCTTGGTCGTTTTTGGAAACCAGATCCTCCCCATCTTGATCCTCACTGTCCGCAGTGATTGTAAGAGATCCTTCCCTCGCAGGTAACTCTCTTCCACTCCTCAAAGCGATGGTAGTTGTGTTAGCATCGGAACCATAAAGAAAAGCCTCAATTTCTCTAACATCCGCTTCATGATCAGCAATAGGACTTGATTCCATTGAAAAGATGGCAGTGCAGTACTCCTTGGGGTTCTGAATTGCTTTTCCTGGAAGTTGTCCAATAGGTGCTGTGGAGGAAGTAGATGCAGTGGTTCCCTCCAAATACTTAATCCTGGAGTTCAATGTCTCAATCTTGCTATTGAGAGCGTTGTAGTTGTAGTCCAACTGGGTTTTGAGTTCACCAAATGTCTTGGCTGTTTCAAGTGCTCCAGCTGTTTGACCCTGTAGGAGTTGCTGCAGCAAAGTGTTTGTCTGTTGATCAGGAGCGGTAGAAGACTGAGCGTGGTGAGTCTGAAAACCTGGTGGTGGACACAGGGCTCCCTGTTGTTGCGGATGACTCGGATAACACGGTCTAGGGGCAAAGTTCTGCGGCTGATTGTAGGGAACAAAAGGCTTGGACTGAGGTTGTTGCTGAGGTGGGTAGACTTGGTCTTGAGGGTTAGCAACGTTGGGACTCCTGTAGGACAGATTCGGGTTGTTCGTGTAGTTGATGAAACCTTTGTTGTACTGACCCTGATTCTGCACATAGCTGACCTCCTCTAGACCATCATCCTCCCCATCTTGAACCTGAAAAACTGTATCCTCAGAAGCAAAGTGAACTTGTTTCTTCTGCTGTAACAATTGATCCAACTTAGCAGTCAAGGCCTTGATGGCCCTAGTTTGATCATCTGTAGCAATACTTGGCCGGACACTCCTATCATACTCAGCAGTGTAGTTACCATCAGATTGTGCTAGGTTCTCCACAAGTGCCCAGCCAGCATCAACATCTTGGTTGAGGAAATTACCGTTACTGGCGGTATCGAGAAGCATGCGGACCTTTGGGAGAACGCCTCTGTAGAGAGTGCTAAGGAGTGATTCATTGCTGAAACCGTGGTGAGGGCATTGAGTAGTGTAGCCCTTGAAGCGATCCCAGCATTCACAGAAGCTCTCACCATCTTTCTGAGTGAATCCAGAAATTTCATTCCTCAAGCGCGCTGTCCTAGCATTGGAGAAGAACTTGGCCAGGAAAGCTTTCTTGCAGTCATCCCAGGAAGTGATGGATCCATGGGGTAGAGTCTTTTCCCAGTGATGGGCTCTGTCACCGAGAGAGAAGGGAAAGAGCCTTAGCTTGAAACCATCTTCACTGACTCCGTTGATCTTAGTAAGGCTACAGAGCCTATCAAACTCATCTAGATGATCAAGAGGGTCCTCCATGGGCAGTCCATGAAACTTGTTGTTCTGCACCATGGCGATCAGGCTGCTCTTGATCTCAAAATTGTTGTTTTGGACCGTGGGAGGGACAATACCCTGTCTGTTGGTATGTGTGTTTGGGGTGTCCCCTGCTCCTATCAAACGGGGTCTCCTCACAGGAGGGTCTTGAACCTGTGGTTGGTCTTCCATACCGAGTGGATTCTGATTGTCGTCTTGGATGTTTTCTCGCTGCGCTCGCAACTGTTGTGGTAGTCGGTCAATATTATCGATGGGGCGGAGGAGATTCTGACTACCTCTTGATCTGGTTTGCATGCAGGTGGATGTGTACCTGAAAATGCAAAGACAGTCAAGTTAGTAAACGAAGAACTGTAAAAGAACTTGAGCTAGAATATTTTGAAATCCTAATTGTAACAAACAACACCCAAATGGCAACGGCGCCAAATTGATATAGGTCAATTCCTTACTAGACCAAGTTTTCGTTGTAGTAGTAAGGTGTCAATCCATAAGGATGAAGATATTAACCAAAAAGGATGCGATCAAGCAATTCAAGTCAAGCCAAGCAAATAGCGTATTGGGGTCTAGCAACCTAGACAAAAACTGAGAATGGACACTAAAACAGGTACTGTATTGGACTAACAGGAACTAGCAGAAACAAGGCAATAACAGAAATAGCATATGGGGGTAACAGCACAGTATTGGACGAACAGCACAGTATTGGACTAACAGCACAGTATTGGACTAACAGGAAATTCAAACAATGCAAGAGAAGCTCCTAAGGATGGAGGTAATCGACTCGGTGTGTCTTCTTAGCCTATTCAAGTGGTTTAACAAAACTCAATCAAGCTATTCCCTAGACATCAAACATCAAGACCAGTTAAGTCCACTCCCGTGGTAAGTAACCTCAAACTAGACCAGTTCCATACCCAATCCCTTGGCGAAATCTACCCTAGCAGGCAATACGATTCAGTTCAATATTGTCAATAAACACCCTAGACATCTAATCCCTTAGGCTAGGTATGCAAATCTCTAACATCAGTTCATTCAAGCATTTTATCAAACACCTTCTGGGTGGAAAAACACCTAAGTTCTAATTTCAGCTGATCAGAAAGAAACTAGCATTAAGAACACTGATTTAGAAGGGAAATCAAACGATCTACACTTAAACCACCTAATAGACTAAGATTTCACACCTAATCTATCCCCATCCTCAAGAACCCTAATGACTACTCAATACTCATGAAGAACATCAAGAACACAAACCCAAAAATCACAGAAACTTGCATAAAGGATGGAAACAGAAGTATAAATGATAGAATAGAAGGATCAAACTCGAAATAACAAGTAGAAATCGAATTACAAGTTCTGGAAACTAAGAACAGAGAAGAACACAAAGAAAACTCGAAATATTAGGGGTAAAAACGTTCTCCTCAGTCTTAACCCAACATTAGGTATTTATACTAAGTCTTAAAAACTCTAAAACGTCATGCGCAAAATAGTAAAAATGTGCAAGATAAGGTCCAGCTCGGTTAAGTCTTGGTCGAGTGCTGTGCTCAAACAGACGAAATCAAGACTGCATTTTTCTGAGATGAGCTTGAGTAGTCCACTCGATTGCAGGGGCTCGAGCTGGGTTCTGAAACTTCAAGACGCCACCTTTTGTCTCTGCTTGATCATACAGCTCGAGCATGGGTACTCGAGCTGAGCTTCTACTCCATCTCCTGCTCAGACTCGATCACGTCTGCATGGGTATCCAGCACGGACTCGATCAGCATGTCCCAGACAGCTTCTGCTCTGCACGGACTCGATCACGTCTGCATGGGTATCCAGCACGGACTCGATCAGCATGTCCCAGACAGTTTCTGCTCTGCACGGACTCGATCACGTCTGCATGGGTATCCAGCACGGACTCGATCAGCATGTCCCAGACAGCTTCTGGTCTAACTTCTCCAAAATCACCCGAAAGTATCTATAACAAGCCAAATATGCAGGATGTATGCGGACCTAATGCAAAACACTCTAAGCATGCAAAACTCGGAATAAATAACAAGAACGGGGTGAATAACACGTCAAAACGTATGATTTATGCAAGCTAAAACGATGCAAAATGCAAACATATCAATATGTCTGTCTTTTTGCTCAGAGATACCATTCAGCTCAGGCGTGTGAGGAGGTGTTGTTTGATGGCTTATGCCGTTCTCTTGGAGGTATTATCTTAACGCGATGAACTCTCCTCCATTATCTGAATATAGCACCTTGATTCTGTTGTTGAAACGTTTTTCAACGAGGGTTTGAAAGGCCATGAAAGTTCCTTTAACTTCGGATTTTTTTGGTAGGGGATAAAGCCAAGTGTAGCGAGTATAGTGATCCACAAGGGCAAGGTAATATCTGTGATTTTCTATAGAGATGAGTGGTGAGGTTCATAGATCTGAATAAAGGTATTCTAGTGGATGAGAAGAGGAGATTGTGTTTGTGGAAATAGAGAGTTTATGGCTTTTATTAATAAGACAATCCATACACGAAAAGTCATTGTGTAGAGAATTTGAAAGTGGCAAATGAAACTGAGATATGATGTTTTTAAAGGTGGATAGATTTGGATGCCTGAGTCGAGAGTGCCATGAACCCATATCTGTTTTTGGTGTAGGTGTCGCATAGAGATGTCACAGATTTGAATTGTCAGGCCACTCGTACAGCTCTTGTCTAGTCTTCCCTTAGATTAATGGGACCCCCGAACTGAGATCTTTCACCTGAAAATGAGAGGGAAAGAACTCAACTGAGACATCATTATTGTTGCACAAACGATATACTGATAATAGATTTTTTGTGACTTGCAGGAACATAAAATATATCATGTAAGTTGAGAGGTCGAGTAGGAGTAGGAAGGATGCCAGAACCAGTGCGATTGATTGGCATGGTAGTACCATCAGCAATAGTGACTTCCTCGCCATCATTATAAGGTTGGTGGATCGCCAAGTTGTTAAGATCGGTGGTGATATGGTGAGTAGCGCCACTATCCAGCAGCCACGTGTTTGTTGGCGTCACGTTTGTGGTTGCTGCATTTGCCCGGGGCTGCCATGGTGTATTGGCAGGTTGTTGGTGATGGAAAGATGTCTCTTGTAGCTGAGTGCAGCGCCTTGCGCTATGGCCAAAGACTCCACACAGTTGGCATTTCCCATTGTAAGGACGAGGAGTGTATTGTTGTTGCTGGTTAGTGTTCTGTTGGTAGCTTTTGTTGCGATTGTTAAACTTGTTGTTATTGTTGTAGTTGCGAGACTGATTGGAGTTGGTTCCCTTTGTGTGAGCGATGTTTGCCGTCACCGGAAGATGTGGTGAGACACCTTCAACGATCTTGAGTTTGGCCTCAAAGTTGATCAATTTTTCATGGACCTTAGTTAGTGAAGGTGTTGTCTCGCGTCCTTCGATCTGTTCAGCTACCGATTTGTACTCCTCAGGTAAGCCTTCAAAGATGAAATCGATTTGCTCATCGAGATCATAGACTTTGCCCAGCAGCGATAATTGATCAAATCGAATGTGGAATCCTTGTAAGTACTCATCGATTGTTTTTGTACCCTTCTTCCATTGTTTGACTTGTTGTCGGAGTTGGTTGATGTGACCTTTGCTTGGTTTAACATAGGTAGACCTGAACTTGGACCATATTTCAGCAGTGGTTGTTGTGGTTGAGAGCATTGGCTGAATCGTGTTTGAAATTGCACCAAGAAGTGAGCTATAGATAAGCCTATCTTGGCGTTTCCACATTGTGAAGGTGGGATTGGCTGAGACGATGTTGTTTATCGTCACCGTCGGAGATGGTGGAAGAGATGACTCATCCAGAAACTTGGCAAGATCATACCCATCGAGAAGGGCATGAACTTGCTCCACATCAGAAAGTTTGTGGAAGTGAGCTTCGTAACGTTGGACATATTAACGTTAAGAAGCTGAGTTAGGTCAGAGACAATGATAGTCTCAGCGGAGGTTGCAGGTGAACCTGTGTTGTTCATGGTGTTCGGAAAAAAAACGAAAGGGAGAAGAAGAGATTTGACGAGGAAGAAGAGAAGAGAAGAGAGAAGAAAAAAAAAAAGGATCTATGGTCTTGATACCATGTAAAGGATTTGTGAATTGATATTTCATTTACATAGCTTATACACATATTTATACAAAAGAGTTTGCCTAAATTATATATATGGGAGTGATCATAGGGATTGTAATTTATGTGATATAATTAGTATAATAGATAGCAATCATCTCCATGAATATATCAATCAAAGATTGATTGATATTTCCTTAATACTATTTACAGGTAACCGCATGGCTCAATGGGGTGATAACAATCTTGTCTGCTATTTGGGAACGCCAGAGCACTTATTTTTCGCTTGCCCTTATACATTCAGCATTTGGGAGCCTCTTTGTAACAAGCTACTCGGACGCATTGCAACTCCGGATTGGGATTACACTGTCAACTCTCTGCTGCAAAATCGGGAAGGCCGCATTGACAACATGATATATCGAATGATCTTCCAAATGACAATCTACTATGTTTGGAGAGAGCGTAACAATAGAAATCACCATGTGCCGAGACAGTCTCATCATCGTCTACTTCAACTCATAACAAAGACAGTCCAAGATCGCATAAATTCAAGACGAAAAACGAACGCTGAAGAAGCAGTTGCTCTGTCCGCTAGATGGAGTATCACACGTCCTTTACCAGCCGGAGCAGTGCAAACCTCTGTTTCGTAGTTTCTTGTTTAGTTTCGTTTCCAGTATTTGCAGTTTCCTTTTCTTTCTTTCCCTGCTCTAAACTTTTATAAATAACTTGTGTTTTTTACCTGATCAATTTTACATTTCATCAAAAAAAATTAAGAGAGTTTTATATAAGGTTGTTTTGTAAGGGAAAAAAAACTAAATTAAATATGAAGAAGGAAGTAATTAAATGTTGTGATAATTGTTTTAATGACGCGTCAATTACAATATTTGCACAAAATTGAAAATCACAAAATCGAAAATCCTCTCTGGCCAACAAAAATAAAAAACACAACTAATCATAGGCTTCTCCATCTTCTTGTCTGTAGGATGATGCAATTTTTCAGATAATTTACTTCCAAAATCCGTAGTAGTCATACCCAAAATATGACTGAATACCCAACAACGAAGATTTTATTTTCAAATATGTATTTTTATAGTAAAAATTAATTAAGTGTAATCTGAATAAAATTGAAAATAGATTTGTGAAGATTTTATTTTTAAATTTGTATTTTTAATAATAAAAATAAAAAAGTCTTTAGATATTTTTATCCTTAATGATTTTTTTTGTTAATTTTTAAGACTAATGACATTGTATGTAATTCTTTAGAATTTAAATGTTATTTCAAATCGTTACTACTCAAATATTAGGTGAAGATTTATATAACAGATAGTACGCTTATACAACTTCAGCCGTTAGTAAAAAAGATTTATCATTTTTTTTTCAACCAAAGATTTATCATTTCTTTTCAATTAAAAAGGGATAAAAAAGATTTATCGTTTGAGCTTTTAGAAAAATAACAATAAATGGAAAGAGGAAGTGAAATGTAAATACTAAAAATAACAGTTGCTTTACTTTACCCAAATCCAATTTATATAACGTTAAGATCGAATGAAGGTGAGCAGAGTGCACTTTGTCAATATGGCAAATCTATTGTTTATATTTAAAACCTCGGCATTTATTGACTAGAAAGGAAAAAAAATATACAAACGAGGTCTTATTATACACAAATTGTTGAACATTGACTTCGAAGTATATATAGTTGTAGATATTTTCTTTTTGGTGCTCTTTTCTTGGGATTCCTACGACCTAGAAGAATAGTGTTACATAAGATTCTATCTAAAGATTGGTTACGTATAATTAGGCGTTTATTTTTGTCTCTTTATTTTCTTTTACTGAAACAATGTAGTTAAGCCTCCCCTTAATTAATTAAGCTTACAAGCAAAGATCCGATCATAGGTCGAGTCTGTTTGACGCTATCTTCCCACACGAGTTTTGCCCCATAGACTATTTCGTTTTTCTTTATGTTTTCCGATAGTAAAATAAAAGTAAAAAAGATTCCTTCTTCTTTGCAAATAGATTCCACACGATGAGCTTAGCTTTAAGATTTTATTGTTTTTTTTTTAATTACATCTCTTGTGGTTCTATTTTATAGTATAAAAATCAAACATTATAAAAATTGATCCATCGTATAGAAACTGAATTCGAACTAAGATAAAAAATTATATTAGATCCATTTTATAATAACATTATTTGTCTAAGTCTTAGGAATCCTTTAAATTTAAAGTCCGAAAAACTGAAGAGTCAAAATTAAATAGAAACATGTTATTTAACCAATATATGTTAATTTCGTTTTGAGAATCATGAAAAAAAATACATGTCAAAGTATTTATACAGAAACGCATAGAGAAACTTATATAGAACCACATATGACATATGATTATATATATATATATATATATATATATATAAAATACTTTTTTGAGAATGTATCTACAATATTCTTATAAACATTTTACATATGTGTTGAGTACAGTAAGAGTAGGAAAAAGAAAATTAAATTAACAAGTTATTGAAAAAAAAGAGATTCTTCTGTACTTATAGCTCCCATCATGCTCCAGATCTCACTTGTTCCCATTCCACTAAACTGTTGCAAGAAATCCATAACCTGTTAATAATTAAGAAAATAGTATAGTATAATCAGCTTTTAATATATGTACGATAGACATATATAACAATTTAAAGAATTTTAATTCTAAAATATAATGAGAACTTTCCAATTTAGATCAAACTGTGTTAATCAATTTACCTCATCCGGCTCTTACCACTACAAGAAAACAGCCTTATAACTGACGGAATTTCCGACGGACATAATTCCGTCGGACATTTCCGATGGATTTCCGATAACAAAGCCACGACCATGTTGTTGTCAGAATTCTGTCGGTTAATATCGACGGAATTCCGACTGTTATGTAATAACCGATGGATTACCGACGGTTATTTACCGTCTGAAATAAGGATAAAAGTACGATGGTTAACACACGGAAGAGCGACAGATTTCCGATAAACATACTACGGATTTCCCACGGACAAAAATCCGTAGGTAATCCGTGGGAAATCGTTGTTTCCTTTTAAATACATATACGTATAATATTTTATATAAAATGAAAAAAGAAATTAAATTTAAAATTGCAATTTAAAATTCTAAAAATATATTAAGAAAAAATATTACATATAACAACTTATACTATATTTCAAACCAATTGAAAATAAAATTATTACAAGAGTCAAATAAAAAACATTTGAACTAATTATCATCCGATGTACTCTCTGAATTCTCTGATGATGATGAATCGGATTGTGAATCAAATTCTCCATGTTCCTCCTCAGAATAATCAAAAATCTCGTTATCACCTTCCTCAGTAAAATCAACAACAAGATCAACTTGTTGTGGTTCTGCGATCGGACCTAGAAAACCTGGAGTGGCGCATTGTTGCATAGCCTCATTATCTGCATTACCATCCACTCTACCTCTTGGTGTAATCAATGAAACAGTGATCCAGGGATCATGCTTGTTCGTGACACGAGGATATGGAATGTAACAAACTTGGTTTGCTTGTGATGAAAGGATGAAAGGATCGTACTTTTGGAGCCGTTTTCCGGAATGGATGGATGTAACCCCAAATTCATCTTGGCGAACACCTGTTCCTACGAATGGATCATCCAGTCGCAATAAAAAACAACGCATCGCAAGTCGAGAAGACCAGGGTAATGTACTTCTAGTATTTCCCTTAGAATACCATAGTAGACAATGTCACCCGATTCCGAAGAAATACCATAATCACTTGTTGGCCGGATCCTTCCTTCGCGTAAAATCTTGAAAGCATATCCACGTGTACAATACATAGGATAACTGTGGGCAACAGCCAATGGACCGTTGATCAACTCTTCTAACCAAGTTGGAAAAGACTGGCCTCTACTTGCACCTGTCCTTACCTGCAATAATTTTTTAAAATTTTTTTTCCTTAAATTAAAAAATGATATCTGTCGTAATATTAAAAAGAACGTAAGTGGATCAAATAAACTTACATAAAATGCAAGCCATTGAGCGAACTCGCTCTCTTTGAGCGCATTAAGTGCTTCCTCTGTGTAAGTTGAGTAATGAAAGCGTATGTGAGCCATATAAATCCTGAAAACAAAATTATAATTATTCTTTTAAATTATTTATTATTATATATATTAAGATTTTTTTAAAATAAAATACCTTTCATACTCCAAAAGATCTTCACAATTTGTGAGAATATACATATGCAAATGATTTTGCTCCTCCTTAGTTAATCTTCGTTTTTTTGTTTTTCCACTTACTCGTCCAACCTACGTAAATAGATTTAAGTTGTAATTAATAATATTATTGAATGCATTGAGCGACAATAGACCCCTCTACTTTACTCAGATTTTTAACCTTTTTCTTGAGATGATACATATACCTCTCGAACGGGTACATCCACCGATATTGAACAGGGCCACCTAATGCCGCTTCGCGAGGAAGATGAATTGGAAGATGCTCCATAACATCAAAAAATGAAGGGGGGAAAATCTTCTCCAAATTACATAGGATAATTGGTATCTGCGTCTCCAAATTATGAATACCGTCAACCGTCAGAGATCTCGTACATAAATCCCGGAAAAAAGAAGCTATACCTGAGAAAAACATAAACTAAATAAAACAATTCTTGATGTATTATTTATCTGTAATATTTATGCAAATAAAAGTATCTGCAATTGACTTGTGAACGTTTTGTGGAAGAAGATAAGCAAAAGCAAACGGAAGAAGCCGTTGCATTATGACATGACAATCGTGACTTTTTAAACCAGAAAACTTCTCTTCACCATAATCAATGCAGTTACGTAGGTTCGACACGTATCCATCCGGGAATCTAACATGGTTGGCAATCCATTCAAAAAACTCATGTTTTGCAGCCGAAGGCAAACGGAATTGGGGTATAGGACCTTTGTTGTTATTCCCAACAACATGAAGAGCCCGTCGAGCACATATATCTGGCAAATCCAATCTAGACTTCAGATTATCTTTTGTTTTCCCTTGGACATTGAGAACTGTATTAATCAAGTTTTCAAAAAAATTCTTCTCAATGTGCATGACATCTAGATTATGCCTCAATAGATGGTCCTTCCAGTAGGGCAGATCCCAAAAGATACTCTTCTTATGCAAGTTATGGTATACACCAACTCCATCTACAGGACTATGTCCGTTTCCGCCACAACGAACTGATTTCTCCGCCCCAAAATCTCGTAACTGTGTTAAAATGCTATAACCATCTAATTCAGGAGGTGGACCATCAAAAACTTTTTTTTTTTTGGTAAACAATGTAGAGCTTCGACGATAGGGATGATCGGGCCTCAAAAAACGTCTATGACAATCAAACCAAGATGTTTTCCGACCATTTCTCAATTGGAACGCATCTGTATTGTCTTGACAATATGGACACGATAATCTCCCATGGGTCGTCCATCCAGATAGCATACCATATGCTGGAAAATCACTTATGGTCCACATAAGCACTGCCCGCATCACAAAATTTTCCTGCACTGAAACGTCAAATGCCTGAACTCCATGTTCCCATAACATCTGCAACTCATAAATCAATGGCTGTAAGAAAATATCAAGTGATCTCTTTGGATGCTCAGGTCCAGGAACAAGAATAGAGAGGAAAATAAACTCTCTCTTCATGCATAAAGATGGTGGCAAATTGTATGGTGTCACGATTACCGGCCACAATGAATATTGTCTCTTCCATGCTTTCCGAAAGGATTAAAACCATCGGTGCATAAACCAAGGTACACATTTCTACTCTCAGCTGCAAAAGCAGGATAAACAGTCTGAAAGTGTCGCCATGCTTCAGCGTCGGACGGATGTGATATATCCCCATCCCGTGGATGATCTGAATGCCATCTCATAGACTGTGCTGTCCGTTCTGATTGATATAATCTTTTCAATCTCTTTGTTAGTGGCAAATACCACATTCGTTTGTATGGAACACTAACTCTTCCACCTGTATCTTGATACTGAAGATTGCGACAAAACCGACACACTACCCGATCTGAATCCTCTCTCCAATAAATCATACAATTGTTGCTGCACACATCTATGACCTGATACGGTAAGCCAAGCCCAGCCACCAACTTCTGAATCTCATAGTATGTTGAGGGATAATTACTATCTGCCGGCAAATGTCTTTTCATATAATCAGCAAATGCATCAACACAAGTCTCCGACAAATTGTAATCCGTCTTGATTCTCATCAATTCTGTTGCAGCCGATAATGGTGATATTCCCTCTGGACAACCTGTATACAACGGTTGCTTTGCCGCATCTAACATATCGAAGAATCTTTGTGCTTCTAAATTAGGCTCCTCGACTGATCTATCTCCTCTAGAATCAACATAGTCCGGAGCATTGACATGATATGCATCATGTACCATCTGAACATAATCGACATTATCCCCTAATTCCGGTGTAGATTCCCCTATTCTATCCGACGTAAAAGTTACACTAGTACTAGCAAAATCTAACATAGAATCATTTTCTCCATGCGAATACCAAATCTTGTAACTCGGCATAAATCCTCTACGATGTAAATGCGAACTTACATCTAAAATACTGAGAAATCTACGATTCTTGCATTTAAGACAAGGACAATAGAGTTTACCAGTTTCCGAAGCAAGTTGTTGATTTGTTGCAAAATTCATGAACTGTCTGACACCTTCGACATACTCTTCTGTAAGTTGCTCTGTCTCCGGATCGCGTATTGGTTTGTCCATCCAGGATCGAAAATAATTATATTGATTTGACGAAGACATTTTTGTAATATGAAAATAATATAGTAGGAGAAATTGTATGAGAGAGATATTGTGTGAGAGAGTGTAATGTTAATGTGAGAAAATGTGGAATATATAAACGGCTAACCCGACGGACAACCGACGGAAAACCGACGGCAACGGCTACTGACCATTCAACGGCTACTGACGTTCAACGGCTATACATATAACCGATGGATAACCGACGGCTATAGCCATAGCCGTCGATATTCCATCGGTATTATACAGATAACCGATGGCATACCGACGGCAACGGCTACTGACCATTCAACGGCTACTGACGTTCAACGGCTATACATATAACCGACGGCTATAGCCGTTGTCGTCGGTATTCCATCGGTATTATAAAATAAGACGGTTGTCATTTGAAATATTTATGTTTAAAACTCATTTTACTTTTTATGTTTAAAACTCTTTTTACATATTTAATTAACACATACGCGATTTCATAAGCATCTAAAATGTTTAATAAAAGTAAAAACCGTCTTATTTTAGATATACCGACGGAAAACCGATTGTAATATATAAATATATATAAATAATCATAACCGTCGGTTTTCCATCGGTACTTACCAATGGCGAACCGACGGATAATAAATATTACTCCATCCATTCCATATTATTTGATTTTCTAGCTTTTTTCACTTGTTCCACAATATTTGATTTTTTAACATCATTTATTGAAATTTTCATTAAACATTAATTATTGATTGACCAAAAAAATTAACTCATCTTTCTTTACTTTTTCTTTTAAAAGCTCCGAATATGAAGAATTACAACTAACTCCTCATTGCTTTCTTTACTTTTTTGTGAATACATTATTCTCCAGTTTTTTTTTATTCTCTTATCATCAAAATGAAACAAAAAAATGAAATACAAGAAAAATTGAAAGAGAAAATAGAGTCAAGAGATGTTTATATGACCAAAAACTACACAAATCAGAAATTGGATTTAAATAAATCATGGAGCGAAGAAGAAGAGAATAATGGAGAATTTCATGGCAAACAAGAAATTGAAGAAAGTATCAGAGATATCCCCATCTTTTAGACGTCGACACAATGACGTATAACTTACGTTTAAAGAAGCTGCCAATGACCAGACGTTTAAATCTCTAACCTTTCTTCATCTATCATTATTTTATATCGAACAGTAGCTTCTTAAGGATCTTGAGACATCTCATTGCTTTCCTCTATCATAAATATTTTTAAAATAAATAAGATACTCTTATCAAAATGATAAAGTCCATATACGTAGATATTAATAAGAAAATTAAAAAATATATATCATAATTTATAAGAGTTAATTAACACTCAACTACATCAAGAAATGATAAGGAATATAAGAATTTATATTATATAGCGCTAATTTTAATGCATGCGAAAAATCCGCTACCCATCGGTTTTCCATCGGTAATTACCGATGGAAAACCGACGGAAATTATTATTTATAAATATTTATATTATATAGCGCTAATTTTAATGCATGCAAAAAATCCGCTACCCATCGGTTTTCCATCGGTAATTACCGATGGAAAACCGACGGAAATTATTATTTATTACCGTCGGTTAAAAAACATTAAATCGTTCGCGGCTGTTCTCCTCTTCCCCATTTCTTACGAAATCAGATTTCCTCTCGATCCGGCTACTCTCCTCCGACGCGGCGGGCTTCTCTTCCCAGGCGACTCTCCTCCCGCGCTTCCTTTTCCCCGGCGACTCTCCTCCCACGCGGCTCCATCTTCCTCCTCCCTTCGCCGCAGCTTCTCCTCCGGCGGGACTCTCTTCCTCCGCCGGCGCTCCACTTCCGGCGACTCTTTCTTCCTCCGCCGCTTGTCCTCCGGCGATTCTCTACCCATAACTTACAATGTAAGATTTTTTTATTTTAGATTTTGATATTTAGAATTTTGTGATTTAGGAAATGGATTTCGATTTTGATTTAGGATTTAGGAAGAAGAGATTTTGTGCTTTAGGCTTTAGTTAGAGTTTGTGATTTAGTATTAAAGATTTAGGATTTTGGAATTTTTTGATTTAAATTGTATGATTTTATTTTATGCTTTTGGAATTAGATTTTATGATTTTGCAAATTGAATTTTGGAATTAGATTAACGATTTTTAGATTTGTATATTAAATTGAATGGTTTGAATTTTTTTGATTGAGGAATGACATTTGGATTTACTAATTTTTAAATTTGTGTTTTATGATTTAGAAATTAGAATTACTAATTATTGATTTAGGTTTTATGCCGTACATTTTTTTATTTTTGTAGCAAATTAGTATTAATAATTTAGGATTTAGATTTAGTCATTTTGTGATTTGGTTTAATTATTTAGAATTTTCGATTTAAGTTTTATGATATAGATTTTTTTATTATCGTTGCAACTTAGTATTAAGAATTTAGGATATAGATTTAGTAATTTTGATATTTGTTTTAATTATTTAGAATTAAAAAATAAACATTAGTGATTTAGGTTATATCATTTATATTTTTTTAATCATTTAGAATTTGTTATTTACGTTTTTTGATTTTGATTTTCTGATTTATGTTTGAAATTAGTATTATGAATTTATTATTTGTGATTATTTATTAGTCATTCATGTTTTACAATTTTGATTTTTGAATTTAGCGTATCAATTAGTAATATGAATTTAGGATTTCAATTTACTAATAATTAATGAATAATATTTTTGATGTAAGTTTTCAATTATGATATTTCTTACTAATCATATAATCGTTTTAGGAGTTATGAGGATTTCCTCCGTCAGTCTCAGGGAGCTCTAAGTGCTCCTACGATTCAGAGGAGTAGTTCCGCCACTCCTTCTAATGTTCCACCTACTGAGAGTTCTGAAGCCCGCACCAGAATCACCATTGAGGAGGTTCTTGCTCAACCGGGCCTAGAACGTTTACCGATGCTTCACCCACAGCGCCTGAATGGCGCCACCTGGTATAAAATTTTAGTATTTTGTAATGTCTTTTAACACTTATTATTTATTTGTTGTTATTTTTTTAATTATAGGTTTCGTTATAAAAACGGGATCACCAAGTCGATTATGAGTATGCTCCATCACCAACTTCCGCAGATGTATCCTCATACAGAGATATGCCAAAAGAGCGGCGAGAAAGCTGGTACCGTACTTTCGCGGTATGAAATTTTATTACTTTATTATGGTTTGTTATTATCTTTTAATCTTGATGTAAGTAATTAATTATTATTTTTTTTTTAATTTTTTTAGCAAGATTTCAATTGGGACCCTAGCATTAATCTCGAGGTTCGAAGGGCGTTCGATAAGTAAGCTAGTTCGCAATTCAGCGAACATGTCTACAGTTGGAAGCAAAAGTGGAAGAAGGGTAAACCGAAGCCCAGGGATCTCGACCCAGATGTTTGGGAGGCATACATTCGTTACTGGAGTACAGAAGAGGCCAATACGATCTCCGCACGAAACAGGGCAAACCGCTTGAGTGAACGGGATGGACTCGGAATCGCAACACATAATGCCGGTGCAATAACGTTCGAGAGTCGTGCTGACGAGCTGGTATGAATATAATCTTTTAGTAATTATTACTTTCTTTTATTTTTTTATTTACTAACAGTTTATTTGTTTAACCAGACTGCCAAGGCCGATGGTGTGCGACCAGATTTGTATGAGATCTTCGTCGACACGCACACCAATAAAAAAACCGGCCAAGTACAAGACTAGTTGGCGTGCAAAATCATGAACAACGTCGAGCAGAAGAAGCAGGAGAAGCTTACTCAGCTATCTAAAGAAAGAGGATCTGCTTCGGGTTCCAATTCATTGACGCGGGAAGTCATGAACCAACTAGTCCTCGAGGTAATTAAATTTCCAGAAGTTGTATTATATTTATTAATTTTCAGTATTTTAGTATTTGTTTATAATTTCTTAGGAAACTCCTAGAAGCCGAGGACGTGTTTTTGGATTAGGACGCCTTCCAGAAGGTGACACTGCAACGTCGTCGTTTACACAACCAGCGGATCCTGCGGTCACAGAAGAGCTTCAGAAGCTGAGGACTGAATTGGAGGAAAAGAATGCAAGAATTGCTAAGTTGACTGCCTCTCAGAATTGCTAAGTTAAACTTCTCGACGTTTATGAGCCAGCATTTTCCAGATTTTCGTCCTCCAGAGATGGATTAGTACATTTATGTTTTTATAATTACGTAGTTGAACAATGTTTAACTTTTATTTAATGTTTATAAGAATTTTTATATTTATTAGAATTATTATAATTTTCATATCTATGAATTTTTAATTAAATTTTTAATTTTTTAAAAGTATTAGAATTATAAAAAATTTAAATGAGACCTGGGACAAATATCTGTCGGTTTTCCCTGGGAAAAATATTACCGTCGGTTTTCCCTGGGAAAAATATTACCGTCGGTTTTCCCTGGGACAAATATGACCGTCGGTTTTCCCTGGGAAAAATATTACCGTCGGTTTTCCCTGGGACAAATATGTCCGTCGGTTTTCCCTGGGAAAATTATTATCGTCGGTTTTCCCTGGGAATAAATGAGACCGTCGGTATGTCGTCGGAAACATCTTTGACCGTTTGTTCCCTCGGAAGGTCGTCGGAATATTATATCCGATAGCGATATTCGTCGGTCAACCGTCGGAACCTTTTTATCGGTAATCCGTAGGAGTTTTGCTTCCGCTTTCTGACGGAAGTTGATTTCCGACGACTTCAAACCGACGGTTTCCATTGCGTAGGAAATCCGTGGGAAATCGTTGTTTCCGACGGGTTACCAACGGATTTAGCCGTCGGAATACGTTTGGTTTTCTTGTAGTGTACAGAGAATAAGACGTACTGGTCTCTTTTAGAAATTTGGATACAAGAATGCCAAGACCTTGTCTTCTTTCTCTCAATATCTATAACGTTATTTAAATAAAGTTTACTTAGATGATTGAACGTTACTTTAACATTGTCCCCCAATTTACAAGCCACCGGTGGTGATCCCCAAGAAGCCGTGTCCACCAAAGATTGCACATAAGCCCATCTACAAGCCTCCGGTGCCTATTTACAAGCCACAAGCTAAGTGGTGATCCCTTAGAAACCTTATCCACCAAAGATCGCACATAAGCTCATCTACAAGCCACCCATGCCTATTTACAAGCCTCCGGTGGTGATCCCAAAGAAGCCATGTCCGCACCACTTCACATGCCGATCTACAAGCACCCGGTGCCGATCTAAAACCGATCTACAAGTCACCAGTCCCCATCTACAAACCGATCTACAAGCCACCAGTAGTGGTGATTCCAAAGAAGCCATGTCAACCACTTCCCAAGTTTCCGTCTTTCCCACCTAAATACATTCCACACCCTAAGTTCGGGAAATGGCCTTCTTTCCCTTCTAATCCTTGATGGAGATACAAAATTCTGTGTCTTTCTTAATTCAAGAAAAGTGAGCTAGTGATGCCAAAAAAATAATATTCCCTTGTTCGTTTGTTGAATTTTATGTAGATGTTTGATATTCCTGTATCTTTAAATTAATCCCAGCCAATAATATTTGTATTTGTTTTTTCTTGTTAAATAAACTCTGCAATCTTCTTCTCTATTCAACTTCTTTTTTAAGGATCTAATACAAGTATCAATTCCTTTTTTTTTCCTTCGGTCAAACGGTACCTCAGTAAAATTTGGAAAAAAAAAGTAGAACCAATCGCTATTAGGCAAAACAAATTATCGCGTCAAAGTAGGATTCAAGAGCTGCATGTGGTTAAACTAAACATAAAACCGTGGAGATCTCGACACGTGTCTCAATCCGAATGTCATATTATTATTTTTCTCACTTACATTTCGCATGTCGTTATAAATATATCATCTCACTTACATATCTTTCGTTGTAAGCGATCAATGTATACAAATAGTTGAAAGACTCTTATTTCTTAATTGTACATTACCATTAACTGAAATAGCTTGCTCTGTCGAAGTTAAAGATTGTCGGAAAACATTTACAAAATGTATAAGGTTTGGTTACATATTTTACTAGTTAGAAACAAATCGGATCAATATGAAATATTAGACACTAGTATAAAAACTGATGATCATCCCCTATATATTATTTGGGGAGTACATTTATAAATAAACTTAAAAAGTGTTAATATTTACATCACATTGCCATTATTTCAAATAACAAATTTTAATCTCTCATTAAGGGTATTTTAGTCATTAGTTATTATGTAATTATAATTTTTGTTTTAACTAATTAATTTATTTTAAATTCTTTAAAAAGTAGTTAAAAATAGATTTGATGAAGATTTTGTTGATTTAGTTAAACACACTAATTAAATTAAATTAAATTTTGAATTAATTTTCTAAAAATAGGAGATTTTATGTTGATTCTGATTTTTTTTTGGAAATTTTAAGGAAGAATTTATGTAGATTTTTCGATTTTTTTTACTTCTTTATAGATTATAATTTTAGTTTTAATTAATTAATTTATTTTAATTTTATGAAAAGTAATTAAAAATAAATTTTGTGAAGATTTTGTTGATTTAACTAAACAGATTAATTAAATTAAATTAAATGTTGATTTAATTTTTCAAAAATAAGAGATTTGATGTAGATTACGATTTTTTTTTTGGAATGTTAATGTTAATGTTCCTCCTTCTTTATAATATCGAATCTATTAATAGATTTTTGGAAGATTTAAAAATGTACTTCATATCTGACTTATTTTAACATGGTGTAAAAAAATTTTATTTTTTAAAGTACTTGAAAATAGATTTTATGAAAATTTTATTGATTTAATTAAACATACTAATTAAATTTAATTAAATGTTCATTTAATTTTCTAAAAATAAGAGATTTTATGTAGATTGTGATTTTTTTGGTAAAATTTTAAGGAAGAATTTATGTAGATTGTCGATTTTTTTAATTTTCTTATAGATTGTAATTTTTGTTTTAATTAATTAACTTATTTTAAAGTATTTGAAAGTAGTTCAAAATAGATTTTGGAAGATTTTATTGATTTAACCCTAATTAAATTAAATTAAATTAAAATAAATGTGGATTTAGTGTCCCAAAAATAAGAGATTTAATATAGATTGCGATTTTTTTTTGGAATATTAATGTTAATGTTAGTTCCTCTTTATAATATCGAATCTATTAATAGATTTCTAGTATATTTAAAAATGTTAGTTCATATCTGACTTTGTTTAACATAGTGTAAAATTTAACATAACAATATAACATTGTAATTTAATTTTTAAATTTATTTAAATTGTAAAATTTGGTAATTAAAACTGATCAAGGTATAACTAAAATTCAAATAACAAATATCCGGAAATTTTCTGTTGGAAACAATATATTGTAATATCCAATATCGCTAATAAACATTTTATCTTTCAACAAAAAAATATATTCTACGAAATCAATTTTATAATATCCTGAATTAATATATTCTAAAAAATCTTAATTAATATTTTAGAATGTCGCAATCTTCCAAAATTTTACTTCTTTTTTCGGTTAAATCAAAGAAAATATTCTGATTTTATATATAATTTTTCAATAGAAAATTTTCAATATAGTCGAGTATGAAAGATTGGTTTTATATTTCTGATTACAAAAGATTTACGCGGATAGTACAAAGATTCGATATTATAAAAACTGATATTATAATTTACGTAAAGTTTTTGAAGAATTATTATTTTCTAATATCCTGATTTTATAATTTTTGGATATTTTTCTATAATTGTAATTTGTCCGTGCTATAGCACGGGATATATCCTAGTTTAGATTTTGAATGGTTACAACATATCAGGTAATGTAGAATAAATGTGGTTTATACAATTTATATTTGTGTACGTAGATGTATAAAGTAGATGAGAGAAGAATAACAGACAGTATATTTGTGTACGTAGATGTATAAAGTAGATGAGAGAAGAATAACAGACAGTTTATTTGAACTGGCTTTTTCTATCAACAGGAATTGTGTCTGAGGAGGGGCCTTGCCAGCTTCAAAAGACAATAAGAAGTAATGTCATAAATTAGTAGTTCGATTCAGTCTTCTAACCAATAACCATATGTATATATATATATCCTATATATTAGTTGAGAATCATTTTAACAAAATAACCTTATGGTTAAAATTATGTGTTTAATTACCCGCCCCTCACAAGTAATGGAAATCAAAATTAAGCTCTTTCTCTCTTAAGTTTATATTGTTTTCAGTTTGGGATACTTGAAATGAACTTAAATGTCTTGTATATATAGGGAGCATATGGTGGTTGGTGGCACATGTGGTTGGTGGCACCAACCTCTCTCTCCATTTCTTCCATGTGATCAAGAAGCTTCTTCTTCCTCCATTTCAACTTATGTAGTGCCTCCCAAATTTGACTAAGACTTGTCTCACCAATCTTTAGGAATTTACCAACAATCTCCCCCTTAATTCCTAAACTTGAATTAGGGAGATCCTCTACTCCAATGATTTTTTCCTCCTCCATTGGTATTTGCTTCTTTCTTCTCCGTCACAGCAGATGGTAACTTTATGACCAAGTGCTTCAACACCTCAAGCGCTTCCTCCGTCTTCTTCGTCTTAACATCTATATTGATATCTCGCTCCATCTCACTCATCTTATGTCTTGCCTTAGAATCAGCTACTCTCAGCTTCTCGATCTATGCCATTACTTCGTGTAGAAGGTCTTGAAACCATGTAGCTTTGATAGACTAGATCTTGGATTTCATCCACTCCCTTAAATCTTCGGTTTTTTATAGGAGTTTCACTCTCCATTGATGCTTAAGAGTAACTCCTCTCCTGCCAATAAAACATTATCCTCAACATACTTGGGCTTGCTTATCTCAAGGTTTCATCTTCTTAGAATGGGCTCGTTAGGATTTTGGAACAACTCGTCACGTGTTCCAGCAACTTCTCTGTTTTCTCCTGTCAGGAACAAACCATCTCGTGTTCCACTAACTCCTCTGTTTTCTCCATTAGATCTATCAAGAGGCTTTTCTTTGGTTATGTATGGTCCAGTTCCATTATCTATATGCCCTTCCCCCAAAACATAGTAATACCCGAACTACTATCTTCTCTCTTTGTCATGGAGTTCAACGGAATTCCAACTGTTAGACTAATCTTATACATGCGATTAGGAGATCTAATCACTTTCATCAAAAGCCTTCCATTGTAGTCGTGTATGGTGAGGTAATTCTCCTTCAACATTACATCACACTCATTCTCTGTTGCTTGTCCAAGGCTAATAATGTTTCTCTTAAGATCCGGAATGATATAGACATCGGATATCAATCTTTGTTCTCCGGTCTTTCCTTGAAAAATTATTGAGCCTTTTCCTTCGATTTCAACGCAAGGCTCTTCTCCAAACTTAACCTTTCATGTTATCTTCTCATTCAGCTCCGAGAAGAATGATTGATTACACGTCATGTGATTACTAGCTCCATTGCCCAAGTACCAAAAGCTTTGTTCCTCTTTCTCGTTCTTATACTTACTGGGCACAAAGTTTTTCTCGTGGATGAAGACTTCCTCATGCATGTAGAATATTGCATCGGCCTCCTCAGTCTCCACTAAATTTTTTTCTTGACCTCCTTGAGCTTTCTCAGGACACGATGACGCAAAGTGTCCCGGTTTGTCACATCTCCAACAAATGATCTTTGATCGATCTTTCTTTGGTTTTCCTTTGGTTTGATCTTGTTCTACAGCATTGTTTGGCTGGTGTAATGTATTAAAGCATCCTCTAGCTCGTCCTGTACTACGGCCCCCATGTCCTCTTCCTTGAAAGCCTCCTCAGGTGCTTTATGCATCATAAGAAGTGAATAAGAGATTTTCTTGATCATCTCCGTGACCTTCTTCTCCTATGTGTTCTTCATATGCTTTCAACCGCCCAACGATGTCTTCAAATCTCGTCGTGTTGAGATCCAAGACTTGTTCTAGAGATGCAAAAAGTTGGATATATTTGTTTTTAGGTAAACCGTTTAGAAACTACTTCACCATCTCGTGTTCTTCAATGCTTTGTCCCAAAACCGTCGATCTTGAGGCTATACTTGACATTCTTCCTACAAAATCTTTGATATTTTTTTACTCCTTCATGGTTAACCTCTAGAACTCAAAAGAAAACATCTGTAGGCGAGCCTCTCTCACTCTATTCGCTCCCAGATATCGACTTTTGATCGCCTCCCACATATCATTTGTCTTGTTGTGATCTCCGATTTGCAGGATTAGATTCTCAGGTATGGATTGAAACAACAAAGTTGTAGCTAGATTGTTCTTGTCTTCATCATCCGATCCCGGCTCGATCACCTCCCAAATTTTGTGATACCGAAGTGTAACCTTCATCCGCATCGACCATACGGTGTAGTTTGTGGTGGTTAACATAGGACATTGAATTGATGTGGGTTGGACTCCTTTGCACGTGCTGATATGGTGAGTGCTCCTTCCATGCTCTTGTCTTCGTCTTTATTCAAAAAATACCCTAAATTTAGGCTTTGATTCTCACGGATGTCACTTTACTTGTGACGCAAGCTTCCGTGATTTTCTTTGTAGACGTCTCACGATCACACGAACGTCACATAAGCTCTCAAGACAAATCAAAACCCCTTTGATCTTAGGTATTGATTCACGTTTACAACACGTTTCTTGTGTCTTAAGCTTCTCTGATCTTGATGAATCACACTTGATTCCTCTCAATCTCTTAAGCTTCTTAGATTTTGAGAAATCCCGCACAATCCCTCTGAATCACTCAAGCTCTGATACCAAATAAAAATTATGTGTTTAATTCAAAGAGAAATATAAGAACCAAAACTTTTCTTATTAAGCTTAGAAACTCTCTCTCAAAACTAAGCTCTTTATCTTATTAAGCTTTTCCAATTTGGGATACTTCAAATGAACTTAAATGTCTTGTATTTATAGGGAGCATACGGTGGTTGGTGGCACATGTGGCCGGTGGCACCAACCACTCTCTCCATTTCTTCCATGTGATCAAGAAGCTTTGGTGGCACCAACCTTTCTCTCCATTTCTTCCATGTGATCAAGAAGCTTCTTCTTTCTTCATTTTAACTTATGTGTTGCCTCCCAAATTTGACTAAGACTTGTCTCACCAACCTTTAGGAATCTACTATCGTGTAATATTGCAACATTGTCATGCTAACATGTCGTCGCCAAAGTGATTCTCCGGAAATATATTTTATAGGACATTAATTACTAGACTAGTTATATAATATGTCATTAGATCAAATCATATATAAATTGTCGTTATTTTAAAGATTATAATCTTACCTAAATTAGCTTTATTTATTTATGAAATAAATATTCCATAAACTTATAGCCAGAGTGATTCTTAGGGAATATATTTTTATCTCCTATATATTAATTGAGAATCATTTTAACAAAATAAAATTATATTTATATAAAAAATTTCAATATTGTCATGCTGACGTACCAACATCTCATTAAGTTTCCAAAAATATATATATAATAATTTTGTTTACTAGATAAATTACATTGTACTGCTATTATAAATTATTTGACATACTTGGTTACTCAAATTGTTTTTTATAATTATTACACATTTTTTAGGCAACATATATATGGTATAACTAAACATTATTATTACTAATTTAAAAAGGAAAGTTTACAATATAAAAAATATACATAATCTTTAAATCTTATAGTATATCTAATTAAAAGAAAGATAGATTTATACTTAATAAAATATTTTAAATCTCACGCCGGACGTGGGTACATCACCTAGTATATTATTATTAATTTATCACAAATTTCCCCTTTAACCAAATCAAAGTCTGCTCCTCTACATATTCTGTGGATTTTCCGAGGTAACATCATTTACACTAAATTGAGTCACTAGAGCGAATGATAGGAGTTTAAAAGCTCATTTGCAGGGGTTATTCAGCAGGTTAATTTTTTTAAATGAAAAGTTGATGGACCGAAGGCAATATCGTCAAGCAAGACAAAGAGTCAATTTGTTTATGGAGGAAGCATAGCTTCAACAGCAGAATCAGGTTATAAGATGAATGGAGTAAACGAACACTGATCAGTTCTGTTAAAGAAAGATTATTACTTGATGCTTACGCTTTCGCTTTCGCTTCTATGCTTCGAGCTTCTCTTTCCGATTGGAGAAGAAAGGTAAACTAAAAAACCTATAAAAATCTTAAAACCCTTTTACTAAAAATGTCATTTATCTTTTATCAATCTGTCAATTTGGGGGGAAATTTTGTAGGGAAAGAAAGGAGTTTGTTAAAGTTACCTGTGGAACAATCAGAATTAGTCCCAATTGCTGTAAAGGTAAACATTAAGAAAATGGTTCTTGATTTTGTCTGGTAAAGCAGAGTTGATTTGTTTATGTAAGTTAATGATACTTTGTGGGTTTTGCAGGAAGGTTTTGATTATCATCATGCAGAGAAAGGATATGTAATGTATCGCTGATATAGCGAGATTAAGACATCTTTACTGCGGTCTTTGTCAATTCTCCTCATCGACTTGTCTCTACTTTTGATGGCAAACCTTCTTCACTCTATTACAATATTGTTGATGACGATGATGATCCTTCACACTCTAATTGTATCGCTGATTTTTTTATAAGAAACCAAATCAAAATCAAGTGGTTCGTTTCTGTATATACTTATTCCCATGTAATGTATGTTGTTATCTGATACCCTCTTCGGTATAGTAAATCCCCTATATATTATTTGCGGAGTACACTTATAAATAAACATTAAAAAGTGTAAATATTTACATCACATTGCCATTACATCAAAGAACAAATTTTAATTTCTGATTAAGGGTATTTTAATCATTAGTTATTATATGACCATTTAATTAAATCATGGCCATCAATTTTTTTTCCACTAATCATGCCCATCGATTCTTTACTTTTTGTTATCATTTTTATTGTTTTTTTAAAACAAATCAAGAATTAAACGTTATTCCTTTATTTTACTAAACGAGAATTTTGATAAAGAGTTATTTTATATATTATGGACACATTAGCTTTATTTTATATATTATGGGCACAATAGCTACTGGTTGAAGTTTAACATATATAAAAATATCAATATATATTATTTAAAAATATATTTACTTATATAGAAATTAAATTCTGTATATGCTCTCTATTAATTTATATTTTGTTAATTATATAATTTTTTTATATTTATATAGTTACTTTATATTACTAAG
The DNA here is from genome assembly GCA_026770425.1 of Boechera divaricarpa. Classification (NCBI taxonomy): domain Eukaryota; kingdom Viridiplantae; phylum Streptophyta; class Magnoliopsida; order Brassicales; family Brassicaceae; genus Boechera; species Boechera divaricarpa. The sequence goes on along the minus strand of CM049186.1, from coordinate 145,553 downwards.
TTATAATTTAATGTTTATAACAACTATATAAATATTTTTTATATTTTTATGCACTACAAAAAATAACAAAATTTATAATAAATTTTCCTAAAAAATGACGATTATTAACTATTGATAAATATTTTTATGAGTATTAACTCAACGATTTGTTAATATTTTAATTTTTTTCTTAAGAAAATAGATAAAAAATATATCTAGATTACGATTTTTCTTTCAACGGGATATATATTTTTCCTTAATTTTAATTTTTTTGACTTAATAAACTAGATTACGATTTATGTTGGGAAATTAACAATTTTAATATTTACTTGGGTTATAGCTAAGAAAATATCCCCGCAATCTTCATCAAAGCTATGTCAATAAATGTTGATATAAAAAATTTACATGTATATTTTTTGGAAGATGATTAATTATGTAATATTTGAATTTCTTATAGTAAAAAATTCCAATAAATTATATCTAGAAATTATATCTTTTTTATAACAAAATTGAATTATAGTAACTAATAAAAATCGAATTAAAATCAAATATTTATGGTAACTAACTAAAAACAAATATTTATGGTAACTAATTAAAATCCTTTATTTATGTAACTAATTCAACTCCTATATTTATGGATACTAAAAACTCATATTTACAGGAGATATTATTTACAATATTTTATATTTATGAAAAAGTTCTATAAAATCTTTGCTAATATATTGTCCAAAATTTCACAAAATATTAACTTCTATATATCACAAAATATTAAGTTCTATATTTACTATTTGAATTTCTTATAGTAAAAAATTTTAAATAAATAATATCCGGAAATTATATCTTTTTATAACAAATTGAATTATTTTAACTAATTAAAACCGAATTAAAATCAAATATCTAGAGAGTAACTAAAATCTTATTAATTTATAATCTATAAACAAAAATTTATAATATTAAATCTTAAAATAAACATCAATCCGTGCAGTAGCACAGTACATATTCTAGTACTAATTAAATAGTAATAGCTCCTTTGCAAAAGCCATGTCTCATCACACCCGTCTAAATTAATGTGCTAAATCAAGCCGAATCAAAATCAAAGACTCTCCTATATATATGAGTTTCATTCAAACTCAAACTGACATGAATTCGAAGTCCTGACTATACTTACCAACTCTTCTAGCATCTCAAGTCTCTCTTCCGAACAACAATTTGTTTTGGAGAAAGTTACCTTTTTCAAACGACTTGTGTTCCTTGGTATATATTTTTCTACATCTTTCTCGTCTTTGCGTTTCCCCTGGTAGCCTTCTACAAATGTCTCGAGATGGACCAATAAACATTCGTTTTTTTTGAATGAATGTTAAAATATATTTACACAAAAAAACATTGTTTAACAATAAATCAATATTTAGCTTCGTTAAAACTCAAATATGGAAAAACCCGATTAGAACAAAACCATCATTTAGAAGAAAAAAGTACTAAATATTCATTATGGGATGGATTAGAGAAAAACAGAAAAAGTTGAAAAACCATCGAAAATCGGAAAGATCAGAGAATGAACTAATCAAAAAGAACCTCTTAAGCTCAACCATGTAGCGAAGCACTCTCGGTACCGATGGTGAAGAGTGGTATAAATAGTACTGATACGATTCCTTATGTCTTTTTCAATGTTCTTGAAAAGCCTCCTTACCGTCAACGGGTGGTGACCATGATTTCGCGCGTTGCGTTCTCACCAATATGGTATAAAGAGGTTTGAAAGCCATAGCGAAGAAGAAATCTCACTTGGTAAAAAAATGTTGGCGAGATGAACGCTTCAGTAAATAAGTTCCAATTTGTAGAGAACAAGGCGCCCATAAGATTCCTCAAGACAACTTCCCAAATCGTTGAAGTGTAAGCACATTGGAAAAACAGGTGGTCTCTTGTTTCCTCATGCAAGCGACAGAAGAAACATTGAGAGTTGTAGCATGGGTTCCACTTTTTTTATTTTATCTCCCGTCGTTAGCCGGTTAATAAAAGTAAGCCACACCTGAAAAGAATATTTCGGGATAGAGTATTGGAACCAAACGTTAACATACCAGCTCGTATACTGTTTTGTCGTTATGATCAGATTTGTTGTATGTTTCGTTGAGAAGAACTCTCGATATTTGTCAACTCTTGTACTGCCAAAGGTGTATATCCGGCCCTTGTCTATCCGTTTGATTTTGGAGCTTTTGGAAAGAGTACCTTACTTTGTCTAAGGTCTTGAGGGGTGTTCTCACTGATGGATAGTGAGAACATACAAGTCCTTGTCCCCAAAGCTGCAGGTTCGTGAGCTAAGACTCATCGAATCCAATACGGGTCCGCATCCGGTCTCTTGGCCGCTACTTGCTCCGCTTCGGTCTTCTAGCTCCTCTCGGTCTTCTTGCTCTCTTAGCTTATGGATGTAGGTCTAGATTTGTCCCTTGAGCTTGTGTGCCTTGCATCTTGTCATGATCTCGTTCGGTATGAAAGGCACGGTCCGGTTCTCCTCGGTTCTTAGCATCGGTTCCGCGGCTTGAGTTGGTGTAGGTGCGATGCCCACATCAAATCATCATGCCAAAAATAAGTTAATTCACCGTTAACCACTTGAACCTTATAGAACCGCTTAGCCATATCTCGATATTTCAGAAGTTTGCGCCACATCCAAGATCCAATTGTTGTGGAAGCCTTTATCGTCCAAATGCTGTTGTTTTTAATGAGGTTTGTCCTCATCCAAAGAGATGGTTGGTGAGATAAAATTCTCCATTCAGGAGCAATAAACATTCAGGAACAGTCTTTTGTTGATTCCATTTCTCACAGACTACATGATCTCCAATCTTATGCCATTGCTGAGGGGAAACACAATGTAACATTATATATATATATATAATCAAACCAAAAACTTGTAGACAAATTAACTTGCAAATGCGAACATCGATGACGAGCTTGAGTATTAAACTAATCCCTGAAAAATTATATTAAGTAAAATCACAAGGCAATTCAATTAAATAAGGCAGTAGATGAAGAAGTAGAAAGACACACCTTTAAGACAGAGAGCTCATCCTACGATTTGATCAATATCCTCTTTGATTGTATATAAAGAATCAATCACTTGGTTCCCTTTCGCAATACCTCGTTTCACCTTCATTGCTTGGCCTGCATTACTTGATAAGTTATCCACAGGAGATCGGACTGCATTATGGGGAGACTCTCACCCCTGTCCGTTATGCGGTGAACGTAACGAGACACGAGACCACCTCTTCTTTGCTTGTCCCTTTGTCTTCACGATTTGGTCCACCCTCTGCTCCAACACCAGACTGGTCCTACACCATCGCCTCTCTCATCTCCAATCGTAAGTGCCGTCTCACAAACATCTGATACAGAACACAGGAGCTGGATAAAGGGACGGTCATGATTATAAGCGGGGATATCAACGATTCAGATTAGAGGAATCATGGACGAGCAGGATTAAATGAAGCTCAAGACACAGACACGTGTAGGGCGTAGATGAAGAGGTTAGAAAAGATTGTTAGACATTAATTGTTTTGACGTTAAAAGCAGAGAACGATCTTGTACAGATTCATTCGATTTTTGATAGAAAGATTTGTTTTTTCCCTCTTTTCTCTGAGTGTTCTTGAAGCCTCTAATGGCGGATTTGGTTTTCGAGTCTTAGAATCCATTCTTATTTTCTGGATTCTCTGCTTGTTAACTCTCTGTTCTTTGTTTTCTTGAACATTGAATAGATTTGGTTTGTGTTACAAATTGAGGTTACGTTTTTCTTTATCAAAGGTATCAGAGCTTCGTCTTTCCTTGGATCCATGGCGGAAAAGAGAAAGGCCAAGAAACAAAAAGATGTCGCTTCGCATGTGATTGAATCAGAAGGGAATTATGTTTCCGGCGAAAGATTTGAAGAACTATCACAAAAAGTGGAGCAAATGATGCAGATAATGCAGACAGTGATTAGTAATGGTCGCGGAGATTTGGGTCAGGAACAAAGATGTTCGGGACAAGATACTTCAAATATGAGGAGGCGAAATGATCAAGATGGCTGTAGCCGTGACGGAGAATAGAGGAATTACTCGGATGTAGCGAGAAGAGCAAAGATTGATTTCCCAAGGCTTGACGGTACAAGAGCGCGTGAATGGTTATTCAAGGTGGATCAGTTCTTCCAGATGGATAACACTGCGGATGAATCTAAGGTTAAGCTTTCCTTTATTTATTTTGACGGTGCAGCAGCTAATTGGCAACAATCGTTGCAACAAACAACTTTAGGAAGATGTACTTTGTCGAATTGGGAGGAATATAAAATTGCATTGGTGGATCGATTCTGTGAGGTTTTAGATGACCCTGTAGCAGAACTAAAGTTGTTACAGAAAACAAATGGTATTGCTGAGTATCATGAGAAGTTTGAGCAGATTAGGAATAGGGTGGAGCTGTCAGAACAGTATCTGATCAGTAATTACTTAGCTGGGTTAAAGATGGAGATGCAAATGAACATTAGAATGCATAACCCCAAGACTATAATGAAATGCTATACTCTGGGAAGGATGTATGAGTTAGCAAACCCAAAAAAATCTGTGAATGGATCAGGAAGGAACAACAACAGTAATTCGCAATACAAAGGCATTTTGGGTAGTAATAACAACAAGGTGAATGATAAAGGGTGGAGTGCACCAGTCTTGCCATGGAAATATGTTTCTCAACAGGAGATGAATGAAAGGATGGCTAAGGGTCTGTGTTTTTACTGCGATGAAAAACACTCTACAGAGCATGCCAAGCTACATAAATCAAAAAAATTATACATGATAGATGTAGACGAAGATGACTGTAATGAGATGGAAGATGGTCAACTAGAAGAAGAGGAACATGGAGCTAATATTGCTCAGATCTCTGTAAATGCGTTATCAGGAATTTCAAACTACCAGACCATAAGAGTTAAGGGAATGCATAAGAAGAATGTGTTATTCATCCTTATAGATTCAGGATCCACACATAACTTTTTGGATCATAAGATGGCTGAGAAGTTGGGATGTGATTTGCAAACTGCAGGCAGCACTAGAGTGAAAGTTGCAGGTGGTAATCAATTGTCAGTGGGCGCTAAAGTGAAAGGATTCAAATGGTCATTACAAAACGAAACTTTTGAGGCTGATTTCATGACAATACAATTGTCTGGATGTGATATGGTGCTTGGGGTACAGTGGTTGGAAACTTTAGGCCCTATTACTATGAATTTTAAGAAGTTGATGATGGAATTCAAGGTCCAAAACAGAAGAGTGGTGTTACATGGTTTGAATGAAGGGTCAGTAAGAAAAGTTAAAGCAGCTAAACTAAATAAGATTGATACAGAACATATTCATTTGGCTATGATTTCTGTGTTAGATGATGAGAATGAAACGGGGGCAAGTTTGTTTGCTATAACAGGGGAGGAAGTGAAATGTGCAGAAACGGCAGCAGTGGAAGAATTATTGGATCAATTCAGTGATATCTTTGAAGAACCTAAAGGTCTACCACCTTTCAGGAAGCATCATAATCATAAGATAACACTACAAAAAGACTCAAATCCAGTAAACCACAGACCATATCGATACGCAATTCAACAGAAGAATGAAATTGACAAAATGGTCAAAGAATTGTTGGTGAGTGGAACAATACAAGAAAGTTGTAGTGCATATGCTTCACCAGTGGTTTTAGTAAAGAAGAAAGATGGTTCATGGAGATTATGTGTTGATTACAGAAGCTTGAATGCAGTAACAATCAAGGACAGATATCCTATACCCTTAATAGAAGATTTGATGGATGAATTGGGGGGTTCTTGTGTTTACTCCAAGATTGATCTCAGGGCAGGATATCACCAAGTAAGAATGGAGACTGAGGACATTCACAAGACTGCATTCAAAACCCATAGTGGACACTACGAGTATGTAGTAATGCCTTTTGGCTTAACGAATGCTCCAGCAACCTTTCAAAGTTTGATGAACTCAGTTTTCAGAGAATTTTTGAGAAGGTATGTGTTAATCTTTTTTGATGATATACTCATTTATAGTTCATCTAAGGAGGAGCACTTACAACATTTGAAAGCTGTGTTTGAGGTGATGAGGGGTAACACACTGTTTGCAAAAAGGTCCAAATGTGAGTTTCTAATGGATAAAGTGGAATATTTGGGTCACTTTATATCTACCCAAGGGATTGCAACAGACCCTAGGAAAGTGTCTGCAGTAGTAGAGTGGCCTGTTCCTAAGAATGTGAAGTAAGTGAGAGGATTTCTGGGGTTAACAGGATATTATAGGAGGTTTGTCAAGAACTATGGTTCAATAGCAGCGCCTCTACATCACTTGACTAAGAAGGATGGGTTTATATGGAATCCAGAAGCAGAGACATCATTCAAACGGTTGAAAGAGGTACTAAGCTCAGCTCCGGTATTAGCTTTGCCTAAATTCGATAAGACGTTTGTGGTTGAAACAGACGCTAGTGGGAGTGGAATTGGTGCAGTACAGATGCAAGAAGGGCATCCATTAGCTTTTATCAGTAGACAGTTGAAAGGGAAGCAACTCTTATATTCAATCTATGAGAAAGAATTACTCGCAGTATATGCAGTACAAAAATGGAGACATTACTTACTGAATGATCATTTCATTATAAAAACAGATCAGCGAAGTCTCAAGTATTTGTTAGAACAGAGATTGAATACTCCAATTCAACAACAGTGGATGCCAAAACTTTTGGAATTTGATTATGAGATTCAGTATAGACAGGGCAAAGAGAACCTTGTTACAGACGCTCTCTCTAGAGTAGAAGGATCAGAGGTGTTACATATGGCTTTGAGTGTAGTAGAATGTGACATGTTGAGAAGAATTCAGGCAGCATATGAACACGATATAGAAGCAAAGAATCTAATCACCTTACTGAAGGAAAAACCGGATGCAAAACAAAAATACACGTGGATGCAAGATATACTGAGAAGAAGAAGTAAGATTGTGGTTCCTAATGATGAAGCGTTAAAGAAACAGATTCTGGAATGGTTGCATAGTGCAAGTTGCAGCGGACATTCAGGAAGAGAGGTGATGATATGTTTGCATTTTGCATCGTTTTAGCTTGCATAAATCATACGTTTTGACGTGTTATTCACCCCATTCTTGCTATTTATTCCGAGTTTTGCATACTTAGAGTGTTTTGCATTAGGTCCGCATACATCCTGCATATTTGGCTTGTTACAAGTACTTTCGAGTGATCGAGTCCGTGCAGACCAGAAGCTGTCTGGGACGTGCTGCTCGAGTCCATACAGAGCAGTTGTGATCGAGTCCGTGCTGAGCAGAAGCTGTCTGGGACATGCTGATCGAGTCCATGCAGGATACCCATGCAGACGTGATCGAGTCTGAGCAGGAGATGGAGCAGAAGCTCAGCTCGAGTACCCATGCTCGAGCTGTGTGATCAAGCAGAGACAAAAGGTGGCGTCTTGAAGTTTCAGAACCCAGCTCGAGCCCCTGCAATCGAGTGGACTACTCAAGCTCATCTCAGAAAAATGCAATCTTGATTTCGTCTGTTTGAGCACAGCACTCGACCAAGACTTAGCCGAGCTGGACCTTATCCTGCACATTTTTTACTATTTTGCGCATGACGTTTTAGAGTTTTTAAGACTTAGTATAAATACCTAAAGGGGATTAATACTAAGGAGAACGTTTTTATCTCTAATATTTCGAGTTTTTCCTTGTGTTCTTCTCTGTTCTTAGTTTCCAGAACTTGTAATTTGATTTCTACTTGTTATTTTGAGTTTGTTCCTTCTGTTCTATCATTATCTCTATCTATTTCTATCATCTATGCAAGTTTTTATGATTTCTGGGTTTGTGTTCTTGATGTTCTTCATGAGTTTTGAGTAGTCATTAGGGTTCTTGAGGATGGGATAGATTAGGTGTAGAATCTTGGTCTTTTAGGTGGTTTAAGTGTAGATCGTTTGATTTCTCTTCTAAATCAGTGTTCTTAATGCTAGTTTCTTTCTGATCAATTGGAATTAGAACTTAGGTGTTTTTCCACCCAGAAGGTGTTTAATAAAATGCTTGAATAAACTGATGTTAGAGATTTGCATACCTAGCCTAAGGGATTAGTTGTCTAGGGTGTTTATCGACAATATTGAACTGAATCGTATTGCCTGCTAGGATAGATTTCCCCAAGGGATTGGGTCCGGAACTGGTCTAGTTTGAGGTTACTTACCACGGGAGTGGACTTAACTGGTTTTGATGTTTGATGTCTAGGGAATAGCTTGATTGAGTTTTGTTAAACCACTTGAATAGGCTAAGAGGACACACTGAGTCGATTACCCCCATCCTTAGGAACTTCTCTTACATTGTTGAATTTGCTGCTAGTCCTATACGCTGCTCTTTACCCCCATATGTTATTTCTGTTATTGCTTGGTTTCAACTTGTTCTTATTAATCCTATATGGTACCTGTTTTAGTGTCCATTCTCAGTTTTTGTCTAGGTTGCTAGACCCCAATACGCTATTTGCTTGGCTTGACTTGAATTGCTTGATCGCATCATTTTTGGTTAATATCTTCACCCTTATGGATTGACACCTTACTACTACAACGAAAGCTTGGTCTAGTAAGGAATTGACCTATATCAATTTGGCGCCGTTGCCGTTTGGGTGTTGTTTGTTACAATTAGGATTTCAAAATATTCTAGATCAAGTTCTTTTCCTTTTCTTTGGTTACTAACTTGACTGTCTTTGCATTTTTAGGTACACATCCCCCTGCATGCACACCAGATCAAGAGGAAGTCAGAACCTCCTTCGCCCCATCGATAATATTGACAGGCTACCACAACAGTTGCGAGCGCAGCGAGAAAACATCCAAGACGAACATCAGAATCCACTCGGTATGGAAGACCACCCACAGGTTCAAGACCCTCCTATGAGGAGGCCCCGTTTGATAGGAGCCGGAGATGCCCCTAACACTCATACAAACAGACAAGGCATTGTCCCTCCTACGGTCCAGAACAACAATTTCGAGATCAAGAGCAGCTTGATCGCCAGGGTGCAGAACAACAAGTTTCATGGACTACCTATGGAGGACCCTCTTGATCATCTGGATGAGTTCGATAGGCTCTGCAGCCTTACCAAGATCAATGGGGTCAGTGAAGATGGTTTCAAGCTAAGGCTTTTTCCCTTCTCTCTTGGTGACAGAGCCCATCACTGGGAAAAGACTCTACCCCATGGATCCATCACTTCATGGGATGACTGCAAGAAAGCCTTCTTGGCCAAGTTCTTCTCCAATGCCAGGACATCTCGCTTGAGGAATGAAATTTCTGGATTCACTCAGAAAGACGGTGAAAGTTTCTGTGAATGCTGGGATCGCTTCAAGGGCTACACTACTCAATGCCCTCACCACGGTTTTAGCAACGAGTCACTCCTTAGCACTCTCTACAGAGGAGTTCTCCCGAAGGTCCGAATGCTTCTCGATACCGCCAGTAGTGGTAACTTCCTCAACCAAGACGTTGATGCTGGCTGGGCATTAGTAGAGAACCTAGCCCAATCTGATGGTAACTACACTGCTGAGTATGATAGAAGTGTCCGGCCAAGTGTTGGAACGGATGATCAGACTAGGGCCATCAAGGCCTTGACCGCTAAGTTGGATCAACTACTACAGCAGAAGAAACAATTTCACTTTGCTTCTGAGGATACAGTGTTCCAAGTTCAAGATGGGGAGGATGATGATATAGAGGAGGTCAACTATGTGCAGAATCAATGTCAGTACAACAAAGGTTTTATCAACTACAAGAACAACCCGAATCTGTCTTACAGGAGTACCAACATTGCCAACCCTCAGGATCAGGTCTACCCACTTCAGCAAATACCGCCATCCAAGCCTTTTGTTCCCTACAATCAGCAATAGAACTTTGCCCCTAAACCGCATTTTCAGAATCCTCACCAACAACAGGGAGCCCCATTTCCACCACCAGGTTTTCCGTCTCAGCACGCTCAGTCTTCTACCGCTCCAGATCAACAGACAAACACTTTGCTGCAGCAATTTCTACAGGGTCAAGCAGCTGGTGCACTTGACACAGCCAGGAAATTTGGTGAACTTAAAACCCAGATGGACTACACCTACAATGATCTTAACAGCAAGATTGAGTCTCTCCAGTCCAAGATTTGTTCCATCGAGGGCAAGACAGCTTCATCCTCTAACACTTCCCAACTCCCAGGTAAAGTGGTCCAGAACCCTAAGGACTACGCTCACATCAATGCCATCACTTTGCGGAGTGGGAAGGAGTTACCTGAGAAGGAAGGATCTCCTGCACTCACTGCGGACAGTGAGGATCAAGACGGGGAGGATTTGGTTCCCAAAAACAACCAAGACAAGAGTTCCACGCCTGCTGGAGCACCCCAACTCGACCAGAATGGTCAAGACAGTCTACCTCCTGCACCTTAATCTGTGATTTCAGAGGAAAAGAAGGCACCCTATGTCCCTCCTCCCTCCAAGCCCAAATTGCCTTTCCCAAAGAGGTTTAAGAAGGACTTAATGGAGAAATATAAACAAATCTTTGATAAGCACATCAAGGAAGCTGAGATCAGGTTGCCTCTCATTGACGCCTTCTCCATGGTACCTGCCTATCAGAAGTTTTTGAAGGATGCAGTAGCTGAGAAAGACAAGAAGGTTCAAGGTATGGTCATCCTATCAGAGGAGTGCAGCGCCATCATTCAGAAGAGAGTCGTCAAAGAGAAGTTAGGCGACCCAGGTTCTTTCAATCTACCATGCTCTCTCGGTCCATTGGTTTTCAAGAAGTCTCTATGTGATCTTGGAGCATCTATCAGTCTTATGCCACTCTCGGTTGCAAGGAAGCTAGGGTTCAACAACTATAAGCCCTGCAACATCTCTCTGGTGCTTGCAGACAGATCTACTAGAACTCCTCATGGTATGCTACCAGATCTTCCTTTGATGGTCGGTACAGTGGAGATACCTACAGACTTCATAGTTCTTGAGATGGACGAGGAACCAAGAGATCCTCTGATTCTGGGAAGACCTTCCTTGCTACAGCTGGTGCAATCATTGATGTCAGAAAAGGAAAAATCGATCTCAACCTCGGGAGTGACTTCAAGATGATATTTGATGTCAAGGAGACTATGAGAAAGCCAGAAATAGAAGGACAAGTCTTCTATGTTGAGGTAATGGACAAGCTTGCTGATGAGCTTCTGGAGGAGCTTAATCAAGATGATCACCTTCAGACTGCCTTAACCAAGAGTAGTGAGGATGGGTATCTACATGCTGAGACTTTAGGGTATGAAATGATTTTGGACTCACACAAGGTCCTGGAAGAATCAGAAGGGGTTGAGGTGCTGATAGGGGTCAACACAGAAATTCTAGCTATCCAGGATACTGAGCTCGATCCTGCAGCTCGAGCTAAGATACCCAAGACGTCAAACTCGACCCTGCAGATCGAGTCTAACATCGAGCCAGCCTCCTCTGCAGCAGACGACTGGTCAGAACTCCGGGCACCTAAGGTAGATCTTAAACCTCTTCCTTCTGGGCTAAGGTACGCCTTTCTTGGACCAAATTCTACTTACTCAATCATAGTAAATGACATGCTGATGATGAGTTGCATTTGCTATTGACTGAGTTAAGAAAATTTAGAAAGGCTATAGGATATTCTCTGGATGATATAAAGGGAATTTCACCTAGCTTGTGCACTCATAGAATCCATCTGGAAAATGAATCATATGCTAGTATTGAACCCCAGAGGAGATTGAATCCTAATTTAAAAGAAGTTGTTAAAAAGGAAATTCTTAAGTTGCTAGGGGCTGGAATCATATACCCCATATCTGATAGTACTTGGATTTCACCTGTGCATTGTGTACCTAAGAAGGGAGGCATTACTGTGGTTAGGAATGATAAGAATGAATTGATACCCACTAGAACTATCACTGGCCATAGAATGTGTATTGATTACAGGAAGTTAAATGTTGCATCTAGGAAAGATCATTTTCCATTGCCATTCATTGATCAGATGCTAGAGAGACTTGCTAATCATCCATATTACTGTTTCTTAGATGGATATAGTGGTTTCTTTCAAATTCCTATTCATCCTAATGATCAAGAGAAAACTACATTCACTTGTCCATATGGAACATTTGCATATAGGAGAATGCCTTTCAGTCTTTGTAATGCACCTGCTACTTTTCAGAGATGCATGACTTCTATATTCTCGGATTTAATAGAGGAGACTGTTGAAGTATTCATGGATGACTTTTCTGTGTATGGCTCTTCTTTCTCCTCCTGTCTTTTGAACCTGTGCAGGGTACTCACTAGGTGTGAAGAGACGAATCTGGTTCTGAACTGGGAAAAATGCCACTTTATGGTCAAGGAAGGGATGGTCCTGGGGCACAAAATTTCTGAGAAGGGTATAGAGGTAGACAAAGCCAAGATTGATGTGATGATGCAGCTGCAGCCACCAAAAAACGTCAAGGACATCAGGAGTTTCCTTGGGCACGCTGGGTTTTACAGAAGATTCATCAAGGACTTCTCAAGGATAGCCAGACCACTGACAAGGCTGTTGTGCAAGGAGCAAGAGTTCCTGTTTGATACCGAATGTTTGAAGGCTTTCCAGCTCATTAAGGAAGCCTTAGTCACTGCTCCGATAGTACAAGCACCAAACTGGGATCACCCGTTTGAGATCATGTGCGACGCATCGGACTATGCTGTAGGAGCTGTACTGGGCCAAAGAATTGAGAAGAAGCTGCATGTGATCTACTATGCAAGCAGGACGCTTGATGATGCCCAAGGGAGATATGCCAGAACAGAGAAGGAGTTGCTGGCTGTAGTTTTCGCTTTTGAGAAATTTAGAAGCTATCTGGTTGGGTCTAAGGTGATAGTCTATACTGATCATGCAGCACTAAGACATATCTATGCTAAGAAGGATACTAAGCCAAGACTGCTTAGATGGATACTCCTTCTTCAAGAGTTTGACATGGAAATTATTGATAAGAAGGGAATAGAGAATGGTGTGGCTGATCACTTGTCAAGGATAAGGATAGATGACCCAACACCTGTTGATGACACCATGCCTGACGAGAGACTCCTAGATGCTATTTCTGTGATAGGAGTGAAGGAGATACCTTGGTATTCTGATCTAGCTAATTTCCTTGCATGTGGTGAGTTGCCTGATGATCTTGACGCCTACAGAAAAAAGAAGTTTCTGAGAGATGTCAAACACTACTACTGGGACGAACCTTTCCTGTACAAAAGAGGTACCGATGGTCTGTTCAGAAGGTGTATAGCACAAGACAAGGTTCAGGGTGTGCTAGAGCACTGTCACGGTTTTGCCTATGGAGGACATTTTGCTACATTCAAGACTGTTCAGAAGGTGCTGCAAGCAGGTTTATGGTGGCCTACAATGTTCAGAGATGCTCAAACCTTCATCACTAAGTGTGATCCTTACCAGAGAATGGGCAACATCAGCAGAAAGAATGAGATGCCACAGAACCTGATTTTGGAAGTGGAGGTGTTTGACGTTTGGGGGATTGATTTTATGGGTCCTTTCAACCCACCTTCTTCTGGGAACAGTTACATCTTGGTAGCTGTTGATTATGTCTCGAAGTGGGTTGAAGCCATAGCTTGCCCCAGCAATGATGCAAGGGTAGTTCTGAAGATGTTCAAGAGCATCATTTTTCCCAGATTTGGTGTGCCAAGAGTTGTTATCAGTGATGGGGGGTCTCACTTCATCAACAAGCTCTTTGAGAATCTTTTGAAGAAGCATGGGGTAAAGCACAAGGTGGCTACACCATATCACCCCAGACTAGTGGTCAAGTAGAGGTGTCCAACAAGCAGATCAAAGCCATCCTGGCTAGAGTAGTGGGCGTTTCAAGAAGAGATTGGTCTGCTAAGCTGGCTGAAACCCTCTGGGCGTACAGGACAGCATTCAAGACTCCTATAGGGCGAACGCCATTCCAGCTCCTTTACGGCAAGGCTTGTCACCTACCTGTTGAAGTTGAGTATAAGACGTTATGGGCAACGAAACTTCTAAATTTGGATATCAAGTCTGCCCAGGAAAAGAGAGTATTGGACCTGCATGAGCTAGAAGAGATCAGGCTGGATGCTTATGAGAGTTCTAAGATCTACAAAGAAAGAACCAAAGCCTTCCATGATAAGAGAATCTTGCACAAGGAGTTCAAGGCTGGTGATCAAGTCCTCCTTTTCAATTCTCGACTCAAACTGTTTCCGGGAAAGCTCAAGTCCAGATGGTCCGGACCATTTTCTGTCAAGGAAGTTTCACCCTACGGAGCAATCACCTTATTTGGAAAGGGAGGAAACGAATTCACAGTGAATGGACAGAGGCTCAAACCCTATCTAGCGATACCATCATTCCAGAAGGAACTTCGATTCCTCTGGATAAGCCTTCCACCGCCTGAACAAAACAGGAAGTCAAGCTTAGAGACTTTAAACAAGCTCACTTGGGAGGAAGCCCCATGTCTATCTCTGTATATATTTCTTTGCCTTAGTTTTTAAAACGTCAAATAAGTGTGCTAAGCTATTTTGTCTTGATTGTGTGATTTTAGGAAAGCATGAGAGGTGGATCATAAACCTTAGGAGGGAATTTTCAAAATTTAAAATTCTGACATGTGGACCCAAGTCAGAGGTGTCATGGTCAATACAGAGTCCACATGGTCGAGTCGGAGGTGTCATGGTCAATACAGAGTTCACATGGTCGAGTGCAGGAAGTGTCAGGGACAGTGCAGTGTCAACTTGGCCGAGTCAGAGGCATCACAGACGTGTCAGAGAAGTGACGACTCGAGCCCACACTCTTTCAACACGCCCCACACTCGACCCACACACGCTCCTCCTTGTCCTTTGTCCCCTCCCACTTGTCTATACAAGCCAAACTCGATTCAGAAGGTGCCAAAGAAGCGTCCACTCGGTCAATAAGGTGTCAGAGAAGTGATGACTCGAGCCCGCACTAATTCAACGCGCTTTCAACACTCTTTCAACACACCCCACACTCGGCTATAAATACCGAACTCGACTCCATACTCTACTCACACCTCAAATACTCTCACTTCTCTCTTTTTCATTCCCAGAATTCTCTCTAAATTTTTCTTGCTGCTCTTGAGGCTAATCCTCACGATTTTGAGTTCTCTTTTCTTGTCCTTGATCGAGTCTCAGGTATGGACCCTCGCCAAGCCTGTCGTAGGTCAGCTAAAGCACTCGCCCGAAACTTCCAAATGTGGAGAGAGAGCATTCCTCCGGCCGAAGAGCAAGAACAAGAACAAGCCGCAGAACAAGAACAAGTTGCGGTACCCATGGAGTATGAAGTCACGCCGGACTCGACCACATATGCCCGAGCCCAAGGATCGAGTCAGAAGGGCCGGAAGTCTCGCTTGAGCACCCATACTCGAGCTGAAGAGACGAGACAAACCACCTGTGTCCAACATGAGGGAAAAGGACAAATGGAGCAGAGTATGCATCAAGGTGGTGAAGAAACAGAGGAAGACGAGCCTCAGTTGATAAAGAAGCCTCGGTGGATGAGCACCCAAGCTCAAGCTGGAGGGTCGGGACAAGCTACTACGGTATCAGACAAGAAGCTCACTCAGGTCAAAAGTGAAGGAAAAGCACCAATCAAGCCGAGTATGTATCAAGGTGGTGAAGAAACAGAGGAAAACGAGCCTAAGTTGATAAGGCAACCCCGAAAGAAGAACACCAAACCCTCTGCTACCAAGTACCTAGAGGCCCTCTTTGAACGCAGTTTTGAAGGAACGAGGTACCCGCACAAAGAAACAATGCAAGCACTCGGGATTGCTAGAGATATGGAGTATCTTTTTGAGACGGGAGGTATAAGACAATTCATGAACAAACCGCTGGAAGCCTACAAGGAAGAGACGTGCCACTTCCTCTCGTCCCTCAGGGTTCATTTCTACGATGAGGAGCCTGATGTTGAACCCGATGACGGTCCTGGCTTCATCACCTTCGCATGCAGAGGACAATGCTATGCCCTTACCATCGCGCAAATCTGCAACCTATATGGTTTTTCTGGAGGTGACGAACTGATTCAAGATTTTGATCATGAGGAGCTCCAACAATTATGGTCGACCATAGGAGACAGCACCAAACCTTTCTCCTCCTTTAGAAGCAAGAGCTCAAGCATCCGAAGCCCTGTCCTGAGGTACCTACACAAGACAATAGCAAGCTCTATGTTTGCAAGGAAGGTGACCGGGACGGTGAATGAAGGTGAACTAAGGATGCTGGACTTATGCCTACTGCCACTTCTGGGGAGCACAAGAGATGGGCGGAAAATGCGGGGCGATAGAGCAGATGCTAACCTCGCCCTTGTTCTGATGGAGCAATTCCTAAACTACAAGGACTGGGCGATAAAGATGGGCAAGATGAAGATGGATGGCGCAGGTGACCTCTGTATTGGGGGTATCATCACCCCGATACTTGTTGCTTGTGATGTAGAGCTACGATCAGTACCCTATCCACACAAATGGATAGATATCGACTTCTTGAGGAGGTGCAGGTTCCTGGACAATACAACGCCTCCAGACGAGTACATCTATCAGTTCATGCATCCGACAGCTGGGGAAGCCAAGCTGCGCCTGCCTTGCACCGATCTCACCAAGGTACGCCAGGGCCGAAACATTGATTTCCATCCTCCTCTCGATAGACTCTACAATCAAGACGAGGAGATCATGGAACAAGGAATGGGGTCAGACGATCAAGATGCTGTTCTGGAGGAGGTTAATCCAACAGAAAGGTACTCGTTTGAGGAGTACAAGCTCAAACCCACACATAGTCCAGCCTTGAAGGAGGCACACAAGCGGATTAATCTCCTTCAAAGGTGGAACAAGTTTCAAGGGAAGACCGTTGCCGCACTCAAGGGTACCGTGATGGACCTGAAAGACCAAGTGAAGGACGTGAAGGACCAGCTCAAGGACTTCACGCTAAAGTTCAAATCCCCTGCACCCAAGAAAACCATCGTACCTGGGAGAATTCTGACGGGGAGCGGGTCGTTTCGCGAGGAACCAAGACATCATGCACCCGAGATGGAACCACCACGAGCCTCCTCCTTCTAGCCAAGGCAGCCAAGGCAGTTTCAGCACGTGAGGAAGAGACGCCAAGCAGGAGGAGAATCTGGCTCATGCACCCAGCGCGAGCAAGGACGTCGAGACAGACACTTCGGAGCATCTGGCTCACGCACCCAGCTCGACCACTACCAGGTCGAGTCGACATACTCACCATAATCACCAAGGTACCCGTACTGACCCTTTCTGTATATATTAGATGCATCGTTTTTATTGTTTTCTGTTTCCTCTTAGCTTTTCTTTCCAAATTTTTATTACACAAGGGACTGTGTAATTTAAGTTTGGGGGAAGGGTTAAGGTCTGTATTGATGTGTTTTCTTTGTTCTTATTTTGATTTTGTGCATCCTTGAGTTTTCATCTATGGCATAGAAAAACTATCAAAAAAAAAAAAAAAAAAAAATTTAAATTTTTGAAAAATCTTTAAAAACAGAGTGTTCATGTAGTATTGCATGTGCATATTAGGATTGAGTCTAGATTGTTTCATATAGGGCTGTTGCATATGCATAGGGGATGATGATGATTTAAACCTTGTAAACTTGCTGATTCAACTGCATGACTTCAATGCCCTCGTTTCTAGTTGTTCAATGCTTTGATGTTGAGCTTGAAGTAAGACCGAACCATGTTCTGAATGCACAACTAGATCGAGTCTTAGCTGAAGCATGCTGTGATTTTCTGTCATTCCCCATCTATTTGAACCTGAATTTGATTTATAATTATCATGTCTAGGCATAGAATTTGAACTCGTGGATACCATATACATACTTGGATTCTCTTTCATCTGTTTATACCACTCTTTGCTAATCCAAGTAGCTGATTCTCATTGTTAGATCAGTTTTACCATGCCCTTACCCTAGCTTTCTTTCAAGCCATGCTATTACTTTAGTGAGTGTGTGAGGTCTATTTCTGAATGAGCTTGGTAGAAAGTGTTAGGTTTGAGCCGACAAGGATAGAATCTCATGTAGTTCTGGTTTACAATTTTTGAATCAGATAGGACTAGGTGGGATCTTGATCATTGGATATTGGGGTGGGTTCTATGAATAGAAAAGAATGAGAAAAACTTGGAAAAAGAAAAGAAAAGGGTAAGAGTTCTTAGGAGGGGAATGATCTGAATGTTTGAGTATCTAGTAAAGGATTAGGAGATGTGCATAGCAAAAGAAAAAGAAAAGGGCAGAAAGCTCAAAAGTCTGAAAAAAAACATAAAAACGCCTAAGCTAAGTTAAGAAAAGAACCCCAATCCGCTAGATGTATATGTGTATAACCCCTCCTAGAACCAAAAAACAAAAAGAAAAGATGAAACTGATCCAGGATATCAAAAGAAAAAAAGCCTAAGGGTGAAGGGTAGAATTAGGATGACTGTCTGGGTTTTAGACTAAGGGATAAGACCGCTTGTGTAGGACTGGGTAGATGGGAGTCTATTCTTGTATGCATAGGTTGGTTCTTACCTTTAGCATTCTACTAAAGCTCATTCCGTTTCATTGAGAGACCCTTGTTCTGAAACTTCAATACCATACTGAAGGGACCATTTTTGTCTCTTGACCTTACCTTTAGCCAAATGAGTTCATTGAATATGCTTAGCTTGATTCATGGTTTCTGTTCTAATGAATGTAAAGGGGAATGATAGAAATGAATGCATGACTAGGTTGAGGTTTGATTGAACTTGTGCTGCGAAGAGTATGGCTAACGTTTTTAAGTAGAGCTCATAAACTTTGCATTCTAGAATTAGTAACTTGGACATTGAGGTCATCCGTTATTATCTGCAAGTTTTGGTTCTGAGTCCCCACTTTCAACCCTCTTCTCCATTCTCATTCCTTTGTTTGCTTGAGGGCAAGCAAAGACTAAGTTTGGGGGAGTTGATATGTTTGCATTTTGCATCGTTTTAGCTTGCATAAATCATACGTTTTGACGTGTTATTCACCCCGTTCTTGTTATTTATTCCGAGTTTTGCATACTTAGAGTGTTTTGCATTAGGTCCGCATACATCCTGCATATTTGGCTTGTTACAGGTACTTTCGAGTGATCGAGTCCGTGCAGACCAGAAGCTGTCTGGGACGTGCTGCTCGAGTCCATACAGAGCAGTTGTGATCGAGTCCGTGCTAAGCAGAAGCTGTCTGGGACATGCTGATCGAGTCCATGCAGGATACCCATGCAGACGTGATCGAGTCTGAGCAGGAGATAGAGCAGAAGCTCAGCTCGAGTACCCATGCTCGAGCTGTGAGATCAAGCAGAGACAAAAGGTGGCGTCTTGAAGTTTCAGAACCCAGCTCGAGCCCCTGCAATTGAGTGGACTACTCAAGCTCATCTCAGAAAAATGCAATCTTGATTTCGTCTGTTTGAGCACAGCACTCGACCAAGACTTAGCCGAGCTGGACCTTATCCTGCACATTTTTTACTATTTTGCGCATGACGTTTTAGAGTTTTTAAGACTTAGTATAAATACCTAAAGGGGATTAATACTAAGGAGAACGTTTTTATCTCTAATATTTCGAGTTTTTCCTTGTGTTCTTCTCAGTTCTTAGTTTCCAGAACTTGTAATTTGATTTCTACTTGTTATTTTGAGTTTGTTCCTTCTGTTCTATCATTATCTCTATCTATTTCTATCATCTATGCAAGTTTTTATGATTTCTGGGTTTGTGTTCTTGATGTTCTTCATGAGTTTTGAGTAGTCATTAGGGTTCTTGAGGATGGGATAGATTAGGTGTAGAATCTTGGTCTTTTAGGTGGTTTAAGTGTAGATCGTTTGATTTCCCTTCTAAATCAGTGTTCTTAATGCTAGTTTCTTTCTGATCAATTGGAATTAGAACTTAGGTGTTTTTCCACCCAGAAGGTGTTTGATAAAATGCTTGAATGAACTGATGTTAGAGATTTGCATACCTAGCTTAAGGGATTAGTTGTCTAGGGTGTTTATCGACAATATTGAACTGAATCGTATTGCCTGCTAGGATAGATTTCCCCAAGGGATTGGGTCCGGAACTGGTCTAGTTTGAGGTTACTTACCACGGGAGTGGACTTAACTGGTTTTGATGTTTGATGTCTAGGGAATAGCTTGATTGAGTTTTGTTAAACCACTTGAATAGGCTAAGAGGACACACTGAGTCGATTACCCCCATCCTTAGGAACTTCTCTTACATTGTTGAATTTGCTGCTAGTCCTATACGCTGCTCTTTACCCCCATATGCTATTTCTGTTATTGCTTGGTTTCAACTTGTTCTTATTAATCCTATACGGTACCTGTTTTAGTGTCCATTCTCAGTTTTTGTCTAGGTTGCTAGACCCCAATACGCTATTTGCTTGGCTTGACTTGAATTGCTTGATCGCATCATTTTTGGTTAATATCTTCACTCTTATGGATTGACACCTTACTACTACAACGAAAGCTTGGTCTAGTAAGGAATTGACCTATATCAGGTGACACGACAGAGGGTGAAGAGCTTATTCTACTGGAAAGGCATGATTAAAGACATACAACAATTTATACGATCTTGCGAGGTATGTGAGCAATATAAATGTGATAATCAGGCTTCTCCAGGACTCATTCAACCCTTACCTATACCTGAAACCATTTGGAGTGAGATCTCCATGGATTTCGTTGATGGTTTACCTCCATCTTTTGGAAAGACTGTGATTTTTGTTGTAGTAGATAGACTCAGCAAGGCAGCTCACTTTATGGCAATGACTCATCCATATACAGCAGCCACAGTAGCGCAAGCTTTCCTTGATAATGTGTTCAAACATCACGGATTTCCTAATTCCATCATCAGTGACAGGGATGTGGTATTCATGAGTAACTTTTGGCAAGAATTGTTTCGGCTAAATGGTGTTGCACTCAAACCTTCTAGTGCTTACCACCCCCAAACGGATGGACAGACAGAAGTGGTTAATAGGTGCTTGGAGACGTATTTGCGTTGTATGTGTGGACAGAGACCTCATCTATGGTCTAAATGGTTACCAATGGCAGAGTTTTGGTATAACACTAATTTCCATACATCAATACAGACTACTCCGTTTGAAGCTATGTATGGCCAAACTCCTCCACAACACCTTCCTTATCTACCTGGAGAAGCTAAGGTTGCAATGGTAGCCAGAAGTTTGCAGGATAGGGAGAATATGCTACTCTTACTGAAATTCCATTTAATGAGAGCTCAGAACAGAATGGTGGTGTTTGCAGATCAACACAGAAAGGAAAGGGAATTGAGCATTGGAGATTATGCTTATGTAAAACTTCAACCATATCGTCAAAAATCAGTGGTGATGAGAAGCAATCAAAAACTGGCTCCTAAGTACTTTGGTCCTTACAAAGTTATTGATAAATGTGGAGAAGTAGCTTACAAATTGCAGCTGCCTACTCATTGCCAGATACATCCAGTGTTTCATGTTTCTCAATTGAAACTACGGATTGGTAACGTGTTACGGTCAACTACTATTCCAAATCATGTCCCTGATGCATTTGTTCATGAGCCAGAGAAGATATTAGAGAGAAAAATGGTTCAGCGACAAGGTCGTGCTGCAACAATGGTATTGATTAAGTGGGCAGACCAAGATGAAGACGAAGCTACTTGGGAGCTGTTACATGACATCCATAAACGCTTCCCAAGCTTCGAATCTTGAGGACAAGATTCTTTTGAGGAGGGAGATTTGATACAGAACACAGGAGCTGGATAAAGGGACGGTCATGATTATAAGCGGGGATATCAACGATTCAGATTAGAGGAATCATGGACGAGCAGGATTAAATGAAGCTCAAGACACAGACACGTGTAGGGCGTAGATGAAGAGGTTAGAAAAGATTGTTAGACATTAATTGTTTTGACGTTAAAAGCAGAGAACGATCTTGTACAGATTCATTCGATTTTTGATAGAAAGATTTGTTTTTTCCCTCTTTTCTCTGAGTGTTCTTGAAGCCTCTAATGGCGGATTTGGTTTTCGAGTCTTAGAATCCATTCTTATTTTCCGGATTCTCTGCTTGTTAACTCTCTGTTCTTTGTTTTCTTGAACATTGAATAGACTTGGTTTGTGTTACAAATTGAGGTTACATTTTTCTTTATCAACATCCTTTACAGGCTTCCAAACCACCGTGTACTATACTTGGCAAGAACGAAATAATCGCCTTCACAACAAAGCTCCAAAACCGGTGGTCAGCGTATCTCAACTTGTCACAAAAACCATCACGGACAGAATTCGTTCCCGGAAATCTCGATCACCAGATGACTCAACAGCTCTGCTAGATCGTTGGCTCCGTATCTCTTCTGCTTGACACTGCATCGTCATGCTTTTCTATCACTCAGTTTGGTTATGTTATCTTCGCTGTCTCCAGTATCTTCCTCTCTGCATCGTTATGCTCTAGTCACTCTGTTCTGGGTTTGTGTTAATTGTCTTCTGTTCCTCTGTTTTTCTAAATAGCTCTGTTTTTGCTATCTGTAAGTCTTCATGTCTTCCTCTCTTCGTTTGTGTTTCTTTTTACTTGTAAATTCATCTATAATTAATATTACATTTCATCAAAAAAAAAAAAAAATTCAATTTTCAACTTCTTCTTAACAATATAATATGATCAATTCTACTTATTAAGTTTGAAAAAAACAGTCCACTCTGCAAAGTATCTCTTCATAATATGAGCTAAACATTTCATATGGAGAAAATCTCCACCACATATCAGATCGTTTTGTACCAATTGTTTCTTCAAACTTGAATATTAATTATAGTTTTAAACATTAATAGTATATTTGTAGAAAAATTAACATTTGCATTAAAATCATACCTAATAATAACATTTTAAATTAACAAATATCATAGTTTACATATTCAAAAAGATATGATCAATATCATTTACAGAGTAATTACTATCACTAAATAGATATTTGGCATGAAATCTATCTTTTTGTATAAGGTTGAAAATTATTTAGTAACACTGAACCAATTCAAAGTGAAAAAAAGAACAAATTTATAGCGTTTTAAACTTATTATGTTTTTGTGAGATCAGATTTGGACTCTTTTTTGTACGATTTCAATCATGATTTTGGCGCGAAATTTAACTTTTGGTGTGAAGTAGACATTTGGCGCGAAATTTAATTTTGTATATACTTAAAAATTATTTAAGAACATTGAATCTATAAAAAGTAAAAAAAAGAACTAATTTATAGTGTTTTAATTGTTAGAAACTTATTATGGTATTAAGAAACCGGATTTCGACTCTTTCTTCTACAATTTTAATTATGATTTCGGCGCGGAATAGACTGTTGGCACAAATAGACATTTGGCGCAGAATTTAATTTTTATATATTTTAAAATCTAGAAACATTGAATCTATGCAAAGTAAAAAAAAAAAAAAAAACCAATCTATGGTATTTCAATGGTTAATAACTTATCATTACATCCAGAGATAACTTTTGGAGATTAGTTTACACTTAAGCTCGGAATTCTCGATTATAAATAAACTTTCGTCGTCATTACATGTCAAGAGCAAGATGTAGCAATACAGCTTTAGTATCTTATAAGTTTTGAGCTTTTGGTTATTTAAACACAATGTCAAACTAGCCTTGGAATCAAACATGAGACCAGAATCTGGGAGATGAATCGTGTAAAAAGGTGAATTTGTATTACATTTTTTCTTCATGAATCAAAGAACATGAGTTTGGAGTAACAAACAAAGAATTAAATGATCATAAATCACACTAGCTACAATCCGAGTCAATCACAAAACACAGAAGACACAATCTTTAATGGCAACCATGAGATATACACCAAAAAACCATAAGAGTATCATCAATGGTCAAACCAAAAACCTTCAGCTCCTAAACGCAAACCATAGTTCAATGGCAATAACAACAAAATGATCTCAGAGGCCTACACATAAACTAATTAATACCATAAGCTACTTGGTTACTTCCTGCGCAGGAGGCGTTCACTGAGGAGTTTCGATCATCATGACCTCATTTTCAAACGGAGAAGAAGGGTAAGAACGTCAAAAGTAAGGCACGACTTTGCAGAAATCCCAAAAGGAATGCCATCCTTGTCCCTGGTACAGAACAAATTCAACCCTTTAAGTCTCCATGTCAGAGATGAAGAAGTTTGATTCACATCTGATGTAAACCGAGTCTGAATTTTGGTTGAGGAACGCGAACAGCTGCGTTTCTTTAGTCCAAGTGCTGAACCATTTAGTTTCTAATGGGTTCTTCCTCCACATTGTCTTAAATTTCAGTTTATATAGAGTGTTAAACTGAAGTACATCATTTACCTTTTCAAGCTTCCATATCTCCATTATTGACTTGTTGCACCATCCAAATTGTAAACACCCATCAGTAGTTCCCCCCAGAGCGTGTTCATCACAGTTGTATGCTCTTGGGAGCTTTATCACATCGATCCGCTTCAACAAATCATAGATTGCAACTTTACCTCCAAAGGCTTCCCAGTAAACCACGCATTTGATCACTCAACCTGGAGTCCATGAACTGATATATAGGCTCAGGACAAGTAAGATCTGATTAGCTCCAAGTGGTAGTTTTAGAGGAAAAAGTACCTATCTTCAGCTTTGTACTGTGAGCTGTAAAGCGAGCACACTCTGCGCAGATCACCTTGTAGCTAAACCCTTTATCAGGACAATCCTCAGTGATCAATGACATACAAAGTTGTTCGAAATGATCTCTGGGACATGGAAGCTGATGACGATTCTGTGTACTCGGATCCCACAAGTAGTAAGCTTTTGGATGACGGCTACAAAGAAGAAGATCGTTTGAAGAATCGATGTAGTATCCAAGCTTTTTCAGAATACAAGAGAATTCCATATCATCACCAAAACTGCTTGTTGAGAGCAAAGTAAGTGCGGGCTCATTGCAAGGGCGACGAACTTTCCCCAAGTACATATAGTTGCAGATGAAGAAGCCAATGAGTTGGAAGGTTGGTTTTCACTTGGTTAAGTAAGTGTGACGGAATAAAGGGCATGATATAATCTGAAGCCACCTCTTCGACAGCAGAATCAGCTTGTAGATTGTTTCTGGTGGCAGTAGGAGAAGAATCTCACACATAACATCATTATTTTTAAGAACCTCATGAGCACTTAAATCAGAAGCTATCCCGAAACTGGTTTTTAACCTGGCAGAATAAGACATTGCGAACATTTTTTCTTTGATAATCAGTAGGCAACACATTGCAACTGCAAATTAACTTTAAGATAACATAGGAACCAAATGCTCACGACATAACTACACACGATTCCCATCATTGGATTCATAAGTCAAAAGGAGAGAAAACATTTATTAAGAGGAACAAACGCATAAAATTGTAATGATGAAACAAGTGATGCCTACTTAGTTTTGTTCTTCGTTCCCAAATTTCAAACATTGAAACAAGAAGGAGAAGAAAACTCAAGCAGAAAAGAGTACTGAAATGTAATTGAAAGTGCAGAACTTGTTGGAACAAGAATCAGCTTGCTGGAACAAGTTTGAGGTTACTTGATTGATGCTGACGTGGCTCTTGGAATTAAAGATAAGTATCGAAAAGATATTTGGAGGATATTTGAAGATATTGGATAAAGGAAAACGTGTACTTGAAAATATATGTGGAAAAGATATGGAAAAATATTCTTGAAGATTTATTCATTTTATTTAGAAAAGGCTATTTTCCTATGGGAATCTAGGATGACATATCTCTTGGGTATATGGATATATATACAAGGGAGAGATGTGCTGCTAGGGTTAGTCGAAAATAGAGAGAAAAAACGTTTGTATTGTTTCGGTCTCAAAGAGAAAAAAATAGAGAGTGACTTGCTGGAACACAGGTCTGGTTGTTCTGGACTGTGTATTATTGGTGTCGAGCTAAGGTGTCTCTTAGCATCGTGTAATTCCGGGTTGGGGCTTACTAGATATTGATTGGTGACTAGCTAAGGTGTGTCCTAGTCTCGTGTAATTCCAATGAGTCATGTTCTTGTTGTAAGATTGACTATATAAATCTAGTTGGTACTTTGAGGACATAGGCACGTTGTCAAACCTCGTTAATCTTTGTGTGTATCATCCATTTACTACACTTACAATTGGTATCAGAGCGGGCATCTGTATAGAGTCTGACTCAACAAACGGGTGAGGATCCTGAGGAAAAGATGCACTACAAGAAAACTCGCTATTTGCGATGGAATTTTGCGATGGCAAATTTCCGTCGCAATTTGCGATGAATCCGCGATGGATTCGCCAAAAACATTGCGACGGAAGCAAAAACCGTCGTAATTTTGCGATGAAAATATCCGTCGCAGATTTGCGACGATCTAGCGATATATTTGCGATGATTTAGCGAGGGAATGACTAGTTCATCGCATATCCATCGCAAATTTGTGATGAATTTGCGATGAATAATAGTGAGTAGCAAATTTGCGATGAATCTGCGAGGATCCTAAACTTTCCTCGCAACATCATCGCAAATTTATCGCATATTTGCGATGCTTCTGCGACGGAAAAATTTTGCGACAGATTTGCGATAATGCCGACATGGTAGGAAGGTAGGTGGAACGCGTTTTAAATGATATGTACTAACTATTTGCGACGAACAAATCCGTCGCAAATATATCGGAGGTCATCGCACATTTGTCGCAGTCCATCGCAAATTTGTCGCAGTACATCGCAAATTCGTCGCAGATTTGTAGCAGTTCCCTCGGAAATTAACTTCCGTAGCAAATCCGTCGCAGATTTCCATAGCAATGCCATCGCAAATTTTCCCAATCTCTATAAATAGCCAAACGGATTTAGTTATTTTTCATAACAATTCAAACACCTATTCAACAATTGAGAGAGAAAAAAAAATATATACAGAATCTGAGTGAGTGAGTTAAAAAATGGCGTCCCAGCATGAAGTATATGAATTACGGAAGTGGATGTATAATCGAAAAGATCCGGAGACGAGGGAAGTGATAAAGGAGTATCGTGTCGGATTGCGAGCATTCATCCGCCAGGCCACTAATAACCCATATGCGAAGGGTGACGGTAACATTTTCTGTCCTTGTAGAACGTGCAAGAACAATCAATATTTGGAAATTGATACAGTGAAGACGCATCTGTATAACAGAGGATTTATGCCAAACTATTATGTCTGGTTTTCACATGGAGAGGGTTTTAGTCTTGGTGCAGGAAGTAGTAGTACGGGTGATGGTGTTGATCAACCGGGTTATACTGCTAATTATAACTACGGTCAAAACATGTTTGAAAATTATCAAGAGTCTCATCCAGAAAATAGGTATCATGATATGGTCACAGATGCATTTCATGAATCTATTCCTGCATTTGTTGATGAAACTAGGGAAGAACCTAATGTTGAAGCACAACAGTTTTATGATATGTTAGACTCTGCAAATCAACCTATCTATGAGGGATGTAGGGAGGGGTTATCTAAACTGTCACTGGCATCTAGGATGATGACAATTAAGAGTGATAATAACCTAACTGAAAATTGCATGGACGAATGGGCTGAATTATTTAAAGAGTATTTGCCAGAAGATAATATTTCCGATGAGAGTTACTACGAAATACAGAAATTAGTTGCGGGTCTTGGGTTACCATCAGAAATGATTGATGTGTGCATTGATAATTGTATGATTTTTTGGAAAGACGACGATAAGCTGCAGGAATGTCGATTTTGTGGGAAGCCGAGATATCAACCATCTACCAAAAGGACCCGTATCCCATACCAACGTATGTGGTATTTGCCAATCACTGATAGATTGAAACGGTTATACCAATCAGAAAGGACATCGGCAGCAATGAGATGGCATGCATAACATACAACAGAGGATGGGGAGGTCCGACATCCGTCAGATGCAAAGGCGTGGCAACACTTCCAGACGGTATATTCTGACTTTGCTAACGAGTGTAGAAATGTCTATCTTGGCTTATGCACTGACGGTTTTAGCCCATTTGGTTTGTCTGGGAGACAATACTCGCTATGGCCTGTCATAGTGACGCCATACAATCTTCCACCAGAAATGTGCATGCAAAGGGAATTCTTGTTTATGAGTATTCTAGTGCCGGGTCCGAAGCATCCGAAGCGATCTCTCGATGTATTTATGCAACCTTTGATTCATGAGTTGAAACAGTTGTGGTATACAGGTGTACGGACTTTCGATCATTCACAACAACGCAATTTCAAAATGCGGGCAGTGCTAATGTGGACAATTAGTGACTTCCCAGCGTATGGAATGTTATCGGGCTGGACCACACATGGGAGGTTATCGTGTCCATATTGCATGGATCGATCAGATGCTTTTCAACTAAAGCATGGAAGGAAACCATGCTGGTTTGATTGTCATCGTCGCTTTCTTCCCATGCATCATTCTTACCGGAAGAATAAAAAACTATTCAAGAAGAACAAAGTTGTGCGTGTTCCTCCCCCAGTGTATATGTCAGGAACAGATGTGTTAGAGCAGATTGATTATTATGGTGCGCAGGAAACATGTAGACGTGGGGGAAATTGGCACACTCCGGCAAACATGCCTGACGGATATGGGAGTTGTCATAATTGGCATAAGAAGAGTATCTTCTGGGAGCTTCCATACTGGAAAGATCATCTATTACGGCACAACCTCGATGTGATGCACATCGAGAAAAATTTTTTCGATAACATCATGAATACGATTTTGAATGTGCAGGGAACCGGCAAGAGTAAAGACAATTTCAAATCAAGGTTGGACTTGGCCGAAATATGCGGAAGAAGCGAGTTGCATATTACGAGGGATGGAAAATTACCTATTCCGATCTTTCGCTTGTCCGGGAATGCAAAGCAAGTGTTGTTTGACTGGGTTGCTTCAGAAGTAAAATTTCCTGATGGGTATGTGTCCAAATTCTCAAGATGTATAGAGCAAGGAAAAAAATTTGCAGGAATGAAGAGCCACGATTGTCATGTATTCATGCAGCGACTATTACTGTTTGCATTACTTGAGTTCTTACCGACACCTGTCCACGAAGCAATTGCGGGTAATATAGTAATACAGTTTTAATTAATGCTGTCCCATTAATTAATTATATATGTGTTTAACACTAATAAACTATACATCAATTTTCAGGCATTGGAGCATTTTTCAGAGATCTATGCACACGAACACTTACAGAGGAGGGCATAATGCAATTACACAATAATATCCCAGTGTTATTCTGTAACCTAGAAAAAATATTTCCACCCTCGTTTTTTGACGTGATGGAACATCTTCCGATCCACCTACCACATGAAGCAGCTCTTGGAGGTCCTGTGCAATTTCGATGGATGTACCCGTTCGAACGATATATGGGACATCTAAAAAGAAAGGCAAAGAATCTTGCAAAAGTTGAAGGATCGATCGTTGCAGGAAGTTTGACGGAGGAAACCTCTCACTTCACTTCATACTACTTTTGTCCTACCGTCAGAACAAAGAAAACTCGTGTTCGAAGATATGACGATGGAGGGGTTGCACCAACATATAACGTAGAGGTCCCAGATATCTTCGCCCAAATAGGGAGACTCGGTGGAAAGTTGAAAGAAATTTGGTGGGAAGACCACAAGTATTCTCGTGCGGCTCACAATTATATATTGCGAAATTGTGAGGGAGTACAGCCGTTTGAGAGGTATAATTTTATTTATTTCATATTTAAATATAAATCTAACAAGAGATATATGTTTGTTAAAAGAAAATTTTTTTATAGTGAATTCGACAGGCAAATGCGAGAAGCCTTCCCTGATTTACAAGAACAAGAGTACGAGAAGTACAAAGAACGTGATTTCGCTGGATGGTTAAAATACTATGTAAGATTTGATGTATAAATATATATATATATATATAAATGTATAAATATTTATATTTATTAATTCCTTTTTGGAAACTAAATAACATAATTTCGTAATAATATCATATAGGTAATGCATGGATGTGCAAACCAGCCCTTGCCTCTCTGGCTACACGAGATTGTTCAAGAACCCATTGCGAAGATCACTACTGCTCCAATGTACTTCAGTCGCGGTTACACTTTTCACACGTATGAGCATGGCTCGCAGAGGTCAACCGCAAATTATGGAATTCACGTGCCAGGTGAAAATGAATTCTACGGTATTTTACACGAAATTATGGAAGTATCATATCCAGGAATTATCGGGTTGAAATGCGTTTTGTTCAAATGTCATTGGTATGATCCAACGGTCGGTCGAGGCTTTCGCACAAACTCGCTAGGGGTAACTGATGTCAACGCAACCAAAATTTTTTCCAAATTTGAACCGTTCATCCTAGCATGTCAAGCAGAACAAGTGTGTTTCATTCCATATCCTCGGATAAGGGAAAGACGAGAGACATGGTTATCTGTGATCAAAGTGAATCCAAGAGGTCGAATTTACGGAGAAGTTGGTGAGGTGGCTATGCAACAAGAAAGATCAGCAGAAGTGTCTGTAGTTATGGAATCAACAGAAGATATATTTCATATTGATCGGCAAAACAGAGAAGTAGAAGAGATCAACATGGATGAGACAGGTCAAGATCCGGAAAGTGAAGAGTTCGAGGAGACAGATGACGGAGAAGAAACTGAGGGCGATAGTGAAAACTCATATGTATCTGAAAATGATTCTGAATAAATGTTTGTATTTTAGTATATGTTTCATGTATTACACATAAAGTACGATGTTTTTTTATTATTTTGATTTAGTGAATTAGAATTTTATATGTTTGGATATGTTCATAAGATAAATGTTTTTTTTAAGTGTTTTCCTTTGTCTTTGCGATGGATCTGCGACGGACCATCGCAGTTCCATCGCAAAGTCTATTCTCTTTTTTTTCCCGCGTCACAACTTGCTACGCGAACACCAAATTTTTAAGCGAACTTTGCGATGGACTTGCGATGGATCCATCGCAAGTCCATCACAAACTCTAATTTTTTTTACGCGCTTACGGAATTTTTAATTAATTCGGAAGAATTTTGCGATGGACTTGCGATGGATCCATCGCAAGTCCGTCGCAAGCTGCGAAAAGGAAAACCTAATTTTGCGATGGACTTGCGATGGATTTGCGATGGATCTCTAATTTTATTTACCTTCTTCTTCCTCTTCATTTCGCGACATAAACGGACAAAATCGAAAACCTCCTCCGACCAACACCGCCGGCGTCTCCTCTCCTCGTCCTCCTCCTCCTCCGCCTCCCGTCCTCATCCTCAGCCTTTCTCTCTCGTCCTCCGCCAACGGCGTTCTCCACCGCGGCTTCTCCTCGTATTCCGGCGTCCTCCTCCTCCGGCATCCTCCTCCTCCGGCGTCCTCCTCCTCCGGCGTCTGAAGCCTCCTCCACCGGCGTCTCAAGCCTTCTCCTCCGGCTTACAAGTCCTGCGTAAAAGCAAGGTAAGAAATTTTTTTTTTTTTTTGATTTAGTAATTTAGATTTTGTTATTAGGAATTATGATTTAGGTTTTAGAATTTGAGAATTATGTTAGGTAATTTAGATTTTGTTTTTAGGAATTATGATTTAGGTTTTAGAATTTGTGAATTATGTTTGGTTATTTAGATTTTGTTATTAGGAATTATGATTTAGGTTTTAGAATTTGTGAATTATGTTAGTTAATTTAGATTTTGTTATTAGGAATTATGATTTAGGTTTTAGAATTTGAGAATTATGTTAGGTAATTTATGTTAGAATTAGGAATTATGAATTATGTTTTATAGTTGTGACAGATTTGAATTATAGTTGTGACAGATTTGTTTTATAGTTGTGGCAGATTTGTTTTATATTCGTGACAGATTTGTTTTATAGTGGTAACAGATTTGTTTTATAGCTGTGACAGATTTATTTTAGTTGTGACAGATTTGTTTTATAGTTGTGACAGATTTGTTTTATAGTTGTGACAGATTTGTTTTATAGTCGTGACAGATTTGTTTTATAGTGGTAACAGATTTGTTTTATAGCTGTGACAGATTTAATTAAATTTATGTTTAAAATGTTATGTTTAATTATAAATTAACCCTATCTAAAATAAAACAAATTATAAATATTTTCTTTTTAAGAACCCTTAATGGGGTTCTAGCATTGGAGTATAAAAATTATGAGTTTCTTAAGGGGGTTTCTTATCTTAAGTTTTATAATTAAATATTGATTAAGAAACCCATTTGGGTATCTCCATTAATGATGCCCTTAGGAATTATGATTTAGGTTTTAGAATTTGTGAATTATGTTTGGTTATTTAGATTTTGTTATTAGGAATTATGATTTAGGTTTTACAATTTGTGAATTATGTTAGTTAATTTAGATTTTGTTATTAGGAATTATGATTTAGGTTTTAGAATTTGTGAATTATGTTTGGTTATTTAGATTTTGTTATTAGGAATTATGATTTAGGTTTTACAATTTGTGAATTAATTTAGATTTTGTTATTAGGAATTATGATTTAGGTTTTACAATTTGTGAATTATGTTATAAATTAGTAATTTTTTTTGCAGATGTCTCGATCGTCGAACGACTACACGCGATATCTTTCGCGTGGTGGTGTATCGACGCCGCCAACTCCTGGGGCCAGTTTCACTTCTCAGATGGGCGGGTCTCATATTCCCGACACTCATCATCAGTCATGCCAGACAACCGCCGCCACCTCAACCTACACCGCCCACCATTTCTGACGCTGACCATGATCTGGTCATACAGGCGCTTCTTAATCAGCCAGGTCATGACCGTCTACCACATCTTGATCCTGACCGTCCTCGAGGGACTTTTTGGTAATTTCTTTTATTTTTTTCTCATATTTAATTTTGTAATGTTAATTACTATATTTAATTTAATTATCTTTTACAAATAATTCAGGTTCGAACAAGACGGCTGTGTAGCAGCTAAGGTGCGTTCGATCCTGGAAAGAGACTTCAAAGAACCTCATGCTAATTGGACGCAGACTCCGAGATATGTCGTCCACCGGTGGTTCGAGGCATTCGCTGTAAGTTGCAAAATTTTATTTATATCAAAGTCTTATTTGTTATATTTTTATCAACATAATTTTTTTTTTTAGCAATCATACCACTGGGATCATGTGATTACATCGAGGGTGCGCATAGAGTTTGAGAAAAAGTTGAAGGCTCGAATGTGTGACCAGGTGGGACGGTGGAAGAGCAAGTGGAAAAAGAGGGCGACAATGCGATGCCTCGGTGGATGGAGCTTGAGGTCTGGAAAGGCCTCGTGGCGTATTGGTCGGATCCGAGGAGTGAGATCCGGAGCGGAAATGCTCGAGCTGCCCGCCTTTCGGATCCTGACGGGGACGGGTGTCATAAGCATCGTTCCGGACAGCTATCGTTTCAAGCACGAGCTCGAAAGATAGTAAGTTTTTGTTAATAAATTTTAAATATTTAAAATTTTACATTAAATATGTTTCCAAATTATTTATATATATTTTAGGCTGAGACCCGTGGAGACGATGCGACACCGGATTTGCTAGCCGTTCTTGAAGAGACGAAACGGCGACCGGATGGATCGTTTGTCGACGGAAAATCCGAGAGGCTCTACCACGGCGTCACTTCCAAGATGCAGGAGCTGACTCAGGCTTCTGACGGTGATGATCCCGAGAGCACTGCTTCCGTCTCTCCAGCCATGAAGAACAAAATTTTTTCTGAGGTATGTCTTTAAAATTGTTGTAAATATTTGTAATTATGTTTATTATAAATTACAATAATTTTTTTTTTTCAGGTCGCTCCCCGTAAAAAAGGGAGACTTTATGGTGTCGGTTCCTTGCAATCGAAGATTGACTCGTGCACTTCTGCATCGTCTTCAGCTTCATCCCGCCAGGATTCAGAAGCTCTTCAGACTATCATCCAGTCTCAGGCGAGCATTATCGAAGCACAGAGTCAGCAGATGTCCAAGTATGATAAGCTTTTTCAATACTTGGGCACGAAGGATGCGGATTTCGCACGGCTTCTTCGGGACGAGTTCGGAGATGACTCCGGTTCTGGTAGCGGAACCGGAACGGAGACCGGGGCCGGACCATCAGGATCTTAGTTTTTTTCCTGTATTAAAAACAAATATTGTATTTTCATTTTTTTAATATATTATGAATTTTATTTTTATTTGGATTTTAATATTAAATTTAATTTAATTAGATTTTTAAATTATATTTTAATTTTAATTTATATTTTATTTTAAATCGAAATTATATTAATTTATTGATATTAATATTAAAATCCATCGCAAGTCCATCGCAATCGTGCGAGGGACTTGCGATAAACTGCTTAGAAACCATCGCAAGTCCATCGCAATATTGCGATGGATTTGCGAGAAATATTTTAATGTTCATCGCAAATCCCTCGCAATATTGCGATGGACTTGCGATGGTTTTTTGCGACAACAGCACTTACACGCTAATTCGTCGCTATACTGCGACGGATTTGCGAGGTATGTTTGCGACGGATTAGCTACTGTTTCACTCCGTCGCAAAGATTGCGACGAATCTGCGATGATTTTCGATTTGCGACCCGTGATTTGCGACGATTTGGTGTTCCTCGCAAGTCCGTCGCATTAGACCTTTTGCGACGGACTTGCGATAAATTGTTCCATCGCAAAAGCGGTATTTTCTTGTAGTGATGGATGATATATTTCGAGAATAATTTGCAGTTAAGAGGCTTACGCTAGATGGTAAAAATTATGGATATTGGAAGGTGAACATGAAGGCAATCATACAAGGTATTGATGAGAATGCTTGGACAATGGTGGAAGATGGCTATGAAATCCCTAAGCTTATCGAAAGAGACGGTTATATTGTCAACAAACCAAAGAGTAAATTGACAAAAACGAGAAGAGTATGTCGAGGTATAATGCAAAATCCTTATCTACTATTTTTACTTCGGTTAACAAGAATCAATTCAAGTTGATTCAAGGATGTTCATCTGCCAAAGAGGCGTGGGATAAGCTAGAGAAAGTGTTTGAAGGAACCACAACCGTGAAGAGATCAAAAATTGACAAGTTGGCTTCTCAGTTTGAGAAACTAAGAATGAAAGAATATGAAAGTATTATAAATTTTAGTGCTAAGTTGTGTGCTATTGCTAATGAAGCACATGTGATTGGGAAGACGTACAAGGATAAGAAGCTTGTCAAGAAGTTACTTCGTTGCCTACCTAATAGATTTGAGTCAAAAATAACTACTATGGGGGTTGTTCTTAACACGGATGAGACTTCGATTGATGAAATTGTGGGGATGCTACAAGCATATGAGATGAATTGTAAGGATACTGCTTTAGAGAATCCAAATACATCAGTTCTACATGATGTACGAGCAAAAAGATGTGGACTGCAGTGCAATGGATGTCGAAGATATGGAAAAGTCAAATATGAATGTCCGAGTATCAAGAAAATAAAGATTCAGTGCTCATATTGTAAGGGATATGGACACATAAATTTGGAGTGTGTTAACGTTGTGAAAAAGAAAGAGAATACCCACATAGACAATGATGAGAGTGAAAAAGATGATGGAGAGGAGGTAACCAATTTTGTGGCATTAAGTGGATTCGTGGAACCCAAAGAAAGAAGCGACAGCAAGTATTCCAACATAAGCAGCGATTCAGAAAGTGATTCTGAAGTGGTCGTAGATGAATCAAGTAAAGAAGAATCAGGTGACAAAAAGAGGACGATGTAAACGGTGAGTTTCGAAAGCTGTATGACAATTGGTTGTTGCTCAGTAAGGAAAGAATATCCCTGATGGAAGAAAAGCTTAACCTGCAACTTGTGAATGAGAAGCTGAAAGAAGAACTGACAGGAGAGGTAGAAAAAAATAGAGAACTTACCCAAGAGCTGTTAGAGACTAGGAAGAAAATTCATATGCTGAACAGTGGTACCAAGGATTTGGAAAACCTCTTGGCTTCTGGAAGGGTTGGAAAATCAAATTTTGGATTTGGTTATCATGGAGGTAAAACGAGTGGGAAGACAAGCTTCGTCCGCGGAAACTCAGACAATTCGGGTAGGGATCAGTTAACTGAAGGTACAAATTCTAGTCTTGATAATCATAGAAGTGAAGCTAAGGTGAAGACAATTTTTGTTCTAGGAAATGTGTCAAAGTCTGCTGGAACAGGAGAGAAACTGTTCCAGGAAACTGTCAAGAGTATCATCATAAATCCGATGGATGAGAGCAATGTAAAAGGCAGTAGAAACACTCCAAATGTTACTGAAAGAGATAATACAAGTTCGTGTCATGGATACAGTAGAAGTTCGTCAAATCTTAGAACATTATCTGTCAGCTGGAACAGGCGAAATTCTGTTGGAACAGAAAAACTGAAACTTTACCAAAAGGTATCTTGTACGCTGAATTGTTTTTATTGTGGAAAGAAAGGGCATATCAAGGCCTACTGCTATTAATTCCTTGACAAGGTTAGTTGTGCATTGAGGCAAAAAGGATTTGTTCAAGATCTAAGGAGATTTCAAAAGGTTTGGGTTAAGAAAATGGATTTGTATGGCGATGTATCTTATAAGTCACCAGCCAGTACTTCAAAGAAGGCTATACGTTGCATATGTGGGTGTTTGGAACACACGTCAAGTGGTCAAGAAAGGTTTGAGAAGAAGAGGTTCAGATTTAAGAATGAGAGTTATTGGAGAGCTCAAAGAGGAAGACAATTCAGATCGAGGAGAACATTCCAACTAGTATGTTTTTGAGTTTTTAACAGAGTTTTATCACTCAAGCAGAGGGAGAATGTAGAAGATCCATGAAGAGGTAATTATCACGATTGTACATGATTAAGGGGGAGCTCTTTGATCATGAATTCACGATGGTACATGATTAAGGGAGATTTCTTAGATCATGAATTCTTGCTGAATATGCGTGATGGATGTGGTGAGCTTGAGTTGAAAAACTCAGTTAAAAAAAGGGAGAATGAAAGTGCAGAACTTGTTGGAACAAGAATCAGCTTGCTGGAACAAGCTTGAGGTTACTTGATTGATGCTGACGTGGCTCTTGGAATTGAAGATAAGTATCGAAAAGATATTTGGAGGATATTTGAAGATATTGGATAAAGAAAAACGTGCACTTGAAGATATATGTGGAAAAGATATGAAAAAATTATTCTTGAAGATTTATTCTTTTTATTTAGAAAATGATATTTTCCTATGGGAATCTAGGATGACATATCTCTTAGGTATATGGGTATATATACAAGGGAGAGATGTGCTGCTAGGGTTAGCCGAAAATAGAGTGAAAAAACGTTTGTATTGTTTCGGTTTCAAAGAGAAAAAAACAGAGAGTGACTTGCTGGAACACAAGTCTGTTGTTCTAGACTGTGTATTATTGATGTCGAGCTAAGGTGTGTCTTAGCGTCGTGTAATTTCGCGATGGGGCTTACTAGATATTGATTGGTGACTAGCTAAGGTGTGTCCTAGTCTCGTGTAATTCCAATGAGTCATGTTCTTGTTGTAAGATTGACTATAATATAAATCTAGTTGGTACTTTGAGGACGTAGGCACGTTGCCGAACCTCGTTAATCTTTGTGTGTATCATCTATTTACTGCACTTACAGTAATAACATTAGAAGAGAGATGCGAACCATATACCGATCCGAGCGAGCAAAGGAGGGCCAGTCACGGGTAGAGCTGTAAATTAGGGCCTAACCTCGCGAGCTGTAACCCAGTCCGCTATGCAATAAAGCGGTTTAGGGCTTTAGAATTGGTGTCCGCGGTTTGGCAGGTTGGGCCCGTTGCGGTCTGCAAGTTCTAACGGGTTGGGCCGGGCGGTCTTACGGGCTAAACTGCGGTTGATATAAAATACCTAATTTTTTTGTCGCAATACTAGGTTTAAATACTTTTAACATTCTCTAGAGTCTCAAACTTTCAGCTGTAGTTTCTATTTTCTCCGTCGCTGGGCCTATTTTGTCTTCCTCTACCAACAAAGGTATCGTCTTACTTCCTCCTATATAGAGATATATGTATTGATTGTAACTAAAAATATTATATTCTTCACCCACGAGGCCACGACCACAAGCATGTCTCTATACATATATATAATTTTATGTATATATATATGTGATTGTGTGTGTCTAAATATTTTAATGGTCTCGATTTCATGAATACAAGTGTATGTGTATTAGTAATTTTGTAATGATTCATTGAATTTTTTTTTTCATTTCTTCTTAATTTCTCAACAAAGTATCGTCATAGCTAATTCCACTTAATCATGTAATTTAAGACTTCCAACTTATAGAGATAATAATTATCATTGATATAAGTGATATTTTTATAGTTTATTATTATTGGTTATTTTATTACTATTGTTTTGATAGTGTCTATTGGTCCAATAGTGTCTTTTCCAATTGAATTGCTCGAAGAATTCGGCCTTATATAGACGTAATGTAGGCGTAGTCAAATCATTAGTTATTGATTTATAATCATCATTGCTATAACTTTAATAAAAACTTCCAACTTATAAAAAGATAATAATTATCATTGATAGAGTTTATTATTTTGGTTATTTTATTACTATTGTTTTGATAGTGTCTATTGGTCCAATAGTGTCTTTTACAATTGAATTGCTCGAGGAAAAGAAATTAGGAGTTAAGGCTCTTCTTAAGCGAGTTCAAGACTTCTACGTAAGCCAATTTCTTGGCCATTTTCTTATAAAATGCCTTTGCTGTGTGAGCAAATATCATTTCCTTAGCTTTCACCTCAACCCTGAAATGAGATTCCCTTTTTTAAAAAATCTTTAGCTGTACTCAACTCGAACTCCTCTTTCTCGATTATTCAAGCAGCTCTCTCACAGGATGCAACTTGATAGTCTCTGGAGTTATCATAAAACCCAAGAATGGTTTAATACTCGCAAACAATACTTCTTTGTTGTAAGCCGAACCAACAAATATTCGATAACATCTCCAAGAACCTGACAATGGCAAAGACAATGAGACAAAAAAAGGGTAGACGTTAAAGGACTTGTGTGCAAAGTAAAGTAGAGTTACTGTGTTGTTAGAGAATCTAATCCATGTTCAGGTTCAAACATTGCAACGTTGAGATGCTCCCTCTTCAGGCGTACCAGCATGTGTTAGAAAACAAAATAGATGCTGATTATTCGAGGACAGCAGCCTGGCTTTGCAAAAGAAATTATGGAATGAATGAGTTCACCACAGAAAATCAAAACAGAGATTTAGAAAAAACCTGAGTAGCCACAAGATTGACATCCCCATTCTCGAATGTCAGGACACCCTTTGGTTTGATAAAATTTGGATGAGCCAACCATCAAGTTCAAGCTCACCACTAACAGCAAAATTAAGGATTACAAGATACACTATCCTCAACTCTGGTCCTAAAACAAACAAGTTTCATATCACTCAGACGGATATCCATATTTGGTTTCATTTTCACTTCTTCAATCTCCTTTTCAACAGAATTTGATTTACCTGTTGCGGACAAAACAAGCATAGATCATTTAGATGATGACAACGTTTACCCTTCCATTTTAAAAACGAGATGACAGGGTTATTTTTATACCAAGGTGTAAATGAGAGTAGAGATGGGTAGACCAGTTACAGTTGTGTGGGCTAAGTTAAGGAAGAAACATGATGGAAACATACATGGTGACACGACCTACCCCGAAGAATAATCGGAAGATACGAAATTTTTAAAACTTTTCTTAAAAAAAATTCTAATTGGAACTATAATCAGGATCGATCGTTCTCACCTAGGATCGATCGATCCTGACCCTTCAAAACGGGCCAGGAGACCCTGGCCGAAAACGACACCTCAAGAACGATCGAGCCTCCCAAGAACGATCGATCTTTTGGCAGACGATCGATCGTTCCGTTATGGATCGGTCGATCTCGACACTCTAATTTTTCCCTTAAACTTCCTGGAAAAATCAACCTTATAGGTTCGATCGATCGATCTTGAATACGGATCGATCGGTCCTTTGTGGTTCGATCGATCCCGATACCCCGAAACAATCCAGATTATACTTGGACTAAAACCACATTTTAGGATCGATCGTTCATACCCAGGAACGATCGATCTTGACCCATAACAACAACCAGAGGCCTTAGCCTCGAAATGCACTCACAGGATCGATCGATCCTGGCCGGGACCGATCGATCCCTACCCCCAAAAATCGACCAGTGGCTCTCTGCCCCAAAATCGACTACCCAAGATCGATTGATCCTTCCTGGATCGGTCGATCCTCTAGACTTACCTGCAACCCGAAACCACAAACAACTACCATAACCAACCACAACACTTAAAAGTAATATTAAGCATTCAAAACTATCTTAGCTTATCGTTATGCATCATAAAGAGTTCAAACATTAGCATCTTAAGCACACAAGTCTATAAACAACACCCAAGATCACAAAACACAAGGAAACAAAACCCAAAAACCGTCAAACTCGAGATCATCGCTTCTCCTCGACCTTGGTTCCACGCGCTCCACATCTAAGTCTTTTCTTTATCCTTACCTGCACCAAAAGAGGCGCGTAAGCATTGATAATGCTTAGTGAGGCGGTCGTCCCGTCCCCACGGCCATGAACACATATAACCAAAGATTTAACGCAACCGAGATGTACTTAAGGAATAACCAAAACACATACCGTAATAGAGCTCCATTACACACACAACAAACAACATGGATCAACCATGACTCACACCCAATGGTCTAGTTCCTAAGCACACAACAATCACGAAAATCATTGATTATATAATCAGGCCACGGTCACGCACTCACCTCGGTTGACGATTCGTCCTTGACAAATCTAAGCTTTAAGCTTGTCCCTTTTGCACCTCTTGGCTCCAACTCACCTAAATATCACCTCTTGTCTAGCAAGAGACCAACAAACAATTCAATTGGATGATCATTAGCTTAAAACCCCATGACAACCTTTCAAACTCGGATTACTCCTATCCCCAACTCGGATTCCCTTACTCAAAAACAGGGGTAACTTCGGTCACGCATAACTTATTCTCTAGGCCATAATTTCACAATTCCTTCGGTGAATCTCAAGACAACACCCTCAAGAACTCATCTACCAAATTTCACCCAGAACTGACAAGATTTGAGTGTCCAAACACTCACCCAAACTCAACTTGGCGCTACAGCCCGCAGAACAGAGTAGTCTAGGAAAAAAAATCCATAACTCCTAAACTATCCAACAAAACCCCACGAAATTTGGTAGACAAGTACACAAGAGAAGGAAGAACTTACCCACCAATTCTCAGCTCAAACCGAGCTCTTTTGCTTGGTCGATCGGACCTCTCAAACCCGGTTCCAAACTCTATTTTCTTCCCCTCTTTCTTCTCTTCTCTTCCTCTCCTTCTTCCTTTCTTTCTTTCCCTCTTTTTCTCCTGTCTCTCTCTCGATTCTTTTGCCCCAAAAATAAAAAGAACAAGCTTCCAGAAGCTTGTAGAGGAGAAGAGAAGACATATATACACATATGTATGTATATAATTTGGTTTAATTAAATTAAACCAAACCGAATTCCCTAAACCGCCACATCAACCCCGATTAAATTTAATTCCTGCGGTTTAGTAATTCCGTTCAATATCCCGAAATATTTGAGACATTCACCCCGTCTCAGAATATTTACTTAATTTCAGCCAAACCTCCGGAATTACCGCATAATTCCGCTAAACCGAACCGCTCGGGATTCCCAAACAACGATCAATCTTTTGATCGTTTCACCTCGTTTCCCGCCCCTAGGGCCACCAATCAAGCTCGGTACTGTTCCATACTTGGTCCAATAACATCCCCGGTCTAACGTCGCAAGATCCTATGTGGTCCCCGACGGCTAACCCGTCGAAATCCAATCAACCCCGGATTCGAACGGGTTAAGTCGTCAAACGACCTAGTACATTAGAATCCAATCGCCCAGGACCCTAATATACTAAGTCCCCGTGAGAACCAATATCACTGGTATCTCACCCCTGGTTTACCGTCTATTAGGATTAAATCACCCATAATCCTAATCGGTAAACCACCCGGTTAGGATTAAATCGCCCATAATCCTAACCCACGTCATTAGAGCTAAAAATCACATAACTCTAATGACCCGTCATTAGGATTAAATCACCCATAATCCTAATGACCTGTCATTAGGTTTAAATCACCCATAATCCTAATGACCCCGTCGATAGAGTTAGACATCGCATAACTCTACCGACCCCGACCACATAGCAGGATCTATTGACGTAAACCCAAAATCCCCGAACCAAGACGGAACAATACTTCGCTCGATCCCGCGACACATGAAATATCCCATCATATGTCGCCCCGTCGATACATGAAATCCCCCATCATGTACTCGACAACCCGATACGGAAATACCACATCACGTATCATTACTCACCATTAATCCATAAACATCATCATATTAATAATCAACGTCCAAATACAATTATCCCGAGGGTTCATTACAACAACAGCATAAATAATTACGAGTCAAGCGGACGACTTAGGAACACGGATGTTACAATTCTCCCCCACTAATTTAGATTCGTCCTCGAATCTCAAGCCTCAGCTTGTTCTCTGAACCACTCGGAGAATCTAGCCCTTAATCGTATCTCGGGTTCCCAAGTCTCCTCTTCCACCCCATCACAATCCCAAAGGATTCTCACCTCGGGAGCTCTCCTCCTCCCGTCAATCCTGATTCTACGATCTAGAATCCTCACGGGTCTCGCCTCAACCCTCAAACTCGGCGACAACTCAGGTGGAACTTCCGGTAACACCTGATCATCCCTATGCAAGCACTTCTTCAACTTAGACACATGGAATACATCATGAAATGCTTGCATAGACGCTGGCAACTCCAGCCTGTAAGCAACAGGTCCAACGCGTTCCACCACTCGGAACGGTCCCAAATATCTCGGGCTCAACTTGCCCTCGGAGAATGACCTGTTAGAACCCTTGAACATCGCCATTTTGAGATAAACCATATCTCCTACGGCGAATTCCAACTCTCTCCTGCGGTTATCCGCATAACTCTTCTGACGATCCTGAGCCTCCTTCATGTTGATCCTCAAGACTCGGATCTTCTCTGTAGTCTCCTGCACCAAACTCTCGCCATACATGCTTCGCTCCCCCACTTGAGCCCAGCATAATGGCGTCCTACAAGGCCTCCCATACAGAGCCTCATATGGTGCCATTCCGATACTCGCCTGATAGCTGTTATTATACGTGAACTCTACCAAGCTCAGGTAATCGGCCCAATGACCACCCCAATCTAGTACACACATCCTCAAAAGATCCTCGAGAGTCTGAATGGTCCTCTCTGACTGACCATCCGTCTGAGGATGATATGCTGTACTCATGTGTACCTTAGTACCCAACTCCTTCTGGAATTCTCGCCAGAAAATCGATGCGAACTTACTATCACGATCCGATACAATACTCGCAGGTACACCATGCAATCTTACAATCTCATTAATGTACTTCCTCGCCAAAACCCGAGCTCCATCTATTTTCCTTATGGCGAAAAAGTGAGCGGACTTAGTCAAGCGATCCACAATAACCCAAATCGCATCTCTAACCCGAGAATTCGGTAACCCCACCACAAAATCCATCGTCACCATATCCCACTTCCACTCAGGAATGGGCAAGCTCTGTAGCAATCCGCTCGGAACCTGATGCTCGGCCTTCACTAGCTGACAAGTCTCACAGCTAGCCACCCACTTGGCTACATCCCTCTTCATCCCAACCCAATGATAATACCGTTTCAAATCTCGGTACATCTTAGTCGCCCCGGGATGAATAGAAAATCGACTTTGGTGTGCCTCCAGCAGGATATTTCTCCTCAACTCCTCATCACTAGGCACACATACTCGTCCATGAACCAAAATGGTTCCATTATTCGAGACTTGATACTCAGACTTCTCATCCCTCGAAGCCTTAATCAACGCCTCGTCTTTCTCTTGAGCCGCTCGTACTCTACTCAAAATATCGGCTTGGTTAGCCGCCTCCAACCCCAATGGCTCTAACTCATCTGAAACAACACATAGCTGCAAGGTATTAATCATACCCATCAACTCCTCGACATCCTTCTCTGTACTTGCAGCTATCCGCTTCCTACTCAAGGCATCTGCAACGAGATTAGCTTTCCCCGGGTGATAAGCTATCTCGAGATCATAATCCGCCATAAGTTCCATCCATCTCCTTTGTCTCAAGTTCAACTCAGGCTGAGTAAACACATACTTGAGACTCTTATGATCGGTGAACACTTGCACCTTACCACCATACAGATATGATCTCCATATCTTCAATGCAAACACTACCGCAGTCATCTCCAAATCATAAGTCGGATAATTAGCTTCATGCTTCCTCAACTGTCGAGAAGCATAAGCAATCACCTTCCCATGTTGCATCAAAACGCAACCCAAACCCAATCTCGATGCATCTGTATAAACCACATATGGCTCCTTAGGATCCGGTAAAGCCAATACTGGTGCGGTAGTTAGCATATCCTTAAGCCTCAAGAAGCTCTCTTCGCACTTCTGAGACCACACAAAGGGAACATCTTTCCCTGTCAACTTCGTCATAGGTTGAGCAATACTCACAAAACCTTTGACGAATCTCCTGTAATACCTAGCTAGACCGAGAAAACTTCTTATCTACGTAGCATTCTCAGGTCTCGGCCATTCTATGATGGCCTTAATCTTCTCGGGGTAAACAAAAACTCCACTCTCGGAAATCACATGACCCAAGAATCCGATCTCTCTCTGCCAGAAGCTACACTTAGTCAGCTTGGCAAAAAGCTTCTGCTCCCTTAGCTTCTCCAATACTCTTCTAAGGTGATCACCATGCTCACCGGAACTCTTCGAATACACCAAGATATCATCTATGAAGATGATCACAAACTCATCTAAATACTCCCGGAAAACATCGTTCATCAACCTCATGAACGCCGCTGGTGCATTCGTCAACCCAAAAGGCATCACCACGAACTCATAATGCCCATACCTCGTCCTAAAGGC
This sequence comes from Boechera divaricarpa, assembly GCA_026770425.1. Classification (NCBI taxonomy): domain Eukaryota; kingdom Viridiplantae; phylum Streptophyta; class Magnoliopsida; order Brassicales; family Brassicaceae; genus Boechera; species Boechera divaricarpa. Next base: position 100,664 of record CM049186.1, on the reverse strand, counting down.
CGTCTTCTGGATGTCCGTCTCTTTAATAGGAATCTGATGATATCCAGAGGCCAAATCAATCTTCGAGAACCAAGTAGCACCTCTCAATTGATCCAACAACTCATCAATTCTCGGGAGAGGGTACTTGTTCTTTATCGTCACTCGGTTTAAACCCCGGTAGTCTATGCATAACCGGAAGCTTCCGTCTTTCTTCTTCACAAACAAGACGGGTGCTCCCCATGGTGAACTACTCGGTCTTATGAAACCCTTATCCAATAGCTCCTCCAACTGCTTCTTAAGCTCCGCCATTTCCGCTGGCGCCATACGATATGGAGCTTTAGAAACAGGAGCCGTTCCCGGTTCCAACTCAATCGTAAAGGGATCCGCTCTTGGTGGTGGTAATCCCTTCAACGGTTGGAAGACATCCTCAAATTCCTTTACCACCGAGATGTCTTGAAGCCTTATCTCTTTACCATCTTCGGGTAATGAAATGGTAGCGAGATACGCTTCACACCCATTTTCAATCATCTTCTCCGCTTGAATAGCGGAAATCACCAAACACCCCGTGGTAGGTCTCACTCCTTGATACACCACCCGCCCATGATCATTCTCGAACACCACTCTACCTCGATGACAATCTAGATGAGCCTTATATTTCCCAAGCTAATCCATCCCCAAGATCACATCATAAATCTCTACCGGCCACACAATCAAATCAGCTGGCTTCACTTCTCCAGCGATATAGACCTCGACATCCTTTACTAGACTATGAGTCTCGAAAGTCTGGCCCCCAGCCACTTTCACCCTTCTCAAACAATCACTAGGCTCTTCTCGGAGCCTCCCCTCTCTCACTAATTCCGGAGTAACGAAGCAATGGGATGCTCCGGAATCAAACAACACGTGAGATGTAACCCCTCCCACGTTCAAGGTCCCTACACATAGCCTATACATTGAGACCACACAACAATAGCAACCACAACCCACAGACAAAGACCACACTCATAATCATAGTAAACAATTAAATAGAAAAGAATTCTAACCAGTGATCGGCTTGGTGTTGCTCCCTTCTTCTGACTCAACGCTCAGGGAGTAGACTCGAGGAGTCACCGCCGCCTTTTTAGCTGGTGGAGCTCCCGAACTTCCGCTACCTTGTTGGAGCTTGGGGCATGAAGTCCTGATATGTCCCACCTCCTTGCAATGGAAGCATGCCCTGCTATCTCTATTAGGACAATTAGCCACCTTATGACCCTTGTCTCCACACTTGAAACATCCAGATTGAGTGCTAGAAGCACTCTGAGAGGAACCTTCCCACTTCCTCTTTTGTCCTCCCGAAAACTTACCACCTTTTCCGGAATCAGAAGTAAACGACTTCTTTCCTTGAGTCTGAGGCTTAGATGCTTTAGCCTCCTCTATCATACCCTCCTCAATTATGGCCGCTCTCTCTACTAACTCGGCCACCGTGGCATATGATCTCACATTGCATCTATTCCTTAACTCCAAACGCATTCCCCTAAGAAACCTTCTTACTTGGGCTGGTTCATCCTGAAGGCCCCTCCCCGCAAACCTTCGAAGTCGGTTAAACTCCACTTCATACTCTCGAACCGACCTCGTTCCTTGAGATAATTCCAAAAACTCCGTTTCCAAACGGTCCATAGCCTCTTGCGGGAAGTATTTGAGGTTGAACTCCTCACAGAATTCCTCCCAAGTATTCACACCATTGGCTCTTCTAGCCAACACATTTCTCCACCACATATGCGCATCGCCCTCCAAGTAATGCACCGCAATATCCACCTTATACTCCTCAGGGCACCTTATAGAGTGGAAGTTTCTCTCCACTCTCGCCCTCCACTCATCCGCTTCAACCGGTTTGGCACCCCCATGAAAGAACTTTGTGCCAAGCCTCTGCATATGATCCATCACGGAAAGGTAAGATGGAATCATTTGCCCTGCAACTGCCTCGTGAGCCATAACTCTTGGTGGCTCTTCACCTCTTGGTGGCATCTCAGGGGCTGGAGCCGGTACTGGTCCTGGTAACGTCTCCAAAATCTGAGCCAACATACCCATCATTGCCCCCATTCCCAGTTGACCAGCTTGTTGCTGAACCTCGACTTGTGGTTCCTCACCAACAGCAGGAGCTGCACCCCCAGCAACTCCGACATCCTCACCACCAGCAACAGGGTCAACTCTTTCTTGATTCTCACCATTAGGGGCTCCATTCACCACACGCTCAGCTACCTCGCCCCTTGCCACCACCTCTCGCACTCTTCTAAATCTCACCATACTACAAAAGCAACACAAGGTTCAATACACAAACAATTCAATCATCCAATATCCCCGAAGACTTACCGTGGAACCATTTCCCTTGGCCGAAGAGGATGATCTTTAACCCAACCCGCAATCAACAATTAATCACAACAATATCAATCACAAGCAAGACTCCCCACTCATCCTAGAACCGTCTTGCTCTGATACCAAATTGACACGACCTACCCCGAAGAATAATCGGAAGATACGAAATTTTTAAAACTTTTCTTAAAAAAAATTCTAATTGGAACTATAATCAGGATCGATCGTTCTCACCTAGGATCGATCGATCCTGACCCTTCAAAACGGGCCAGCGGACCCTGGTCGAAAACGACACCTCAAGAACGATCGAGCCTCCCAAGAACGATCGATCTTGTGGCAGACGATCGATCGTTCCGTTATGGATCGGTCGATCTCGACACTCTAATTTTTCCCTTAAACTTCCTGGACAATCCAGATTATACTTGGACTAATCCAGATTATACTTGGACTAACACTTTGTGGTTCGATCGATCCCGATACCCCGAAACAATCCAGATTATACTTGGACTAAAACCACATTTTAGGATCGATCGTTCATACCCAGGAACTATCGATCTTGACCCATAACAACAACCAGAGGCCTTAGCCTCGAAATGCACTCACAGGATCGATCGATCCTGGCCGGGACCGATCGATCCCTACCCCCAAAAATCGACCAGTGGCTCTCTGCCCCAAAATCGACTACCCAAGATCGATCGATCCTTCCTGGATCGGTCGATCCTCTAGACTTACCTGCAACCCGAAACCACAAACAACTACCATAACCAACCACAACACTTAAAAGTAATATTAAGCATTCAAAACTATCTTAGCTTATCGTTATGCATCATAAAGAGTTCAAACATTAGCATCTTAAGCACACAAGTCTATAAACAACACCCAAGATCACAAAACACAAGGAAACAAAGCCCAAAAACCGTCAAACTCGAGATCATCGCTTCTCCTCGACCTTGGTTCCACGCGCTCCACATCTAAGTCTTTTCTTTATCCTTACCTGCACCAAAAGAGGCGCGTAAGCATTGATAATGCTTAGTGAGGCGGTCGTCCCGTCCCCACGGCCATGAACACATATAACCAAAGATTTAACGCAACCGAGATGTACTTAAGGAATAACCAAAACACATACCGTAATAGAGCTCCATTACACACACAACAAACAACATGGATCAACCATGACTCACACCCAATGGTCTAGTTCCTAAGCACACAACAATCACGAAAATCATTGATTATATAATCGGGCCACGGTCACGCACTCACCTCGGTTGACGATTCGTCCTTGACAAATCTAAGCTTTAAGCTTGTCCCTTTTGCACCTCTTGGCTCCAACTCACCTAAATATCACCTCTTGTCTAGAAAGAGACCAACAAACAATTCAATTGGATGATCATTAGCTTAAAACCCCATGACAACCTTTCAAACTCGGATTACTCCTATCCCCAACTCGGATTCCCTTACTCAAAAACAGGGGTAACTTCGGTCAAGCATAACTTATTCTCTAGGCCATAATTTCACAATTCCTTCGGTGAATCTCAAGACAACACCCTCAAGAACTCATCTACCAAATTTCACCCAGAACTGACAAGATTTGAGTGTCCAAACACTCACCCAAACTCAACTTGGCGCTACAGCCCGCAGAACAGAGTAGTCTAGGAAAAAAAATCCATAACTCCTAAACTACCCAACAAAACCCCACGAAATTTGGTAGACAAGTACACAAGAGAAGGAAGAACTTACCCACCAATTCTCAGCTCAAACCGAGCTCTTTTGCTTGGTCGATCGGACCTCTCAAACCCGGTTCCAAACTCTGTTTTCTTCCCCTCTTTCTTCTCTTCTCTTCCTCTCCTTCTTCCTTTCTTTCTTTCCCTCTTTTTCTCCTGTCTCTCTCTCGATTCTTTTGCCCCAAAAATAAAAAGAACAAGCTTCCAGAAGCTTGTAGAGGAGAAGAGAAGACATATATACACATATGTATGTATATAATTTGGTTTAATTCAATTAAACCAAACCGAATTCCCTAAACCGCCACATCAGCCCCGATTAAATTTAATTCCCGCGGTTTAGTAATTCCGTTCAATATCCCGAAATATTTGAGACATTCACCCCGTCTCAGAATATTTCCTTAATTTCAGCCAAACCTCCGGAATTACCGCATAATTCCGCTAAACCGAACCGCTCGGGATTCCCAAACAACGATCAATCTTTTGATCGTTTCACCTCGTTTCCTGCCCCTAGGGCCACCAATCAAGCTCGGTACCGTTCCATACTTGGTCCAATAACATCCCCGGTCTAACGTCGCAAGATCCTATGTGGTCCCCGACGGCTAACCCGTCGAAATCCAATCAACCCCGGATTCGAACGGGTTAAGTCGTCAAACGACCTAGTACATTAGAATCCAATCGCCCAGGACCCTAATATACTAAGTCCCCGTGAGAACCAATATCACTGGTATCTCACCCCTGGTTTACCGTCTATTAGGATTAAATCACCCATAATCCTAATCGGTAAACCACCCGGTTAGGATTAAATCGCCCATAATCCTAACCCACGTCATTAGAGCTAAAAATCACATAACTCTAATGACCCGTCATTAGGATTAAATCACCCATAATCCTAATGACCCGTCATTAGGATTAAATCACCCATAATCCTAATGACCCCGTCGATAGAATTAGACATCGCATAACTCTACCGACCCCGACCACATAGCAGGATCTATTGACGTAAACCCAAAATCCCCGAACCAAGACGGAACAATACTTCGCTCGATCCCGCGACACATGAAATATCCCATCATATGTCGCCCCGTCGATACATGAAATCCCCCATCATGTACTCGACAACCCGATACGGAAATACCACATCACGTATCATTACTCACCATTAATCCATAAACATCATCATATTAATAATCAACGTCCAAATACAATTATCCCGAGGGTTCATTACAACAACAGCATAAATAATTACGAGTCAAGCGGACGACTTAGGAACACGGATGTTACACATGGTGAAGGAGCACATCACCTAGTGACAAGAAATCAATTCACGTAGCTTATGTCCCGGTCCAATCCTCATCCACTGAAGTATCATGTATAAGCACAATACTGTACTGTGTGTAGTTAATGCAAGAAAGGATATGAATGAAGTGAAACACCCACGTATGTTCTGTTTCCGTTATGCATGCCTCATTTCTGATCTTGAATCTTTTTATGCCATAGGTTGAAGAAGGCATTGGAGAACATGGGTATTTCTTCACTTTTTCCTGTGCAAATTGCAGTTTGGCATGAGACAATTGGGCCAGGTGGTTTCGAAAGAGACATATGTGTTAACTCTCCAACAGGAGGTTGAAACTATCGACTATCAAAACTGCAATAAACGGGTTAAATTGGGTAAACTGCAAAAAACATAGTTTTTTTTTGCATTTTTGACAGTCGTAGTTTCAACCTTTGCTTTCTTGGATTTGTAGCGAAGAGGCCATCTTATCTTTGCCTCCACAACAGACATGGGTTTCCGCAAAAAAACACAGATCTGACTCTGGTTCAGCCCGTTTCATTGTTTTGCATTTTACAGCCATCTGAGTTTCAGAGAAAGATGAGAAGACGAAATGAGGCAGAGACGGAAGTAAAGATGAAGAGACGCAGAGAAAATGAAAACCCTTTTTGATACTTTTGGAAATCCATTTAATGCGAGATTTTTAGGAAATAAAAAATCAGTTTTCAAATTTTGGAGAAATTAATTAGGATATAAGAGTAAGTTTCGAATTTTGGATTTCTTTGAAGAGAGCGGGAGAATCTCAACTTCAAGCGTCTCTTTTTTTTTTTTTTAATTCCTAGCTCCCCGTTATTTTTGGTAATTTCGACTTTACCTCAATTTATTGATCCTAATGGATCTAATAATAAGGGCCCATATAAATAAAGTAAACAAGGGATTAAATAGGCAAATCAACTGAAAGTTATGCCCATGTTTGCAAAATTTGTTGTTTGCAAAATTATAAAACATTGCAAGTATAGGCATGCTTTTAGTCAACATTAATGTATGTTAAACACTTGTTAATCTACGAATAAAACCCCAATTGAGTAAAAAAAAAAAATGAGAGGTCGTCGCCCAAAGATGAGATACCGGCGTGGAGGCAGATTTATTTCATACGCACCGTCGTTGAGTATTCCTTGAAACAAAAAGAAAACTCCATCCTATATCAAAAACTCTTTGGATATTCCTTGAAACAAAAAGAAAACTCCATCCTATATCAATTTTCATCTTAAGTATCAAATTTTAAAAAGAATATTTAAACCAAATATATTTTAAAAAAAAACTCTATAATATTCGCTCAAAGATCTTGTTTTGCATTATTTGTTTAAAAAAACAAAAGAAGAAGAAGAATACACTCATAAATTGAAAACATAATTATAGAGCTCCCTCTCTTTCTCTCGTAACTCGTATCGTGTTTTTGTCATTTATAGTGGGAATACCAACGGTTTTTTTTTTTTTTTTTCCTTTTCTTCTTTCTTAAATAAACATTAAATCTCCGAAAACCCCTAAACTTATTCACCGATTTCAAAATCCCGACGAGAAGTCCCCAAAAACAACTAAATGGAGAAAGAGATGAAGGAGAAGATCGAGAGAACTGTGAGAGAGATACTCAAGGAATCGGATCTCACAGAGATGACAGTGTTCAAGGTCCGTCAACTCGCTTCAGAGAGACTTGGAATCGATCTCTCTGAGATATCTCACAAAGCATATGTACGACAAGTTGTGAACTTGTTCGTCGACGAAGAGAGATCGAAAGATCCTGAGGAAACGGAGGTGAATGTGGAAGAAGAAGAAGAAGAAGATGGAGGTAAAGGAAGCAAAGAGTTGGATGATAACGGCGATCTCATCGTTTGCCGGGTTCGATTTCATTGCTCTTTCTCGAATTCGATTCTTGATTTTGCTCGAATCGATGTGTTTTTTTCCTGAACCAGAGGTTGTGAATTCGTTGAAATGAGTTGTGTTTTGAGTTATGATTTGTTGTGGGGTTTGTGTTAGTTAGCTTTCGGATAAGAGAAGAGTGACGATTCAGGAATTTAAAGGAAATACTTTGGTTACCATTAGAGAGTATTACAAGAAAGATGGCAAAGAACTTCCCACTGCTAAAGGTACTTAAAAGCTCTCTTAATTTCTAAAACAATTTGTATTGCCAATATCTCGACTTGTGTCCAAATGCATCTTCTATTGAGCATATTGTGTGTTTATGTGAAAATGTTTCTTTCAAGTCACCACTTTTGAGTTGCATTAAAGTGCTTCATGTTCACAATATCGATATTTTGAAGTCAATGGGGATTTGAGAGTTGCTTGGGTGTGTTAAGTTTCATTTTAGTATAGACTAAAAGGCTTGGTGAATAGGAACCATTTTGGCTTAAAAGTTTTAGGGGAAGTTGACTTGAATGATTCTTCAGTTGATTTTTATTTATCGTAGTTTAGTTTAACCTCACAGGTTTTAAGCTTGTTCTGGATTATATATTTTAGACTCTTTTATTTTTCAAGTATGTCCTGATATTTTGAGTAAGTCATGATATAGATTCGGTTTTATCTATATGAGAATTGTAATTTGGGTGTGAATATATACTTCATCTTTTCTTTTCTATAGATAGTTTAAGTACCATTAAAAAAGAGAAAATCAACATTTAGTGAGACAATATTTTTGATCTATTTCCTGTCTTTGATATATTATAATGTTATCCAGGGATAAACTTAACTGATGAACAATGGTCAACTTTCAAGAAAAACATTCCAGCCATCGAAAAAGCTGTCAAGAAATTGGAATCGCGTGTCTGAAGAACATGTGGCACTCCTCTCTAAACATGTGTGTCTGCTTAATTAGTGGTTCCAGTGTTAATTGTCTCATGTAACTGCGTTTTTTTTGTTTCTCTCCCGAATTGGTCCTATCATGTTTCCCTCTCGAGGACCCGGCAAACGAGCTATTATCCTGAGTAGGTGTAACCATTTCGGTTTATGATCTGATTCCAACAAAACTGAAACCGTACCTAAAAAAAACTGAAACCGTAACCATTTTTAGCAGTTTATACTATATATGTGGCTGCTTCTTATAAAATGGAATAAGTCTTTATACATTTTTAGATCCAAAGTTTAGTTGGGGTTTTGGATTTAAGGAATTTGCGCATCCAGCTATTGTATAAGCTCATCTTTGAACGTTACTTTCCTCGGCCTTTTCTTAGCAACTTCAAAACCAGATTTTACCTCTTTTCTCTGAGTGTCTTTGAAGACTTCTTCTTCACTAAAAACCACGTTTCTGCTTGTAGTACACTTAGATTCTTCAGGTAACCAAACTCTGTATCCTTTAACACCAAAAGGATAACCCACAAATATCCCTTTTAGAGCTCTTGGTTCTGTTTTTCTTTGAACTGTGTGAACATAAGCTGAATACCCAAATCTCCTTAGATGTCCCAAATCTGGCTTGGTACCTGTCCAAACTTCCTCTGGCAGCTTGAAATCTAATGCAGCATTAGGTGATCGGTTTGTGATGTAAACTGCCGTAGATGTTGCTTCAGCCTAAAACTCATCTCACAGACCTGTTTCAGCTAGCATACATCTCACAGACCTGTTTCAGCTAGCATACATCTCACTTTCTCCATCAAAGTTCTGTTCATCCTTTCAGCTACGACGTTCTGTTGTGGCGTATAAGTGCAAGTCTTGTGCCTAGTAATCCCAGATTCTTTACACAATGCATCAAACTGATTATTGCAAAATTCAAGTCAGTTATCTGTTCTCAGATACTTGATTCTCTTCTTAGTCTGATTTTCTGCAGCTTCCTTCTACTCCTTAAAGGTTATGAACGCTTCATCCTTGGTCCTCAGAAAGTAAACCCACACTTTTTTGGAATAATCATCAATGAAGCTTATGAAATACTTACACCCTCCAAGTAATTCTAGGGTTGATGGAGCGCCCCATAGATCAGAATGGATGTATTCCATAATTCCCTTTGTTATGTGTTTTGTCTTAGGGAAACTCTGCTTGTGTGATTTCCCTAACACACAATTCTCACAAAACTCTAGTTTATCAACTTCTTTGTCTGATAGATAACCTTCTTTAACAAGAACATTCAGATTCTTCAAACTCATGTGTCCCAATCTTGAATGCCAAATCTTAGTCATATCTATCTCAGCCCTTGAAACGTTGACTTCCCCATCATAAACCTTTCCTTCCAGAAAATACAACTCTTCTTTGTACCTTCCTATGAGTACTTTCAGCCCAGCCTTGTAGAAAGTAACAGTGTAATCTTTTCCTTCATATGTGCACCAGAATTCTCTAGCATACCATATGAGATCAGGTTCCTGCTTAGGCCTGGCATATACCTGACGTCACTGAGGGTGACTACAGTCCCATTAGTATTCTCAATCCTTATCTTTCTAATCCCTTTGATCTCACTGTGCATGTTGTTTGCCATCAAGACCTTTCCTCCATCGATTTCTTTCAGGTCAAACAAAACTTTCCTGTTTCGTGTTATATGGAAAGAACAACCCGAGTCCATGATCCATTTTGTGGCCGAGTCATCGATGCTTACTGTCAGTGTGATTGGCTGTCTTGGTTCAGTCACCACATTAACAGCATTTGCAAGATTTTTCCTCTCAGGACATTCTCTTTTCCAATGTCCTTCCTTACCGCAAACAAAGCAACCAGTCTTGGAATTGTTCTTGGGTCTGGACTTTGACCTGTCCTTAGACTTTCCCTTCTTAGAGTTTTCTCCATTGTTCCTTGTCTCAGATCTACCTTTGTTCTGCACATACAGCCCTTCACAAAAATTCTTACCCTTCCCTAGAAGACCTTTTTCCCTTAACTATGTTTCCTTAGAGTAAGCTGAATTAACCACATCTTCAGTAGTGAGAGTCTCCTTAGAATTCCCGTACTTCAAAGTATCAACTAAAGAGTCAAACTGCTTTGGCAAACTTGAGAGAATCTGTATGGCTTGATCCTCGTCACTGATTTTAATGTTAAGACTGGCCAGATCTGAAACTAACTTGAGGAAACCATCCAGATTTTCCTCAATACTCTTCTGTTCATCCATCTTGTAGCTTGCGAAACTTTGCTTGAGATATATTCTGTTAGGTAGGGACTTTTGTTGGTAGTCTCTTTCAAGAGCTTTCCACACGCCTAGGGTTGAGGTTTCTTTCATAACCTTACGAAGAACAATGTTACCCAAACTTGTGCAAATCAGATTTTTTGTTCTCTTATCTTTATTGCGCTAGGTTTTGGTTGTTCTATCCTCGATTTTTTTGTCTTAATCAGTTTCCTCACCTTCTTCCATCAAAACTGATTCTAAGCCTTGAATCTCAAGTTGCATCAACATCTTGTATTTCCATAGTCCGAAATCCCCTTTGCCGTCAAATCTTTCAATATCAAAATTTTCTGATGTTGGTTCCATATATGTTGCTGATCTTCTCCTTGTACTCCTTTGCAACCGAAAAACAGGGAGATGATTAGCACGCGATCCCTTGGAGATTTAACTTGATCGAGACTTGAGAGAAAACGATTTAGTACCTTTCTGTTTTGTCTCCTGTGATCTAGTCTCCTTTGAACGCTGATCCTGGAAGCTCTGATACCACTTATAAGGATTACTTCTTTGTTGCCTAGGAAAATATAAAAGAGACACAACAAATTTAACGAGTTTCCGGTCTCGAACCGGTACGTCTCGTGTGATCCTTTTGATCACAAACTCCACTAGAACTTATAGTGATTACAAACACAACTCAAACCTCATATCTTTACAAGTGGAATTAGATCTAGGCTTTCTTGTTTATGTTAGATGCAATTTTCGGATTAATTTTTAACCCTAGGATTACAACCTATTTATAAGAAAACTAATACCTTAGTTTTCCTTTTTCTTTACTGATGAGGACATCACCTTGGAGCTGAAAGGAGATGACGCTGAATTTGTGGAGAACCCAATTCCATACATTCCAGCCGGCCCTATTACACGCCAAAGGGCTAAAGCATTGAGGCATAAGTTCAATGGATATGTAGCAGCTGCATTGGAGCAAGAAGTAACTCCACCAAGGCCGACTTTGCACCAGCTTCTCAACGGACACCACGGAGGAGGCTTCAGAACCAAGCTGGACCAAGCTTCAGCATCTGACCTGGAGGACTTCAATTACATCACTCTTAATCCAGGAAAGCACAATGACATGTCCGTTGCATCACCAGAAATCGCCAGCTCTCTTTTTGACTCAAATGAGGCTACACGGCCTTCTCCTTCGAGCTGCGTTTCTGTTCAGGCACCATGGCCACTTCTCAGCATCAAGACACGTGAGTCTAGTGTCTTCACTGTCATCATATAGTGAAGACACACAAAGACGTGCTAAGGCATTGTACTCTTTTTCCTTACCATCAGTTTTGTCCCAAGGGGTATGGGTTTTCTGAGGAAGGTTTTAACGAGGCAACACCCTTAGTGCGCATTTTGGACTTATTCTCGGTCTACTACATCTTTCACAAGTCCAAGAACACTTCAAGAGCTGAGCGCCAAGAGCAAAGACTGACGAGAGACAAGTTGTTCTGTTTTAGCTCAAACTTTCCATTTTTGAGTTATTTCCTTATTTTCCAAAGCTTGCTGTTTTTGCTTGAACTACTTGTTGTTCTTGGTTGTTTGTGACATGTGGACGTCTAGAGGCTATTATAAAAGGCCTAAATCATCCTCTTAATGGAATAGACTTTTTACCCTAAAACAAAAACGAGTTTATCTCCCAAACCTAGGCAGCAGCCGCTTCCTTCTCTCTTCTCTTGCTTGATTGAGTAATCGGACTCTGAAACCTGAGAATCACTTACTGTTTATCACAAGGCTTCCGCATCTTGTGTGGTCTCACATCACTCCACCGTTTCTCCTTCAAGACGAACCTCTCTCCTTAAGAAGAACAACACCATCGTTTGAAGATTCTGAACTTGTGAGACCAGGCGTGTATCATCTTTTGTATCAGAGCCAAAGTTCCTTCAATCAGGTTGTGTCTAAACCTATCCTTTGCTTTCAGTCGATTTTGCTTCAGAAGTTCTTAGAGAATTAAGTTGTTAGGTTGTTTCAACTGATAGATTATTTCTGCTCTGCTTCTGTTTGCATTATCTTGCTGTTTGTTTCTGTTTCCATCGTTTGCTGTTTCTGTTTAGGACGAAATTTTTGTTTCCGTTTGTTAAGTTGTTAGTTTATTGTTTCAGTAATCTAGAAAAGAAAAGAAAAAGAAGATAGAGCTGTAGAAGAAAACGAATTAGGTAGAGTGTTTCACCTTGTTAATCTGTTTTGCTTCTGTTTTGTGGTTTTGTTGCATCCTGTTTGATCATTTAGAACTGAATTGAATCATCATATTAGGCTGTTGTTTGCATCAATAGAGGCTGAATTTTCGTGGCTGCTAGGTTAGAGAAGACGAAATAAAATAGAAAATTAGGGCTGCACTAGAAATAAGTGAAGTTTCCTTTTTCTGTTTTTGTGAATTTTCCTTTTTTCCTACAGTCTGTTTGATTATTTCCAGAAAACTAAGCTTGTGATTTCCTGTTTTGTGCAAGGAGAAATCGACCTCAATGGCTGAGAATTATGATCAAACTGACGCCAACAATGCCATGATTCAAATGATGGCAAATATCAACACTCAACTCCAAGCTCTCACTAACCGAATGGACCGCATGGAGAACCCTCCCATGCCTGCGAGAAGAGAAAATGGACCTGAACTGTATCAGAATCGAAGGGTACATGATCCAGGTGATCTGCCACCGCCCCCACCACCACGAGCTAGACATGCTGTTGGAGAGCATGAACCAGACCACCAGCCACCACCGCCTCAGCACTCACCAGACCTGAAATTAAACGCACCAACTTTTGCTAGAAGAGTTGATCCAGAAGCTTATCTAGAGTTGGAAAGGAGAATGGATAAGATTTTTGGCTGTTACAATTACACCGAGGCGAAGAAGGTAGCCTTTGCAGCAGCTCAGCTGACAGACCATGCCCTTACATGGTGGGATCGAGATGTGGCTGATAGGAGACTTTACCAAGACCATCCTATCTCTACTTGGCACGACATGAGACAGTTAATGAAAAGGAGATATGTGCCATCACATTTCCACCGTGAGCTGCAAAAGAAATTCAGACGGCTTACTCAAGGCAACAAATCAGTGGAAGAATATTATGAGGAATTTGAGCACCTCAGGAATCGCCTTGAATTAGATGAAGCACGAGAAACACTCATGGTTCAGTTTCTGGATGGGTTATAAGAGCGGATTGTTACAAAAGTGGAAATGCAAGTATATCATCAGATGGAGGATCTCCTGCACTTAGCAATCCAAGCTGAACAACAAATCAAGAGAAAGAACTCAAGTTTGAGCCGAAATAAAAATACTTGGAGTTTAGCGCCAAAACAAGCTGAGAAGGGCAAAGCAGTTGTGATTGATTCACGTTTTAAACCAAGAGCTCCTGAGCCATCTAGAGACACTAAAGTTGAGCCCAGACGTGATCATCAGCCTAGGAACCAACAAAATCAGCAGAGGAGCCGAGACATTACCTGTTATAAGTGTCAAGGCCGAGGGCATATATCCAGGGATTGTCCTAATCAAAGAGTGATGATCCTTACTGAATCTGGGGATTATGAATCACAAGATGAAGAAGAGGCTGAGGGGGACGCTGATGAGGAGATTACAGAATTTTCAGACACCGGAGAGCTTCTAATGATGAGACGCATTCTCAGCACCATGATAGAACCTGAAGAGAGTGCTCAGCGTGAAAACATCTTCCATACCAGATGTACTATCAAGGGGAAGGTATGTTCTCTGATAATTGATGGGGGTTCTTGTACAAACGTTGCAAGCCTCTATATGGTTGAAAAACTAGGCTTGGAGAGAACTAAACACCCACGACCCTACAGGTTGAGGTGGCTCAACGATAAGTCTGAGTTAAAGATCACTGATCAAGTGACAATTCCATTTAGTGTGGGGCGTTACAATGATCAAGTGCTCTGTGATGTGGTTCCAATGCAAGCTGGCCATCTCTTATTGGGACGTCCATGGCAGTTTGACAAGGAAACCACGCATAACGGTCGCACCAATTTATACTCATTTATGCATGATAAAAGAAAAGTGAATTTAGCTCCATTATCACCTCAGCAAGTTCATGAAATGCAAATTAAAATGTCTAAAGAAAAGAGTAATGGTGCTAAATCTAACTTCCTAGTTAATACTAGTGAAGTAAGAAGGGCTTTAAAAACTACTTCACACACTGTGCTACTAATGGTCTTTAAGGAGCTTTTGAGCACAGGTTCTGTAGCTGTGGAGTTACCTAAGGAGATAAGTCAGCTCCTAGAACAATTTGAGGATGTTTTTCCTGAAGAGATACCGGCTGGACTGCCACCAAGCCGAGGGATAGAGCACCAAATCGATTTTATACCTGGTGCACAACTACCGAACAAACCTGCTTACCGTGTGAATCCAGAAGAAGCAAAAGAACTTGAACGCCAAGTTAGAGCATTAATGGAGCAAGGCTACGTATGGGAGAGTCTCAGTCCCTTTGCTGTACCGGTCTTGCTAGTTCCTAAGAAGGATGGAACATGGAGGATGTGTGTTGACTGTAGGGCGATCAACAACATAACCATCAAGTATAGGCATCCTATTCCACGCCTTGATGACATGCTGGATGAGCTTAGTGGAGCCACCATCTTCTCCAAAATAGACCTGAAGAGTGGATATCATCAAGTGAGGATGAAAGAAGGAGATGAATGGAAAACAGCATTCAAAACGAAACAAGAACTCTATGAATGGCTAGTCATGCCATTTGGACTCTCAAATGCACCCAGCACATTTATGCGTCTAATGAACCATGTTCTTAGGGCATACATCTGTAAGTTTGTGGTTGTGTATTTTGATGATATTTTAATTTACAGTTCTTGTTTATCTGACCATGTGACACATCTTGAGTTAGTCTTAAAGACTCTCCGAAAGGAAGGCCTTTATGCAAACTTAAAGAAGTGCACATTCTGCACTAATGAGCTAGTTTTTCTAGGATTTGTTGTGAGTTCGCAGGGATTACAGGTTGATGGAGAGAAGATAAGGGCTATACAAGAATGGCCAACCCTAACAAGCATCAGCCAAGTTCGAAGCTTCCATGGTCTTGCAAGCTTCTATCGTCGTTTCGTTAAGGACTTCAGTAGTGTGGCTGCACCCCTCACATCAGTTATCAAGAAAAATGTTAGTTTCACTTGGGGAGAAGCTCAGAATAAGGCGTTTCAGGATCTGAAAGAGCGCCTAACTAATGCACCTGTTCTAGCACTTCCAGATTTTAATAAGACCTTTGGAGTGGAGTGTGATGCATCTGGAATTGGGATAGGGGCTGTTCTTACTCAAGGAGGCAAACCAGTTGCCTATTTCAGTGAAAAGCTAAGTGGGGCTGCGTTGAATTATCCTACTTATGACAAGGAGTTGTATGCGTTGGTTAGAGCTATGGAGACGTGGCAACACTACCTGCTTGCTAGAGAATGTGTAATTCATACTGATCATGAAACGCTGAAGCATCTCAAGGGGCAAACAACACTTAAGAAGAGACATGCTCGCTGGCTGGAGTACATTGAGACATTCCCTTATGTCATTAAGTACAATAAGGGTAAAGAGAACGTGGTAGCTGATGCACTTTCAAGGAGACATGCGTTGATCACGACGATGGAGTCTAAGGTTTTGGGGTTTGAAATGATTAAGATGCAATATGAAGAAGACCCAGATTTCAAGGATATCTACTCAGAATGTGGTAAAGGAGCCTACAGCAATTTCTACAAGTCAGATGGATTTTTATTTAGAGAAAGGAGACTGTGCATACCTCAGGGTTCTCTACGCGAATTGCTGATTAGAGAAGGTCATGGGGGTGGTCTTATGGGTCATGTTGGGGCTGAGAAGATATTGAGCATACTGAAGGAGCATTTTTTTTGGCCTCATCTCAGAAAAACAGTGGAGGCGTTTTGTGCTAGATGTGTAACGTGCAAGCAGGCTAAGTCTAAATCTCATCCTCATGGACTATACATGCCGTTGCCTATACCTACAGCTCCTTGGGTCGACATATCAATGGATTTTGTGCTTGGACTTCCCAAGATTCAGAATAAGGATTCTATCTTCGTTGTTGTGGACAGGTTCTCAAAGATGGCACATTTCATTCCATGTGCTAAAACTAATGATGCTTCTCAGACCGCCAACTTATTCTTCAGAGAAGTAGTGAGATTACATGGGATTCCAAGGACGATTGTATCAGATAGAGACACCAAGTTTCTGAGTCATTTTTGGAGAACGCTTTGGAAGAAGCTGGGGACGAAACTAGTATTCTCTACTACTTGTCATCCTCAAACAGATGGGCAAACTGAGGTTGTTAACCGGACCTTGTCAACATTGCTGAGAGCAACCATTGGGAGGAATTTAAAGAACTGGTTAGAGTGTATACCATTTGTGGAGTTTGCTTACAATCGAGCTGTTCACTCCGCCACCAAGCTGTCACCATTTCAGGTTGTCTATGGCTTTAATCCAAACTCGCCATTAGACCTCTCACCGTTGCCGCCAGCTGAGATCGTGAGCTTAGAAGGACAGAAAAAGGCTGATTACATCAAGAACATACATCAGAAAGCTAGAGAGAACATTGAGAAGAAAACTGAGATGTATGCTAAGCAAGCTAACAAGGGGCGTAAACAGGTCATCTTCAAAGAAGGAGATTGGGTATGGCTTCATATGCGTCCAGAACGATTCCCAAACAAGAGGAAGGACAAGCTAGCACCAAGAGGAGATGGGCCATTCTGAGTAGCTGAGAAGATCAATGACAACGCCTATAGGCTTGAACTACCAGGTGAGCTGAAGACCTTTTTCCCTTAACTATGTTTCCTTAGAGTAAGCTGAATTAACCACATCTTCAGTAGTGAGAGTCTCCTTAGAATTCCCGTACTTCAAAGTATCAACTAAAGAGTCAAACTGCTTTGGCAAACTTGAGAGAATCTGTATGGCTTGATCCTCGTCACTGATTTTAATGTTAAGACTGGCCAGATCTGAAACTAACTTGAGGAAACCATCCAGATTTTCCTTAATACTCTTCTGTTCATCCATCTTGTAGCTTGCGAAACTTTGCTTGAGATATATTCTGTTAGGTAGGGACTTTTGTTGGTAGTCTCTTTCAAGAGCTTTCCACACGCCTAGGGCTGAGGTTTCTTTCATAACCTTACGAAGAACAATGTTACCCAAACTTGTGCAAATCAGATTTTTTGTTCTCTTATCTTTATTGCGCTAGGTTTTGGTTGTTCTATCCTCGAATTTTTTGTCTTAATCAGTTTCCTCACCTTCTTCCATCAGAACTGATTCTAAGCCTTGAATCTCAAGTTGCATCAACATCTTGTATTTCCATAGTCCGAAATCCCCTTTGCCGTCAAATCTTTCAATATCAAAATTTTCTGATGTTGGTTCCATATGTGTTGCTGATCTTCTCCTTGTACTCGTTTGCAACCGAAAAACAGGGAGATGATTAGCACGCGATCCCTTGGAGATATAACTTGATCGAGACTTGAGAGAAAACGATTTAGTACCTTTCTGTTTTGTCTCCTGTGATCTAGTCTCCTTTGAACGCTGATCCCGGAAGCTCTGATACCACTTGTAAGGATTACTTCTTTGTTGCCTAGGAAAATATAAAAGAGACACAAATTTAACGAGTTTCCGATCTCGAACCGGTACGTCTCGTGTGATCCTTTTGATCACAAACTCCACTAGAACTTATAGTGATTACAAACACAACTCAAACCTCATATCTTTACAAGTGGAATTAGATCTAGGCTTTCTTGTTTATGTTAGATGCAATTTTTGGATTAATCTTTAACCCTAGGATTACAACCTATTTATAAGAAAACTAATACCTTAGTTTTCCTTTTTCTTTGCTGATGAGGACATCACCTTGGAGCTGAAAGGAGATGACGCTGAATCTGTGGAGAACCCAATTCCATACATTCCAGCCGGCCCTATTACATGCCAAAAGGCTAAAGCATTGAGGCATAAGTTCAATGGATATGTAGCAGCTGCATTGGAGCAAGAAGTAACTCCACGAAGGCCGACTTTGCACCAGCTTCTCAACGGACACCACGGAGGAGGCTTCAGAACCAAGCTGGACCAAGCTTCAGCATTTGACCTGGAGGACTTCAATTACATCACTCTTACTCCAGGAAAGCACAATGACATGTCCGTTGCATCACCAGAAACCGCCAGCTCTCTTTTCGACTCAAATGAGGCTACACGGCCTTCTCCTTCGTGCTGCGTTTCTGTTCAGGCACCATGGCCACTTCTCAGCATCAAGACACGTGAGTCTAGTGTCTTCACTGTTATCATATAGTGAAGACACACAAAGACGTGCTAAGGCATTGTACTCTTTTTCCTTACCATCAGTTTTGTCCCAAGGGGTATGGGTTTTCTGAGGAAGGTTTTAACGAGGCAACACCCTTAGTGCGTATTTTGGACTTGTTCTCGGTCTACTACATCTTTCACAAGTCCAAGAACACTTCAAGAGCTGAGCGGCAAGAGCAAAGACTGACGAGAGACAAGTTGTTCTGTTTTAGCTCAAACTTTCCATTTTTGAGTTATTTCCTTATTTTCGCAAACCTTGCTGTTTTTGCTTGAACTACTTGTTGTTCTTGGTTGTTTGTGACATGTGGACGTCTAGAGGCTATTATAAAAGGCCTAAATCATCCTCTTAATGGAATAGACTTTTTACCCTAAAACAAAAACGAGTTTATCTCTCAAACCTAGGCAGCAGCCGCTTCCTTCTCTCTTCTCTTGCTTGATTGAGTAATCGGACTCTGAAACCTGAGAATCACTTAGTGTTTATCACAAGGCTTCCGCATCTTGTGTGGTCTCACATCGCTCCACCGTTTCTCCTTCAAGACGAGCCTCTCTCCTGAAGAAAAACAACACCATCGTTTGAAGATTCTGAACTTTGAGACCAGGTGTGTATCATTTGCAGGTTTCCACATGGATAATGGACTTGAGAAGAATTAGGGCCCAAATCATCACAATGAGTAACAGCGTGATGTGGTCCCTCTTGAAAGCAAAAGAGAATTGTTAGTACACACTCAATTTTTGGGTAGTTAAGACTACCACTTTTTTTTTTATTGAATAAATAGGAAAAGCTTTAGAACGTTAGTTCCTACAATGGTTGAAACAACTACATGAAAAGGGAAAAGATGGAGAACGTGAGTGATGGGGAAGATGGAGAACGTGATGACTTATATGGGAAATAAATAAAAAGTGCAAAAGAATTAGAAAATATTTAATCCACGTATTTTGGATTTGGTCTTCTCTCATGTGATGAGTTTCTTGTGTCGCACGTAACGTCATCTCATACCCTATCAATACCTCCATGTTGGATAATTCCTAAAGATTATAAAATAAAATATCTCCTAACAAGTTGGTTAGTTGAGATAATGATAGGATTACAATAAGGCTAGCTAAGATTTAAATGTTGTTGGATCTTAGATGTTAAGATTTGTAACTCCTAGATAAGATAAGATTAGGGTGAGCTAAGTCCTATAAATAAAGGTCTTTTGGAGAGTTATTCCAATAAAACTTAGAAAGAAAAGAGTTAAGGTTCTGAGTGAGTTTACTAAACATTAATAATAAAAGTAGTTCTTATATTTCTCTTGAGTTAAACATACAAATCACATTTGGTATCAGGGCTTAAGTGATTGAGAGGGATCGTGTGAGATTTTTTAATATCTAAGAAAGCTTGAGAGTTAGTGTGATCGTAAGACGCATTCAAGGAGAATCCCGGAAACTTGAGTCACAAGAAAGGTGACGTCCGTGAGAATCAAAGCCTAAGATCAAGGGTATTTTTTATTGAAGACGAAGAGGAAAGCGTGGAAAGAGCACTTACCGTACACGTGCAAAGGAGTCCAGCCCTATGTTAATTCAATGTTCGATGCTCACCACCACCAACTACACCGTATGGTCGATGCGGATGAAGGTTACACTTCAGTGTCACAAGATTTGGGAGGTGATCGAGCCGGGATCGGATAAGGAAGACAAAAACAACCTAGCTACAGCTTTGTTGTTTCAATCCATACCTGAGAATCTAATCCTACAAATCGGAGATCACAACAAGGCAAAGGATATGTGGGAGGCGATCAAAAGTCGATATTTGGGAGCGGATCGAGTGAGAGAGGCTCGCCTACAGACACTTTCGTCTGAATTTGAGAGGTTAACCATGAAGGAGTCGGAGAATATCAAAGATTTTGCAGGAATAATGTTAAGTATAGCCTCAAGATCGACGGCTTTAAGACAAAGCATTGAAGAGTACAAGTTGGTGAATAAGTTTCTAAACGGATTGCCTAGAAACAAGTATATCCATCTTTTTTGCATCTCTAGAACAAGTCTTGGAACTCAACACGACGTGATTTGAAGACATTGTTGGGTGGTTGAAAGCATACGAAGAACGCATAGGAGAAGAAGGTCACGACGATGATCAAGGAAATCTCTTATTCACTTCTTATGATGCATAAAGCACCCGAGGCGGCTTTCAAGGAATAGGAAGTGGGGCCCATGGTAGAGGACGAGGTAGAGGATGATTCAATACATAACGCTAGTAACAACGATGTAGAACAAGATCAAACCAAAGGAAAACCAGAGAAAGATCGATCAAAGGTCATTTGTTGGAGATGTGACAAACCGGGACACTTTGCGTCATCGTGTCCTGAGAAAGTTCAAGGAGGTAAAGAAACAAATTTAGTGGAGACTGAGGAGGCCGATGCAGCACTCTACATGCATGAGGAAGTCTTCATCCACGAAAAAAACTTTGTGCCCAATAAGTACAAAAACGAGAGAGAGGAACAAATCTTTTGGTACTTGGACAATGGAGCTAGTAATCACATGATGGGTATTTGATCATTATTCTCTGAGTTGAATGAGGAGATAACAGGAAAGATTAAGTTTGGAGATGAGTCTTGCGTTGAAATCAAAGGAAAACGTTCAATAATTTTTCAAGGAAAGATCGGAGAACAAAGATTGATATCCAATGTCTATTTTATTCCGGATCTTACGAGAAACATTATTAGCCTTGGACAAGCAACAGAGAATGGGTGTGATGTAAGGTTGAAGGAGAATTACCTCACCATACACGACTACAACGGAAGACTTTTGATGAAGGTGATTAGATCTTCTAACCACATATATAAGATTAGCCTAACAGTTGGAATTCCGGTTTACTCCATGACAAAGGGAGAAGATGGTAGTTCGGATATTACTATGTTTTGGGGGAAGAGCATAGATAATAGAACTAGACCATACATAACCGAGGAAGAGCCTCTTAACGGATCTAATGGAGAAAATAAAGGAGTTACTGGAACACGTGATGGTTTGTTCAGGACAAGAGAAAACAGAGAAGTTGCTGGAACACGTGACGAGCTGTTCCACAATCCTGACGAGCCCATTCTAAAAAGATCAAACCGTGAGACAAGCAAGCCCAAATATCGTGTGGATAATGTTTTATTGGCAGGAGAGAAGTTACTCTTAAGCATCAATGGAGAGTCAAACTCTTATTAAGAAGCTGAAGACTCAAGGGAGTGGATGGAATCAATGAAATCCAAGATCGAGTATATTAAAGCTACATGGTTTCAAGACCTTCTACATGAAGTAATGACAGAGATCGAGAAGCTGAGAATAACTGATTTTAAGGCAAGGCATAAGATGAGTGAGATGGAGCGGGAGATCAGCATGTCATATGTTAAGGCGAAGAGGACAGAGGAAGCACTTGGTCAGACAGTTACCATCTGCCGTGGCAGAGAAGAAAGAAGTTATACCAATGGAGGAAGAAAAGCTCATTGGAGTAGAAGACCTCTCTAATTCAAGTTTAGGAATTAAGGGGGAGATTGTTGGATAATTCCTAAAGATTAAAAATAAAACATCTCCTAACAAGTTGGTTAATTGAGATAATGATTGGATTACAATAAGGTTAGCTAAGATTTAAAGGTTGTTGGATCTTAGATGATAAGATTTGTAACTCCTAGATAAGATAGGATTAGAGTGAGTTAAGTCCTATAAATAAAGGTCTTTTGGAGAGTTGTTCCAATAAGACTTAGAGAGAAAAGAGTTTAGGTTTCGAGTGAGTTTCCTAAACATTAATAAGAAAAGTAGTTCTTATATTTCTCTTGAGTTAAACACACAAATATCACACTCCATCCCCGCGAAGAACCTTGTCCTTAAGGTTCATGGTGAATGTCGGGAAAGCTTGCCTCGATCTTTGGCTTCCTTCCTCCTCGACTTCACCTTCCATGATGAACAACCGAGGTTACTTGCATTTGTGACCCGGTGTATATCGTTCATCACAACTAAAACACAGACCAAGGCTACGTTTAACAGCTTTCTTGAGAAAATTCATCAAGAAAGCTTCGAGAACAATGAGAAAAAAGCTTCAAGAAGAAGAAACTCTTGAGAGAAAAGTTTGTTAGAAACTAATTTCATATTCTTATTAATCGTTTTTGTTAAGCAAACTCTGTTTATATAACAGAGTAATGATCTCTCCGGTTTACATTGGTTTACATTGATTACAATGGTTTAACACAATAAAACCGGTTTACAACACATTTATATTCCCCCTCAAGAAGAGCCAAATATGGAGATTAAGCTCATCTTGCGAACTAATTCCTTGAACAAAGCCGGATATAATGGTTTGGTAAGAGCATATGCAATTTGATTATGTGTTCTCACATGCATTGTCTTGATCAAACCACTCTCTATCCTTTTCCGTGTAGTATAGCAATCTCGTTTTATATGCTTCGTCCTCCCGTGAAACATTGCATTGTTCGCAATGTGTATTGTTGAAGTAGAGTCACAGTACAAAGGCACAATCTGTTGAGGTATTTGCAACTCAGTGAGCAGATTAACCAGCCAAGAAACCTCACAAAGTGCCAGAGCCATGCCTCGATATTCAGATTCTTCAGAAGATCTAGCAATAACATCTTGTTTCTTGGATTTCCATGAGATTAGTCAATCTTCAAGAAACATACAATAGCCAGATGTGCTACGACTTGTATCAGGACAAGAAGACCAAGTAACATCACAAAAAGCTTTCAATTGCAAATAAGATTTGGATGAGTAAAACAATCTTAATCCAACAGTTTCAGATAATGAAGCACCTTATGAGCTGCGTTTAGTTATGAAGACTTTGGAAAATATGAGAATTGACACAATTTGTTCACAGAGAATGTGATATCAGGTCGTGTGATTGTCAAATACATCAGCTTTCCAACTAAGCATCTATACATCTCTGGATTTTCAAGTTCCGGCTCATCAGTGGAATTGCTTAGTTTTGTACTAGGCTCCATAGGAATGCTGGAAGGTCTACATCCCATTAAACATGTCTCTTCTAATAACTCTAATGTGTACTTCCTTTGGCAAACCGAGATTCCCTCACTCGTTCTTGCCACTTCCAGACCCAGAAAATACTTCAAAGATCCTAGATCTCTTAGTTTAAAAACTTTAACAAGATCTCTCTTCAATTCCACAACAACATCTTCATGACTGCTTGCAATCACAATGTCATCAACATAAACCAACAATGTAATGTACTTTCCATCAATGCAACGTATAAACAAAACATGATTAGAATGTGACTTATGAAAGCCTAAGGCAGCCAACGTGGAACTGAACTTAAGAAACCATTGTCGTGATGCTTCCTTAAGGCCATCAAGTGATTTCTATAACCTTAGAACAGCATTAGTAGGCAATGATTCCCCCTCTTTTGATGCATATCCTGGAGGCAAATCCATATACATCTCCTTATCTAGATCTCCATTCAAGAATGCGTTAGAAATGTCTAATTGGTGTAAAAACCAATTCTTGGCAGATGAGACAACAAATAAAGTTCTTAGAGTGGTCATTTTGGCAACAGGAGAGAAGGTATCTATAAAATTAATCCCTTCTTGTTGTGAATATCCTTTTGCCACTAAACAAGGTTTGAACCTCTCCAATGTCCCATCAACGTTTAACTTGACTTTGTACACCCATTTATAACTAATAGGTTTCTTGTTCTGTGGCAAAACACAGATTTCCCAAGTGTTTGTGCTCTCTAATGCTTTGGCCTCTTCATTCATAGCATCTATCCACAATGTCTCAAAGAAGACCACATGCCATGATATAAAAACAGTATGTGTTTCCAAATCTAGCAGTTTGTATCCTTTATATCCAGAAGGATATCCCAGAAAAGCACAAGCCTTTGATCTTGGTTCAAACTTGTGCCTCTGCTGCTTTGATGTAGATTTATAACATAAACAACCAAATACTTTCATAAGTGAGTAATCTGGAGTTTTAGATTGAAGCAACTCATATGGTCATTTTCTTTTCAGCAATGGAGTTGGCAATCTGTTCATAAAAAACACAGTAGAAAGAATACAATCTGACCAGTATTTTAAAGGCACATTTGATTGAAACATCAACGATCTTGCTACATTCAAGATGTGTTGATGCTTTCTCTCCACTACAGAGTTTTGTTCTGGAGTCTCTGGACAAGAATGGTAAGATATTATCCCTTTTTCTTAAATAATTCTGAAAACTTCAACTTAGGACAATTATCTCTTCTCACAGCTTTAACTTGTATTTCAAACTGTGTTTCAACCATTTGTAAGAACTCTGGGAAGACAACACTGACCTCATCTTTTGTTATTTCAGCATATAAACCCAAGTTGCTCTGTTGTGATCATCTACAATAGTCAGGAAGTACTTGTACCCTTCTGTTGATGTCACTGAGAATGGTCCCCATGTATCAATATGGACTAAATCAAATGGATGCTCAGTCCTGTTGTTATCAAAATTGAAAGGAAGATGTTTCTGCTTTGCCAATTGACAAACTTCACAATATACTGAAAAATCTTTATTTCTTTTCTGCAAACGAAGTACATTGTTAAGATCATCAATCTTAGAATAAGAAGGATGTCATAATCTACTATGCCACAAGGCTGCATCTACAACAACAGAACAACAAATCAAATCTTTATTTCTTGATGATCCATCCATCATCTCATTAGTATCCATAACATAGAGACCTGCCACCATTTTACCTTGTCCAATCCTCAACCCCTTGATAGGATCCTATATCACACAACAATCCTCATCAAAATATATACCTGATTCAACTCTTTTGTCAGCTGACTCACACTTAGTAGATTCAGCCTAAAATCTGGAATATACAATACATTTGTAATCACAACCATTTCACTCAACCTTATTGTCCCTATACCTGCAATCTTAACATTTATGCCAGTGGGTAATATTACCGTAGAGCTAAGATCATAAGAAATGAAGACAAACAGACTTAAATCATGTGAAACATGATGTGTTGTTCCACTATCAACAATCCATGTCTGAGATGTTACTGCACTCCCTGTAGCTATGAGAATGCTTACAAAATAAAGTGTAGAAGATGAGAAGGAAATACCATTTGGGGCAATACCATTTGTGTCATTTGTTCATGAAGATCCAACTGTGACTGGTTCAATTGCTGGCATTTGTAACTGTGAACTGTAGTGAGCAATCAAATCTTGAATCTGATCTTTAGACATTTCTCAACATCTTCTGATACACCTTTCTGTTTTGTCTCAGCTTTTGCCTCATTTTTTGAAATATTCACTGAAGCCACAACTGTCTTTGACTGAGAGTTATTTGTCTTTGATTTATGCTTAAAACCTGATGGATAGTTGGTGTCATCCGAGATTGGGGTTCTGTTATCTCCTTCTCAGGTTTCATCCGAATGCTAATAAAGAGTAGCTTCGAGAGTTTAACCCATAAGACCACAAGTGCATAGTCATGGGATTGTAGTAATACATGATCGATCCATAGAGAGAATAAAATAACACAGAGAGAATGCAAATGCAAATTTAATCTAGGCGGAATAATAAAAAGGGGTGGTGTCGAGTCCTAATCTATATGAATGCGATAAAATAAATAAAACATAAATTAAATAACGTAAATTAAATTGCATAAAAAAAACTTAAATTAAATTACATAAATTAAATGACATAAAATAAATTGCATAAAGTAAAATATATAAATTAAATTGTGTAAAAGTAAAAAAAAATAAAGTGCATAACGCAAATTGCATAAATAAAAGTGCGTAAATTAAATAGCAAAAAATAAAGTGCGTAAATTAAAGTGCGTAAACTAAATTGCGGAAATTTAAATAACGTAAATAAATAACATAAATAAATAACATATGTAAATATTTACAGTTAATTGTGTGATAGTCGATTTGTCAGAAAATCTAAGTCATAGGATTTATGTTCTACCTTTTTAGTTTGTGTTGTCAATATAGGGATATTCGAAGTTAAGCTAGTGACCACTTGCTTGATAAGCTATAACTATGTCAGACCCATTTTCATGGCGACCTTCACGCGTTAAGCGCATCCCATCATCGATTATTTTTATGTGTGAGAGACATATCGATTGGCGACTGTCACATTACCAACCGATTAACCAAGTGATAAATCACTTGCGTTAGAGTATGTCTAAGATGAAGAGTGAATGACAGATCTATTTCTAAAATACACTAGCACTCTCATGGTGATGTATTCCTGAGATCAATACCTAGCTTGGCCACAACTAGGCAAGCAATGAGTTATTCCATCAAACAACAAAATCGACCATAACTAATACTCTCTAATATGTAGATCTTGAAGTTTTAACCTACTCTCGTGGTGCTAAGGGCTTCTATTTACATAACCTCACCTCTCGGTTCGGTTATATCCATAAGCACATCCCAAAGGACATAGCTTAGCATTAAGATACATATTAGAGTAGCTAGATCGATCAAGAATAAACAAACATAAATAAAATCCTATGAAGTAGATACAATCATCGACCACCACCCTCGTGGTCTAAAGGATCTACTCCCTTATCTCTCTGTGAGGTTACAGAAGAGATAGGGCATAGGTATAAAAAACCAAATACAATAAACTAAACTACAAAAGAACAAAAACTTAAAACATAAACATAAACAAAAGCATAAGAAAGAAGTAAACCTAAAAGAAGTAAACCCAAAAGCATAACAAAAACACCTTTATTGAAGATGAGACAAAAGTTGGCTAGAGAATCCAAGATTATTTCTAGTGACATTACAAGGGTTTATATAGAGTCTAGGAGCCTTAGGGGGGTCTAGATTGTCCTTTAGAAGTCTCTGGAAGTCATTAACTCGCACATCCAAGCTTCCATAAGTTGAATCAATCAGAATTGAAAGTTTCTTTTTATGCTCGGAGGGACAGCATCGACCCCCAGGGTCGATGTGCTTGGTCGATGTTGGCTTTTAGGAAGAATATCGACCACTCCTGGTTGATGCTTGTGGTGATGTGGCTCGTTACAACTTCTGGCTCAGGTTTCCTAAAATCACATCGATCGTGCCAGGTAGATGCTCCCATCGATGGTTTGCTCAGAGTGAGCATCGACCACTCCTGATCGATGCTAGGGCTGCTGATTCCTTCGTGAAGCTCTTCAGATGATTTTCCTTGATATTCTCGGCCTGGTCAAGCAACTCCAAAGTCCCCATGACTTCTTATGGCTCCAAAACACTCCAAAAGAGTGGATTTCACTCCAAATACCTATAAACACATAAACACATGCAAATGCACTAAAACTATCCTAAATGTTAGTTAGAATATATAAAAACTATGCTAAATGAATGCATAGAAATAGGTAAAATACGATGCTATCAATTGCCATGAATTTTGTAACACTTATTAGTGGTGTGTCCTGTGTATCCACAATGAGAACATATGATCTTATTTTCTGCTCCGGATTATGATTATATGCATGAGTTTCAGCATTCACTGAGAAATTCTC